>CM042692.1:241127162-242397573 GCA_023614405.1 Avena insularis
TGTTAGTTGCATCCAAATCACACAAGTTTAGAGGAGAAACAATAGCAAAAGTGTTTGGGAAAGTAGATACGTTTTGGATGTATCAACTCCCCTCAAGCTTAGCTTATTGCTTGTCCTCAAGCAATTCAGTTGAAAACTGAGTGCGATAAAAGAAACTTGCACGAACACATTTTCTTCATATGATGTATATATTCTCAGCATGTGATCAACTACTTAGACAATTCATAATAAGGAGTATGCAACTAAGTTTACTTAATAGGCATTGCAAGGTATGAAGAGATTCCAACTCAAAAATAATAAGTAGCATGAAACATAAATGTAAGCAACATTACAATGCTCATAACAAGGTATGATAGAGTGGTATCTCGCTTGCCTTTTTATTGTGAATGCCAATGCACCTCTGAAGTTCAGGTGAAGACTAGAAGTAAAGATATCAAAGATACAAGCATCAAAGTCATAACACAAATAATCAAGTTTTGAGACAAGCACATTACACTAAGAATGACAACTATGCTCTCAAGATGGTGCTCATAGAATATGTGGAGACTCAACAAGGAAATGAAAAGGTTTTGAATAGTTTGAAAGGCTTCCAAATGCTGAAAGTATGGTACTCATTAGCCTTGAGCTCTCATTGCCCCTTTCATAAGCATCTTTAATATGGTTAAGGTGAAAGTGAGGTCCAATCTGAGTTATATGCTTAACAGACTATAAACTAGAAATCCCATGTCCCTTGAGTACGAGGGTCGCTCCTCATGCCACTCAACTTTAGTTACCGGTAAGTTCTTGTCATTGTAAATACATGTGTATCATAGAGAACCACCAACGGGGTACCCCTTGCCTGATGATATGGAAGAATCCCCATATCAAAATGACAAGGCAAGCAAACAATGAGTATCTCAGCAATCTTCTTATTTACCATGGGAAAATGGTGCTTTTTTCTCTCTTTCCTCTTTTCTCAAATGTCTTTTTTTCTTTTTTTTCTCAATAGCTATCTCTCTCTTTTTTATAAGAAGAATGCTTCACAGATACTTATTATGGTTACGCTGCAGGTTTCCACCATGACAACATGGATTAGACCGGCGGCCCAGGCGTTTCTCTAACACACATACATAACTCCATGGACTTACAAGCTCCCCTTTTATTTCACACCGACGACATCCGCAAACAAAAGAGCATGGTATCAACTAGGTATATATTTATAGGTGTTTAAAGCGTTCCCCGTGATAGCACGGTTCTGCTAATCCCCAGCCTATAATTTGCAAGCATATAAATTTCATGGACAGTCACAATGGTTCAGGTTTATTAAGTGCAGGAAATAAAGTGTGCCATCAAGTTCATGAGAGCTTTACTAACTAACTTTCTCATAACAAGCAAACATTTTATTCGGAAGAAAACAAGGCATATTGAATATGCACGTAAATAGCAAATGATGCTAATAGGTAGGTATGGTGGACACTTTTGGCAATATTTGGTTTTAGGGAGTTGGAAACATGAGTAAAACATACTCAATGCAAGTGAAGGCTAGCAATAGTAAGGGAGCGAAAAACGAGAGAGCAATAGCTATCATAATCATGCTTGCAACAAAACAGGACTAATCATGGCATGAAAGTGATTCAAGACCCTCAAGGCAAAATAATCCATCGAGGCTTAACTGATTATTTCAGTCATATGCATGCATGAGCATGTGCCAAGTCAATTCAAATGAAACATTCAGAGGAGGATACCACTGTGTCATACCAAGTTATGAATAGAGTAATGCAAGCAAACATTCATATGACAAGCTACAAACTATTAGCAAGCTGGAACTAATCATATGAAAGCAAGAACTACTAAGCATCCATGAATAACATACACCCTACATGAACAGGCTAAGCATGCCCACAATGATGAGTATATGTACAAAACTGAAAACAAATGGAGTTCGTTACCAGCCTCTTACCACACCTCAAGTTCTCATTAATCCTCATTATTGCCCTTCACTTGTGTGGCTTGAATAATAACATGAAACCAAATTCCTCTGAGGACTGCTGATGTAACATCCTAATTTCAGCAACCCTGATTAGTTGTCTAGAATGCAAAAGTCAGGGGGAACAAAAACTTTTTCTTGTACTTGGTGTAGTGTTTGCTTGTTGTTTGTTTGTACTTGTGCATATGAGTGTATACCTTATGATACTCCTTACCTCACCCTCAGATGACAAAAACCATTTAACAAAACTATCCTGGCTCATTTTTCATATCCTCAAATGTTCTGGCATTCCAAAAACCTGAGCCAAGATGCTTATATAACCAAAAATATTTTAGTAGCTTCTATTGAAAAAACTATGGAGAGATATATAATATAACCTCCTTATGTTTTCAAGACAGAACCCTCAACTAATCTTATCTCTAGTCTTCCCAAAACACCTGTGTTAAGCTTTTGAATTCTACCCTTGGTAGAGGTACCAAGGACTCTCATCTTACTCAAATTCCAACACTTCAAAATGCCCCAACCTTACCTCAAGCTAGGCTTGATGGTAACCCCCGCAGTGGAGTTGCTTAGTTTATAAGATGAGTTGCCTTGATCTGCTATTTGACTTGTTTACCTAGGAAGTAGTATAAGCCACCCTAGGAGCTCATCACTAGGATCAAGAGGTATCCAAATCACCACAACCCAAGCAAGGAAACAAAGCAAGATCAATTCTCTAGATACTAGGTGATCATCTAAAACCCTTAGCCAGATCACTTCTGCAGTGATCCATTCTATAAGCTTCCAAGTAACAAAGACCAATAACAAGCATGGATCCCTTATACTCAATCTACACTTCAGCATCATCCACTTGATGATGCTTTGGTACCTTGCAACCCATCCAAAAACATTCCCTCTCATACTCTAGTCAAAATCCTCAAAACTGCCAAATTTGACTAAGTCAGGAAACTGTTCCAACATCACCTTTTTGAATGCCCTCCTTTCTCAAATCATGTGCATTTTTGGAAATGCAATTTAACCATATCGTTAACCATCCTAAGTACAACCAAGGCCCACTTCTTCCCTTGTTTAGATCCTCCTCCAACCCACTTGTTCTTGATGGTTTTGCAGGCAAGAAAATAACTTTTCCTGCAAATCTAGTCATCATGTCTACTTTGTCAGAAGCTCACACCATCATCCAATCCTCTATGGACCAAATCTTAGCATGGTTGTGTTCTACTCATATAGGTCTATCAATATATACTTCTCTTATTCCAAGTGGATCCTTGTGATTATTAAACCCACATGGTTTATAAGGCATCACGACTCATCTGGTATGTCAGCCTTATTTTCAGCAAAGTTTGCCATCACTTCTAGATCACCTTAAATGCAATTAATCCAAAATCCTTCTGCCATGATCATATATATGACTTGGTCTAACCAACCATCTATCCGTTGCATCAAGGTGAGCTCTGAGCTCCAAGATCCAACAAGGTTTAGGTGGTATAAAATTAACATCACCTTAGATCCTCAATTCCATGTTTTTCCAACTAAGTCAAGTTGGAATTCCATTCCACAAGGTTGCAAATGCTTGCTAAACCATGTACACATCCTCTACCTTGATTACCAAGATTTCTCAAAAAATTACCCATAATTATTATGGACTAACTTTCCCAATGGAAAGTTTGGTTTTTGTCAAAACACTTCCCCAACTTTTTTCTCATGTGAGTTCCATATATCATACCCTACCTTCCCATATCAAAAATAAATATTTTTGAAGAGCTTTATTATTTCTTTTTGCCCATTTTCTTAAATGGCTGAATTGGAATAATAATTGTCATAAATACTTTTAAGCCACAATAAATCTTGGGAAAATTCCCCTAAGTGTGTATTCACATTTGGAACCCTCCTACACCAAAAACCCACCTTGTAAAATGTAGAAATATCAAATGATCATCTAGAAACCACTTCTGCCCTTTTTGAATAAATGGATTTATGAGGACTAAAACCCCTTATAAAAATCCCAAATAAATCCTAGGAGTCTACCTTGACCTCATCTACCTACCAGTACCATCCCCCCACTCTGTCCTATGCAAAATTTGGAACTTCCTTCACAAGCACCTATTTACTCAATTTGGCAAATCTAGCTAAGATTGAGCTAAATCAAGATCAAATCCTCTCCACCAAGCTTGTATAACACACTACTCTCCCTATGGTCGAAAACACTGTAGCTAAGCTGCTATAGCACTGCCATCTTGGGCCCATGTGCTTGTATGAGTGAGAGACAGGCATATCTTGCAAAAGATCTCACACAATAAAAGTTGCCACAGCCAACCACTGCCCCTCTCTGCTCCTACACGACCCAAATCCCCCTCATACCCCTCCCCACTACCCTCTAGGCCAATCCCAGGCCAACATCACCTCTCCCCATGTCCAAAGTGGACATTCTCCCCTTCTAGCTCTCCCCCTCGGTTTATAAGCCAGCAGGCCACCCCAGCACTCCCCTGCCCCGCATTTGCTCCCTCTCCCACTCCACTTACCTCCCCCAGTATCCCCTCTTCCTCCCCTGCTCTGTGCTGCCAGGAAGAAGAAGGAGGAGCAGCCTCAGCCTCCTCCAAAAACCAAACAAGGCTCTCTCCTCTAAGATCCTCTCCTCCTGCATGTCCACCTCCCTGGCACCTCCTTGCTCTCTTATAGCTAACCCTCCCCTTTTTATCGACATGCAGCAGCCCCTGGAGGATCTCTGGCGAGCCCCGGCGAGCTCCGTTCGGTCTCTGTCGCGCGAGACGCCTCCCTGCGACCACCCCCGCCGTGCCGCCCCTCGACCTGTTCGACGTCGTCGACCGCATCGCCCTGCCGCCTCCACGTCCTCTCCCGAGCCCTCAGGTGAGCTCCCCGCCCCGTGCCGTCCTCTGCTAGGGTTAGCTCTCGTCGCAGGCGCGCCCAGGGGGACGACAGCCACGAGCCGTTGATCCCCTTCTAATCGGACGACACACCGCCGCCGATACCTCTTCACCCTGCCGCCCTCGCTAACCACTGGGCCTCGCCCAGCGGGATTCAAATCCCACTCCCACCGGTGACCCCCCTCCCCTGCTGGGCCGAATTGGCTTGGCGGCCCATCTCCTCACGCAGATCAAGCCCGATACCCCCTCTGCTTTATTCTTTTTCCCCAGATCTGCTAGAGTTGCTCCTTGGTTTAAATCCAAACAAAAATGTAAAAAGATGATTTTGGCTAGATCCAAAATCTTGGTGGTACCTACCTATTTTGTCTAACAGAATATACCTTTGGTTCTGCCAGACTAGGTTTAATTTATCCATGATAAATCAATTTCCAAAAAGTACCTTGTCACCTAAATGAAACTCCTCAGAGAGTTTTACATATCCATTTAGGGATAATCAAAGTTCTACTGGAAGGTAATTAATATACCTATCATCTAGCACAGGTCCTATGCCAAGGTGAACAGTAGTGTGCCCTTAGCAAAAATAATAAAAACAACCATTATCTGCCCTAAGAAAATTCTACAGGCCAAACCAAATGTGGTATTGACCTGATTCCATCTCCCAGTACACTATAATATCAATCTCTATCAAACCCTAGCAACTCAGATTTTATTGAGCTTTGGTTTAATTTTTGTGATTTAATTACTTCTGTAAGTGGTTTTATCTCTAAATAAATCACTCCAGGAGTTTGTGAACTCCAAAAATAGTAAATCCAAATACTACAGAAAGGTATCCTAAATACCTACCACATTCCCTTGGAATCAACTCAAGAGCTGTTGTATAATTAATCTGGTGAACAAGAGAAAAACCATACAGAACTGCCTTTCATGATTTATTAAGGGCATTCTGGTAATCCTTTTGACAAGATTCAAACTCTATGTGGTTCAGTACATTAAACACCACCTAACCACATGAGGAAATAATTTCTGAAGCTCCAGATAAATTCTGGTGGATTATTTCCTCAAACTAGAGTTATTTCCACTAATGAAAGCATAGTTAAATCTAGAAAATTGATAATCTAGTGAAACCACTTGTGTTGGTCTTGTTTTGTCAAGACCTATCTGAGGATACCACTGTTGCACATTGGTATCCTACAGACCTCAGAACCCCACTCCAAGTTCATGGTATTTATCCTAGACATCTATCTTCCCAAAGAAAAACACTACCATGGCAATCTAGTAATTTCCACTCCTAATACCCAACTCCTCCAAAACCTACTAAGTTAGTAGATTCATTATGTTTGTTTGCTGTATGGTTTGATGCATGTATGCCTTGTATTGATTGTGGTATTGTCTGCTTGCATGTATATTCGATGACGGCGATAGTGTGATTGTTTGACGACGATAAGAAAGGGACTTCTTATTATTATTATCTGGGTATGCTTGGTTATCTAAAGAAGTCCAGGGACTTATTGCTGATCACAGGCAAGCCACCATTCCTGAACTCTGATACTTGTCCTACTCACTTTTACCTGTTTTGTATCCTCTTTATAAATTGCATTATTATCTACATGTCTTGTTTTACAAATACTGCGTTTATAACTTGGCTCCTCCAAGTTATGCATTTGTACCCTTCATGGCACCACCCTGATGTACCTACCACTTTATCCCTTTAGACCGAGAGTACGATGGTTAACATCCTACCTTGTTGAAAACCCCTGGTTTTTGGAGAAAATGAATTGTTTTGGGTTTTACCCTACTACAAATGTTTAAAGACTGCTTTATAAAACCCTTGGGAACTAGCATCATTCCAAGCAGATGTTTTAACAAAAGAAATTATGATGATGAGAAATGAGAAAGTGAAGGGATGTTCTATGCCTTTACCGGAACAATTTTTATCGGTGCAACCACATTACCCCAGGTGTTGGGGCTTAGCTCGTAGTTTGTGTTCATTAGCCGAGGCAGCTTGTACAATGCTTACAGGGAGAGATCCCTTAAAGCCCGGGCAGGCACTAACAGATCTATGATCTGGAGCCTGTAGCTTGCTTCGGAAAGAGTGAGCCTGTCTTGGTAGGAATGCCAGTGCAACAATCGAGTCTCCCGCGGACAGTATGACTTAGGCGGTACGGAAGGAAGTGGAGTCACCAAGTTAAGGTATACGCCTAGTTGCGGCTTGGGTATACGCGTGTACGGAAGGCAGGACTATGGCTGTGAGCCACATACTCGTTGCCGGGGAGAACAAACCCAAAAGGAAAAGCAGCCTTCGCTAGGGTTGACAAGCGAAAAGTTAGGTTTGATTATCCGGACCGCCATCTACAATGGTAGTGGGTCGTGGTTGTATCGCGGCGGATGTATTGATTCTTGTGGGGAAAGTGCGCAAACTCTGTAGAGTATAATCTATTCGAATAGCCCTGTCCACGGTCAAGGACGGTTGGAAAGGTGTTGGCTAGGAGTACCCAAACAGTGGTTTGTTTGGAAAGAATGATGAAAGTATGGAGGTTCCGGGGGAACCTGAGTTTAAAGTGTTGTTTTGACCAGAGGTGGTCCAATAGGTTTAAAAAGGGTTTCTATGCCAAAACTGTTTTCAAAACTCTTTTTCAACAAAGATATGGAGATGTCTTGAATTATAAAATAGAGGCATGTTTCAAAACTCTTTTTCAACAAAGATATGGAGATGCCATACTACAAGAGGTAGTCTAGGCTTTTCAAAAACAACCCTAGATAGAGCTATCTCGCCACAGCCAGAATTTGCATTTCCTTATTCTACTCATCTTGGTGGTTTGCGAGTACATTCAAAAGTACTCATGGCTTTGTCCCTGGCTATTTACTTGGCCAGACTTTCAGAGGTTCAACTTCGGAAGATTAAGGTGACGTCCAGCGAGCTAGGCCGTCTTCCCAGTTAGTCGCCTGTAGGTTGAGGCACGATTGGGCTCTGCGCGTGATGTTGTTCCGCTGCTAAAGTTGTTGTAGCCATAATGGCAATTATGTAAGTCTTGTAAGTTCGTTATGTTTCGGATGATGTAATGATACCTGTCGGTTATGTTCCACGGCTCACTGATCATGGGAACGTGGATGTATGCATAACAGGGATTTCTCGGATGGTTAATCCGGGGAGCCCACAGCTGATCCCTACAACAAACTCACAAAACCAAAGAACAACAACAAATATTTTTGGTGTTTTCGATTTTTAAAACAAGAACCAAAAAGGAAGAACAAGCAAAGAAAAATCTTTTTGGGTTTTTCGAATTGTTCAAATAAAGAAAAAAGGAAAAAAGAAAACCAAGGGAAAAAGAAGAAGCAAACCAAAGAGAAACCACAAAAATATTTTTGGTCTTTTTGTGTTTTAGAAAGCAAAATCAAAGAAAGAACGAAAGCTAAAAAGAGAACGAAACATGAATATACAAAGTACCGACAAAACATGATATGGAGATGAGTGTGATGTCGGTGTACCTCCCCCCAAGCTTAGGCTTTTGGCCTAAGTGGGTGTCAATCCAAGTATGAGTAACGGTTCCAAGCATGAGGGTCATTGTAAGCATGATCGTAGTTGGGCCCTTGGGAAGAAGAAGAAGCTCCCCAATCATAGGTAGGCTACTGATATGAAGACTCCCCTTCATTCGAGGGCTGGACCGAATCATCTGTGACCTCCCTTCTAGTATCCTGCTCCTGTTGGGAGAGTTCTCCCAAGTACGTGTCAAGCTCCTCCTCTGTGAGGGACCATCCTACCCTGTTATCAAGGTTAAACAAAACAGGTAAAGGCAAAAGAACAACACGCTCGGACTTGCTCCTTCTCCAACCAGCTTTGAGAAAGGTTATTTTATAAGACAACTCACTCAAACTAGCCCATGAAGAAACAAATTTATGTTGTATCATGGAATTAAGATCAAGCCTTTCTATGGGAAACAGTAGGTCTAGATGATGAGGCACTAAACCATGCAATGCTAGTAAACGAGAAGCAATGAGGCCCCCACAAATTCCACCTTTCTCGCGGTTAGCAGCAAGACAGAAAGCTATAAAAGCACCCAAGTTGTAAGACATATCTCGTTTAAGAGCAGCAGAGATGAATGCTAGATCATATGAAGATAACTTATTGGCAGTTTTCCTAGCAAGAACACACTTGGCAATAAAGTAGGCAAAGTAGTGAATGGAGGGGAGATGAATGTTACGGATTTTCCCGCTCTCCTTCGAGAAGCTGCTCCCTTGGCAAATCTCTATGTACAAGTCCATGAGTGGTGCATGTCGCTCTTTAATCCTTCCACATGATCCCCACTGAGGTACCTTAATAGCTGCACAAAAATCATCGAGAGAAAGGTCGACAGCTATATTATATATTTTGTAGTGGACCATGGGGTTAGGCAAAGAGTAACTAAATTGAAAGTCCTGTACTACAGACATTGTTAGTTTCACAAATTGACAAGGCTCATCTTCCAAAAAGTTCTCCAATCATGCATTACCAACCAAAGTATGGAAGTCCTGGGAAATTCCTGCAGCTCTCATGAATTCGGAGCATGGATAGATGGAAGGAAAAACTTCCTCCTCTCGGTGAACCTTCATAACCTTAGGCACCCTCAGTTCATGTTGGTTTAGTTGACTCTCATTCATCTTCTATTCTGAAATTTAAACATCTATTAAACAAGTGATTGCAAAGTGAATATAATGAAGGGCACTACACCTAGGGACTTGTATGAGGCCTAAACATGCATCAAAACTATATCTCTAAGCAGCAAACAAGCTTACAAGCTCTCATAACCTGTCACCTACAGCAGCAAAATACTCAAGATATAAACCACTAAACACAAATCTACTTGGACAAGCGGAGGAGTCACATACCGGAGAACAAATGCTCCAAATTTCAGCAGCAAAGATGGGCTGAGCAAGGAGATCGAAAAATCAAGGGCAAGCACAGCAAGAACGCGATTTCGAGCAATAAACTGGTGTTTACTCAGGAGAGAGAAGAAAGTGGCAAGTGAGAGAGTGAGTGGAGGCCCAGGGGTGGCCCACACCATAGGCAGGCGCGCCCTAGGGATAGCCGTGCCACCAGGTGGTGTGCTTGCCTGGTGGCCCCCCTGGTACTCCTCTGCCCCTTTTTCACGTAAAAATTTAATATGAATTTTCTGGAATTTTTCGGGACACTTTATTTTTGGGCATTTTTCAGGTATAGATGAATGATTTTCTGACAGACAGAGATTTTCTGGAATGATGCAATGAGAAAACAAGGCTAGAACCACAGAAGTTCTAAGACACCCTAACATGCAAGCAACTAACAACAGAAAAAGAAAACTAAACGAAAGCAAAAACTAAAAATGGATAGAATAGAAGTAAGCGGAGATAATCATGGTAAAAACATTGTTTTGTTCAATGAAATCCTTTTGTTAACAAGGTTGATCAGGTCTTGTTACCAAAACAATTTCATATGAGACAAAACTTTGTATTCCACTAATGATTATGTTACCTCAACTTTGATAGCAATGGTCCCAATCATAATAGTTTCAAATTTTTCTCTTGGTATGGGACAATATATTTCTCCAACTTGAATGCCCTCAATATGTTCAATTGAATTAAAGCCATAAGTCCTATCAATCTTCTTGGGGAAATAGACAGTATGTTCCTTGTCATTAACATTGAAAGTCACCTTTCCTTGATTACAATTAATAACAGCTCCTGTAGTATTAAGAAATTGGTCTCCCAATAATAATAGACATATTATCATCTTTAAGCATTTCAAGCACAACAAAATCAGTTAATATCAAGCAATTATGAGCCACATGAATAGGTACATCCTCACATATACCAACAGGAATAGTGGTAGAATTATCAGCCATTTGCAAAGATATATCAGTTGGTATTAATTTTTCCGGTTGAAGTCTCTTATAGAGAGAGAAAGGCATAACACTAACTCCAGCTCCCAAATCACACAAAGTAGTTCTAACATAACTATTTTTAATAGAGCAAGGGATAGTTGGAATCCCTGGGTCTCCAAGTTTCTTTGGAATCTTACCATTAAAGGAATAATTAGCAAGCAAAGTAGAATTTTCTTCATTAGGGATCTTCCTTTTATTTGAGACAATATCCTTCATATACTTTGACTAAGGAGGCAATTTAATAGCATAAGTCAAAGGAATTTGCGGGAATAAAGGTTTCATCCACTCAGAAAACTTATTATAGTGTTCATCTTCCTTTGACTTGTGTTTCTTATCAGGGAAAGGCATAGGTTTTTGGACCCAAGGCTCTCTTTCACTACCATGTTTATTAGCAATAAAATCTTCTTTAGTGTATTTAGTATTCTTAGTGTGCTTTTCAGGTTCTTCTTCAACTTTTTCTTTATCAGGAACATCATTTTCTTCATTACCACTTTCAGTTTCAGCATCAGAGACAGATATACTATTAGGACCTTTAGCAGGTTCAGAGGGTTCTACAATAGTTTTATGTTTCTTTTTTCGTTTTCTTACGATTAGTACCACTATTTTCAGCTTGTTGAGAATCCTGCTCAATTCTTTTGGGATGCCCCTCAGGATATAGAGGATCCTGGGTAGCAGCACCACTTCTAGTTCTAATTTCATAAGCATGTTTTTCTTTGGCAGCATTAACTAGCAAGTCTTTTTGCACTTTAATAAGTTGGTCTATTTGAGTTTGAACCATTTGAAAATGTTTAACAATCATTTTAACATCATTAGAGGTTCTTTCCACAATATCCTTCAACTCAACAATAGCTCTAGTGTTTTCCATTAGATGATTTTGCACCCTTTTATTAAAATTATCTTGCTTAACAATAAAAATACCAAATTCTTCTAAGCATTGATCGGGAGGTTTAGAGTAAGGGATATCACCTTCATCAAAGTGTTGGAGAGAGTGTACCTCAATAGTGGATGAGTGGGGAATTGGCTTACATAATTCTTCTATAGGAGGTAAATTCTTGACATCTGCAACTTTAATTCCCTTCTACTTAAGACATTTCTTAGCTTCCTTAATCACTTCATCATTTAATTCAATAACTCCCCTCTTCTTAGATGATGGTTTAGGCGCCGGTATAGCTGGTTTAGGTATAATTGTTTCAGGTATAGCTGGTTCAGGAGGAGTCCAGTCTTCATAATTCTTGCTTATTTTAGCCATTAATTCCTCAGCTTCCTTGGGAGTCCTATTCCTGAAAACACAATCAGCACAACTATCTAGGCATCTCCTAGATTCTTTAGTTAGTCCATTATAAAATATATCAAGAAGCTCATTCTTAGGTAATGGACTTCCAGCCTGTGCATGAATCAAAGCACAAAACCTTGCCCATGATTCAGGCAATATCTCTTTTTTGCCCTGTTTAAAGTCAAAAAGTTCTTGCAAAATAGCATGTCTGTCACTAGGAGGAAAATATTTCTGCAGGAAAGTACTAATGAAGCAATCAGGACTGTCAATAGATCCAGGAGGTAAATTAATAAACCAAGTTTTAACTTCTCCTTTCAGAGAAAAGGGGAAAATCTTAGCAACAAAGTAAGTACGCATCTTAATATCATCAAAAAACAGGCCACTCATGGTAGAAAGCTCAGTCATATGTGCTACTGCACTTTCATTCTTAGTCCCACAAAAAGGTTCTTTCTCAACAATAGCTATGTAAGATAGATCAAGAGAGAAATCATAATCTTTATCTTTAATGTTTATGGGAGATGCAGCAAACTTAGCAATAGGAGACAATTTGGGTCTAATAGTATGCCTCTCAAGGAGTCTCTTAGCAGCGCTCCTATCATGGGTGTTTTTACATTCTTTAATAAATTCATCGGTCATCTCAACATAACCGTCTTCAATATCATAAGTCTCACTAGACTCAGGTGAACTAACAGGGGTAGTAGTGTCTTCATTAGAAGTTTCAGTATTTCCAGCTATAGTTCTAGCAATCGTAGCATCTAGGAAAGGACCTAATGAACCACTCTTATCAAGCACAGTAGAAGCAGCATCATAAGCATCAGAAGTTTCAGATTCAGTAGTAGTTGAAGTGTGTGTAGCATGTGTATGCGGTGGTGTAACGAGCTTACTCATAAAAGATGGTGAATCAAGAGCAACAGAGGTGTTCAGAACCGTACCTCTTCTTGTAGTGGATGGTAAAATAGGAACCTTGCCATTACGATACTTACCCATGATGGATGAATGGCAGCGAACAATAATGATTCCAAGTGGACTTGATAAATAAAGCTATGCTCCCCAGCAACGGCGCCAGAAAATAGTCTTGATGACCCACAAGTATAGGGGGTGTATCGCAGTATTTTCGAGGGAAGTGAAACCCAATTTATTGATTCGACATAAGGGGAGCCAAACAATATTTATAAGCCTTAACAACTGAGTTATCAATTCAGCTACACCTGGAAACAATTTGCTCACAGCAGTTTATCAGTAGCAATAGTTTTGTAGTAGGAATAGTAAAGTAACAGCAATAGTAAAAGCAAAGACAGTAGTAACAATAGCAGTAAACAGTAGGATTCGAGTGCGGTAGGCATAGGGATGGATGGACGAGCGTTGCATGGACAAGACAATTCACATAGCAATCAGAACATAAGGCAATTGCAGATAAATAATATAAATCATCCAAGTACTAGATAATCCTAGGCATGTGTTCCATATATAGTCATACGTGCTCGCAATGAGAACTTGCACAACATCTTTTGTCCTGCCAGCCCATTTGCAGCGGGGCCTCAAGGGAACTACTGGCAATTAAGGTGCTCCTTTTAATAGAGCACCAGAGCAAAGCATTAACACTCTGTGAACACATATGATCCTCACATCAAAGCCATTCGCTCCAGTTATCCCGATTTCTGTCACTTCGGGGCCATTGGTTCCGGACAACAACGTGTGTATGGAACTTGCAGGTAAGACCATAAATAATACTATCATAATGAATCAATAACATGTTCAGATCTGAAATCATGGCACTCGGGCCCTAGTGACAAGCATTAAGCATAACAAGTCGCAACAAAGTCAAAAAGCACTAATAGTATATACTAGGCACCATGCCCTAACAATCTGATGCCATTACATGAATGATCTCATCCAATCCCTACCATCCCCATAGCCTATAGCAGGAGATTACTCACTCATAGATGTGGGAAACATGGATGGTCGATGGAGAAGCGATGGTGATGATCTCCTCCAATTCCCGTTTCGGCAGGGTGCTAGAACGGAGTTTCTGGTTCTGAATCATGGAATCTGGTGGTGGCGGTAGAGCAGAACTCTTTCTGGAATAACGTCGAACCCCCCTGAGTTTTTAGGTCAGAAGGAATCTTATAGGCGAAGAGGGAGACCGAGGGGGTGTCTGGGGCGGCCAGACCACCCCCTGGCGTGGCTAGGTGGTGTGGCTGGGCCCCAGCCCCACTCCGTCTCATATTCTGGCTCCGGGAGTCTTCTGGTGAAATAGGAGTTTTGGCATATTTTCTGGGATTTTTCCTGATAGTTGATTTTCTGCACAAAAACTAGACACCAAAGTAATTCTGCTGAAAACAGCGTTAGTCCGTGTTAGTTGCATCCAAATCACACAAGTTTAGAGGAGAAACAATAGCAAAAGTGTTCGGGAATGTAGATATGTTTTGGACGTATCACATTGCGTCTGGAAGGAGTTGCCGCTTCTGCTGATTAGCTAGAGCGAGGAGGTGGAGGTTGTTCGGTGGCCTGAACGTGTGTGCGAGGACGGATGCACTGCTGATTTGCGGCGCTAGGACTTCCACACGATCTTGAGATCGGCAAGCGTACGACTACATCATCCACGAGTTCCAACTCATTAACAAAACTCTGTTTTCTTCGAGGGTAAGTTCTCTATGGATGTATATCCACCCGTTGCTTATATCTAGTAGATAGATCTTGGCGTATAGTTCTCATCGTAGGAATTTTTTGTTTTCTATGTTGCGAACCCAACAGTGGTATCAGAGCCTGATCTATGCGTAGGTGCTTTGCACGGGTAGTACACATATGTTTATATGTGGGCGATGATGATCATGTTATTGCTTCTTTCATGTATTTTGGATATTGGTCGCATAGTGGGATGAAGCGGCCCGGACCAACCTTACATGTCATCGCACATGAGACCGGTTCCACGACTGACATGCAACTAGTTTTGCATAAGTGGCTGGCGGGTGTCTGTCTCTCCTACTATAGTCAATATCTAATTTACAATGAGTTGCTAATAACTTGGTTATCCTTGTTGTGGTTCCATGTTTATAGGTAAGACCGGTTCTATCTCCAAAAGCCCTAAGCCACATAAAACTTGCAATGGATAAATTAGAGGCGTCTAGTTTAGATCGTTGCTGGGCTAGTGTCTTGATATGGTAATGTTGTAAGTAGATGTATGGTAGATACTCTTACAACACACTTAACGTGTAAGTTCCATAGACCTTGCCCTTACACACAAAGGAATGATAAAGATCATACCACGATGCATATGATAGAGATCAAATGCATGGACCATATCATCCCAATTTACACATTAGATGTTTCCATCCTATATTGCTAGTTTGGCGCTTTTAGTAGCATTGTAAGATGATCCCTCATTTAAATATCAAGATAAAATGTGTTCTTCCTTAAGTATGCACCGTTCTATGGATCGTGTTTTGAGACAGCACGTGATGATCGTGTGTACTCGAGTCTATGCTTTCATACAACGGGTCTAAGATAGTTTTACAGACGCGAATACTAAGGTTCTTACTTGGCGAGCCTAGCATGTACAGACATGGCCTCGGAACACGGACCGAAAGGTTAAGCATGAGTCATATAGTTGATATGATGCCCATATAGATGCTCGCCTTTGAAGCTACACCGACTCACGTGATGATCGGACTTGGTGTAGTAGATTTGGTTCATGTAATCACCAAAAGGACACGAGGGATGTCGTTTTTGTGTGGAAGTTCATTAGTAATTTGTATTAGTTGAACTCAATCTATCATAAACTTAGTCTAAATAAACTTTACAAATTCTGTTTTAGATGGCACCACCTGCTTTTAATGTCAATGTGTTCATGGAGAAAGAGAACCTTGCTGCGAATGGTAGCAACTTCACCAACTGGGCTATGAATTTGAGGATTCTCCTCACTGCTACACAAAAGAAATATGTGCTAGAGGCACCGCTAGGCCCCCCACCAGCTCCTGATGCCCCTGTCAAGAAAAAGAATGTCTATATAACTCGTCAGGAGGACCACAACTTAGTTCATTGCGGCATACTATATGGGCTAGAGCCAGAACTTCGAAAGCGTTTCGAAAATGGCAATGCTTTTGATACCATGGGAGAATTGAAAATGATTTTCGATACCCATGCTGCCGTAGAGAGTTATAATTCTTCTGAAAAGTTCTTTAGTTGCATGATGGAGGAGAACAGCTCCGTTAGTGAGCACGTACTCAAAATGTCTGGGTACACCGATAAGCTTGTGTCCTCGGGAATAACGATTCCCATTGACCTAGGCATACATCATGTTCTCCAATCTCTGCCACCTAGCTACAAGAGCTTCGTGATGAACTATAACATGCAGGGCATGAAGAAGTCTCTTCCCGAGCTTCTGTCAATGCTTAAAACTGTAGAAGTGGAGATTAGGAAAGAACATCAAGTTTTGATGATCAATAAGACCACCGGTTTCAAGAAAGATGAGAAAGGCAAGCAGAAGGGAAAGAAGGGCGGCAAATCTGTTGCCACACCTGAGAAGAAATCCCGAGCTAGCCCTAAGTCTAATAGCGAGTGCTACTATTATAAGGGGACTGGCCATTTGAAGTGCAACTGCCCAGAGTATTTGGCGGACAAGAAGGCCGGCAAGGCAAACAAAGGTATATGTGATATACATGTTATTGATGTGTACTTGACTAGTACTCGCAGTAGCACCTGGGTATTTGATATAGGATCAGTTGCTAATATATGTAACTCGATTCAGGGGCTGCAGAACAAGCGACAGCTAGCAAGGGATGAGGTCACCATGCGGGTCGGCAATGGATCAAGAGTTGATGTGATCGCCGTCGGAACGCTGCCTGTCCATATGTCGTCGGGATTAGTGATAAATCTAAATAATTGTTATTTGGTGCCTGCACTGAGCATGAACATTGTATCCGGATCGTGTTTGATGCGAAGTGGTTATTCCTTTAAATCTGAAAACAATGGTTGTTCGATTTATATGAATGATATCTTTTATGGTGATGCACCTGTGATGAATGGTTTATTTCTGTTGGATCTCGAAAGTAGTATTACGCATATTCATAATGTTGATGCTAAAAGTATTAAACTTGATAATGATATATCTGCATATATGTGGCACTGCCTTCTAGGTCATATTGGCGTTAAACGCATGAAGAAACTCCATTCTGATGGACTTTTGGAATCACTTGATTTTGAATCATTTGATACATGTGAGCCATGCCTTATGGGCAAGATGACTAGAACGCCGTTTTCAGGTTCAATGGAACATGCGACAGATTTATTGGAAATCATACATACTGATGTGTGTGGACCAATGAGTGTGTCGGCGCGAGGTGGATATCGTTATTTTGTTACTTTCATAGATGATTTGAGTAGATACGGGTATATCTACTTGATGAAACATAAGTCTGAAACCTTTGAAAAGTTCAAGGAATTTCAGAATGAAGTGGAAAATCATCGTAACAAAAAGATCAAATTTCTGCGGTCCGACCGTGGAGGAGAGTATCTTAGTTACGAGTTTAGCACACATATGAAAGACTGTGGAATAGTTTCACAACTCATGCCTGCCGAAACACCACAATGTAATGGTGTGTCAGAACATCGTAATCGTACTTTATTGGATATGGTTCGATCTATGATGTCTCTGACTGACTTGCCACTATCATTTTGGGGTTATGCACTGGAAACCGCTGCATTCATTTTAAATCAGGCACCATCTAAATCCGTTGAAACGACACCGTATGAATTATGGTTTGGAAACAAACCTAAGCTATCATTTCTTAAAGTTTGGGGATGCGATGTTTATGTGAAGAAACCTTAGCCGGATAAACTCGAACCCAAAGTGGAAAAATGTGTCTTCATAGGATACCGTAAAGAAACGATTGGGTATACCTTCTATCACAGATCCGAGGGTAAGGTTTTTGTTGCCAAGAATGGATCCTTTCTTGAGAAGGAGTTTCTCGCGAAAGGTGTGAGTAGTCGGAAGGTAGAACTCAAAGAGGTTATTGAACCTTCTCTTCATGAAATGGCGAGTAGCACAACACCGGAAATTGTTTCGGAGTTAACTTCACCTGATGAAGAGAGAGCTAATGATAATAATCATGAAACTCCGAAAGGGGACACTACCGAACCTCGCAGGTCAAGCAGGACACGTGCAGCTCCTGCACTGTACGGAAAACCTGTTATAAATTTCATGATTGATGAAATAGATGACCCTGCGACGTATGAAGAAGCGATGATGAGCCCGGATTCCAACAAATGGCTAGACGCCATGAAATCCGAGATGGAATCCATGTATGAAAACCAGGTTTGGACCTTGGTGGACTTACCTCGTGATCGAAAGGCTGTTGAGAATAAATGGATTTTCAAAAGAAAAACTAATGCTGATGGTAATCTGACCGTATATAAAGCTCGACTTGTCGCAAAGAGGTTTCTACAAATTCAAGGAGTTGACTACGATGAGACATTCTCTCCCGTAGCGATGCTAAAGTCGGTTAGGATTATGTTAGCAATTGCTGCATATTTCTATTATGAAATATGGCAGATGGATGTCAAAACTATGTTCCTCAATGGTAATATTGAAGAAGAGTTGTATATAATATAACCTAAGGGTTTTGTCGATCCTAAGGATGCTGATAAGGTACGCAAGCTTCAGCGATCCATCTATGGACTGAAGCAAGCATCCTAGAGTTGGAATCTCTGCTTTGATGAGGTGATCAAAGAGTTTGGATTTGTCCAAACTTATGGAGAGGCTTGTATTTACAAGAAAGTGAGTGGGAGCAATGTGGCATTTCTGATATTATATGTGGATGACATATTATTGATTCGAAATGATATAGATCTTTTAAACAGTGTTAAAAGTTATCTAAATAGCAAATTTTCGATGAAGGACCTTGGTGAAGCTTCATATATATTAGGCATTAAAATCTATAGAGATAGACCAAGGCGCCTAATTGGGCTATCGCAAAGTACATACCTTGATAAGATATTAAATATGTTTAATATGGACATAAGTAAGAAGGGGTTCTTACCTATGTTGCAAGGCAAGACACTGAGTAAGACTCAAAGTCCGGCTACGGCGGAAGAAAGAGAGATAATGGATAAGGTCCCCTATGCCTCATCCATAGGCTCTATAATGTACGCCATGCTATGTACAAGATCGGATGTGGCACATGCTATTAGTTTGACTAGTAGGTACCAATCTGATCTAGGTCCGGAACACTGGATAAAGGTCAAGAATATCCTTAAGTACTTAAGAAGAACTAAGGATATGTTTCTTGTATATGGAGGTGAAGAATACCTAGTCGCTAAGTGTTATGTCGATGCTAGCTTTGACACCGATCCGGATGACTCTAAGTCTCAATCCGGATATGTATTTCTCTTGAACGGAGCAGCAGTTAGTTGGAGGAGTTCCAAACAACCTGTGGTGGCTGGATCAACGACGGAGGCGGAATATGTTGCTGCTCCAGAAGCGGCGCAGGAAGCGGTTTGGATGAAGGAGTTCATAACGGAACTAGGTGTGGTTCCTAGTGCATTGGAACCAATGGTGATCTATTGTGACAACAATGGAGCCATAGCCAACGCCAAGGAACCAAGGTCTCACAAGAATTCCAAGCATATTAAGTGTCGGTTTCACTGCATCCGCGAGCATGTCAAGGATTGAGATATAAAGATTTGTAAAGTATACACGGACCTAAATGTAGCAGATCCATGGACTAAAGTTCTCCCTAGGGAAAAACATGATCAACACCAGAACTCCATGGGTGTTAGATTTATCACTATGTGAACTAGATTATTGTCTCTAGTGCAAGTGGGAGACTGAAGGAAATATGCCCTGAGAGGCAATAATAAAGTTGTTATTATGTATTCCTTGTATATGATAGATGTTTATTTTGCATGCTATAATTGTATTGATAGGAACATCAATACATGTGTGTTTAATAAACAAATAAAAGGTTCCTAGTTATGCCTCTCTTATAGACTAGCTCGTTGATTAACAAGATGATCAAAGTTTCCTGATCAAGGACATTGGATGTTGTTAATAACGAGGTCACAACATTTGTGAAATGATGTGATGAACATTCATCCGAAGTATAGCATTACGATCAAAGTCATTATGTTTATATTGCTATAACATCATACGAAGTAATCTTTATCCTTAGACCATGAGATCATGTTAATTGCTGACATCAGAAGAGTAACTTGATAACATCAAACGTCACACCATAAAAGGGTGACTATAAAGGTGGGTTCAGATACTCCGAAGATGTCACGTTGACGTTCATGGATCAAGAGTGGAATTTGTCAATCCCGATGACGGATAGATATACTCTAGGCCCTCTCGGTGATATCACATTAAGATAGCTTGCAAGCAAGTGATGTGATCACTAGAATATTATATCACGGGAACGAGATCAAACTAGGTAATTGGATACCGATGATCGAATCTCGGACATGTAATATATCATGAGACAAAGGGATTAAATTACTAGCGTTAAAGGTTCTCACGATCACAAAAGTCATCATTGAATGTGTAGGAGTCAGTATGGATCTCTAGGTCCCGCTTCTGATTATTGATTTGAGAGGAGTCTCAATCATGTATGCATTATTCGCGAACCGTAGGGTGACACACTTAAGGGTTTCCAAACACCATTTTGGAGAACATATGTTTCAGACGAAAGAATTGCAAAGCGCTAGAATTATTTCGATGGAAACCGAAATTGTTTCGGGTGAAATTGCAGAAACTAGTTCTGCATGTGATATTGAAATGTTACAAGGGGTTTTATGTGAATGTTTGTTAATTAAAGTAATTAACAAAATTCTGAATAAAATCAATAAAAGAGTTTTATTAAATGAGAGTTGCATTAAAATTTGGTGGAAATTTAATGCATGTGGGTGGAACTTTGGGTGGAGGCTAAATTCATGTGAGTGGAGCTTCCACCACATGAATGAGGAAGAGGTGGGGGAACCCCCCATGGGCGCCGGCCATGGGAGGGGAGGAGCCCCCCCTCTCATATAAAAGGCCCCCCTCTCCTCCCTCACAAAGCACACCTCCTCGTGAAGGATCTCTCTCCCCCTCTAGATATATTCCCCCATAGTCTCGGATTAGCGAGATACATGTTCCTGGTGGCATTGCGTCTAGAAGGAGTTGCCACTTCCGCTGATTCGCTGGGGCGAGGAGGTGGAGGTTGTTCGGTGGCCAGAACGCGTGTGCGAGGACGGATGCGCTGCTGATTTGTGGTGCTAGGACTTCCACACGATCTTGAGATCGGCAAGCATACGTCTATATCATCCACGAGTTCCAACTCGTTAACAAAACTCTGTTGTCTTCGAGGGTAAGTTCTCTATGGATGTATATCCACCTGTTGCTTGTATCTAGTAGATAGATCTTGGCGTATAGTTCTCATCTTAGGAAATTTTTTGTTTTTTATGCTGTGAACCCAACACAAACCATGGTTACAGAGAACAAAAGAACATAGGAAGAGCAATTTCCACATTGCATGTTGCACTAGTGATGCAGAAGTTGCATCACAAAATGCACTAGAGTGTGTGTGGTCATGTGGTCTAGGAAAAGAACACATGCAATGGCACTAGTGATCAATATGGTTTACGAAAAGAACACATGCAATCACTATAGGTGATCCATGTGTCAAACCATGGTCATAAAGACCAAAAGCACATAGGAAGAGCAGCTTCCACATTGCATGTTGAACTAGTGAGGCAGAAGTTGCATCACAGAATGCACTGGAGTGTGTGTGGTCATGTGGATGAATGTGGTCTAGGAAAAGAGCACATGCAATTACACTTGTGATCAACGTGGTTTCGGAAAATAATACATGCAATGAACCTAGCTGATCAATGTGTCAAACCATGGTTACAGAGACCAAAAGAACATAGGAAGAGTAGCTTCCACATTGCATGTTGCACAAGTGTGGCAGAAGTTGCATCATAGAATGCAATAGAGTGTGTGTCGTATTGTGAATCAATGTGCAGTAGGAAAAGAACACATGCAATGACACTAGTGATCAATGTGGTTTAGGAAAAGAATACATGCAATGAACCTAGGCGATCCATGTGTCAATCCATTGTTACAGAGACCAAAAGCACGTAGGAAGGCAGCTTCCACATTGCATGTTGCACAAGTGTGGCAGAAGTTGCATCACAGAATGCAATAGAGTGTGTGTGGTCTTGTCAATCAATGTGCACTACGAAAAGAACACATGCAATGACACTAGTGATCTATGTGGTTTAGGAAAATAACACATGCAATGACTATAGGTGATCCATGCGTTAAACCATGGTCATACATACCAAAAGCACATAAGAAGAGAAACTTCCAAACTACATGTCGCACCAGTGAGGCAGAAGTTGCATCACATAATGCACTGGGTGTGTGTGGTCATGTGGATCAATGTGGGCTAGGAAACGAACACACGCAATGACAATAGTGATCAATGTGGTTTAGGAAAATAACACATGCAATGACTATAGGTGATCCATGCGTCAAACCATGGTCAGAGAGACCAAAAGCACATAGGAAGAGTAGCTTCCACGTTGCATGTTGCACCAGTGAGGAAGAAGTTGCATCACAGAATGGATTGGAGTGTGTGTGGTCATGTGGATCAATGTGGTCTAGGAAAATAACACATGCAATGACTCTAGCGATCAATGTGGTTTAGGAATAGAACACATGGATTGACTCTAGGTGATCCATATGTCAAACCATGGTCACAGAGACCAAAAGCACATAGGAAGAGCAGCTTCCACATTGCATGTTGCACCAGTGTGGCAGAAGTTGCATCGCACAATGCACTGGAGTGTGTGTGGTGATGTGGATCGATGTGGACTAGGAAAAGAACACATGCAATGACACTAGTGGAGCAATGTGGTTTAGGAAAAGAACACATGCAATGACCATAGGTGATCCACGCGTCAAACCATGGTCACATAGACCAAAAGCACATAGGAAGAGCAGCTTCCACATTACATGTTGCACCAGTGAGACAGAAGTTGCAACACAGAATGCCCTTGAGTGTGTGTGGTCATGTGGATCAATGTGGTCTAGGAAAAGAACACATGCAATGACTCTAGTGATCAATGTGGTCTAGGGAAAGAACACATGTAATGACTCTAGGTGATCCATGTGTCAAACCATGGTTACAAAGACCAAAATCACATAGGAAGAGCAACTTCCACATTGCATGTTGCACTAGTGTGGTAGAAGTTGCATCACAAAATGCACTGGCGTATGTGTGGTCATGTGGTCTAGGAAAAGAACACATGCAATGACACTATTGATCAATATGGTTTACGAAAAGAACACATGCAATCACTATAGTTGATCCATGTGTCAAACCATGGTCACAAAGACCAAAAGCACATAGGAAGAGCAGCTTCCACATTACATGTTGGACTAGTGAGGCAGAAGTTGCATCACAGAATGCACTAGAGTGTGTGTGGTGTGACATCCCAGCATTTAGGACTAAACGAAGGGTAGATTTAGGATTTTGTGAATCTGTATGCATGCATCTGAAAATCTGAGTAATTTTTTTGCAAATTAAAACTCGAGCGATCAGAGTCTATGTTGCTTCGATGGGTTAGAGATTAGCCATCTCAGTGAATGCGGGAGATTTTGACATGACCTTTAGGTATTATCTATGTTTTCGGAGGGGTAGAATTTGAAACTTACTTTGAATTTCCAAATTAAATTCGTATTTGAATTTAGAAATTTAGGAATAATCATACTATAACTCCGTAAAAAGAAATGATTATTATATTAATATAAAATATTTCTTTATTAATAAGAAGACATGAAGTAGTACATTGTTCTTTTATAACAAAAGAATAAAAGTAAATTACAATTAAGTAATTAAACAAATAATAGAAAAGGAAATAAACAAGAGAATTCCTTATTATAAGAATACTCCTATTACATTTTCTTTATAGTAAACAAATGAATAAATAAATATTACTCAAGTAAGAATAAAATAATATTTTTATATAAATAATATTACAGTGATTGTACAACCGACAGAAATTTTACATAATTGATGTCATAAACTAAACCCTATATCTAATTTGGAGCTCTTCATCTTAGTGGGTTCCTGGAAAACAAGATAGAAAGACAAACAATAATAAAAGGATAAAGGGGGTTAGTGTAGTGGTTTTGCCCTCAGAATGAACAGTGTAATGCACTGTAATTATTTCATCACTGAGCTAAATCTTGAAGGGGCAAGTTTCACCAATTTAAGTATATGTTCTTGTCAGTATACCTTGCCTCAGTATAACCTCACAAGCATCGGGGCAAGTTTCACCAAGGCCAAATAAAAAGGTAAAAAGATAGAACATCAGGAAATATCAAGCTTTTGCTTGATCTGATACACTTGACACAGGCAACCAAGCAACTCACACACAACTGCATGTTGGTGTGCTGTCGACACAAGAGGCTCCACAGGGAGTGTAAACGAGAGAGCATAGCCATGGCACCATCCACTGTTTCCACTTCACAACCACATCTATCCAGTTCTACTCACACTACATGTTATTCTCAAGAACCACCATGGTTCTCACCAGTTCAACGCATCACACAACCATTCCACTATCTCCAAAATTACAGTATACAAGAATAGCAGAAGTAGTATCAATCATGATCATCTGAAGGGGAGCCAGCCAGCAAGCAGCAAGACCAAGTCTGGAACAAGGCATCTAGAGCAAGAACAACAGATCAAGCCAGTTTAATCAATCCAACATCACCAACTTCATTGTCCACTCTACAAAAGCAGGTTGGCATCCATAAATCATGCATAGTATCCATTCTTAATAGATATAGGCATGATAGATGGAGTAGTGGTTATATCCTCAGATATGTACTCAAATGGAGTACAAGATCATCTCGGGATATGGAAACACATGTGAGTATCTATTCTTATTTCTCTAAGAAGCTGGCCTCAGCCTTTTGCATCATTGGCTAGGGACCATCCAAAATTTTGACAAGCAATAAAGTAGCAGATCATGCAGATGATCTTGGCCACTGTGCATCCTCTAAAAAAGTACCACAGCAGCAAGATCATCTACAGAAACCACTAGAGTAATTTTTCCATACTAGCCAATCATCCAGATTATTCAAACCAGATAGTTTATATCATTTCCTGGAAGGAATTCGAGGAATCAAAAAACACATCTTTGTTGTCCATAAAGACAGGAGCACCAACCTTTCACAAGTTCTTAAATCACCACATCCAGATGTCCAAGATATCAGCCTATAGTACTTGAATTCAAATATGATATTTGAATTCATCTATATCCACACTTAAGAACACACATCCTGCAAGTGAGGCAGAATATGCATCACAGAATGCACTAGAATGTGTGTGGTCATGTGGATCAATGTGGTCTAGGAAAATAACACATGATGACTCTAGCGATCAATGTGGTTTAGGAATAGAACACATGCAATGACTCTAGGTCATCCATGTGTCAAACCATGGTCACAGAGACCAAAAGCACAAAGGAAGAGCAGCTTCCACATTACATGTTGCACTAGTGTGGCAGAAGTTGCATCGCAGAATGCACTGGAGTGTGTGTGGTCATGTGGATCAATGTGGAGTAGGAAAAGAACACATGGAATGACACTAGTGATCAATGTGGTTTAGGAAAAGAACATTTGTTATGACTTTAGTTGATCCATGCGTCAAACCATGGTCATAGAGACCAAAAGCACATAGGAAGAGCAGCTTCCACATTGCATGTTGCACAAGTGAGACCGAAGTTGCAACATAGAATGCACTTGAGTGTGTGTGGTCATGTGGATCAATGTGGTCTAGGAAAAGAACACATGCAATGACTCTAGTGATCAATGTGGTTTAGGAAAAGAACACATGCAATGACTCTAGGTGATCCAAGTGTCAAACCATGGTTAGAGAGACCAAAAGCACATAGGAAGAGAAACTTCCACATTGCATGTTGCACTAGTGAGGCAGTAGTTGCATCACATAATGTACTAGAGTGTGTGTCTGATACATTGCAAATGTATCTATAATTTTTGATGTTCCATGCTTGGTTTCATCTAGTTTCTTATGTTTTGTCCACACTTTGGAGTACTTTTCATATGATTTCTTGGACTAACATATTAACAAGAGCCACAGTGCCAGCTGCCTGTTTTCTGCTATTTTTGGTTCCAGGAAAGTTAGAAAATGAATATTCTCGGAATTAGACGGGACAAAAGCCAAAGTCATTATTTTACCGAGGGACACCTAGAGCCAGAATACGAGACGGAGAAGAGCTGGGGCCCGGCCACACCACCTGGCCGCGCGACCAGGCCTGGCCCACGCCAGGGGGTGGTCTGGCCGCCCAAGGCACCCCCTCGGCCTCTCCTTCCGCCTATATATTGCCTATGATACGGAAACCCTAAGTCCCCGATCAAAATTCCATGAAAGAGTCGGTAGCCGCCGTCATCTCCATCCCTAGATCGGGAGGGATGCAAGCTCTTCACGGCACCACTTAGGAGAATTCACCCTGGAGGCCTTCTTCATCATCATGCAAGCCTCCAGTGTGATGCGTGAGTACTTCATCTCTGGACTACGGGTCCATGTAGTAGCTAGATGGATGGTTCTCCTCCTTTGTGCTATCATGTTTAGATCTTGTGAGCTCCGTTCATGATCAATATCATCTATTTGTAATTCTGCATGTTGTGTTTGCGGGGATCCGATGGATATAGAGATGCTATTTCAGATTGATTATTGATTCTATCATGCCTTTGTTATTTGTGATCTTGCATGCTTTCCGTTGTTAGTAGCTATCTTGGCCAAGTAGATGCTAGCAACTCCAAGAGTTCGTATTTGTGCTCGATAGTGGGTTCATGCCTCTGGTAATCTGGGGAAGTGACAGAAATCTCTAAGGTACTAGATGTGCTATTTCTACTAGGGAGAAAACAACAATCCTTTGTTCATAGAACAATCATATTGTTTACTTTACACGCAATTTGTAATGCAATTATCCGTTGTTTGCAACTTAATACTGGAGGGAGTTCAGATGATAACCTGAAGGTGGATTATTAGTCATAGATGTAGTTGGATTACGGTCTATGTATAATGTTGTTATGCCCAATCAAATCTCAAAGGAGTCAAGATGAGTAGTATATGCATGATTTCTTTCTCGATGTTTGTCAATTGCCCCGCTGTAATTTGTTCACCCAGCATGTTATCTATCTTAAGGAGAGCCAACTATAGTGAATTATGGACCCGGTCCTTTCTTTTACTTTCAATCTACAATCAATTGTTTACTACTTTGTGTTTACTTTCTGCAAAATATTACTTTCTTAAACTCGATACGTTTAATCCTTTGTTTTCAGCAAAACCGGTGAGATTGACAATCTCATCGCCAGTTGGGGACAGAGTTCTGTGGTTGTGTTGTGCAGGTCTCCACGTTGCTGCTAGCACCGGTAGTGCGCCCTGCCAACGTTCAGCTAGCAACACCTTTGGGGTGTTTCCTTGCTCCTACTGGTTCGATTAAACATTGGTTTCATACTGAGGGAAAACTTGCTGCTGTGCTCATCATACCTTCCTCTTGGGGTTCCCCAACGAGCTCGATATATTTTGGGCCATCAAGCTACTTTTCTGGCGCCGTTGCCGGGGATACAAGGACAACTTCACAAGGGGAGTTCCTCATGACCAAGCTCTTTACTTTGTTATTTTTGTTTTGCTTAGTTTACTTTTGTTTTGTTTGCTTGTTTCTTATTCAAAAACACAAAAGAATTAGTTTTACAAGTTTGCTTTCTTTATTAAAAACACAAAAAAAATTAAGTCTTTCTATATTTGTTACCTCTTCCTTAGCTCACCATGTTGATCCCTAAATTCACCCTGAAAGACCTTTCAATAGGTAGTGGTTCTATAATTGGAAAAGATAATATTGAAGAATTCTTTAATCATGTTAGTAAACATGAGGACATTGAGGATAGATCTCTTGCAGAACTTGCTCCAAACTATGAGATTGCTGCAACTTCTTTAGTTCACATGTTGGAAGCTAGGTTTGTTAACCTTAACCCCTTAATGCAAGTAATGTTTCTTAAACTTAAAGAAATTGATGACCCTGAGAAGAGAGATTTTATTCTAGAAACTTTGCTTAAGAAATTCTTTGATGTTGCCAAGGAAGCTAGAAAAGTCTTTGAACTTTTCAATATGCTAGGCTCATGTGTAGATGTTGTTGGTACACGAGAAAAGATGGACAAAACTAAACCTAACGGGGAGGAAACTAAGATACCAATACCCTTTAAACTGGTAGCAATGCATGAAGCCATAGAAAAGAATCTTGATTGGATTGTTCCCGAAAACCCGTTTGATGAAAATAGTGAATAGAGAGCATTGAGAGAGGATCCTATAGAACTTATTTGGCTGAAATACCTTGCCTTGTTGAAGATATTTTTGGTATTAATCTTAATGCTTCTTCATTTGAGAACACTTGATCCTTTTTCTTGCTTCTTATGCCTAACTTAAAGGCGTTAAAGAAAAGTACTTATTGGGAGATTTGCCAAAAGTTTTAGATGAGTCTTGGAAATTATTACTTCAGTAATAACCGCTCCTTATCCTTTTTATTTTCTTTTTGTGCCAAGAGTAACCTCTAATGAGAGAGAAGTAATGATTGGTAAAGTTGTTGTCCCAAAACAGATTTTTGTGCTTCACCGTAAAAATCCGTGTAAAATCTCTGTACGTCCTTTTGAGGCGTGAATTTTTGTGCTTCTGCCCCAGGTTGTTATCTAACTTTCGTTTGTTCAACACTTTTTGATTTGAGCAACAGAAGGTCTTCGAAATAATTCGTCTTTACCTGCTGGTCTGTTTTGACAGATTTCTGCCATTTTCTGCATTTGCTTCTTGTTGGTTCCTTTTTTATTTCTTTTAGGGAATTGAGATATTTGAGGGAAGTGCTAAAGTAGCTAGTGTTTTCATGGAAGTTTTATTGGTGTTAGAACTGAACCTAAAGACTTATTATCTTGAGTGCACTAATGTTGCTAATAAAGATTGTGTGAAGTTTTGTATAAAGGAAAAAATTCAGGTTAATGGAAGGAATGAGTAATGAGATGAAGAATAGACTAAAGCTCAAGCTTGGGGATGCCACGTGTGTCACCCCAAGAAATATCCAAGAAGTACAAGCGTCAAAGCTTGGGGATGCCTAAGGCATCCCCCTCTTCATCAATAAAAATCCTAGGTTTCTTCCAAACGCTTCATTTTTATTGTTTCATGCACAGTTGTGTTGTTCTTGGAGCGTCTTCTTTTTCGTTTTTGTTTTGGTTTTTCGTTTGCTTGGTTTTCTTAGTTTGCTGAATAAATTGGTTGGACCCCCTCTTTCATGCATTGGTTTTCAAATAGTTTGGTTTGGATTGGAAAAGAGTAGGAAAGTTCATGCTTAAGTGGTAAAGAGAGCTTGTTTTTTACTGTGGCCTATGCTTTGTCATGCCATGATTGGTATTGTTTTGGCTTTATGCTTAGTATTCTTTGTTGTAGCATGGCTTGTTAAAAACAATTGAGATTTCTTAATGTGCCTTTGAAGAATCATGTGTTGTTTTAGCATATTAAAGCATAGTATTGTGGTATTCTCCTTTGATGCTTTATTTGGGTTGACTTGGCGCATGCTCACACCATGTTATGACTATCCCAAGTCACCATAAGCCTTTATGATCCTTTAGTTTTCAACTTGTAGTATCACTTTATGCTTTGATCAATGATGTTTTGTCGCTCTGCATGATTATGGCCATTATTGCTCTCTTAGTTTGTCGCTCCCAGTCTTTTGCAAGCCTCCACAACCAAGTATGAGTTCCACTCATGCATCTAAGTCCCTAAACCAAGTTATTCCAAAGAGTCTACTATATCTACCTGTTAGCATATTCTATTCCAAGTATATTCATGTTTTTATCTACCTTTTGAATTAAACTTGTTATGAGAAAACTAGTGATTAAAGCTCTCACGAACTTGATGGAACACTTTAGTTTTCTTGCCCTTAATAAACTTGAACCATTGTGTCGTCTATGTTGTATATGCTTGCACTTATTTGTTGGGGATTAGCAGAACCATGCTATCATGGGGAACGCTTTCAACATTGCACTTGTACTTTATACCTAGTTGATATCATGCTCTTTTGTCTATGGATGTCGTCGGTGTGAAATGAAAGGGGAGCTTGTAAGTCCATGGAGTTATGTATATGTGTTAGAAGCACGCGGGCCGCTGGTCTAATCCATGCTAACATGGTGGAAACCTGCAGCGTAACCATAATGAGCTGTCTATGAAGCATTCTTCTTATAAAAAAAGAGTCAGATATTGAGAAAAAAAGAGAAAAAGAAAAAAAAGAGATTATGAAAATAGGAAAGAGATAAAAAAGCACCATATTCCCATGGTAAATAAGATGATTGCTGAGATGCTCGTTGTCCGCTTGCCTTGTCATTTTGATATGGGGATTCTTCCATATCATCGGGCACGGGGTACCCCGTTGGCGGTTCTCTATGATACACATGTACTTACAATGACAAGAACTTACCGGTGACTAAACTTGATTAGCATGAGGAGCGGCCGTCGTATTCAAGGGACATGAGATTTCCAACTTATACTTCGTCAAGCATATACACCATAGTTTGTTCACTTTAACCATAATCACTTCAAGATTCTTATGATAGGGGCAATGAGAGCTGAAAGCTATTAAGTACCATAATTTTTGGAAGCTCTTTATGAGACTTGAATCCATACTTCCTTCTAGGAAGGCCTTTCTTCCACTTTTATATTGAGTCTCCACCTTTTATCTTTATGCACCTACTTTGAGAGCATAGTGGCCATTCTTAGTTCTATGTACATTGTCCCAAGACTTGTTGATTAATGCATACCTTGATATTGCTTGTTTTAAACTATTTGTATCTAGTCACTCTTATAAACTTTGAAGGTGTCCTATGCATTTATATTTGCTACTCTATGAGGGACAAGCTGAATACCACTATGTTATGTTTTCTTTATGTGAAACAAACAAACGTCTTGCAAAGCATTGTTATTCATGAATCTTTTGTTTGTGCCTTTTCATGTTGCAACATGATTTCTTTGCCTTATTGCTAGAACTTTATCTTTCATGTTATGATTGAAGTACTATGATCTCAGCTTTGTATGTTTTACAAATACTTTGATCAAGTTTATGATGGTGCATGTCACCTCAAAAATTTATTCTTTCTTTTTATCACTTACCTACTCGAGGACGAGTAGGAGTTAAGCTTGGGGATGTTGATACGTTGCAAATGTATCTATAATCTTTGATGTTCCATGCTTGGTTTTATCTACTTTCTTATGTTTTGTCCACACTTTGGAGTACTTTTCATATGATTTCTTGGACTAACCTATTAACAAGAGCCACAGTGCCGGCCTTTGCTTTTTCTGTTTTTGGTTCCAGGAAAGTCAAAAATGAATATTCTCAGAATTGGACGGGACAAAAGCCAAAGTCATTATTTTACCGAGGGACACCTAGAGCCAGAATACGAGACGGAGAGGGGCTGGGTCCCAGCCACACCACCTGGCCACGTAGCCAGGCCTGGCCCGCGCCAGGGGGTGGTATGGCCGCCCCAGGCACCCCCTCGGCCTCTCCTTCTGCCTATATATTGCCTCTAATACGGAAACCCTAAGTCCCCGATCAAAATTCGACGACACCCTAAGTCCCCGGCCAGGGGATGGTATGGCCATCGTCATCTTCATCCCTAGATCGGGAGGGATCTGAAGCTCTTCCCGGCACCCTGCCGGAGACGGGAATTCACCCTAGAGTCCTTCTTCATCATCATGCAAGCCTCCGATGTGATGCGTGAGTACTTCATCTCTGGACTACGGATCCATGTAGTAGATAGATGGCTAGTTCTCCTCCTTTGTGCTATCATGTTTAGATATTGTGAGCTCCGTTCATGATCAAGATCATCTATTTGTAATTCGGCATGTTGTGTTTGCGGGGATCCGATGGATATTGAGATGCTATTTCAGATTGATTATTGATTCTATCATGTCTTTGTTATTTGTGATCTTGCATACTTTCCGTTGTTAGTAGCTATCTTGGCCAAGTAGATGCAAGCAACTCCAATAGTTAGTATTTATGCTAGATAGTGGGTTCATGCCTCTGGTAATCTGGGAAGTGACAGAAATCTCTAAGGTACTAGATGTGCTATTGCTACTAGGGAGAAAACAACAATCCTTTGTTCATAGAATAATCGTATTGTTTACTTTACACGTAATTTGTAATGCAATTATCCGTTGCTTGCAACTTAATACTAGAGGGGGTCGGATGATAACCTGAAGGTGGATTATTAGTCATAGATGCAGTTGGATTACAGTCTATGTATAATGTTGTAATGCCCAATCAAATCTCAAAGGAGTCATGAGTAGTACATGCATGATTGCTTTCTCGATGTTTGTCAATTGCCCCGCTGTAATTTGTTCACCCAGCATGTTATCTATCTTAAGGAGAGCCGCCTCTAGTGAATTATGGACCCCGATCCTTTCTTTTACTTTCAATCTACAATCAACTGTTTACTGCTTTGTGTTTACTTTCTGCAAACTATTACTTTCTTCCACTCGATACGTTTAATCCTTTGTTTTCAGCAAAACCGGTGAGATTGACAACCTCATCGCAAGTTGGGGCAAAGTTTTGTGGTTGTGTTGTGCAGGTCTCCACGTTGCTACTGGCATCGGTAGTGCGCCCTGCTAACATTCAGCTAGCAACACCTTTGGGGTGTTTCCTTCCTCCTACTGGTTCTATTAAACCTTGGTTTCATACTGAGGGAAAACTTGCTGTTGTGCTCATCATACCTTCCTCTTGGGGTTCCCCAACGAGCTCGATATATTTTGGGCCATCAGTGTCATCATGTGGTCTAGGAAAAGAACCATGCAATGACACTAGTGACCAATTTGGTTTTGGAAAAGAACACATCCAATCACTATAGGCGATCCATGTGTCAAGCCATGGTCACAGAGACGAAAAGCACATAGAAAGAGCAGCGTCAACATTGCATGTTGCACCAGTGAGCACTACAAGGAATCTGGCTATATATGACCCTCCATTTTCGTCATAGTAGTTCATTTATGACGATTCTATGACGATTTTGAGATCATCGAAAGCTGGGCCTCACAAATGAACTATAACGACGTTTTTGGTGAAATCGTCATAACCGTCTATGATGATATTGGATCGTCATAACCGTCTATGACAATCTAATATCGTCATGGGCCATCTAGCCTGGCAAAGTCAGATCCTAAGTGGCTGATCCGACGTGGTATAAAATCAACCCGGTCCATTTCAATAATGTACATGGGCTTCAATAATTTACATGGGCCACGCCCAAAATTCAGTCTATTAATTTTTTCTTGCAATTCCCGTTTGCTACTTGGGCCAAGCCCAATATTTTGGCCCTTCTATTTTCATGGGCAAGGCCTTTTTAGCTTCTAGTTATTTTTTATTTCAATGATTTTTGTGGTATTGCTTGTTGCTCCAGTCCACTATTTTTTTGGGTCGTGGCCTTTTTAGAGCCCAACTGACATTTGGATTATTTCTAAAGTACAGGCATTAAATAATCAATATTTCAATAATCATGGCCCAGATCACATTCAGTATATTACAATCAAACATAACCCAAAAATACAAAACAGCTACAAAAGTACAGTATATATATAGCTATACAATCAGACATAATTGGCAATACCCAGGAATACTACAACCATTCCATAGTCCAAATCACCCACAAACATACAACTAGCCATAATCCCAGGAAGATATAACTAGCATCAACTCTTTGCTAACTATGAAGCTTTTACTTCTTCCACGTTCATCCTGGAGCTCCTGTAAAAGAAAGGAAAATGTGGTAATGGCTGTCAGTTGGAAAAGAAAGCAATATCTTGTAAAAATAACATAGATTGGCTAGAAAAAATAAACAGATGTAGTATAAATTACATATCGAATAGGACAGTACATGTATCAACACCAATCTCATTTTAAAGCATGCTCTAGGTGGACTCAGGGTTTTTGCTTGGAACATGTATGTCATGTATACATTGAACATATATTGAAATTAAGATGAGTTTACCTAACTAGGAAGTACTACCTAGCTAGACATTAACTAGTGTATTTATAGATACTAAATCTAACAAATATAGAGACGTTTGTTGGATCAGCCAGTTCTGCCAATGAATCAAATATAGTGTACAACTGTGTGTGCTAATTTGTCGAGACAATAAAATCTTATGGAGAGCATACCATAAACTCACGGTACACATGAGAGTACAAAATAAATCTCAAATGGGTACTGATGTACTCACACCCTGTTAGTCTGTTATACTACCTACATTTTTCATGGATGGCTACACCTTCAGCAAATCAATAAATATACTAATTTAAGCTACAGATTAGCAGCACTTTGATACAAACAACACTACATATTGGGTGACATACTCCCTATTGGTTTCATCGATCGATATAATATCTACAACCACCCTACACAAATCGAGCACGATGCACAGATTTCAGGTTAGAGTCCAAATAGAAAGGAACAAGTACACCATTATCATTCGCATCAACTGAATTGTGATAGTGATTATTTAGCAGATCACAGTATTGCATTCATCTACAATCCGACAGCGAGGGCAAAAAACGATGCACAGTGACAAAAGAACTACCTCATGGCTATGTTGGTGAGGCACGGTGGCCAGCTCCTAGTGCATGCCATCTCCTGGCCGACGGGTCTGAAGCGACGCCATCTCATGGCCGAGCCAGACCTCCTACTTGAATCACGGCCACCACCAGCCACTTTCTTGTGACCACCTGCCCATGACGTCGAACCCCAGCTTCCACGCGAACTTGATGGCAGCCACCGCACCTGAAAAAACATACAACAAATATGTGAAATCTTTGTTGTTGTAAGAGACAGGGAGTGGTAGCCGCGTAGAGCCAAAGACGGGAAGCAAGAAGGGAGGGGATCTGGGAGCTGCAGGTCCTCCTCTACAGGGTTATTAAATGATTTTGAATCATAGTAGCAGCACGTGAACTTAGACCATGTATGGTTTTATTATGGTTCATTGTCTGCTTAAAGTACGATCAGCCATTTTGGCGCATATTTATTATACATGAGAATGCTTATACATGATAGAGGTTTGTGCTACTAGAGAAAACATGCTGCATAGTAGAGAACAGCCAGAGTTCCAACTAACGTGCACTCTCTAAGATACACACCTAAACACAGGCGCGGTTCTAGCTTTGAACATATTCCAACTACAGCATCGATCTAGAATGCCGGACGTTTCAGACAAGACGAACTGCAAGGACGAGGCTATCAAACGGAAAGATGGTTGAGCAATATCACTACTAGAAAAATATCTGTCGACTTAAGTAGTCAACGAAGTCCATTCTTTCTCATGCTCTGAGAATTCCAACTGTGTATGCACGAACGATAAGCAAGCTCGAGAGATCGAGGGATGGGAGGACTCACGCGGAACCCTAGTTGTAGAGGTCGAGGGTGACGACGAGGCTCTCGACGCCGGGCCTGGGGCGGGTGAGGTTGACGCTCTTGTGCGCCACCACGAACGACGCGTCTCCTGCACCGGCGGCGAGGGACGTCAGGGAGAGCAGGACGGCTGCAGTGATGAGAGGGAGGAGGGATCGACGCACCATCGCTTCTTGGGATTGGGAGCGCCTGGAGCGAGGAGACCGTGGCAGCGGAGGCGGCCGAGGACGCGGCCTCCGGGCGGACCTTAATGAGCACGATCCGGCGGATACGGTGCGTCCGGCCTCGCACCTACCGGATCCGTCCTTGCCACTGTCGAGGAACTGGGGAGGTGGAGGAGGGGAGGCGGCGGCGCATCTAGAGGAACTAGCCTCCCTTCTCCCAGATCGAGAGAGAGGGGAGAGATGGGTCTCGATGCGGAGGCGTGTCCCGGTCGCCGACATGGAGCAGAACCCAACACAGTCCGGCCAGCTTGATGGCACCGCGCGCATGGATGCACACGCGCACCGGCGAGCCACCCGGACCCTCGTCATGGTCCTTCCCATCAGGGAGTAAGTCTTGGGCGGCGGCGCTGATCTGTTTCAAGGGCGGGAGGCTCGGGGCTGGGTGGAACTGGGTCAGAGGAGGTGGGGACGGCGGAGGGGAGGAGCTCCTGGGTAGGAGAAGATGAGGCGACGTCGGACGGTGAGGGGAGAAGAGGCGTCGATGTTAGGGTTTGGGTCGGGGAGGGGGAAGAGCTCGCGTCCGAGACCGAGAATGAGAGATTGGCGTTAGGGTTTGGGTCGGGGAAGGATCGAGTTGGAGTCGTGGGTGCGGTGCGGACTGGGGAGCAGGGTGTGTTTCTTCGGGTGAGCCGTCAGGCGTTGGATCTAAACTGAACGGTCCAGATCAGTCCGATAAGGATGATCCATGGGGCGGTGTTTCCTGTGTTTTGATTGGTCGGTTCACAAAACAACTCTTTTTTTGCACTCAGAAAATAGAAAATCACTTTTTGTGCAACAAAAACAAAAAATTCCTCCGACAACATTGTTCGCAGTTCCAAGATGTACACGTGTGCACAGTATTTCCATCTAACCAGAGAAGTCTTCTCAAAAATGAGATAAAATGAGATATCATGTACGAAATTTCGTGGCTTTCGGGCCAAACGACCAATGTTATGGCCAGAATCACGATATAGTTTGTGATAATGTACCCATATTGTGCATGCATGTGCATCCCGGGATGGCGAACAATGTTGCAGGAGGAAATTTTCATATTCGTCGCACGAAAATACCATTTTTCATTTTTCGTGCGCAAAAAACGGGGTGTTTTATGAAGCAACCACCAAATAACCATTTTAGGATGCTACCACCCTATTTTTTAAAAATAGTATACTACCTTACATGGACAAATATCCCAATCGGGGTATCTCAAACATTTCCGTCCATCCCTGGCGAAAAAGACAAATTCCTGCTGAATCGGTAGGAAGTGGGTCTAATTTGAACTACAGGTACATGATCTGATACCCATGATTTTTTGAAAAAATGATTTTTAGACTCACAATATGCTATTTCTTCAGAGATCCAATGCAAGTTTAGCGAGGATCATCCCCTATCTAAGAACCTTCAAGCCCGCCATTTTGACCATAGTTTGAAACGGGCATAAAAAATTCACCAATCAATACAAATCCTTCGCGTGGTGTCTTATTATGTGACACAGTTTCAAAGAAAAATACCAAACTTGGTATATTGCAAGTGTATCAAAAAAACCTTTACAGAAATGACCTATCATGTCCGAGGTTTCATGGCTTTCGGGCCAAACGACAAATGTTATGGCCAGAATCACGACATAGTTTGTGATAATGTACCCATATTGTGCATGCATGTGCATCCCGAGATGGGGAACAATGTTGCAGGAGGAAGTTTTCATATTCGTCGCACGAAAATACCATTTTTCATTTTCCGTGCGGAAAAAACGGGGCGTTTTGTGAAGCAACCACCAAATGACCATTTTAGAATGCTACCACCCCATTTTTTAAAAATAGTATACTACCTTACATGAACAAATGTCCCAATGGAGGTATCTCAAACATTTCCGTCCATCCCTAGCGAAAAAGACAAATTCCTGCTGAATCGGTAGGAAATGGGTTTGATTTGAACTACAGGTACATGATCTGATGCCCCATGATTTTTTGAAAAAAATGATTTTTAGACTCACAATATGCTATTTTTTCAGAGATCCAATGCAAGTTTAGCGAGGCTCATCCCCTATCTAAGAACCTTCATGCCCGCCGTTTTGACCATAGTTTGAAATGGGCATAAAAAAATTCAAAAAAGGCCCGATCAATACAAATCCTTCACGTGGTATCTTATTATGTGACATAGTTTCAAGGAAAAATACCAAACTTGGTATATTGCAAGTGTATCAAAAAACCCTTTACATAAATGACCTATCATGTCCGAGGTTTCATGGCTTTCGGGCCAAACGACCAATGTTATGGCCAGAATCGCGACATAGTTTGTGATAATGTACCCATATTGTGCATGCATGTGCATCCCGGGATGGCAAACAATGTTTCAGGAGGAAGTTTTCCTTTTTGTCGCACGAAAATACCATTTTCCATTTTCCGTGCGTAAAAATGGAGCGTTTTGTGAAGCAACCACCAAATAACCGTTTTAGAATGCTACCACCCCATTTTTAAAAAATAGCATACTACCTTACATGGACAAATGTCCCAATCGGGGTATCCCAAACCTTTTCGTCCATCCCTGGCGAAAAAGACAAATTCCTGCTGAATCGGTAGGAAGTGGGTCTGATTTGAACTACAGGTACACGATCTGATGCTCATGATTTTTTTTAAAAAAATGATTTTTAGACTCACAATATGCTATTTCTTCAGAGATCCAATGCAATTTTAGCGTGGCTCATCCCCTATCTAAGAACCTTCATGCCCGCCGTTTTGACCATAGTTTGAAACGGGCATAAAAAATTCAAAAAAGGTCCGATCAATGCAAATCCTTCGCGTGGTATCTTATTATGTGACATAGTTTCAAGGAAAAATACCAAACTTGGTATATTGCAAGTGTATCAAAAAAACCTTTACAGAAATGACCTATCATGTCCGAGGTTTCATGGCTTTTGGCCCAAACGACCAATGTTATGGCCAGAATCGCGACATAGTTTGTGATAATGTATCCATATTGTGCATGCATGTGCATCCCGGGATGGAGAACAATGTTGCAGGAGGAAGTTTTCCTTTTCGTCGAACGAAAGTACCATTTTCCATTTTCCGTGTGCAAAAAATGGGGCATTTTGTGAAGCAACCATCAAATGACCGTTTTAGAATGCTACCACCCCATTTTCCAAAAATAGTATACTACCTTACATGGACAAATGTCCCAATCGGGGTATCTCAAACCTTTCCGTCCGCTCCTGGCGAAAAAGACAAATTACTGCCGAATCGGTAGGAAGTGGGTCTGATTTAAACTACAGGTACATGATCTGATGCCCATGATTTTTTGAAAAAATCATTTTTAGGCTCAAAATATGATGTTTCATCATGGTATTTCATCCATTGCACTCATCGTTTTTTTAAATCAAAACGCTAGTTTCAAAATTATATTTTGAATTAGGATATTGTCCCTACCATGGACTAATGTGGGATTACTAAATTTATTTTTTTAAATAATAAAAGTATTTCTAATTAACACCCTAAGATGATCTACTGAATTTTATAAAAATTTAGAAAAAAATCAATTCTTTTGGACTTCATATGAAAGAAATACAAAAGAATTAAGAAAAAAATAAAGAAAAAACTATCGTAACTGGACCAGCCGAGCTGACCCATACCTAAACTACCACACGTAAGTGCAAATCCGGCTGCAACCCACTTCCCTCAAATGCGCAGTCCTATAAAGGCCCAGTCCTACCGAACAAGCCCAGGCCTGACACCTAAATGTTGTTATAGATGCGGTTGTAGTAATAGAACACAGAAACTTGGATGGTGCAGTGGTATGCGTCTCTAGGAGAGTAGGAGGGAGCCGCAGGTGTGAGTTCGAACCCCGGGGATATTTTTGCGAATTCTTTGTTCAGAGCGTCATTTCAGAGACGGGCCCATCGTGTCAGCTTGGTGTGTCTATCTCATTTCAGATATAGGCCCACGCGCCAGATTGGGTATATATTTGTCCTGGTAGATTCAAATATTGTCATATAAGAAGATATTGACACATGGATATGACACGTGGTCAAAAGTTGACACATAAACATGACACATAGATGAAATTACTGACGTGGCCGACTACCAATTTCAACTTAACCTAATTTGGACGATATGACGATTTTAAATGGTCATAGTGAGCTATAGATAACATTGTATGCTACATCCGACAGGTTATGACGATTTGAGATAATAAAACTATGACGTTTCTGAGGAAAATCGTCATAATTTTCTAAGGTTTTGAACCTCCCAAATGGCTTACGACCATCTGGTGCAAAATCGCATAACTTTATGACGATTTTGTCCAGGGTCACTATTAGAAGGTCATAGAATAACACATTCCTTGTAGTGGAGGCAGAAGTTGCATCACAGAATGCACTAGAGTGTGTGTGTGGTCGATAAATGTGGTCTAGGAACAGAGCACATGCAATAATACTAGTGATCAATGTGGTTTAGGAAAAGAACACATGCAATGACTATAGGTGACCCATGTGTCAAACCATGGTCACAGAGACCAAAAGCACATCGGAAGAGCAGCTTCCACATTGCATGTTGCACCAGTGAGGCAGAAGTTGCATCACATAATGCACTAGAGTGTGTGTCGTCATGTGGTCCAGGAAAAGAACCATGCAATGACACTAGTGACCAATGTGGTTTAGGAAAAGAACACATCCAATCACTATAGGTGATCCATGTGTTAAACCATTATCACGGAGACCAAAAGCACATAGGAAGAGTAGCTTCCACATTGCATGTCGCATAGTGAGGCAGAAGCTACATCACACAATACACTAGAGTGTGTGTGGTCGATCAATGTGGTCTAGGAAAATAGCACATGCAATGACACTAGTGATCAATGTGGTTTAGGAAAAGAACACATGTAATGACTATAGGTGACCCATGTGTCAAACCATGGTTACAGAGACCAAAAGCACATCGAAAGAGTAGCTTCCACATTGCATATTGGACCAGTGAGGCAGAAGTTGCATCACATAATGCACTAGAGTGTGTGTGGTCATGTGGTCTAGGAAAAGATCCGTGCAATGACACTGGTGACCAATTTGGTTTTGTAAAAGAACACATGCAATCACTATAGGTGATCCATGTGTCGAACCATGGTCACAGAGACCAAAAGCACATAGGAAGAGTAACTTCACAATTGCATGTTGCACCAGTGAGGCAGAAGTTGCATCATAGAATGCATTGGAGTTTGTGTTGTCATGTGGTCTAGGAAAATAACCATGCAATGACACTAGTGACCAATGTGGTTTAGGAAACGAACACATCCAATCACTATAGGTGATCCATGTGTCAAACGAGGCTCACAGAGACCAAAAGCACATTGGAAGAGCAGCTTCCACATTGCATGTTACACCAGTGAGGGAGAAGTTGCATCACAGAATGCACTGGAGTGTGTGTGGTCGATCAATGTGGTCTAGGAAAAGAACACATGCAATGAATCTAGTGATCAATGTGGTTTAGGAAAAGAACACACGCAATGACTATAGGTGATCCATATGTGAACCCATGTTCAAAGAGACCAAAAGCACATAGGAAGAGCAGCTTCCACATTGCATGTTGCACAAGTGAGGCAGAAGTTGCATCACAGAATGCACTAGAGTGTGTGTGGTCATGTGGATGAATTTGGTCTAGGAGAATACCACATGCAATGACTCTGGTGATCAATGTGGTTTAGGAAAAGAACACATGCAATGTCTCTAGGTGATCCATGTGTCAAACCATGGCTACAGAGACTAAAAGCAGATATGAAGAGCAACTTCCACATTCCATGTTGCACTAGTGAGGCAGAAGTTGCATCACAGATTGCACTGGAGTGTGTGTGGTCATGTGGTCTAGGAAGAGAACACATGCAATAGCACTAGTGATCAATATGGTTTAGGAAAAGAACACATGAAATCACTATAGCTGATCCATGTGTCAAACCATGCTCACAAAGACCAAAAGCACATAGGAAGAGCAACTTCCATATTGCATGTTGAACCAGTGAGGTAGAAGTTGCATCACAGAATGCACTAGAGTGTGTATGGTCATGTGGATCAATGTGGTCTAGGAAGAGAACACATGCCACTCTAGTGATCAATGTGGTTTAGGAAAATAATACATGCAATGAACCTAGGTGATCCATGTGTCAAACCACGGTTACAAAGACCAGAAGCACATAGGAAAAGCAGCTTCCACATTGCATGTTGCACTAGTGTGGCAGAAGTTGTATCACAGAATGCAGTAGAGTTTGTGTGGTCTTGTGGATAAAAGCACATAGGAAAAGAACACATGAAATCACTATAGGTGATCCATGTGCCAAACCATGGTCACAAAGACAAAAAGCACATATGAAGAGCAACTTCCATATTGCATGTTGAACCAGTGAGGTAGAAGTTGCATCACGGAATGCACTAGAGTGTGTGTGGTCAGGTGGATCAATGTGGTCTAGGAGAAGAGCACATGCAATGACACTTGTGATCAATGTGGTTTAGGAAAAGAACACATGCAATAAGTCTATGTGATCCATGCGTCAAACCATGGGTACAGAGACCAAAAACACATAATGCGCTTGAGTGTGTGTGGTCATGTGGTCTAGGAAAAGAACACATGAAATGACACTAGTAATCAATATGGGTTAGGAAAATAACACATGCAATCACTATAGGTGATCCACTTGTCAAACCATGGTCACAAAGACCAAAAGCACATAGGAAGAGCAGCTTCCACATTGCATGTTGCACCAGTGAGGCAAAAGTTGCATCACAGAATGCACTGGAGTGTGTGTGGTCATGTGGATCAATGTGGTCTAGGAAAAGAGCACATGCAATGACACTTGTGATCAATGTGGTTTCGGAAAAGAACACATGCAATGACTATAGGTTATGCATGCGTGAAACCATGGTGACAGAGACCAAAAGCACATAGGAAGAGCGGCTTACACATTGCATGTTGCACCAGTGAGACAGAAGTTGAATCACAAAATGCGCTAGAGTGTGTGTGGTCATGTGGATCAATGTGGTCTAGGAAGAGAACACATGCCACTCTAGTGATCAATGTGGTTTAGGAAAATAATACATGCAATGAACCTAGGTGATCCATGTGTCAAACCACGGTTACAAAGACCAGAAGCACATAGGAAAAGCAGCTTCCACATTGCATGTTGCCCTAGTGTGGCAGAAGTTGCATCACAGAATGCAGTAGAGTTTGTGTGGTCTTGTGGATAAATGTGGATAAATGTAGACGAGGAAAAGAACACACGCAATGACACTATTGATCAATGTGGTTTAGGAAAAGAACACATGCAATGACTATAGGTGATCCATGCGTCAAACCATGGTCACAAAGAGCAAAAGCACATAGGAAGAGCTGCTTCCACATTGTATGTTGCACTAGTGAGACAGAAGATGCATCACAGAATGCACTGGAGTGTGTGTGGTCAAGTTGATCAATGTGGTCCGGGAAAAGAAAACATACAATGACTCTAGTGATCAATGTGGTTTATTAAAAGAACACATGCAATGACTCTAGGTGATCCATGTGTGACACCATGGTTACAGAGACCAAAAGCACATAGGAAGAGCAACTTCCACATTGCATGTTTCACGAGTGAGGCATAAGTTGCATCACAGAAATCACTAGTGTGTGGTCACGTGGTCTAGGAAACGAACACATGCAATGACACTAGTGATCAGTGTGGTTTGGGAACTTAACACATGCAATCACTATAGATGATCCATGGGTAAAACAATGGTCACAGAGACCAAAAGCACACAGGAACACTACTAGGAAACAGCTTATAGGTAGACAAGATATTCAGTGGCGCATATGTAAAACCATGCGCCACTGATATGTATCAGTGGCGCACTAGAAAAAATGCGCCACAGAAGTTTGGCACTTCATTGGCGCACGAAACCAATATGCGCCACAGAAGTCCACATTTCTGTGGCGCATATTTTCGTGTGCCCCATAGAAAGTGATGGGACCAAGCACCAAAAAAAGGGGGAGAAACTTCTGTGGCGCATATGTCCGTATGCGCCACAAAAAGTGATGTTTCTATGGAGCATATAGGTGTATGTGCCACAGAACAAGCAAAAACAGACCCCCTTTGTGGATCGCCTTTCCAGTTTTGTAAAAAATAAACAAAAATGACAGAAACTTCAAAAAAATATTTCCTTTGAGTTGTAGTTAGATTTTAGGGTATAGATCTAGACAAAATTGAAAAACATGAATTTTGATGTTTTTGCAAAAATAGGTCATGGCACGGTAAAACGGCTATAACTTTTGCATACGATGTCGGAAAAAAAATCTTTAACCTATCAAAATGATCGTCTCGAAATTCCATGTCGGAAAAAAACGACTACAGAGACTAAAAGCAGATATGAAGAGTAACTTCCACATTCCATGTTGCACTAGTGAGGCAGAAGTTGCATCACAGATTGCACTGGAGTGTGTGTGGTCATGTGGTCTAGGAAGAGAACACATGCAATGGCACTAGTGATCAATATGGTTTAGGAAAAGAACACATGAAATCACTATAGGTGATCAATGTGTCAAACCATGGTCACAAAGACCAAAAGCACATAGGAAGAGCAACTTCCATATTGCATGTTGAACCAGTGAGGTGGAAGTTGCATCACAGAATGCACTAGAGTGTGTGTGGTCATGTGGATCAATGTGGTCTAGGAGAAGAGCACATGCAATGACACTTGTGATCAATGTGGATTAGGACAAGAACACATGCAATAAGTCTAGGTGATCCATGTGTCAAACCATGGGTACAGAGACCAAAAACACATAATGCGCTTGAGTGTGTGTGGTCATGTGGTCTAGGAAAAGAACACATGCAATGACACTAGTAATCAATATGGTTTAGGAAAATAACACACGCAATCACTATAGGTGATCCACTTGTCAAACCATGGTCACAAAGACCAAAAGCACATAGGAAGAGCAGCTTCCACATTGCATGCTGCACCAGTGAGGCAGAAGTTGCATCACAGAATGCACTGGAGTGTGTGTGGTCATGTGGATCAATGTGGTCTAGGAAAAGAGCACATGCAATGACACTTGTGATCAATGTGGTTTCGGAAAAGAACAGATGCAATGACTATAGGTGATGCATGTGTCAAACCATGGTGACAGAGACCAAAAGCACATAGGTAGAGCGGCTTCCACATTGCATGTTGCACCAGTGAGACAGAAGTTGCATCACAGAATGCGCTAGAGTGTGCGTGGTCATGTGGATCAATGTGGTCTAGGAAAAGAACACATGCAATGACTCTAGTGATCAATGTGGTTTAGGAAAATAATAATACATGCAATGAACCTAGGTGATCCATGTATCAAACCATGGTTACAAAGACCAGAAGCACATAGGAAAAGCAGCTTCCACATTGCATGTTGCACCACTCTGGCAGAAGTTGCATCACAGAATGCAATAGAGTTTGTGTGGTCTAGTGGATAAATGTGGATGAGGAAAAGAACACACGCAATGACAGTAGTGATCAATGTGGTTTAGGAAAATAACACATGCAATGACTATAGGTGATCCATGCGTCAAACCATGGTCATAGAGAGCAAAAGCACATAGGAAGAGTCGCTTCCACATTGCATGTTGCACCAGTGAGACAGAAGATGCATCACAGAATGCACTGGAGTGTGTGTGGTTATGTGGATCAATGTGGTCTAGGAAAACACATACAATGACTCTAGTGATTAATGTGGTTTACTAAAAGAACACATGCAAGACTCTAGGTGAGCCATGTGTGACACCATGGTTACAGAGACCAAAAGCACATAGGAAGAGCAACTTCCACATTGCATGTTTAATGAGTGAGGCATAAGTTGCATCACAGAATTCACTAGTGTGTGGTCACGTGGTCTAGGAAAAGAACACATGCAATGACACTAGTGATTAGTGTGGTTTAGGAACTTAACACATGCAATCACTATAGATGATCCATGTGTAAAACAATGGTCACAGAGACCAAAAGCACACAGGAACACTACTAGGAAACAGCTTATAGGTAGACAGGATATTCAGTGGTGCATATGTAAAACCATGCGCCATAGATATGTATCAGTGGCGCACTAGAAAAAATGCGCCACAGAAGTTTGGCACTTCAGTGGCGCACGAAACCAATATGTGCCACAGAAGTCCACATTTCTATGACGCATATTTTTGTGTGCACCAAAGAAAGTGATGGGGCTGATACATTGCAAATGTATCTATAATTTTTGATGTTCCATGCTTGGTTTTATCCACTTTCTTGTGTTTTGTTCCAACTTTGGAGTACTTTTCATATGATTTCTTGGACTAATCTATTAACAAGAGCCACGATTACGGTGCCTGTTTTCTGTTGTTTTTGGTTCCAGGAAAGTCAGAAAATGAATATTCTCGGAATTGGACGGGACAAAAGCCAAAGTGCCTATTTTTCCGGAAGTCATTTAGTGACAGAATACGAGACGGAGAGGGGCCAGGGGGACACCACACCACCTGGCCGCGCGACCAGGCCTGGCCCGCGCCAGGGGGTGCTATGGCCACTCCTGGCACCCCCTCGGCCTCCCCTTCCGACTATAAGATGCCCTCGGGACGTAAACCCTAAGGGCCCAATCAAAAATCTACGAAAGAGTCTGTAGCCACCGTCATCTCCATCCCTAGATCGGGAGGGATTTGAAGCTCTTCCCGGCACCCTGCTGGAGAGGGGAATTCTCCCTGGAGGCCTTCTTCATCACCATGCAAGCCTCTGGTGTGATGCGTGAGTAGTTCATCCTTGGACTACGGATCCATGTAGTAGCTAGATGGCTGGTTCTCCTCCTTTGTGCTTTCATGTCTAGATCTTGTGAGCTCTGTTCGTGATCAAGATCATCTACTTGTAATTCTGCATGTTGTGTTTGCGGGGATCCGATGGATATTGACATGCTATTTCAGATTGATTATTGATTCTATCATGTCTTTGTTATTTGTGATCTTGCATGCTTTCCGTTGTTAGTAGCTATCTTGGCCAAGTAGATGCTAGCAACTCCAAGAGTTAGTATTTATGCACGATAGTGGGTTCATGCCTCCGTAACTGGGAAGTGACAGAAATCTCTAAGGTACTAGATGTGCTATTGCTACTAGGGAGAAAACAACAATCCTTTGTTCATAGAACAATCGTATTGTTTACTTTACACGCAATTTGTAAAGCAATAATCTGTTGCTTGTAACTTAATACTAAAGGGGGTTCGGATGATAACCTGAAGGTGGATTATTAGTATAATGTTGTAATTCCCAATCGAATCTCAAAGGAGTCAAGATGATTAGTATATGCATGTATTGCTTTCTCGATGTTTGTCAATTGCCCCGCTGTAATTTGTTCACCCAGCATGTTATCTATCTTAAGGAGAGACACCTCTAGTGAACTATGGATCCCAGTCCTTTTCTTTTACATACAATCTACAAACTGTTTACCGCTTTGTGTTTACTTTCTGCAAACTATTACTTCTTTCCATTCGATACATTTAATCCTTTGTTTTCCGCAAAACACGGTGAGATTGACAACCTCATCGCAAGTTGGGGACAAAGTTCTGTGGTTGTGTTGTGCAGGTCTCCACGTTGCTACTAGCACCGGTGATCCTGCCAAAGCTCAGCTAGTAACACCTTTTGGGTGTTTCCTTGCTCCTACTGGTTCGATTAAACCTTGGTTTCATAACTGAGGGAAACTTGTTGCTGTGCTCATCATACCTTCCTATTGGGATTCCCAACGAGCTCTACATCAACACCACACCAGCACTTTTCTGGGCGCCGTGCATTGAGCCATCAAGCATTTTTACAAGGCTATTCTTTGAGTCAAGGACATCTTCACAAGGGGAGTCCCTCATAACCAATCTCTTTACTTTGTTGTTTTTGTATTGCTTAGTTTTTTTTTGCTTGTTTTGTTATCAAAAACACACAAAAAATTAGTTTCACTAGTTTGCTTTCTTATTTGAAAACCCAAAAAAATGACTACTCTTAAAAACACTAAGTTGTGTGACTTCACTAGCACCAACAACAATGATTTTATGAGCACACCTATTGCTCCACACATGCTGAAGATACTTTCTTTGAGATAAAACCTGCTTTACTCAATCTTGTTATGAGAGAACAATTTTCTGGTATTGGTAATGAAGATGCTGCTTCCCATCTAAATAACTTTGTTGAACTTTGTGAGATGCAAAAGCATAGGGATATAGATGGTGATATTATTAAGCTGAAATTGTTTCCTTTCTCTTTGAGAGGAAAAGCTAAAGAATGGTTGAATTCCTTAACTAGGAATAGTATTGATTCTTGGACTAAGTGCAAAGATGCTTTTATTGGAAAATACTATCCTCCTGCTAAGATTATATCTATGAGAAGTGAAATAATGAAGTTTAAACAACTTGATAATGAGCATGTTGCTCAAGCTTGGGAAAGAATGAAATCTTTGGTAAAGAATTGTCCCACTCATGGACTAACTGCTTGGATGATCATCCAAACTTTTTATGCAGGATTGAACTATTCTTCAAGGAACCTATTGGACTCTGCTGCTGGAGGTACCTTTATGACCATTACTTTTGGTGCTGCAACGAAACTTCTAGGCAATATGATGGTTAATTATTCTGAATGGCATACTGAGAGAGCTTCACAAGGTAGGAAGGTAAATTCTGTTGAGGAAACTTCCTCCTTGAGTGATAAGATTGATATTATTATGTCTATGCTTGTTAATGGGAAAGCCCATATTGATCCAAATAATGTTCCTTTAGCTTCTTTGGTTTCTCAAGAAGAGCAAGTTGATGTGAACTTTATAAGAAATAACAATTTTGGTAATAATGCTTATAGGAGTAATTTTGGTAACAAAAATTATAAGCCATATCCTTCCAACAATGCTAATGCTTATGGAAATTATTACAACAATAATAGGAGTACACCCTCTGAACTTGAAGTTATGCTTAAAGACTTTATTAGTAAGCAAACTGCTTTCAATAAAACTATTGAGGAAAAACTCTCTAGTGCTAAAAGAAATATAGCATATTTGGCTGAAGCTCAATCTACTTTGAATAAAATGGCTGCTAAACCTGAAACTAATGATAATCCCTTTGCAGCCACTAATGCTATACAAGTAAGAATTGATGAAAATGTTAGACTATTAGCTGAATTACATGCTAAGTGGGAAAGAGAAGATGAAATTGCTAGAAACATTAGTGTTTCTACTATTACCACCACCAGTGTTGAGGCTAGTAATAGTTCTACTACTTTAGATGATAAAGTTGACTTTGATCTTGATGGTTGCAACATCTCTGAAGTTATTAAGTTCCTACAAAAGCTTGCTAAAAGTCCTAATGCTAGTGCTATGTACATGGCTTTTACAAAACACATTACTGATGCTCTCATAAAGATTAAAGAAGAAAAGATGAAACATAAAGCTTCTATTCCTATAAAACAAGAAGATGGTTGGGAACCCATCATTAATATGAAAGTGAATGACTTTGATTTCAAAGCTTTGTGTGATCTTGATAGTAGTGTTTCTATTATGCCTAGAAGGATTTATGATATGCTTGATTTTCCTCCTCTTAAAGATTGTTATTTGAATGTCCCACTTGATGATAATGCTAAAAAGAAACTCATGGGGAGTCTTAATGATGTTTTTATTATGTTTAACAATGCTTATGTCCCCGTTGATTTCTATGTTTTGGATGTTGAATGCAATGCTTCTTGTCCTATTACTTTGGGAAGACCTTTTCTTAGAACTGTTGGTGCCATTATTGATATGAAAGAAGGCACCATTAAATATCAACTCCCACTCAAGAAAAGTATAGAACACTTCCCTAAAAAGAGAGAAAATATTTCTTTTGCTTCTCCTATGAAAACAAAATTTGGTCTTAATGCTTCTTCATTTGAGAATACTTGATCATTTTTCTTGCTTCTTATGCCTAACTTAAAGGCGTTAAAGAAAAGTACTTATTAGGAGATAACCCAAAAGTTTTAGATGAGTCTTGGAAGTTATTACTTCAGTAATAACCGCTCCTTATCCTTTTAATTTGCTTTTTGTGCCAAGAGTAACCTCTAATGAAAGAGAAGTAATGATTGGGAAAGTTGCTGTCCCGAAACAGATTTCTGTGCTTCACCGTACAAATTCGTGTAAAATCTCTGAATGTCTTTTTGAGGCGTGAAATTTTGTGCTTTCGCCCCAGGTTATTATATAACTTTCGTTAGTTCAACACTTTTTGATTTGAGCAACAGAAGGTCTTCGAAAAAATTCGACTTTACCTGCTGGTCTGTTTTGACAGATTTCTGCCATTTTCTGCATTTGCTTCTTGTTGGTTACTTCTTGAGTTATTTTGGGGAATTGAGCTTTTTGAGGGAAGTGCTACAGTAGCTAGTGTTCTAATGGAAGTTTATTTGGTGCTAGAACTGAACCTTAAGACTTATTTATCTTGAGTGCACTAATGTTGCTAATAAAGATTGTGTGAAGTTTTGTATGAAGGAAAATTTTCAGGTGTATGGAAGGAATGAGTAATAAGATGAAGGATGGACTAAAGCTCAATCTTGGGGATGCCACGCGTGTCACCCGAAGAAATATCCAAGAAGTACAAGCGTCAAAGCTTGGGGATGCCCAAGGCATCCCCCTTCTTCATCAATAAAAATTCCAGGTTTCTTCCAAACGCTTCATTTTTATTGTTTCATGCACAGTTGTGTTGTTCTTGGAGCGTCTTCTTTTTCGTTTTCGTTTGCTTTTGTTTGCTTAGTTTTCTGAATAAATTGGTTGGACCCCCTCTTTCATACATTGGTTTGGTTTGGTTTGGAAAAAGTAGGAAAGTTCATACTTATGTGGTAAAAAGAGCTCGTTTTTGATTGTGGCCTATGCTTTGTCATGCCATGCTTGATATTGTTTTGGCTTTATGCTTAGTATTCTTCGTTGTAGCATGACTTGTTATAAACAATTGAGATTGCTTAATGTGCCTTGGACGAATCATGGGTTGTTAGAAAGCATATTAAAGCATAGTATAGTGGTATTCTCCTTTGATGCTTTATTTGGGTTGACTTGGCGCATGCTCACACCATGTTATGACTATCTCAAGTCACCATAGCCTTTATGATCCTTTAGTTTTCAACTTGTAATATCACTTTATGCTTTGATCAATGATGTTTTGTCGCTCTGCATGATTATGGCCATTATTGCTCTCTTAGTTTGTCGCTCCCAGTCTTTTGCTAGCCTCCACAACCAAGTATGAGTTCCACTCATGCATCCAACTCCCTAAACCAAGTTATTCCAAAGAGTCCACCATACCTACCTACTAGCTTATACTATTACAAGTATATTCCTGCTTTTGTTTACCTTCCAAATTAAACTTGTTATGAGAAAACTAGTGATTAAAGCTCTCACGAACTTGATGGCACACTTTACTTTTTGCATATAATAAACTTGAACCATTGGGTCCTTCTTTGTTGCTTATATGCTTGCGCTTTATAAGTTGAAATTAGTAGAACCATGTTTCGTGGGGAACGCTTTCAACATTGCACTTGTACTTTGTACCCCGTTGATATCATGTTCTTTTGCTTACGGATCCCGGCGGTGTGAAATAAAAGTGGAACTTGTAAGATCATGGAGTTTGTATGTGTGTTAGAGAAACACATGGGCCGCTAGCCTAAGCCATGCCTAATCATGGTGGAAACTTGCAGCATCACCATAATGAGCACTCTATGAAGCATCCTCAATAAAAACCTATGCAAATAGCAAATAAAAAGATCGTTGAGATGCTCATTGTCTGCTTGCCTTGTCATTTTGATTATGGGAAAGCTCACGTATCATGTGCAATGGGTACCCCATTGGTGGTTCTTAATGATACACATATACTTACAATGACAAGAGCTTACTCGTGACTGAAGTTGAGTAGCATGAGGATCGGTCTTCGTAAGTAAGGGGCATGAGATTTCGTTTTATAACTTGTGAAGCATATCCTCTTAGTTGTGTCACTTTAACCTTAATTACTTCAAGATGCTTATGATAGGGGCAATGAGAGCTGAAAGCTATAAGTACCATAATTTTTGGAAGCTCTTTATGAGACTTGAATCCCTACTTCCCTTTACAAAGGCCTTTCTTCCACCATTATATTGAGTCTCCACCTTCTATCTTTATGCACCTACTTTGAGAGCATAATGGCCATTATTAGTTCTATGTGCATTGTCCCAAAACTAGTTGATTGATGCATACTTTGATATTTCTTGTTTTAAACTATTGTATATAGTCACTCTTATGAACTTTGAACGTGTCCTATGCATTTATATTTGCTACTCTATTGAGGGACAAGCTGAATACTATTATGCTATGTTTTATTTATGTGAAACAAACAAACGTCTTGCAAAGCATTGTTATTCATGAATCTTTTGTTTGTGCCTTTTCATGTTGCATCATAGTTTCTTTGTCTTATTGCTAGAACTTTGTCTTTCATGTTATGATTTAAGTACTATGATCCCAGCTTTGAATGTTTTACAAATACTTTGATCAAGTCTTTGATGGTGCATGTCACCTAAAAAATTATTCTTTCTTTTTATCACTTACCTACTCGAGGACGAGCAGGAGTTAAGCTTGGGGATGTTGATACATTGCAAATGTATGTATAATTTTTGATGTTCCATGCTTGGTTTTATCCACTTTCTTGTGTTTTGTTCCAACTTTGGAGTACTTTTCATATGATTTCTTGGACTAACCTATTAACAAGAGCCACAGTGCCAGCTGCCTGTTTTCTGCTGTTTTTGGTTCTAGGAAAGTCAGAAAATGAATATTCTCGGAATTGGACGGGACAAAAGCCAAAGTACCTATTTTTCCGGAAGTCATCAAGTGCCAAAATACGAGACGGAGAGGGGCCAAGGGGCCACCACACCACCTGGCCGCGCGGCCAGACTTGGCCCACGCCAGGGGGTGGTGTGCCGCTCCTGGCACCCCCTCGGCCTCCCCTTCCGACTATAAGATGCCCTTGGGACGTAAACCCTAAGGGCCCGATCAAAAATCCACGAAAGAGTTTGTAGCCGCTGTCATTTCCATCCCTAGACCGGGAGGCATATGAAGCTCTTCCCGGCACCCTGCCGGAGAGGGGAATTCACCCTGGAGGCCTTCTTCATCACCATGCAAGCCTTCGGTGTGATGCGTGAGTAGTTCATCCTTGGACTATGGATCCATGTAGTAGCTAGATGGCTGGTTCTCCTCCTTTGTGATTTCATGTCTAGATCTTGTGAGCTCCGTTCATGATCAAGATCATCTATTTGTAATTCTGCATGTTGTGTTTGCGGGGATCCGATGGATATTGAGATGCTATTTCAGATTGATTATTAATTCTATCATGTCTTTGTTATTTGTGATCTTGCATGCTTTCCGTTGTTATTAGCTATCTTGGCCAAGTAGATGCTAGCAACTCCAAGAGTTAGTATTTATGCTCGATAGTGGGTTCATGCCTCTGGTAATCTGGAAAGTGATAGAAATCTCTAAGGTACTAGATGTGTTGTTGCTACTAGGGAGAAAGCAACATTCCTTTGTTCATAGAACAATCGTATTGTTTACTTTACACGTAGTTCGTAAAGTAATAATCTGTTGCTTGCAACTTAAAACTGGAGGGGGTTCGGATGATAACCTGAAGGTGGATTATTAGTCATAGATGCAGTTGGATGGCGGTCTATGTATAATGTTGTAATGCCCAATCGAATCTCAAAGGAGTCAAGATGATTAGTATATGCATGTATTGCTTTCCCGATGTTTGTCAACTGCCCCGCTGTAATTTGTTCACCCAGCATGTTATCTATCTTAAGGAGAGCCACCTCTAGTGAACTATGGATCCCGGTCCTTTTCTTTTACATACAATCTACGAACTGTTTACCGCTTTGTGTTTACTTTCTGCAAACTATTACTTCTTTCCATTCGATAGGTTTAATCCTTTGTTTTCTGCAAAACACTGTGAGATTCACAACCTCATCGCAAGTTGGGGACAAAGTTCTGTGGTTGTGTTGTGCAGGTCTCCACGTTGCCACTAGCACCGGTAGTGCTCCCTGCCAAAGCTCAGCTAGTAACACCTTTGGGGTGTTTCCTTGCTCCTACTGGTTCGATTAAACCTTGGTTTCATAACTGAGGGAAACTTGCTGCTGTGCTCATCATACCTTCCTCTTGGGGTTCCCAACGAGTTCTACATCAACACCGCACCAGCACTTTTCTGGGCGTCGTGCATTGAGCCATCAGGGACCAAGCACCAAAAAAGGGGGAGAAACTTCTGTGGCGCATATGTCCATATGCGCCGCAGAAAGTGATGTTTCTGTGGCGCATATAGGTGTATGCGCCACAGAACAAGCAAAAACAGATCCCCCCCCGTGGATCGCCTTTCTAGTTTTGTAAAAAATAAACAAAAATGATAGAAACTTCAAAAACATAATTCCTTTGAGTTGTAGTTATATTTTAGGGTATAGATCTAGACAAAATTGAAAAACATGAATTTCGATGTATTTTGCAAAAATAGGTCATGGCACGGTAAAACGGCTATAACTTTTGCATACGATGTCGGAAAAAAATCTTTAACCTATCAAAACAATAGTCTCGAAATTCCATGTCGGAAAAAATGGCTACAGAGACTAAAAGCAGATATGAATAGCAACTTCCACATTCCATGTTGCACTAGTGAGGCAGAAGTTGCATCACAGATTGCACTAAGTGTGTGTGGTCATGTGGTCTAGGAAGAGAACACATGCAATGGCACTAGTGATCAATATGATTTAGGAAAAGAACACATAAAATCACTATAGGTGATCCATGTGTCAAACCATGGTCGCAAAGACCAAAAGCACATAGGAAGAGCAACTTCCATGTTGAACCAGTGAGGTAGAAGTTGCATCACAGAATGCACTAGAGTGTGTGTGGTCATGCAGATCAATGTGGTCTAGGAGAAGAGCACATGCAATGACCCTTGTGATCAACGTGGTTTAGGAAAAGAACACATGCAATAAGTCTAGGTGATCCATGCGTCAAACCATGGGTACAGAGACCAAAAACACATAATGCACTTGAGTGTGTGTGGTCATGTGGTCTAAGAAAATAACACATGCAATGACACTAGTAATCAATATGGTTTAGGAAAAGAACACATGCAATCACTATAGGTGATCCACTTGTCAAACCATGGTCACAAAGACCAAAAGCACATAGGAAGAGAAGCTTCCACACTGCATGTTGCACCAGTGAGGCAGAACTTGCATCACAGAATGCACTGGGGTGTGTGTGGTCACGTGGATCAATGTGGTCTAGGAAAAAGCACATGCAATAACACTTGTGATCAATGTGGTTTCGGAAAAGAACAGATGCAATGACTATAGGTGATGCATGCGTCAAACCATGGTGACAGATACCAAAAGCACATAGGAAGAGCGGCTTCCACATTGCATGTTGCACTAGTGAGACAAAAGTTGCATCACAGAATGCGCTAGAGTGTGTGTGGTCATGTGGATCAATGTGGTCTAGGAAAAGAACACATGGAATGACTCTAGTGATCAATGTGGTTTAGTAAAATAATACATGCAATGAACCTAGGTGATCCATGTGTCAAACCATGGTTACAAAGACCAGAAGCACATTGGAAAAGCAGCTTCCACATTGCATGTTGCACGAGTGTGGCAGAAGTTGCATCATAGAATGCAATAGAGTTTGTGTGGTCTTGTGGATAAATGTGGACGAGGAAAAGAACAAACGCAATGACACTAGTGATCAATGTGGTTTAGGAAAAGAACACATGCAATGACTATAGGTGATCCATGCATCAAGCCATGGTCACAGAGAGCAAAAGTACATAGGAAGAGCCGCTTCCACATTGCATGTTGCAATAGTGAGACATAAGATGCATCACAGAATGCACTAGAGTGTGTGTGGTCATGTGGATCAATGTGGTCCGGGAAAAGAACACATACAATGACTCTAGTGATCAATGTGGTTTATTAAAAGAACACATGCAATGACTCTAGGTGATCCATGCGTGACACCATGGTTACAGAGACCAAAAGCACATAGGAAGAGCAACTTCCACATTGCATGTTTCACGAGTGAGGCATAAGTTGCATCACAAAATTCACTAGTGTGTGGTCATGTGTTCTAGGAAAAGAACACATGCAATGACACTAGTGATTATATGAGTGGTTTAGGAACTTAACACATGCAATCACTATAGATGATCCATGTGTAAAACAATGGTCATAGAGACCAAAAGCACACAGGAACACTACTAGGAAACAGCTTATAGGTAGAAAAGATATTCAGTGGCGCATATGTAAAACCATGCGCCACATATATGTATAAGTGGCGCACTAGAAAAAATGTGCCACAGAAGTTTGGCACTTCAGTGGCGCAAGAAACCAATATGCGCCACAGAAATCTACATTTCTATGGCGCATATTTTCGTGTGCGCCACAGAAAGTGATGGGACCAAGCACCAAAAAAAGGGGGAGAAACTTCTATGGCACATATGTCCATATGCGCCACAGAAAGTGATGTTTATGTGGCGCATATAGGTGTATGTGCCACAGAACAATAAAAAATAGACCCCCCCATGGATCGCCTTTCCAGTTTTGTAAAAAATAAGCACAAATGATAGAAACTTCAAAAAAAAATTCCTATGAGTTGTAGTTAGATTTTAGGGTATAGATCTAGACAAAATTGAAAAACATGAATTTCGATGTATTTTGCAAAAATAGGTCATGGCACGGTAAAACGGCTATAACTTTTGCATACGATGTCAGAAAAAAATCTTTAAACTATCAAAATGATCCTCTCGAAATTTCATGTCAAAAAATGGCTACAGAGACTAAAAGCAAATATGAAGAGCAACTTCGACATTCCATGTTGCACTAGTGATCAATATGATTTAGGAAAAGAAAACATGAAATCACTGTAGGTGATCCATGTGTTAAACCATGGTCACAAAGACCAAAAGCACATAGGAAGAGCAACTTCCACATTGCATGTTGCACCAGTGAGACAGAAGTTGCATCACAGAATGCACTAGAGTGTGTTCACGTGGTCTAGGAAAAGAACACATGCAACAACACTTGTGATCAGTGTGGTTTAGGAACTTAACACATGCAATCACTATAGATGCCCCATGTGTAAAACAATGGTCATAGAGACCAAAAGCACACAGGAACACTACTAGGAAACAGCTTATAGGTAGACAAGATATTCAGTGGCGCATATGTAAAACCATGCGCCACAAATATGTATTAGTGGCGCACTAGAAAAAATGCGCCACAGAAGTTTGGCACTTCAGTGGCACACGAAACCAATATGCGCCACAGAAGTCCACATTTCTGTGGCGCATATTTTTGTTTGCGCCATAGAAAGTGATGGGACCAAGCACCGAAAAAAGGGCGGAGAAACTTCTGTGGCGCATATGTCCATATGCGCCACACAAAGTGATGTTTCTCTGGCGCATATAGGTGTATGCGCCACAGATGAAGCAAAAACAGATCCCAACCCCATACCCCCACCCCGCCTGTGGATCGCCTTTCCAGTTTGTAAAAAATAAGGAAAAATAATAGGAACTTCAAAAAAGTAATTCCTTTGAGTTGTAGTTATATTTTAGGGTATAGATCTAGACAACATTGAAAAACATGAATTTCGATGTATTTTGCAAAAATAGGTCATGGCATGGTAAAGGGCTATAACTTTTGCATACAATGTCGGGAAAAAATCTTTAACCTATCAAAATGATTGTTTCGAAATTCCATGTCGAAAAAACGGCTACAGAGACTAAAAGCAGAGATGAAGAGCAACTTCCACATTCCATGTTGCACTAGTAAGGCAGATGTTGCATCACAGATTGCACTGGAATGTGTGTGGTCATGTGGTCTAGGAAGAGAACACATGAAGTGGCACTAGTGATCAATATGGTTTAGGAAAAGAACACATGAAATCACTATAGGTGATCCATGTGTCAAACCATGGTCACAAAGACCAAAAGCACATAGGAAGAGCAACTTCCATATTGCATGTTAAACCAGTGAGGTAGAAGTTGCATCACAGAATCCACTTGAGTGTGTGTGGTCATGTGGATCAATGGGTTCTAGGAGAAGAGCACATGCAATGACACTTGTGATCAATGTGGTTTAGGAAAAGAACACATGCAATAAGTCTAGGTGATCCATGCGTCAAACCATGGGTACAGAGACCAAAAACACATAATGCGCTTGAGTGTGTGTGGTCATGTGGTCTAGGAATAGAACACATGCAATAACACTAGTAATCAATATGGTTTATGAAAAGAACACATGCAATCGCTATAGGTGATCCACTTGTCAAACCATGGTCACAAAGACCAAAAGCTCATAGGAAGAGCAGCTTCCACATTGCATGTTGCACGAGTGAGGCAGAAGATGCATCATAGAATGCATTGGAGTGTGTGTGGTCATGTGGATCAATGTGGTCTAGGAAAAGAGCACATGCAATGACACTTGTGATCAATGTGGTTTCGGAAAAGAACATAGGCAATGACTATAGGTGATGCATGCGTCAAACCATGGTGATAGAGACCAAAAGCACATAGGAAGAGCGGCTTCCACATTGCTTGTTGCACCAGTGAGACAGAAGTTGCATCACAAAATGCGCTAGAGTGTGTTCACGTGGTCTAGGAAAAGAACACATGCAATGACACTAGTGATCAGTGTGGTTTAGGAACTTAACACATGCAATCACTATAGAAGATCAATGTGTAAAACAATGGTCATAGAGACCAAAAGCACATAGGAACACTACTATGAAACAGCTTATAGGTAGACAAGATATTCAGTCGCGCATATGTAAAACCATGCGCCACAGATATGTATGAGTGGCGCACTAGAAAAAATGCACTACAGAAGTTTGGCACTTCAGTGGCGCACGAAACCAATATGCGCCACAGAAGTCCACATTTTGTGGCGCATATTTTCGTGTGCGCCACAGAAAGTGATGGGACCAAGCACCAAAAAAAGGGGGGAGAAACTTCTGTGGCGCATATGTCCATATGCGCCACAGAAAGTGATGTTTCTGTGGCGCATATAGGTGTATGCGCCACAGAAAAAGCAAAAACAGATCCCAACCCCCCCCCCCCCCGTGGATCGCCTTTCCAGTTTTGTAAAAAATAAACAAAAATGATAGGAACTTAAAAAAACTCCTTTGAGTTGTAGTTAGATTTTAGGGTATAGATCTAGACAAAATTGAAAAACATGAATTTTGATGTATTTTGCAAAAATAGGTCATGGCATGGTAAAACGGCTATAACTTTTGCATACGATGTCGGAAAAAATCTTTAACCTATCAAAATGATCGTCTCGAAATTCCATGTCGGAAAAAACATGGCTATAGAGACTAAAAGCAGATATGAAGAGCAACTTCCACATTCCATGTTGCACTAGTAAGGAAGAAGTTGCATCACAGATTGCACTAGATTGTGTGTGTGGTCATGTGGTCTAGGAAGAGGACACATGCAATGGCACTAGTGATCAACATAGTTTAGGAAAAGAACACATGAAATCACTATGGGTGATCCATGTGTCAAACCATGGTCACAAAGACCAAAAGCACATAGGAAGAGCAACTTCCATATTGCATTTTGAACCAGTGAGGTAGAAGTTGCATCACAGAATGCACTAGAGTGTGTGTGGTCATTGTTACTTTGCAAATGTATCTATAATTTTTGATGCTCCATGCTTGGTTTTATCTACTTTCTTGTGTTTTGTCCACACTTTGGAGTACTTTTCGTATGATTTATTGGACTAACCTATTAACAAGAGCCATAGTGCCAGCTGCCTATTTTCTGCTGTTTTTGGTTCCAGGAAAGTCAGAAAATGAATATTCTTGGAATTGGACGGGACAAAAGCCAAAGTGCCTATTTTTCCAGAAGACTCCAGGAGCCAGAATACGAGACGGAGGAGAGCCAGGGGCTGGCCACACCACCCCTGAGGCTGGGCTGGCCTGGCAGGCATGGTGTGGTGGCCCAGGCACCTCGGTCTCCCTCTTCGCCTATAAGAAGCCTTCTGACCTAAAAACTTAGGGGTTCGACGTTTTCCACAAAAGTTCCATTGCACTTGCCAGAAGGGGAGATTCGGGGGACAGAAAGTCTCTGTTCCGGCACCCTGCCGGGATAGGGAAGTGCCCCCGGAGCCATCTCCATCGATCTCCACCATCATCTTCATCGACCATCCATGTTTCCTCCATCTATGAGTGAATAATCCCCCGCTGTAGGCTATGGGGATGGTAGGGATTGGATGAGATCGTTCATGTAATGGCATCAGATTGTTAGGGCATGGTGCCTAGTATCTTTTATTACTGCTTTATGACTTTGTTGTGCTTAATGCTTGTCACTAGGGCCCGAGTGCCATGATTTCAGATCTGAACTTATTATTGATTCATTACGATAGTATTGTTCTTGGTCTTATCTGCAAGTTGTATACACACGTCGTTGTCCGGAACCTATGGCCCGGCGATGTAAATCGGGATAACTGAAGGAAAGGCTTTGATGTGAGGATCACATGTGTTCATGGAGTATTAATGCTTTGCTCGGTGCTCTATTAAAAGGAGCACCTTAATTGCCGATAGTTCCTAGAAGCCCGCTGCAAAGCGGTGACGGGACAAAAGATGTTGTGCAAGTTCTCATTGCGAGCACGTATGACTATATATGGAACACATGCCTAGGATTGTCTAGTACTTGGATGATTTATCTTATTTATCTGCAATTGCCCTATGTTCTGATTGCTATGTGAATTGTCTTGTCCATGCAACGCCCGTTCATCCATCCCTATGCCTACCGCACTCGAATCCCACTGTTTACTGGTTTTGTTACTACTGTCTTTGCTTTACTACTGTTGTTACTTTGCTATTCCTACTACAAAACTGTTGCTACTGATAAACTGTTGTGAGCAAGATTGTTTCCAGGTGTAGCTGAATTGACAACTCAGTTGTTAAGGCTTATAAATATTCTTTGGCTCCCCTTGTGTCGAACCAATGAATTGGGTTTCACTTCCCTCGAAAATACTGCGATACACCCCCTATACTCGTGGGTCATCAAGACTATTTTCTGGCGCCGTTGCCGGGGAGCATAGCTTTATTTATTAAGTCCACTTGGAATCACTATTGTTCAAGCTAACTTTATTTTCTCCTTGTTTGCTTGTTTCTTTATCAAAAATACAAAAAAAATGGTTCCTACTCTAGTTGTTATTTTCGTTGGTCTGTTATTGTCTTGCTTTATCATGCTTGTTGTCAATGGTTGGTTTCTTTGAAACTGAATCTTATTGGCAAGGTGGGTTCACGAAAGATGAAAAATATTATTATAAGGAACACCGCTTGTCACAAAAAGGGAAACACTTATGGGAACAAATTAATAGATTGTATACCATTGCTAGAAATGTGTGCTCTACTTATAATGTTACTTATTGCCTTGATAAACCTTGTTGCTATAGGAGGTACAAACACCTCCCTTTTCAATGTGAGTATAATGATAATGTTACCATATCTTCCTATGTTAAGGGAAATTATGACCTTTATGATGTGGAACAAATTGAGGAATTTATTGCTTGGAAGTGTGCATTTGAACTTGCTAGTTTGCTTGAAAATATTGATGATTCACCTTATAAGTATGAGGTTTATGGTATACTTAAATTTTGCTTTGATAATTACAAGGATGAAAATGGCTACATTCTCGAATATTTTAATAGATGTTTTCCACAAACGGAAGAGACTAATGCCTTGCAGGATCCTATGGAAGAAGAAATTAATGAACCTGAAATCTCATTAGATGAAAAAGAGAAGGAGAGTGATGAACAAAGGGAGGAAGAATGGATTAGCTACCCATGCCTACCTTATAATGAGAGTAACTCTTTATCCCTTACATTATTTGATTGTCCCCCATGCTTACTAAAGGAGGATGAATGTTATGTTCCTGAGGATTCTATTGAAAATGTTTATGATAAAGCTCTAGTGCTTGTAGATCATGAAGAGCATGCTTTATGTGATAGTTATATTGTTGAGTTTATTCATGAGGCTACTGAAAATTATTATGAGAGAGTAAAATATGGTTATAGAAGTTTTCATGGTATTGAAACACCTCTCTATGTGCTGAAAGTTTTGAAGTTACTCTTGTTTATCTTCCTATGCTTGTCACTTTGTTCTTTGTGAGTTTATTTGCATACATGATTCCTATGCATAGGAAGTGGGTGAGACTTAAATGTGTTTTTAATTTGCTTCTTGATGCTCTCTTTTACTTCAACTCATATTTCTTATGAGAGCATCCTCTCAAACTTTTATGCCTAAAGATGATAATATGTCTATTATTCTTGGGAGACCTTTTCTTAATACTGCAGGAGCTGTTATTATTTATAATCAAGGGAAGGTAACCTTCAATGTTAATGACAAGGAACATACTATCTATTTCCCCAAGAAGATTGAAAGGACTTATGGTTTGAATTCAATTGAACATGTTGAGGGCATTCAAGTTGGAGAAATATATTGTCCCATACCAAGAGAAAAATTTGAAACTATTATGATCGGGACCATTGCTATCAAGGTTGAGGTAACATAATCATTAGTGGAATACAAAGTTTTGTCTCGTATGAAATTGTTTTGGTAACAAGACCTGATCAACCTTGTTAACAAAAGGATTTCATTGAACAAAACAATGTTTTCACCATGATTATCTTCGCTTACTTCTATTCTATCCATTTCAGTTTTTGCTTGTGCCTAACTTAAAGGCGTTAAAGAAAAGTACTTGTTGGGAGATAACCCAAGAGTTTTAGTTGAGTCTTGGAAGTTATTAATTCAGTAATAACCTCTCCTTCTCCTTTTTATTTGCTTTTTGTGCCAAGAGTAACCTCTAATGAGAGTGAAGTAATGATTGGGAAAGTTGTTGTCCCGAAACAGATTTTTGTGCTTCACCGTAAAAATTCCTGAGAGAGCTTTGTATGTCGTATTGATCTGTAATTTTTTGTGCCTCTGCCCCAGGTTGTTATCTAACGTTCGGTAGTTCAACACTTTTTGATTTGAGCAACAGAAGGTCTTCCAAAAATTCGTCTTTACCTGCTTGTCTGTTTTGACAGATTTCTACCATTTTTTGCATTTGCTTCTTGTTGGTTCCTTCTTGAGTTCTTTTGGGGAATTGAGCTTTTTGAGGGAAGTGCTACAGTAGCTAGTGTTCTAATGGAAGTTTATTTGGTGTTAAAACTGAACCTTGAGACTTATTTATCTTAAGTGTACTAATGTTGCTAATGAGATTATGTGAAGTTTTGTATGAAGGAAAATTTTCAGGTGTATGGAAGGAATGAGTAATGAGATGAAGGATGGACTAAAGCTCAATTTTTGGGATGCCACGCGTGTCACCCCAAGAAATATCCAAGAAGTACAAGCGTCAAAGCTTGGGGATGCCCAAGGCATCCCCTTCTTCATCAATAAAAATCCCAGGTTTCTTCCAAACGCTTCATTTTTATTGTTTCATGCATAGTTGTGTTTTTCTTGGAGCGTCTTCTTTTTCGTTTTCATTTTGGTTTTAGTTTGCTTGGTTTGCTTAGTTTTCTGAATAAATTGGTTGGACCCTCTCTTTCTTACATTTGGTTTGCAAATAGTTTGGTTTGGTTTGGAAAAGAGTAGGAAAGTTCATGCCTATGTGGTAAAAAGAGCTTGTTTTTGACTCTGGCTATGCTTTGTCATGCCATGCTTGATATTGTTTTGGCTTTATGCTTAGTATTCTTTGCTGTAGCATGACTTGTTATAAACAATTGAGATTGCTTAATGTGCCTTGGATCAATCATGCGTTGTTTTAGCATATTAAAGCATAGTATAGTGGTATTCTCCTTTGATGCTTTATTTGGGTTGACTTGGCGCATGCTCACACCATGTTGTGACTATCCAAAGTCACCATAGCCTTTATGATCCTTTAGTTTTCAACTTGTAGTATCACTTTATGCTTTGATCAATGATGTTTTGTCGCTCTGCATGATTATGGCCATTATTGCTCTCTTAGTTTGTCGCTCCAAGTCTTTTGCTAGCCTCCACAACAAAGTATGAGTTCCACTCATGCATCCAACTCCCTAAACCAAGTTATTCCAAAGAGTCCACCATACCTACCTACTATCTTATGCTATTCCAAGTATATTCATGCTTTTGTTTACCTTCCACTTGTTATGAGAAAACTAGTGATTAAAGCTCTCACGAACTTGACTGCACACTTTACTTTTTGCCTCTAATAAACTTGAACCATTGGGTCCATCTTTGTTGCGTATATGCTTGCGCTTTATAAGTTGAAATTAGCAGAACCATGTTTCATGGGGAACGCTTTCAACATTGCACTTGTACTTTGTACCCCGTTGATATCATGTTCTTTTGCTTACGGATCTCGGCGGTGTGAAATAAAAGTGGAACTTGTAAGATCATGGAGTTTGTATGTGTGTTAGAGAAAGCGCTGGGCGCTAGCCTAAGCCATGCCTAATCATGGTGGAAACTTGCAGCATCACCATAATGAGCACTCTATGAAGCATCCTCAATAAAAACCTATGCAAATAGCAAATAAAAAGATTGCTGAGATGCTCATTGTTCGCTTGCCTTGTCATTTTGATTATGGGAAAGCTCCCATATCATGTGCAAGGGGTACCCCGTTGGCGGTTCTTAATGATACACATGTACTTACAATGACAAGAGCATACTCGTGACTGAAGTTGAGTAGCATGAGGATCGGTCTTCGTAAGTAAGGGGCATGAGATTAAGGTTTATAACTTGTCAAGCATATCCTCTTAGTTGTGTCACTTTAACCTTAATCACTTCAAGATGCTTATGATAGGGGCAATGAGAGTTGAAAGCTATAAGTACCATAATTTTTGGAAGCTCTTTATGAGACTTGAATCCCTACTTCCTTTTACAAAAGGCCTTTCTTCCACCATTATATTGAGTCTCCATCTTCTATCTTTATGCACCTACTTTGAGAGCATAGTGGCCATTCTTAGTTCTATGTGCATTGTCCCAAGAGTAGTTGATTGATGCATACTTTGATATTACTTGTTTTAAACTATTGTATCTAGTCACACTTATGAACTTTGAAGGTGTCCTATGCATTTATATTTGCTAATCTATTGAGGGACAAGCTGAATACTATTATGCTATGTTTTCTTTATGTGAAACAAACAAACGTCTTGCAAAGCATTGTTATTCATGAATCTTTTGTTTGTGCCTTTTCATGTTACATCATAGTTTCTTTGTCTTATTGCTAGAACTTTGTCTTTCATGTTATGATTGAAGTGCTATGATCCCAGCTTTGAATGTTTACAAATACTTTGGTCAAGCCTTTGATGGTGCATGTCACCTCAAAAATTATTCTTTCTTTTTATCACTTACCTACTCGAGGGCGAGCAGGAGTTAAGCTTGGGGATGTTGATACATTGCAAATGTATCTATAATTTTTGATGCTCCATGCTTGGTTTTATCTACTTTCTTGTGTTTTGTCCACACTTTGGAGTACTTTTCATATGATTTCTTGGACTAACCTATTAACAAGAGCCACAGTGCCAGCTGCCTGTTTTCTGCTGTTTTTGGTTCCAGGAAAGTCAGAAAATGAATATTCTCGGAATTGGACGGGACAAAAGCCAACGTGCCTATTTTTCCAGAGGACTCCAGGAGCCAGAATACGAGACAGAGGAGAGCCAGGGGCTGGCCACACCACCCCCAGGCGCGGGTTGGGCCTGGTCGCGCCAGGGAATGGTGTGGTGGCCCCAGGCACCCCCTCGGTCTCCCTCTTCGCCTATAAGAAGCCTTCTGACCTAAAAACTTAGGGGGGTTCGACGTTTTTTCACAAAAAGTTTTGCTGTGCCGCCGCCATCGAAGGGGAGATTCGGGGGACAGAAAGTCTCTGTTCCGGCACCCTGACGGGACAGGGAAGTGCCCCCGGAGCCATCTCAATCGATCTCCACCATCATCTTCATCGACCATCCATGTTTCCTCCATCTATGAGTGAGTAATCCCCCGCTATAGGCTATGGGGATGGTAGGGATTGGATGAGATCGTTCATGTAATGGCATCAGATTGTTAGGGCATGGTGCCTAGTATCTTTTATTACTGCTTTATGACTTTGTTGCGACTTGTTGTGCTTAATGCTTGTCACTAGGGCCCGAGTGCCATGATTTCAGATCTGAACTTATTATTGATTCATTATGATAGTATTGTTCTTGGTCTTATCTGCAAGTTGTATACATAAGTCGTTGTCCGGAACCTATGGCCCTGAAGTGACAGAAATCGGGATAACTAGAAGGGAAAGGCTTTGATGTGAGGATCACATGTGTTCATGGAGTGTTAATGCTTTGCTCCGGTGCTCTATTAAAAGGATCACCTTAATTGCCAGTAGTTCCCTAGAGGCCCCGCTGCAAACGGGCTGGCAGGACAAAAGATGTTGTGCAAGTTCTCATTGCGAGCACGTATGACTATATATGGAACACATGCCTAGGATTGTCTAGCACTTGGATGCTTTATCTTATTTATCTACAATTGCCCTATGTTCTGATTTCTATGTGAATTGTCTTGTCCATGCAACGCCCGTTCATCCATCCGTATGCCTTCCACACTCGAATCCCACTGTTTACTGCTTTTGTTCCTACTGTCTTTGCTTTACTACTGTTGTTACTTTTCTATTCCTACTACAAAACTATTGCTACTGATAAACTGTTGTGAGCAACATTGTTTCTAGGTACAGCTGAATTGACAACTCAGTTGTTAAGGATTATAAATATACTTTGGCTCCCCTTGTGTCGAATCAATAAATTGGGTTTCACTTCCCTCGAAAATACTGCGATCCACCCCCTATACTTGTGGGTCATCAGTCATGTGGATCAATGTGGTCTACGAGAAGAGCACATGCAATGACACTTGTGATCAATGTCGTTTAGGAAAAGAACACATGCAATAAGTCTAGGTGATCCACGCGTCAAACCATGGGTACAGAGACAAAAAACACATAATGCGCTTGAGTGTGTGTTGTCATGTGGTCTAGGAAAAGAACACATGCAATGACACTAGTAATCAATATGGTTTAGGAAAAGAACACATGCAATCACTATAGGCGATCCACTTGTCAAACCATGGTCACAAAGACCAAAAGCACATAGGAAGAGCAGCTTCCACATTGCATGTTGCACCAGTGAAGCAGAAGTTGCATCACAGAATGCACTGGAGTGTGTGTGGTCATCTGGATCAATGTGGTCTAGGAAAAGAGCACATGCAATGACACTTGTGGTCAATGTGGTTTCAGAAAAGAACAAATGCAATGACTATAGGTGATGCATGCGTCAAACCATGGTTACAGAGACCAAGAGCACATAGGAAGAGCAGCTTCCACATTGCATGTTGCACCAGTTAGACAGAAGTTGCATCACATAATGCGCTAGAGTGTGTTCACGTGGTCTAGAAAAAGAACACATGCAATGACACTAGTGATCAGTGTGGTTTAGGACCTTAACACATGCAATCACTATAGATGATCCATCTATAAAACAATGGTCACAGAGAGCAAAAGCACACAGGAACACTATTAGGAAACAACTTATAGGTAGACAAGATATTCAGTGGCGCATATGTAAAACCATGCGCCATAGATATGTATCAGTGGCGCACTAGAAAAAATGCGCCATAGAAGTTTGGCACTTCAGTGGCGCACGAAACCAATATGAGCCACACAAGTCCACATTTCTGTGGCACATATTTTCGTGCGCGCCACAGAAAGTGATGGGACCAAGCACCAAAAAAAGGGGGGAGAAACTTCTGTGGCGCATATATCCATATGCGCCACAGAAAGTGATGTTTCTGTGGCGCATATAGGTGTATGCGCCACAGAACAAGCAAAAACAGATCCCACCCCCCATGGATCGCCTTTCCAGTTTTGTAAAAAATAAACAAAAATGATAGAAACTTCAAAAAAATAATTCCTTTGTGTTGTAGTTAGATTTTAAGGTATAGATCTAGAAAAAATTGAAATACATGAATTTCGATGTATTTTGCAAAAATAGGTCATGGCACGGTAAAACGGCTATAACTTTTGCATACGATGTCGGAAAAAAATTATTTAACCTATCAAAATGATCGTCTCGAAATTCCATGTCGGAAAAAACGGCTATAGACTAAAAGCAGATATGAAGAGCAACTTCCACATTCCATGTTGCACTAGTGAGGCAGAAGTTGCATCACAGATTGCACTGGAGTGTGTGTGGTCATGTGGTCTAGGAAGAGAACACATGCAATGGCACTAGTGATAAATATGGTTTAGGAAAAGAACACATGAAATCACTATAGGTGATCCATGTGTCAAACCATGGTCACAAAGACCAAAAGCACATAGGAAGAGCAACTTCCATATTGCATGTTGAACCAGTGAGGTAGAAGTTGCATCGCAGAATGCACTAGAGTGTGTGTGGTCATGTGGATCAATGTGGTCTAGGAGAAGAGCACATGCAATGCCACTTGTGATCAATGTGGGTTAGGAAAAGAACACATGCAATAAGTCTAGGTGATCCATGCGTCAAACCATGGGTACAGAGACCAAGAACACATAATGCGCTTGAGTGTGTGTGGTCATGTGGTCTAGGAAAAGAAAACATGCAATGACACTAGTAATCAATATGGTTTATGTAACATCCCAAAACTGTAATCCAAGCTTATCAAGATCAAATCATCCAAAAATAGGGTTAACAAAAAGTTTTCCAAATTTAAAATGAAAGCATTCATATGTGTGCGCATTTAAAATAGGAGTTGTTTTGAATTGCCATGATTGTGTGATTCAATGCTTGTAAAACGTTTCTAAGGTGATTTAAACATCATCTACATCATTCCCAAACTTTTCCTAAAGAAAATCAAATCAAAAAGAATTAAAAAGGAGGAATGGTCATTTTGGCCATTTTAATCCACTACACTACTTTGGATATTCCTAGTACTCATTTCTTAACAGAAACAATTCTTGATCTTTGTACCCCTTGCTAGTACACATAATGAGGTACCAAGGCCCACCTTTTGATCTGCTAAAAACATTATTTTACTTATTTTAATTGGCATCTGAAATTTGAATCTAATGCATATGCATAGATAACCCCTATTTCAAAACCCATCTATTTGAGCTCCACTTTCAAAACCCTTGCAACCAGATACTATCTAGCACTAGTGGATATCACTCAAAAAGTTTGAAACCAAAATTCAAAACTAAACCTCATGAGGCCATTTCATCAAACACTTGGCATGCATAATTTCCACCCTAATCCTAGCTCATTGTTTTGAATAGGGTTTTGCCCCCAAATGATCTACATTTATCTCCTTTGTCCCCTCCTAGTCTAACCAGGCCCTTAACACCCCTCTTCCTTGTCCCTAGCCCCCGTGCCATGCCAACCCAAGGGCATGGTCGCCAGCCAAACCTTGCCCACTTTTGAGACCATCTCCCTCTATCTCCATGTCTAGGAGGTAGCCAGAGCTCACACGCCTGCCCGCCACGACCTAGAGAACCCCCTAGACACCCCCGCTGGTCGCCCAACGCCTCATAGCCACCGCCGCCGTGGACACCGCCTCGCCTCTCAGGCGCCACCTCGCCTGAACAGCGTGCCACCGCCCCTACGGCCGCATTCAATTCCTAGAAACACCTTGGACCGCCCATCGATCGCCACCCCCATCCATGCCTCTACCCCGCCGTAGCCTTTTCGCCGGAGTTGCCTGCCCATCCCGCTCGGTCTCACCGTCGGGCCTATAAAAGGAGCCCTCCCCAGCCTCTTCTCTCCACACCATTCCACTCCCCTCACCTCTCTGAACCTCACCCACCTCTCGCCGGAGCAAAGGGAGCAGCAGCTCGCGGAATTGGAGCCAGAGCAGCCGCCTCTGGAGGAGAAGGGTGCCGCTGATTGCAACCACCCCAAGCTCCGCCGCAACCGCGCCTCGCCTCGCCATCGACCACCAGTTCATTTGCCCGCCTCGTCGACACAGCTGGAGCCCTGGTACGTCCCCAGCAGACCCCCACCGAGCCGCTAGGGTTCGAGCTCGCCGGCGACCTGTTCATCGTCGACGACGACCCTCAGCCGTATATTCCTATTCTAATCCTACGGCCCACAGCGCGCGTACCGTTTCGCGTTTTAAGTGCCGCTGATAAGCGGGACCCCCCTGTCAGCTGAGCCTCGTGCCGCGGAGCGCCACTGGGCCGGACCAAGTCTTTTCCCGCGCTAGCCCACCCGTTCAAATCTGGATTTTTCTTTTTAGTTTGAATCTAGTTTCTGTCCTCTGGTTTGAAAATCAGTTCAGAGAGTTTTAGAAATCCAAATTGCATGAAACCAATTTTGTCTGAAAGGTATTGAAATGATCTATCCAAGCCCGTTGGATTTAATTCAATTAGAGTTATAGATATATCCTAATAAAAATAACAAAACAAAAGCTTTTGCAACTTGCAACATTTTTATAAAATCAACCAAGTTAGCTTTTGAGTTGATTCCAACTCTCAAAAATCACATTTCATCATATCTGTCCAAATATGAAATAATATTAAGGTTTACATGCAGTGACTTTGGACTAGTACCAAAATAATGCTATATAGGCATTTCTAGTCACTTTAAATCATTAACTAATGAACCTAAACCAAAGTAATATTGATCCAACCCTTAAATCTCATTTCCCACATGTTAGGATATGTGGTGATGACATGTGTCAACATGATCCCATATTTTAAGTGGTGAATATTAAATCTTAGTTAAATTTTCAATGAGTAGAAATTACTTCTCTAAATTAAAAAGAATGGAACTATTGAATTAAACTTGTGATGCTTGTGATGATAATAGATCATCAATTGTGTGTCTTAGAAAGCTATCTAGCCTAGTTAAGTATTGTTTGGTGATTGTCTACTCCGTATGTATTGTTATAGAAGATAGTACCGACCAAGCTTACGAGGAGGAGGAGTGCTATCAAGACGAAGACGAAGAAAACTTCAACCACTGCACCAACCAAGGCAAGCCACCATTAACAGTGCAAGCTACCCTTAGCAAGCTAGCAATACCCAAGATTAACCCTTGCAAGTTTAGTGCTTAGCAAACTAGAAACAAACTAGATGGTTTAGCAAAGATACCTTAAGCATGCTTTGAATCACACCCCCTTTAACTATTAGTACCCCAAGTCTTATTGACAAGTTTTACCTCCCTTAGTTTACACCAAGTTCTTTACTTGTTTTGAAGGTAGCATAAAAAGTATAAAACTTGACCTACTTAGAAACCTTTAGATGTCATTCTATGGCATGAGATTGACCCCATCCTTCCACCTTAGTGAACACTCTTAACTTAGTAATTTTAGAGTAGATCAAAAACTTGAGTCACCTTAGATGGGAACAATTGGTGAAAATGAATTGTGAAAACCTTGGAATGATGAGTCATTCTATTGAGATGTTTTGACATGTGTTGAGAAACACAAATGGTTGATGATGATGAAAATGTTGAGGCATGAGCCTTAACCCTTTTATAAAACTGATGGTTGGATTCGGATGCGATACCATTCCAAATTTACCGTACAAGCATAATACCTGAATTGGGTAAGGCTTAGCTGGAAATTTATATGCATTAGTATTAGTTCCCTCACGGGAGAGGTCTGAGCTGAGGCTACCTCTCAATGTTGTCCACCTATGTAGTGCCCAAGATGACTGATAGTCATGGTTGGGAGGCCATGCTCATAGGACAGGTGCTTATACTAGGGTGTGTAAAGGGAAGGTTATGTTTGATTATCTACATACTAAGTATGATGATTCAGGGTTATCCCTGACATATGTATCGAATCTTGTGGTGAAAGTGTACCACCTCTGCAGAGTGTCAAACTATTCGAATAGCCGCGTCCGCGGTTATGGACAGTTGGAATGGCCATACTATTTCGTTGTCAGATGTTTTCCAAATAACTTGAAATGAATGATGAACTTTGACTTGACCACAACAGGGTTGTGTTTTTGACAATAGCTTCCCAACTTAAGTGATTCCAAAACCTTATTTTATCTTTCTTTGCTTCTAAACTCAGCTTAGGTTTCAAACTTAACTCTATAGTTAAACTTAGATTTAGCACTTTAACTTAGAGCTATAGTACCTGTTAATAGTAGTTTGCGAGTACTTAAAGAGTACTCATGGCTTTTGTCCCTGGCTATTCTCATGGCCAGACTATGAAGGAGACTATCAAGAGGATGGTCATCAGGACGGCTATGATAACTAGGACTATCTGCCTTCGTCATTGCTGTGCCTCGAAGATGGACCCCATCGCTACGCTTATCTTTTATTTCCGCTGCTTGTTCTATTAAAGACTGGATCATGAGATCCTTATTTGTGTAAAGACCTTATGTATGGTTTGTAATGGATGATGTACTGCGATATCCAATCCGTTATGTCTCGCAAAAATGGTAATCCTGGGATTGCGAGGTATGGCATAACGGGCATCTGGGATTAAAAATCCGGGTGTTGACAGTTTAGAAAAAGAACATATGCAATCACTATAGGTGATCCACTTGTCAAACCATGGTCACAAAGACCAAAAGCAAATAGGAAGAGGAACTTCCACATTGCATGTTGCACCAGTGAGGCAGAAGTTGCATCACAGAATGCACTGGAGTGTGTGTGGTCATGTGGATCAATGTGGTCTAGGAAAAGAGCACATGCAATGACACTTGTGATCAATGTGGTTTCGGAAAAGAACAGATGCAATGACTATAGGTTATGCATGCGTCAAACCATGGTGACAGAGACCAAAAGCACATAGGAAGAGCGGCTTCCACATTGCATGTTGCACCAGTGAGACAGAAGTTCCATCACAGATTGCGCTAGAGTGTGTTCACGTGGTCTAGGAAAAGAACACATGCAATGACACTAGTGATCGGTGTGGTTTAGGATCTTAACACATGCAATCACTATAGACGATCCATGTGTAAAACAATGGTCACAGAGACCAAAAGCACACACGAACACTACTAGGAAATAGCTTATAGGTAGACAAGATATTCAGTCGTGCATATGTAAAACCATGCGCCACAGATATGTATCAATGGCGCACTAGAAAAAATGCGCTACAGAAGTTTGGCACTTCAGTGGCGCACGAAACCAATATGCGCCACAGAGGTCCACATTTCTGTGGCGCATATTTTCGTGTGTGCCACAGAAAGTGATGGGACCAAGCACCAAAAAAAGGGGGAGAAACTTCTGTGGTGCATATGTCCATATGCGCCGCAGAAAGTGATGTTTATGTGGCGCATATAGGTGTATGCGCCACAGAACAAGCAAAAACAGATCCCACCCCCCCATGGATCGCCTTTCCAGTTTTCTAAAAATAAACAAAAATGATATAAACTTCAAAAAGAATAATTCCTTTGAGTTGTAGTTAGATTTTAGGGTATAGATCTAGACAAAATTGAAAAAAATGAATTTCGATGTATTTTGCAAAAATAGGTCATGGCATGGTAAAATGGCTATAACTTTTGCATACGATGTCAGAAAAAATCTTTAACCTATCAAAATAATCGTCTCGAAATCCCATGTCGGAAAAAAACGGCTACAAAGAATAAAAGCAGATATGAAGAGCAACTTCCACATTCCATGTTACACTAGTGAGGCAGAAGTTGCATCACAGATTGCACTAGAGTGTGTGTGGTCATGTGGTCTAGGAACAAACACATGCAATGGCACTAGTGATCAATATGGTTTAGGAAAAGAACACATGAAATCACTATAGGTGATCCATGTGTCAAACATGGTTACAAAGACCAAAAGCACATAGGAAGAGCAACTTCCATATTGCATGTTGAACCAGTGAGGTAGAAGTTGCATCACAGAATGCACTAGAGTGTGTGTGGTCATGTGGATCAATGTGGTCTAGGAGAAGAGCACATGCAATGACACTTGTGATCAATGTGGTTTAGGAAAAGAACACATGCAATAAGTGGTGATCCATGCGTCAAACCATGGGTACAGAGACCAAAAACACATAATGCGCTTGAGTGTGTGTGTTCATGTGGTCTAGGAAAAGAACACATGCAATGAAACTAGTAATCAATATGGTTTAGGAAAAGAACACATGCAATCACTATAGGTGATCCACTTGTCAAACCATGGTCACATAGACCAAAAGCACATAGGAAGAGCAGCTTCCACATTGCATGTTGCACTAGTGAGGCAGAAGTTGCATCACATAATGCACTGGAGTGTCTATGGTTATGTGGATCAATGTGGTCTAGGAAAAGAGCACATGCAATGACAGTTATGATCAATGTGGTTTCGCAAAAGAACAGATGCAATGACTATAGGTGATGCATGTGTCAAACCATGGTGACAGAGACCAAAAGCACATAGGTAGAGCGGCTTCCACATTGCATGTTGCACCAGTGAGACAGAAGTGGAATCAGAGAATGCGCTAGAGTGTGTTCACGTGGTCTAGGAAAAGAACACATGCAATGACACTCGTGACCAGTGTGGTTTAGGAACTTAACACATGCAACCACTATAGATGATCCATGTGTAAAACAATGGTCACAGAGACCAAAATAACACAGGAACACTACTAGGAACCAGCTTATAGGTAGACAAGATATTCAGTGGCGCATATGTAAAACCATGCGCCACAGAGATGTATCAGTCGCGCAACTAGAAAAAATGCGCCACAGAAGTTTGGCACTTCAGTGGCGCACGAAACCAATATGTGCCACATAAGTCCACTTTTCTATGGCACATATTTTCGTGTGCGCCACAAAAAGTGATGGGACCAAGCACCAAAAAAAGGGGGAGAAACTTCGGTGGTGCATATGTCCTTATGCGCCACAGAAAGTGATGTTTATGTGGCGCATATAGGTGTATGCGCCACAGAACAAGCAAAAACAGATCCCCCCCCATGGATCGCCTTTCCAGTTTTGTAAAAAATAAACAAAAATGATATAAACTTCAAAAAGAATAATTCCTTTGAGTTGTAGTTAGATTTTAGGGTATAGATCTAGACAAAATTGAAAAACATGAATTTCGATGTATTTTGCAAAAATAGGTCATGGCATGGGAAAACGGCTATAACTTTTGCATACGATGTCAGAAAAAATCTTTAACCTATCAAAATAATCGTCTCGAAATCCCATGTCGGAAAAAACGGCTACAAAGAATAAAAGCAGATATGAAGAGCAACTTCCACATTCCATGTTACACTAGTGAGGCAGAAGTTGCATCACAGATTGCACTAGAGTGTGTGTGGTCATATGGTCTAGAAAGAGAACACATACAATGGCACTAGTGATCAATATGGTTTAGGAAAAGAACACATGAAATCACTATAGGTGATCCATGTGTCAAACCATGGTCACAAAGACCAAAAGCACATAGGAAGAGCAACTTCCATATTGCATGTTGAACCAGTGAGGTAGAAGTTGCATCACAGAATGCACTAGAGTGTGTGTGGTCATGTGGATCAATGTGGTCTAGCAGAGGAGCATATGCAATGATTCTTGTGATCAATGTGGTTTAGGAAAAGAACACATGCAATAAGTCTAGGTGATCCATGCGTCAAACCATGGGTACAGAGACCAAAAACACATAATGCGCTTGAGTGTGTGTGTTCGTGTGGTCTAGGAAAAGAACACATGCAATGACACTAGTAATCAATATGGTTTAGGAAAAGAACACATGCAATCACTATAGGTGATCCACTTGTCAAACCATGGTCACATAGACCAAAAGCACATAGGAAGAGCAGCTTCCACATTGCATGTTGCACCAGTGAGGCAGAAGTTGCATCACAGAATGCACTGGAGTGTCTGTCGTCATGTGGATCAATGTGGTCTAGGAAAAGAGAACATGCAATGACAGTTATGATCAATGTGGTTTCACAAAAGAACGGATGCAATGACTATAGGTGATGCATGCGCCAAACCTTGGTGACAGAGACCAAAAGCACATAGGAAGAGCGGCTTCCACATTGCATGTTGCACTAGTGAGACAGAAGTGGAATCACAGAATGCGCTAGAGTGTGTTCACGTGGTCTAGGAAAAGAACACATGCAATCACACTCGTGACCAGTGTGGTTTAGGAACTTAACACATGCAATCACTATAGATGATCCATGTGTAAAACAATGGTCACAGAGACCAAAAGCACACAGGAACACTACTAGGAAATAGCTTATAGGTAGACAAGATATTCAGTGGCGCATATGTAAAACCATGCGCCACAGATATGTATCAGTGGCGCAACTAGAAAAAATGCACCACAGAAGTTTGGCACTTCAGTGGCGCACGAAACCAATATGTGAAACAGAAGTCCACTTTTCTGTGGCACATATTTTCGTGTGCGCCACAGAAAATGATGGGACCAAGCACCTAAAAAAGGGGGAGAAACTTCGGGGGCGCATATGTCCATATGCGCCACAGAAAGTGTTGTTTATGTGGCGCATATACGTGTATTCGCCACAGAACAAGCAAAAACAGATCCCACCCCCCTCCTGGATCGCCTTTCCAGTTTTGTAAAAAATAAACAAAAATGGTAGAAACTTTAAATATAGATCTCGACAAAATTGAAAAACATGAATTTCGATGTATTTTAGAAAAATAGGTCATGGCACGGTAAAACAGCTATAACTTTTGCATACGATGTCGGAAAAAATCTTTAACCTATCAAAATGATCGTCTCGAAATTCCATGTCGGAAAAAAACGGCTATAGAGACTAAAAGAAGATATGAAGAGCAACTTCCACATTCCATGTTGCACTAGTGAGGCAGAAGTTGCATCACAGATTGCACTGGAGTGTGTGTGGTCATGTGGTCTAGGAAGAGAACACATGCAATGGCACTAGTGATCAATATGGTTTAGGAAAAGAACACATGAAATCACTATAGGTGATCCATTTCTGAAACCATGGTCACAAAGATCAACAACACATAGGAAGAGCAACTTCCATATTGCATGCTGAACTAGTGAGGTAGAAGTTGCATCACAGAATGCACTAGAGTGTGTGTGGTCATGTGGATCAATGTGGTCTAGGAGAAGAGCACATGCAATGACAATTGTGATCAATGTGGTTTAGGAAAAGAACACATGCAATAAGTCTAGGTGATCCATGCGTCAAACCATGGGTACAGAGACCAAAAACACATAATGCGCGTGAGTGTGTGTGCTCATGTGGTCTAGGAAAAGAACACATGCAATGACACGAGTAATAATATGGTTTAGGAAAAGAACACATGCAATAACTATAGGTGATCCATTGTCAAACCATGGTCACAAAGACCAAAAGCACATAGGAAGAGCAGCTTCCACATTGCATGTTGCACTAGTGAGGCAGAAGTTGCATCACAGAATGCAGTAGAGTGTCTGTGGTCATGTGGATCAATGTGATCTAGGAAAAGAGCACATGAAATGGCACTTGTGATCGATGTGGTTTCGAAAAAGAACAGATGCAATGACTATAGGTGATGCATGCGTCAAACCATGGTGAGAGAGACCAAAAGCAAATAGGAAGAGCGGCTTCCACATTGCATGTTGCACCAGTGAGACAGAAGCTGCATCACAGAATGCGCTAGAGTGTGTTCACGTGGCCTAGGAAAAGAACACATACAATGACACTAGTGATCAGTGTGGTTTAGGAACTTAACACATGTAATCACTATAGATGATCCATGTGTAAAACAATGGTCATAGAGACCAAAAGCACACAGGAACACTACTAGGAAACAGCTTATAGGTAGACAAGATATTCAGTGGCGCATATGTAAAACCATGCGCCACAGATATGTATCAGTGGAGCACTAGAAAAAATGCGCCACAGAAGTTTGGCACTTCAGTGGCGCACGAAACCAATATGCGCCACAGAAGTCCACATTTCTATGGCGCATATTTTCGTGTGCACCACAGAAAGTGATTGGAGCAAGCACCAAAAAATGGGGGAGAAACTTCTGTGGCGCATATGTCTATATGCGCCACAGAAAGTCATGTTGCTGTGGTGCATATAGGTGTACGCGCCACAGAACAAGCAAAAACAGATGCCACCACCCCCCTGTGGATCGCCTTTCCAGTTTTGTAAAAAATAAACAAAAATGATAGAAACTTCAAAAAAATAATTCCTTTAAGTTGTAGTTAGATTTTAGGGTATAGATCGAGACAAATTTGAAAAACATGAATTTCGATGAATTTTGCAAAAATAGGTCATGTCATGGTAAAACGGCTATAACTTTTGCATACGATGTCGGAAAAAAATCTTTAACCTATCAGAATGATCGTCTCGAAATTACATGTCAGAAAAAAACGACTAGAGAGACTAAAAGCAGATATGAAGAGCAACTTCCACATTCCATGTTGTACTAGTGAGGCAGAAGTTGCATCACAGATTGCACTGGAGTGTGTGTGGTCATGTGGTCTAGGAAGAGAACACATGCAATGGCACTAGTGATCAATATGGTTTAGGAAAAGAACACATGAAATCACTATAGGTGATCCATGTCTCAAACCATGGTCACAAAGATCAAAAGCACATAGGAAGAGCAACTTCCATATTGCATGTTGAACCAGTGAGGTAGAAGTTGCATCACAGAATGCACTAGAGTGTGTGTGGTCATGTGGATCAATGTGGTCTAGAAGAAGAGCACATGCAATGACACTTGTGATCAATGTGGTTTAGGAAAAGAACACATGCAATAAGTAGGTGATCCATGCGTCAAACCATGGGTACAGAGACCAAAAACACATAATGCGCTGGAGTGTGTGTGGTCATGTGGTCTAGGAAAAGAACACATGCAATGACACTAGTAATCAATATGGTTTAGGAAAAGAACACATGCAATAACTATAGGTGATCCATTGTCAAACCATGGTCACAAAGACCAAAAGCACATAGGAAGAGCAGCTTCCACATTGCATGTTGCACTAGTGAGGCAGAAGTTGCATCACAGAATGCACTGGAGTGTCTGTGGTCATGTGGATCAATGTGGTCAAGGAAAAGAGCACATGCAATGACACTTGTGATCGATGTGGTTTCGGAAAAGAACAGATGCAATGACTATAGGTGATGCATGCGTCAAACCATGGTGACAGAGACCAAAAGCAAATAGGAAGAGCGGCTTCCACATTGCATGTTGCACCAGTGAGACAGAAATTGCATCACAGAATGCGCTAGAGTGTGTTCACGTGGTCTAGGAAAAGAACACATGCAATGACACTAGTGATCAGTGTGGTTTAGGAACTTAACACATGCAATCACTATAGATGATCCATGTGTAAAACAATGGTCACAGAGACCAAAAGCACACATGAACACTACTAGGAAACAGCTTATAGGTAGACAAGATATTCAGTGGCGCATATGTAAAACCATGCGCCACAGATATGAATCAGTGGAGCACTCGAAAAAATGCGCCACAGAAGTTTGGCACTTCAGTGGCGCACGAAACCAATATGCGCCACAGAAGTCCACATTTCTATGGCGCATATTTTCCTGTGCACCACACAAAGTGATTGGAGCAAGCACCAAAAAATGGGGGAGAATCTTCTGTGGCGCATATGTCTATATGCGCCATAGAAAGTCATGTTGTTGTGGTGCATATAGGTGTACGCGCCACAGAACAAGCAAAAACAAATCCCACCACCCCCCTGTGGATCGCCTTTCCAGTTTTGTAAAAAATAAACAAAAATGATAGAAACTTCAAAAAAAACAATTCCTTTAAGTTGTAGTTAGATTTTAGGGTATAGATCGAGACAAATTTGAAAAACATGAATTTCGATGTATTTTGCAAAAATAGGTCATGTCACGGTAAAACGGCTATAACTTTTGCATACGATGTCGGAAAAAAATCTTTAACCTATCAAAATGATCGTCTCGAAATTACATGTCGAAAAAAAACGACTACAGAGACTAAAAGCAGATATGAAGAGCAACTTCCACATTCCATGTTGCACTAGTGAGGCAGAAGTTGCATCACAGATTGCACTGGAGTGTGTGCGGTCATGTGGTCTAGGAAGAGAACACATGCAATGGCACTAGTGATCAATATGGTTTAGGAAAAGAACACATGAAATCACTATAGGTGATCCATGTCTCAAACCATGGTCACAAAGATCAAAAGCACATAGGAAGAGCAACTTCCATATTGCATGTTGAACCAGTGAGGTAGAAGTTGCATCACAGAATGCACTAGAGTGTGTGTGGTCATGTGGATCAATGTGGTCTAGGAGAAGAGCACATGCAATGACACTTGTGATCAATGTGGTTTAGGAAAAGAACACATGCAATAAGTCTAGGTGATCCATGTGTCAAACCATGGGTACAGAGACCAAAAAACACATAATGCGCTTGAGTGTGTGTGGTCATGTGGTCTAGGAAAAGAACACATGCAATGACAATAGTAATCAATATGGTTTAGGAAAAGAACACATGCAATAACTATAGGTGATCCATTGTCAAACCATGGTCACAAAGACCAAAAGCACATAGGAAGAGCAGCTTCCACATTGCATGTTGCACTAGTGAGGCAGAAGTTGCATCACAGAATGCACTGGAGTGTCTGTGGTCATGTGGATCAATGTGGTCTAGGAAAAGAGCACATGCAATGACACTTGTGATCGATGTGGTTTCGGAAAAGAACAGATGCAATGACTATAGGTGATGCATGCGTCAAACCATGGTGACAGAGACCAAAAGCAAATAGGAAGAGCGGCTTCCACATTGCATGTTGCATCAGTGAGATGTGAAGTTGCATCACGAATGCGTTAGAGTGTGTTCACGTGGTCAGCAAAAGAACACATGCAATGACAATAGTGATCGGTGGTTTAGGAACTTAACACATGTAATCACTATAGATGATCCATGTGTAAAACAATGGTCATAGAGACCAAAAGCACACAGGAACACTACTAGGAGCAGCTTATAGGTAGACAAGATATTCAGTGGCGCATATGTAAAACCATGCGCCACAGATATGTATCAGTGGAGCACTAGAAAAAATGCGCCACAGAAGTTTGGCACTTCAGGCGCATTTAAACCAATATGCGCCACGAAGTCCACATTTCTATGGCGCATATTTTCGCTGCACCACGTAAAGTGATTGGAGCAAGCACCAAAAAATGGGGGAGAAACTTCTGTGGCGCATATGTCTATATGCGCCATAGAAAGTCATGTTGTTGTGGTGCATATAGGTGTACGCGCCACAGAACAAGCAAAAACAGATCCCACCACCCCCCCTGTGGATCGCCTTTCCAGTTTTGTAAAAAACAAACAAAAATGATAGAAACATCAAAAAAAACAATTCCTTTAATTTGTAGTTAGATTTTAGGGTATAGATCGAGACAAATTTGAAAAACATGAATTTCGATGTATTTTGCAAAAATAGGTCATGTCACGGTAAAACGGCTATAACTTTTGCATACGATGTCGGAAAAAAATCTTTAACCTATCAAAATGATCGTCTCGAAATTACATGTCGGAAAAAAAACGACTACAGAGACTAAAAGCAGTTATGAAGAGCAACTTCCACATTCCATGTTGCACTAGTGAGGCAGAAGTTGCATCACAGATTGCACTGGAGTGTGTGCGGTCATGTGGTCTAGGAAGAGAACACATGCAATGACACTAGTGATCAATATGGTTTAGGAAAAGAACACATGAAATCACTATAGGTGATCCATGTCTCAAACCATGGTCACAAAGATCAACAGCACATAGGAAGAGCAACTTCCATATTGCATGTTGAACTAGTGAGGTAGAAGTTGCATCACAGAATGCACTAGAGTGTGTGTGGTCATGTGGATCAATGTGGTCTAGGAGAAGAGCACATGCAATGACAATTGTGATCAATGTGGTTTAGGAAAAGAACACATGCAATAAGTCTAGGTGATCCATGCGTCAAACCATGGGTACAGAGACCAAAAACACATAATGCGCTTGAGTGTGTGTGGTCATGTGGTCTAGCAAAAGAACACATGCAATGACACTAGTAATCAATATGGTTTAGGAAAAGAACACATGCAATAACTATAGGTGATCCATTCTCAAACCATAGTCACAAAGACCAAAAGCACATAGGAAGAGCAGCTTCCACATTGCATGTTGCACTAGTGAGGCAGAAGTTGCATCACAGAATGCACTGGAGTGTCTGTGGTCATGTGGATCAATGTGGTCTAGGAAAAGAGCACATGCAATGACACTTGTGATCGATGTGGTTTCGGAAAAGAACAGATGCAATGACTATAGCTGATGCATGCGTCAAACCATGGTGAGAGAGACCAAAAGCAAATAGGAGGGGCGGCTTCCACATTGCATGTTGCACTAGTGAGACAGAAGTTGCATCACAGAATGCGCTAGAGTGTGTTCACGTGGCCTAGGAAAAGAACACATACAATGACACTAGTGATCAGTGTGGTTTAGGAACTTAACACATGTAATCACTATAGATGATCCATGTGTAAAACAATGGTCATAGAGACCAAAAGCACACAGGAACACTACTAGGAAACAGCTTATAGGTAGACAAGATATTCAGTGGCGCATATGTAAAACCATGCGCCATAGATATGTATTAGTGGAGCACTAGAAAAAATGCGCCACAGAAGTTTGGCACTTCAGTGGCGCACGAAACCAATATGCGCCACAGAAGTCCACATTTCTATGGCGCATATTTTCGTGTGCACCACACAAAGTGATTGGAGCAAGCACCAAAAAATGGGGGAGAATCTTCTGTGGCGCATATGTCTATATGCGCCACAGAAAGTCATGTTGCTGTGGTGCATATAGGTGTACGCGCCACAGAACAAGCAAAAACAAATCCCACCACCCCCCTGTGGATCGCCTTTCCAGTTTTGTAAAAAATAAACAAAAATGATAGAAACTTCAAAAAAATAATTCCTTTAAGTTGTAGTTAGATTTTAGGGTATAGATCGAGACAAAATTGAAAAACATGAATTTCGATGTATTTTGCAAAAATAGGTCATGTCACGGTAAAACGGCTATAACTTTTGCATACGATGTCGGAAAAAAATCTTTAACCTATCAAAATGATCGTCTCGAAATTACATGTCAAAAAAAACGACTACAGAGACTAAAAGCAGATATGAAGAGCAACTTCCACATTCCATGTTGCACTAGTGAGGCAGAAGTTGCATCACAGATTGCACTGGAGTGTGTGTGGTCATGTGGTCTAGGAAGAGAACACATGCAATGGCACTAGTGATCAATATGGTTTAGGAAAAGAACACATGAAATCACTATAGGCGATCCATGTCTCAAACCATGGTCACAAAGATCAAAAGCACATAGGAAGAGCAACTTCCATATTGCATGTTGAACCAGTGAGGTAGAAGTTGCATCACAGAATGCACTAGAGTGTGTGTGGTCATGTGGATCAATGTGGTCTAGGAGAAGAGCACATGCAATGACACTTGTGATCAATGTGGTTTAGGAAAAGAACACATGCAATAAGTCTAGGTGATCCATGTGTCAAACCATGGGTACAGAGACCAAAAAACACATAATGCGCTTGAGTGTGTGTGGTCATGTGGTCTAGGAAAAGAACACATGCAATGACAATAGTAATCAATATGGTTTAGGAAAAGAACACATGCAATAACTATAGGTGATCCATTGTCAAACCATGCTCACAAAGACCAAAAGCACATAGGAAGAGCAGCTTCCACATTGCATGTTGCACTAGTGAGGCAGAAGTTGCATCACAGAATGCACTGGAGTGTCTGTGGTCATGTGGATCAATGTGGTCTAGGAAAAGAGCACATGCAATGACACTTGTGATCGATGTGGTTTCAGAAAAGAACAGATGCAATGACTATAGGTGATGCATGCGTCAAACCATGGTGACAGAGACCAAAAGCAAATAGGAAGAGCGTCTTCCACATTGCATGTTGCATCAGTGAGACAGAAGTTGCATCACAGAATGCGTTAGAGTGTGTTCACGTGGTCTAGCAAAAGAACACATGCAATGACAATAGTGATCAGTGTGGTTTAGGAACTTAACACATGTAATCACTATAGATGATCCATGTGTAAAACAATGGTCATAGAGACCAAAAGCACACAGGAACACTACTAGGAGCAGCTTATAGGTAGACAAGATATTCAGTGGCGCATATGTAAAACCATGCGCCACAGATATGAATCAGTGGAGCACTAGAAAAAATGCACCACAGAAGTTTGGCACTTCAGTGGCGCACGAAACCAATATGCGCCACAGAAGTCCACATTTCTATGGCGCATATTTTCGCGTGCACCACAGAAAGTGATTGGAGCAAGCACCAAAAAATGGGGGAGAAACTTCTGTGGCGCATATGTCTATATGCGCCATAGAAAGTCATGTTGTTGTGGTGCATATAGGTGTACGCGCCACAGAACAAGCAAAAACAGATCCCACCACCCCCCCTGTGGATCGCCTTTCCAGTTTTGTAAAAAACAAACAAAAATGATAGAAACATCAAAAAAACAATTCCTTTAATTTGTAGTTAGATTTTAGGGTATAGATCGAGACAAATTTGAAAAACATGAATTTCGATGTATTTTGCAAAAATAGGTCATGTCACGGTAAAACGGCTATAACTTTTGCATACGATGTCGGAAAAAAATCTTTAACCTATCAAAATGATCGTCTCCAAATTACATGTCGGAAAAAAAACGACTACAGAGACTAAAAGCAGTTATGAAGAGCAACTTCCACATTCCATGTTGCACTAGTGAGGCAGAAGTTGCATCACAGATTGCACTGGAGTGTGTGCGGTCATGTGGTCTAGGAAGAGAACACATGCAATGGCACTAGTGATCAATATGGTTTAGGAAAAGAACACATGAAATCACTATAGGTGATCCATGTGTCAAACCATGGTCACAAAGATCAAAAGCACATAGGAAGAGCAACTTCCATATTGCATGTTGAACCAGTGAGGTAGAAGTTGCATCACAGAATGCACTAGAGTGTGTGTGGTCATGTGGATCAATGTGGTCCAGGAGAAGAGCACATGCAATGACACTTGTGATCAATGTGGTTTAGGAAAAGAACACATGCAATAAGTCTAGGTGATCCATGCGTCAAACCATGGGTACAGAGACCAAAAACACATAATGCGCTTGAGTGTGTGTGGTCATGTGGTCTAGGAAAAGAACACATGCAATGACACTAGTAATCAATATGGTTTAGAAAAAGAACACATGCAATAACTATAGGTGATCCATTTTCAAACCATGGTCACAAAGAACCAAAAGCACATAGGAAGAGCAGCTTCCACATTGCATGTTGCACTAGTGAGGCAGAAGTTGCATCACAGAATGCACTGGAGTGTCTGTGGTCATGTGGATCAATGTGGTCTAGGAAAAGAGCACATGCAATGACACTTGTGATCGATGTGGTTTCGGAAAAGAACAGATGCAATGACTATAGGTGATGCATGCGTCAAACCATGGTGACAGAGACCAAAAGCAAATAGGAAGAGCGGCTTCCACATTGCATGTTGCACCAGTGAGACAGAAGTTGCATCATAGAATGCGCTAGAGTGTGTTCACGTGGTCTAGGAAAAGAACACATGCAATGACACTAGTGATTAGTGTGGTTTAGGAACTTAACACATGTAATCACTATAGATGATCCATGTGTAAAACAATGGTCATAGAGACCAAAAGCACACAGGAACACTACTAGGAAACAGCTTATAGGTAGACAAGATATTCAGTGGCGCATATGTAAAACCATGCGCCACAGATATATCGATGGAGCACTAGAAAAATGCGCCACGAAGTTTGGCACTTGTGCGCAGAAACCAATATGTGCCACGAAGTCCACATTTCTATGGCATATTTTCGATATACCACAGAAAGTGATTGGAGCAAGCACCAAAAAATGGGGGAGAAACTTCTGTGGCGCATATGTCTATATGCGCCACAGAAAGTCATGTTGCTGTGGTGCATATAGGTGTACGCGCCACAGAACAAGCAAAAATAGATCCCACCACCCCCCTGTGGATCGGCTTTCCAGTTTTGTAAAAAATAAACAAAAATGATAGAAACTTCAAAAAAATAATTCCTTTAAGTTGTAGTTAGATTTTAGGGTATAGATCGAGACAAATTTCAAAAACATGAATTTCGATGTATTTTGCAAAAATAGGTCATGTCACGGTAAAACGGCTATAACTTTTGCATACGAAGTCGAAAAAAAATCATTAACCTATCAAAATGATTGTCTCGAAATTACATGTCAGAAAAAAACGACAACAGAGACTAAAAGCAGATATGAAGAGCAATTTCCACATTCCATGTTGCACTAGTGAGGCAGAAGTTGCATCATAGATTGCACTGGAGTGTGTGTGGTCATGTGGTCTAGGAAGAGAACACATGCAATGACACTAGTGATCAATATGGTTTAGGAAAAGAACACATGAAATCACTATAGGTGATCCATGTCTCAAACCATGGTCACAAGGATCAAAAGCACATAGGAAGAGCAACTTCCATATTGCATGTTGAACCAGTGAGGTAGAAGTTGCATCACATAATGCACTAGAGTGTGTGTGGTCATGTGGATCAATGTGGTCTAGGAGAAGAGCACATGCAATGACACTTGTGATCAATGTGGTTTAGGAAAAGAACACATGCAATAAGTCTAGGTGATCCATGCGTCAAACCATGGGTACAGAGACCAAAAACACATAATGCGCTTGAGTGTGTGTGGTCATGTGGTCTAGGAAAAGAACACATGCAATGACACTAGTAATCAATATGGTTTAGGAAAAGAACACATGCAATAACTATAGGTGATCCATTGTCAAACCATGGTCACAAAGACCAAAAGCACATAGGAAGAGCAGCTTCCACATTGCATGTTGCACTAGTGAGGCAGAAGTTGCATCACAGAATGCACTGGAGTGTCTGTGGTCATGTGGATCAATGTGGTCTAGGAAAAGAGCACATGCAATGACACTTGTGATCGATGTGGTTTCGGAAAAGAACAGATGCAATGACTATAGGTGATGCATGCGTCAAACCATGGTGGCAGAGACCAAAAGCAAATAGGAAGAGCGGCTTCCACATTGCATGTTGCACCAGTGAGACGGAAGTTGCATCACAGAATGCGCTAGAGTGTGTTCACGTGGTCTAGGAAAAGAACACATGCAATGACACTAGTGATCAGTGTGGTTTAGGAACTTAACACATGTAATCACTATAGATGATCCATGTGTAAAACAATGGTCATAGAGACCAAAAGCACACAGGAACACTACTAGGAAACAGCTTATAGGTAGACAAGATATTCAGTGGCGCATATGTAAAACCATGCGCCACAGATATGTATCAGTGGAGCACTAGAAAAAATGCGCCACAGAAGTTTGGCACTTGGCATACGAAACCAATATGCGCACGAAGTCCACATTTCTCTGGCGCATATTTTCGTGTGCACCAGAAAGTGATTGAGCAAGCACCAAAAATGGGGAGAAATTTCTGACATGTCTATATGCGCCACGAAGTCATATTCTTTGTGGTGCATATAGGTGTACGCGCCACAGAACAAGCAAAAACAGATCCCACCACCCCCCCTGTGGATCGCCTTTCCAGTTTTGTAAAAAACAAACAAAAATGATAGAAACTTCAAAAAAGTAATTCCTTTAAGTTGTAGTTAGATTTTAGGGTATAGATCGAGACAAATTTGAAAAACATGAATTTCGATGTATTTTGCAAAAATAGGTCATGTCACGGTAAAACGGCTATAACTTTTGCATATGATGTCGGAAAAAAATCTTTAACCTATCAAAATGATCGTCTCGAAATTACATGTCGGAAAAAAACGACTACAGAGACTAAAAGAAGATATGAAGAGCAACTTCCACATTCCATGTTGCACTAGTGAGGCAGAAGTTGCATCATAGATTGCACTGGAGTGTGTGTGGTCATGTGGTCTAGGAAGAGAACACATGCAATGGCACTAGTGATCAATATGGTTTAGGAAAAGAACACATGAAATCACTATAGGTGATCCATGTCTCAAACCATGGTCACAAAGATCAAAAGCACATAGGAAGAGCAACTTCCATATTGCATGTTGAACCAGTGAGGTAGAAGTTGCATCACAGAATGCACTAGAGTGTGTGTGGCCATGTGGATCAATGTGGTCTACGAGAAGAGCACATGCAATGACACTTGTGATCAATGTGGTTTAGGAAAAGAACACATGCAATAAGTCTAGGTGATCCATGCGTCAAACCATGGGTACAGAGACCAAAAACACATAATGCGCTTGAGTGTGTGTGGTCATGTGGTCTAGGAAAAGAACACATGCAATGACACTAGTAATCAATATGGTTTAGGAAAAGAACACATGCAATAACTATAGGTGATCCATTGTCAAACCATGGTCACAAAGACCAAAAGCACATAGGAAGAGCAGCTTCCACATTGCATGTTGCACTAGTGAGGCAGAAGTTGCATCACATAATGCACTGGAGTGTCTGTGGTCATGTGGATCAATGTGGTCTAGGAAAAGAGCACATGCAATGACAATTGTGATCGATGTGGTTTCGGAAAAGAACAGATGCAATGACTATAGGTGATGCATGCGTCAAACCATGGTGACAGAGACCAGAAGCACATAGGAAGAGCGGCTTCCACATTGCATGTTGCACCAGTGAGACAGAAGTTGCATCACAGAATGCGCTAGAGTGTGTTCACGTGGTCTAGGAAAAGAACACATGCAATGATACTAGTGATCAGTGTGGTTTAGGAACTTAACACATGTAATCACTATAGATGATCCATGTGTAAAACAATGGTCACAGAGACCAAAAGCACACTGGAACACTACTAGGAAACAGCTTATAGGTAGATAATATATTCAGTGGCACATATGTAAAACCATGCGCCACAGATATGTATCAGTGGCGCACTAGAAAAAATGCGCCAGAGAAGTTTGGCACTTCAGTGGCGCACGAAACCAATATGCGCCACAGAAGTCCACATTTCTGTGGCGCATATTTTCGTGTGCGCCACAAAAAGTGATGGGACCAAGCACCAAAAAAAGGGGGGAGAAACTTCTGTGGCGCATATGTCCATATGCGCCACAGAAAGTGATGTTTCTGTGGCGCATATAGGTGTATGTGCCACAGAACAAGCAAAAACAGATCCCCCCTGTGGATCGCCTTTCCAGTTTTGTAAACAATAAACAAAAATGATAGAAACTTCAAAAAAATAATTCCTTTGAGTTGTAGTTAGATTTTAGGGTATAGATCTAGACAAAATTGAAAACATGAATTTCAATGTATTGTGCAAAAATAGGTCATGGCACGGTAAAACGGCTATAACTTTTGCATACGATGGCGGAAAAAAATCTTTAACCTATCAAAATGATCGTCTGAAAATTCCTGTTGGAAAAAAAACGGCTACAGAGACTAAAAGCAGATATGAAGAGCAACTTCCACATTCCAAGTTGCACTAGTGAGACAGAAGTTGCATCACAGAATGCACTGGAGTGTGTGTGGTCATGTGGATCAATGTGGTATAGGAAAAGAGCACATGCAATGACACTTGTGATCAATGTGGTTTCAGAAAAGAACAGATGCAATGACCATAGGTGATGCATGCGCCAAACCATGGTGACAGAGACCAGAAGCACATAGGAAGAGCGGCTTCCACATTGCATGTTGCACCTGTGAGACAGAAGTTGCATCACAAAATGTCCTAGAGTGTGTTCATGTGGTCTAGGAAAAGAACACATGCAATGACACTAGTGGTCAGTGTGGTTTAGGAACTTAACACATGCAATCACTATAGATGATCCATGTGTAAAACAATGGTCACAGAGACCAAAAGCACACAGGAACACTACTAGGAAACAGCTTATAGGTAGACAAGATATTAAGTTGCGCATATGTAAAACCATGCGCCACAGATATGTATCAGTGGCGCACTAGAAAAATCATACAAAGTTTGGCACTTGGTGGCGCGCACGAAACCAATATGTGCCACAGAAGTCCACATTTCTGTCGCGCATATTTTCGTGTGCGCCACAGAAAGTGATGGGACCAAGCACCAAAAAAGGGGGGAGAAACTTCTGTGGCGCATATGTGCATATGCGCCATAGAAAGTGATGTTTCTGTGGCGCATATAGGTGTATGCGCCATAGAACAAGCAAAAAACAGATCCCCCCATGGATCGCCTTTCTAGTTTTGTGAAAAATAAACAAAAAAGATAGAAAGTTCAAAAAAATAATTCCTTTGAGTTGTAGTTAGATTTTAGAGTATAGATCTAGACAAAATTGAAAAACATGAATTTTGATGTATTTTACAAAAATAGGTCATGGCGCGGTAAAACGACTATAACTTTTGCATACGATGTCGAAAAAAAATCTTTAACCTATCAAAATGATCGTCTCGAAATTCCTTGTTGGAAAAAACCCGGCTACAGAGACTAAAAGCAGATATGAAGAGCAACTTCCACATTCCATGTTGCACTAGTGAGGCAAAAGTTGCATCACAGAATGCACATGAGTGTGTGTGGTCATGTGGATCAATGTGGTCGAGGAAAAGAGCACATGCAATGACACTTGTGATAAACATGGTTTCGGAAAAGAACAGATATAATGACTATAGGTGATGCATGCGTCAAACCATGGTGACAGAGACCAAAAGCACATAGGAAGAGCGGCTTCCACATTGCATGTTGCACTAGTGAGACAGAAGTTGCATCACAGAATGCGCTAGAGTGTGTTCACGTGGTCTAGGAAAAGAACACATGCAATAACACTAGTGATCGGTGTGGTTTAGGAACTTAACACATGCAATCACTATAGATGATCCATGTGTAAAACAATGGTCATAGAGACCAAAAGCACACAGGAACACTACTAGGAAACAACTTATATGTAGACAAGATATTCAGTGGCGTATATGTAAAACCATGTGCCACATATATGTATCAGTGGCGCACTAGAAAAAATGCGCCACAGAAGTTTGGCACTTCAGTGGCACACGAGACCAATATGAGCCACAGAAGTCCACATTTCTGTGGCGCATATTTTCGTGTGCGCCACAGAAAGTGATGGGACCAAGCAGCAAAAAAAGGGGGAGAAACTTTTGTAGCGCATATGTCCATATGCGCCACAGAAAGTGATATTTCTGTGGCGCATATAGGTGTATGCGCCACAGAACAAGCAAAAACAGCCCCCCCCCCGTGGATCGCCTTTCCAGTTTTGTAGAAAATAAACAAAAATGATAGAAACTTCAAAAAAAAAATCTTTTGAGTTGTAGTTAGATTTTAGGGTATAGATCTATTAAAAATTGAAAAACATGAATTTCGATGTATTTTGCAAAAATAGGTCATGGCACGGTAAAACGGCTATAACTTTTGCATACGATGTCGGAAAAAAATCTTTAACCTATCAAAATGATCATCTCGAAATTCCCTGTCGGAAAAAAATGGCTACAAAGACTAAAAGCAGATATGAAGAGAAACTTCCACATTCCATGTTGCACTAGTGAGGCAGAAGTTGCATCACAGAATGCTCTAGAGTATGTGTGGTCATGTGGATCAATGTGGTCTAGGAAAATAGCACATACAATGACACTTGTGATCAATCTGGTTTCGGAAAAGAACAGATGCAATGACTATAGGTGATGCATGCGTCAAACCATGGTGACAGAGACCAAAAGCACATAGGAAGAGCGGCTTCCACATTGCATGTTGCACCAGTAAGAAAAAAGATGCATCACAGAATGCGCTAGAGTGTGTTCACGTGGTCTAGGAAAAGAACACATGCAACAACACTTGTGATCAGTGTGGTTTAGGAACTTAACACATGCAATCACTATAGATGATCCATGTGTAAAACAATGGTCACAGAGACCAAAAGCACACAGGAACACTACTAGGAAACAACTTATAGGTAGACAAGATATTCAGTGGCGCATATGTAAAACCATGCATACATATGTCGATGGCGCACTAGAAAAAATGCGCCACGAAGTTTGGCACTTTAGTGGCATGAAACCAATATGCATACGAAGTCCACATTTACGTGGTATATTTTAATAATGGCGCATATTATCATGTGCGCCAAAGAAAGTGATGGGACCAAGCACCAAAAATAGGGGGAGAAACTTCTGTGGCGCATATGTCCATATGCACCACAGAAAGTGATGTTTCTGTGGCGCATATAGGTGTATGCACCAAAGAACAAACAAAAACAGATCCCACCCCCCCTGTGGATCACCTTTCCATTTTTGTAAAAAATAAACAAAAATGATAGAAACTTTTAAAAAATAATTCCTTTGAGTTGTAGTTAGATTTTAGGGTAATGATCTAGACAAAATTGAAAAACATGAATTTCGATGTATTTTGCAAAAATAGGTCATGGCACGGTAAAACGGCTATAACTTTTGCATACGATGTTAGAAAAAAAATCTTTAACCTATCAAAATGATTGTCTCGAAATTCAATGTCGGAAAAATACGGCTACAGAGACCAAAAGCAGATATGAAGAGCAACTTCCACATTCCATGTTGCACTAGTGAGGCAGAAGTGTGTGTGGTCATGTGGTCTAGGAAGAGAACACATGCAATCACACTAGTGATTAATATGGTTTAGGAAAAGAACACATGAAATGACACTAGTGATCAATATGGTTTAAGAAAAGAACATATGCAATCAATATAGGTGATCCATGTGTCAAACCATGGTCACAGAGACCAAAGCACATAGGAAGAGCATCTTCCACATTGCATGTTGAACCAGTGAGGTCACAGAATGCACTGGAGTGTGTGTGGTCATGTGGATCAATGTGGTCTAGGAAAAGAGCACATGCAATGACACTTGTGATCAATGTGGTTTAGGAAAAGAACACATGCAATAACTCTAGGTGATCCCTGATTCAAACCATGGGTACGAAGAACAAAAACATATAGGAAGAGCAGCTTCCACATTCCATGTTGCACTAGTAAGGTAGAAGTTGCATCACGGAATGTGTTGGAGTGTGTGTGGTCATGTGGTCTAGGAAAAGAACACATCCAATGACACTAGTGATCAATATGGTTTAGGAAAAGAACACATGCAATCACTATAGGTAATCCATGTGTCAAAACATGGTCACAAAGACCAAAAGCACATAGGAAGAGCAGCTTCCACATTGCATGTTGCACTAGTGTGGCAGAAGATGCATCATAGAATGCAATAGAGTGTGTGTAGTCTTGTGGATGAATGTGGACTAGGAAAAGAACACATGCAGTGACACTAGTGATCAATGTGGTTTAGGAAAAGAACACATGCAATGACTATAGGTGATCCATGCGTCAAACCATGGTCACAGAGACAAAAAGCACATAGGAAGAGCAACTTCCACATTGCATGTTGCACCAGTGAGACAAAAGTTGCTTCACATAATGCACTAGAGTGTGTGGTCATGTGGATCAATGTGGTCTAGGAAAAGAACACATGCAATGACACTAGTGATCAATGTGGTTTGGTAAAAGAACACGTGCAATGACTCTAGGCGATCCATGTGTCAAATCATGGTTACAGAGACCAAAAGCACATAGGAAGCGCAACTTCTGCATTACATGTTGCACCAACGAGGCAGAAGTTGCATCATAGAATTCACTCGAGTGTGTGTGGTCACGTGGTCTTGGAAAAGAACACATGCAATAACACTAGTGATCAATGTGGTTTACGAAATAAAGACATGCAATCACTATAGATGATCCATGTGTCAAACAATGGTCACAGAGACCAAAAGCACATAGGAAAAGCAGCTTCCACATTGGATATTGCACCAGTGAGGCAGAAGTTGCATCACAGAATACACTATTGTGTGTGTGGTCATGTGGATCAATGTGGTCTAGGAAAAGAACACATGCAGTGAAACTAGTGATCAATGTGGTTTAGGAAAAGAACACATGCAATGACTCAAGGTGATTCATGTGTCAAACCATGGTCATAGAGACCAAAACCAAATAGGAAAAGCATCTTCCACATTGCATGTTGAACCAGTGAGGCACAAGTTGCATCACAGAATGCACTGGAGTGTGTGTGGTCATGTGGATCAATGTGGTCCAGGGAAACAACATAAATGCAATGATAGTAGTGATCAATGTGGTTTAGGAAAAGAACACATGAAATGACTGTAGGTGATCCAGGTGTCAAACCATGGTCACGTAGATCAAAAACACATAGGAAGAGCAGCTTCCACATTGCATGTACACCAATGATGCATAAGTTGCATCACAGAATGCACTAGAGTGTGTGTGGTCATGTGGATCAATGTGGTCTAGAAAAAGAACACATGCAATGACACTAGTGATCAATGTGGTTTAAGGAAAGAACGCATACAATGACTATAGGTGATCCATGTGTCAAATAAGGTTCAGAGAGACCAAAAGTACATAGGAAGAGCAGCTTCCACATTGCATGTTGCACTAGTGAGGCAGAAGTTGCATCATAGAATGCACTGGAGTGTGTGTGGTCATGTAGATGAATGTTGTTTAGAAAAGAACACCTACAATGATACTAGTGGATCAATGTTGTTTAGGAAAAGTACACATGCAATGACTATAATGGATCCATATGTCGAACCATGATCACAGAGACCAAAAGCACATAGGAAGATCAGCTTCCACATTGCATGTTGCACCAGTGAGGTAGAAGTTGCATCGTAGAATGCACTAGAGTGGTTATGGTCATGTGGAGCAATGTGGACTAGGAAAAGAACACATGTAATGACACTAATGATCAATCTGGTTTACAAAAAGAACACATGCAATGACTATAGGTGATCCATGCGTCAAACCATGGTCATACAGACCAAAAGCACATAGAAGAGCATCTTCCACATTGCATGTTGCACTACTAAGATGGAAGTTGCATTAGAGAATGCACTTGAGTGTGTGTGGTCATGTGGATCAATCTGGTCTAGGAAAAGAACACATGCAATGAATCTAGTGATCAATGTGGTTTAGGAAAAGAACACACACAATGATTATAGGTGATCCATGTGTGAACCCATGTTCAAACAGACCAAAAGATCATAGGAAGAGTAGCTTCCACATTGCATGTTGCACCAGTGAGGCAGAAGTTGAATCACAGAATGCACTGGAGTGTGTGTGGTCATGTGGATCAATGTGGTCTAGGAGAATACTAGATGCAATGACTCTAGTGATCAATGTGGTTTAGGAAAATAACACATGGAATGACTGTAGGTGATCCATGTGTCAAACCATGGGTACAGATACCAAAAGCACATAGGAAGAGCAACTTCCACATTGCATGTTGCACTAGTAAGGCCGAAGGTGCATAACAGAATGCACTAGAGTGTGTGTGGTCATGTGGTCTTGGGAAAGAACACATGCAATGACACTAGTGATCAATGTGGTTTAGGAAAAGAACACATGCAATCACTATAGGTGATCCATGTGTCAAACCATGGTCACAAAGACCAAAAGCACATAGGAAGAGCAGCTTCCACATTGCATGTTGCACTAGTGAGGCAGAAGTTGCATAACAGAATGCACTAGAGTGTGTGTGGTCATGTGGATCGACGTGGTCTAAGAAAAGAGCACATGAAATGACACTAGTGATCAATGTGGTTTAGGAAAAGAACACATGCAATGACTATAGGTGATCCATCTGTCAAACCATGGTGACAGAGATCAAAAGCATATAGGAAGAGAAGCTTCCACATTGCATGTTGCACTAGTGAGACAGAAGTTGCATCAAGAATGCATTGGAGTGTGTGTGGTCATGTGGATCAATGTGGTCTAGGAAAGGAACACATGCAATGACTCTAGTAATCAATGTGGTTTAGGAAAAGAATACATGCAATGAACCTAGGTTATCCATGTGTCAAACTGTAACATCCCAGGATTAGCACCTCGAAATAGATATGACACATGTTTGTGCATTGCATTCATGCATAAGAAAATCCGGGAAATTTCGCGCAAAACTAAAGAAGCTATAGAATGATCGAGATCTCTCTTGTTTTGATGAAAGCATCCAGGCAAGTGCGACAGATTTCGGCATGACCTCTCTTGTATATTTTTTGTTGGAGGGGAAGACAATTCAAATTTGATTATTCAATTGATAAAATTGAATTTAAAAAGTAATTTGAAATGAAATTATTACAATAATAATCTTTATTTTTACAAATATACATATAGTATTATTGTTCTTTTACAATAAAAGAATGACAGTAAATTACAGGAAAGAAAGAAATAGAAAAAGGAATTACATAAATGAAATAACTAAACGAATTATTTATTACAAGAGAATATATATTACATTGTCTTTTACAAATGAAAAAGGTAAATTACAAAAGAATAAAGTAAAACCAAAAACTAAATTCATCTTCGATTTCTCCATCTTCTAAATCTTTTATTTATATTTCTGATCTTATACCTGCAAACAAACAGAAAGAAAGAAAATTATAAGATATGAAGGTGTTAGTTTTGACTACTCTCAGAATTACAGTGTAATGCACTGTTTGTCTCATCATTGAGCTTAAAATTGAAGGGGCAAGTTTCACCAATGTGTAAATCTTTTCTTATCATCGAAAATGGCTTCAGGCTTAGCATCATAAGCTAGTGGCAAGTTTCACCTTTGTTTAAAATAGTAAATAGATAAGAAGTAAAAACCACCAGGAAATATCAAGGAAGTACTTGATCTGATCCATGAGTCACAGCAATCAAACAAGCTGCTCACACAGCCATGCATATGGGTGTGCTATCAACACAGTAGCAACCCCAGGAAGGAGTCAAGAAAGAAATTCATGTACACAAAGGGCTAAACCAGGCATAGAAGCAAAGCTACCATTCCATCTCCACACTCTAGAGCACATCCCTCATCTTATCATCTTATCGTTAACCCAAGAACATCACTTGATCTTATCAGTTTTCTCTCAACAACACCTAGATCATCCCACCAAAACCTCATCCAATCAATGGTTCCTTCAAGAAGCCATCCAATAGATAGGACAAGGAGGAGATTCAGATCAAGCCAGCAACAAAGGAAAACTTCAACGCTAGCAATGACTCCAAGAGGAGTAGGCCAGAGTTTAGCTGCTGTAGTAGATCAAGAAGAAGCATGACAATATCTCATAGAGGAGCAAGCTACAACTGAAGGTAATAGCTGATCAAGGGCAAGCCAAGCTCACATATTAGTTTCTCAAGATCTACTATCAACTTACCTACATCAAGTAGAAAGGTAAATAAAAGTACCACCAGATCATGTAACATCTGTTCTTAATAGTTTGCACCATTAGGATCATGGTTAGATAAGGGAAAAGACATCCAAGATAGATTATTACAACTATCCTTCAACTAGATCTGGTCTAGGAGGATGAGAAGTAATATTTTCTCTCAGACTTGCATAGAGCTGCTATGCAAAACTCATCACAGAGAAATTATCCAAATAAAAGTGTTTTTCCTTATATATCCAAATCAGTGCCTCAGCCTTTACATCATTGGTTAGGGAGAAGCCAAATTTTTGACAAGCAATAAGGTAGCATATCATGTAGATGATCTCGCCCACTATGCATCCTCCAAAGGTGTACCATAGCAACCAGATCATATACATAAGCCACAAGTATTGTTTACAAGATATAGCCAACAGATCAAGAAAGCAAATTTCAAATAAATCAAGTAATCTAAATCACTTCCCTAGATTAAAATTACTAGGAATCATATTTCACTCAAGTTCTGTGTCAAGTTTGATAGATATTTTTTGACCAAAGACATCACTGATTGCACCACACCAATAGTCGGTAGCCACTCTAGAAAAGCACAGGTGTAAACTCACTGTAGCAGGAGCACATGGGTACAAATGCGAATAAAGCTAAGCAACCCTTAGATATTAAGCTCTCAAACCAGACTAGTAAATAAACCAGGTCTAGAAGGCAGGCAATAAGTGAATGGGTCCTCCACAACTTTAGTTTGAGAGGAGATTACTCTTAGCCTTGCAGGGGTTGCTCTGCAAGATCATCACATAATATTACAGCTATTAAAACTTAATAACTATTCTTAACCAAACATAAGACCTCAGCCTTAACATCACTGGAAGTCACATATGGGTTTTTCCTTTTAGCCAATCAAGTATTAAAATACAACAGTATGTTGTCCTCCATTATGCGCAATCTGCAAGGAGGCACCACAGTGAAGAACACAACCATACAAGCTTTTAATTAGAGGAGCAACATGATAAGTAATTAACATAGTTTTCATTAACCATCTGCTAGCAAGCACAGTGAAGGTCTATATCATTTCTCTAAGTTTTTTTTCAAAATGGGGGAATGACATCTCGGCTTCTACATCAAGCGATGTAGACAGCCTCATTTATTACCAAGTTTAACATCCAATTATTACAAGTTCACAGATCGCATAGGGTTAAAACATGAATCAACCAAATGAAAAAAACAAAGCATACAAAGATCAAACATTATGTAATCTCCTAGTAAGCCACCAAGAAGCCTTGCTGCAAACATCCTGAGCGACCATCAAGAGCTGGCTGCCACCAATAACCATAGGGTCCCGCTGCTCCATAGGTAGAAGGACTGCCAATTCTTGAATCTAGTGCACAGCCAAACAGATAACCTGCAAACAATTGGTGCCTCTAACTTTATTAAAAATAATAATACTATTTCGACAATTCCAAATAGCCCAACATAAGGCTGAAACTCCAATACTAATTCTAGACTTAAATGTTTTATCAACCCCATTCAACCAATTCCCAAACATATTGTTAATATTAGCTGGTGGTGGAATGTTAAAAACAAAATATACAATACGCCAAATAATTTGAGCAAAAGGACAGGAAATAAATAAATGTTGAATGGTTTCCTTTGAATCACAAAAACAACATTTTGTACTCCCCGTCCATTTTCTCGTAGCAAGTTTATCCTTCGTAAGTAACACTTTTCTATTAAGGAACCACATGAATATCTTTATTTTAAGTGGGATCTTAATTTTCCAAAGGTATTTTCTTGGAAAAGCTTGCTTATCAACCATCAGATCAACATACATCGATTTAACCGAGAAAATACCCGAGGATGTGAGCTCCAAACAAATCTATCAGGTTCATCAGAGAGATTTATAGCCATCAGTCTTTGGCATAAATGGATCCATGATATCCAATTATTACCATTTAGAGTTCTTCTGAAACTAATATTCAAAGGGGCATGAGCTAAAACATTTGCAACTAAAACATTTTTTCGATGCACAATGTTATATAAGGATGGATATTGTAGAGCTAAAGGTGTATCTCCTAGCCATACATCCTCCCAAAATCTCGTACTTCTACCATTTTGCACCTTGAAATGGCCCCTTTGAAAAAACATCTCTTTAATTCGCATCAAACCCTTCCAAAATGGTGAATCATTTGGTTTAACTTCAACATAAGCTAGAGTTTTATTTTTGAGGTATTTATTATGTAACAATTCTTGCCACACTCCTTCCTCGAATAATAATTTGAACAACCACTTACTGAGCAAACAGATGTTTTTAAGTCTTAGTACCTCTATACCAAGACCCCCCTGGTTCTTGGGTCTACAAAGAATGTTCCATTTAGTGAGTATATTTCTTCCTATGTTCATCATTTTGCCAAAAAAATCTTGAACGATAGAAGTCCAAACATTTCCTCACCCCCTTAGGTATCTCTAAAAACGACAACAGAAACACGGGAAGACTAGTAAGAACAAAATTTATCAAAACCAACCTATCCCCATATGATAGTAGATTGACCTACCAACATCCCAATTTTCCTTCAAATCGAGATTCCACTGGATTCCATTCAATATTTTTAAGTTTTCTATGATGAATCGGTACCCCAAGGTACTTAAAAGGTAGAGAACCGGATTCACATCCAAAGATTTCTCTATATATATGTTCCTCCTCTTTAGCCTTACCAAAACAAAAAATCTCACTCTTATGGAAATTAATTTTTAATCTAGAAAGTTGCTCGAAGATACAGAGAATAAATTTCATATTCACGGCCTTTTCAAAGTCATGCTCCATGAACATAATTGTATTGTCAGCATATTGCAGAATAGAAACTCCCCCCTCAACCAAATGAGGGATGAGTCCACCTAACTGACCATCCTCCTTTGCCCTTGTAATGAGAATGGACAACATATTTGTGATTATATTAAAAAGCATCGGTGAGAGAGGATCCCCCTGCCGAATACCTTTTTTAGTTTGGAAATAGTGTCCAATATCACCATTGACTCTTATTCCAACCCTACCATCTTGCACAAATTTTGCAATCTAGTCACACTAACGAGGGTTTAACTCATCAATGCCCATTATTATGGACTTGGGTTTTGGAGAAGGAGGGAGCGCTAGAAGCATCAATCGGCTAGCAAACAAGCACACAGGGACGCAAGGTTTACCCAGGTTCAGGCCTCGTAGAGGTCCCTACTCCTGCTTGTCTTGTCGTGGAATTAACAGAGGAATCGAAGATTACAATGTTGCGCAGATGCAATCTGGCGAGGGTTGTGGACACTAGGGTTGCACGTGTCCTCCTCACCGCCACCTCCTGTCCTTTATATAGATAGGCCAGGTCTCAGGTAGCAGCTCGAGTCGGTTACAGATTAGGGTTTGCCCTTTAAACTTTCTATCTTTAGCTTCTTCTTGTTCCGCAAGCAATCAAGAGTCCATAGGTTACTCGAGTTCTTCATTGGGCCATGGGAACACCGTGGGCTTCCACCATATCTGGACCGTATATACTAAACTCGAGTACCGTCAGGGTATACCCATGTCAGCAGCCCCCGATTGTCCAGTGGAATCGCAGATTCGACTAGGGACTTTATGAAGCCTTTCGAGTGCATGACTGAGTACTTTTGAGTGCTCTGTTTGTGTCATAGGGATTGTTGATGTGCGTGCCTGATTTAACCGATGTATCGGTATCATTTAACTACCTTAGGGTAAAACAATGCAATCTACTCGAACTCGAGTCCTCGGACTCGAATTCGGAAAAGTGCTGGCGTAATTCGACTCAAGCCACGGAGGTCTTACAGGAGTCGAATTCCAGTATATGGGTGTGAGCACTCGACGCGTCCGTCAAGGCATGTTCATCGTACCTGTAGGCACGGATATATTTCTGGTAGTGCCTAGCAAATGCGTTGCAGGCCTTATTCAGGTCTTATATTCATGATGCAAGCGCGACATCTGAATTTTGTCATCGCGGAGATGATTCGGGTGACCTAGGAGACGCAGTCTCTTTGTAGGGAAAAAATTATGAGGCGGTGTCGCCATAAACTTCAAGTGTGGATGTTATCGACACACAATACGATGTACAAATAATCATAGGGTGCGTGACCAGCGCTCCCTATGGGAGTAGCCCCCGAGTGCCTGGTTGAGTCGCAGACTCAGGCAGGGACTAAAGAACTTTTCCGACTGCTATCGTCTTTTGTTTTTTTGTTTCAGTCGACTTTATTTCCGGCCCTCCCTATGGGAGTAACCCATGTCCATGGTCGAATCGCGGATTCGAGTGATTGGGTATGCTTTGAATGTCCATATTCCTGCAGAAGAGAAAAGAAAAATCGTAGGGTGCGCGACCAGTGCTCCCTATGGGAGTAGCCCCCGAGTGCTTGGTGGAGTCGAAGACTTGAGCAAGGACTAAAGTAGTCGAAGTCTTCTGCTGCTCAATGTTTGATGACATCAGTGCTGACGATGTGATGATCTCAGTTGCCCGCGTGAGCGAGTTTGATGGGACGTGACGAGTGGTAGGTCCCATTTTCTGACCCTGACTTAACCGAGATTGCGTAATCTTTGTTTTAACTGTTCCTCCTTGATTTCTGTGCGTAATGGGGGTAGTGGGAGACGGTTCGTGCTTTAGGTCCTCCAAATGTCGATCATGATGGGTGCCACGCGTCTGATAGGGTTTCTGCTGGCCGTTGGATTCCATCTTCTAGGTTGTTAAGTAGCGGTGCTGCGGCGGTAATTTTTCCCATCTGCTCTTTTCTCTGCCTTTGCCTTTGTCGCCATTGCTGCTGCTCCTCTGCTCCCTAGAGTTCATCTTCTTCGCGGCACTGGACCAGCTCCGCGTATTCCCTAGTTACTTCCTCCGGTCGCATCCGCCGCCATTGCTGAATCCGCCGCCGCCATTGCTGCTGCCAAGAAGAAGGGTGGCTCCGCCACTGCAGGCGCCAGCACCCCCGTCGTCGAGAAGAAGAAGGGCGCGGGCACTCGCGTCACCAATGGCGCGTGGCGCGCATCCATCATCAAGTCATCCGAGCTTCGTCTCCTGCGCCAAGACGGAGTTCTTTCTTTCGCGGCCCGTGACTCGCGGGTCCCAGGTGGTAAGGTAACCCCTTGCCCTCCAGCTGGTTTCTGGTTGATGTTCCTAGCGTTCATCATCCGTGGTCTTTCTCTGCCCCTGCATCCTTTCTTCAGGGGCCTCCTTTGTTTCTATGGGCTCCAGCTCCATCAGCTGTCCCCCAATTCTATCCTCCATATTGCCTGCTACATTACGCTTTGCGAGTGCTGGCTCGGAATTGAGCCGCACTTTGGTCTCTTCAAGCGCCTCTTCAAGCTGAAGCGCTAGTCGGCGTCTGGCTCCGCAGTCTACGATTTAGGAGGCTGCGGTATCCACGTCGACTCCTCCGTCACATATTTTCGCATCAATCTTATGGCGTCCGTCCAAGGGTGGAGGGCCAAGTGGTTCTACATCCACGACCAGAAGGCCGACGGAGACCACTTCGCGCTCGCGCCTTTTGATCCCGCGGCGCCGTGAAGGAGGAGGCACTCTTGGAAGAACGTGGTGATGCCCGGTGAGTCCGAGGAGACAGATGTGCTGTACGAGCGCATTTGCAACCTTGAGAGTCACATGGGTAAAGAAGAGGGAGGCTGCGCCCTCATGCGCACGTGGTTGCGCCATCGCGTCCAGCCCCTACAAGCCAGAGTCCACCCTATGTTCCAGTGGGATGGCGCGGACGATGCCACTCGCGTATCTGCCGATGGCATTTCCACGAGTGAAGTAGATAAGAGGGTGTGACTGCTCACCAAGTACACCACCAAGGATGTGCTCCCCAGTGAGCCAGTTGTACCTCCATTTGATGCTGCTAATCCTCCTCCTGAGGTATGGTTGTGCTACGAAGTAGCTTTGTTTGTCGAGTTCTTCCTTTTCCTTGACTTGTGCTGACTTGTTTTTTGTATCCTGAATTGGAAGGTGTCTCCTAGTATGCCCCCTCTTCCTGAGGGGGTTATTCCTCGCGAAGTAGATGAGGACGAGTCGGAGTCGACCGTCCCATTTGAAGAGGAGAAGGAAGCCCCCGAGTCCAGCGGTCCGGACACTCACAAGCGTTCGCGTAGCGAGGATTCAGATACGTCATCTCCTTCGACTCCAGAAGGCCCAGCTATTGGTGCGGAGTCGCCGATACCTGCCGTTCCTGTGCGTGCGGTGGTGCCATCTTCCCGCAAGAAGATGCGGCTACCGAAGGAGTCGTCGTTGGAGTCGGAGGGTCAAACCTTTGATTTTGACAAGTTTGATTGGTAAGTATACAATTCTTCTCTTGGTTCTTTTGTGGAGTTGCATTTTCCTGATGTAGGTTTTGTTCCGTAGTCAACCGACATCGTCATCTTCTGGCGACGTCCAATTTTTGAAAGAGTCTAGAGTCGCGGACTTCAAAGCCAAGAAGTGGCTGAGCGGACTCCTTCCCCTCCATTGGCAGCCCACTCCGGGCACAATTCATCAAGTTGTCCACACAATGTGGAGCACCAGATGGTTGTCTGGACGACTGCATGGCAATCAACTTCGGAGTCACTAGAGGATCACGTATGTGTGATATTGCTTTTTCTTGCAGTCGAATTAATCTTCTATGTTATCTGCCGATCCTTTGTTGTTTCTCCTGTTGTAGCTTATTGTGAAGGAAGCTGCTCGTCAGCATGCAATGCTGGACAACCGCCATCGCGCGGTTGAAAGTGAGTGCTTCTTTTGTTTCCTTCTTCTTCATCCTTGTGATATACTCGACTGATGGTCTGTCTTTGCTTGTTTTGCAGCTGAGCATAATGCGCTTCTTCGAGACGCCGCTTCCCTCGAAAAGACGCTCGCCGCGGCGGTGAAGAGTCACGATGAGGCAGTCGCTGCGCTTAACGAATCGCAGCAATGCGAAGAGGATTTGCACGCCTCCATCGCCGCTAGGGAGAAGTTGTTCGAAGAACAGCTCTTCTCTCGATTGCCAAGGGCCTTTCAGGTACTTCTTCGTCTGAGTTTCTGTCTTGTCTTTTCTTTCGAAAATGTTATTGTGCTGATTTTTGCCAATATTTTGCTCTGTGTAAGCTTCGACGCCCAGGCACTCTGTCGCGATGATGGCCTAGCAGGCGCCGTCACGGCAGTTGAAGATCACAGTGCTTCCATCCAAGGGATGCTAGCCAAAGCCAAGGGTGTACTTAGTCGCCTCCGTGAGGAGCTAGCGCCCAAAGCTGAGCTGATCGAAAACATAGACGATCTGGTGGAGTCCCTTGCTGGAGGCATTCCTGTAGGCTTCAAGAACTCATTTCATGCGGCTGGCGCTTCTATGTCACTCACGATGGTTCAAGCCCATGGAGTCGAGGTGGATCCTGCTGCGGTCTCCAAGGCGATGCCTGTCGGTGCGGATGGTGAACAGGTAGTTTTTGCTCCTTTTGCAATTGCCTGTGGCAAGTACGGGCCGCAGCTCATCAACACAGTCGTGAAGTACTCTGAGGAGATGCAGCAAGCCAAGAGGGCGGCAAAGGTTGCGGCGTCAGGGGTCGGCGATAAGTCTGTGGCGTCTGATACTGCTACAGACTCGATGAGGCCCCCGAAACCAAAGTCCAAGTCAAAGAAGCTAGTTACTCCTCAGTAGTCATATTTGTAATAGTTAATAGCCTATCCCTTTTGTCTAGAACATGCCGTTGGCGAGTGTATCTGTTGATACTTTATTATGCTTGAATGCACTCGAGTTTTTGTCCATGTATTGTTTGGTCTTCTTATTATCTCTTGCTTGACTTGTGATAGGGCACATCGAGTGGTCCTTCGAGTGAACCTCGGAATATGCCATCCACTGATGATACCTTAGCGCAGTCACGCTCAAGGGTGGATGAGTTGTCTCTGCTCTCGCGACTCCGTGACCGCGTGAAGCAGTTGGAGCGCGAACTGCCCATCCTCCATGGTAACGTGGATGTATGGAAGTCGAGGGCAGAGAAGGCCACTGCCCGAGAGCAATATCTGCTGCGGGAGGTGACGCAGCTGGGCGACCAATTCAAGTGTTAGCTTTCTGCTTCCTTATCTTTTCTTGTAGCCACTCGCGATAGTTCGTTGTCTTCATACTTTTGCCTTTGCTTGGTATAGTTGTCAGTGCATGCCGTCCGCAATATGAGAAGGACAAGATTGCCGTTCGCATGAATGACCTGACCCAAGAGCAGCTTCAAGCGAGTGGGTATTTCTGGGTGGATCATGATCGCGCAATCGCACTGGCGACCCTGCAGGATCGTGCCTCACGAGTACTTCATTTCCTAAAGAAATCGCAATCGTGCCTAAGGAATATCCAGCAGATGATGTTTCCGCTGGATGTCGTTCCATCGAGTCTGCTGGCTCTTCTTGCAAAGTTTCAAGACTTGAGTGCAGGTCGCGAGTGTGTATGGCAACAGTTAGTGGCTAGTGCCATGGCTACTCTATCGCTGGTGCGACTGCACAGGCCTGATGTGGATGTTGCAGCGATTGCTGTTGGACCACCAGCGCCGCCAGCAGGTTCGACTTGGAACATGGTTCCTCACTACTAGGCGGTGGATCGCCCAGCGGAGGAAATTGTCGACTTCTTTGAGGAGCAGACAAACATTCTTCTATTGCAAAAGTAGTTTAGTTTGTATCCTGCAGATAGTTGCACCAGTGTTGTAAAGTTCATATATATATATGATGTGTATAATTGATTGACATTGATGTATATAAAGAGCTTGTTAGCTCGTATGTTTTGCGAGTGCGTTGCACTATGCGATTCCTTTTTGTTAGCCCGACTTGTGTTTATCTCAGCACCTTGCCAACCTGTCAGGTGCGTTGCAACTGGGTTGGTGTTTGTCAAGGGTTCGATTAGTGCGTCAGCTACTCAGGATATCGCGTTGGTTCGTAGACCAGATGTGTATAGGGTGGCGTAGCCCCCGAGTGGATAAATTGCAAAAATAAATAAAAGAACACAGAGTTTGGGGAACTTAGCTTTATTTATTCGTAGGATAGTACGAGGTACAATGTCTGTCTAGGTAGCCTTGGCTGAATAGCCTTATTTGCAATGTAAGAAATAAAAGACGACTAAGGGTAGAAGCGCCGTAGCTGCGCGACGTTCTAGGGGTTGGAGTACGCGACTCCTGTCTCGAAGTCTTTAAGGCGATAGGCGCCACCTGGGATTACTTCTGTAATCACGTACGGTCCCTCCCAGGGGGACTCGATGATATGGGGTGGCCTGATCTTCTCAGCAAGCACTTTGTCGATGGTGATGGTGGATGATAGATAACTAGCCTGTAGCTATGAACTCTCCCGCTCGATCCCTGATGCCAATGCAACATCTCTCGAACCTTATAGGATATTCACAACACCACGCTCTTGCGCACGCAGCCTTGACCACGAACGGTAGTATGCAATCTACTAATTCCCAATGGAACAACAGATCACACTCAATTATAGTTGGTAAATTCGAACACAGGGTAATTTCAGAGGTTCTATGAAAGAAACAACTCCAAAATATTTTAACGTGGTCTAAACCCTAATCTAGGACGCCCCCATCTATTTATGGGTCCAAAGGGCGGCGGCCTATGGTGGAACCCAGAGTCGGTTCCGCCCAACCTGGATACAAACCGGCCACAAGTGGCTCGGCCAAGACTGGCTCTGCCGTGGCAGAGTCCTAGTCGGTTTTCCTGACGCTTTCTGCCGTGGCGGAAGAACGAAGCTTTTCTCCGCCGCGGCAGAACTTCCTCCTCTTGTTGATCTTCGTCTTGGACAGCCTCGCTTCCTCCCTCTCCTCCCTCGCGCATTCCTCATTGATCAACACGCCATGTTCCTTCAGCTCCTCACTCTGTGTTATGCCTTCTTCTCCTAAGTACCTGATCATACAATAATTCAAAGACTTAGGTAGTATAAAATTCTCATTAATTAAAACACCAGGTTCATTAAGAAACAAGTTCACCTGTTGTTCTAGTAGCTTGGCACGAGCTCTTGTGATTGGTCCAATCCTTATATCATTGGATTGATCCTTCTTTGCAATTGTAACAACTTCATTAGCAATTGGGGTAGGTGTAATTGTAGGGATGTCCTCATCATCTCCCCCCCCCTTCAAAAGGCGTCGACCTCGACGCTCCAAGGTCTTCTCCAGCATATGGTGACAAATCAGCAACGTTGAAGCTGTTGCTAACTCCACCAAACTCCTCAATAGGTATATCAACTGAGTAGGCATTATCATTAATCTTGGCTAACACCTTGTAAGGACCAGCACCACGTGGCTTCAATTTTGATTTTCGAAGTAGCGGGAACCTATCCTTGCGTAGATGCACCCAAACCATATCTTCTGGCTCGAACAACACTTCTTTTCGTGTTTGATTCCTTGCAGCAGCAATGTTCTTGCCTTTCTTCTCAATAGCCTCTCGAGTCTTCTCATGTATTTTCTTCACATAATCAGCACGTTTTGATGCCTCCATGTCAACTCTCTCATGTAATGGCAGAGGCAACATATCAAGTAGTTGAATGCATACACCACCTCAAAAGGACAAAGCTGAGTAGTTGAATGCACAACCCTGTTGTAAGCAAACTCAACATGTGGCGAACACTCTTCCCACTCCCGCATATTCTTTTTAATCATGGTCCTTAGCAGCTGTGACAATGTTCTATTCACCACCTCTGTTTGACCATCTGTTTGGGGATGACATGTAGTACTGAATAGCAACTTCGTTCCTAGCTTCCCCCATAAGGTCTTCCAAAAGTAGCTCATGAACTTCACATCACGGTCAGAAACAATCGTCTTTGGTACTCCATGTAATCTAACAATGTCCCTGAAAAACAAGTTAGCAACATGCGACGCATCGTCGCTTTTGTGGCAGGCAATAAAATGAGCCATCTTAGAGAACCTATCTACTACCACAAATATAGAATCATGACCTCTCTGAGTTTTAGGTAGACCTAGCACAAAATCCATACTAATGTCTTCCCATGGAATAGTAGGTGCAGAGAGAGGTGTATACAAACCATGAGGCTTCAGCTCAGATTTCGACTTGTGGCATGTAATACATCAGCTCACAAATCTGTACACATCACGCCTCATCTTGGGCCAATAAAAGTGATCAGCAAGCATGAGCAACGTCTTCTCACGCCCAAAGTGACCCATCAAACCACCAGCATGTGATTCCTGCACTAAAAACAAACACAACGACGATTCTGGAATACATAGTTTGTTAGCTCGAAACAAATATCCATCAAGTATATGATACTTATCCCATGCGTTTCTAAGAGCACACAAACGATATGGTTCAGCAAAATCATGGTCAGTTGCATAAAGTGCACAAATAGCTTCTAATCTAGGAATTTTAACATCAAGATTGGTTCTTCCTAGATAGAGCATCAGCAACAATGTTCTCTTTTCCCTTCTTATAATTAATGATGTAAGGAAAATACTCAATGAACTCAACCCATTTAGCTAATCTTCTATGCAAGTTTGATTGAGCTTTCAAGTATTTCAATGCTTCATGATCATAATGTATGATGAATTCCTTTGGCCACAAATAATGTTGCCAAACCTCAAGTACTCTAACAAGTGCATACAATTCTTTATCATAGATTGAATAATTCAAACGAGCACCAGTCAATTTCTCAGAAAAATAAGCTATAGGCCGACCCTATTGCATCAAAACGCCACCTATGCCTATACCACTAGCATCACATTCAACTTCAAATTGCTTCGAAAAATTAGGTAATGCAAGCAATGGTGCAGAAGTAAGCAAACGTTTCAAAGTATCAAAAGCAATGTCTTGGGCTGCGCCCCATATAAAAGGAACACCTTTCTTGGTCAAATCATTCAAAGGTGCAGCAATGGTGCTAAAATCTTTCGCAAAGCGCCTATAGAAACCAGCGAGACCGTGGAAACTACGCACTTGACTTACATTCATTGGAGTAGGCCAATTCTGAATTGATTCAATTTTAGATTGATCCACCTCTACTCCATGTTTAGAAACAACAAATCCTAGGAATATGACCTTATCTTTTGCAAATGTACACTTCTCAAGATTAGCATATAGTTTATTATCACGTAACACTTGCAAAACTTGTCTAATATGAGTGCAATGTTCAGATTCAGTATGGCTGTATATGAGTATATCATCAAAGTAAACAACCACGAAATGACCAATAAACTCTCTCAAAACATGATTCATCAAACGCATGAAAGTACTAGGTGCATTAGTAAGACCAAAAGGCATAACTAACCACTCATACAAACCAAATTTAGTTTTGAAAGCAGTTTTCCATTCATCCCCTTCTTTCATCCTAATTTGATGATAACCACTACGCAAGTCAATTTTAGAGAAAACAGCAGCACCACTCAATTCATCTAGCATATCCTCTAAGCATGGAATAGGATGACGATATCGAATAGTGATGTTATTAATCGCTCTACAATCAACACACATGCGCCAAGTACCATCTTTCTTAGGAACTAAAATAACAGGAACATCACAAGGGCTAAAAGAGACACGAATGTACCCTTTATCCAACAACGCTTATACTTGCTTCTGAATTTCTTTAGTTTCTTCGGGATTAGTCCTGTAGGGTGCACGGTTGGGAAGTGTGGCGCCAGGAATCAAGTCCACTTGATGTTCTATACCACGCAAGGGAGGCAAACCTGCGGGTACGTCTTCTGGAAACACATCCCCAAAGTCCTGCAAAACAGATGAAACACCAAGAGAAATAGGGGTCATGTCGTTAGAAACCAATACCTCGCCCTTATACATGAGCACAAGTGGCATGGCTGTAGGATCCTCATGAAATTCTCTCATATCTTCCTTAGTGGCTAATATTAATAAACCAGGCACTCTCTCACTTTTTGTTATATCACTCAATTTAGGCTCAATTACATCAGGAACAGCTGTCACACAATCTTGCCGAGTGGTAGTATCTTCCTTCAAATTCACCTCTATCTTCTGGCGAGAATCATTCACAATTTCTTGTGGTGTCATTGGCTGCATAGTAATCTTTCTTCCTTTGAATTCCAAGTGATATGTATTGGCTCGGCCATTGTGTTGCACATGGCGATCATAGAGCCATGGCCGACCCAATAGGAGGTGACAAACAGTCATAGGAACTACATCAAAATCAATAGAATCTTTGTATGGCCCTATTTGAAAGTTCACTCGTACCATATGATTTACCTTCATCTCACCATTGTTGCTCAACCATTGTATGTAGTATGGCTTGGGATGAGGTAAGTATGTCAAATTTAGTTTGGCACATAATTCCTTACTTGCAAGATTTCTGCAGCTACCTCCATCAATAATGACCTTGCAAGCTTTATTTGGTCCAACTAGAGCTTTTGTTTGGAACAAGTTGCAACGCTGGGATTCCTCAACCGGTTGCACACTAAGTACACGTGAAGACACGACGATAGTTGGTGCATGCTCAGCATGTGCATCAGTACTATCCTCACGATCATCAATATCAACATCAGTGGCTTCATCTCCACTTTCTACTTTACCTTGTTCATTAACAAACATAACCTTGCTGTTTGGACAATCCTTCTTGTAGTGACCTCTACCACCACAAGTGTGGCACACCACATCACGAGTACGTGCAGTAGACATGTTGGAACCCGAGCTAGCAGCAGGAGCAGCGGGTTTCCGAGCATTAGAACCAAACGAAGGTGTACTTGCTGGTTTGGACGATGGTGTAAACGGAACAGCAGCTGGTGACGCAGCTGTAGGAGGAATAGGTCTGGCCGAAAATCTGCTGGAGGATGGAAAACGAGTACGTGACTTCGCCTCTTCTGCCAACTGGGATTCAGCCTCTCTAGCATGATGCAACAACTCATTCATGGTCTCATACTTGTGATGACGAACAATGCTCTTGATTGGTAACTTCAAATTGTTTAGGAATCGCTGCATGGTCATCTCAATGGACTCACGAATTCTAGCACGCTGCATAAGCATCTCCATCTCCATGTAGTACTCATCAACTGTCATTGTTCCTTGCTTCAGTTGCGTCAATTTATCAAAAACTGAACGCAAGTAGTTGGTTGGGATGAAACGAGCTTTCATGATTTGCTTCATCTCGCGCCAATCCATCACAGGAAGTTCATTGTCCTCCCTCCTATGTTGCACAAGAGCATCCCACCAATGTAAAGCATAACCATCAAATTCAGATGCTGCAAGCTTGACCTTCTTATCTTCTGGATAGTCAAATAAGCGCCAGAGTTTCTCAATCTTCAACTCCCATGTGAGGTAGTCTTCAGGATAAATGGAACCATCAAACTTAGGAATTGAGAATTTTGGCTTGCCCTTACCATCATGAGCAGTTTGGTTGGGAACACGTTGAGCACGCCCAAGAGGAGCATACCCACGGCCATGAGGTGCATGGGCAGCTGCATGGGCAGGTGCATGGACAGGTGCATGGGCAGGTGCATGGGGAGGGGGAAAGGCACGTCCCCTACCAACATGTGGAGCAGCATCCACATCGCTGCCCTCATCAAAATCATCAAAGGCATCATCATGTTGAGGCTCTTCCCTTCTATGCAAAGCGGCTGTCAAACCCTCAATGGACTGCTGCAAAGCGGTGACATTGACATTGAGTGTAGCCACTTGTGTTTGAATAGTATCCACCGTTCCAACATGGTGATCCAATCGCACATTCAGATCTTGGAGATTCTTGTCAATGGCATCTGTCGTGTGAGTAAACACACGTGTCAAGTGGGACTTCAAAGCCTCATATTCACGCCAATTGATGAGTTCCTCATCCTTCTTTTTCTGCATCACAACATCATCATCACTAGAAGACATGATTAGTAGGTTAGTGCACAAAATCAAAAATCTGTATGGTGGAACTCTCACAGCTCACTCATAACTAATAAGAAAGGAGATCTTACCGTTCCAAAGTGAATAGAGATGCTCTACCAACGAAATCAAAGACTGATGCACTTGATGTGATGAAGTGAATATCAAAGGTATAGAGAATGATCATAAGGAACACAAGGTATTTATGGTGGAGCTGTAGGTATGGTATCCTAACTACACCGCAAACAAGTCCTAGTGTTGATCGTACAAATACCCAAGAAACACACACGTGGAGAAAAACGTGGCAATGCAACTATGAAGGGTGTTGCACTACGCTCGAGAGACACTAGCAAAGCTCAAAGTAAACAGGCACAAGATTGCTCAATCTATCGGTGCACAAAGATAATACTAGGCCTCTTGCTCAAATTCTCCTTTTTTTATACAACTTTTTCTTTTTCTTTTGGATAGCTTTTCCTTGATACTTTTCTTTTTGCTATCTTGCTTTTTTTTTGATAGATAACACACGGCCAATTACAAAGTACGGCACCAAAAGTCCTAAGAGCAGCCTGTCGGAGCGGAAACTAGTCTCAATAGGCAAGTTCCTACACCTATGTAGTAGATTGGCTGTGGCTAAGGGTTTTGGAGAAGTGCAAATCGATCACACTTTGTAATTATGGTGTCGTGGCAGAAAAACAGCTCAAAATCCTGCCGCGGTAGAGCGGTAACTTGGTAACTCAGAAAGTCCTGCCGTGGCAGAGAAAAACACAGAAATCCTGCCGTGGCAGACTTGGTAACCCAGAAAGTCCTGCCGTGGCAGAAAAAGACACCGAAATCCTGCCGTGGCAGACTCGGTAACCTGGAAAGTATATATATATATATTTGACTCAGCCAAGAGTAGAAGACTAGGACTCTTTAGAGTAGATCGGATCTGACCTGATGGTGGCGGAAAACAATGGTGGCAAACGACTAAAAACAAAGAGAAGAACAAGAACTATGAAGAAACAGGTCTAGATCTAAACTAAAGGATGAAGACGATGAGCAACTATTACTCGTCTACGATGCAATCTAGTCTATGACAACTCTTTTTGTGGGGCTTTTTCTGGATAGGACTAAAAAACACTCTCTACTCTATGGATGGATTGTGGATTGCTTACCGAGGCAACGAGGGAATCTGATACCAAGATGATATGGGGTGGCCCTATCTTCTCAGCAAGCACTTTGTCGATGGTGATGGTGGATGATAGATAACTAGCCTATAGCTATGAACTCTCCCGCTTGATCCCTGATGCCAATGCAACAACTCTCGAACCTTATAGGATATTCACAACACCACGCTCTTGCGCACGCAGCCTTGACCACGAACGGTAGTATGCAATCTACTAATTCCCAATGGAACAATATATCACACTCAATTATAGTTGGTAAATTCGAACACAGGGTAATTTTAGAGGTTCTATGAAAGAAACAACTCCAAAATATTTTAACATGGTCTAAACCCTAATCTACGACGCCCCCATCTATTTATGGGTCCAAAGGGCGGCGGCCTATGGTGGAACCCAGAGTCGGTTCCACCCAACCTGGATACAAACCGGCCACAAGTGGCTCGGCCAAGACTGGCTCTGCCGTGGCAGAGTCCTAGTCGGTTTTCCTACATGCTGACTGCGTAGAACGAAGCTTTTCTGCGCATGACAGAACTTCCTCCTCTTGTTGATCTTCGCCTTGACAGCTCCTTGCGCTTCCTCCCTCCTCCCTCGCGCATTCCTCATTGATCAACACACCATGTTCCTTCAGCTCCTCACTCTGTGCTATGCCTTCTTCTCCTAAGTACCTGATCATACAATAATTCAAAGACTTAGGTAGTATAAAATTCTCATTAATTAAAACACCAGGTTCATTAAGAAACAAGTTCACATGTTGTTCTAGTAGCTTGGCACGAGCTCTTGTGATTGGTCCAATCCTTATCTCATTGGATTGATCCTTCTTTGCAATTGGAACAACTTCATTAGCAATTGGGGTAGGTGTAATTGTAGGGATGTCCTCATCACTCGAGCTTGAGATGCCCTTGTTGTTTCAGTCGCAGGACCACGTCTCCTTCGACGAAGGACTTGGGGCGGTAGTTGCGCAGGTTCTGCTGGTAGATCGTTGACCTTTCCTCGGCGATTTCCCGTGCCTCATCAAGGAGGTCGACGGAGTCTTCGAGTGCAAGAATTGATTCCTTCTCGCTGTAAGCGACCACTCGCGATGCTTTGTATCATACCTCTGTGGGTAGCACCACTTCAGCACCGTGCACCATGAAGAACGGGGTGTACCCCATGGCACTGTTTGGGGTTGTGCGTAGGCTCCAAAGTACTGATTGCAGCTCGGCTGGCCAGCATCCTACGGCTTGTTCGACTAGCCTAAGGAGTCGCTTCTTGATTCCGCCGCAGACGAGCCCGTTGGCCTTTTCGACCTGACCGTTGGTCTGTGGATGAGCTACGGAGGCATAGCTTATGTTGATTCCCAGGTTCTCGCAGAATTCTTGGAACTCCTTAGAGGTGAAATTTGTTCCATTGTCCGGGATGATGGTGTGTGGCACTCCGAAGCGATAGACAATGGACTCGAAGAACTTGACTGTGTTGGTTCCTAACTGGTTAGTCACCAGCATGGCCTCTATCCACTTAGTGAATTTGTCGACTGCGACCAAGAGGTAGACGTAGCCTCCTCACGAGGACTTTGGGAGCTTGCCGACCATGTCGAGTCCCCATTGCACGAAGGGCCAGGCCAATGGAATAGGCCGGAGTTCTGCGCCAGGTGTGTGTGGTTTGTCGGTGAATCGCTGGCAAGTGTTGCATTTTTGTACGATGTCCTTAGCTTCACGCATGGCCGTAGAGCTTTGGCGATAAGGGCGCGACTGCCGGCGTGGTGCCCGCATGTCCCCTCATGGATGTCGAGGAGAACAACTCTTCCATCAGCGTTTGAGACGCATCATTGGAGTACTCCTAAGATGTTGTGCTTGTACAGTTCGTCGTTGATAACAACGAATGCCTTGGATCGCCATGCAATGTGCCGTACGTCAGTCGGATCGTCTGGTAGCCTCTTGCTGAGAAGGTATGTGATGTACGGTTGAGTCCAAGATGGCTCAATCATCATGACGCTCATCGGTCCTTCGAGTCCTGTGTCAAGCTCCAGGTCGTCGAGTGCCATTGGCTCATTGGGTGGCGCAGCCCTCGAGTCCGTTGTTGCGCTTGTTTTCTTCTCTGTGGCCTTTGGCTTGATGGAGCGTTCACAAATGCGCTCGAGAAATACCCCAGGTGGTATGGGGGCGCAGGTAGAGCCAATGTTGCCGAGTGCGTCTGCCTTTTCATTGCTTTCGCGGCCTATGTGTCGCAGCTCGCAACCGTCGAAGTCCCCTTCGAGTGTGTCGTAGAGGTCACGGTAGGCGATCATATTGTCGTTCAGTGCGTCACACTCATGCATTGTCTGGTTGACGACCAGCTTGGAGTCGCCGTATATTATGAGACTCTTGGCGCCGCAAGCTTTTGCCATCCTCATTCCGTGTAGCAGGGCCTCGTATTCAGCTTCGTTGTTGGAGGCGGTGAACTGCATTCGCAGAATATATTTCAGCTTGTCTCCCTGGGGCGAAGTCAGTATGACACTTGCGCCAGCTCCGTCATTTTGCTTGGATCCGTCGAAGTGCATTGTCCAGAGATAGGACATATCTGGTTTTTCAGGGAGCTGATTCTCCATCTAGTGCACTAGGAATTCAGGGAGAACTTGCGACTTGATCGCGTCGCGTTTTTCATATGTAATGTCTCGTGGAGACAGCTTGATTCCCCAAAGCGCGACTCGTCCAGTGGCGTCGGGGTTGTTGAGGATGTGTCCAAGCGGGGCGTTGTTGACCACCACGATTGGGTACTCCTGGAAGTAGTGGCGCAGTCGCCTGGCTGCCATGAAGACGCCATATGCCAACTTCTGGTAGTGCGGGTACCACTACGTGAGTACCTCGCTGAGGTAGTAAACTGGGCGCTATACCTCGTGGACCTCGTTTTCTTCTGCTCGTTCTACCACGAGCACCGTGCTGACCACCTGGTTGGTGGCGGAGATGTACAGCAATAGTGGTTCCCTTTCACGTGGGGTCACCAGTACTGGTGAGGTGGACAATAGACGCTTGAGATCTTCGAATGCTTCCTGTGCCTCGCTGGTCCACTCAAACTTGTTAGTTTTGCGGAGAAGTTGGTAGAAGGGCAGTGCCTTTTCGCCCATTCGACTGATGAATCGACTAAGAGACGTGATTCGCCCAGCCAGCTGCTAGACACCTCTTATGTTCTTAGGCTTCTCCATGGCCAGTATGGCTTTTATTTTCTTCGGGTTCGCCTCGATCCCCCTCGCGGAGATGATATACCCGAGTAGTTGCCCAGATGGTACACCAAAGGCGCACTTGTCTGGATTGAGCTTGATCCGGTAGCGGTCGAGGTTGGCGAAGGTTTCGCGTAAATCATCGATTAGTGAAGCTTCCTCTTTGGTCTTGATTACGATGTCGTCAACATAGACTTGGATGTTGCGACCAAGTTGGTTCTTGAGGAAAGCCTGCATGCACCGCTGATAGGTTGCTCCTGTGTTTTTTAGCCCGAAGGCCATTGTGTTATAGCAGAACACACCAAAAGGCGTTGTAAACGCTGTTTTTTCTTGATCCTCTTCCTTCATTCGAACCTGATTGTAGCCTGAGTAGGCATCGAGGAAGTAGAGGCTCTCACATCCCGCGGTGGAGTCGATGATCTGGTCGATTCGCGGCAGCGGGAAGTGATCCTTTGGGCAGTGCTTATTCCGAGAGGTAAAATCCACGCACATCCGTAGGATATCCGTGTCCTTTTTTGGTACTAGCACCGTGTTGGCGAGCCAAGTGCTTTCCTTGATCTCGCGTATGAATTTGGCGTCGAGGAGTCTATTGATCTCCATTCTGACCGCTTTTCTCTTGGCTCAGATAGCCGCCGAATTGTTTGTTTGACTGGCTTTGCGTCTAGGTTGACATTGAGTGCGTGCTCGGTGAATTCCATGGGAACTCCTGGCATGTCCGCTGGACACCAGGCAAAGATTTCCCAGTGCTCACGAAGGAATTCGACGAGCGCGAGTTCCTATGTGGGACTCAAGTTGTTGGCGATGAGGGCCATCTTGGCCGGGTCCGATGGGTGGACCTGAACTTTCTTCGTGTGCACCGATGAGTCGAAGGACAGGTTGGGTGAACTTGGCCGGTTCAGGGGAGGCAGACTGTTGTCTGTCGTGTCCTTCAATCTTGCGAGTTCTTCCTGCATGCCGAAGGACTAGGAAATTCTGTTGAATTCCATGTCGCAATTGTCGGACCTATCGAAGCTCCCGTTGATTGTGATGATGTCGTTGGGGCCTGGCATTTTCATCTGCAGGTAGGCGTAGTGCGGCACTGCCACGAACCTGCCGAACACGACACGTCCGAGGATGTAGTGGTACTGTGAGGGCCAGTCAACGACTTCGAAGTCGATGCGTTCACGTCGAAAGTTTTTCGGCATGCCGAAGATGACGTCGAGGTTGATTTTACCAAGGGGATATATGCCCTTGCCTGGGACAATGCCGTGGAATGTCGTGTCCGAGACCTCTAGGCAGGTCAGAGGGATCCTCATTGCTCGCAAGGTACTTGCGAACATGAGGTTAATACCGCTTCCACCGTCCATGAAGATGTGACTCATGTCGAATCCTCTAATCTATGCCTCGAGTACGAGGGGACAATGGCCTAGACGAGGTACTTGTCGCAGGTGGTCGCGCTTGTCGAAGGTGATGCAAGAGTCGCTTCCACTGAGGTATTCAGTGGTGGATGGTGGTGAGTTTGTTGCCAAATTCACTTGGCGAGTGATGGCCTTTTGAACCCGGTTGGAGGGGCGACCTTTTTGGATCATCATGGTGCCCATGGCCCGTGGGTACGGCTCACCTCCATGATGCTGGTCAGGCGCAGCTGCAGTTGGCGGTGGTCCAGGTGGTGGTGGAGGAGCTCCATGAGCCACAACCCCTGGGGCGGCTCCGTAGCCCCTGTTGACCGCGTCGCGATTCATCCGAGCCAGGCCCTCATGAAGTTTGAAGAACTCGCGGCAGTCTTGAGGAGGTGGCTGGATTTCTTTTTGCCGTCATGCTTGTCGATGTAGAAGTGCACGGTGCATGGCCCGGATAGCTTGTACTCAATGGATGTTGCGGGTGCCTCGTCGCGGGTGCGGCGTTGCCATACTTGCGTGGTTTTCCCAGAGTCGCGATATCCGCCACTATGATAGCCGTTGTTGCAACCGTCGTCGCGCTTGTCGGCGTAGCCGACTATGACCATGTTGACGTCGTCGCGGTCATCGTAGATGCGCATTCGATATTTGCTTCGGCGATCGCGTATGCGCTCGAGTTCTGCTTCGTCGTTGGAGTGAACGCGATTTTTCACCGAATCTTCTCCATCTGCCCACCGATTCGCGATTTCCATAAGGTGATCGATGGTTTTGGGCTTCGAGCGGCCCATCTCCTCCCTGAGCTCTATGCGACGTACGCCGCCGTTGAATGCGTCAATCGCCCGGTCCTCCGAGATATTTTCCGCGGAGTTCTTGATGATGGACCACCTCTGGATGTACGAGCGTAACGATTCGCCCGACCTTTGCTGGCAGCATCTTAGCTCTTCGATTGATGCGGGCCTTTTGTAAGTGCCCTTGAAGTTGCGCACAAAGCTGTTGACCAGCTCGTCCCAGTTGCGAATGGATCCGCACGGAAGGTTATTGAGCCAAGCTCGGGAGGCGCCCTGTAGCTGTAGCTGTAGGCATTGCATGACTGTGCTTCGACTCCAACCATGGAGCCTGACGGAGGAGATGCGGTCTTCCAACTAGATTTTCAGGTCCTACAGGCCCTCAAACTTTGGGTTCTCCGATGGGAGCTTGAACCCCTTGGACATTCGCTTTTGTCTAATGTCCCTGCTGAAGCATCTGGCGCCACAGAGCTCCATGTCTTCGTCTTCTGAATCAATCGATCGGGCGCGTCGTGCCCTTGACTTGTCGATCTTGCGTTGCGTGATGTCATCACGTGCGTCGTAGTCGTGGTCGTGTCGCCATGAGCAGCGACGTCGAGATAGATCGTGACTGTCATCGCTGGATGTGGGTGAGGAATAGCGTTTTGCTAGAGCCTTGTTTTTCTTCGGCTCCGACGTCGGCTCTTTGTCGATAGCGGCCTCAATTAGCCCCAAGCCTGCGATCGTAGATCGGTGCATGGCAGCTCGAGGGTCTCCAGCTGGCGGCTGGTTGTTGAGGAGGTACATGGTGGCCGCTGTCACCACTGCTTGCGGCATCTTCGGGACCATGTTTCCCCATGTGTGACTGTCATGGAGCTGAAGTCGAGGACCTTTGTAGCTTCTATGCGTTCCTGCTCAGTGAGGTGAGCCATTCGAGATCGCCTCTTGTTGGCCACGTACTCTTTGCCTTTGGAGGAGGATCCTCCGTGGGAGGAGAGTCCAGCCCTTCGAAGGCTTGACTCATCTGCCGCCTTTTTACGCACTTCGAGTTGCGCGATTGTTTGTAGCTGGCGTCTGTACTCTTCTTTCAGGAGCCAATGGTAGCCCATCAACAGTTCTTGCGGCGTGCCTGGGGGCAGAGGATTGGCTCGCAGGGCATCTCGGCAGTGAGCCCACTCGAGATCGTTGAGCTTGATCACGACACGCTCACCAGTGTGCTCATTCACCATGGTGGGGGGTTCGACTGCCCCTTTGTTGTTGACGGGGGCGCCGTTGGTGGGGCCGCTGTTGGGTGGTCCGCCATTAGGTATGTCGCCGTTTGGTGGGTCAGTTCCATTGCCACCGTTGCCCGTATTGTCGCGATTGGCGGAGGAGTCGCCAACGTTGATGATGACACACATGAAGTGGTTGGGAAAGCTGTTGCTCCCAAAACTTTCAGATCCGGAGTCGTAGGCTCCATCTTCCGTTGCTAGATTGCCCAGATCGGATTCGCGACTGCTGTCGCTGACCGTATTCTCGACTTTTGTCGAGGCATTGAGCTCACTAAGGGTGCCGATCGGTGGAGGGAACCACGATGCTGGAGCAATCGATGGTGTTGTCGGCTGGTCAGGCATGCGAAGCGTGCCCATCTGACCAACTTGGAAGCGGAAGCTCCTGATTGCCAGGCTAATTCCATCGTCCACAGACTCGAATGCCGGGCGAGTGGCCAGCGTGTGGACAGTGAAGTCGAACGCGCCGAAAAGCTGGCGAATGTCCATTGTTGCGGAGTTGTAGATCGCATTTGATGGGGCCGAAGAAGCCGCAACATCAGCACTCCCAATTCCCACAGACGGCGCCAATTGTCGAGGGTTTAACTCATCAATGCCCATTGTTATGGACTTGGGTTTTGGAGAAGGAGGGAGCGCTGAAAGCATCAATCGGCTAGGAAACAAGCACACATGGACGCAAGGTTTACCCAGTTTCAGGCCTCGTAGAGGTCCCTACTCCTGCTTGTCTGCTCGTGGAATTAACAGAGGAATCAAAGATTACAATGGTGCGGAGATGCAATCTGGCGAGGGTTCTGGAAACTAGGGTTGCGCGTGTCCTCCTCGCCGCCCCCTCCTGGCCTTTATATAGATAGGCCAGGTCTCAGGTAGCAGGTCGAGTCGGTTACAGATTAGGGTTTGCCCTTTAAACTTTCTATCTTTAGCTTCTTCTTGTTCCGCAAGCAATCGAGAGTCCATAGGTTACTCGAGTTCTTGATTGGGCCGTGGCAACGCCGTGGGCTTCCACCATATCTGGACCGTATATACTAAACTCGAGTACCGTTAGGATATACCCATGTCATACACCATTTAAGATCAAAACCCTTCATACGCATGACCTGTTGCAGGAAAAGCCATTTAACTTTATCGTATGCCTTTTCAAAATCTATATTAAAAAGGACTCCATCCATCTTCTTCCTATGAAGCTCATGTAGAACAACAACACCCTCTAGTATGTGCCTATCCGGCATAAAAGCCGTTTGAGATGGCCGAATAATTTTATGTGCAATTCCCGTGATTGTATTAGTTGCCACCTTTGTAAAAGTCTTTAAGTTCACATTTAAAAGACATATGGGTCAATATTGTTGAATCTGAACCGCATTTTCTTTTTTGGGTAAGAGAGTTATAACCCCAAAGTTTACCTTAAACAGTGGTAACTCCCCTATTTGTAATTGTACAAACAATGACATCAAGTCATTCTTAATAATATTCCAAAATTGATGGTAAAACTCAGCTGGAAACCCATTTGGTCCAGGAGCTTTATTATGTTTCATTGGAGAAATCGCCTCTAATACCTCCTTGTCGTTGAAGTTGAAGTCAGCAACTGAGTTCTCTTCCATGGATAATTGCGTTATATCTCGGATATCCTCCTCTACTAAAGAAAAATCATTCGGTTCGGCAACCCAAATAACTTCTTATAGTATTCAGAGATATAAACCTTAACGTTATTTTCTCCCACTATGGTTCCTTCATCTTGTTCAAGTTGGAATATTTTTTTCTTTCTATGTTTCCCATTTGCAATCAAGTGAAAATACTTAGTATTATTATCGTCTTCTTGAACATGTTTAACCTTAGCACGTTGAACCCATTTAATTTCCTCATCACGTCTTAGTTTGCTCATTTGCTCATCAGCCTCCCGTAGAGACTTACTTTCGACCTCATTCAAGGGACAAGACTCGGCTTTGAGATCCAACGCCTCAATAATAGCCAACAATCTTTCCTTTTCTTTTTTATATTTTCCACTTAAATTCTTCGTCCAACCCTTTAGGAAGCAACGGAGGTGTCTAATTTTATTTTGCCACCTTTCAATAGATGAGTTACCACTTTGGACACCCGACCATTCAGCTGCTACCATCATGGAACCCTTCATGGCGAAGCCAAGCTAATTCAAAAGAAAAGCGGGCTTTATTTCCTAGATGAGCACCATTGCCCGTATCAATAAGTATAGGTGTGTAATCTGACCCCGTACGAGTAAGAGTGCGCACAGTTACAAGTGGACATTTAGTCTCCCATTAAACACTTGCTAGAATTCTATCTAACTTTTCATAAGTAGGCGTATCTCTTAGATTGGCCCAAGTAAATTGACAACCAGAGAGAACAATCTCTCTCAAGTCAAGATTTTCAATAATGGCATTAAACACAAAAGGCCATCTTGCATTAAAAATATCATTAGTTTTCTCTTCTCTTCGTCTTATTATATTAAAATCACCACCTACCAACATAAGAAGCGATTCATTTTCGCACATATGAACCAGCTCTGCTAGAAAAAGAGGTTTATGCAAGTCTTGTGCAACACCATAGACTGGAATCAAAACCCACTCGAAACCATTATTTTGACACCTCATAAAAAATTTTACACAAAAATCTCCAGTATCAACCTTCATGACCTGAAGAGACGTCATATTAATCCCAACCAATATACCCCTGAGTGACCATGAGACGGTAGATAGAACCACGCAAAATCCATCTCGGCAGCTAGGTGTTTTAGAAAACGAACAGAAAAATTGGACCTTCCTGTCTCCAACAAGCCTATAAAATCTAATCTTTGTTCCCGAATCGATTCACTCACAAATTTGTGTTTAGCTTGATCAGAAAAACCATTACTATTCCAAATCATACCTTTTAATCCTTGCATTATTAAACTTGCTTTTTAATTTTTTTTCCTTGTGCTTCTTCGCACATTAGATATTTCAAAAGTTTTCCTATCTTTCTTTTTCTTACCTTTTGGATTAGCAAGATTAACGACCAGAGTATCCAAATGATCGTCTGATTCCTCGATGTTATCATCAACCAAATTCATAGATATGTTGGATGCTTTTGTAACGATTAAGCTAGAAGGACCATTGCCCTCATTTTCGTTAGAATCAACATTCTTCTATAAAAATGTTATTGTTCGGTCCATTTCATTTTGTTTAATTATATTAGCTGACGTAGTAGCTTGCAAAGGTGACTTCCCCAAGGAAACGCCCGATCTACTCGCTCTATGAATAATATCTTCAGTAGTAAAAGAAAGTATAGAAAATTTTGGACTTAGGTTTGTACCTTGCATAGCCTGCGTATTTCGCCGCTCGATTAGCTGTTGCGCCCTCATCAACTGAGTGTCATCAGCGTTAGGCTGCCCCCGAACCCGATCACTGGACCTCATCCCCATCGTTGCAGCATCCGGAATCCCTCCATATGCAACAACATCATCGATCGGAAAACCCCCAATTGGTGCCGACGCATACCCATCGTCCATGTAGCAGCAGTAGGCGTCTTCAACTTCTCCAAAGGCAGGGCCAACCTAGCCCTTGCTGGCGTCCCCTAGCAACAACAGCACACTGAGCAGCGCTGACCCTCGTCAGTGCCTCCGAAGGTAACACCGAGGCGACAACAATACCCAGAGCAGCACTTAGTGCCTCGGATAATACCACTGAAACCTGCACACACGAAATATTTGATGATGCAACAAGCGAGGATGGCAGATCATTAACTGCACCCTTCGGTGTTGAAACAGAACTCACAGATAGCGACTCCACACTAGGAGACCAGACTGGAGACAAAGCTAGCATCCCATCACCCATGATAGGCACCATCAAATTCCCACCTAGCAGCTCCTCATTGTGCAGCGATTCTTCTATGTTTACTGTGGTAGACGAAATCACAGCCCCCCACCTGAGAACCTAAATATGTTGAGGCCCCAGCTATCAAAACCCTGCCTGATTTATGAGTAGGTGAGTCCATCACTCCCTTCCCCACAGACCCATTTTTTGCTATATCATCAACCAAACCGAAGCTGCCAAAACGAACTGGTGAAGAAAGCAAAGGAAGCTGCTCCATAACAGCCCCCTCGTTCAGCTGACCATCATTCGGTGCAGATCCACCATCATTGATTCCTTCCTCCCCCTTTGATTTATCCTCTGGATCATTACCATTAGACTAGGATGATTTTTAGCATTCCTGTCCTGTCCAAAATCACCATTGAAAGCATCATCCATTATAGCATCCTCCATACGAGGCTGTAACTCAGACACCTCAACCTGAAAATCAAGTTTCTAGAAACCATCCTTGACGAACACATCAAATTTTCTAGGGATCCTCTTATAATTTGTGCAGCCGATCAAGATCCTCAACACATTATACTTTCTCATGTAAGCCATATCTATCTTTAGTGTTTTACCAAAAAGAGTACCTAAACCCCATAAGGTCAAGAAATCTCCTATGTGTTCCTCTGGAATGTCAGACACAAGTACCCACACTTGTGGCAACAAATATAACGGTTCAGACTTTTGAATCCACTCATCCACAATTAGCTTGCAGTTGCTGTTCGGCACACGATAGGTTCCAAAGCGTTTCATACGCTCTTATTCCATCCTTGTTGGAAACTGAGTTTTAAATATATTACAATGAACTTTTTGAACAATCCACTGAAAATTCACTGAAGGTACGAGCCACTTCAGCTGTGCTATGATCTCCGGGATAGTCATCACGCCCCCTTCAATAACAACACTACCCATTCTTGGGTTTTCTATCCTTGGAGTAAAAGTACCAGCAATAGGAAGTTCAAAAAACATGAGCTCTTCATCCGCTATCCCATAAATTTGCATTACCGATTTTGGGGCCAAAAGTTGAGGACACAACTTAGAAGCATGATCAGCTGCCTGGCAGATATCACAAAATACGGTTGTGCAATCATTTAGAAAGTGTCCAGGTATGCCACATTTAAAACACTTTAACTTATCTAAATTCTTTTTCTTCTTTGCAGGCACATGATTATCAGTAGCCAAAGACTCTCTTTGATCGATCAGAATGAAATCAGGAGCTGGTGCTTGTCGACTCAGAACAACACCAGCAAGCTGCCCCCCATCTTGACGTACCATGGCAGGAGCTTGTGCCGCGGCACCGGCTTGAATGACGGCAGCCTGACCATGAGCCACGGCAGTCTGTGCCACGACAGCGAAGTCATATGTGTGGCGGCAGGTCGTGCCGATCCAGTGTTTGTCACTAGAGCTTGTTCGCGGCAGGCGTCACAGCCAGAGCCCCAGTAGGCCCCGCACCAGCCTTCGCAGCGACACCATTCACTAGTATTACATCCTCCAGAGTGGTACAACAGAAATATAGCAGGTCTAAGACATGACTATAGATTACAACTCAACTCTTTATAAAAGATCCAGAGAATACTCTAGGTTAAAGAGAGAAAGAACTTACAAAACATAACCAGAAGTAACAACAACTCAGAATTATCTGGCTAAAAGACTAGCATCTAAACCAAAAGGCTTGCAATTGATACTATTGCAATGCTCTATAGAAGTAGGTTTTATGGCTAGAGTATGTACTCCTATGTAATCAAGATCTCCGTCTTCACTTCAGTTGATGTATATGTTAACTTCATTGACTTTATTAAAGAACTTTAGCTGTTGATGATGGTTTCTTGAGCATAAGGTTGTGTTGACGTCATTTTCAACAGCTTAGAACCTAGAAAGGGTTAAGAAGGTACGGTTGAGTACGAGCGTACTCAGCAAGTTCAATAAAAAGGAGTGTATGATTCACTATCTCTACAGCCACAGATCAAAGGTCATAGGCAATGTAGGTTTTCATAAACATTTCTTCAAATGTTGCTTTTAATCCAAAAACTATGTCCGTCAGTCTTCACAGGTTTACCAGAACTTTCATGGAGTTCCTTTCATGCCGCGTTCGTAGCTCCTTCAAAGAACAGGGAATAACAAGTTATAGTTCTTACACTCTGCAGAGGTGCATCACTTTTCCCATAAGAGACCTTAAGCTTTATTGCACGGCCGGGAGCATGTCCTCGTTCAAACTTCCTTGGTTTGAGGCCCAACCTAAGATCCAAGCCAATCACTGCCCCCTTCGCGACCCTATATGTCTGCACGATCCTTCGGGCCGAGCTACATCTCCGTTAAGCCCCCTTTCAGGCAAGCTACAACCCTAATGAGTTCCCAAAGACTCTATGATCCGGTTATGCCCTTGGCAAGCTCCATAAAGGTCTGACTATACCTCTGGTAGCCACTCACAGATAATCTGGACACGAAAATCGTGGGGCCTAAGGGTGCCCACCCATATGCTGGATCTGCACAAGGAATCCCAGCATCACATTAAGGTCATCTTGCCTACATATGAAAGGAAGAACATACATTTGACTTCTCCATCCCATTCCAAATCTCATGTTAACGCATAATATACAACGCTAGAATCACTGGCGACATTGGTTGATTAAGTCTTAGATATTATGTTCCTTTACCACTCGAACCGTATCAGTAGATTATTGCTATTTTGTAAATAATCTGTAATCATATTATTAAGAAAATAGTATTTTTCTAACCTTTTTGAAATGCAGGTGATGACAACATTTCAGTTACAAGCATAGAAAATAATCAAAGGACATGAGCAAGTGTGAACTTGCCTTTTGTGATTGCAAGATTATGCACTCACGGTCTTCAAGATACTAGAAGATCCAAAATCTGGAAATAGCATCATTGGTCCGGTAAGGACTAATGTTTAAAGAAGCAAGATGCAAGTATGCATAAGTAATGTAATGAAATTGGATAAACGCGAATCCCCGAGATAATTGTTTCTGATCTAGGGTTCAGAAAATGCGGATGGTTTCTTTAGAATGTGTTTCACTTTTATACTGGCTTCACACTTGTGCTTCTTATTAAGTCTTGTGAGAGTGTGTGAAACAATATGTAAATACAATAAGTAGCATACAATATTAAAGCACACAAATGTTGAATGCTATCTGGTAATTATGATGGGACTTATTATGTTAAGTTCTTAAAAGTTAAAGGACTTATTATAAGATTGTTGTTTGAAGTTGCAAAACGAATAACTTATCGTTAATAGAATGTGATCGATGTTGTTTGCGCTTATTCCGTAAGCTTGGACTTGAATGCCTTACGACTTAATTTGGAACAGACAAAAGTTAACTATAAAAACATAAATATACTTTAGGCATTATGCATGACTTGGTGTATCAAAGTTAACTTTAAAACATAAGTAGACCTAGGGTGTGATGTTTTAAAGTATTAATAACTTTTAAGATTGTAAGAAGCATGTTTAAGAGTATGAGATCATTCACTTTCAGTTTAAGTGAGTGATGAGTTTAAATATGACTTGTTATTATGAATATAATTTATCTTTTAAGGAAAGTAAATTTAGATGATTTTAATAATCTATTAAAGTTTGAAATCATGAATAGTTAAGAGATAAATAACATTCAGTTTTATTATAACTGAATGATGATTAAAATTTATTCAAATTGTTGGTTTACCTTAGAGTTATGGTTTTAAAGAGTCTTCTAAAAGTTAATAGTTTACTTTTAAGTATTATTATAGACTTAACTTATGGTTTTGGAAGTAGTATTTAAATGTACAGGATTTTATGTTTTATATAAAATTGTGATTATTTCTTATTTAAGAAATGTTTTTAAATTTTTTACCAAAAAGATAATAAATAAGGATTTATTTCTTAATAACCTTAAAATGGTTGGAATTATATAATTAGTATTTTCTAGTAAAACATACTTACTTAAGATATGAGAAGTAAATTTTATTTAATTTTAGGTGTTATCCTTATTTTTATAAAATTCCACAAAGGATTATATATCTTTAAATATTTGCTTCAAGTTTTATTTGTAAACAAATTAAGTTAGTATTTTTATAAAATAGTAGATTTTTTTTAAATTGAAAAAAATGAATTTTATTCATTTTTAGGACTTTTTCTTAATTTATGAAATATCACTTAGACTTTTAGTGGTGATAACATTTATTTGCATTTTATTAACTTAAATAAGTAAAGTTATATTTTTTAGGTAGATATTATTTTTGTGATCATTACAATACGTTATATGTATTTTTAGGATTTTTCTATATTTCTCTAGGGCTAAAACAAGTTCAAGGGTATTTTGGTAATTTTCTTTTAGTTTTTTAATTCCTTCTTTTTCTGTCTTTGAACCTGACCTGCCCAACCTGGACCATTTGGGTCAAGTCGACTCACCCCGCCCAACCCCTCTCTTCCTCTCCCTCACTCTCACGCCTCTCTCTCGTTCCCCTTCTGCTCTTCTCATGCTCACGCCCGTGATTTCCCCGGCTGTGACCTACCGCTCTAGCGCTGCCGGCCACTGTCGCGCCATTTGTTGGATGGGCTCCACCACTACTTCCTCTGCTCAAACCCCACCAGTGCCCGCTCTCTCTACCCCCAACCACAACGCTATGGCTAACCCTAGCCCGTGATTCTGCTTGGTCACCGGCGTCCCACGCCACCGTCCCGTGGCCTTGCTGTGGTGGAGATGATGGTGTGGTGGTGCACGTTGCTGCCTCAACTTCTATGCCGGCAGGATGGGGCTGCTATAACTGGGCAACCCCGGCATCAGCAACGATCACCATGACTTTGCCGCGCCTCCGCTCTAGGTGCTCGGCACCCTCGATGAGCTTTGGTCTCTTTTGTGACCAGCCTTCATGCTGATGGCTCTAATCCATAGGTGTGCTTCGATTACCTGCTGCTAGTGGTGCTAATTGTCTTATGCTATTGGCGATACCTAGCTAGCCTTCATGTCTCAAGTTTGACGGTTGAATCATCCATGGCCCTTGTACTAAACTTATATGATGAAGGTGTGATATTCTGACTCAAATGGATGTTGTATTTAAACGCCAATGATGATGTACAATATGTATTGGCAACTTAATTACTGGAATAATATGATTTCTAGTTGTTTAACTAGGAAAATGAGTTTGCCTAAATCTTGGCCAATAACTTATGGCTTGGCTGTACTTGACAGTACCCCATAACTTAGCTTACTGAATCTCTGATTTAGTGCTACAACTAGACTAATTTCTGTTAATCTTGATAAGATTAGTCTAATCAATTATGATTCCTAATATAGAGCTAGGGGCATGCTAAGAGAATACTTGATACCAATGACCGTTGAGGGTACCAGCGACTCCACGGGCGATTGCACGAAGGGTGTCCAGGATGTAGGCTTCAAGGAGCTCACCGGCGGGGATCAACGTAATGGAAATTCGTGAAAAGTTTCATCAGGTAAATTTTGGGTTTTGTCATCGTGTTGCAGCGATGATGAGGATTCTGGGTCGATGACGGTGACTTCCGAGAAGTCATGGAGATATCTGTGCCAAACACCGGCATCGGTATAGGGTCGTGATGTTTAGGAGTCTAAGTCGGTGATCTCATCAAAGATTGCGAAGAGATGTTTCAAGAGTATGGCTGCCAAGGAGCTTCTTTTGTCTGCGGAGAAGGTGAGATCTGACATTGATGTTGTATCTTTAACGGCATCGAGGGCGCGCCGGAATAGGGTCCTCCAGATGCCGGTACTCAAACCATCTACTTTTTCGCTTGACGATGAGCTCGATCTCATGGAATGGACATTGGTTCAGCGGAGGCATAGTTCATCGTCTACGGCGAGGAGTTCGTGTCCATCATCGTTGAGATCTCCTGATCCGAGAAGAACGGATCAAATTTTTTCAAACAAATTCAACCGTGCTAAGGGCTATGTGGGCTCATTGAAATTCGCTTATGAGTCGTTGGACTCACGTCTGTCTGCACCGTTGTTTTTGCAAAGAAAGCAGACCAGGGTTTTGGAGCGTGGACTGGGCCAGGCCTGTCGTTCGCTCCAAACGATACCAGCAATCAATGACAACTATGCGGGCAGGGCATTCCATCGCCTCTTAGGGTTCACTTGGGATCGTTTTTCCTCTAATCGCGTGTGTGCTCCTGACACCAGGCGACATCTTGTCGATGTCAAGATGAACTACCATGGTGGCCGAGGAGGATCTGATCCAGGAAGAGGAGAGATAGGTCGTGGGAATGGTGGTTACAACCGTGGCGGAGCACTGAACAATGGTTCCGGCAATCGTAAGCGGTACTTCGAGACTGGTAGTTCAAGTGGGACTGCGGGTGATAGTCGCCATGCAGGAGGTAACCAGGGAGGATCTCAGAACTATGGTTCATTTCAAGGTAATAATTTTGTCTGCTTTCATGGAGGTCCGGGTTTTGGAGCTGACGATCAGAATCAGGGCACGGGATATCAGAATCGGAGGAGATATGAGTTCCGTGAAGGGCGTGATGGGTATCAGTTTCATGGCTATGGTAGTGGCTTTGGTAATGCTCGTGGCCGGCGCGGTGGCTATGCTAGAGGTCGTGGAAGGGCTGGAGGAGTTGAGGTCCCGTTTGATTACTCTCAAAACCGTATTACTAAAAGGGTAATCCAACAAGCAGTCGGAGCAGCGGTGAAGGCGTTGGCAACGTGAACTGGACAACAATCCTTGCTTTCGCCGGCCGATTCGGAAGTGGAGAGGCAGGCACGCCAAGCTGCATGTTGCACCAGTGAGGCAGAAATTGCATCATAGAAGTCACTGTAGTGTGTGTGGTCATGTGGTCTAGGAAAATAACACATGCAATGACAATAGTGATCAATGTGGTTTCGGAAAACAACACATGCAATCACTATAGATGATCCATGTGTTAAACAATGGTCACAGAGACCAAAAGCACATAGGAAGAGCACCTTCCACATTGCATGTTGCACCAGTGAGGCAGAAATTGCATCACAGAATGCACTACAGTGTGTGTGGTCATGTGGATCAATATGGTCTAGAAAAAGAACACATGCAATGACACTAGTGATCAATGTGGTTTAGGAAAATAACACATGCAATGACTCTAGGTGATCCATGTGCCAAACCATGGTCATATAGACCAACAGAATAGGAAGAGCAGCTTCCACATTGCATGTTGCACCAGTGAGGCAAAAGTTGCATCACAGAGAGCACTGGAGTGTGTGTGGTCTTGTGGATCAATGGGGTCTAGGAAAAGAACACATGCAATGATAGTAGTGATCAATGTGGTTTAGGAAAAGAACACGTGCAATGACTATAGGTGATCTAGGTGTCAAAGCATGGTCACATAGATCAAAAACACATAGGAAGAGCAGCTTCCACATTGCATGTTGCACTTGTGAGGCAGAAGTTGCATCACAGAACACACTAGAGTGTGTGTGGTTATGTGGATCAATGTGGTCTCAAAAAAGAACACATGCAATGACACTACTGATCAATGTGGTTTAGGAATAGAACGCATGCAATGACTATAGGTGATCCATGTGTCAAACCATGGTCATAGAGACCAAAAGCAGTTAGGAAGAGCAGCTTCCACATTGGATGTTGCACCAGTGAGGCATAAGTTGCATCACAGAATGTGCTGGAGTGTGTGTGGTCATGTGGATCAATGTTGTTTAGGAAAAGAACACATGCAGTCACACTAGTGGATCAATGTGGTTTAGGAAAAAAGTACACATGCAATAACTATAGTGGATCCATATGTCAAACCATGGTCATAGAGACCAAAAGCACATAGGAAGAGAAGCTTCCACATTTCATGTTGCACAAGTGAGGCAGAAGTTGCATCACATAATGCACTGGAGTGTGTGTGGTTGATACGTTGCAAACGTATCTATTATTTTTGATGTTCCATGCTTGTTTTATATCTACTTTCTTATGTTTTGTCCACACTTTGAAGTATTTTTACACATTTTCTAGAACTAACCTATTAACAAGATCCCACAGTGCCAGTTGCCTGTTTTCTGCTGTTTTTGGTTTCAGGAAAGCTAGTAAGGAAATATTCTCGGAATTGGACCGAACAAAATCCCAAGTCAATATTTCACTAGAAGGAACACGGAGTCTGAAGGGGAGACGAAGAGGGGAGCCAGGCCGGCCACACCTGGTGGTGGCGCGGCTAGCCCTAGTCGCGCCACCAGGTGGTGTGGGCCCCCTGGCACTCCACAGACCTTTCCGCTTCACCTATATATTGCCTCCGGGACGAAAACCCTAAGTACCCAATCAAAATTCCACGAAAGAGTCTATAGCCGCCGCCATCTCCATCCCTAGATCGGGAGGGATCTGAAGCTCTTCCCGGCACCCTGCCGGAGGGGAGAGATCACCCTGGAGGCCTTGTTCATCACCATGACTGCCTTTGGTGTGATGCGTGAGTAGTTCATCCCTGGACTACGGGTCCATGTAGTAGCTAGATGGTTGGTTCTTCTCCTTTGTGCTACCATGTTTAGATCTTGTGAGCTCCGTTCATGATCAAGATCATCTATTTGTAATCATACATGTTGTGTTTGTGGGGATCCGATGGATATTGAGATGCTATTTCAGATTGATTATTGATTCTATCATGTCTTTGTTATCTGTGATCTTGCATGCTTTCCGTTGTTAGTAGCTATCTTGGCCGAGTAGATGCTAGCAACTCGAAGAGGGAGTATTTATGCTCGATAGTGGGTTCATGCCTCTAGTAATCTGGGGAAGTGACAGAAATCTCTAAGGTACTAGATGTGTTGTTTCTACTAGGGATAAAACATCAATCCTTTGTGCATAGAACAATCGTATTGTTTACTTTACACACTTTGCTTAATGCAATTATCTATTGCTTGCAACTTAATACTGGAGGGGGTTCGGATGATAACCTGAAGGTGGATTATTAGTCATAGATGCAGTTGGATTACGGTCTATGTATAATGTTGTAATACCCAATCAAATCTCATAGGAGTCAAGATGATTAGTATATGCATGTATGCTTTCTCGGTGTTTGTCAATTGCCCCGCTGTAATTTGTTCACCCAACATGTCTTCTATCTTAAGGAGAATCACCTCTAGTGAACTATGGACCCCATTCCATTCTTTTACCATCAATCTACAATCTACTATTTACTGTTTTCTGTTTACTTTCTGCAAGCAATTACTATCTTCCGCACAATACGTTTAATCCTTTGTTTTCAGCAAAACCGGTGAGATTGACAACCTCACTGTAAGTTGGGAGCAAAGTTCTGTGGTTGTGTTGTGCAGGATTCCAAGTTGTAAACAACACCTTGGAGGTGTTTCCTTGCTCCTACTGGTTCGATAACCTTGGTTTCATAACTGAGGGAAAACTTGCTACTATGATCATCATACCTTCCTCTTGGGGTTCCCCAACGAGCTCGAATATATTTTGAGCCAGTAGTGGTCAAGTAGATCAATATGGTCTAGGAAAAGAACACATACAATGACACTAGTGATCAATGTGGTTTAGGAAAGCAACACATGCAATGACTCTAAGTGATCCCTGTGTTAAATGATGGTCATCGAGACCAAAAGAACATGGGAAGAGCAGCTTCCACATTGCATATTGCACCAGTGAGGTAGAAGTTGCATCACAGAATGCACTAGAGTGTGTGTGGTCATGTAGATCAATATGGTCTAGGAAAATTAACACATGCAATGACACTAGTGATCAATGGGTTTAAAAAATAACACCTGCAATGACTCAAGGTGATCCAAGTGTCAAACCATGGTCACAGAGACCAAAAGCACAAAGGAAGAGCAGCTTCCGCATTGCATGTTGCACCAGTGAGACAGAAGTTGCATTAGAGAATGCACTTGAGTGTGTGTGGTCATGTGGATCAATGTGGTCTAGGAAAAGAACACATGCAATGACTCTAGGGATCAATGTGGTTTAGGAAAAGAACACATGCAATAACCCTAGGTGATCCATGTGTCAACCCATGGTTACAGAGACCAAAAGCACATAGGAAGAGCAACTTCCACATTGCATGTTGCACCAGTGAGGCAGAAGTTGCATCACAGAATGCACTAGAGTATGTGTGGTCATGTGGTCTAGGAAAAGAACCATATAATGACAGTAGTGATCAATGTGGTTTAGGAAAAGAACACATGCAATCACAATAGGTGATCCATGTGTCAAACCATGGTCATAGAGACCAAAATCTCATAGGAAGAACAGCTTCCACATTGCATGTTACACTAGTGAGGCAGAAGTTGCATCATAGAATGCACTGGAGTGCGTGTGGTCGATCAATGTGGTCTAGGAAAAGAGCACATGCAATGACACTAGTGATCAATGTGGTTTAGGAAAAGAACACATGCAATCACAATAGGTGATCCATGTGTCAAACCATGGTCATAGAGACCAAAATCTCATAGGAAGAACAGCTTCCACATTGCATGTTGCACTAGTGAGGCAGAAGTTTCATCATAGAATGCACTGGAGTGCGTGTGGTCGATCAATGTGGTCTAGGAAAAGAGCACATGCAATGACACTAGTGATCAATGTGGTTTAGGAAAAGAACACATGCAATGACGATAGGTGACCCATGTGTGAAACCATGGTCACAAAGACCAAAAGCACATATGAAGAGCAGCTTCCACATTGCATGTTGCACCAGTGAGGAAGAAGTTGAATCACAGAATGCACAGGAGTGTGTGTGGTAAAGTGGGTCAATATGGTCTAGGAAAAGAACACATGCAATGACACTAGTGATCAATGTGGTTTAATAAAACAACACATGCAATGACTGTAAGTGATCCATGTGTCAAACGATGTTCACCGAGAACAAAAGCACATAGAAAGAGCAGCTTCCGCATTGCACTAGTGAGGCAGTAGTTGCATCACATAATGCACTAGAGTGTGTGTGATCATGTGGATCAATGTGGTCTAGGAAAATTAACACATGCAATGACACTAGTGATCAATGTGGTTTAAAAAAGAACACATGCAATGACTCTAGGTGATCCATGTGTCAAACCATGGTCACAGAGACCAAAAGCACATAGGAATAGCAGCTTCCACATTGCATGTTGCACCAGTGAGGCAGAAGTTGCATCATAGAATGCTCTAGAGTGTGTGTGGTCATGTGGATCAATGTGGTCTAGGAAAAGAACACATGCAATGACACTAGTGATCAATGTGGATTAGGAAAAGAACACACGCAATGACTATAGGTGATCCATGTGTGAAACCATGTTCAAAAAGAGAAAAGGCACATAGGAAGAGCAGCTTCCAAATTCCATATTGCACTAGTGAGACAGAAGTTGCATCACAGAATGCACTGTAGTGTGTGTGGTCATGTGGATCAATGTGGTCTAGGAAAAGAAGACATGCAATGACTCTAGTGATTAATGTGGTTTAGGAAAAGAACACACACAATTAGCATAGGTGATCCATATGTCAAGCCATGGGTACAGAGACCAAAAGCACATAGGGAGAGCAACTTCCACATTGCATGTTGCAGTAGTGAGGCAGAAGTTGCATCATAGAATGCACTGGAGTGTGTCTGGTCATGTGGTCTAGGAAAAGAACACATGCAATGACACTAGTGATCAATGTTGAAAGGATATTGTTTTCTCCATGTATTTTGGTGTTGATGACAACTCCATTTGTGGTTTAACCATGTGCCTAAGTTGCAGGTTTTATCTACGGACGTTTTAGTTGGTTGACACTAGCTTGAAGACGGTGGCTATTATGTGCACTTTATCTTCTCTTTGTTTTGGGTTACCCTACTATCAAGAGGGGGTCCACCTAGGAAGGGGTTGGGAAATCGAGCTTTCATGCATATACCATATCAGCACATCCATAGCCTTCCTATGTTTTCAGCGAGAGAGAGATCCCTTGAGGAGTTTGAGTGATTTCTGACCTGACCGGTAGTACTACCAAGGGGTTTTCGAGAGCTGATCGAGCGGTACTTCCGGTTGTTGTTCCGGCTCTAATTCCGCTAAATATGAATTTGGTTCAGATATACTTCTGTACCGATTTGCTTCATTTGCCAGAATTAGCATCGGAACTAGAGCGAGTAATATCGTTGTCTTCCACCGTTGGTAAGTGGCAACTAGACAACTCAATTGTCCACACCCTCTTCGGACATGGGTCATCTCGTAAGAGAATAGTGTATTAAGGTAACAAGACCAATCAAGGTAAACCAGAGCAAAGGCATTAAATTATATGGACAACTGTACTCCTAAGCAAGTGTGCTAGTCACAAGATACCCCGTATGTCACTTTGGGGTGAAGCAATTTGCAACACTATACCTATCTATGTCATGAGTGACCTTGAGGAAATTAAATATTAATGGGCGGTGCATCCTAAGCTGCTATTGTCTCCGCAAATCACTTATAGAAAATAGCCTATTAGTTCTACCCATGGTCTTGTCAGGTACCATGGACGAGTAGAGACTAATGATAAGTTTTGTGACACTCCGTGAATCCCTAGTAAACTCCTCAACAATGGATTGGACGTCTCCAATCACTAGAATAATATCATGAATAGAACAATGTAAAGAGAAAGCACAAACATATTAATTAACAAGAACACACCACACTTTAATTACTCAAATCATCATAACATTAATAAAAGGGGGTTCAAGCCATGTTACAACCCATCACTGAGATCATGATGGGGAAGGATGAAGGAGTAGCAACGATGGAGATGGTGATGACGGCGCGGTGATGGCGGCTGATGGCTCAATGCACGGCGCCCACAAAAATGCTTGATGGCGGTGTTGATGTAGAGCTTGTTGGGAACCCCAAGAGGAAGCTATGATGAGCACAACAACAGGTTTCCCTCAGTTATGAAACCAAGGTTTAATCGAACTAGTAGGAGCAAGGAAACACCCCAAAGGTGTTACTAGCTGAGCTTTGGCAGGGCGCACTACCGGTGCTAGTAGCAACATGGAGACCTGCACAACACAACCACAAAACTTTGTCCCCAACTTGCGATGAGGTTGTCAATCTCACCGTGTTTTCGGAAAACAAAGGATTAAATGTATCGAATGGAAAGAAGTAAAAGTTTGTAGAAAGTAAACACAAAGAAGTAAACAGTTTATAGATTGTATGTAAAGAAAAAGGACCGGGATCCATAGTTCACTAGAGGTGGCTCTTCTTAAGATAGATAACATGCTGGGTGAACAAATTATAGCGGGGCAATTGACAAACACGGAGAAAGCAATACATGCATATACTAATCATCTTGACTCCTTTGAGACTTGATTGGGCATTACAACATAATACATAGACCGCCATCCAACTACATCTATGACTAATAATCCACCTTCAGGTTATCATCCGAACCCCTCCAAGATTAAGTTGCAAGAAATGATTATTACTTTATGAACTGCGTGTAAAGTAAACAATACGATTGTTCTATGAACAAAGGATTGTTGTTTTCTCCCTAGTAGCAACATCACATCTAGTACCTTAGAGATTTCTGTCACTTCCCTAGATTACCAGAGGCATGAACCCACTATCGAGCATAAATACTAACTCTTGGAGTTGCTAGCATCTACTTGGCCAAGATAGATACTAACAACAAAAAGCATGCAAGATCACAAATAACAAAGACATGATAGAATCAATAATCAATCTGAAATAGCATCTCAATATCCGTCGGATCCCCGCAAACATAACATGTATGATTACAAATAGATGATCTTGATCATGAACGGAGCTCACCAGAGCTAAACATGAAAGCACAAAGGAGGAGAACTAGCCATCTAGCTACTACATGGATCCGTAGTCCAAGGATGAACTACTCACGCATCACACTGGAGGCTTGCATGGTGATGAAGAAGGCCTCCAGGGTGAATTCCCCTCTCCGGCAGGGTGCCGGGAAGAGCTTCAGATCCCTCCCGATCTAGGGATGGAGATGATGGCGGCTATAGACTCTTTCGTGGATTTTTGATCGGGTACTTAGGGTTTACGTCCCAAGGGCATCTTATAGTCAGATGGGGAGGCCGAGGGGGTTCCCGGAGTGGCCACACCACCCCCTGGTGCGGGCCAGGCCTGGCCGCGCGGCCAGGTGGTGTGGTGGCCCCCTAGCCCCTCTCCGTCTTGTATTCTGGCACTTGATGACATCCGGAAAAATAGGCACTTTGGCTTTTGTCCCGTCCAATTCCGAGAATATTCATTTTCTGACTTTCCTGGAACCAAAAACAGCAGAAAACAGGCAGCTGGCACTATGGCTCTTTTTAATAGGTTAGTCCAAGAAATCATATGAAAAGTACTCCAAAGTTGGAACAAAACACAAGAAAGTGGATAAAACCAAGCATGGAACATCAAAAATTATAGATACATTTGCAATGTATCAACATCCCCAAGCTTAACTCTTACTCGTCCTCGAGTAGGTAAGTGATAAAAAGAAAGAATAATTTTTGAGGTGACATGCACCATCAAAGACTTGATCAAAGTATTTGTAAAACATTCAAAGCTGGGATCATAGTACTTCAATCATAACATGAAAGGCAAAGTTCTAGCAATAAGCAAAGAAACTATGATGCGACATGAAAAGGCACAAACAAAAGATTCATGAATAACAATGCTTTGCAAGACGTTTGTTTGTTTCACATAAAGAAAACATAGCATAATAGCATTCAGCTTGTCCCTCATAGAGTAGCAAATATAAATGCATATGACACCTTCAAAGTTCATAAGAGTGACTAGATACAATAGTTTAAAGCAAGCAATATCAAAGTATGCATCAATTAACTAGTCTTGGGACAATGCACATAGAACTAAGAATGGCCACTATGCTCTCAAAGTAAGTGCATAAAGATAGAAGGTGGAGACTCAATATAATGGTGGAAGAAAGGCCTTTATAGAAGGAAGTAGGGATTCAAGTCTCATAAAGAGCTTCCAAAAATTATGGTACTTATAGCTTTCAGCTCTCATTGCCCTATCATAAGCATCTTGAAGTGATTAAGGTTAAAGTGAACAAACTATGGTGTACATGCTTGACGAAGTATAAGTTAGGAATCTCATGTCCCTTGTATACGAGGGCCGCTCCTCATGCTACTCAAGTTTAGTCACCGGTAAGTTCTTTTCATTGTAAGTACATGTGTATCATAGAGAACCGCCAACGGGGTACCCCTTGCCCGATGATACGGGAGAATCCCCATATCAAAATGACAAGGCAAGCAGACAACGAGCATCTCAGCATTCTTCTTATTTACCATGGGAATATGGTGCTTTTTTCTCTCTTTCCTCTTTTCATAATCTCTTTTTTTTCAATATAGGACTCTTTTTTTTATAAGAAGAATGCTTCATAGACAGCTCATTATGGTTACGCTGCAGGTTTCCACCATGTCAGCATGGATTAGACCAGCGGCCCAGGCATTTCTCTAACACATATACATAACTCCATGGACTTACAAGCTCCCCTTTCATTTCACAAGCGACATCCATATACAAAAGAGCATGATATCAACTAGGTACAAGTACCAAGTGCAATGTTGAAAGCGTTCCCCATGAAAGCATGGTTCTGCTAATTCCCAACAAATAAGTGCAAGCATATACAACATAGAAGACACAATGGTTCAACTTTATTAAGGGCAATAAAAGTAAAGTGTGCCATCAAGTTCGTGAGAGCTTTAATCACTAGTTTTCTCATAACAAGTTTAATTTGGAAGGTAAACAAAAGCATGAATATACTTGGAATAGAATAAGCTAGTAGGTAGGTATAGTGGACTCTTTGGAATAACTTGGTTTAGGGAATTGGATGCATGAGTGGAACTCATACTTTGTTGTGGAGGCTAGCAAAAGACTGGGAGCGACAAACTAAGAGAGCAATAATGGCCATAATCATGCAGAGCGACAAAACATCATTGATCAAAGAACAAAGTGATACTACAAGTTGAAAAATAAAGGATCATAAAGGCTATGGTGACTTGAGATAGTCATAACATGGTGTGAGCATGTGCCAAGTCAACCCAAATAAAGCATCAAAGGAGAATACCACTATACTATGCTTTAATATGCTAAAACAATGCATTATTCATCCAAGGCACATTAAGCAATCTCAATTGTTTTATAACAATTCATGCTACGGCAAAGAATACTAAGCATAAAGCCAAAACAATATCAAGCATGGCATGACAAAGCATAAGCCACAGTCAAAAACGAGTTCTTTTTACCACATAAGCATGAACTTTCCTACTCTTTTCCAAACCAAACCAAACTATTTGCAAACCAATGTATGAAAGAAGGGGTCCAACCAATTTATTCAGCAAACTAAGAAAACCAAGCAAACTAAAAACCACAACGAAAACGAAAAAGAAGACGCTCCAAGAACAACACAACTGTGCATGAAACAATAAAAATGAAGTGTTTGGAAGAAACCTGGAATTTTTATTGATGAAGAAGGGGAATGCCTTGGGCATCCCCATGCTTTGACGCTTGTACTTCTTGGATATTTCTTGGGGTGGCACGCGTGGCATCCCCAAGGTTGAGCTTTAGTCCATCCTTCATCTCGTTACTCATTCCTTCCATACACCTGAAAATTTTCCTTCATACAAAACTTCACACAATCTTTATTAGCAACATTAGTGTACTCAAGATAAAAATGTCTTAAGGTTCAGTTCTAAAACCAAATAAACTTCCATTAGAACACTAGCTACTAAAGCACTTCCCTCAAAAAGCTCAATTCCCCAAAAGATCTCAAGAAGGAACCAACAAGAAGCAAATGCAGAAAATGGCAGAAATCTGTCAAAACAGACCAGCAGGTAAAGACGATTTTTTTCGAAGACCTTCTGTTGCTCAAATAAAAAAGTGTTGAACTAACGAAAGTTAGGTAACAACCTGGTACAGAAGCACAAAGAATTACAGCTCAATCCGACATATAGATCTCTCTCACGAATTTTTACGGTGAATCACAAAAATCTGTTTCGGGACAGCAACTTTCCCAACCATTACTTCTCTCTCATTAGAGGTTACTCTTGGCACAAAAAGCAAATAAAAAGGATAAGGAGAGGTTATTACTGAAGTAATAACTTCCAATAATCATCTAAAACTTTTGGGTTATCTCCCAATAAGTACTTTTCTTTAATGCCTTTAAGTTAGGCATAAGAAGCAAAGAAAGAATCAAGTGTTCTCAAATGAAGAAGCATTAAAACCAAATTTCTTGCCCTTACCTCTCTTAATTTTATTCTTAACCTTGGGGAAAATATGATTGTTTGGTGGAGAAGATAGGTGCATGGTCCCCTTTCCCACATCTATTATTGCTCCAAGGAGTTCTAATAGGGACCTTCCAAGTGTAATTTGTCCTTTTCATGCACATTCAGTAACAAGATAATCAGTAGAAATCATTTTCCCAAGGATCTTTGTAAACACTCCTTTAGCTATTCCAAGAGGTAATATGGTAGCATTATTAGCAAGAGATATTTCTTTTCCTCCTTCAGTAAGCCCCCAGAGATTCAAAGATTCATAAATATCTTTGGGCATAAGACAAAATTTAGACATGATATCACAGTGAGCTTGAAAAGTTTTAGTGTTTATCTCAATCTTTACTGTACGGAGCCACTTTGATGGTTCAGAATTTATTGGAACATAATTGTGATGCTCCCTAAGCATATTATAGCAATCTTTTAAGCTAGTAGTGCTAGTCTCAAGAGTGTTCAACCTAGCAAATATTTTTGCGAAAGAAATATCAGTTTGGCTAGGCAAGTTGTAAGTGAGGATCAATTTCTTTATAGCATTAATAGCATCATCCTCATTACATTGGAGGAAATCTCCTCCCACAACAGCATCTAAAGCATATCTATAGCAAAGAGAAATCCCAAGGTAAAAACTGCTAAGTAACAAGCTTTGAGTCATTTTAGGCTCAGTTTTTTCATGTAGATCAGAGATTCTAGAACAAGCTTCCTTAAAACTCTCCTCAATTCCTTGTTTAAAAGTGAAAATCATTTCCTCGGGTGACATAGTGACTGGAGCAAGGCTAGACATAGTGGCAACTCAAGATAGGAACTTATTTTTTTTGTGTTTTCAAATAAGAAAGCAAACCTAGTGAAACTAATTTTTTTGTGTTTTTGAATAACAAAACAAGCAAACAAAGCAAAAAGAAACTAAGCAAAACAAAAACAACAAAGTAAAGAGATTGGTTATGAGGGACCCCCCTTGTGAAGATGTCCTTGACTCCCCGACAACAGCGCCAGAAAAATGCTTGATGGCTCAATGCACGGCGCCCAGAAAAATGCTTGATGGCAGTGTTGATGTAGAGCTCGTTGGGAACCCAAAGAGGAAGGTATGATGAGCACATCAGCAAGTTTCCCTCAATTATGAAACCAAGGTTTAATCGAACCAGTAGGAGCAAGGAAACACCCCAAAGGTGTTACTAACTCAGCTTTAGCAGGGCGCACTACCGGTGCTAGTAGCAACGTGGAGACCTGCACAACACAACCACAGAACTTTGTCCCCAACTTGCGATGAGGTTGTCAATCTCACCGTGTTTTGTGGAAAACAAAGGATTAATCGTATCGAATGGAAAGAAGTAAAAGTTTGCAGAAAGTAAACACAAAGCAGTAAACAGTTTATAGATTGTATGTAAAGAAAAAGGACCGGGATCCATAGTTCACTAGAGGTGGCTCTCCTTAAGATAGATAACATGCTAGGTGAACAAATTACAGCGGGGCAATTGACAAACATCGAGAAAGCAATACATGCATATACTAATCATCTTGACTCATTTGAGACTTGATTAGGCATTACAACATAATACATAGACCGCCATCCAACTACATCTATGACTAATAATCCACCTTCAGGTTATCATCCGAACCCCCTCCAGTATTAAGTTGCAAGCAACAGATTATTGCTTTATGAACTGCATGTAAAGTAAACAATACGATTGTTCTATGAACAAAGGATTGTTGTTTTCTCCCTAGTAGCAACAGCACATCTAGTACCTTAGAGATTTCTGTCACTTCCCCAGATTACCAGAGGCATGAACCCACTATCGAGCATAAATACTAACTCTTGGAGTTGCTAGCATCTACTTGGCCAAGATAGCTACTAACAACAGAAAGCATGCAAGATCACAAATAACAAAGACATGATATAATCAATAATCAATCTAAAATAGCATCTGAATATCCATCGGCTCCCCGCAAACACAACATGTATGATTATAAATAGATGATCTTGATCATGAACGGAGCTCACAAGATCTAAACATGAAAGCACAAAGGAGGAGAACCAGCCATCTAGCTACTACATGGATCCATAGTCCAAGGACGAACTACTCACGCATCACACCGAAGGCTTGCATGGTGATGAAGAAGGCCTCCAGGGTGAATTCCCCTCTCCGGCAGGGTGCTCGGAAGAGCTTCAGATCCCTCCCGATCTAGGGATGGAGATGACGGTGGCTACAGACTCTTTTGTGGATTTTTGATTGGGTACTTAGGGTTTACATCCCGAGGGCATCTTATAGTCGGAAGGGGAGGCCAGGGTGTGCCGGGAGCGGCCACACCACCCCCTGGCACGGGCCAGGCCTGGCCGCGCGGCCAGGTGGTGTGGTGGCCCCCTGGCCCCTCTCCGTCTCGTATTCTGGCACTTGATGACATCCGGAAAAATAGGCACTTTGGCTTTTGTCCCGTCCAATTCCGAGAATATTCATTTTCTGACTTTCCTGGAACAAAAAACAGCAGAAAACAAGCAGCTGGCACTATGGCTCTTGTTATTAGGTTAGTCCAAGAAATCATATGAAAAGTACTCTAAAGTTGGAACAAAACACAAGAAAGTAGATAAAACTAAGCATGGAAGATCAAAAATTATAGATACATCTGCAATGTATCAGCGGCCTCCTCCTTCTCCCCCTCTTCTTGCTTGGATGGCTTGATGGTGTTGATGGAGATCTAGATCTTGGTGGAGCTGTAGAGGCTATGGAGGCGATACAGCGGTAGATGGGATCTAGATCTTGTATATGGTGTATTGTGCCTTCCTCCTCTCCTCCCTCCTTTATATAGGCCTTGGGGGTGCCCTAGGGTTCCCCCAATACCGTCATATGACTTAGGAAAAGTTCTAGAGCTTTTCTAGGGCGAAATCACGTCATTTTCAACCCTTTTTACAACTATACGTGCGCAACTATACGGCCGAAATTATTGCTCCCGTCGTATAGTTGCTCGTTATTTTGGTTGCCATTTCTTCATACGAACTCCGTTTTAGGTGTTCTTGGGCTCGTTGAGTTCGTATCGTCTAGGGCTACGGCCTTGTGGTCTTGGATATTTATTTTGAGAAGTTGAAAAAATTCACTTTTCCAACACCTCAAATGGCTACGTCTGGTCCCTACAGCTCCTCCATACTATGCTCTCTTTGTTCCTTTTGCCTTTGTTTTGTCCATAATCATCATCAACACCTACACACATGTAAAAGACAAGGAAGAGGGATAAAATTCTACCTAAACTACTAAATGTGCAAAGCTCATATTGAATTTAATAAAAACAAGTAATCATGCATATCAGGCATAGCAATAGTTAGATGGAGCATGATATGATAGGAAAATGACACAATTTATATTGCTAAAAAGTGTTGTATATGATAGCCATCAGTACCGCTCCCACCCTGTAGTTCTGATCAGTCCCACGCGACCCGATAGTTTAGATACTTCTCTGTATCGATGTGTTTATTTACCGGAAGTTGGATCGGAACTTTGTGCGGTAGTTCCGGTCAGGTCGTGGGGCCTGCTGAATAGTCAATCCGATCGTTCCGTGGAGCGCCTTCGGACCTACCAGCCTGATAGTTGGGGGATGCTCGCCGGAACTACCATCTCGCCACCGGAAGTACCGCTGGTGTCACGGATGGACATAAACTGCTCAGTTTGAAGAGGCCTATTTAAGTCCCTCTTTTTACTCCTATCCTTTTATCTATTCGTTTTCTCTCTCGTCTATTAATACAAGAGCTTCACTTGCCTATATCTCTCTCCCTAATCACTCAAACCTCTTGATCTTTTGAGGATTTGGGGAGGTGACCTAGATCTACACTTCCACCAAAGGAATCGTGATTTCCCCCACTCATCCTTAGTGGATCTTGTTACTATTGGGTTCTTGGAACCCTAGACGGTGTAGGGAATCCCCGGAGCTGAGGCAATTGCTGTGAAGCTTCGTGGTGTCGTTTAGGGCCTCCAATTTAGTTGTGGAGTCTCCCCTCAACCTTGCTGTAAAGGTTTTGGTTGGCGCCTTAAAAGTCACCGGTTAGTGGATTGTGAGGCCGCCATTATGGTGGTACTCACTGGAGAAGAAGGTGAGTCCTTTGTGGCGCTCGAGTGACCTTGTGTGGCCCCGACACCTCTCCAACATAGACGTAGCTTCCTTGGAAGTGAACTACGGGAATTACATCTCTGTGTCCCCTCGCCGGTTTACTCATTCCTCTCCTTTACTTCTTGCAATTACCGTCTTGTTTACTTGTTGTTTCGTTTGTCATATAGGTTGTTCATCTAGTTGCATCTCTAGTGAACTTTACTTTGTGCAAAGCCTAAAATTGCAAGAAAAGAATAAAAATTGGTAGTCTCCTATTCAAAGTCCCTCTAGTCGACCAAAGCTGGGCCTTTCAATTGGTATCAGAGCCTAGGCTATTATTTCGGGCTTAACCACCTAAGAGATAATGGCCGACAAAGATGGGGGTGTGGGTGCAACCACCAAGAACTTGGCCTTCATGGATGACCTCAATCGATTGGAGACATCCATGATGAACAAGTTTGAGGAAATGATGACCCTCTTGCAATACCTTAAGCCTAACCCCATGCAAGCCACCCCTCATGATGCATCTCAAACCGCCGAGGCCCCTCTCGCTACTGTGCATGTGGTCTCCCCCAGGGTGAATCCTGCGGCTACCCCAAAACACTTGGGCTTAGGCTTTGTGTCTCAAACCACCAATCCCCCAAGCGAGAACACCGAGGGGCTAGGTGACTCTTCCTCCAAAGAGGGAGACGAGGGAAAGGACTACTCGGCGGTACCACCACCACTGAAGTACACTCCGGACCCACCCATTCCCATGCCTTATATCATACCACAAGGAGAACCTCCCATGCTAGATACTTCTAACTTCGCCAATTGGCAATATCTAATGCAATCTCACATTCCCGCTCTTCTATTGAATTGATGAGGATTGTGGAACAAGGATTTTCCCCATATGATGCAAAGAAGTTGACCCAGGCCGACGTCATGGACAAGCAACTCAATGCCACCGCTTTGGGCATGATCCAAAAGGCATTGACTCCCAAGGACTTTGCTCACATTTGCCAATTCTCCATAGCCAAAGAAGCTTGGGATCATCTCACTAGGTTGTACGTCGATAATGCTAGCATTCAAAGATCCAAGTTTGATGAAGTCGACAATGAGTCTGATGGCTTTGCTATGCAAGATGATGAGACCCCCAGAGACATGTATCGTCGTCTCAAGGTTCTTTGTTGCACTATGAGGGACCTTGGTGCTACCTATGTTGATGACAAGTTCATGAAGAGGAAGTTTGTTCAAGCCCTCCTTCCTTTTGAGGAGCAAAAACTCAACTCTATCAAGGGGAGAAGCAACTACCACATTGATACGTCCATTTTGCATCACTATTTTATATCATAATTTACTGTTATTCATCGATATATTTCAGATTAAGTGATGATACTTATGTTATTTCATCTGTTTTTGCATGCTTGATGACTTTTGGAAGATGGACCACTGAAGTCAGGATTCTGATGGAAAAGGCACTATTTGGAGGCGAAATTCGCGAAGATCAGAAAATCCCGGAAAATATATGGAAAATCCTATTTTTCCAAAAGACGAAGGAAGCCAGAAGGGGGAGCGGAGATGGGCCACAGGGGGGCCCACACCACCCCCTGGCATGGCCCACCCTTGGCTGCGCCACCAGTTGGTGTGGCCACCCTGACCCACCTCTATCTCTGCTCTTTGGCATATATAATCCTCCTAAAACCCTAAGACTCAGGGAGCAACCATAGAAAGATTCCACCGCCTCTTCGGGGTGGAAAACTATAGAGAGAGAAAGAGCTCTCCGGCAGGCAGAAATCTGCCGGGGAAATTCGTTCCTGGAAAGGGGAGATCGTCGCCATCAACACCACCATCAAGCTAGACTTCATCGGGATCATCATCATCATCTCCACCAGCACCATCATCACCACTTCATACCGATGTAACAATTGAGTTGAATCTTGCATAGTTCTTAGGGGAAACTTTCCCGGTGTTGATTACTTGTTGTAGTTGATGCTATTGAGTGGAACCATTGAATTATCATTCATTTTCTGGTTGTTACTTATCATTATTGCATCTCTGATCTTGATCCATATGATGTCTTGTGAGTAGTTCGTTTAGTTCTTGAGGACATGGGAGAAGTCATGTTGTTAGTAGTGGAATTGTGTTGAGAAAGATTCAATGGTTTGATATTTAAGTTGTGGTGTTATTCTTCTAGTGGTGTCATGTGAACATCGACTAAATGATACTTCACCTTTATGGTCCTCGGGGAATGCATTGTGTATTTGGATAATAATCGTAGGGGTTGCCGGAGTGACAGAAACCTGAACCCCCGTTAGGAAACCTTTGCACAAGGGAGTGTATGATCTCAGAGTTTAAGGCTGTGGTTAGGTTTTTATCTTAATTACTTTCTTGTAGTTGCAGATGCTTGCAAGGGGTATAATCACAATTATGTATTAGTCCTAGGAGGGTCAGTACATTAGCACAGGTTCACCCACACAACACTTATCCAACTAAAGAAGATTAATCAACTATATGAAGCGAAAGCACTTGACAATATTCCCATGTGTCCTTGAGAACGTTTGGTCATCTTAAGTAATACAACCGGCTTGTCCTTTGCTAAAGAAAGGATTGGGTCACTTGCTGCATCTATTATTATTGTATTTTATTTACTCGTACTTTATTTATCTGCATTATCAAAACCCCCTAAAAATCTGTTTGCTAAGTATTTACAGAGAATTCCTGCTCCAAGCCACTCATCAACACCTTCTACTCCTCGTTGGGTTCGACACTCTTACTTATCGAAAATACTATGATACAGCCCATATACTTGTGGGTCATCACACATCATGTCCTCTCAAGATGTGTTGAGTGAAGTTATTGCCATGACTATTGCCAAGAAGAATGCGGCGTCTGCTCGTGCTCGTGCATATGGGTCTCAAAAGGTGAACCTAGCCTTGAAGGCCCAAGTGGTGGGTGTTGATGAAGATGAAGACACTAGCGAGTGGTCTCAAGAGGACATCAAATATGCCTTCAATGAGCACTTGGCTCTCACATCAAGGGCCTTTTGGAACAAGCTAGGCATGAAGTCAAGGTCAAGAGACAACACAAGATTCAACTCAACCATGAAGGCTCCAAAGGCAAGATCTTGCTACAATTGCAATGGCAAGAGTCACTTCGTGGCCCAATGTCCTTTCGAGAATAGAGATGACAATGGAGGTCGTCTTATTCAAAAGAGCAAGCCAAGACCTCCTCACCCCATGAACAAGAAATTCCACAACAAGAATCCTCCAAACAAGGAGAGGGTAATGGTGGTCCATGAAGAGTACTTCTCGGGCACAGATGATGGTGATGAGAGTGAAGGTCAAGGTGGAGAGATCATGGGAGTTGCCGCTATTTCTACTTCTTCTACACCACTAGTGTCTCTCTTCGACTCGCCGAAAGAGAACATCATCAACCTCAACCAAAAGTGTCTCATGGCCAAGGCCACCGAGGTAACATCCACTTCCAAGTATCCCTCAAATGAACTTCCTTTGCATGATCTAGATGGTCTAGAGGTCAAGGAAGAGATGGTAAGCATATGTAAATCCATGGAGCATCTAGATGATGATACTAGAATGTGATTTGAAACTCTTATAAACCAACTTGACCATGCTAGGGTAATCCTAGATGAGAAGGAAGATATAATTGACATGCTAGGTAAAAATGAGAGAGAGGCTACCGATGAAATTGCCTCTGTATCTCAATCCCTTGAAGATGAACATAACACGAGAATAACTCTTGAGGAAAGTGTGGCTAAACTTGTAGATGACCATAATGCCGTCATATCGCAACTTGTTAAAGAACGAGATCATGCTCTTGCTTCATTTAATGTCCTTAAAAATGAAAGGGTTGAGTTTGGTGTGAGTCATGAATGTCTTATGGACTTTGAGAAACTCAAGGAGGAACATCATTCCTTGGAGAGTAAATTCTCAAGTCTATTTGAGGCTCATGAGCGACTTCAAACTAAATTGAATAATGAACAATCAAAGTTTTCCGCTATGCCTATTATACATTTGCCTTGTTCTTCTAACCCTTGTTACAAGCATGTGAATCTTCTTGAGGAAAACAAGGCGTTGAAAGATAAACTTGCAAAAAGGAAAGTTGACAAGAACAAGAACAAGAACAAGAACAAGAAATCGAAGAAACGCAAGAGATTTGCTCAAGGACCTTATTACGCTTCTACCTTTGTGCAAAGTTGATAACTTTGCTGGGAATAACAACCCTTCTTACATTCTTTTCAAATCTCATGATGGTCATGTTTATACAAAGTACATTGGCAAATATTACACTCATGATTATCATTGGACTATTTGGGTACCTAAGACCATTGTGACTAACAAAAGGGGACCCATTGCAAAATGGGTACCTAAAACCAAAGCTTGATTTTCTTGTAGGACTTTGCTTCCGGTGGTGCAAAATAGGTGCTTGATAGTGGAGCTACAAACCATAGGACCGAAAGCAAGTCTATCATGTCGGAGATTAGGCCTAATTTTTCCAATACTATGGTCTCGTACAACGATAAAACAAGCTCTCAGGTATTGGGTTTTGGTAAGGTCGTAGTAACCTTGGATGTTTCCTTTGTTAATGTCATGCTTGTCAAAACCCTTGGGTACAATCTCCTTTCCGTTCATGCTTTAGCCATTATGTGGTCCGATGGAGCAAGACTCTCATGGTGGCTTTTCGTTGGATGCGTAGAGCATGACTTGTATGTGGTGGATTTCTCTGGAAAGCCCTCTACACATGCTATATGTCTCTATGCGAAAGCCGATGTGGGCTGGTTGTGGCATCGCCGCCTAGCCCACGTAAACATGAATTCTTTGCAAAGTCTCTACACGGGGGCCACATCCTTGGAGTAGTAGATATTTCTTTTGCCAAAGATCGTGTATGTAGGGCTTGTATTGAAGGAAAGATGCATGAGAAACCTCATAAGATCCTCAATCAAATAACCACCAAACAGTGCTTAGACCTTCTTCACATGGATCTTTTTGGGCCTCCTTCTCATGATAGTCTTGGGGGAAATATGTATTGTTTGGTGATTCTTGATGACTTATCGAGAGCGAGATTCAACAAACCGTCATTGACTTTGCCAATCAAGTTCAAAGGAAAAATAATACTACTATTATCACCATTCGAAGTGACAATGGCACCGAGTTCAAGAACTACATGTTGTATGAGTTTCTTAGTGATGAGGGGATCAAGCATCAATATTCAACTACTTACACCCCTCAACAAAATGGCATTGCCGGAAGGAAGAATCGTACTTTGATGGATGTGGCCTAGACCATGTTGGTGAAATTCAAGTCACCATATAACTTTTGGGCCGAAGACATCTCAATCGCTGTAACATCCCAGCATTAGAGCTTAGAAATAAGCTGAGATAAGGTGTGTGCATTGCATTCATGCATAGAAAATCCGGATAATTTTTGCGGTTTTAAATAAAACTTGTCAAAGAAATTGAAGCTTCTCTTAACTTTGTGGAACTGAAGTAGATCATCAAGTTGATTGCGGTAAGTTTCAATATGACCTTCGCTAAAACCTTATCTTTGGGTAATATAATTTGATCTAAGGGTAGATCAAATGTAATAAAATGAAGTCAGAACACACTACTTAATAAGGAGTACTTGATCTTCTAGAGATCATTACATGGTATTCCATACAATATATCAAGGATGAATACTTAATATTTCACAGATGAGATCAAGGTATTACCTACAACAAACTCTGATTACCAAGTTAAGTATATGACTTAAGTAAAGAAACCCCATAACTAAACCTTGATATACTTGCTTGCCATAGTTATTCCTACCATGAGCATCATGGTAGTTCTTAAACATTAACCCTTATCACAAATAGAGTGGAAAGGGAAGTCAAGCCAAGACCATCCATCTCATATCTTTGTTGCCATATTAGTAGGTGACATTCTTATTTAACCAAGTCCTAGTGTCAACTGACAACTGATCATCAATGTGTGTGATCAATTCTTGACCTATCAATTGTTGATTCTTAGCTTTGACCTATTATATTAACCATCCAAAGACCTTAAGTAAGTTAATAAGAAGAAGGATCTAGTTATGGTAGATTGTGCCATCATCAATGGAATGTGATCCTTAGTGGAGATCAAACCATATGATGTTGGAGGATTTAACTCACTCATGAGTTAACTAGAAGAAGTGCCTAAGCCTAAGAGTTAAGATAGTAATTGAGAAGCTATGAAAAAGTTAGTAGCATTAGTGTATCCAATAATAATCTTGTTAAGCCAAGTGGGTTTGAACTTCAAGCAAGTTACCCTAACAAGATAAGTCTTATAGAGAGACTAGTACAAGTCTACTGCCTAGTGATGATAGATGTTGGTTAGATAATTAGAAGCCTAAGATTTGCTTGATAAAAGGTTGGTGGTCATTATGATCAAGTCATTGGAGAATAGATGACCAGTTGATGAAGAAGAGTTGTGAGTATACCAAATTAGGTAAAGCGTTAGTAAGCTGAATCACCTAGCTTGATCATGAGAAGTCAAGCTGGAGTATGAGCCAGTATATAGTATGAGTTGTATGGAGTAGTTGGAAGCCTACTAGTGTAATCAAGCTAGTACAAGAACACACTTGTATTATGGGAGTAGTATCATACCTATTCCAGAGGATTGATATCCCTTGTTATATATAGTGAGGATTGTAGTCTTGCAACCCTTGCTAGGAGTTGTAAGATGGGGTTAAAAGAATTAATGGATGGAGTTAGAAGTAACTGGATCAATGAAGTTAGAACTAATTATATGAATGACTTCCTCAGAGGTAATTTAGAAATGGAAGTCATATATACTAGGAGAAGAATGAAGGAGTAATGTTGATGTGGCATGACCATGTCATCGTATGATGATTGATATAGTGGAGTCAGATAGTTAACTTATTCAGAAGGAAGGTATCTTTGTAAATAAGATGAAAGAGATTTATAAAGTATATTTAGGAAAGGAATTCCTTATCTAATGTTAACCTTAGTGAGGTATTAAGGTAAGGATTCTTTAGAAACCATAACCAAGATCATATCAAGCCATGACAGAACCATGTCTACCTCTTTGTCCAGAACCTCAGAATTAAGTTAGTAGTTAAATCAATTCCTACTTATATGCAGCCAAAGAATAGTAGCTCTTAGTCAAGTAAAGTTTCTAAGAGATAAGTAGAAACCATATGAGTGTTTATAGATGGAAGCCTTGTCCACCTTATTGTCTTAAACCCTAATAAATAACCTAGTCTCATAGAACCATCAAGGTCACATTAGGAAAGTAATCTTTGTAGCTCACTCTAAGTTGAGATATCACCTTGGTCACCAAACATGATGACAATATGTATTATCTTTAATATTGATCCATGTTTCTAATTGAAAATGAGTTATTAAATCCTCTCAGAACCAATATACCTATATTTGAATAAACATTAGCCTTTCTCCTGATGGGTTTGTAGCATGGAAAACAAAAGTTTTCTACCGCAAAAAAGAACAAAACCCAGATCTAATCTAGATAAAAGCCAAGATCTAATCTATTAGACAAGTGCAATGAGATAGATCTGTACTAACCCTTGTAGATCCGAAAGCCTTTTGCGAGATCGGATCTCGTGGTTGATATAGACGATCACTTGCCGATCTCAAGATCGAGTAGACGATCCTTCCGGCGCCGTGTTCCGGCAGCGCTTCATGATCGGTCACACGCATGGAGTCGAAGGCACCTTCCTCTCCCCGTTCCAGCAAGCAGCGGAGGTAATAGATCTCTCCACGGAATCCCAGCAACACGACGACATGGTGGTGGTGGTGGAGTAGAGAATTCTGCAGGGCTTCGCCTAAGCCAGAGCAGATGGAAGGAGGAGGAGAGAGGCGGCTAGGGTTTTGGGGTGGGAGGGGCCAAGGGGGGTGGCGTCTCCACCCCTCTATATATAGAGAGAGGGGTGCGGCCTAGGGTTCCCACCCCTAGGCCCACCTCATAGGGCCGGCGCACAAGGGAGCTTGGGGGGAGAGTCCTTCCCCCCAAATTTTCCCTTACTTACCCTCCAAGTTTCCCTTTATCCTTTCTTGGTTTTCAAGTAAACTCCAAAAAATCTTCTAGAACCTTCCGGAACATTCTGAAACCTTCTAGAATCCCCATATAAACACTCTGGAACATTTCCTAACTTAGAAAACGATCCCCATTATATGAATCTTATTCCCCGGACAATTCCGGATCTCCTCGTGATGTCCCGGATCCAATCCGAGACTTCGAACAACATTCGGTCTCCAACGCACATTCCATATCTACTTAAAACAACTTCGAACCTTAAGTGTGTCACCCTACGGTTCGTGAATATGCAGACATGATGGAGACACCTCTCCGATCAATAACCATCAGCGGGATCTAGAGATCCATAACGGCTCCCACATACTCAACGATGACTTCGTGATCGATAGAACCATTAACATACGAAACCAATTCCCTTTGTCACGTGATACTCTACTTATCCGAGGTTTGATCGTCGGTATCTCCATACCTAGTTCTACCTCGTTACTGATAAGTACTCTTTACTCGTTCCATGTTATGTCATCCCTTGTGACCTAGTCACATGCTTGCAAGCTAACTAGATGACATTCCACCAAGAGGGCCTAGAGCATATCTATCCATCATATGGATGGACAAATCCCAATCTTGGTCCATGCGCTTCAACACATACTTTCAGAATACCCAATGACACCTTTATAACCACCCAGTTACGAAGCGGTGTTTGATGTCATCAAAGCACCCATCCGGTGATGGTGATTAACATAACCTCATGGTCGAAGGATTAGGTTACTATGCATTTGATAAGCTTGTAGCAATACGAACTAAATGACTTAATCTTACTTTGGGTGTGTGTGTGTCCATCACATCATTCTCCTAATGATATGACCTTGTTATTAATGACATCCAATGTCCATGATCAGGAAACCATGATCATCTATTAATCAACAAGCTAGTTCAACAAGAGGCTTACTAGGGACTCTTTCATGTTTACAAAACACACAAGTATTAGTGTTTCCTAATAATACAATTATAGCATGGGATGTAAACATTCATCATAAACACAAAGATATAATAATAACCACTTTTATTATTGCCTCTTGGGCATATCTCCAACAGTCTCCCACTTGCACTAGAGTCAATAATCTAGATTACATGGTAATATACCTAACACCCATGGCGTTCTGGTGTTGGTCATGCTTTGCTCTAGGGAGAGGTTTAGTCAACGGATCTGCCACATTCAGATCAGTGTGTACTTTGCAAATCTTTATGTCACCATCTCGGACATACTCGCGAATAGCATGGAAACGTAGCTTGATGTGCTTCAGCTTGCTATGTGACCTTGGCTCGTGTGCATTAGCTATGGCACCTGTGTTGTCACAGTAGATGGCCATCGGGTCCAACGCACTAGGAACCACGCCAAGTTCAGCAATGAACTCCTTCATCCATATGGCTTCTTGTGCAGCCTCCGAAGCAGCTATGTATTCCGATTCAGTTGAAGATTTCGCCACAACGCTTTGCTTGGCACTCCTCCAGCTCACTGCAGCACCATTCAAAATAAATACCTTTCCAGACTGTGACTTCGAGTCATCTAGATCGGTGTTCCAACTAGCATCAGTGTAACTGTTTACAACAAGCTGTTCATCACCTCCATAAGAAAGAACCATATCCTTAGTCCTATTTAGGTACTTTAGGATATTCTTGATCACGTCCGATGCTCCATTCCAGGATCACTTTGATATCTGCTAGTCAAACTAACAGCATGTGCTATATCCGGTCTTGTACGCAACATGGCATACATGATAGAACCTATGGCTGAGGCATAGGGAATATTATTCATCTTCTCTCTTTCTCCTGCTATAGCTGGACTTTGAGTCTTACTCAAGGTCTTACCTGACAACATGGGCACGAACCCTTTCTTGCTCTCTTCCATTCTAAACTTCTTTATAACTTTGTCCAAGTATGTACTTTGTGAAAGCGCTATTAGGCGTCTTGATCTATCTCTATAAATCTTGATGCATAGAATATATGCCGCTTCGCCAAGATCCTTCATTGAAAAACTATTATTCAAACAGGCTTTGACACTATTAAGAAGTTCTATATCATTCCCAATCAACAATATGTCATCTACATATAGTACTAGGAATGCTACAGAGCTCCCACTCACTTTCTTGTAAATACAAGCTTCTCCATAAGTTTGTATAAATCCAAAGTTTTTGATTACTTTATCAAAACATTGATTCCAACTCCAGGATGCTTGCTTCAGTCCATAAATGGAGCGCTGAAGTTTGCATACCTTGTCAGCATCTTTAGGATCGACAAAACCCTTGGGTTGTACCATATACAACTCTTCCTCAATGTCACCATTAAGGAACGTCGTTTTGACATCCATCTGCCAAATCTCATAATCGAAATATGCAGCAATTGCTAGAAAAATCCTCACAGACTTTAGCTTCGCTACAGGTGAGAAAGTCTCATCGTAGTCAACTCCTTGAATTTGTCGGAACCCTTTCGCGACAAGTCGAGCTTTATATACGGTAACATTACCATCAGCATCTGTTTTTCTTTTGAAAATCCATTTGTTCTCGACAACCTTACGGCCATCCGGTAAGTCCACCAAAGTCCACACTTGGTTTTCGTACATGGATCCCATTTCGGATTTCATGGCTTCTAGCCATTTGTCGGAATCTGGGCTCACCATAGCTTCTTCATACATCGCAGGGTCATCAGTGTTGTCCACCAACATGACGTTCAAGGCAGGGTCATACCAATCAGGAGTGGTACGAACCCTCGTTGACCTGCGAGGTTCAGCAGCAACTTCGTTCGAAGTTTCATGATCACCATCATTAGCTTCCTCTCCAATTGGTGCAGGCGGCACAAAACATTTTCCGGTGCTGCGCTACTCTCAACTCCGAGAGAAGGTTCAATAACCTCGTCGAGTTCTACTTTCCTTCTAGTCAATTCCTCCGAGAGAAACTCCTTCTCAAGAAAGGATCCATTCTTGGCAACGAAAACTTTGCCTTCGGATTTATGATAGAAGGTATACCCAATTATTTCTTTAGGGTCCTATGAAGACGCATTTCTCCGCTTTGGGTTCAAGCTTATCAGGTTGTAACTTCTTTACATACGCTTCGCAACCCCAAACTTTAAGGAACGACAACTTAGGTTTCTTTCCAAACCACAATTCATACGGTGTCGTTTTAATGGATTTAGATGGTGCCCTATTTAAAGTGAATGCGGCTGTCTCTAATGCATAGCCCCAAAACAATAGCGGTAAATCTGTAAGAGACATCATAGACCGAACCATATCTAAGAGAGTTCGATTACGACGTTCGGACACACCATTACGCTGTGGTGTTCCCGGCGGTGTCAATTGCAAAAGTATTCCACATTTCTTTAAATGCATGCCAAACTCATAACTTAGATATTCACCTCCGCGGTCAGAACACAGAAACTTAATCTTCTTGTTACGATGATTTTCCACTTCACTTTGAAATTCCTTAAACTTCTCGAAAGTTTCGGACTTATGTTTCATAAAGTAGACATACCCATATCTACTTAAGTCATCCGTGAAAGTGAGAACATAACGATATCCACCACACGATGCTACACTCATTGGACCGCACACATCGGTATGTATTATTTCCAATAAGTCTGTATATCGCTCCATTATTCTGGAGAATGGAGTCTTAGTCATTTTTCCCATTAGACATGCTTCGCATCTTTCAAGTGATTCAAAATCAAGTGATTCAAGAAGTCCATCAGAATGGAGTTTCTTCATACGCTTCACTCCAATGTGACCAAGATGATAGTGCCACATGTATGTAGAATTATCATTCAATTTTGTTCGTTTAGCATCTATGTTGTGAACATGTGTATCACTACTATCGAGATTCAGTAAGAATAAACCATTCATCTCAGGTGCATTACCATAAAAGATATTACTCATATAAATCGAACAACCTTTATTCTCGGACTCAAAAGAGTAACCGTCTCGCAATAAACAAGATCCAGATATAATGTTCATGCTTAACGCAGGCACCAAATAACAATTATTCAAATTTAAAACTAATCCCGAAGGTAGATGTAGAGGGAGCGTGCCGACGACGATCACATCAACCTTGGAGACATTTCCAACACGCATCGTCACCTCGTCTCTCGCCAGTCTTCGCTTATTCCGCAGCTCCTGTTTCGAGTTACAAATATGAGCAACCAAACCAGTATCAAATACCCAGGCACTACTATGATTACTAGTAAGATACACATCAATAACATGTATATCGAATATACCTTTCTTCTTGATGTTGCCATTCTTCAGATCCGCCAGGTACTTGGGGCGATTACGCCCAAAGGACCGCACCCTTGCAAGAGAAGCATTCATTTCAGTGCTTAGGACCAGCCTTGGGCTTCTTAGCAGGTGCGGCAACTTTCTTGCCGTCCTTCTTGAAGTTGCCCTTGTTCTTAGGCTTGCCCTGTTTCTTGAAATTGGTGGTCTTATTGACCATCAACACTTGGTGCTCCTTTTTGATCTCCACTTCAGCAGTTTTCAGCATGGACGATAGTTCAGGCAACGTCTTGTTCATGCAGTGCATATTGTAGTTCATCACAAAGTTCTTATAACTCGGTGGCAGTGATTGGAGGACACGGTGAATCCCTAACTCATTAGGAATCGTTATGCCCAACTCTTGGAGCTTGTTTGCGTGCCCAGACAAGGTGAGCACGTGCTCGCTAATGGAGCTACCCTCTTCCATCTTACAGTTAAAGAACTTTTCAGAGGCCTCATAGCTCTCCACGGCCGCGTGAGTCTCAAAAATGAGCTTGAGCTCCTTAATGATCTCGAACGGGTCGTGGTGCTCAAAGCGCTTCTCAAGCTCCGTTTCTAAACCGTACAGGATGGCACACTGAACTGTGGAGTAATGATTTTTCCGAGTGGCGTAAACATTCTTTTCGTCATCGGTGGCATCTTCTGCAGGTGGGTCACCTAGTGGTGCTTCGAGCACATAGGTCAACTGACCAGCCCTGAGGAAAATCTTCAGTCCACGGAGCCAGTCCGTGAAGTTGCTTCCATTGTTCTTAAGCTTTTCTTTCTCTAGGAACGCATTGAAATTGATGGAGAGGTTCGCCATAATCTACAACAAATTTGCAAGTAGTTTAGACTAAGTTTATGATAAATTGAGTTCAATTTTAATTCTTAAATTAACTAGGTGAACTCCCACTCAAAACAACATCCCTCACATTGTCTTAGTGATTACACGAACCAAGTCCACTACACCAAGTCCGATCTTCACGAGAGAAGATGTAGTTTCATTGGCGAACAATCTTCATGTTCATCATATCATTTATATGATTCATGCTCTACCTTTCGGTATTCCGTGTTCCGAGACCATGTCTGTACATGCTAGGCTTGTCAAGATTAACCTTAGTTTCCGCATGTGAAAATCTGGCTTGCACCCGTTGTATGCACACATAGAATCTATCACATCCGATCATCACGAGATGCTTCGAAACGACGAGTCTTAGCAACAGTGCCAACTAAGGACGAACACTTTATTACTTGATATTTAGTGAGAGGGATCATCTTATAATGCTACCGTCGCGATCTAAGCAATACAAGATGCATAAAGGATTAACATCACAGGCAATTCATAATTAGTGCGATATGATATGGCCCTTTCTTCTTATGCCTTTGATCTCCATCTCCAAAGCACGGACATGATCTCCATCATCACCAGCATTGCGTCAAGGTCAGTGGCGCCGCTTCATGGTTGTCCATCATCACTAGCAACTATTACAACTACTTGGAATAAAGCTATTACAAGATGAATAGACATGCAGGTCTTAACAGAATTAAAGACAACCATTAGGCTCCTGCCGGTTGCCATATTACAACAAGGATCATTGCATACATCAAATATAATCACAATCACATGATGGCCATATCACATCACAAAACCCCTGCAAAAACAAGTTAGACGCCTCTAATTTTCTTTGCATGTTTTACGTGGTTTGGGGCTTTCGAACAAGAATGGATCTTACCTACGAAACTGAACCACAACGTTGATACAAGTGCTATCAAGTACAAAGTGTAAATTGGATCTATACTATGGTGGGAGAGAAAGACACCCGCAAAGACACTTGTGCAAAGCAAGTTACACGTCAAGCGTGGAGCAAGTCTCATGTGCGATGACATGTAAGGTTAGCCCGAGCCGCTTCATCCCACCATACCGCAAGATGCAAAGTACACAAAGCAAAAGACGGCACGAGCACCAACGCCCATAAAACCATTGTGTTCTACTCGTGATCTACGCATAGACAAGGCTCTGATACCACGGATGGGTTCGTAGCATGGAAAACACAAAATTCTACCGCAAGAACGAACAAAACCCAGATCTAATCTAGATAAAAGCCAAGATCTAATCTATTAGACAAGTGCAACGAGATGGATCGGTACTAACCCTTGTAGATCCGAAAGCCTTGTGCGAGATCGGATCTCGTGGTTGATGTAGATGATCACTTGCCAATCTCAAGATCGAGTAGACGATCCTTCCGGCTGCTCGACAGCGCAGCGCAATGGTCACACGTGGCGAGTCGGCAGACCTTCCTCTCCTGCTCCAATGAAAGCGGAGGTAGTAGATCTCTCCACGGAATCCCAGCAGCACGACGACGTGGTGGTAGTGGTGGAGTAGAGAATTCTGTAGGGCTTCGCCTAAGCCAGAGCAGATGGAAGGAGGAGGAGAGAGGCGGCTAGGGTTTTGGAGTGGGAGGGGCCAAGGGGGGTGGCGGCTCCACCCCTCTATATATAGAGGGAGGGGTGCGGCCTAGGGTTCCCACCCCTAGGCCCACCTCCTAGGGCCGGCGCACAAGGGAGCTTGGGAGGAGAGTCCTTCCCCCCAAATTTTCCCTTACTTACCCTCCAAGTTTCCCTTTATCCTTTCTTGGTTTTCAAGTAAACTCTAAAAAATCTTCTAGAACCTTCCGGAACATTCCGAAACCTTCTAGAATCCCCATACAAACACTCTGGAACATTTCCTAACTTAGAAAACGATCCCCATTATATGAATCTTATTCCCCGGACAATTCCGTATCTCCTCGTGATGTCCCGGATCCAATCCGAGACTCCGAACAACATTCGGTCTCCAACGCACATTCCATATCTACTTAAAACAACTTCGAACCTTAAGTGTGTCACCCTACGGTTCGTGAATATGCAGACATGATGGAGACACCTCTCCGATCAATAACCATCAGAGGATCTGGAGATCCATAACGGCTCCCACATACTCAACGATGACTTCGTGATCGATAGAACCATTAACATACGAAACCAATTCCATTTGTCACGCGATACTCTACTTATCCGAGGTTTGATCGTCGGTATCTCCATACCTAGTTCTACCTCGTTACTGATAAGTACTCTTTACTCGTTCCATGTTATGTCATCCCTTGTGACCTAGTCACATGCTTGCAAGCTAACTAGATGACATTCCACCAAGAGGGCCCAGAGAATATCTATCCGTCATATGGATGGACAAATCCCAATCTTGGTCCATGCGCTTCAACACATACTTTCAGAATACCCAATGACACCTTTATAACCACCCAGTTACGAAGCGGTGTTTGATGTCATCAAAGCACCCATCCGGTGATGGTGATTAACATAACCTCATGGTCGAAGGATTAGGTTACTATGCATTTGGTAAGCTTGTAGCAATACGAACTAAATGACTTGATCTTATGCTACACTTACTTTGGGTGTGTGTGTGTCCATCACATCATTCTCCTAATGATATGACCTTGTTATTAATGACATCCAATGTCCATGATCAGGAAACCATGATTATCTATTAATCAACAAGCTAGTTCAATAAGAGGCTTACTAGGGACTCTTTCATGTTTACAAAACACACAAGTATTAGTGTTTCCTAATAATACAATTATAGCATGGGATGTAAACATTCATCATAAACACAAAGATATAATAATAACCACTTTTATTATTGCCTCTTGGGCATATCTCCAACATCTCCAACAGTGATTCTTGTTTGTGTATAAATACTCAACCAAGATTGTTTTCTGCTAGCTATAAACCCCACAAACTAAGTAGAGTTTGAATAAGAGAAATCACCAAAAAAGGAGAACCATGAAATTCAAATCACCGTACCATGAATCACAAGGTTTAACACCTTATAATATATATAGATAAATCCTTTATCAGGATAAGTAGGAACGTGATTCTATATACATCAATAAACATTTCAAACCAGTACCATTAAGATTATCAAATGAAAACAGAATCATTTTTATGAAATATTATTATGAGAAGTAATTCCTAAAACCCTAATCCCTACTTACTTTGTTTAATAAACAAGATTATATATAATAGTGGAATTTGTAACACACTAACCATGTTAGATCAGCCAACTAATACCATGTCCTTAAAGGATTGGAATTTGAATTGTTTGAAATACTGTATTAAAGATTTAATGCGTAAAGGATTGGAATTTAAATTCAAAATTAATTGAGAAAATAGAAAACTAAAATAGAAAAGGAAAAATGACTCGCAGCAGCTTTACCATAGTAGTAAGCGCTTAATCGTCGTCACGCAGTTCGTAAACAACTCGCTTGACCTTGGCCCAACATTGTCCCAGGCCCAAGTACCCCTTCGCGTCGTCTTCCCCAGCGACGGAAGCAACTCCATGTCGCTTGCTCTGCCGCTCGCCGCTGTTACGATACTCATCAGTGCCGTGATTCGTGTTGCCGCCGCCAGCGCCTACAAGTACTACACCGACGCCACCGGAGAACCCTAGCACGCACTTCCCCTCCTTAAACTCTCTCAACCGTGCGAGGACCAAACCCTAGCCCCTAGGAGCTTCGGTGCCTCGTCGTCTCCAGTCACCACTCACTGATACGAGCACATCGGAGTGACCGACGTGGAGTCCTTGTTCTGTTGCCCCAGTCAACGCAAGCTAGGGAGCTCTTAATTGTTCCAATCGACTGCTTCTTCCCGAAGACCGACCGAGCTCCGCAGCAACATCGCCGTCGCCTCCGACCTCCTCCTACCAAATTAACCCTACCAAAAGTAGCATGGTGAGCCTGTTGTACTTAGGCACCTCTTTGTTTTCTTCCTCTCGCTCTCTGGCGTCCTCTCCACGACCACCTATGAGCACCGTCGCCGTTTGTCATCACCGGTGAAGCTCCGATGACCATTCAAGGGCGGCACCACCACCGTTCGACTCCTCTTGACGCCCTCTATCCACCGCACCAACTCCCATTTGCTCGCGCGCTCTCGATTGAGAGATCGATCAACGACCTGGGGAGATCACCCATGGGTGATGTCAGCATGACATCATGGTGATGTCATAATTCCATTTTTTTTATAATTTCTGAATATGACGTGGCATAGGTCCCAATAGTCCGTGGCTTGGGTAGAATAGGTTGGGTATAAAAAGTCTACACCGTGTGTACTATGTCATGCTGATGTCAGCGGTGATGCAATAAATCAATTATTAGTTATTTAAATAAATCCATAAAATATATAAATCTTATTAAATCAATATATTTTGTTTTATAACTCATAAAAATGTATATAATATATCAAAATGCTCAGGAAAACAAAATATATAATTTAACTTTATTATGAAACATTATTGTGTTACCTAGTTAAATAATTATTATTTAATAAAGATTTTATAAGTAATAATACTTTGAAAATTACTATTTTAATATTGGTAAATGAGAAAAATAAAAATAATATACCCAAATTCCTAGAAAAACAAAATCTACATTTATAAACTTGTTTCATTTATTTTTGTGTCACTTAACTAAGTATTTATTATTTATCTAGTTTTTATAAAGTAATAAAACTTATAAAAATCATATCTTGTTATTTAAAAATAACAAAAATACCTATAACATACCAAATTGATCACAAAAATAAAATATACACATTAAAAATGTCAACTCTCACTTTTGAAGTAAAGTAAAATGTAAATGTTTAATAAAACTAGTTTAATCCCTTTTCTTTTGTTTTAATGCATACAAATTTTATAAAATTTTGCTTATGCCTTTAATATAAGTTATTAAAAATATAAAAATATAATAACAAGTTCAATTGATGTTTAAGTGAAGTCAAGATAGGTCTAACCATCTTAAGTTGTACTTACTAAAACTACCATTTAAAATTAAGTAAATATTATTGTCCAAAAATATTTTATCAATTATAAAATCATCAAGATTTGAATATTAATTATTTTACAATTTGGGAATCCACTTTAAAAGTTAAACACAGTTTATAAGTACTTAACATGATGCCATTCCCATGTATATAAAAATAAGTATTAATTGTATAATAAGTAATTGATTATATTCACTTATGAATCAAGAGAACACCACTTCCATAAAGGCATAATACTTTTGTTTCACCTTCATGAATTGTTAAAGGTCTCCACTTGCTAGTGGAATAACTTTTCAAAAATACTAATTGTTCTCTACTTTAATACTTGTAATTAATAAGAAAACCTTAAACCGTTAGCTTTAAGTTTAAATGCTTTTACTTTGTAAAGTAATCTTTTCTTCAAAAGTTATTGTAACATCCCAATTTCAGACAACATCAGTTGTGTTTTGGTGCAAAAATCAGGGGTAACATAAACTTTCTTGTGTATTGGTGCAGTGCTTGCTGGTTGTTTGCTTGCACTTGTGTTTATGATGCGTATCTTAGGATACTCCTTACCTGAACCTCAGTTGACAAAAGCTATTTACCAAAACCTATCTTGGCTTACTTTACATATTCTCAAACGTTCTGGCATTTCAAAACATGAGCCAAGATACCTATGTAACCAAAACTATTTTTGGTAGTTTCTAATTAGCAAAACTATGGAGAAATATATATAATACAATCTCCCTATGTTTTCAAGACAGAGCACTCAGCTAATCTTATCTCTAGCTTTACCAAAACCTCTTCTTAAAGCATTTGAATTCTACTCTTGGTAAAGATACCAAGAACCCTCATCTTATTCAAAACTCAACCTCTTCAAAATGCTCCAACCTTACCTCAAGCTGAGCTTGATGGTAACCCTATTAGTAGTTGGAATAGTTATAAGATGAGTTGCCTTGATCTGTTGTCTGATGAATTGTTTTGATCTGCTGATTGACTTGTTTGCTTAGGAAGTAGTATGAGCCACCCTAGGGGCTCATAACTAGGATCTAGAGTTTCCCAAATCCTAAATCCTTAAGCAAGAATACAAACCTAGATATGATCCCTAGCTATTAAGTGATCATCTAAAACCCTCAACCAGATCCATTCTGAGGATTTCCATTCTAGATATCTCTAAGTTCTTGAAGACCAATACCAAGCAAGGATCCCTTCTACTCACTCTACACTTCCATATCACCCCTTTAGTAAAGCTCTGATACCTTGCAACTCCTCCAAGAACATTCCCTCTCCTACTCTAGTCAAATTCCTCAAAACTGCCAAATTTGGCTAAGTCTGGAAATAGTTCTAGCATCACCTTTCTGAATGCCTCCTTTTCTCAAACCATGTCCACGATTCAACCCACTTGTCCACGATGGTTTTGCAGATAAGAAAATAACATTTCCTGCAAAACTAGTCATCATGCCTACTTTGCTAGAAGCTCACACCACCATTCAAACTCTTATGGACCAACTCTCTGCATGGTTGTGTTCTACTCATTTAGGTCTACCAAAATCTACCACACTTGATCCAAATGGATCTCTGTGCTGCTTAAACCCACATGGTTTATAAGGCCTTAGGACACTTTTTGCATGGCAGCCTTAATTTCAACAAAGATTGCCATCAATTCTAGATCAGCCCTAATGCTATTAAATAAAACTCCTTCTGCCTTGATCATCTATAGGACCTGATCTACCTATCCATCCATCCCTTGCACCAAGGTGAGCTCTAAGCTCCAGGATGCAAGCATGTTTTGGTGGTATAAAAATAACACCACCCTAGATCCTCAACTCCTTGTTTTCCATCCTTTTTGAAGTTGGAATTTCATTCCTCAAGGTTGCAAATGCTTGCTACCCCTTGTCTACCTCATCTACTTTGATCCCCAATATTTATCAAGATGATATGGAATGGTCCGATCTTCTCAGTAAGCGGATGGCAATGATAATGGTGGATGATAGATAACTAGCCTGTAGCTATGAACTCTCCCGCTCGATCCCTGATGCCAATGCAACAACTCTCGAACCTTGTAGGATATTCACAACACCACGCTCTTGCGCAGAGTGACCACGAACGGTAGTATGCAATCTACTAATTCCCAATGGAACAACAGATCACACTCAATTATAGTTGGTAGATTCGAACACAGGGTAATTCCAGAGGTTCTATGAAAGAAACAACTCCAAAATATTTTAACGTGGTCTAAACCCTAACTAGAGGTCGTCCCATAGCTTATAAGGACGGCTGGGGCGGCCAAAAACTGAAACTAAACGCAAACGACTCAAACTGATACAAACCGACTTGGACCAGATTTGGTCGGCGGGCGGACACTCCGGTCCAAATCGGTCGGACAGTCCGGTCAGGCCGGACACTCCGGGTGAAGTGTGCTGGACAGTCCGGTCTGGCCGGAAACTTTGAAGTTTCCGGGTGGCGTTTGGGTAGTATTCGAACTGGCATACCGAATGTCCATGCCAGTTTGCCTCTCGACCAGGCCGGACAGTCTGGGTGGATCTGGCCGGACACTCCGGTCGTGGCAGATCTTTTTGCCTTCGTCTTGATGATCTTCTCTTGCGCCTTCCTGCCACTCCTCCCTCGCGCATACTTAGGCAATCATCATGTTGGGCTTCTCTTGTAGCCCTTCTCCTCCTCGCGCCATGGTTGTTTCTCCAATGAACCTGATCATACATAAATGCATAGACTTAGGCAGTATAAAGTTCTCATCAATCAAAGTACCAGATTCGTTTAGGAGTAAATTCACCTGTTGTTCCAGTAGCTTACCACGAGCTCTTGTAATAGGTCCAATTCTAATCTCATTGGACTGATCCTTTCTTCCAACAGTTGTAGCATCTTCAGTAGTCATTGGGGTAGGTGTAATTGTAGGGATGTCCTCATCAACTACTGTAGCCCTACTGATCACTTGTACTTTAGTGCTTGGAAGAAGGAGAAAAAGAGAGGAGCATGCCACGACGGCATATCTTGCCAAGATCTTGCTAAAACTTGCAGCACACCCCCTCTCCATCCTAGTCCCTCTCTGGTCGAGTACCAGGACCCCACCAAGCATCCCTAACCCACATGGTAGCCGCAATAGCTAACCAAGCACCCCCTTCCTCCCATTTCCTTCACACGCCCGAAGGAGAGAGGGAGCATCACATGGGCAACAGAGACCACCCTCTCTCCACCCCTCTGCCATGAACTAGGGCCCACCAGCCTCCTCACCACTGCCCACCCTGCCCAACCATCGGCCAGCACCATCCTCTCCTTGCCCTTGTGGACAAAGTCTACCATAGACCATTCTCCTTCTATTTATAAGGCCATAGACCAGTGCAGCGCCTCTCCCCTGCCTCATTTGCCTCCTCACACTCCCACTCTCCACCCCAGAGCTCCCCACCCTCTCCTCTGTTCTGTCCTCGCCAGGGGAAAGAAGAGAAGACACCTCGGTCCCTTCCCAAGATCTGCTCGAGGTGCTCCCTCCCCTATTCTTTTCCCTCTGCATGTTCCCAAACCGATCTCTCCTCGACATTCTGAACCTAGTGGGACCTCTCTTTTTCTGCAGGAACGCCGGATACCACCGCACGCAGCAAGCTCTGGTGACCATCACTCGGGCGTCAACCCGCGAGGCACTTCCAGGCAACAAACCAGCTCATGCCGCCCATTGTCGGGACCGGCTAGAAGAACCGCGTCGCCCCAGCCACACCCCGGCGCCTCTCCATGCCTCTGGTGAGATCTCTGGCAGCGTGCTACTCCCTAGGGTTTCCCCTACCCCTTATCCTTACCGGAGGAAGAAGAAGGGCCAGGGGCCATGGATGTCCACTAAATCGGACGGCCCCAGCCTGCCGATACCTTTTCGTCCCGCCGTGTGCATGACGTGCGGGCCCTGCGGCGGGGATTTGAACCCTGCACCCACGCGCTGCCCTAGCCCGGGTGGGCCGATTTCTCTCCGAACGACTCATTACGGTTGTAGATCTGGCCCGGCCACCCTTGCCTCTTTTCTTTTCTTAATTTCTTTTCCAGATCTGATTATTAGACTATTTAGTTTAATTCCTTTTTAAATTGAAAAACAACTCTAATTGCCTTGAAACAAATTTTACCAAGTAAATGAATTTTTTCTTAAACATTTAGAGCCTAGAATTTTCCCAATTATGAATTTCTCATTTTATGGAAATTAATCTACCCTAACATATCCTGTTTAGTAAATAAGTTCCTCAGTGACTTACACATCTCCAAAATGAATGAAACCAAGTTCTTTTGAAAGTATACCCATAAGCCTACCATCTAGCATTAATCTCATGCCAAGGGGAACAATAGTCTGTCTTTAAGAAAAATAACAAAAATAGCAACTCTCTACCTTGGATAAATTTTCTAGTTCAAACCAAGTCTTGTTTTGACCTAATTCCACCTCCCAGTACCTCATAGTATCAACATCTATCAAACCCCAGCAGCTCAGAATTTATTGAGCTTTGGGTGAATTTTAGTGATTTGAATAGTTCTATAAGGGGTATTTTCACTAAATAAATCACTCAAGGAGTTTGACAAATCCAAAAAGGGTGAATCCAATTCCTACAGAAAGGTATTGGACGTTCCTATCACCTTCCCTTGGAACCAACCCAATATCCTATGTAGAATTAAAATGGTGAAAAAGAGAAAAACTATATAGAGCTGCCTTTGGGATTTTCCTGAGGGCATTCTGGTTAATCTTTTGAACCAATTCCAACTCTAGGTGGTTCAGTACATCAAAATCTACCAAACCATGCAAGGAAATAATTTTTGGAACTCCAAAACTTTTCTGGTGAATTATTTCCTTAAACTAGAGTTTAATCCACTTTAAAAATCATAATTAAATCTAGAAAAGTGATAATCAAGTGAAACCACTTGTGATGGTTTTGTCTTGTCAAGACCTATCTGTGGATATCGCTTTTGCCCTTTTGTAACCTACTGACCACAGATCCCTAACACAAAGCTCTTGGTATCTAGCCTTGACAACTATCTTCCAAGAGAAACATCACCCCAGTGGCAATCCTGTAAATTCCACTCTCAAATCCCACTCCTCCAAAACCTCCCAAGTCCAGTAGTATTTCTTATGTTTGTTTTTTGTATGGTTTGGTGCATGAATGTCATGTATTCATTATGGTATTGTCTGTTTGCATGTGTATTCGATGACGACGATAGTGTGAGTGTCTGACGACAAGAAGAATAGGAGTTATTATTATTAGATTATTGGGTATTCTTGGCCATCTAAAGAAGTCTAGGGACTTATTGTTGATCATAGGCAAGCCACCACTTCCTGAACTCTATTACATGCCCTAATCGCTTTTACCTGTTTTATATCTTCTTTACAAATTGCATACTCTACCTGCATGTCTTGTTTTATAAATACCGCGGTAGTAACTTGGCTCCTCCAAGTTATGATTTCGTGTCCTTCGAGGCACCACCCCGATATACCTACCATTTTATCCCTTTAGATCGGGAGTATGATGATTAGCATCCCACCTCGTTGGAAAACCCCGGTTTTGAGAAAATAAACTGTTTTGGGATTTTCCCCACTACAAATGTTTCAAAAACGGCTTTGTAAAACCCTGGGAAGAGGCATTGTTCCTAGTGGAAGTTTTAACAACAGAAATGGTGATGAGAAGAAATGGAAATATGATGGGATGTTCTATGCCTTTACTGGAACAATTTTTATCACGCAACCACATTACCCCAGGTTGCTGGGGCTTAACCCGTAGTTTGTCCGCATTAGCCGAGGCACTTCTACCATGCTTATAGGGAGAAATCCCTAGAAGACCAGGCAGGCGTCCCAGATCACGGATCTGAAGCCTGTCACTTGCTTCGGCAAGAGTGAGCCTGAACTGGGAGAAGGCTGGTGCAACAATTGGGTCTCCTACGGACGGTATGACTTAGGAAGTAAGGAAGGAAGTGGAGTCTCCAGATTTAAGGTATACGCCAAGCTGTGGCTTGGGTATGCGTGGGTATGGAAGGAAGGACTATGGCTGGGAGCCACATACTCGTTGCCGGGGAGAACAAACCCAAGAGGAAAAGCATGCCTTTGCTAGTGTAGACAAGCGAAAAGTTAGGTTTGATTATCCGGACCCCCATCTACAGTGGTAGTGGGCCGTGGTTGAATCCCGGTGGATGTATTGATTCTTGTGGGTAAAGTGTGCAAACTCTGTAGAGTATAACCTATTCGAATAGCCGTGTCCACGGTCAAGGACGGTTGTAAAGGTGTTGGCTAGGAGTACCCAAAATGTGCTTGTTTGGGAAACAAGTACTCTGAGGACGACGGTTCCAGGGGGAACCTGAGTTCGAAAGCTTTGTTTTAACCCGTGGGGTCGAAGATGTTTAAAAAGGGTTTTTACTACAAAAACTATTCTCAAAACTCTTTTTCAATAGACATGGAGATGTCTGGATTTATAAAATAGAAGCATGGTTTTCAAAACTCTTTTTCAACAAAGATATGGAGATGCCATAACTTCAAGTTAGATTAGGCTTTTCAAAAGCAACCCTAGATAGAGCTATCTCGCTAGAGCCACATTTGCATTTCCTTTGTTTACCTATCCTGGTGGTTTGCGAGTACATTCAAAAGTACTCATGGCTTTGTCCCTGGCTATTTACTTGGCCAGACTTTCAGGAGTTTAAGGTGACGTCCAGCGAGCTAGGCCGTCTCCCCAGTCAGTCGCCTGTAGGTTGAGGCACGATTGGGCTCTACGCTTGGACTTGTTCCGCTGCTAATGATGATGTAGCCATAATGGCAATTATGTAAGTCTTGTATTTTGTTATGTTTTGGATGTTGTAATGGTACCTGTCAGTTATGTTCCATGGCTCACTGATCATGGGAACGTGGATGTATGCATAACAGGGATTTCTCGGATGAATAATCCGGGGAGCCCACAGACTTGGTATCAGAGCCATCCTGACTATAGGAGACCCTAGTTAGCATGGACGTTAGACAGGAAACGACAAACCTAGTTTCTAAAAGACAAGGGAGAAAAGATGACTATTTGCAAAAAGTGCTTATGTCTTCTCCCCCTCTATTTCTAAAAACTACTTAAATTAATATGATTTCCTAAGCTTAAAATCCTGCACACTATCACTAACCCAACCCCATCTCACAAATCTGCTGTAGATGGCCTCTTTCCGCTCAGAGCGCATCATCGTTGGAGAAAGTTCCTGGCCCTTTGAAGAGCAACTTCACAACCTACTGAAGAGAGTCAAGAGACCCGCACCAACTATTGAAGGAACCGAACTTCCTCGCAGTAACACCAATGTGATGCAATGGGTCATCAAGGCTATTATTCCTTCCCCCGATGAGGACACTTGGCCCACAATCTTCACTTTCCTCGATAGCAACTGGGTAGATGGCGTGGTGCGAGCCATACAAGAGATCATGACGTGTCTCTGCAAGATCCACGAAGATGAGTTGAAGGACACTCCCTACCACTTGTTTGGAAAGAGAGACGAAGATGGACTCCCCACTGAGTCTTTCCTCACCTGCTGCATTGGGAATCAGCTGGAGAATATGGAATACCTACTCCAACGCTCCCAAGAAGATCTCAACAAGGCCAGACGCGAGAATCTGCTTCTAAAAATGGATATCAACCTACTCCGTAAGCGCGAAAGGAGTCTTCAGGCCACCAATGCCCGCTTGGCAAGAAAGATGATCACTGAAGTACCCCTAACCTCTGAAGACGAGAATCCCGGGACTGACGAAGAACTCTCCTTCCTCAATGAGTACAACCCTATCGTCCAGTCTCCCACACCGACCGAGTCAACCTCCAACCCTGCTCCAGGAGAAGGCACCACTATCACCTTCACCGAAGACGAGTTGAATATCCCGCAAACCCTAGAGGATCTGCAGTAGTTGGAGACCCCGAAGCTAGCCACGACTCCCTAGATGCACCCTCCGAGTAATCACCCGTGTCACGGTACTCGCCCACCTAGCAATAGGGTAGAGTCATGTATCGTCCCTGAACACGTTTTGTAATGCCTAAGCACTATTAGCACCTTCGGGTGTAGACTAGTTGGTTTGTAATGACTTCCTTGATGGCTATGTTTGTTTGCTTGTTTTTCCTTTTTGCGTGTTTTACCCAAGTCGTTGCATCAGACCCAACCCGAAGCATCTTCCACCACTAAGACCTCCCCCAGGATGGCCATGAAGACCGAAAGCTCGAAGAAGCATGTAGCCGCTGCGGAGACGAATGGCACCAAGCTAGCAGATGTTCCGGCCACTGCCCCAACTGCGGAGAACCCCATTCACCCAAAGTTCGCCCAACTTGACTTATCACTTGCTTTCTCTACGAAGGTCAAGACCATGTCCCCGTCCAATGCCCAATATATCCCCTCATTGGCAAGGCCTGTCAACCTCCCGATGTCAGCCTGGAAACATCGTCAACTCAGCTACGACGGAAGAAGAACCTCTGCTTCACGTGCGGACTACCCGGTCACTTCAAGAGAGAATGCCCCGAGAGAAAATCTGCCAAGACTTCCGCGAAAGAGAAGCTCGAAGACATCCAAGGTCCCCTTACGTAGAAAAGATGGTCACCCTACCGCTCGCTGCCACGCAGCTCAAGACTGAAGATGTCCCATGCCTTCCTAGATGATAGTGCCCCTTGGAAGTAAAGATAGAGAAAAGCCCTTTCACCCACTCCAGGACTTCCCGATGGTCGACGAGTGCCGTTTGAAATAAACTAGCCCATGTCTCCTTGGAACGACACCTATGATACTACCCTCTCTTAAGTCAATGTCTGCCACCTTAGGAACCCTCTCTTGTTACCCTCCTAAGAAAGTCCCCTATTTGTAACCATCCGACCCACCTTAGTCCAATCCTAAGGGGGAAAGACTGCATATTTCCCGCAAAATAGAGTACCCCTCCAAGAAAACCCAACCGTGAGACCCGAAGACTCAAATCTCAGAGCACAGACTGGTCACAGACTTGGATGCAACAACATACTTAAGAGAAGAACCGTAGACCCTTACAGATGGAAGATCCCTCCCCGCAACCATGGTGGACGCCAACTCGACCCCCGAGTTTCAAGAAGATTGGAGTTCAACCTCACTGTCAAGGTGTCTCTACTCGAAGGCAAGGTCGGCAAGTTAGCCCGCAAGAACCAAATTGCACTAACGAAGACAAACCCTCTAACCGTACTCTCCGGAATCTCGGGACGATATTCTTTTAAGGGGGAAAGGTCTGTAACATCCCAATTTCAGCAACCCTGATTAGTTGTCCAGAATGCAAAAATCAGGGGGAACAAAAACTTTCTTGTGTTTTGGTGCAGTGCTTGCTGGTTGTTTGCTTGCACTTGTGTTTATGATGTGTATCTTAGGATACTCCTTACCTCAGCCTCAGTTGACAAAATCTATTTACCAAAACCTATCTTGGCTTACTTTACATATTCTCAAACGTTCTGGCATTTCAAAACATGAGCCAAGATGCCTATGTAACCAAAACTATTTTTGGTAGTTTCTAATTAGCAAAACTATGGAGAAATATATATAATACAATCTCCCTATGTTTTCAAGACAGAGCACTCAACTAATCTTATCTCTAGCTTTACCAAAACCTCTTCTCAAAGCATTTGAATTCTACTCTTGGTAAAGATACCAAGAACCCTCATCTTATTCAAAACTCAACCTCTTCAAAATTCCCCAACCTTACCTCAAGCTGAGCTTGATGGTAACCCTATTAGTAGTTGGAATAGTTATAAGATGAGTTGTCTTGATCTGCTGTCTGATGAATTGTTTTGATCTGCTGATTGACTTGTTTGCTTAGGAAGTAGTATGAGCCACCCTAGGGGCTCATAACTAGGCTCCAGAGTTTCCCAAATCCTAAATCCTTAAGCAAGAATACAAACCTAGATATGATCCCTAGCTATTAAGTGATCATCTAAAACCCTCAACCAGATCCATTCTGAGGATTTCCATTCTAGATATATCTAAGTTCTTGAAGACAAATACCAAGCAAGGATCCCTTCTACTCACTCTACACTTCCATATCACCCCTTTAGTAAAGCTCTGATACCTTGCAACTCCTCCAAGAACATTCCCTCTCCTACTCTAGTCAAATTCCTCAAAACTGCCAAATTTTGCTAAGTCTGGAAACAGTTCTAGCATCACCTTTCTGAATGCCTCCTTTTCTCAAACCATGTGCATTTTTGGAAATGCACTTGAACCACCTTGTCAACCATCCTAAGAACTACCAAGGCCCACATTTTACCTTGGTTAGATCCTCCTCCAACCCACTTGTCCATGATGGTTTTGCAGACAAGAAAATAACATTTCCTGCAAAACTAGTCATCATGCCTACTTTGCTAGAAGCTCACACCACCATTCAAACTCTTATGGACCAACTCTCCGCATGGTTGTGTTCTACTCATTTAGGTCTACCAAAATCTACCCCACTTGCTCCAAATGGATCTCTGTACTGCTTAAACCCACATGGTTTATAAGGCCTTAGGACACTTTTTGCATGGCAGCCTTAATTTCAACAAAGATTGCCATCAATTCTAGATCAGCCCTAATGCTATTAAATCAAACTCCTTCTGCCTTGATCATCTATAGGACCTGATCTACCTATCCATCCATACCTTGCACCGAGGTGAGCTCTAAGCTCCAGGATGCAAGCATGTTTTAGTGGTATAAAAATAACACCACCCTAGATCCTCAACTCCTTGTTTTCCATCCTTTTTCAAGTTGGAATTTCATTCCTCAAGGTTGCAAATGATTGCTACCCCTTGTATACCTCATCTACTTTGATCCCCAATATTTATCAAATATTATCCATAATTATTATGGCCCCAAAACTATTTAATTTCTTAAATAGTCAAAATCTCCAAAAATCCCTCCATAAAGGAAAGTTTGGTTTTTACCAAACCACTTCTCCAACTTTTGACTTATGTGAGTTCCATATATAATACCTTCTCATTCCACCTCAAAAATAAATATTTTTGAGAAACTTTATTAATTCTTTTTGTCCATTTTCTTAAATGGCTAAATTGGATTAATGATTGTTTTAAATACTTTTAATCCCCAATAAATCTTGGGAAAATTCCCCTAAGTGTGTATTCACCCTTGGGACCCTCCCACACCAAAATCCAACCTTGCCCAATGGAAATTTATCAATTGATATTCTAGAAATCATTTCTGTCCTTTCTGAGTAATTGGATTTAAGTGGACTTAAACTCAACATAAAAATCCCAAATAATTCCTAGAGAGGTCCCTTAACCTCAACTATACACCAGTACCATCTCCCCATCTTGGTTAGAACATTTTGCTAGAATATCACTTTACCAACTAATCAACTATACACCAGTACCACCCTTGTGACCAACTTTACCAACTAATCAAATCCTCTAGTCAAAGCCTCACCAAAACCCATCCCTAGTCATTAATTGACCTTGTACAGCACCCCTCTCTCTGGTCGGCCTCTACTGTAGCACTACTGTAGCCCTACTGATCACTTGTACTTTAGTGCTTGGAAGAAGGAGAAAAAGAGAGGAGCATGCCACTACGGCATATCTTGCCAAGATCTTGCTAAAACTTGTAGCACACCCCCTCTCCATCCTAGTCCCTCTCTGGTCGAGTACCAGGACCCCACCAAGCATCCCTCCCCCACATGGCAGCCGCAATAGCTAACCAAGCGCCCCCTCCCTCCCATTTCCTTCATACGCCTGAAGAAGAGAGGGAGCATCACATGGGCAACAGAGATCACCCTCTCTCCACCCCTCTGCCACGAACTAGGGCCCACCAGCCTCCTCACCACATCCCACCCTGCCCAACCACCAACCAGCACCATCCTCTCCTTTCCCTTGTGGACAAAGTCTACCATAGACCATTCTCCTTCTGTTTATAAGGCCATAGACCAGTGCAGCGCCTCTCCCCTGCCTCATTTGCCTCCTCACACTCCCACTCTCCATCCAGAGCTCCCCACCCTCTCCTCTGTTCTGTCCTTGCCAGGGGAAAGAAGAGAAGACACCTTGGTCCCTTCCCAAGATCTGCTCGGGGTGCTCCCTCCCCTACTCTTTTCCCTCTGCATGTCCCCTAACCGATCTCTGCTCGACATTATGAACCTAGTGGTACCTCTCTTTCTTTGCAGGAACGCCGGATACCACCGCACGCAGCAAGCTCCGGTGACCATCACTCGAGCGTCAACCCGCGAGGCACTTCTAGGCGACAAACCGGGTCATGCCGCCCATCGTCGGGACCGGCTAGAAGCACCGCATCGCCCCAGCCACACCCCGACGCCTCTCCACACTCCCTAGGGTTTCCCTTACCCCTTATCCTGACCGGAGGAAGAAGAAGGGCCAGGGGCCGTCTATGTCCACTAAATCGGACGGCCCCAGCCTGCCGATACCTTTTCGTCCTGCCATGTGGATCACGTGTGGGCCCCACGGCGGGGATTTGAACCCTGCACCCGCGTGCTGTCCTAGCCCGGGTGGGCCGATTTCTCTCCGAACGGCCCATTCCGGTTGTAGATCTGGCCCGACCACCCTTGCCTCTTTCTTTTCTTAATTTCTTTTCCAGATCTTATTATTAGACTGTTTAGTTTATTTCCTTTTTAAATTGAAAAATAACTCTAATTGCCTTGAAACAAATTTTATCAAGTAAATGAATGTTTTCTTAAACATTTAGAGCCTAGAGTTTTCCCAATTATTAATTTCACATTTTCTGGAAATTAATCTACCCTAACATATCCTGTTTAGTAAGTAAGTTCCTCAATGACTTACACATCTCCAAAATGAATGAAACCAAGTTCTTTTGAAAGTATACCCATAAGCCTACCATCTAGCATTTATCTCATGCCAAGGGGAATAATAGTCTGTCTTTAAGAAAAATAACAAAAATAGCAACTGTATGCCTTGGATAAATTTTCTAGGTCAAACCAAGTCTTGTATTGACCAAATTCCACCTCCCAGTACCTCATAGTATCAACATCTATCAAACCCCAGCATCTCAGAATTTATTGAGCTCTGGGTGAATTTTAGTGATTTGAATACTTCTATAAGGGGTATTTTCACTAAATAAATCACTCAAGGAGTTTGACAACTCCAAAAAGGGTGAATCCAATTCCTACAGAAAGGTATTGGACATTCCTATCACCTTCCTTTGAACCAACCCAATATATTATGTAGAATTAAAATGGTGAAAAAGATAAAAACTATACAGAACTGCCTTTGGGATTTTCCTGAGGGCATTCTGGTAATTCTTTTGAACCAATTCCAACTCTAGGTGGTTCAGTACATCAAAATCTACCAAATAGTGCAAGTAAATAATTTTTGGAACTCCAGAACTTTTCTGGTGAATTATTTCCTTAAACTAGAGTTTAATCCACTTTAAAATCATAATTAAATCTAGAAAAGTGATAATCAAGTGAAACCACTTGTGATGGTTTTGTCTTGTCAAGACCTATCTTTGGATATCACTTTTGCCCTTTTGTAACTACTGACCACAGATCCCTAACACAAAGCTCTTGGTATCTGGCCTTGACAACTATCTTCCAAGAGAAACATCACCCCAGTGGCAATCCTGTAAATTCCACTCTCGAATCCCACTCCTCCAAAACCTCCCAAGTCCAGTAGTATTTCTTATGTTTGTTTGCTGTATGGTTTGGTGCATGAATGTCATGTATTGATTGTGGTATTGTCTGTTTGCATGTGTATTCGATGACGACGATAGTGTGAGTGTCTGACGACAAGAAGAACGGGAGTTATTATTATATTATTGGGTATTCTTGGCCATCTGAAGAAGTCCAGGGACTTATTGCTGATCACAGGCAAACCACCACTTCCTGAACTCTATTACATGCCCTAATCTCTTTTACCTGTTTTATATCTTCTTTACAAATTGCATACTCTACCTGCATGTCTTGTTTTATAAATATTACAGTAGTAACTTGGATCCTCCAAGTTATGATTTCGTGTTCTTCGAGGCACCACCCCGATGTACCTACCATTTTATCCCTTTAGATCGGGAGTATGATGATTAGCATCCCACCTCGTTGGAAAACCCTCGTTTTGAGAAAATAAACTGTTTTGAGATTTTCCCCACTACAAATGTTTCAAAAACGGCTTTGTAAAACCCTGGGAAGAGGCATCGTTCCCAGTGGAAGTTTTAACAATAGAAATGGTGATGAGAAGAAATGGAAATATGATGGGATGTTTGTTGGGGGGATACCCCTAGGTAGGGTCACGCCGAGGTATAAAGGTCGAGTTAGCCGAGGTACGGCAAGGTTAAAGCGGATGTTGGCCGAGTCACCTCAAGGCAGGCCGAATCACGGGGTAACCCGGACCAGGGGATGTCCACTGTAACTACCTCGGTGAATTACGCTCTTAGTTACAAGCCTGGATGAGCGGAAATGGTTAAAATAGTACGGTGGGGCCAAATGCCACTCACAGGTAGACCTTTCGGCCGTCCTAACCATTTCCAAAACATCAGGACAAGAACGAGCGGCGTAATCGGCAGGCGAAGGGATCAACTACATACACAAATGAGTATGTATGCAAGCCACCATACAACAGTCCTCAGAGCCATTCCATCTAAAAGAAATAGAAATATTGCAACGCCATACGGCAAGATCCAAATATCCTAGATAGATATAATAGTTTAGGATATCTCATCATACATCAAACATCAGAGTATTAGGCGGAAGCGGAAAACAAGATCCGAGTACGGATAAGAAGCAAATCGGCATAAGATGCCCCATACATAAACTAAATCACCTTACAGATCTCACGGATCCCGTTCCGGAATCTCTACACCGAGTGATCGTTGTCCACATCGTTCGTCTCCTCCACCAGTATCCATCTTGCAGTATACTGTTCATCTGAATCAAGCAATTTATCGTGTGAGACCCTAGGGTACTCAGCAAGTCTTTATGCCTCTAAAGGGACACAACACAGGGTGACGCATAATTGCAGCAAAAGATAATACCTAACAATTCTAGGGATACTGCTAGCCATCCGCTAACCAAAGATGAGCGGATGTCCGTGAATTAATAACAACAGTTATATGATAATAATAGATCCATCCTCCTCCTCGCTACCAACGAGGAAGGTTTGACATCCCCCATCCGTTGGCAGTTTATTATCCATTCCATGAGTGTTGCACTATTTACTAGTCGTACTTAGTCAAATTAAAAGCGGTACTTTAGTTATACTTGTCTATGATCGAGAAACTGTGCTCCAAGTCGTCCATAACCGGACACGGCTTTCATAAAGATTTACCTGCAGGTGCACGAATAACAACACACTCGTTCAACCTCGGAAAAACCAAATCAAAACCTAACGAGGCATTCACGACAAAGCGATCACGATTCAGAAATATTTCAGGCACCCACTAAGCTACCATAGCGAAGTTGGCGGCTCCTAAACGGACCTGGGGTTTGTGTGAATGATGGCATGATCAGGAACGAAAATGTGATGGGCTTGTCGACACAAAAACGTGTCACGGTCCTAACAGACAGTGCTCCGCACAATCTTAAATAAAGCAGTAAAGCATGGCATAAACAGGATAGTAATAAAGCCCCAAACAACTTTGTGGCCCCAAGAAATAAGAATGAATCAAGCTCACGGCTCGGGGGTTCATAAGGCCTCCCGGATGTGGATAGTGCGAATAGTCAAGGAACAGGAATCAAGTACTCGGGGTCCTACGAGACACAAGTGAGCATGAAGAACCAAATAGCAGATATTGCCCACCGGTGCCACTGTCATTAGTTATCCCATTACTACTCAGGTTAAGTTGTTTAGGTACCTCGTTATCCATCAGACACTCACATACCCTACACATGCTGTTCTACGACCCGCATGGCTCAAACAACTCCTATAGTAATGGCTCATGGGATGGAGGAACAAGCTTTGGTGGGGTTTAAATGTAAAGGCTATGCAGTACTTGGGATTCAGTTTAATGCAATCGCGACTCAATGATGCAAGAATAAGAGAGAGGCAATAGGTACTATATGTATGCAAGCATGTGGTAGTGCTTGCCTAGCAGCTCGGTTGAAGCGAGGGATGGATCTAGGTAGTGCTCCTGGGTTTCTTGATATATCCCCTGCTCAGCGTCTATTCGAAGAAGAACCAAACAAACAAGGGCCAACATAAATAGAGTGCACAAGCATATGAATTAAAATGCGACAAGCAAACAATCATGCCATGATGAATGATGCACAATTTGCATGGCAATAATGTAGCATGGCATGGGTGAGGTGTGGAATACAAAATTAAAGCATTTTATGGAGTTTTAGTCACCTTTTATCCTCAAACAAGTTGCTGTAACCTTTATATTTATATGATGCATGCTGCAATTCAGAACATGGAATGCATAGATAGAACGGGCTCGTCGCGCTGATCGATTTAGACATATTATTTGTCAAATTTGGAGTTATAAAACCAAAGTTATTAATTAATTAAGAAATAGGGCATTTTATTGTAATTTTAATCAACTCGAAATTTAAAGTGTTCAAAATATATTTTGAAGGGCATATTTGAATTCCTCACATTTTTCTGATTCAAAAACATATATTATTTGTATTATAAGGATTTGTATTTTAAAAGTTAATTAAATCTGATTTGAATTTGAATTTGAATTTAAATCAATTTTGGAAAAGGTTTAATTAAAACAGACACAGGAAAAACTTTTCTTACTCAGCCCGTCCCAGCCATAGCCACTAACAGGTGGGGCCAAACGGAATGGGGCCACGCGCGCAGAAAATCCTTTTTCTACCGCGGCTCTGGCTAGCCCACGCGGTTGACAAGCGGGCCCAGCGGCTACGGCCCACATGCCAAGGGTGGGGACTGCAGCGACTGACAGGTGGGGGCTAGGGCTGGAGCGCGGGTTAGTTGCACAAACATGCAGGGCGTTTTTGCAAAAAGTAGAAGGAGGCTGGTAAGTGGGAACTCTAGGAGCGCGGGTTGCAGGAGTCAAAAAGGTGGGGGGGTAAGCGCAAAGTGTCGTCGCGTGCACTATTTCTCTTCCTCTCTTCTCTGACGAAGCGGCGGCCGCTGGCGTGGGGATTCGATCCCGCGACACAGGGTTCGCGCCAGGAGGCGCGATACAGTGCGGTGGCTAGAGGAGCTAACAGGAGGGGGGATGGGGCCTAGGTGAGGTTCTAGGTGGCGTGGGAAACTGGCAGACACCGGCGAGCTCGACGCACTGACGGCGTTCGACGAAAAGAATGGCGGTGCTAGACGGTGATGATGAAGCGGAGGATGTCAGGGCGGTCGAGGGACTCACCGCGGGTGGGTTGGTGTGGTCGGATCAGGCCAGAGCACAGAGAGGATCGGCAATTTGTGGCCGGAGTTCTAGGGTTTGGCGTCGGGTGGCGGCGGTACCGGTGGTTCTGGGGCTCCTCCTTCACGTCGGCGTGTCCAAGGCGAAGAAGTGAGGTCTTCTCGGTCGCCCAGGCCACCTCCACGACGTGCTCACCGGCTGGAGCGACAGGGGCGACGCGGCGCTGGCGGCGAACGGCGGTAGGTCTTAGCGACGAAGAGGAAGAAGGAGGCGGCTCTGGGGCGGATCTAGGGACGCCAGAGAGTCGTGTGGAAGGAGGAAAAAGGAGGGAGAGGGAGGAGGCCAGCTGTGGCAGGGGGTAGATAAGGTGGCCTCGGTGCCACCTTTTTCCTCTCCTCCTTGGCACGTGCTCGGCCGGCTGGGCTGGCTGGGGCTGGTCTAGGGCGAGGCAGTGAGGCTGCAGGGTGGCGCCGGCGTGAGGAAGAGAAGAGAGGGAGGGACTAGCTCGGGTTAGGTTAGATGGTGTCCTCGGGTTAGGTAGATGGGGTAGCCTTGGGTTAGGGTTTTGTTTAGGGTTAGAGAGAGGGGTGGCTGGGGTGTGAGCCAGGGAGAGAGAGGAGGTGGTGGCCCCTTGTTGGCCGAGAGAGGAAGGGAGGGTGGCTTAGGGTTTTGATGAGGAAAGAGGAGAGAGAGAGAGATGGGAAGATGATCCACTCAAAAATCAAATAAAACCAAAGGAGAACACATGGTGGTGATGGTTGCATGGCCCATGCAAGATAATAAATGCCATGTGTTAATCTTGTGAAAACAAAATAAAATCTCATGGCATTTATTTATGTGCATCCTCAAAAGATGGAGTAAGGGCCAAGCTAAGGATTGAAGGAATGTTCCATGTGGAGTGAATGGAGATGACCATATTTGAATATATTTTGGACATGCTAGTGTGTATATTCCACTATGTGCATATTATCCTCAAAATATTCCAACATGAACAACCTTCCCATATCATTCCATATGAAAGCAGGTAGAATGGAAAAGTGTCCATTCCAAACAACATGAGCTAGAGATAAACCCAAATAAAATGCAATGCTCACATATGGTGGAATGGTGGAATGATGGGGTGGTGACAAGAAAGGTGGTGGAGTCAAAAAGAGATGCCCCCAACTCAACTTGGGCATTAAAAATTTAGCAAGAACCAAACACAATATATCAAGAGGCAAATACAATTAATAATGAATATGAGAGAAGAACCAAAGAAAGAGGGTTTTATATGATGCTCAAATGCAAGGTGGCATGATGACATGAGAATGATATAATTATGATGCAACAATTATATATAGGGAGTAGCATTTATGTAGACTAGGCTAGAAGCATTGCAATTGTTAGACAATTGGGATGCTACATCCACCTAACTGGGTCTCAGCCGACTTATATCGTAAGTCGGTGTGTATCTAACTTGTATGCAGGAACAGCTATGGCCGGATCGACTAGGTACGATCCGGGTTATAGCAAGCTTACAAGAGAAGGAAGGTATCTCGCTGGTCAAAGGGTGACCACCGAGGCATGGCCGACAAAGGTGATGAAGCCTGTGTCGGATGACACGGGCGCCGCAGAGGCTCACGTAGCCTCTGCATGGATGACGCTGGGTTAAAGTAACTCGGTCGGCTTACTATTTTGGGAGGAGAATATGCCTCCATGTATGCCCTAATTGGAGACCTAGCCACCCCTATATAAGGAGGGATAGGGCCTCTGTAGAAAGGGTTGAGTTTTATTTGGTTGGTCCTTAGAGGTTTATGTTCTACGAGCAAGTTACTGAGGGCTAGCTAGTGGTGAGAGTAAGAGAGTTCCTTCTTCCTCCTCTCTCCAATATAGCTCAAGGAGCACTTGTAATCTGTGGAAGTGAATCAAATACAAAGCTAATGTGTGTGGAATCACCACACTATCCCTCCCTGGATTCCCCTAGTGCATTTATTCCCTACCTTTAGCCTATCCATGGCATCTGCCGTGACACCACCACGACAATGTTCTATGCCTTTACTGGAACAATTTTTATCGCGCAACCACATTACCCCAGGTTGCTGGGGCTTAACCCGTAGTTTGTCCGCATTAGCCGAGGCACTTCTACCATGCTTATAGGGAGAAATCCCTAGAAGACCGAGCAGGCGTCCCAGATCACGGATCTGAAGCCTGTCGCTTGCTTCGGCAAGAGTGAGCCTGAACTGGCAGGAGGCCGGTGCAACAATTGGGTCTCCTACGGACGGTATGACTTAGGAAGTAAGGAAGGAAGTGGAGTCTCTAGATTTAAGGTATACGCCAAGCTGCGGCTTGGGTATGCACGGGTACGGAAGGAAGGACTATGGCTGGGAGCCACATACTCGTTGCCGGGGAGAACAAACCCAAGAGGAAAAGCATGCCTTTGCTAGTGTAGACAAGCGAAAAGTTAGGTTTGATTATCCAGACCCCCATCTACAGTGGTAGTGGGCCGTGGTTGAATCCCGGCGGATGTATTGATTCTTGTGGGTAAAGTGTGCAAAATCTGTAGAGTATAACCTATTCGAATAGCCGTGTCCACGGTCAAGGACGGTTGTAAAGGTGTTGGCTAGGAGTACCCAAACTGTGCTTGTTTGGGAAACAAGTACTCTGAGGACGACGGTTCTGGGGGAACCCGAGTTCGAAAGCTTTGTTTTGACCCGTGGGGTCAAAGATGTTTAAAAAGGGTTTTTACTACAAAAACTATTCTCAAAACTCTTTTTCAATGGACATGGAGATGTCTGGATTTATAAAACAAAAGCATCGTTTTCAAAACTCTTTTTCAACAAAGATATGGAGATGCCATAACTTCAAGTTAGATTAGGCTTTTCAAAAGCTACCCCAGATAGAGCTATCTCGCCACAGCCACATTTGCATTTCCTTTGTTTACCTATCCTGGTGGTTTGCGAGTACATTCAAAAGTACTCACGGCTTTATCCCTGGCTATTTATTTGGCCAGACTTTCAGGAGTTTAAGGTGACGTCCAGCGAGCTAGGTCGTCTCCCTAGTCAGTCACCTGTAGGTTGAGGCACGATTGGGCTCTGCGCTTGGAGTTGTTCCGCTGCTAATGATGATGTAGCCATATTGACAATTATGTAATTCTTGTATTTCGTTATGTTTTGGATGTTGTAATGGTAATTATGTAATTCTTGTATTTCGTTATGTTTTGGATGTTGTAATGGTACCTGTCGGTTATGTTCCATGGCTCACTGATCATGGGAACATGGATGTATGCATAACAGGGATTTCTCGGATGAATAATCCGGGGGAGCCCACAATTATTCTTTTAAGAAACATTAAAGAAATCCTTAAACATTTCAATAAGAAGTTTAATTGATTAACAATCTTGCCTAAGTAATCTTTTAAATACCATGCTCAATTGAGTGATTTAGTATGGTATGCTACTTGTTGTACTTACATATTGTTTCATGCACTCTCACAAGCCTTAATAAGAAGCACATGTGTGAAGCTAGTATAAAAGTTCAACACATTCAAAAGAACTCAGCACCAACTTTAAACCCTAGATCAGATACGATTATTGTGGGGTCCCTCGGATTCAACATCCGAGAAATCCCTATTATGTAAATATCCATGTTCCCATGATCAGTGAGCCGTGGAACATAACCGACAAGTATCATTACAGCATCCGAAACATAACGAATACAAGACTTACATAGTGCCCTTATGGCTACATAACCTTCAGCAGCGGAGCTTCATCACACGTAGGACGCAGTTAGGCCCCAACTACCTGCGACTGACTGAGAAGACGACCTAGATCGCTGGACGTCACCTTAATCTTCCGTTACCAAACCCCTGAAAGCCTGGCCAAGTAAATAGCTAGGGACAATGCCATGAGTACTTTTGAATGTACTCACAAACCACCAAGATAAGTTAAAAGAGGAAATGCAATTATGGCTATGGCGAGATAGCTCTATCTAGGGTTGTTTTTGAAAAGCCTAGAGTATCACTTGTAGTTATGGCATCTCCATATCTTTGTTGAAAAAGAGTTTTGAATAGATCAGCATATCCCCATATCCTTTTTAAAAACCTTTTTTGAAACAGTTTTGGAGAAAAACCCTTTTTAAACCTCTTTGACCACCTATGGTCAAAACAAAACTTTAAACTCAGGTTCCCTCGGAACTGAACCTCCATACTTTCATAAATTTTTCCAAACACCACCTTTTTTGGTACTCCTAGCCATCACCTTTCCAACCATCCTTGACCGTGGACGCGGCTATTCGAATAGATTATACTCTGCAGAGTTTGCGTACTTTTCCCACAAGAATCAATACATCCGCCGGAATAAAACCACGGCCCACTACACACGGTAGATGGGGGTTTGGATAATCAAACCTAACCTTTTGCTTGTCGACCCTAGCAAAGGCTACTTTTCCTTTTGGGTTTGTTCTCCCTGGCAACGAGTATGTGGCCCCCGGCCATAGTCCTGCCTTCCGTACACGCGTATACCCAAACCGTAGCTTGGCATATACCTTAACTTGGTGACTCCACTTCCTTCCATACTACCTAAGTCATATCGTCCGCGGGAGACCCAATTGTTGCACCGACACTCCTACCAAGACAGGCTCACTCTTGCCGAGGCAAGCTACAGGCTTCAGATCAGTAGAACTATTAGCGCCTGCCTGGAATTCAAGGTATTTCTCCCAATAAGCATTGTATAAGCTGCCTCGGCTAAAGAAAACAAACTACAAGCTAAGCCCCAGCACCTGGGGTATTGTGGTTGCACTTATAAATTGTTCCGGTAAAGGCGTAGAACATCCCTTCTCTTTCTCTTGTCCATTTTCTCATTTCTCATCATCACCACTTCTTTAGTTAAAACATCCGCTTGGAACGATGCCTCTTCCCAAGGGTTTTTAGCAAGTAGTTTTGAAACATTTGTAGTAGGGTAAATCCCAAAACAATTTTTCAACAAAAATTCGTGGTTTCGCAACAGGGTAGGATGCTAATCATCATAACCTCGATCAAAAGGGGTAATTGGTGGGTTTACATCAGGGTGGGTGCCACGAGGGACACCAAGTCATAACTTAGAGGAGCCTAGTCATTAGCGCAGTATTTATAAAACACGACATGTAGATAAATAATGCAATTTGTAAAGGAGGTACAAAACAGCTAATAAAAAGAGTAGGACAAGTATCGGAATTCTGGAATGGTGGCTTACCTGTGATCAGCGGTAAGTCCCTGGACTTCCTTAGATAACCAAGAATACCCAATAAATAATAATAAGGAGTCCCTTTCTTCTCGTCGTCAAACAATCACACTATCGCCGTCATCGAGTATACATGCAAGCAGACAATACCACAATTCAAAATAAGGCATACAAGCATCAAACCATACAGCAAACAAACATATGGAATACAACTTAATTTGGTACGTTTTGGAGAAGTTGGGTACTAGTAATGGAATTACTAGATTGCCATAGAAGTGTTTTCCCTTGGAAGATAGTTGTCAAGGCTATTTACCAAGAACTTGGGGTGGGGGTCTGAGGTCTATAGGATACCAATGTGCAACAATGATATCCTCAGATAGATCTTGACAAAACAAGACCAACACAAGTGGTGTCACCAGATTATCACTAACCTAGATTTAGTTATGCTTTTTATAGTGGAATAAACTCTAGTTTGAGGAGATAATTCACCAGAATTTATCTGGAGGCCCAAAAATTATTTCCTTGGGTGGTTAGATAGTGTTTTATGTACTGAACCACATGGAAGTGGAATCCTATCAAAAGAATTACCAGAATGCCCTTAATAAATCATCAAAGCAGTTTTGTAAGGTATTTGTCTTTTTCTCCAGATTTATTTTACAAAAGGTTTTAGTGTGATTCCAACTTTACATGGTAGGTATTAGAAGTACCTTTCTACAGAAATTGGAATTACCCATTTTGGATATCCAGAACTACTGGAGGGATTTATATAGTAAAAAAGGGGTACAAAGAATAGTTTAATTCACTAGAATTCAATCAGAGCTCAATAAAGTCTGAGCTGATGGGGTTTGATAGATGCTGCTAATAGGATATACTGGGAGGTGAAATTGGGTCAATACCACATTTGGGTTGACCTAGAGAAATCCCTTAAGGCAGATATTCTCTGTTTTTGTTATTTTTGCTATAAGGTGACCTCAGTTCACCTTGACCTGAGATAAATGCTAGATGGTAGTCCTATGGATATACTTTCAACGGAACATGGTTTCATCCATTTTGGAGATGTGTAGGTCACTGTGTAATTTATCTAGTGTAGACTACACCTGGTTGTAGATTAATTGCCAACAAATAATAGAAATTATTTTTGACCAGGTGTTACCTCTGCATGTTTAAGAAAGCATCTGAGGTCTATCAGAAATTTAGATCTTGGCATTTGGATCTCATTTATATTTTCAAAAGGATTTAATCCTACTGGTACATTTTTGGATCTGGAATTAAAAGAAAGAGGAAAAGGGGGCAGCTAGGCCGGATCTACGGGAAAGTGGGTCGCGGGGAGGGGGATTCGGCCCACCCCGCGCTAGCTCGCGTGGGAGGCACGTTTGAAACTGCCAGGCAGGGCTCGGTGGTCAGCGATAGGGAGCGGCGAAGGGGTATCGGGCGTCGACGACTGTCAGATCAAGACGAGATCGACGGTAGCATGTCGTCTTCGACCTCCGGCGGCGCAGAAAGAAGGGGAAACCCTAGGCGGCGGTGGGCGGCGGCGGGAGCTTACCTAAGACGGCGAGAGGTGCCGGGGAGGGTGCAGGAGGACGCGGTGGTCGACGGGGATCTCGGGGATGGGCGGCACGGCGGCGTTTGCCCCGAGAAGTAGCTCGAGTGACGGTGCCCGAACGGAGCTCGTCGAGGCTCGCCGGAGAGCCTTCAGGGGTTTTTGCATGTCGACAAAAAGAGTAGGGTTAGACGCAGGAGAGCAAGGAGATGTCGGGAGAGTGACATGTAGGAGGAGAGGGGCTACGAGGAGGGAGCCTTGCGAGGTTTTCTAGAGAGGGCCGAAGCTTCTCCTCCTCCTTCTTTCGAGCGGGGCAGAGCAGGGGGAAGGGGAGAGGAGCTCTGGGGAGGTAAGTGGAGGGGAGGGGAGTGAAATGAGAGGGCAGGAGTAGGGGTGGTGGTCTCTTGGCCTTAAATCCAAAGGGGAGAGGTCCAAGGTGAGATAGGCTCATGGGTGAGCTTGGACCTGGTCCATGGCTTTGCCATTGGCTAGACTGGGCGGTGGAGAGAGGTGGTGGTGCTCTGGGTCGTGTAGGAGAAGAGAGGGCTAGTGGGTGGCTGCTGCAACAAATAAAGATCTAGTGTCTCCCTCTCTCACATCCAAACACAAGGGATAAGGGATAGGGCAGAGCTATAGTGCTTTGCTACAGTGATCACGACTAGGGGGGGTATTGGTTATTGTGGAGGAGTGTTGGTGAGCTTGGGTGATGATTTGATTTTTGTTTAGTTCAAGTTTTGATTGGTTTGCATAATTTGGTCACAAGAATGCTTGTGAAGGAGTTCCCTAATTTATATTGGGAAAAGTGGGGGAGATGGTACTAGTGGATGGGTATGGTCAAGGCACATTCCTAGGATTTATTTGGGATTTTTATGAGGGGTGATAGTCCTCTTAAATCCATTTATTCAAAGAGGGCATAAGTAGTTTCTAGAAGCTCATTTGATATATTTACATTGGACCAGGTTGGTTTCTGATTTGAGATGGTCTGAAATATGATGTCACACTTTGGAGAATTTTCCCAAGATTTATTGGGGCATAAAAGTATTTAAAACATTTATTTTGTTGTTTCTTCCATTTAGGAAAAAGGGCAAAAAGAATTATTAAAGCTATTCAAAAACATTTATTTTTGAAGTTGGAAGATAGGGTATGATAATTAGACTTCAAAAGAGCTTAAACATGGGGATGTGTTTTGGAGTAAGTCAAACTTTCTTTTATAAAGGCACTTTTGGAGTTCTAGCTAAATAAAGGAATTAAATAGATTTGGTCCATAATAAATATGGATAAAAATTGATAAATCTTGATGATCAAGGTAGATGATGTAGACAAGGTGTAACAAGCATTTGCAACCTTGGGATTGGAGAATCCAAGTTGATTTTGGTAAAAACTAGAGATTAAGGATCTAGGGTGAAGTTGTTGTCATACCAACTAAACCTTGTTGGATCTTGGAGCTCAGAGCTCCCCTTGAAGCATGGAAGATATGGATGGATAGACCAAGTGATGTAGGTCACCATGGTACAGGAAGTTGGTCTTGGACAGGTTTGAGTTCTCCAAAACCTGAGGTGGAACTATGAATAAAATAAGGATACCAAGAGAGGTTATCAAGTAGCCTTCAAAACCAAGTGGGTTTTTGAAGCACAAAGATCCAATTGGAACAAGTGAGGTGGGTACTGGTATACCTATAAGAGTAGATCACCATAATTCAAAGAGTTGGTCCATAGAGGCTAGGGTAGTGGTGTGAACTTCTGTCAAAGTAGGCATGTTTACTAGATTTGCAGGAAAAGTTATTTTCTTGCCTGCAAAACCATCAAGAACAAGTGGGTTGGAGGATGATATAACCAAGGGAAATAGTGGGCCTTGGTAGTACTTATGATGGTTAACAAGATGGTTCAAATGCATTTTCAAAAATGCACAAGGGTTGAGAAAAGGAGGCATTCAAAAAGGTGATGTTGGAACAGATTCTAGACTTAGCCCAATTTGGCAGATTTAGGGTTTTTGACTAGAATGTGGGTGGTGATGATTTTGTATGGGATGCAAGATACCGAAGCATCATCAAGTGGAGGTGGTTGAAGAGTAGATTGAGTAGAAGGGATCCATGCGGGGTATTGGTCTTCATTGACTTGGAAACTTCTAGAATAGATCACTACGGAATTGATCTCGTTAAGGGTTTTAGATGATCACCTAGTAACTAGGGATTAGATCTAGATTTATATTCTTGCTTAGGGTGTGATGATTTGGAAACGCCTTGATCCTAGTGATGAGCTCCTAGGGTAGCTCATACTATCTCCTAAGCAGACCAATCAAGCAGCAGATCAAGGCAATTCATCTTATAAACTAGGCAAATCCACTACTGGGGTTACCATCAAGTCGGACTTGATGTAAGGTTGGGCAATTTGAAAAGGGTTGGAGTTTGAATAAGATGAGAGTCCTTGGTATTTCTACCAAGGTTGGAATTCAAATGCTTCATAAAAAGGTTTTGATAATTCTAGAGATAAGAATAGTTGAGGGTTCTGCCTTGAGAACATAAGGAGATTATATTATATAGCTCTCCATAGTTTTGTCAATAGAAGTTACTAAAATAGTTTGGTTGGCAAGGCATCTTGTCTTAGGTTTTGAAATGCCAGAACATTTAAGAATATGGAGAAATAAGCCAAGATAGTTTTGTGAAATAGCTTTTATCAACAAGTGTTGAGGGAAGGAGGATATTAGTTAAAACACACTCATATGTATTCAAACAACAAGCAAACACTGTAGCACTTAAACAAGAAAAGTTTTTGTTCCCCCTGATTTTTGCCTTCTTGACAACTAATCAGGGTTACTGAAATTGGGGTGTTACAATTATTCTGGGGATTCGCGTTATCAAATTGCATTACATTACTTATGCATACCTGCATCTTGCTTCTTTAAACATTCGTCCTTACCGGACCAATGATGCTACTTTCCGAATTTGGATCTTCTAATGTCTTGAAGACCGTGAGTGCATAATCTTGCAATCACAAAAGGCAAGTTCACAACTTGCTCGTGTCCTTTGATTATTTTCTATCAAATGCTTGTAACACAAATGTTGTCATCACCTGCATTTCAAAAAGGTCAGAAAACACTATTTTCATAATAATATGATTATGGATTATTTACCAAATGGTAATAATCTATTGATATAGTTCCAGTGGTAAAGGAACATAACATCTAAGACTTAATAACCAATGTCTCTAGTGATTCTAGCGTCGTATATTACGCGTTACCCAAGAGATTTGGAATGGGAGGGAGAAGTCAGCTGTATCTTCTTCCTCTCTCGTGCATCCGGATGGCTAGGTCGTGGCTGCTATCCTCGTAGCATGCATTTATTGGTAATTCATAGAGGATATGCAGCATATGGGTGGGAACCCTCAATGTCCCACGATAGTTCTGGCATCTGACGGTGTGTACTAACCATTGATGTAATTCTATGTGTGGGCATGGTGTACACCAAGGGGACATGCGGGGTCGCAAAGGGGGCAGCGATTGGCTTGGATCTTAGACTGGGCCCCATACCAAGGAAGTATGGACAAGATCATGACTTGGTTGCGCAACAAAGCTAAGGTCTCTCGTGCATGGGTAAAGCAATGCACCTCTGCAGAGTGTAAGAATTGTGACATGTTACTCCCTGTTCCGGGAAGGAGCTACGAACGTGGCAGAAAAGGAACCCCTCGAAGGTTCTGTTCATCGTGTGAAGGCTGTCGGACATAGTTTTTAGAAATAAAAGCAACGTTTGAAGAAATGTTTATGAAAACCTACATTGCCTACGACCTATGGTCTGTGGCTATAGAGACAGTGCATCAAACACTCCTTTTTAGTGAACTTGCTGAGTACGCTCGTACTCAACCGTACCTTCTTAACCCTTGCTTGGTTTTAAGGTATGGAAGATGACGCCAACATCAATTTCTGCTCAAGAAACAATCATCGGCAGCTCAAATCCTTCAATCAAGTCAATGAAGTCAACATATACATCAACCGAAGTGAAGAAGAAGTTCTTCATTAAATAGGAGTAGATACTCTAGCAATAATACCTACTTCCATAGAGCATGGCATTAGCAGCAATTGCAAGCCAATTAGTTCAGATTCTAGTCCTAGTAACTAGATAGTTATGAGTTGTTAATCTGGTTCTTCTTTGTAAGTTCTTTCTCTCTCTTTAACCTAGAGTGTTCTCTGGATCTTTTGTAAAGAGTCAAGTTGTAATCTATAGTCATGACTTGGACCTACTGTGTTTCTGTTGTACCACTCTGAGGAATGTAATACTAGTGAATGGTGTTTCATTGGTGTCATGTCAACGACTATAGTGTACTACATCGTGCAGTCGTATGCTGAGTCACCGCAGTTGGTATCAGAGCATATGCTTTGACCTTAGGATTAAAACCTTTTAGGAGATCTATAGGTTGGTAGTGACTATAGGAGCCATCTTATCTAAACCAAGACTTGTGATGGATATCCACTTGAGGATAACCTTGTCACACTTAAGTTGGATGTTTTTATCATCTTTCTTAAGGCATAGTTATATGTCTTCTCTAGAGAAATGTTATGTTAGTGTAGCTCTAAATGGGTAAAACACCACTAAGATATCTTAAGTAAGTTAAAATATCAAAGAATATTAGGACTAAGAATCGGATATCAGGTGGAGTAGTTTAAATGGTGTAGTCTATCCATAGGATCCATGTAAAGTAGCAAAATCTTTTCATTAGATGGTAATGATAGACTACATAATGAAGACTATTAGAGGATGTATAGATACAATGGGAAGTAAATCATGTGGCATTCACTTGAGAATTCCATTTGATGGAGTTGAATTTTGTTCTGAATCAACAATAGTAAGCTAAGAAGAAGAGTCGTCATGGTGAGATTATCTCTTAAATCATGATGACTAGCTCCGAGACCATGATAAGTCTGTAATTAGGACTAGCACTAAGTAAATAATCTTGTAACAACAGTAAGTAAAGAACAGTCTAGGTCTATGATAGAAATCATAAGTATTATAACATTACGATAGTTTTTTGATTAAGGTAGTAATTCAATTTTGTAAGTAGTTTAAGAGATCATGTGAGGATAGTTTGCGATAGAATGGAAAATTTGTAGTCTTTAGTAGTCCCGAAATAAAGGTAAGAGGTTAGTCAGAACCAAAGTGAGACCACTTTGCTCCAAATTATCCTATTGCGATTGAGCAATTTGGGTAAATATTGAGACAAAGAAAAGTTTAACCCCTGACTGCTAAGTATCACAAAGTAAACCTATACTAGGAGGTGTCATATACTACATAGCTAAGCCTGCATTTTCCAGATGTTTTACTCAACTACTATATTACGGGCTTAGAATGATGTGTGTTATATGTACCACATTTGGATTTTTTGGTTTTTCTTGGATCTTCTTGTCAACACCCGGATTTTTAATCCTAGATGCCTGTTATGTCATACATCGCAATCCCAGGATTACCATTTTTGCGAGACATAACAGATTGGATATCACAGTACATCATCCATTACAAACCATAAATAAGGTCTTACACAAATAAGGATCTCATGATCCAGTCTTAATACAACAAGCAGCGGAATAAATAATAAGCGTAGCGGTGGGGTCCATCTTCAGGGGCATAGGCAATGCTGACGAAGGCAAATAGTCCTAGTTATAATAGCCGTCCTGCTGTCCGTCATCTTGGTAGTCTCCTTCATAGTCTGGCCATGAGAATAGCCAGGGACAAAAGCCATGAGTACTCTTTAAGTACTCGCAACCTACCACTAACAAGTAGTATAGTTCTAGTGTAAAAGCTAACTCTAAGTTTAACTATAAAGTTAAGTTTGAAACCTAAGCTGAGTTCTGAAACCAAGAAAGATAAAATAAAGTTCTAGAATCACTTAAGTTGGGAAGCTAGTGTCATAGTCACAACCTTGTTGTGGTCAAGTCAAGATTCATCATTCATTTCATAAGTCATTTTATAAAAAAATCTGACAACAAAACAGTATGGCCACTCCAACTGTCCATAACCGCGGACGCGGCTATTCAAATAGTTTGACACTCTGCAGAGGTGGTACACTTTCACCACAAAATTTGATACATCTGTCAGGGATAACCCTGAATCATCATACTTAGTATGTAGATAATCAAACATAACCTTTCCTTTACACACCCTAGTATAAGCACCTCTCCTATGAGTATGGCCTCCCAACCATGACCATCTGTCATCTTAGGCACTACATAGGTGGACAACATTGAGAGGTAGCCTCAGCTCAAATCTCTCTCGTGAGGGAACTAATACTAATGCGTATAAACTTCCGGCTAAGCCTTACCCAATTCAGGTATTGTAGTTGTACGGTAAATTTGGAATGGTATCGCATCCGAATCCAACAATCAATTTTTGTAAGAGGGCTAAGGCTCATGCCTCAACATTTTCATCGTCATAAACCATTTGTGTTTCTCAACACATGTCAAAACATCTCAATAGAATAACTCATCATGCCAAGGTTTTCACAATTCATTTTCACCAAGTGTTCCCATCTAAAGTGACTCAAGTTTTGACTTAGCTCTAAGATACTAAGTTAAGAGTGTTCACTAAGGTGGGATGCTAATCTCAATCTCATGACATAGAATGACATCTAAGGTTATCTAGATAGGTCAAGTTTTATACTCTTTATGCTACCTTCAAAACAAGTAAAGGACTTTGGTAAAGTAAAGAAAGGTCAAGTTATCTCGATATCTCATACCTTCAAAGCTTGGAAATAAAACTTGGGTTAGGTAATAGTCAAAGTAGTATAACCAAAGCATGCCTAAAGCATCTTACTCAGGTTATCTAGATTGCAAGGGTTAGCTTGCATTGTTAATGATGGCTTGCTAAGTATTATACTTGCAAGTGTTAGCTTGCTTTGGTTGGTGCAGTGGTTGAAGTTTTCTTCCTCCTCCTCTTGGTAGAACTTCTCCTCCTCGAAAGCTTGGTCGGTACTATCGTCTATAAATACATACGGAGTACACAATCACCAAACAATACTTAACTAGTCAACTTAGCACTCTAAGGCACACATTTGATGATCTATTATCATCACAAGCATCACAAGGTTTTATCAACTAGCTTCATTCTTTTTATTTAAGAAAAGTAATTTCTACTCATTGAAAAATAACTAAGATTTAATATTCTCCACTTAAAATATGGGATCATGTTGACACATGTCATCACCACATATTCTAACATATGGGAATGTGATTTAAATGTTGGATCACATTTAATTAAGTTTAAGTTTAATACTTAATGATTTAAAGTGACTAGAAATGCCTATATAGCATTATTTTGGTACTAGTCTAAAGTCACTTCATGTAAACCTTAATATTTTTGCGTATTCATATAGGTTTTTTAAATGTGAATTTTGAGAGTTGGAATCAACTCAAAAGCTATTATGGTTGATTTTATAAAAATGTTTGAGTGTGCAAAAGCTCCTGTCTTGTTATTTTTACTAGGAGAGATCTCTAACTCTAATTGAATTAAATCCAACGGGTTTGGATAGATCTTTTCAGTAGCTTTCTAAAAAAAAAATCACTCAATTTGGCTCAATATATCTTCTTGAATTGATTTATAAACTAAGGGATAGAAGTGAGTTCAAACTAAAATAGAAAAATCTATATTTGAACTAACTGGGTCGCGCGGGAAAACTAACAGGTCGGCCCACTGGCGCTCCGCGGCGCGGATGACAACTGATAGGAGGGTCCCGCAGGTGAGCGACACATCAAACATGAAGCGGTACGGGGCGACGTGGACCGTTGGATTAAAAGGAAGATCTACGGCTGTGGCTTGTCATCGACGACGGATAGGTCGCCGGCGAGGTGTAATCCTAGCGGCTCGGTGGGGGTCTGGGGTGGATTACCGGGGCTCCGGCGAGGGTCGGCGAGGCGAGAAAATGATCAAGTCAAGGACGGCGGTTCTCCTGGTACTGGTGGCGTCCCGAGAGGTGGCCTTGATCAACAGCCCCCTTCTTCTCCCTCTCTGGCAGACTCCGGCAAAATTCCGGCGCTGCGGACGGTGGCTTGCTCTGGTGGGGATCTAGGAGTGTTCTGAGAGGGAGGGGATGAGAGTGGTGTGAGGAAACGGTGCTGGGGAGGCCTCTATTTATAGGGTCGGCGAAGCGGCAGAGGAGCATGGGTGGTGCTAGCAATGAGCTAGAGGTGTGGGCGGTGGGCTAGGACGGTGGGCGGTTCCCTGGCGGTCGTCAGGTCGGTGCGCATGCAGGGAAATGTGGTCGAGAGAGGTGAGTGGCGCGACGCGCACAATGTCTCTACTGACGGCGAGTTTCGCTGTGGCCGGCAACTACGGGGCACGGTCGGGGGAACGGGCATGTCCGTTAGCTTCCTAGGACGATGGGGATCGTGTAGGCAGGTCGCTGGAGCGAGGCGGGGTCTGTCTTAGCAGGGACCGTGCGCGCTCTGTGGGCGGCATCGGCATGGCAGACAGGCTCCAGGCACGGCGGTTCCTGGCCGCTCCTTGCTCTGTCCGCAGGCTAGGGCTGGCTTGGCGGTGGAGGTGGACCACAGGCGACGTGCTGGACATGGTGAGCGAGACTAGCGACGGCTGTGGCGCGCTGTCGCCGGTGAGGGGCTCAATGGTGCTCGGCCTTAATGGCCATGACCATTTGGTCGTGTGCATAGTGGGTGGCCAGGCTAGAAAAGGGTAGGGGTGCACTAGGGTGGCTTTGGTTGCAAAATGGGAGACCACATTGGTCCAAACACTGCTCATAATAGTGTTTGTGGTTTTTGTTTGAATTGTGCCCACAAGGTGTTTGTAGAAATGGCCAAAAGAATTCAAGTTTTGAATTTTGAGATGATTTTTGGTGGAGTTGTTTGTCACATGCTTAAACATCTGTGGTTGCTTGGGTTTTGAAAATGGAGGTCATTTGAGTGGTTTATGAATAAGTGGGATCTTCGCATATGAACTACATTCAAATTTCAAATGTTATTTAAATTTAGTGTTTGAAAGTTTTTGGGGTGAAGCAAAGTGGGCCTTTGTACATCACTACTTGTACTAGCAAGGGGTGCAAAGATCCATATTTGTTTCTGTTAGGATTTGAGTTCTAGGAATAGCCAAAGTAGGCATGGTGATTAAAATGGCACAAATGACCATTTGCTTCTTTTATTCAATTTTATTTGTTTTTCTTTGGGATTTGTTTGGGAATGATCTAGATGATGTTTAAATCACCTAAGAATCATTTTACAATCAATGGATCACTTAAACATGGCAATTCAAAACAACTCCTAAATTAAATGCACACACATATGAATGCTTTAATATTTTTTAAATGGAAAAGTTTTTGTTAACTCTAAATTTGATAATTTGGATCTTGATCACTTGGATTAAAGTTTTGGGATGTTACAAACCTTCCCCCCTTAAACACAATCTCGTCCCGAGATTTACGAAAGAAAACTAGGAACTAAAGAGATCTGGGAACTCTGTCCTAATGTAATCTTCTCGCTCCCAAGTGGCTTCTTCTTCGGTATGGTTCCTCCATTGAATCTTGAGAAATTTGATACTTCTGGTCCTGGTGGTTCTGTAAGCTTCTTCCAAGATATGGATGGGCACTTCACGATACGTCAGGTCCTTGTTGATCTTAACGGCTCGGTGATCGATGTTCTTGAAAACTTCAGTCTTCTCTAGCACTTCTAGGCATTTGCGAAGTAACGAGATATGCAACACATTGTGGATGGCTGACATCTCTTCAGGTAGTTCTAGTTGATACGAGACTTCTCCTCGACGGTTCAGAATCTTGAAGGGCCCGATATATCTAGGGGCTAACTTCCCTTTCAGACTAAAACGCTGGGTTCCTTTCAATGGCGAAACCTTGAGATATACAAAATCTCCAACATTGAAAGTCAGGTCTCTCCTTCTCTTGTTAGCATAACTCTTTTGTCTGGATTGGGCGGTCTTGAGGTGCTCACGGACTTTGTGAACCTTCTCTTTGGCTTCTCGGAGAATGTCGGGTCCAAAGGTCTCACTCTCTCCTACTTGCGACCAATTCAAAGGGGTGCGACACTTCCTTCCGTATAGGAACGCAAATCGTGCCAGTTGCAAACTAGCTTGATAATTGTTGTTATAGGAGAATTCTGCGAAAGGCAGGCAGTTGTCAACACCCGGATTTTTAATCCCAGATGCCCGTTATGCCATACCTCGCAATCCCAAGATTACCATTTTTGCGAGACATAACGGATTGGATATCACAGTACATCATCCATTACAAACCATACATAAGGTTTTACACAAATAAGGATCTCATGATCCAGTCTTTAATACAACAAACAACGGACATAAACGATAGCGTAGCAGTGGGGTCCATCTTGAAACACAGCAATCTTGTGAAGGCAGATAGTCCTAGTTATCATAGCCGTCCTGCTGACCATCATCTTGATAATCTCCTTCATAGTCTGGCCATGATAATAGCCAGGGACAAAATCCATGAGTACTCTTTAAGTACTCGCAAACTACTACTAACAAGGGTTATAATTCTAAGTTAAAGTGCTGAATTTAAAGAATAACTATCAAGTGAAGTTTGAAACCTAAGCTGAGTTCTGAAGCAAGAAAAGATAAAGTAAAGTTCTAGAATCACTTAAGTTGGGAAGCTATTATCATTAACACAACCCTGTTGTGGTCAAGTCAAAGTTCATCATTCATTTCAAGTTACTTAGAAAACATCGGACAACGAAACAGTATGGCCATTCCAACTGTCCCTAACTAAGGGAGGTAAAACTTTTCAATAAGACTTGGGGTACTAATAGTTAAAGGGGTGTGATCAAAGCATGCTTAAGGCATCTTTACTAAACCATCTAGTTTTATTCTAGCTTGCTAACAATAGCTTACTAAAGCATGTTTTGCAAGGGTTAGCTTGCCACTAATAGCTTGCCTTGGTTGGTGCAGTGGTTGAAGTTTTCTTCTTCTTCTTATTGGTAGAACTCCTCCTCCTCGAAGGCTTGGTCGGTACTATCGTCTAGAAATACATAGGGAGTGCACAATCACCAAACAATACTTACTAGGCTAAGTAGTAATCTAAACCACACAATTGATGATCTATTATCATCCCAAACATCACAAGTTTAATTCAATAGTTTCAACCTTTTTATTTTGGAAAAGTAATTTCTACTCATTGAAAAAAAATAACTAAAATTTAATATTCACCACCAAAACATGGGATCATGTGGACACATGTCCTCACCACATATTCTAACACGTGGGAATGAGATTTAAAGGTTGGATCAATATTACTTTGGTTTAAGTTCATTATTTAATGATTTAAAGTGACTAGAAATGCCTATATAGCATTATTTTGGTACTAGTCCAAAGTCACTGCCCGTAAACCTTAATATTATTACATATTTGGATAGATATGATGAAATGTGATTTTTGAGAGTTGGAATCAACTCAAAAGCTAACTTGGTTGATTTTATAAAAATGTTTCAAGTTGCAAAAGCTTCTGTCTTCTTATTTTTATTAGGAGAAATCGATAACTCTAAATGAATTAAATCCAACGGGCTTGGATAGAGCATTTCAATACCTTTCAGAAAAAATTAGTTTCATGTAATTTGGATTTGTCAAACTCACAGAATTGAATTTTGAAACACTGGATAGAAACTATATTCTAACTAAAAAGAAAAATCCAGATTTGAATCTACGGGCTCGCGCGGGAAAAGAAATGGGCCAGCCCAATGGCGCTACGCGGCGCGGGGCTTAGCTGACAGGAGGGTCCCACTTGTCAGCGGCACTTAAAACGTGAAACGGTACGCGCGCTGTGGGCCGTGCGATTAGAGGCTAGATCTACGGCTGAGGGTCATCGTCGACGACGAACAGGTCGTGGCAAGTGAGCTCAACCCCAGCGGCTCGGTGGGGGTCTCTGGGCGTGCAGGGGGCTCCAGCGGGTCGGCGAGGCGGGCAAACAAGTGGAAGACGACGGCAGGCGAGGCGTGGTCGTGGCGGAGCTTGGGTGGCCGGAATCAACGGCACCTTCTTCTCCTGAGGCGGCTCGGCTCCAATTCCGTGAGCTGCTGCTCCACTTGCTCATGAGAGGTGGGTGAGGTTCAGAGAGGTGAGGGGAGTGGAATGGTGTGAGTCTTTGGTGCTGGGGAGGGCTCCTTTTATAGGCTCGACGGTGAGACCGAGCGGGATGGGCGGTCGACGGTGGCGACATGGCTACGGCGAGCTAGCGGCATGGCTGGGGGTTGCGATTGGTGGGCGGTTCCCTGGCGGTGCTCTAGGACTTCAATGCGGCCGTAGGGCGGTGGCATGCGGTCGGGGAGAGGTGGCGCTCTGTGCGGCCGAAGTGGCTGTGTCCATGGCGAGCGGTGGCTGTGGGGCTTTGGGCGGCGAACGGAGGTGTTTGGGGTGTTCTCTAGGTCGGTGACAGTGCAGTGCTCTGGCGGGCGGCGGCATGGTCGATGGCTCGAAGGTGCTCGCGGTTCCTGGTCGTTCTGGTCGTTGTCCTTGGGCTGGGACTGGTTTGGTGGTGGAGGTGGACCACGGGCTATCTCTAGGACACGGTGGATGGCACTGGCAGCGGCTGTGGCGTGCTGTCGCCGGTGGGGTGCCCAAGTGGGGGCTCGGCCTTAATGGCCATGACCATTTGGTCTTGGCACAGTGGGTGGCTGGGCTAGAGAGGGGTTAGGGGGAGTAGTGGAGAGATTTTGGTGGCAAGTTGGGGAACAAGTTTGGCCAGAACACTATTTAAAATAGTGAAAATTGTTTAGTTTGAAATCTGCGTGCCAAGTGTTTGATGAAATGGCCGCAAGAGAAAAAAAATTTGAATTTTGAGTTCAAAATTTTGAGTGATCTCCACTAGTGATAGGTAGTCTCTGGTTGCAAAGGTTTTGAAAATGGTGCTCAATTAGATTGTTTTTGAAATAGGGGTGATCTATGCACATGCATTAGATTCAATTTTAAACTGTCATTTAAAATAGTTTACATAATGTTTTTAGTAGATCAAAAGGTGGGCCTTGGTACCTCATTATGTGTACTAGCAAGGGGTGCAAAGATCAAGAATTGTTTCTGTTAAGAAATGAGTACTAGGAATAGCCAAAGTAGGCATGAGAGTTAAATTTGTCAAAATGACCATTTCTTCATTTTAATTCTTTTTTATTTGATTTTCTTTAGGAAAAGTTTGGGAATGATGTAGATGATGTTTAAATCACCTAAGAAACATTTTACAAGCATTGGATCAATCAATCATGGCAATTCAAACAACTCCTATTTTAAAGGCACACATATATGAATGCTTTCATTTTAAATTTGGAAAAGTTTTTGTTAACCCCACTTTTGGATGATTTGATCTTGATAAGCTTGGATTAAAGTTTTGGGATGTTACATCAGTCTTCCCATTTTGATCCATACTCTAACACACAAGCTCTCAACATATCTTCTAAGATCTTGTTGACTCTGTCAGTCTGTCCATCAGTTTGCGGGTGGTAAGCAATGCTGAAATTCAACTTGGTTCCCAATCCTTCCTGGACTTTCTGCCAAAATCTCAAGGTAAATTGGGTTCCTCGATCTGATACTATGGTCTTGGGGGTTCCATGCAAACTAACAATCCTAGCAATATACATCTCTGCTAGTTTCGAACTTTGATAGGTTGTCTTGACTGGTATAAAGTGAGCTACCTTGGATAGTCTATCAACAATGACCCATATTGATTCATTTCCCCTACTAGAAGTAGGCAAACCGATGATAAAATCCATTCCAACGGAATCCCATTTCCATTCCGGAATCTACAAAGGTTGTAATCGTTTTGCGGGCCTCTGATGCTCTGCTTTGACTCTTTGACAGATGTCACACTTGGCGATGTAGCTTCCGATTTGTCTCTTAATCTTGTGCCACCAAAATTGCTCCTTCAAATATTGATACATCTTCGTTCCTCCGGGGTGGATAGCATAAAGAGTATCATGAGCTTCCTGCATGGTAACCTACTTCAGCTTTGAATCTGCTAGCACACGGATACATCCTTTATACCATAGAACTCCTTCTTCGTCCTCAGTGAATCCAGGTACCTTTCCTGTACCAATACGATGTTTGATTCCGTCGATACTTTCATTTCCCTTCTGGGCTTCCTTGATTTGGCTAATTAAAGTGGGTTGAAGTTCGATGCTAGCTAAGAATCCTTTGCTAACTAGCTCAGTCCTAAACTGCTTCAACTCCTCATACAAACTTGGTTGCTTGTCCCGATCATGGTGTTTATACTACACGACAATCTGCTAAGAGCATCCGTTACCACATTGGCTTTGCCGGGATGATAGTGAATGTCAAGGTCGTAATCCTTGATTAACTCTATCCATCTCCTTTGCCTCATATTCAGCTCCTTTTGAGTGAAAATATACTTCAAGCTCTTGTGATCTGAGTAAATCTCACATCGATTACCCATCAGATAATGACGCCATGTCTTCAAGGCCAAAACTACGGCTGCTAACTCAAGATCATGGGTCGGATAGTTCTGCTCAGGCTGCTTTAGTTGTCGAGAGAGATAAGCGATGACTTTTCCTTCTTGCATCAACACACATCCGAGACCAATCTTTGATGCGTCACAATACACATCAAACGACTTCTTGATATCTAACATGATCAATATTGGGGCTGAAATCAATCTCTTCTTCAGCTCTTGGAAACTGGCTTCACACTTGTTGGTCCATTCAAACTTCTTGTCCTTCTTCAACAATTGGGTCATGGGTCTGGCGATGCTCGAGAATCCTTCGACGAACTTGCGGTAATATCCCGCTAATCCGAGAAATGCACGGACTTGGGTTTGAGTGGTTGGGGCTTCCCATGCTTCGACATCTCTGATCTTGGTGGGATCAACCGAGACTCCTCCGGTAGACACAATATGTCCTAGGAATCCTACTTCTTTCAGCCAAAACTCACACTTGTTGAACTTGGCATATTACCGATGCTCTCTCAGGGTTTGTAGGATGATTCTCAGGTGTTGCTCATGCTCTTTTTCTGACTTGGAGTAGATAAGGATATCGTCGATGAACACAACTACAAACTTATCTAGGAAATTCATAAAGATCTTATTCAGGAGATTAATGAAATAAGCAGGGGCATTGGTTAATCCAAAAGACATAACCATATACTCGTATAAACCATAGCGAGTAGTAAAGGCGGTCTTCGGAATATCCGTTGCACGAATCTTAAGTTGGTGATAACCAGTCCTAAGATCAATCTTTGAGAACACCTGGGCTCCAGTCAACTGATCAAATAGATCCTCTATCTTTGGCAAAGGGTACTTTTTTTTGATGCTGACATCATTCAACTTCCTGTAGTCTATGCACAAACGGTTGCCTCCATCTTTCTTGTCGACAAATAACACTGGTGATCTCCATGGCAAAGCGCTTGGTTGAATCAAGCTTGTGGCCAACATAGCATCCAACTGCTTCTTCAATTCTACTAACTCTGAGGGGTTCATGCTATAGGGTCTCTGGCCTATGGGTCCGGTTCTGGGGATTAGTTCGATAATGAACTCAATATCCCTATTCAGGGCATACCTGGCAATTCATCTGGGAATACACTAGGGTATTCACAGACTACTCTTACTTGGTCTATGGTGGGCAGGGCTAGACTCTTGTTGCACTTGAATTGACGAGATAAGGTTTCAGATATATGCTCTACTGTGACTCCAGAGCTACTGGTCATGGTGATGGCTTTCTTAGCACAGTCTATCAGTCCTTTATGCCTTGACATCCAGTCCATACCTAGTACTACTTCCAATCCTTTGGTTCCAAGTACTATAAGGTTGGCATAAAAATCTATCCCATGTATTCTGATAGGCACAGCTTTGCAAATTTTTCTATCTTTTGTAGTTGAACCGGGGATTTGAACTATCATGACATGCTTCAAGTTGGTTGGGTGGTTCTTACTAGTGGATGCAAATTCTTCGGTGATAAATGAATGTGATGCTCCCGAATCAAACAATACCCTTGCTAAAAATGAGTTGACAGAAAACATACCAAGCACAACATCTAGCGCTTATTGGGCTTCTTCAGCGTTCATGTGGAAGAGACGACCGTTGCGGTTGTGAGGGTTCCCTGGGGTAAATCTTCTCCCTGGTTGAACACGATGCTGCTGTTGAGATGGTGCATTCACATTGGCGGCGGCAGTCTTCTTGGGACACTCATTTGAGTAGTGACCCTTTACTCCACACTCAAAACAGGTGATCTGAGACTTGTCTTTAGCTGCTACGGGCACAGCATTGCTGCCAGTTCTGGGTGTAGTGTTGTCGTTGTTGTTGTTGTTGCTCTTGGGAGGGGCACCGTTGAAATTGCTGGTGTTTCCTGGGTGATCGTTGTTTCCATCGGACTTCACATTGCCTCCGCTACGGTTGGGGTAGCTTGGGCGAGACATTGGGGGTCGGTTGTTCCTTGGTGCATATCCTGGTGAGGGGTTTGGACGGTACTTCTGGTGACTACTGGATCTAGATTGCTGCATCATACGATGTTTGCGGTTGTCGTTTGCCTGGTTAATCTTCCCTTCCATCTGAATGGCAGAGTCGACTAGCTCTTCGAGATCCTTGAAGCGGATGTTGACGAGGACAGTCTACATATGTAGTCCGTTCAGGAATCTCTCCTTCTTCTTGGCCTCCGTGTTGATCTCATCAGGTGCATATCTGGCAAGTGACAGGAATCTGTCACGGTACTCTACCATAGTCATTCTGCCCTGCTTCAATTGTCTGAATTCATCCCTCATTATGGTGACTAGGCCTTGCGGCACGTGGGTGCGGCTGAACTTGATCTTGAAGGCTTCCCATGTCATCACTTGACCATGGTTCATCAGGCGGATACTGTTCCACCATGCTCTTACATCTCTTGCCAAGTAGTGGGTGGCAAAGAGAACTTTCTCGTTGTCATCAACTCTGGCTACATCCAAATTGTTCTCCATGGTTTGCAACCAGTCATCTGCATCTAATGGGTTCTCTGAAGTGCTAAAGATTGGGGGATTGGTATTCTGGAAGTTCTTTATCTTGGATCCTTGATGATCCTGATTTCCATGCCCTTGGTTGTTGAGGAGCCATCTGGGCGATCTGTTGCAGTGTTGCTAGATTATCTTGGCGCTCTGCCCTGCTTGCTTCTCTGTCTGCGATGAGATTCTGAAAGATCTACAGCATTGGGTCTTGCGACGAGCTGCTCCCTCCTTGGTTTCCACGATTCATCTGAAGATTGAGGTAGATAAAGGGGTAAGAGGGAAAGTTCTAAGGTTCATGGTTTTGGTTTCAAGACTAAAACTTTGAGTTTGACTCAGATTTTGCAACTAACTTCATTTCATTCATTCAAACAAGCACACGACACAAACACACACACCACAACAAAGGAAAATAGATGGTTTGAAGAACCATTCTGCAAGCTACGATACAGTGGGACCGATACATCTCATGCTACGACCGTGATCTAGTGCATCTACTCATTGTCGATGAAGTCGGAGTCCTCATCGTCAGTGTAGAAGTCCACGACATGCTCCTCCAGAAAGTCATCATCATTGCTGAGGTAAGAATCCATGTCTCCCTGGATGTCTTCACCCTCCTCTTCTTCCTCCTTTGCTGCAAGCTGATCTTCTTTCTCCTTGATGGTCTTCTCGAGGTCGGCCACCTTCTTGCTAAGACGGGCGATGGTGCGATCCTTCTTCTCGTGCTGGAGGCGAAGAGACTGGCGGTCCTTGACAAGCAGTGAGAAAGTCTGGGCCTTCTGGACGGCAATAGCACGGTAGTGGTTGGCGAACTCCCTAGCATTGTCCAATACCTTCTGGCGATCGTACAACAAGAAGTCAAGGTTCTCCACTTGACGCTTCAGCTCCGGGTGACTGGGCATCTCCATAGGCATTCCCATGAAGTCACGCCTTGCATAGTGAGCAAAACGGGTTCCTTGGATTTGGTTGACACTAAGGGCACATAGACGTGCGAGAGCTTCATGCATTGCCCTGGCTAATCCATCTAGCCAGTTGTTCTCTCTAACGGAGAACTGGATTCTCCCGGACGTTGGTGCTTCTATGCTTCCTCGAAGATCAGCGGTGACTAGCCACTGTAAATCTCCTCCTAGGGATCCTGGAAGTTGAGCTCCAAGAAACTCCGGATGCGGGCGTCCCAATAACTCCGACAGTGAATCTATCTCCCTCTCGAAGATTAGCTGACCTCTATTTCCCAACTGGTAGGACTTGCTGAACTGAGTCTCCATCTACAAGAATTAAGGATGAGGAAATTAGTGAAGTGATCAAGTGTGTCACATTTAAGGTGGTAATGTAAGAGTTTGGATGAACATGAATTTTTCAGAAAGAATGAATTCCCAAGGGTAAGAGAGGAAATAGTTTTTCATAAATACTAACTTTGGTTTTGAAATTAAGTTTTTGTTCAGACGTCCATTCTAACTAGGGTCTCCTATGGTCAGGATGGCTCTGATACCAACTTGTCAACACCCGGATTTTTAATCCCAGATGCCTGTTATGTCATACATCGCAATCCCAGGATTACCATTTTTGCGAGACATAACAGATTGGATATCACAGTACATCATCCGTTACAAACCATAAATAAGGTCTTACACAAATAAGGATCTCATGATCCATTCTTAATACAACAAGCAGTGGAATAAATAATAAGCGTAGCACTAGGGTCCATCTTCAGGGGCACAGGCAATGCTGACGAAGGCAGATAGTCCTAGTTATCATAGCCGTCCTGCTGTCCGTCATCTTTGTAGTCTCCTTCATAGTCTGGCCGTGAGAATAGCCAGGGACAAAATCCATGAGTACTCTTTAAGTACTCACAAACTACCACTAACAAGTAGTATAGTTCTAATGTAAAAGCTAACTCTAAGTTTAACTATAAAGTTAAGTTTGAAACCTAAGCTGAGTTCAGAAACAAAGAAAGATAAAATAAAGTTCTAGAATCACTTAACTTGGGAAGCTAGTTTCATAGTCACAACCCTGTTGTGGTCAAGTCAAGATTCATCATTCATTTCATAAGTTATTCTGAAAACATCTGACAATGAAACAGTATGGCCACTCCAACTGTCCATAACCGCGAACGCGGCTATTCGAATAGTTTGACACTCTGTAGAGGTGGTACACTTTCACCACAAGATTCGATACATCTGTCAGGGATAACCTTGAATCATCATACTTAGTATGCAGATAATCAAACATAACCTTTCCTTTACACACTAGTATAAGCACCTCTCCTATGAGTATGGCCTCCCAACCATGACCATCTGTCATCTTGGGCACTGCATAGGTGGACAACATTGAGAGGTAGCCTCAGCTCAAACCTCTCCCGCGAGGGAACTAATACTAATGCGTATAAACTTCTGGCTAAGCCTTACCCAATTCAGGTATTGTGGTTGTATGGTAAATTTGGAATGGTATCGCATCCGAATCCAACCATCAGTTTTTGTAAGAGGGCCAAGGCTCATGCCTCAACATTTTCATCGTCATAAACCATTTGTGTTTCTCAACACATGTCAAAACATCTCAATAGAATGACTCATCATTCCAAGGTTTTCACGATTCATTTTCACCAAATGTTCCCATCTAAAGTGACTCAAGTTTTGACTTAGCTCTAAGCTACTAAGTTAAGAGTGTTCACTAAGGTGGGATGCTAATCTCAATCTCATGCCATAGAATGACATCTAAGGTTATCTAAATATGTCAAGTTTTATACTCTTTATGCTACCTTCAAAACAAGTAAAGGACTTTGATAGAGTAAATAAAGTAAAGCTGGGAAATAACACTTGGGGTAGGTACTAGTCAAGTGGTATAACCAAAGCATGTCTAATGTCTTTGCTTGGGTTATCTAGGTTGCAAGGGTTAGCTTGCATTGTTAATGATGGCTTACTAGTATAATACTTGCAAGTGTTAGCTTTCTAATAATATGTTGCCTTGGTTGGTGAAGTGGTTGAAGTTTTCTTCCTCCTCTTCTTGGTAGAACTCCTCCTCCTCGAAAGCTTGGTCGGTACTATCGTCTATAAATACATACGGAGTACACAATCACCAAACAATACTTAACTAGGCTACTTAGCATTCTAAGGTACACATTTGATGATCTAATATCATCACAAGCATCACAAGGTTTTATTAACTAGTTTCCTTCTTTTTATTTAAGAAAAGTAATTTCTACTCATTGAAAATATCTAAGATTTAATATTCTCCACTTAGAATATGGGATCATATGGGCACAGGTCATCACCACACATTCTAACATATGGGAATGTGATTTAACGGTTGGTTCATATTTACTTTGGTTTAAGTCCATTATTTAATGATTAAAGTGACTAGAAATGCCTATATAGCATTATTTTGGTACTAGTCCAAAGTCACTGCATGTAAACCTTAGTATTATTATGCATTCAGATAGGTATGGTTAAATGTGATTTTTGAGAGTTGGAATCAATTCAAAAGCTATCATGGTTGATTTTATAAAAATGTTTGAATGTGCAAAAGCTTCTGTTTTGTTATTTTTACTAGGAGAGATCTCTAACTCTAATTGAATTAAATCCAACGGGCTTGGATAGATCTTTTCAGAATCTTTCCAACACAATTGGAATCACTCCATTTGGATTTGTAAATCTCTCTGAAATGATTTTCAAACTAGGGGGCAGAACTAAGTTCAAACTAAATTAGAAAAATCTAAGTTTGAATTGCTGGGCTAGCGCGGGAAAGAAATGGGCCGGCCTAGTGGCGCTCAGCGGCGCAGAGAGCGGCTGACAGGTTGGTCCCGCTTGTCAGTGAGACTTAAAACCCGAAACGGTACGGGGCAATCTGGGCGCTACGATTAGAACAGGGATCGACGGCTCATAGTCGTCGTCGACGACGGACTCGTCGCCGGCAAGACCGAAACCTAAACGGCCACCAGGGGTGCAATAGGGGCATACCAGGGCTCCAGCTACTGTGGCGATGCAGGCAAACGAACTGGTGGATGACGGCGAGCTCGGGCGAGGTCGTGGCAGCTCCTGGGGTGGACGAAATCGACGACGCCTCTCCTCCTCTGCTGCGGCAAGCTCCGGCTAAATTCCGGCGAACGGCGGTCCGCCTTGCTCCGGGGATGGGGTGGACGACTCAGTGGAGAGAGGGGAGTGAGATGGTGTGAGGAGTTTGTGCCGGGGTGGCCTCTATTTATAGCTCGACGAGGCGACCAAACGGGATGGGCTGGCGACTCCAGCGAGGGCTGCACAGCATGCTAGCGGCATGGCTGGAGGTAGGGGACGGTGGCCTACCTCCTGGCGGTGCTCTATGGCGTTAATGCGTGGCTAGGGGCGGTGGCGTTTGGTCGGGAGCGTCCCGCGCTCTGGGAGACAGAGGCGGTGCTCGACGCGGCGCACGGCGACTATGGGTCGTGCGGTGGCGCACGGCCATGTCTGGCGGGGTGCTGGGATCGAGGCGGAGCGACGTGCACGGTATTAGGTCGAGGGGCAGCCGGTGGCGTGCTGGCATCTAACGCGCTCTGGGGCGCTCTAGCGAGGTCGCAGAGAGAAAGGGCGGCGAGGCTGTGGGGTGGTCCAGGGGCTGTGGGTGATCGAGGGGTGGATAGGGAGTGGCGGTAGGGTTAGGCGGAGCTAGCGGGCATGCTGGTTTGGCGCGGCACGGTCTGCTGCGAGCTGTCCATGTTCGGCCGGCGGCGACCAAAAATGGGCGGCGCGCTACTGCTGCTCTAGTCTAATGGGTAGGCTGGTTAGAGCTGGGGGAGACCAGGGGACCAAAATTTGCCCAAATATTCGACAATGCATTGATCACCAAATAGTATTAGTTACGCAGAATTTTTGTACATGCCACCTGTTCGACACAATGGCCGCGAGAGAAAAATATTTGAATTTTTATTTGAATTTTGGTGGAGGTGTTGATCACATGCTTGAGCATCTCTGGTTGCTTGGGATTTGAAAATGGAACTCATTTGAGTGGTTTTTGAATAAGTGGGATCTTCTCATATGAACTACATTCAATTTTAAAATGCCATTTAAAATTACCGTTTGTAAGTTTTTGGTAGATCACAAAGTGGGCCTTGGTACAACACTACTTGTACTAGCAAGGGGTGCAATGATCCATATTTGTTTCTGTTAAGAATTGAGTTCTAGGAATAGCCAAAGTAGGCATGTTGATTAAAATGGCACAAATGACCATTTGGTTATTTTATTCAGTTTGATTTGTTTTTCTTTGGGATTTGTTTGGGAATGATCTAGATGATGTTTATTTCACCTAAGAATCATTTTACAAGAAATGGATCACTTAATCATGGCAATTCAAATCAACTCCTCATTTAAATGCACACACATATGAATGCTTTCATATTTTTAAATGGAAAAGTTTTGATGATTTGGATCTTGATCAGTTGGATTAAAGTTTTGGGATGTTACAAATACTCTTGCTAAAACTAAGTTGACAGAAAACATACCCAACACTATATCTGGTGCTTCTTGTGCTTCTTTGGCGTTCATGTGGAAGAGACGACCGTTGCGGTTATGAGGGTTCCCTGGGGCAAATCTTCTTCCTGGTTGAACACGACACTGCTGTTGCGCTGGAGCATTCACATTGGCAATGGCGGCAGTCTTCTTGGGGCACTCATTGGAATAGTGACCCTGAACTCCACACTCGAAACAAGTGATCTGAGACTTGTCTTTAGCTGCGACGGGCACAACATTGCTTCCAGTTATGGGTGAAGTGTTGTTGTTGTTGCTCTTGGGAGGGGCACGGTTGAAATTGTTGGTGTTGCCGGAGTGATTGTTGTTTCCTCCAGACTTCACATTGCCCCCACTATGGTTGGGGTAGCTTGGGTGAGACATTGGGGGTCGGTTGTTCCTCGGTGCATACCCTGGTGAGGGGTTGGGATGGTACTTCTGGTGACTGTTGGATCCAGTTTGCTGCATCATACGATGTTTGTTGTTGTCGTTTGCCTGGTTAATCTTCCCTTCCATCTAAATGGCAGAGTCGACTAGCTCTTCGAGATCCTCGAAGCGGATGTTGACGAGGACAGTCTGCATCTCATCATGCAGTCCGTTCAAGAATCTCTCCTTCTTCTTGGCCTCCGTGTTGATCTCATCAGGTGCATATCTGGCAAGCGACAGGAATCTGTCATGGTACTCCACCACAGTCATTCTACCTTGCTTCAACTCTCTGAATTCATCCCTCATTATAGTGACTAAGCCCTACGGCACGTGGGTGCGGCTAAACTTGATTTTGAACGCTTCACATGTCATCACTTAACCATGGTTCATCAGGCGGATGTTGTTCCACCATACTCTTGCATCTCCTGCCAAATAGTGGGTGGCAAAGAGAACTTTCTCGTTGTCATTGACTCTGGCTACTTCTAGGTTGTTCTCCATTGTCTGCAACCAGTCATCTGCATCTAATGGGTTCTCCGAAGTGCTAAAGATTGGGGGATTGGTATTCTGGAAGTTTTTCAGGTTGGATCCTTGATGATCCTAATTTCCATGGTTCTGGTTGTTGAGAGCCATCTAGGCGATCTGTTGCAGTGTTGCTAGATTAGCTTGGCGCTCTGCCCTGCTTGCTTCTCTATCTGCAATGAGATTCTGCAAGATCTGCAGCATTGGGTCTTGCGATGAGCTGCTCCCTCCTTGGTTTCCACAAGTTATCTGAAGATTGATGTAGATAAAGGGGTAAGAGGGAAAGTTCTAAGGTTCAGGGTTTTGCAACTAACTTCTTTTCATCCATTCAAGAAAAGCACATGATACAAACACACACACACCACAACAACAAGGAAAAACAGATTGTTTTAAGAACCATTCTTCAAGCTACAATACAATGGGATCGATACATCTCATGATACGACAGTGTCTAATGCCTCTACTCATCGTCGATGAAGTCGGAGTCCTCATCGTCAGTGTAGAAGTCCACGACATCCTCCTCCAGAAAGTCATCATCATTGCTGAGGTAAGAATCCATATCTCCTTGGATGTCTTCACCTCCTCTTCTTCCTCTTTTGCTGCAAGCTGAGCTTCTTGCTCCTTGACGGTCTTCTCGAGGTCGGCCACCTTCTTGTAAAGACGGGCGATGGTGAGATCCTTCTTTTCGCGCTGGAGGTGAAGAGACTGATGGTCCTTGACAAGCAGTGAGAAAGTCTAGGCCTTCTGGGCGACAATGGCACGGTTGTGGTTGGCAAACTCCCTAGCATTGTCCAATTCCTTCTGGCGATCGTACAGCAGGAAGTCAAGGTTCTCCACTTGACGCTTCAACTCCGGGTGACCCGGCATCTCCATTGGAATTCCCATGAAGTCACGCCTTGCATAGTGCACAAAGCGGGTTCCTTGGATTTGGTTAACACTGAGGGCACATAGACGTGCGAGAGCTTCATGCATTGCCCTGGCTAATACATCTAGCCAGTTGTTCTCTCGGACGGAGAACTGGATTCTCCCGGACATTGGTGCTTCTATGCTTCCTCGAAGATCAGCGGTGACTAGCCACTGTAAATCTCCTCCTAGGGATCCTGGAAGTTGAGCTCCAAGAAACTTCCAAACAAGTACGATCGCCAGCGGTGACTAGCCACTGTAAATCTCCTCCTAGGTTATCTAGATAGGTCAAGTTTTATACTCTTTATGCTACCTTCAAAACAAGTAAAGGACTTTGGTAAAGTAAAGAAAGTAAAGCTTGGAAATAAAACTTGGGTTAGGTAATAGTCAAAGTAGTACAACCAAAGCATGCCTAATGCATCTTACTCAGGTTGTCTAGATTGCAAGGGTTAGCTTGCATTGTTAATGATGGCTTTCTAAGTATTATACTTGCAAGTGTTAGCTTGCTTTGGTTGGTGCAGTGGTTGAAGTTTTCTTCCTCCTCCTCTTGGTAGAACTCCTCCTCCTCGAAAGCTTGGTCGGTACTATCATCTATAAATACATACGGAGTACACAATCACCAAACAATACTTAACTAGTCAACTTAGCAATCTAAGGCACACATTTGATGATCTATTATCATCACAAGCATCACAAGGTTTTATCAACTAGCTTCATTCTTTTTATTTAAGAAAAGTAATTTCTACTCATTGAAAAATAACTAAGATTTAATATTCTCCACTTAAAATATGGGATCATGTTAACACATGTCATCACCATATATTCTAACATATGGGAATGTGATTTAAATGTTGGATCACATTTAATTAAGTTTAAGTTTAATATTTAATGATTTAAAGTGACTAGGGCCCCCTTCTTTTTAGCTTCTTGGGCAGCTTCTCCCAGAAGCTACCCTCGACCAGCTTCTCCTAAAATCTCATCTGCCAAAATTGTTTATAATTTTCAATTAACATTGAAACTACTAATTAAGAAGTTTGAACGAATTTTGAAGATGAGCTTCTGAAAGAAGCTAGTGGAGGATAGCTTCTGGGAGAAGCTGCACAAGAAGCTGAAAAGAAGGGGGCCCATGCCTATATAGCATTATTTTGGTACTAGTCCAAAGTCTCTGCATGTAAACCTTAATATTATTACGTATTCATATAGGTATGGTTAAATGTGAATTTTGAGAGTTGGAATCAACACAAAAGCTATTATGGTTGATTTTATAAAAATGTTTGAGTGTGCAAAAGCTCCTGTCTTGTTATTTTTACTATGAGAGATCTCTAACTCTAATTGAATTAAATCCAACGGGCTTGGATAGATCTTTTCAGTAGCTTTCTAAAAAAAATTGAATCACTCAATTTGGCTCAGTAGATCTTCTTGAATTGATTTATAAACTAAGGGATAGAAGTGAGTTCAAACTAAAATAGCAAAATCTATATTTCAACTAACTGGGTTGCGCGGGAAAACTAACGGGCCGGCCCACTGGCACTCCGCGGCGCGGATGACAACTGACAGGAGGGTCCCGCAGGTCAGCGACACATCAAACGCGAAGCGGTACGGGGCGACATGGACCGTTGGATTAAAAGGAAGATCTACGGCTATGGCTTGTCGTCAACGACGGACAGGTCGCCGGTGAGGTGTAACCCTAGCGGCTTGGTGGGGGTCTGGGGCGGCTTACCGGGGCTCCGGCAAGGGTCGGCGAGGCGGACAAACGAACAAGTCGAGGACGGCGGTTCTCCTGGTACTCGCGGTGTCCCGATAGGTGGCCTTGATCAACGACCCCCCTTCTTCTCCCTCCGTGGAAGACTCCGGCGAAATTGCGGCGCTGCGGACGGCGACTTGCTCCGGTGGGGCTCTGGGAGTGTTCTGAGAGGGACGGGATGAGAGTGGTGTGAGGAAATGGTGCTGGGGAGGCCTCTATTTATAGGCTCGGCGAAGCGGCAGAGGAGCATGGGTGGTGCTTTCGGTGATGGTGATAGAGGGCAGGCTAGAGGTGGGCGGTTCCACAGCGATCGTCAGTCGGTGCGGCGTCTGAAATGTGGTCGGGAGAGGTGAGTGGCGCGGCACGCACGATGTCTCTGCCGACGGCGAGTTTCGCGGTGACCGGCGACTACGGGGCACGGTCAGGGGAACAGGCATGTTCGTTAGCTTCCTAGGATGGTGGTGATCGTGTAGGCGGGCGGCTGGAGCGAGGCAGGGTCTAGCTGAGCGGGGACCGTGTGCGCTCTGCGGGCGGTGTTGGCATGGCAGACAGGCTTCGGGCGCGGCGGTTCCTGGCCGCTCCTTGCTCTGTTCGCGGGCTAGGGCTGGCTTGGCGGTGGAGGTGGACCACATGCGACGTGCTGGACATGGTGGGCGATACTAGCGGCGGCTATGGCGCGTTGTCACCGGTGAGGGGCTCAATGGTGCTCGGCCTTAATGGCCATGACCATTTGGTCGTGTGCACAGTGGGTGGCCGGGCTATAAAAGGGTAGGGGGTGCACTAGGGTGGCTTTGGTTGCAAAATGGGAGACCATATTGGTCCAAACACTGCTCATAATAGTGTTTGTGGTTTTTGTTTGAATTGTGCCCACAAGGTGTTTTTAGAAATGGCCGAAAGGATTCAAGTTTTGAATTTTGAGATGATTTTTGGTGGAGTTGTTTGTCACATGCTTAAACATCTTTGGTTGCTTGGGTTTTGAAAATGGAGGTCATTTGAGTGGTTTTTGAATAAGTGGGATCTTCTCATATGAACTACATTCAAATTTCAAATGTCATTTAAATTTAGTGTTTGAAAGTTTTTGGGGTGAAGCAAAGTCGGCCTTGGTACATAACTACTTGTACTAGCAAGGGGTGCAAAGATCCATATTTGTTTCTGTTAGGATTTGAGTTCTAGGAATAGCCAAAGTAGGCATCGTGATTAAAATGGCACAAATGACCATATGCTTCTTTTATTCAATTTGATTTGTTTTCCTTTGGGATTTGTTTGGGAATGATCTAGATGATGTTTCAATCACCTAAGAATCATTTTACAATCAATGGATCACTTAAACATGGCAATTCAAAACAACTCCTAAATTAAATGCACACACATATGAATGCTTTAATATATTTTAAATGGAAAAGTTTTTGTTAACTCTAAATTTGATGATTTGGATCTTGATCACTTGGATTAAAGTTTTGGGATGTTACACTTCTTGATTGACTAGATTTGTGCATGAAGTTTGACTTGATGTGCAAATGCATGTTGCATCATCAAGTTATTACTTGATGTTATAGACCTAGATAGATAAGGGAATTCGTATAAGGGAGTGACGAGTTCCGAAGATCAAGATGAAAACTTGCACGAAGAAGGAAGTTAAATATAAGGAATATCAACACAATTTTGAAGGATAAATCAATCCCAACTCATTATGAGCTGGCAATAAGAAGGATTATTAGTGCAAAAAAAGGTGGAGAGCAATATGAAGGAATGAACTTAAGTTCACTCAAGATAGGTGATGTTTCTAAGAAGCTAATGAAGTAGTTGTACCAAGATCATGGAAGTATCATAAATCAGTGCAAAGAAGAATTCTTCGAAGAAAAGTGGTATTCAAGGTCTGACAACTCAGAGAGAATGCCAGTGGTAAGTCGAAAACCCGTAGGGTAATTCATACATCTAGGAGGATCCGCAGGTGGCCTTCGTAGTTGGTATCCGCAGCTGGTACCCTATTGGTCTAGCTAATTAGGTCATCCTTGTGTAAGTTAAGGAGTATAAAACTTGGCCTAAGTTAACTTAGATCTAAAGAAGTATACAATTGAATATCGTTTTTCGAGACGCTTCAAGAAATCAGGCTTACCAAAGAGAAAATGTCCAGAAGGTTAAGAGTAAGACAAATAATGTTGGAAGATTCATTTCGGAGATCCACAATTGTGTGGCTATACCACAAATTCTTTCGTGAGACCTTATATAGGTAAGATGTGAGCTAGATAGAGACCAATATCCTTACTATTGAGTTAATGGGTATTATACATGTAGTTAGAGACCATTAGGAAACCCCAAGGGGGGAGAGTAAACAATAAACATTGGCATGTTGATTATTTGACTTTCCGACTAAAGGTTGGAGAAGAAGTACAGAGTTATGATGAGGTTAAGCCTTATTCTCATAAGGTTATAAGAAGCCATCACTATAAAGTATTTCCGAGAGTATGTCCGGATGATTAATGAAAGGAGATAAACCATGCTAACTTTAGCGGACTAGTTATAAAGTGGGAAACCACTCGTAAGTTGTCATTTAGAGTAAAGAGAGTACTCCAAAATAGACCGGTATAGTGTAATCAGAAAACTAGATTGGAATGGATAAAATGTGTCCACAACCAATTCTAAATAGAATTGTAAGGACATAATCCAAGAAATTATAGTAAAAAAAACCATAGGATAAATTAGAAGTGATAATGGATATTGTCAAGGATGAAAAGGATTCAAGGAAAAAGATCTGGATATGGGATACCTCAATTATCCCCATTTGTGATCACAATGTAATTGAGAAATGTCGTGATCTTTACAAGTCAACACCTTATCCCGAAATGTAAGAGAGTACAAACTTCGGGGATGAAGTTTATTTTAAGGGGGAGAGTCTATTACATCCCAGCATTAGAGCTTAGAAATAAGCTGAGATAAGGTGTGTGCATTGCATTCATGCATAGAAACTCCGGATAATTTTTGTGTTTTTAAATAAAACTTTTCAAAGAGATTTAAGATTCTCTTAACTTGGTGGAACTGAAGTAGATCATCAAGTTGATTGCAATAAGTTTCAATATGACCTTTGCTAAAACCTTATCTTTGGGTAATATTATCTGATCTAAGGGTAGATCAAATGTAATAAAACTAAGTCACAGCACACTACTTAATAAGGAGTACTTGATCTTGTAGAGATCATTACATGGTATTCCATACAACAACTCAAGGATGAATAATTAATATTTCAAAGATGATATCAAGTTATTACCTACAACAAACTCTGAATACCAAGTTAAGTATATAACTTAAGTAAAGAAACCCCATAACTAAACCTTGATATAGTTGCTTGCCATAGTTATTCCTACCATGAGCATCATGGTAGTTCTTAAACATTAACCCTTATCACAAATAGATTAGAAAGGGAAGTCAAGCCAAGAGCATCCATCTCATATCTTTGTTGCCATATTAGTAGGTTACATTCCTATTTAACCAAGTCCTAGTGTCAACTGATCATCAATGTGTGTGATCAATTCTTGAACTATCACTTGTTGATTCTTAGATTTGACCTATTATATTAACCATCCAAAGACCTTAAGTAAGTTAATAAGAAGAAGGAGCTAGTTATGGTTGAGTGTGCCATCATCAATGGAATGTGATCCTTAGTGGAGATCAAACCATATGATGTTGGAGGATTTAACTCACTCATGAGTTAACTAGAATAAGTGCCTAAGCCTAAGAGTTAAGCTAGTAATTCAGAAGCTATGAGAAAGCTAGTAGCATTAGAGTATCCAATAATAATCTTGTTAAGCCGAGTGGGTTTGAACTTCAAGCAAGTTTCCCTAACAAGATAAGTCTTATAGAGAGACTAGTACAAGTCTACTGCCTAGTGATGATAGATGTTGATCAAACAATTAAAAGCCTAAGCTTTGCTTGATCAAAGGTTGGTGGTCATTATTCTCAAGTCATTGGAGAATAGATGACCAGTTGATAAAGAAGAGTTGTGAGTATACCAAATTAGGTAAAGCCTTAGTAAGCTGAATCACCTGGCTTGATCATGAGAAGTCAAGCTAGAGTACGATACAGTATATAGTATGAGTTGTATGGAGTTGTTGGAAGCCTACTAGTGTAATCAAGCTAGTACAAGAACAAACTTGTATTATGGGAGTAGTATCATACCTATTCTAGAGGATTGATATCCCTTATTATATATAGTGAGGATTGTAGTATTGCAACCCTTGGTAGCAGTTGTAAGATGAGGTTAAAGGAATTAATGGATGGAGTTAGAAGTAACTAGATCAATGAAGTTAGAACTAATTAGTTGAATGACTTCCTCAGAGGTAATTTAGAAATGGAAGTCATATATACTAGGAGAAGAATGAAGGAGTAATGTTGATGTGGCATGACCATGTCATCATATGATGATTGATATAGTGGAGTCAGATAGTTAACTTATTCAGAAGGAAGTGATCTTTGTAAATAAGATGAAAGAGATTTATAGAGTATATTTAGAAGAGGAATTCCTTATCTAACGTTAACCTTAGTGAGGTATTAAGGTAAGGATTCTTTTGAAACCCTAACCAAGATCATATCAAGCCATGACAGAACCATGTCTACCTCTTTGTCCAGATCCTCATAATTAAGTTAGTAGTTAAATCAATTCCTACTTATAGGCAGCCAAAGAATAGTAGCTCTTAGTCAAGTAAAGTTTCTAAGAGATAAGTAGAAACCATATGAGTGTTTATAGATGGAAGCCTTGTCCACCTTATTGTCTTAAACCCTAATAAAGAACCTAGTCTCATAGAACCATCAAGATCACATTAGGAAAGTAATCTTTGTAGCTCACTCTAAGTTGAGATATCACCTTGGTCACCAAACATGATGACAATATGTATTATCTTTAATATTGATCCATGTCTCTAATTGAAAATGAGTTATTAAATCCTCTCAAAACGAATATACCTATATTTGAATAAACATTAGCCTTTCTCCAATGGTGATTGTTGTTTGTGCATAAATACTCAACCAAGATTGTTTTATGCTAGCTATAAATCCCACAAACTAAGTAGAGTTTGAATAAGAGAAATCACCAAATATGGAGAACCATGAAATTCAAATGACCATACCATGAATCACAAGGTTTAACACCTTATAATATATATAGATAAATCCTTTATGAGGATAAGTAGGAACACGATTCTATATACATCAATAAACATTTCAAACCAGTACCATTAAGATTATCAAGTGAAACCAGAATCATTTTTATGAAATCTCATTATGAGAAGTAATTCCTAAATCCCTAATCCCTACTTACTTTGTTTAATAGTGGAAATTGTAACACACTAACCAGGTTAGATCAATCAACTAATATCATGTCCTTAGAAATGTTTGAAATACTGTATTAAAGTTTTAATGCTTAAAGGATTGGAATTTGAATTCAAAATCAATTAAGAAAACATAAAATGACTCGCAGAGCTTCAAATTTACGCCCAAGAATCGTAGCGCTTAAGCTGTCGCTCACGCGGTACCGCAGGAACAACCTGCTCGCTTGACCACAACCCAACATTGGCCCATGCCCAGGTACCCCTTCGCGTCGTCTGCCCTAGCGATGGAAGTAGCTCTGTGTCGCTTGCTCTGCCGCTCACCGTAATGCTCGCCAACGCCGTGATTCGTGCCGCCAGCGCCTACAAGTACTACACCAAAGCCGCCGGAGAATCCTAGCATGCACTTCCCCTCCTTAAACTCTCTAAACCGTGCAAGGACCAAACCCTAGCCCCTAGGAGCTTCGGTGCCTCGTCGTCTCCGGTCACCACTCACTGATACGAGCACACCGGAGTGACCACCGTGGAGTCCTCGTTCTGTTGCCCTAATCAGCGCAAGCCAGGGAGCTCTTAATCGTTCCAATCGACTGCTTCTTTCCGAAGACCGACCGAGCTCCGCCGCAACATCGTCGTCGCCTCCGACCTCCTCCTGCCGAATCGACCCCACCAACAATAGCACTGTAAGCCTGTGGTGCTTAGGCACCTCTTCGTTTTCTTCCTCTCGCTCTGTGGCGTCCTCTCCACGACCACCTGTGAGCATCGCCGCCGTTTGTCATCACCGGCGAAGCTCCGGTGACCATTCGAGGGCGGCGCCACCACCGTTCGACTCCTCTTGACGCCCTCAATCCAACGCACCAGCTCCCATTTGCTCGCGTGCTCTCGATCGAGAGATCGATCAAAGACCTGGGGAGATCACCCACGGGTGATGTCAGCATGACATCCTGCTGATGTCATAATTCCATTTTATTTATTTGTTTTATAATTTCTGAATATGACGTGACATAGGTCCCACCAATCAGTGGCTTGGGTAGAATAGGTTGGGTATAAAAAGTCTACACCGTGTGTACTGTGTCATGCTGATGTTAGCAGTGATGCAATAAATCAATTATTAGTTATTTAAATAAATACAGAAAATATATAAATCTTATTAAATCAATATCTTTTGTTTTATAACTCATAAAAATGTATATAATATATCAAAATGCTCAGAAAAATAAAATCTATAATTTAACTTTATTATCAAACATTATTGTGTTACCTAGTTAAATAATTATTATCTAATAAAGATTTTATAAGTAATAATACTTTGAAAATTCATATTTTAATATTGGTAAATGAGAAAAATATAAATAATATACCAAAATTCTTAGAAAAACAAAATCTACATTTATAAACTTGTTTCATTTATTTTTGTGTCACTTAACTCAGTATTTATTATTTATTTAGTTTTTATAAAGTAATAAAACTTATAAAAATCATATCTTATTATTTAAAAATCACAAAAAATCTATACTATTAAAAGGCTTATGGTCTTGATGGTCTGGTAGGTCATTTATAGTTTCTGATTTTACCTCTAAAGTGCTAGGCTAAGCTATAAAAAATTATACGGTTGCCACCGGCAAGTTATACATAGGGATTTGACTGGTCGCTTTAGAATCTTGTGTTGGAATAAAACTCTACTAGATCGATCACGTGTAGGCATTATTTGTATTAGACAAGATTTCTTTTATATAATAATCCTATAAATAGAAGCAACAATCTAGATCAATGAGAGGAGCTCAACATGCCGCATCCCGGTCCCTGGGCCACTTTAGACACGCCGTCTTCTTCAAAGTCCGCCCCAGCAGCAAACACGACGTGTCGACGTCCACGAGATGCAATCAAATACTGTTCGGCATCATCTGGGCTCGCCTAGAACTTGCAGGACTCCCAATGTTTCCTGTGGCTGCGTCGGCGAGAGCGCTCCAGGAGCGACTAGTGAGCCTCTTCTCCGCTCGACCCATACGCTCATCCATGAGAGAAATTGTGCCGCTAGCAATGCTGCTGAGCAAAGCCGATCACCACGCTGACTAACCGCTCTAGGTTAGGATGAACTGCAGGAGCCGTCAGCTAAGCAACACAGCTTAATCAGCTGGGGATGTTCAGATAGAGAACTCTGCACAACCAGCGAGGTCGCCCTAGAGTTGCTTATGTAGAGCATGCAAGCACCAAACATAATTCGTTGGAGAAGTGATGGAAAAAATCAAAGACAAGGCATGACTTATAAACATACGGTCGTTGCGTTGAACTCTACTGTGGTCGCTGCGTCAAATTCGCGGTCGTCACGACACACCTGATCGTGAGCGTCTTCGTGCCGACATTGGAGATATGGCCTCAGCCCTTGGTGACTGTTCACCGCTACCGCCACCGTGCCGGAACACCGAGACCGGAGGCGCATCGCGCACGGTGAGGCTACGCAATGCGTGGCGTCATTCACATATGGCGTCACGTCGGTACGTCGTTTGTCCATCCAAGGCACTATCCTAGAACCGTACGTCTACCATGCAGCGTCTGGAGATCAGCCAAGCTCGAGCGAACACACCCAGACAACCACATCCGTTTTCATCCTAACAATCTCTGCAAATTTAGTCAAAACAGGCTATCTACTTCACTCCGGTATATCTTATTTTAATCAGATCCAGCTGCTAGCAGAGAGCCTCAGATTATAGGTTACCACCCCCAGCCGACCTCCCATGGTTCAATTATCATCGGAAGACCTATATCTAGCTTGATCACCATGATTTATTTTACACACTATCTAATGTCTACATGCTCACGTTTAGTTTTAACTCATCACATTGGCACGTATGTTATGCTCAAACATTAATTTTATAATTAGTCCTAGATCGCACCTAAATGATTTAAGGTCTCAAATATGTGTCTTTTAGATAACCAACCTCAACAGTCAAGATATAAACTTTTATTATAGCATGTAATTAGGTTACTATTTGGTGGTAGTTAGAGAGCTTCCGTTATGAGTGGTGTAATTAGGTTAGCATAACCGATGGAGTTTTTTAGTTTATCTTGAAAATAGTGAAAAAGAATGTTCTGAAAAATGCTCTAGGAGTAAACATTTGGCTCGCAAAGCGCGTCATACCGACATGAGAAGCATGGATTAAGCATTAACTGATTTAACAAATCTCGTGCTACCAATCACCCGTATAATTTGTTGTGTTAAGAAAACGGGAGATTTAAGATATTTCAAGCCAAAAGGCTACTAGCACTCACCGACGAGAACTACAGTGCTTCATAGAGGTTCGCGGCGCTCAGCGCTAAGGCGGCCGAGACCGACGATGCCGACGATGTCCAGAACGATAGCGCCAAGGTGGTCGAGACCGACGCAGCCGACGATGTTCAGCACGACGTGACGTAGATCCAAGGCCACGACGAGCGCCACTGAAGATATCCCAGAGGAGTACGGAGTGTGAACACGATGGCATACCTTGAGGATGGACGGCGGATATTGCATAGTCCATGCATAGTAGTGCCGCCTGGCGGATGGGCCCAGTAGAGAAGGCGGGGTTGGGGTAGGCTTTAGGATTGGACTCTAGGGACATATCTAGTGCACTCGACATGGTCGTTGGTCGTATGAGGCGAGCCAGCTCAATGACGGCGGTTGAGAAAATGAAGGCGCGGTTGTGGTATTGCGGCCGCGGTGTAGAAATCACATCGAGTCAACCATCAATCGATTTGTTAGCTTAGCTTGGTCGCCACTGGGGTCATCGTCACCATCTTGAAGCAGCGAACAAGGTAGTAATTTGGGATTTTTTTGGGGTCAGCTTGTGAGGAGGAACAAAAGTGTCGGCGCTTCAAGAAAATGGTTAAAGCTTTCAAAACAATTAAAGCTACTGATGTACCCCTCTGATCCAAATTAATGTTCTCACTTTTTTCTAGATTCGGATATATCCAATCATATTTAGTAGTAGATACATTCGAATCTAGACAAATCTAAGAACATTAATTTGGATCGGAAGAAGTACTAAAAAGTCATGCTGTTTCTATGTAGTGGTCAGTTATATTTGGCCTTACTTTACTGTGGCTTTAACATCATTAGACTAATTGAATGTGATTTTCACGACTACATGAATTAAATCATCATGTGTCTTTCACTATAATAAGCCCATGTTTCGAGATAATTATTATTGCGACATGGTATAAAATAGAGGTAAATTAAGGACTCCATGCAATTTGTATTCGATTGCTTAAAGGTTTTTAAAAATAAGAAATATTATTATTCATTTGATTTATTTGATTTAATGTGAAGCTGTAGTACGTACGGGTTCTGTGCTAGTACCTACAACATACCAAATTGATTAAAAAATAAAATCTACACATTAAAAATGTCAACTCTCACTTTTGAAGTAAAATAAAATGTGAAGGTTTAATAAAACTAGTTTAAACCCTTTTCTTTTGTTTTAATGCATACAAATTATATATTTTTTTCTTATGCCTTTAATATAAGTTATTAAAAATCTAAAAGTATAATAACAAGTTCAATTGATGTTAAGTGAACTCAAGATAGGTCTAACCATTTTAAGTTGTACTTACTAAAACTACCATTTAAAATTAAGTAAATCTTACTCTCCAAAAATATTTTATCAATTATAAAATCATCAAGAATTGAGTATTAATTCTTTTACAATTTGGGAATCCACTTTAAAAGTTAAACAAAGTTTATAAGTATTTAACATGATGCCATTCCCATGTTTATAAAAATAAGTATTAATTCTATAATAAGTAAGTGATTATATTCACTTATAAATCAAGAGAACACCACTTCCATAAAGGCATAATACTTTTGTTTCACCTTCATGAATTGTTAAAGGTCTCCACTTGCTAGTGGAATAACTTTTCAAAAATACTAATTGTTCTCTACTTTAATACTTGTAATTAATAAGAAAACCTTAAACTGTTAGCTTTAAGTTTAAATGCTTTTACTTTGTAAAGTAATCTTTTCTTCAAAAGTTATTCTTTTAAGAAACATTAAAGAAATCCTTAAACATTTCTATAAGAACTTTAATTGTTTAACAATCTTGCCTAAGTAATCTTTTAAATACCATGCTCAATTGAGTGATTTAGTATGGTATGCTACTTGTTGTACTTACATATTGTTTCACGCACTCTCACAAGCCTTAATAAGAAGCACATGTGTGAAGCTAGTATAAAAGTGCAACACATTCCAAAGAACTCAGCACCAACTTTAAACCCTAGATCAGATATGATTATTCTGGGGATTCGCCTTATCAAATTGCATTACATTACTTATGCATACCTGCATCTTGCTCCTTTAAACATTCGTCCTTACCGGACCAATGATGCTACTTTCAGAATTTGGATCTTCTAATGCCTTGAAGACCGAGAGTGCATAATCTTGCAATCACAAAAGGCAAGTTCACAACTTGCTCATGTCCTTTGATTATTTTCTATCAAATGCTTGTAACACGAATGTTGTCATCACTTGCATTTCAAAAAGTTAGAAAACACTATTTTCATAATAATATGATTATGGATTATTTACGAAATGGTAATAATCTATTGATACAGTTCCAGTCGTAAAGGAACATAATATCTAGGACTTAACAACCAATATCGCCAGTTCTAGCGCCGTATATTACGCGTTAACCATGAGATTTGGAATGGGGCAGAGAAGTCAGATGTATCTTCTTCCTCTCGCATGCATCCGGATGGCCAGGTCGTGGCTATTATCCTCGCAGCATGCATTAATTGGTAATTCGTAGAGGATATGCAGCATATGGGTGGGAACCCTCAACGTCCCATGATAGTTCTGGCATCTGACGGTGTGTACTAACCATTGTCGTAATTCAATGTGTGGGCATGGCGTACACCAAGGGGACATGCGGGGTCGCGAAGGGGGGCGGTGATTGGCTTGGATCTTAGACTGGGCCCCATACCAAGGAAGTATGGACAAGCTCATGACTTGGGTGTGCAACAAAGCTAAGGTCTCTCATGGGTAAAGCAACGCACCTCTGTAGAGTGTAAGAATTGTGACATGTTACTCCCTGTTCCGGGAAGGAGCTACGAACATGGCAGGAAAGGAACCCCATGAAGGTTCTGGTCAAGCTGTGAAGGCTGTCGGACATAGTTTTTAGAAATAAAAGCAACCTTTGAAGAAATGTTTACGAAAACCTGCATTGCCTATGACCTATGGTCTGTGGCTATATAGATAGTGTATGAAACACTCATTTTTAGTGAACTTGTTGAGTACGCTCGTACTCAACCGTACCTTCTTAACCCTTGCTAGGTTTTAAGCCATTGAAGACGACGTGAACATCAATTTCTGCTCAAGAAACCATCATCGGCAGCTCAAATCGTTCAATCAAGTCAATGAAGTCAACATATACATCAACCGAAGTGAAGAAGAAGTTCTTGATTAGATAGGAGTAGATACTCTAGCCATAACACCTACCTCTGTAGAGCATGGCATTAGCAGCAATTGCAAGCCAATTAGTTCAGATGCTAGTCCTAGTAACTAGATAGTTATGAGTTGTTAATCTGATTCTTCTTTGTAAGAAGTTCTTTCTCTCTCTTTAACCTAGAGTGTTCTCTGGATCTTTTGTAAAGAGTCGAGTTGTAATCTATATTCATGTCTTGGACCTGATGTGTGTCTGTTGTACCACTCTGAGGAATGTAATACTAGTGAACGGTGTTTCATTGGTGTTATGTCAACGACTATAGTGTACTACATCATGCAGTGGTATGCTGGGTCACCGCAACCGCTTGCCATGCAACTAATCGCCTCTACCTAAGCTCATGACCAGCCGCTTTGAGATGCCTATGATGGGGGAGTTGGAATTCTTTCTTGGTTTTGAAGTCAAGCAATTGAGGAAGGGAACCTTCATCAACCAAGCCAAATATATCCAAGATATGCTCAAGAAGTTCAACCTTGATCAAGTAAATGGAGTCAAAACTCCCATGCACACGAAGGTTAATCTTGATCTCGATCCCAAGGGTAAGGATGTGGATCAAAAACTTTATCGCTCGATGATTTGTTCTTTGCTCTATCTTTGTGCATCTCGACCGGATATTATGTTGAGTGTGGGTATGTGTGCAAGATTCCAAGCCGCACCAAAGTAAAGCCACATGGTGGCGGTCAAGAGAATCTTTCGATATTTGGTTCATACCCCTAACTTTGGGCTATGGTACCCCAAGGGAGCAAGCTTTGACCTCATTGGATACACGGATTCAGATTGGGTGGGAGACATAGTGGAAAGGAAGTCAACCTATGGTTCTTGTAAATTTCTTGGAAGATCCTTGATGTGCTGGTCCTCGAAGAAACAAAATTGCGTGTCTATGTCCACCGCCGAAGGCGAGTACATATCCGCCGCAAGTTGTTGTGCTCAATTTCTATGGATGAAGCAAACCTTGAAGGATCTTCGACTTTCTTTCAACAAGGTTCCCCTTCTTTGTGACAATGAGAGTACCATTGCTATTTCTCACAACCCGGTGCAACACAACAAGACAAAGCACACTGAGATTCGTCATCATTTCATTCAGGATCATGTTGCAAGAGGAGACATTTCATTGGACTATGTTCCTACCAAGTCCAATCTAGCGGATCTTTTCATGAAGCCACTTGATGAAGCAAGGTTCTAGGAGTTGAGGCATGAATTAAATATATCATAGATTCGAGCTATGTGGTTTGAGTATCTTGCACACCTACCCGGGTCTCAAAGAATATCTTGTTTGGATGTACGCATGGATTTAGGGGGAGTGTAATTCCTCATATGAACCAACACTCTCCCTATTATGCACACATTAATGTATTCATTCTCTATGGTATCTCAAGGAGACAAAATGATCTTAAATGATGAGTGTTGGTAGTGAACCCAAGATATATCTTCGCGGTGTCAGGCCAAATATACTCATATATGGTGGCCTAGGCCACTGACATTGTGGTGTTTTCTTTGTTTTTCTTTTGTGGTGTTTCCCCTTGTGTTTCCATGTTTTCGTTTTGTTATTCATTTTTCGATCTTTGTTTGTCTTTTCACAGTTTGTGCCATCTATCCCAAGCCTTTTCTCCTCCCCTTAAACCTCTCTCTCTCTTGCACAAGGTCACTTCCTAGCCATTCCAAATCTAGAAAGTTTTTTTCCTGGGCGTCACCCGTAGTTCCGGCCGACGTCGGTAATACCGCTCCGGGCCCAACTTCCCCAGAACTTCCGTCCGGACTAGTTCTACCACTCTAGTTTTGCACTATGGCACCTGGCCAGTACTACTGGTCAAGCGTGTGTCCTATAAGATGCGGGCCAAGGGGCCATGGGATCTTCTTCCCCATTTGCCTCCTGGCCCTCTTCTTACGAACACGCCTCGCCCAGGGAAGCACTCCATGGTGGCGCCACTGGCACCACTAATTCCGACCACCCCTCCCCAGATCTGCTCCGTGGGAATCTTCCCCACCTCGATCTCCCGCCATGGACCCTGGTATTTGCTCCTCTAACCCTCCTTTGATGGAGATCTGGCCATTCTTGTGCTTGAGTAGGGCATGCCATGTCTAGGGCTCTTCTTTAGCTAGAACTATTTCAGTAGATCGTGGTAGGCTAGGATTCGTTGGTAGAATAGATTTCCCCAATACATTGGCTAGATTTCACCTTTTGGTGCTCTTACGAACCGCTTCATTCATGCCCAGACCGGTACTACCGGTATGGCTCAACCAGTACTACCGGTGGGGTCCTCACTACCAGTACTACCGGTGGGGGCACGACCGGTACTTCTGGTGAGCTTCGCGCCACCGGTAGTTCCGGCATCTTGGCGGAACTACCGCTACACCAAAATTTGAACTCTGCTACTGTATTCTATCAATCTTTTCTAATGTGTTTTTCCTTCGACCTTGTGCACTTATATTCCATTCCCTCTCTACTCTTTGTTATCTTCTCAGGGCAAGGTGGTTCCCATCGTGGCTCCAAGAGGTCTCGTTCTCCCCCTCATGGTCCTTTAGAGATTGATGAAGATGATCTCGAAGTTGTTCATCCTCCTGCTCAGATTACTCATCAGAGAGCTGGTGCTGAGCGTCGTGCTACTGCTGCTGAAGGAAAGAGGCCTGCTCTAGCAAGCCAGAAGAAGACCACCACTGGTCCTGACATCAACAAAAAGAAGATCTCATCATGGCCTCAGGCAGCATATGAGGAGTTTCGCAAGATTGATCCCTATATTGTTCCCCGTGATCGTCTGGCTCATGACCCCTTCTTCCATACCAAGCACCAAGAAGAAATCTATACCAAGGTGTATGCCTCCAAGAAGAAGAATGTGGTTGCCCCCAGAAACACATCAACGTCGCAAAGATGGAAAGCAATCCCAGTTACTTTGGTGAGGCTCTCAACATGTGCAGGAGGTTTTGTCTCATTCGGCTTATGGAGCATCGTGAGAATTATGATGAGAGGGATATTACACAGTTTTACTCCACCCTCTACATTGATGCTAATCATCAGGATAGGAATTTGAAGTGGATGACTCAAAACAGGTTTCTGACTGACAAATGGTCTGAGTTTGCTGCTCTTCTTGGCTATCCCATTCTGCAAGGCCCACGCGCAAATGGATGACACGTTCACAAGGCCAAGGCCTCTGAGACTGAAGTTCTGGAGCCCTTGTACATTGAGGGCTGGGGTGTCAATGGTAATGTTGTTCATCTCCTCCAACCTATGATATCATGCGCAAAGTCTACCAGAACACCATTGCTCCCAAGGCAGGTAACTTCGATCAGCTTCATGCCTTCCAGATTGACCTCATGTATCAGACTTATCGCCATAGAAACTCTCAGGAACGCATTGATGTTATGGACTATCTGTTTGAAGAGATTTGGTCTGCCCTGATTGAGAAGAGATTGTGTCCCTATGCTCCTTACATCTAGACCCTCATCAATGCTAAGTGGCTAGAGGCCATAGGTTCCTCTTATCCTTAGGATGTCTGCACTATTCATGAGGAGAAGACCTTCCATGTAATGAAGCATGTGAAACCGCATTCTCAAGCTGAGAGGGAAGTTGCTGCTGTGGAGGCTGCCAAAGATGATGCGGATGCATCAGGCCATGCTAGTGATGGGGACCGTGCTGAGGCTTCTCCTCCAACTTACTTGAGATATAGCCATCTTGGGCTAAGAAGTTGCTGAGGAAATTTAAGAAGACCTTCTGTTTCATTCAGGAACATGAGTATCAGTCTTATGTTGCTCATAGGCACAATGTCAAGAGGGAGAAGGCAATCATGGGGAAGCTTGATATAGAGGTATATCCTGAGTCTAACTCCATCACCGCGCCCAAGGATCAGTGGGTCAGTTCGCATTGTAGGTGGACTAACAGTGATGATGAGTCCAAGGTCACCGTTCCTTTTCCGCCCGCTTGGAACAATGCCTCATGGGACTCCGAGCCTCCTCCTCCGTATGTTGGTGGGTGGGGCGCTTAGACTGTCTACTTTGTCCCTTTTTGGCGTCTTGATGCCAAAGGGGGAGAAAGTGTTCCTTTTGGGCTATGGTATTTGCATGGGTTGTGTCACAAGCTCACTCTTTCTTTGATATTTTTATGCTCATGCATGCTTTTCCTCCATTATGTATGCTTGTGTACCTCCGTTATTTATTTTTCTATGTACCTCGTTTATGTATGCTACTATGTTGGTGAGATTATGTGTTGTGGTATCTATGTGATGTTCTAGTGGTTGGTTATTGTGGGCTAAGATATCTTGTGGAGGTATCTTCGTTTATCTAATACTGTCTCACCACATTGGTATTGGTGCAAGGTATGGGTCCCTCCCTTTCGTATTCCTTTCCTTGCACCCTTGTTGGTTTGTTTACAGAGCGGGAGCTATCTCGCATGTGTGCTTGTTGCATTCCAGAAGGAATTTTTCATACATCTTGCACACATCTAGGGGGAGCTTCTTATTTCTATTTTTCATAAGGCTATTCTTGTTGATATCTTTTATGCAAATCTTGTGGGGTTGTCATCAAACACCAAAAAGGGGGAGATTGAAAGGATATTGTTTTCTCCATGTATTTTGGTGTTGATGACAACTCCATTTGTGGTTTAACCATGTGCCTAAGTTGTAGGTTTTATCTACGGACGTTTCAGTTGGTGGACTTCTCTCTTGAAGGAGCTTGAAGACGGTGGCTATTATTTGCACTTTCTTTTAGGTTACCGTACTATCAAGAGGGGGTCAACCTAGGAAGGTTGTGGGAAATCATGCTTTCGTGCACAGACCATATCAGCACATCCACAGCCTACCTATGTTTTCAGTGAGAGAGAGAGAGAGATCCCTTGAGGAGTTTGAGTAGTTTCTGACTTGACCAGTAGTACCGGCCAGGCCCCGGTAGTACCGCCAAGGGGTTTTCAGGAGATGATCGAGCAACACTTCCGGTTGTTTTTCCGGCTCTAATTCCGCTAAATATGAATTTGGTTCAGATATACTTCTGTATTGAACTGCTTGATTTGCCAGAATTAGCGTTGGAACTAGTGTCGGAAGTATCGGCAGGAAGTTTTGGTTTGGTTGGACTAGAACTTCTGGCCATAACTGACCAGCGCCGGTCCCCTTTGATCGGTAGTACCGCTCCCGCCCGGTAGTTCCGATCAGTCCCACGCGACCCGGTAGTTCTACCCTTTTTTTGCTCCTAGTTCTAGCAAATACGAAAACGGTTCAGATACTTCTCTATATCGATGTGTTTATTTACCGGAAGTTGGATCAGAACTTGGATCGGTAGTTCCGATCAAGTCGTGGAGGCTGTTGAACAGTCAATCCGACCGTTCCGTGGAACGCCTTCGGACCGTTGGGGGCTGCTCTCCGGAACTACCGGCCCGCAATTACATCTCCGTGTCCCCTCGCTGGTTTACTCATTCCTCTCCTTTACTTCTTGCAATTACCGTCTTGTTTACTTGTTGTTTCGTTTGTCATATAGGTTGTGCATCTAGTTGCATCTCTAGTGAACTTTACTTTGTGCAAATACTAAAATTGCAAGGAAAGAATAAAAAGTGGTAGTCTCTGATACCTTCGATCCGGATTACGGATGCAGTATAGCTTCTTTTTCCCTAGTAGACATAGGTTATCGAATCCTCGGGAAGCGAATGCGTACTGAAGTTACTTTAACGGACATTTGAGAGTTTTACAATTCCTAGGTTATCGAATCCTCGGGAAGCGAATGTGGTTTAGGAATAGAACACATGCAATGACTCTAGGTGATCCATGTGTCAAACCATGGTCATAGAGACCAAAATCACATAGGAAGAGTAGCTTTCACATTGCATGTTGCACCAGTGAGGCAGAAGTTGCATCATAGAATGCACTAGAGTGTGTGTGGTCATGTGGATCAATGTGGTCTAGGAAAGAACACATGCAATGACACTAGTGCTCAATGTGGTTTAAAAAATAACGCATGCAATGACTCTAGGTGATCCATGTGTCAAACCGTGGTCACACAGACCAAAAGCACATAGAAAGAGCATCTTCCACATTGCATGTTGCACTAGTGAGGCAGAAGTTGCATGACAGATGCACTAGAGTGTGTGTGGTCATGTGGATCAATGTGGTCTAGGAAAATAACACATGCAATGACACTAGTGATCAATGTGGTTTAAAAAAGAACACATGCAATGACTCTAGGTGATCCATGTGTCAAACCATGATCAAAGAGACCAAAAAAAATAGTAATAGTAGCTTCCACATTGCATATTGCACCAATTAGGTAGAATTTGCATCACAGAATTCATTGGAGTGTGTGTGGTCATGTGGTCTAGAAAAAGCACACATGCACTGACACTAGTGATCAATGTGGTTTAGGAAAAGAAAGAACACGCGCAATAACTATATGTGGTCCATGTCTGAAACCATGTTCAAAGAGACCAAAAGCACATTCGAAGAGCAACTTCCACATTGCATGTTGCAGCAGTGAGGCAGAAGTTGCATCACAAAATCCACTGGAGTGTGTGTTGTCATGTGGACCAATGTGGTCTAGGAAAATAACATATGCAATGACTCTAGTGATCAATATGGTTTAGGAAAAGAACACATGAAATGACTATAGGTGGTCCATATGTGAAACCATGTTCAAAGAGACAAAAAACATATAGGAAGAGCAACTTCCACATTGCATGTTGCACTAGTGAGGCAGAAGTTGCATCATAGAATGCATTGGAGTGTGTGTGGTCATGTGGTCTCGAAAAAGAACACATGCAATGACACTACTGATCAATGTGGTTTATGAAAAGAACACATGCAATCACTATAGGAGATCCACGTGTCAAACCATGGTCACAAAGACCAAAAGCACATAGGAAGAGAAGCTTCCACATTGCATGTTGCACAAGTGAGGCAGAAGTTGCGTCATAGAATGCACTGGAGTGTGTGTGGTCATGTGGATCAATCTGGTCTAGTAAAAGAGCACATGCAATGACACTAGTGATCAATGTGGTTTAGGAAAAGAACACATGCAATGACTATAGGTGATCCATGTGTCAAACCATGGTTCTAGAGACCAAAAGCACATATGAAGAGCAACTTCCACATTGCATGTTGCACTAGTGAGGCAGAAGTTGCATCATAGAATTCACTAGAGCGTGTGTGGTCATGTGGGCTAGGAAAAGAACACATGTGATGACACTAGTGATCAATGTGATTTTGGAAAATAACACATGCAATCACTATAGATGATCCATGTGTCAAACAATGGTGATATAGACCAAAAGCACATAGGAAGAGCAGCTTCCACATTGCATGTCGCACTAGTGAGGAAGAAGTTGCATCACTGAATACACTGGAGTGTGTGTGGTCATGTGGATCAATGTGGTCTAGGAAAAGAGCACATGCAATGACACTAGTGATCAATGTGGTGTAGGAAAAGAACACATGCAATGACTATAGGTGATCCCTGTGTCAAACCATGGTCACAGAGACCAAAATCGCATAGGAAGAGTAGCGTCCACATGGCATGTTGCACTAGTGAGGCAGAAGTTGCATCACAAAATGCACTCGAGTGTTTGTGGTCAAGCGGATCAATATGGTCTAGGAAAATAACACATACAATAACACTAGCGATCAATGTGGTTTATAAAAACAACACATGCAATGACTCTAGGTGATCCATGTGTCAAACCATGGTCATAGAGACCAAAAGCCCATAGGAAGAGCAGCTTCCACATTGCATGTTGCACCACTGAGGAATAAGTTGCATCATAGAATGCACTAGAGTGTGTGTGGTCATGTAGATCAATGTGGTCTAGGAAAAGAACACATGCTATGACACTAGTGATCAATGTGGTTTAAAAAATAATACATGCCATGACTCTAGGTGATCCATGTGTTAAACCATGGTCACAGAGACCAAAAGAACATAGGAATAGTAGCTTCCACATTGCATGTTGCACTAGTGAGGCAGAAGAGGCATCACAGAATGCACTGGAGTGTGTGTGGTCATGTTGATCAATGTGGTTTAGGAAAAGAACACATCCAATGACTATAGGTGATCCATGTGTGAAACCATGTTCAAAGAGACCAAAAGCACATAGGAAGAGCAGCTTCCACATTGCATGTTGCACTAGTGAGGTAGAAGTTGCATCATAGAATGCACTGGAGGGTGTGTGGTCATGTGGATCAATGTGGTCTAGGAAAATAACACATGCAATAACTCTAGTGATCAATGTGGTTTAGGAAAAGAACATGCAATGTATCTAGGTGATACATGTGTCAAACCATGGTTACAGAGACCAAAAGCACATAGGAAGAGCAACTTCCACGTTGCATGTTGCACTAGTGAGGCAGAAGTGGCATCATAGAATGCACTAGAGTGTCTGTGGTCATGTGGTCTACGAAAAGAACACATGCATTGACACTAGTGATGAATGTGGGTTAGGAAAACAACACATGTAATCACTATAGGTGATCCATGTGTCAAACCATGGTCACAGAGACTAAATGCACATAGGAAGACCAACTTCCGCATTGCATGTTGCACAAGTGAGGCAGAAGTTGCATCATAGAATGCACTGGAGTGTGTGTGGTCATGTGGATCAATGTGGTCTAGGAAAACAGCACACACAATGACAATAGTGATCAATGTGGTTTAGGAAAAGAGCACATGCAATGACAATAGGTGATCCATGCGTAAAACCATGGTCATAGAGACCTAAATCACATAGGAAGAGCAGTTTCCACATTGCAAGTTGCACTAGTGAGATAGAAGTTGCATCACAGAATGCACTGGAGTCTGTGTGATCATGTGGATAAGTTTGGTCTAGGAAAAGAACACATGAAATGACTTTAGTGATCAATGTGGTTTTGAAAAAGAACACATCAATGACTATAGGTGATCCATGCATAAAACCATGGTCACAGAGACCTAAATCACATAGGAAGAGCATCTTACACATTGCAATTTGCACTAGTGAGACAGAAGTTGCATCACATAATGCACTGGAGTTTGTGTGATCATGTGGATCAGTGTGGTCTAGGCAAAGAACACATGCAATGACTTTAGTGATCAATGTGGTTTAGGAAAAGAACACATGCAATGAACCTAGGTTATCCATGTGTCAAACCATGGTTATAGAGACCAAAAGCACATAGGAAGAGCAGCTTCCACATTGCATGTTGCGCCAGTGTGGCAGAAGTTGCATCACAGAATGCATTAGAGTGTGTGTGGTCATGTGGATCAATGTGGACTAGGAAACCAACACATGCAATGACACTAGTGATCAATGTGGTTTAGGAAAAGAACACATGCAATGACTATAGGTGATCCACGAGTCAAACCATGGTCACAGAGACCAAAAGCACATAGCAAGAGCAGCTTCCACATTGCATGTTGCACTAGTGAGATAGAAGTTCCATCACAGAATGCACTAGAGTGTGTGCGGTCATGTGGATCAATGTGGTTTTGGAAAAGAACACATGCAATGACTCTAGTGATCAATGTAGTTTAGGAAAAGAACACATGCAATGACTCTAGGTGATCCATGTGTCAAACCATGGTTACAAAGACCAAAAGCACATAGGAAGAGCAACTTCCACATTGCATGTTGCACTAGTGAGGCAGAAGTTGCATCACAAAATTCACTCGAGTGTGTGTGGTCATGTCGTTTAAGAAAAGAACACATGCAATGACACTAGTGATCAATGTGGTATAGTAAAAGAACACATGCAATCACTATAGATCATCCATGTGTCAAACAATGGTCACAGAGACCAAAAGCACATAGGAAGAGCAGCTTCCACATTGCATGTTGCACTGGTGAGGCAGAAATTGCATCACAGAATGCACTAGAGTGTGTGTGGTCATGTGGATCAATGTGGTCTAGGAAAAGAACACATGCAATGACACTGGTGATCAATGTGGTATAAAAAAGAACCCATGCAATGACACTAGTGATCCATGTGTCAAACCTTGGTCACAGAGACCAAAAGCACATAGCAATCGCAGCTTCCACATTGCATGTTGCACCAGTGAGGTGGAAGTTACATCACAGAATTCATTGGAGTGTGTGTGGTCATGTGGTTTAGGAAAAGAACACATGCAATGGCACTAGTGATCAATGTGGTTTTGGAAAAGAACACACGCAAGGATTATAGGTGGTCCATGTGTGAAACCATGTTCAAAGAGATGAAAAGCACATAGGAAGAGCACCTTCCACATTGCATGTTGCACCAGTGAGGCAGAAGTTGCATCACAAAATACACTAGAGTGTGTGTGGTCATGTGGACCAATGTGGTCTAGGAAAATAACACATGCAATGACTCTTGTGATCAATGTGGTTTAGGAAAAGAACACATGGAATGACTATAGTTGGTCCATGGGTGAAACCATGTTCAAAGAGACCAAAGGCACATAGGAAGAGCAGCTTCCACATTGCATGTTGCACTAGTGAGGCAGAAGGTACATCACAGAATGCACTGGAGGGTGTGCGGTCATGTTTATCAATGTGGTCTAGGAAAATTGCACATGCAATGACTCTAGTGATCAATGTGGTTTGGTAAAAGAACACATGTAATGACTCTAGGTGATACATATGTCAAACCATGGTTACAGAGACCAAAAGCACATAGAAAGAGCAACTTCCACATTGCATGTTGCACTAGTGAGGCAGAAGTTGCATCATAGAATGCCTTGGAGTGTGTGTTTATGTGGTCTTGGAAAAGAACACATGTAATGCTACTAGTGATCAATGTGGTTTAGGAAAAGACACATGCAATCACTATAGATGATCCATGTGTCAAATAATGGTCATAGATACCAAAAGCACATAGGAAGAGCAGCTTCCACATTGCATGTTGCACTAGTGAGGAAGAAGTTGCATCACAGAATACACCGGAGTGTCTGTGGTCATGTGGATCAATGTGGTCTAGGAAAAGAACACATGCAATGACACTAGTTATCAATGTGGTTTAGAAAAATAACACATGTAATGACTCTAAGTGATCCATGTGTCGAACCATGGTCATAGAGACCAAAAGCACATAGGTAGAGCAGCTTCCACATTGCATGTTGCACCAGTGAGGCAGAAGTTGCATCACAGAATGCACTAGAGTTTGTGTTCTCATGTGGATCAATGTGGTCTAGGAAAAGAGCACATGCAATGACACTAGTGACCAATATGGCTTAAAACATAACACATGCAGTGACGCTAGGTGATCCATGTGTCAAACGATGGTCACAAAGACCAAAAGCACATAGGAAGAGTAACTTCCACATTGCATGTTGCACCAGTGATGCAGAAGTTGCATCATGGAATTCATTGGAGTGTGTCTGGTCATGTGGTCTAGGAAAATAACACATGCAATGACACTAGTGATCAATGTGGTTTAGAAAAAGAACAGACGCAATGACTATAGGTGGTCTGTGTGTGAAACCATGCTCAAAGAGACCAAAAGCACATAGGAAGAGCAGCTTCCACATTGCATGTTGCACCAGTGAGGCAGAAGTTGCATCACAAGATGCACTAGAGTGTGTGAGGTCATGTGGACCAATGTAGTCTAGGAAAATATCACATGCAATGACTCTAGTGATCAATGTGGTTTAGGAAAAGAACACATGCAATGACTATAGGTGTCCATGTGTGAAACCATGTTCAAAGAGACCAAAAGCACATAGGAAGAGCAACTTCCACATTGAATGTCGCACCAATGAGGCATAAGATGCATCACAGAATGCACAGGAGTGTGTGAGGTCATGTGGACCAATGTGGTCTAGGAAAATAACAAATGCAATGACTCTAGTGATCAATGTAGTTTAGGAAATGAACACATGCAATGACTATAGGTGGTCCATGTGTGAAACCATGTTCAAAGAGACCAAAAGCACATAGGAAGAGCACCTTCCACATTGCATGTTGCACCAGTGAGGAAGAAGTTGCATCACAGAATGCACCAGAGTGTGAGTGGTCATGTGGATCAATGTGGCCTAGGAAAAGAGCACATGTAAATACTATAGGTGATCCATGTGTTAAACCATGGTCACACAGACCAAAATCACATAGGAAGAGCAGCTTCCAGATTGCATGTTGCACCAGTGAGGCAGAAGTTGCATCATAGATTACAGTGGAGTGTGTGTGGTCAAGTGGATCAATATGGTCTAGGAAAAGAACGCATAAAAGGACACTAGTGATCAATGTAGTTTAGGAAAAGAACACATGCAATGACTCTAGGTGATCCATGTGTCAAACCATGGTCATAGGGACCAAAAGCACATAGGAAGAGTACCTTCCAAATTGCATGTTGCACTAGTGAGGCAGAAGTTGCATGACAGAATGCACTAGAGTGTGTGTGGTCATGTGGATCAAAGTGGTCTAGGAAAATACCACATGCAATGATACTAGTTATCAATTTGGTTTAAAAAAGAATACATGCGATGACTCTAGGTGATCCATGTGTCGAACCATGGTCACAGAGACCAAAAGCACAAAGTATTAGTAGCTACCACATTGCATGTTGCACCAGTGAGGCAGAAGTTGCATCACAGAATTCATTGGAGTGTCTGTGGTCATGTGGTCTAGGAGAAGAACACATGCAATGACACTAGTGATCAATGTGGTTTAGGAAAAGAACACACGCAATGACTATAGGTGTTCCATGTGTGAAACCATGTTCAAAGATACCAAAAGAACAATGGAAGAGCAACTTCCACATTGCATGTTGCAGTAGTGAGGCAGAAGTTGCATCACAGAATGCACTGAAGTGTGTGCCGTCATGTGGACCAATGTGGTCTAGGAAAATAACAGATGCAATGACTCTAGTGATCAATGTGGTTTAGGAATAGAACACATGCAATGACTATAGGTGGTCCATATGTGAAACCATGTTCAAATAGACCAAAAGCACATAGGAAGAGGAGCTTCCACTTGCATGTTGTACTAGTGTGGCAGAAGTTGCATCACAGAATGCACTGGAGGGTGTGTGGTCATGTGGATCAATGTGGTCTTGGAAAATAACACATGCAATGAGTCTAGTGATCAATGTGGTTTATGAAAAGAACACATGCAATGACTCTAGGTGATACATGTGTCAAACCATGGTTACAAAGACCAAAACCACATAGGAACAACAACTTCCACATTGCATGTTGCACTAGTGAGGCAGAAGTTGCATCATAGAATGCATTGGACTGTGTGTGGTCATGTGGTTTCGGAAAAGAACATATGCAATGATACTAGTGATAAATGTGGTTTATGAAAAGAACACATGCAATCACTCTAGGTGATCCACGTGTCAAACCATGGTCACAAAAACAAAAAGCACATAGGAAGAAAAGCTTCCACATTGCATGTTGCACATGTGAGGCAGAAGTTGCATCACAGAATGCACTAGAGTGTGTGTGGTCATGTGGATCAATGTGTTCTAGGAAAAGAGCACATGCAATGACACTAGTGATCAATGTGGTTTAGGAAAAGACACTATGCAATGACTCTAGATGATCCAGGTGTCAAACTATGGTTACAGAGACCAAAAGCACATAGGAAGAGCAACTTCCACATTGCATGTTGCACCAGTGAGGCAGAAGTTGCATCACAGAATACACTAGAGCATGTGTGGTCATGTGGTCTAGGAAAAGAACACATGCAATAACACTACTGATTAATGTGGTTTAGGAAAATAACACATGGAATCACTATAGATGATCCATGTGTCCAACAATGGTCATAGCGACCAAAAGTACATAGGAAGAGCAGCTTCCACATTGCATGTTGCACCAGTGAGGAAGAAGTTGCATCACAGAATACACTGGAGTGTGTGTGGTCATGTGGATCAATGTAGTCTAGGAAAAGAGCACATGCAATGACACTAGTGATCAATGTGGTTTAAAAAAATAATGCATGCCATAACTCTAGGTGATCCATGTGTCAAACCATGGTCAAAGAGACCAAAAACACATAGGAATAGTATCTTCCACATTGCATTTTGCACTAGTGAGGCAGAAGTTGCATCACAGAATGCACTGGAGTGTGTGTGGTCATGTGGATCAATGTGGTCTAGGAAAAGAACACATGCAAAGACACTAGTGATCTACGTGGTTTAGGAAAAGAACACACGCACTGACTATAGGTGGTCCATGTGTGAAACCATGTTCAAAGAGACCAAAAGCACATAGGAAGAGCAGCTTGCACATTGCATGTTGCACCAGTGAGGAAGAAGTTGCATCACAGAATGCACTGGAGGGTGTGTGGTCATGTGGATCAATGTGGTCTAGGAGAATAACACATGCAATGACTCTAGTGATCAATGTGGTTTAGGAAAAGAACATGCAATGACTCTAGGTGATACATGTGTCAAACCATGGTTACAGAGACCAAAAGCATATAGGAAGACCAACTTCCACATTGCATGTTGCACTAGTGAGGCAGATGTTGCATCATAGAATGCACTGGAGTGTGTGTGGTCATGTGGTCTAGGAAAAGAACAAATGCAATGACACTAGTGATGAATGTGGGTTAGGAAAATAACACATGCAATCACTATAGGTGATCCATGTGTCAAACAATGGTCACAGAGACCAAAACCACATAGGAAGAGCAACTTCCACATTGCATGTTGCACTAGTGAGGCAAAAGTTGCATTACAGAATGCAGTGGAGTGTGTGTGGTCATGTGGATCAATGTGGTTTAGGAAAAGAACACATGCAATGACTATAAGTGATCCATGCGTAAAACCATGGTCACAGAGACCTAAATCACATAGGAAGAGCAGCTTCCACATTGCAAGTTGCACTAGTAAGACAGAAGTTGCATCACAGAATGCACTTAGGTGATCCATGTGTCAAACGATGTTAATGTGGTTTAGGAAAAGAACACATGCAATGACTTTAGTGATCAATGTGGTTTTGGAAAAGAACACATGCAATGGACTTAGGTTATCCATGTGTCAAACCATGGTTACAGAGATCAAAAGCACATAGGAAGAGCATCTTCCACATTGCATGTTGCACCAGTAAGGCAGAAGTTGCATCACAGAATTCATTAGAGTGTGTGTGGTCATGTGGTCTAGGAAAAGAACACATGCAATGACACTAGTGATCAATGTGGTTTAGGAAAAGAACACACGCAATGACTATAGGTGGTCCATGTGTGAAACAATGTTCAACGAGACCAAAAGCACATAGGAAGAGCTGCTTCCACATTGCATGTTGCACCAGTGAGGTAGAAGTTGCATCACAGAATACACTGGAGTGTGTGAGGTCATGTGGAACAATGTCGTCTAGGAAAATAACACATGCATTGACTCTAGTGATCAATGTGGTTTAGTTAAAGAACACATGCAATGACTCTAGGTGATACATGTGTCAAACCATGTTAAAAGAGACCAAAAGCACATAGGAAGAGCAGCTTCAACATTGAATGTTGCACTAGTGAGGCAGAAGTTGCATCATAGAATGCATTGGAGTGTGTGGTCATGTGGTTTAGGAAAAGAACACATGCACTGGCACTAGTGACCAATATGGTTTACGAAAAGAACACATGCAATCATTATAGGTGATCCACGTGTCAAACCATGGTCACAAAGACCAAAAGCACATAAGAAGAGAAGCTTCCACATTGCATGTTGCACCCGTGAGGTAGATGTTGCTTCACAGAATGCACTGGAGTGTGTGTGATCATGTGGATCAATGTGGTCTAGGAAAGGACACATGCAATGACTTTAGTGATCAATGTAGTTTATGAAAAGAACACATGCAATGACTCTAGGTGATCCATGTGTCAAACCATGGTTACAGAGACCAAAAGCACATAGGAAGAGCAACTTCCACATTGCATGTTGCACCAATGAGGCGGAAGTTGCATCCCAGAATTCACTCGAGTGTGTGTGGTCATGTGGTCTAGGAAAAGAACACATGCAATGGCACTAGTGATCAATGTGGTTTAGGAAAAGAACACATGCAATGCCTATAGGTGATACGTGCGTCAAACCATGGTCACGGAGATAAAAATCACGTAGGAAGAGCAGCTTCCTAATTGCATGTTGCACTAGTGAGATAGAAGTTGCATCACCGAATGCACTATACTATTTGTGGTCATGTGGATCAATCTGGTCTAGGAAAAGAACACATGCAATGACTAGTGATCAATGTGGTTTAGGAAAAGAACACATGAAATGAGCCTTGGTAATCCATGCGTCAAACCATAGTTACAGAGACCAAAAGAAAATAACAAGAGCAGATTCCACATTGCATATTGCACCAGTGTGGCATAAGTAGCATCACAAAATGCACTAGAGTGTGTGTGGTCATGTGGATCAATGTGGACTAGGAAAAGAACACATGCAATGAGACTAGTAATCAATGTGGTTTAGGAAAAGAACACGTGCAATGACTATAGGTGATACATGCGTCAAACCATGGTCACAGAGACCAAACGCACATAGGAAGAGCAGCTTCCACATTGCATGTTGCACAAGTTTAAAAGAAGTTGCATCACAGAATGGACTATAGTGTGTGTGGTCATGTGGATCAAGGTGGTCTAGGAAATGAACACATGCAATGACTCTAGTGATCAATGTTGTTTAGGAAAAGAACACATGCAATGACTATAGGTGATCCGTGCGTCAAACCATGGTCATAGAGACCAAAAGCACATAGGAAGAGCAGCTTCCACATTGCATGTTGCACTAGTGAGACAGAAGTTGCATCACAGAATGCACTAGAGTGTGTGTGGTCATGTGGATCAATGTGGTCTAAGAAAAGAACACATGCAATGACTCTAGTGATCAAAGTAGTTTAGGAAAAGAACACATGCAATGACTCTAGGTGATCCATCTGTCAAACCATGGTTACAAAGACCAAAATCACATAGGAAGAGCAACTTCACATTGCATGTTGCACCAATGAGGCGGAAGTTGCATCACAGAATTCACTCGAGTGTGTGTGGTCATGTGGTCTAGGAAAAGAACACATGCAATGACTCTAGTGATCAATGTGGTTTAGGAAAAGAACACATGCAATGACTATAGCTGGTCCATGTGTGAAACCATGTTCAAAGAGACCAATAGCACATAGGAAGAGCATCTTCCACATTGCATGTTGCACCGGTGAGGCAGAAATTGCATCACAGAATGCACTAGAGTGTGTGTGGTCATGTGGATCAATGTGGTCTAGGAAAAGAACACATGAAATGACACTAGTGATCAATGTGGTTTAAAAAAGAACACATGCAATGACTCTAGGTGATCCATGTTTCAAACCATGGTCACAGAGACCAAAACACATAGGAATAGTAGCTTCCACATTGCATGTTGCACCAGTAAGGCAGAAGTTACATCACATAATTCATTGGAGTGTGTATGGTCGTGTGGTCTAGGAAAAGAACACATGCAATGACACTAGTGATCAATGTGGTTTAGGTAAATAACACACACAATGACTATAGGTGGTACATGTGTGAAACCATGTTCAAAGAGACCAAAAGCACATAGGAAGAGCAGCTTCCACAATGCACGTTGCACTAGTGAGGCAGAAGTTGCATCACAGATTACACTGGATTGTGTGAGGTCATGTGGACCAATGTGGTCTAGGAAAATAACACATGCAATGACTATAGTGATCAATGTGGTTTAGGAAAAGAACACATGCAATGACTATAGGTGGTCCAGGTGTGAAACCATGTTCAAAGAGACTAAAAGCACATAGGAAGAGCAGCTTCCACATTGCATGTTGCTCTAGTGAGGCAGAAGTTGCATCACAGAATGCACTGGAGGGTGTGTGGTCATGTGGATCAATGTAGTCTAGGAAAATTGCACATGCAATGACTCTAGTGATCAATGTGGTTTAGGAAAAGAACACATGCAATGACTCTAGGTGATACATGTGCCAAACGATGGTTACAGATACCAAAAGCACATAGGAAGAGCAATTTCGACATTGAATGTTGCACTAGTGAGGCAGAAGTTGCATCATAGAATGCATTGGAGTTGCTGGTCATGTGGTCTAGGAAAAGAACACATGCAATGGCAATAGTGACCAATGTGGTTTACAAAAAGAACACATGCAATCATTATAGGTGATCCACGTGTCAAACCTTGGTCACAAAGACCAAAAGCACATAGGAAGAGATGCTTCCATATTGCATGTTGCACCCGTGAGGCACAAGTTGCTTCACAGAATGCACTGGAGTGTATGTGATCATGTGGATTAATGTGGTCTAGGAAAAGAGCACATGCAATGACACTAGTGATCAATGTGGTTTAGGAAAAGAACACATGCAATGACTATAGGTTATCCATGCGTAAAACCATGGTCACAGAGACCTAAATCACATAGGAAGAGCAGCTTCCACATTGCAAGTTGCACTAGTGAGACAGAAGTTGTATCATAGAATGCACTGGAGTGTGTGTGATCATATGGATCAGTGTGGTCTAGGAAAAGAACACATGCAATGCCTTTAGTGATCAATGTGGTTTAGGAAAAGAACACATGCAATGAACTTAGGTGATCCATGTGTCAAACCATGGTTACAGAGATCAAAAGAACATAGGAAGAGCAGCTTCCACATTGCATGCTGCGCCAATGTGGCAGAAGTTGCATCATAGAATGCACTAGAGTGTGTGTGGTGATGTGGATCAATGTGGACTAGGAAAACAACACATGCAATGACACTCGTGATCAATGTGGTTTTGGAAAAGAACACATGCAATGACTATAGGTGATCCATGCGTCAAACCATGGTCATACATACCAAAAGCACATAGGAAGAGCAGCTTCCACATTGCATGTTGCACCAGTGAGACAGAAGTTGCATCACAGAATGCACTAGAGTGTGTGTGGTCATGTGGATCAATGTGGTCTAGTAAAAGAACACATGCAATGACACTAGTGATCAACGTGGTTTAAAAAAGAACACATGTGATACATTGCAAATGTATCTATAATTTTTGATGCTCCATGCTTGGTTTTATCCACTTTCTTGTGTTTTGTCTACACTTTGGAGTACTTTTCATATTTATTACTTGGACTAACCTATTAACAAGAGCCAAAGTGCCAGCTCCCTGTTTTCTGCTGTTTTTGGTTCCAGGAAAGTCAGAAAATGAATATTCTCGGAATTGGATGGGACAAAAGCCAAAGTGCCTATTTTTCCATAAAGACTCCAGGAGCCAGAATACGAGACGGAGGAGGGCCAGGGGCTGGCCACACACCCCAGGTGCAGGCTGGGCCTAGCTATACCAGGGCATGGTGTGGTGGCCCCAGACACCCCCTCGGTCTCCCTCTTCGCCTATAAGAAGCCTTCTGACCTAAAAACTCCGGGGGGGTTTGATGTTTTTCTAGAAGAAGTTCCGCAGCGCCGCCACCACCGAAGGGGATATTCGGGGGACTAAAAGTCTCTGTTCCGGCACCCCGCCGGGACGGGGAAGTGCCCCCGGAGCCATCTCCATCGATCTCCACCATCATCTCCATCGACCATCCATGTTTCCCCCATCTATGAGTGAGTAATCCCCTGCTGTAGGCTATGGGGATGGTAGGGATTGGATGAGATCGTTCATGTAATGGCATCAGATTGTTAGGGCATGGTGCCTAGTATCTTGTATTAGTGCTTTATGACTTTGTTGCGACTTGTTGTGCTTAATGCTTGTCACTAGGGCCCGAGTGCCATGATTTCAGATCTGAACGTGTTATTGATTCATTATGATAGTATTGTTTTTGGTCTTATCTGCAAGTTGTATACACACGTTGTTGTCCAGAACCTATGGCCCCGAAGTGACAGAAATCGGGATAACCGGAAGGGAATGGCTTTGATGTGAGGATCACATGTGTTCATGGAGTGTTAATGCTTTGCTCCGGTGCTCTATTAAAAGGAGCACCTTAATTTCCAGTAGTTCCCTAGAGGCCCCGCTACAAACGGGCTGGCAGGACAAAAGATGTTGTGCAAGTTCTCATTGCGAGCACGTATGACTATATATGGAACACATGCCTAGGATTATCTAGTACTTGGATGCTTTATATTATTTATCTGCAATTGCCCTATGTTCTGATTGCTTTGTGAATTGTCTTGTCCATGCAACGCCTGTCCATCCATCCCTATGCCTACCTTTTCGAATCACATTCTTCGCTTTTGTTACTACCGTCTTTGCTTTACTCTCAAGCATTTTGCTATTCCTACTATAAAACTGTTGCTATTGATAAACTGCTGTGAGCAAGATTGTTTTCCAGGTGCAGCTGAATTGACAACTCAGTTGTTAAGGCTTATAAATATTCTTTGGCTCCCCTTGTGTCGAATCAATAAATTGGGTTTCACTTCCCTCGAAAATACTGCGATACACCCCCTATACTTGTGGGTCATCAAGACTATTTTCTGGCACCGTTGTCGGGGACATAGATTTATTTATCAAGTCCACTTGGATTCACTATTGTTCAAGCTGAGTTTATTTCCTCCTTGTTTGCTTGTTTCTTTATCAAAAATACAAAAAAAATTAGTTCCTACTCTAGTTGTTATTTTCGTTGGTCTATTATTGTCTTGCTTTGTCATGCTTGTTGTCAATGGTTGGTTTCTTTGAAACTGAAGCTTATTGGAAAGGTGGGCTCATGGAAGATCAAAAATATTATTATAAGGAACACCGCTTGTCACAAAAAGGGAAACACTTATGGGAACAAATTGATAGATTGTATACCATTGCTAGCAACGTGTGCTCTACTTATAATGTTACTTATTGCTGTGATGAATCTCGTTGCAGAAATAGGTATAAACACCTCCATTTTCAATGTGAGTATAATGATAATGATACCATATCTTCCTATTCTAAAGGAATTTATGACTTTTATGATGCGGAACAAATTGAAGAATTTATTGCTTGGAAGCGTGCTTTTGAACTTACTAGTTTGCTTGAAAATATTGATGATTCACCTTATAAGTATGTGGTTTATGGTATACTTAAATTTTGCTTTGATAATTACAAGGATGAAAATGGCTATATTCTTGAATATTTTAATAGATGCTTTCCACAAATGGAAGAGACTAATGCCTTGCAGGATCCTATAGAAGAAGAAATTGATGAACCTGAAATCTCATTAGATGAAAAAGAGGAGGCGAGTGATGAACAAAAGGAGGAAGAATGGATTAGCTACCCATGCCTACCTTCTAATGAGTGTAACTCTTTATCCCTTACATTATTTGATTGTCCTCCATGCTTACCAAACGAGGATGAATATTATGTTCCTGAGGATTGTTTTGAAAATGTTTATAATAAAGCTCTAGTGCTTGTAGATCATGAAAAGCATGCTTTATGTGATAGTTATATTGTTGAGTTTATTCATGAGGCTACTGAAAATTATTATGAGAGAGGAAAATATGGTTGTAGAAGTTTTCATGGTATTGAAACACCTCTCTATGTGCTGAAAGTTTTGAAGTTACTCTTGTTTTATCTTCCTATGTCGCTACTTTGTTCTTTGCGAATTTATTTGCATACACGATTCCTATGCATAGGAAGTGGGTTAGACTTAAATGTGTTTTGAATTTGCTTCTTGATGCTCTCTTTTACTTCAACTCATATTTCTTATGAGAGCATCCTCTCAAACTTTTATGCCTGAAGATGATAATATGTCTACTATTCTTGGGAGACCTTTTCTTAAATACTGCAGGAGCTGTTATTAATTGTAATCAAGGGAAGGTGACCTTCAATGTCAATGACAAGAAACATACTATCTATTTCCCCAAGAAGATTGATAAACTTATGGTTTTGAATTCAATTGAACATGTTGAGGACATTCAAGTTGGAGAAATATATTGTCCCATACCAAGAGAAAAATTTGATACTATTATGATTGGGACCATTGCTATCAAGGTTGAGGTAACATAATCATTAGTGGAATACAAAGTTTTGTCTCATATGAAATTGTTTTGGTAACAAGACCTGATCAAACTTGTTAACAAAAGAATTTCATTGAACAAAACAATGTTTTCACCATGGTTATCTCCGCTTACTTCTATTCTATCCATTTCAGATTTTCCTTATGCCTAACTTAAAGGCGTTAAAGAAAAGTACTTATTGGGAGATAACCCAACAGTTTTAGATGAGTCTTGGAAGTTATTACTTCATTAATAACCGCTCCTTATCCTTTTTATTTGCTTTTTGTGCCAAGAGTAACCTCTAATGAGAGAGAAGTAATGATTGGGAAAGTTGCTATCCCAAAACAGATTTTTGTGCTTCACCGTAAAAATTCGTGAGAGAGCTTTGTATGTAGGATTGAGCTGTAATTTTTTGTGCTTCTTCCCCAGGTTGTTATCTAACTTTCGTTAGTTAAACACTTATTGATTTGAGCAACATACGGTCTTCGAAAAAATTCGTCTTTACCTTCTGGTCTGTTTTGACAGATTTCTGCCATTTTCTGCATTTGCTTCTTGTTGGTTACTTTTTGAGTTCTTTTGGGGAACTGAGCTTTTTGAGGGAAGTGCTACAGTAGCTAGTGTTCTAATGGAAGTTTATTTGGTGTTAGAACTGAACCTTAAGACTTATTTATCTTAAGTGCACTAATGTTGCTGATAAAGATTGTGTAAAGTTTTGTATGAAGGAAAAATTTCAGGTGTATGGAAGGAATGAGTAATGAGATGAAGAATGGACTAAAGCTCAAGCTTGGGGATGCCACGCATGTCACCCCAAGAAATATCCAAGAAGTACAAGCTTCAAAGCTTGGGGATGCCCAAGGCATCCCCTTCTTCATCAATAAAAATCCCAGGTTTCTTCCGAACACTTCATTTTTATTGTTTTATGCACAGTTGTGTTGTTCTTGGAGCGTCTTCTTTTTTGTTTTTGTTTTGGTTTTTTGTTTGCTTTGTTTTCTTTGTTTTCTGAATAAATTGGTTGGACCTCCTCTTTCATATATTGGTGTTCAAATAGTTTGGTTTGGTTTGGAAAAGAGTAGGAAAGCTCATGCTTAAGTGGTAAAGAGAGCTTGTTTTTGACTGTGGCCTATGCTTTGTCATGCCATGCTTGATATTGTTTTGGCTTTATGCTTAGTATTCTTTGCTGTAGCATGACTTGTTATAAACAATTGAGATTGCTTAATGTGCCTTGGTTGAATCATGCGTTGTTTTAGCATATTAAAGCATAAGTATAGTGGTATTCTCCTTTGATGCTTTATTTGGGTTGACTTGGCGCATGCTCACACCATGTTATGACTATGTCAAGTCACCTTAAGCCTTTATGATCCTTTAGTTTTCAACTTTTAGTATCACTTTACGCTTTGATCAATGATGTTTTGTCGCTCTGGATTATTATGGCCATTATTGCTCTCTCGTTTGTCGCTCCCTTACTATTGTTAGCCTTCACTTACACTGAGTATGTTTTACTCAAGTTTCCAACTCCCTTAAACCAAATATTGCCAAAGTGTCCACCATACCTACCTATTAGCATCATTTGCTACTTCCGTGCATATTCAATATGCCTTGTTTTCTTCCGAATAAAATGTTTGCTTGTTATGAGAAAGTTAGTTAGTAAAGCTCTCACGAACTTGTTGGCATACTTTATTTCCTACATTTAATAAACCTGAACCATTGCGTCCTTCTTTGTTGCGTATATGCTTGCGCTTTATAAGTTGAAGTTAGTAGAACCATGTATCATGGGAAACGCTTTCAACATTGCACTGGTACTTAGTACCTCGTTGATATCATGTTCTTTTGCTTATGGATCCCGGCGGTGTGAAATAAAAGTGGAACTTGTAAGATCATGGAGTTTGTATGTATGTTAGAGAAACGCCTGGTCAGTCAAGCCATGCCTAATCATGGTGGAAACTTGCAGCATAACCATAATGAGCATTCTATGAAGCATCCTCAATAAAAATCTATGCACATAGTAAATAAAAAGATCGCTGAGATGCTCATTGTCTGCTTGCCTTGTCATTTTGATTATGGGATAGCTCATGTATCATGTGCAAGGGGTACCCCGTTGGCGGTTCTCTGTGATACGTATATACTTACAATGACAAGAGCTTACTTGTGACTGAAGTTGAGTAGCATGAGGATCAGTCTTTGTAAGTAAGGGGCATGAGACTTCAATTTATAACTTGTCAAGCATATCCTCTTAGTTGTGTCACTTTAACCGTAACCATTTAAAGATGCTTATGACAGGGGCAATGAGAGCTCAAAGCTAATGAGCACCATACTTTCAGCATTTGGAAGCCTTTCAAACTTTTCAAAACCTGTTCATTTCCTTGTTGAGTCTCCACACATTCTATGAGCACTTTCTTGAGAGCATAGTGGCCATTCTTAGTTCTATGTGCATTGTCCCAAGACTTGTTGGTTGATGCATACCTTGATATTGCTTGTTTTAAACTATTTGTATCTAGTCACTCTTGTAAACTTTGAAGGTGTCCTACGCATTTATGTTTGCTACTCTATGAGGGACAAGCTGAATGCCACTATGCTATGTTTTCTTTATGTGAAACAAACAAATATCTTGCAAGGCATTGTTATTCATGAATCTTTTGTTTGTGCCTTTTCATGTTGCATCATAGTCTCTTTGTCTTATTGCTAGAACTTTGTCTTTCATGTTATGATTGAAGTACTATGATCCCAGCTTTGAATGTTTTACAAATATTTTGATCAAGTCTTTGATGGTGCATGTCAACTCAAAAATTATTCTTTCTTTTTATCACTTACCTACTCGAGGACGAGCAGGAGTTAAGCTTGGGGATGTTGATACATTGCAAATGTATCTATAATTTTTGATGCTCCATGCTTGGTTTTATCCACTTTCTTGTGTTTTGTCCACACTTTGGAGTACTTTTCATATGATTTCTTGGACTAACCTATTAACAAGAGCCACAGTGCCATATGCGTGTTTTCTGCTGTTATTGGTTCTAGGAAAGTCAGAAAATGAATATTCTCGGAATTGGACGGGACAAAAGCCAAAGTGTCTATTTTTCCATAAAGACTCCAGGAGCTAGAATACGAGACGGAGGAGGGCTGGTCGCCACACACCCCCTAGGCGCTGGCTGGGCTGGCGGCCAGGCATGGTGTGGTGGCCCTAGGCACCCCCTCGGTCTCCCTCTTCGCCTATAAGAAGCCTTCTGACCTAAAAACTCCGGGGGTTCGACGTTTTCTAGAAGAAGTTCCATGGCCCGCCACCAATCAAGGGAGATTCGGGGGAGAAAGTCTCTGTTCGGCACCTCGCCGACGGAAGTGCCCCTGGAGCCATCTCCATCGATCTCCACCATCATCTCCATTGACCATCCATGTTTCCCCATATATGAGTGAGTAATCCCCCGCTGTATGCTATGGGGATGGTAGGGATTGATGAGATCGTTCATGTAATGGCATCAGATTGTTAGGGCATGGTGCCTAGTATCTTTTATTAGTGCTTTATGACTTTGTTGCGACTTGTTGTGCTTAATGCTTGTCACTAGGGCCCGAGTGCCATGATTTCAGATCTGAACGTGTTATTGATTCATTATGATAGTATTGTTTTTGGTCTTATCTGCAAGTTGTATACACACGTTGTTGTCCGGAACCTATGGCCCCGAAGTGACAGAAATCAGGATAACCGAAAGGGAATGGCTTTGATGTGAGGATCACATGTGTTCACGGAGTGTTAATGCTTTGCTCCAGTGCTCTATTAAAAGGAGCACCTTAATTGCCAGTAGTTGCCTAGAGGCCTCGCTGCAAACGGGCTGGCAGGACAAAAGATGTTGTGCAAGTTCTCATTGCGAGCACGTATGACTATATATGGAACACATGCCTAGGATTATCTAGTACTTGGATGCTTTATCTTATTTATCTGCAATTGCCCTATGTTCTGATTGCTATGTGAATTGTCTTGTCCATGCAACGCCCGTCCATCCATCCCTATGCCTACCGCACTCGAATCCCACTGTTACTGCTTTTGTTACTACTGTCTTTGCTTTACTACTGCTGTTACTTTGCTATAAATACTACAAAACTTTTGCTACTGACAAAATACTATGAGCAAGATTGTTTTCCAGGTGCAGCTGAATTGACAACTCAGTTGTTAAGGCTTATAAATATCCATTGGCTCCCCTTGTGTCGAATCAATAAATTGGGTTTCACTTCCCTCGAAAATACTGCGATACACCCCCTATACTTGTGGGTCATCAACATGCAATGACTCTAGGTGATCCATATGTCAACCCATGGTCACAGAGACAAAAAGCAAATAGGAGTAGTAGCTTCGACATTGCATGTTGCACTAGTAAGGCAGAAGTTGCATCACATAATTCATTAGAGTGTGTGTGGTCATGTGGTCTAGGAAAAGAACACATGCAATGACACTAGAGATCAATGTGGTTTAGGAAAGGAACACACGCAATGACTATAGGTGGTCCATGTGTGAAACCATGTTCAAAGAGACCAAACACACATAGGAAGAGCAGCTTCCACATTGCATGTTGCACCAGTGAGGCAGAAGTTGCATCACAGAATACACTGGAGTGTGTGAGGTCATGTGGACCAATGCGGTCTAGGAAAATAACACATGTAATGACTCTAGTGATCAATGTGGTTTAGGAAAAGAACACATGCAATGACTATAGGTGGTCCATGTGTGAAACCATGTTCAAAGAGACCAAAAGCACATAGGAATAGCAGCTTCCACATTGCATGTTGCACCAGTGAGGCAGAAGTTGCATCACAGAATGCACTAGAGGGTGCGTGGTCATGTGGATCAATGTGGTATAGGAAAATTGTACATGCAATAACTTTAGTGATCAATGAGGTTTAGGAAAAGAACACATGCAATGACTCTAGGTGATACATGTGTCAAACCATGGTTACAGAGACCAAAAGCACATAGGAAGAGCAACTTCGACAGTGAATATTGCACTAGTGAGGCAGAAATTGCATCATAGAATGCATTGGACTGTGTGGTCATGTGGTCTAGGAAACGAATACATGCAATTACACTAGTGACCAATGTGGTTTAGGAAAAGAACACATGCAATCATTATAGGTGGTCCACGTGTCAAACCATGGTCACAAAGACCAAAAGCACATAGGAAGAGAAGGTTCCACATTGCATGTTGCACCCGTGAGGAAGAAGTTGCATCACAGAATGCACTGGAGTGTGTGTGGTCAAGTGGATCAATATGGTAGAGGAAAAGAACACATGCAATGACACTAGTGATCAACGTGGTTTAGAAAAACAACACATGCAATGACTCTACGTGATCCATGTGTTAAACCGTGGTCACAGAGACCAAAAGTACATAGGAAGAGCAGCTTCCACATTGCATGTTGCACCAGTGAGGTAGAAGTTGCATCACAGAATGCACTAGAGTGTGTGTGGTCATGTGGATCAATGTGGTCTAGGAAAAGAACACATAAAATGACACTAGTGATTAATGTAGTTTAAGAAGTAACACATGCAATGACTCTAGGTGATCCATGTGTCAAACCATGGTCACAAAGACCAAAAGCACATAGGAAAAGAAGCTTCCACATTGCATGTTGCACTAGTGGGGCGGAAGTTGCATCACAGAATGCACTGGAGTGTGTGTGGGCATGTGGATCAATGTGGTCTAGGAAAAGAACACATGTAATGAAAATAGTGTTAAATGTGGTTTAGAAAAAGAAGACATGCAATGACTCTAGGTGATCTATGTGTCAAACCAAGGTCATAGAGACCAAAAGCACATAGGAAGAGCAAATTCCACATTGCATGTTGCACCAGTGAGGATGAAGTTGCATCACATAATGCACAAGAGTATGTGTGGTCATATGGATCAATGTGGTCTAGGCAAAGAACACTTGCAATGACTCTAGATCCATGCGTCAAACCATGGTCACAGAGACCAAAAGCACATAGGATGAGCAACTTCCACATTGCATGTTGCACCAGTGAGACAGAAGTTGCATCACAGAATGCACTAAAGTGTGTGTGGTCGTGTGGATCAATGTGGTCTAGGAAAAGAACACATGCAATGACTCTAGTGATCAATGTAGTTTAGGAAAAGAACACATGCAATGACTCTAGGTGATCCATGTGTCAAACCATGGTTACAGAGACCAAAAGCACATAGGAAGAGAAACTTCCACATTGCATGTTGCACCAATGAGGCGGAAGTTGCATCACAGAATTCACTCGAGTGTGTGTGGTCATGTGGTCTAGGAAAAGAACACATGCAATGACACTAGTGATCAATGTGGTTTAGGAAAAGAACACACGGAATGACTATAGGTGGTCCAGGTGTGAAACCATGTTCAAAGAGACCAAAAGCACATAGGAAGAGCATCTTCCACATTGCATGTTGCACCGGTGAGGTAGAAATTGCATCACAGAATGCACTAGAGTGTGTGTGGTCATGTGGATCAATGTGGTCTAGGAAAAGAACACATGACATGACACTAGTGATCAATGTGGTTTAAAAAAGAACACATGTAATGACTCTAGCTGATCCATGTTTCAAACCATGGTCACAGAGACCAAAAGCACATAGGAATAGTAGCTTCCACATTGCATGTTGCACCAGTAAGGCAGAAGTTGCATCACAGAATTCATTGGAGTGTGTGTGGTCATGTGGTCTAGGAAAAGAACACATGCAATTACACTAGTGATCAATGTGGTTTAGGAAAAGAACACACACAATGACTATAGGTGGTACATGGGTGAAACCATGTTCAAAGAGACCAAAAGCACGTAGGAAGAGCAGCTTCCACATTGCACGTTGCACCAGTGAGGCAGAAGTTGCATCACAGAATACACTGGAGTGTGTGAGGTCAAGTGGACCAATGTGGTCTAGGAAAATAACACATGCAATGACTCTAGTGATCAATATGGTTTAGGAAAAGAACACATGCAATGACTATAGGTGGTCTGATGGGCCACGCAGAGATAAACAAAACTTTTTCCCTAACACGGTACACCCAAGATCCAGCTCAGGTTATAGGCCAGGAGATTACCGCTAGACGCGCAAATGCGGAAGTTGATGTAGCGCATCGAAGCAGTGCTGAACGATCCCCGGATAGCCCTTTCGAATCCCAGGAACTCCTTCATCAAATCCCCACGAGCTTCCCTGTCTCCAGCGCCGCACGTGCAACACCTCTACCGGTATCCACACATACAGGAAGGAGCTTCGGACAGAGGACTGCTAGATCCTGTCTAGCCCGAAATGGAAGTGGAGAAAGTGACGGCTAGGTTAGGGAATATCCCTTGTCACTCCACTTATATAAACTCCTAGTTGGGCTCAACGCTTGAGGCCCATCTAGGCCGTATTCCAATCTCCATATGGATCTAATCCACATGGGCTCCTTACCCTTAAGTGTGTGACCCTGTAGGATCACGTACACCTGGACACGACATGAGCTACTCCTCCAAGTATCCCGTCATGGCTTTGAGTCCAACTCACTCCCATGAACACTAGGTCTCAAGTCGATAGATGGTAGCGGCCTCTAGCAAGACGTGCCAACTCCCAAGTGCCGCAAAGTCAGAAGACGAACCTTCAATGTGACTTTCTTCCAAGTCCCTTTGCCACACGATATATCTGTTAAGCTATAGGCGAGTAGTTACCATCCCTTAAATAGCTCAACTCTCTTCTCGTACCATGATATGTGATTCACTGGACTAACTCTTATTCTGACTCCTCAGTTAACACTTAACTGAGTAGAGCATGGCCATGCTTCCGAATCATATCACACGAGAGGGCCCAGAGAATATCTCTCCATTACGGAGGGGCAAATCCCATCTTGGTAATCCACGTCACGCAGCTTGCTTCACAACCAACCCGAACTCTACCTTTATAACTGCCCATTTACGGAACAACATTTGATAGAACCTAAGTTGGCGATCCACAACTCGGATCATGCAATCACCTCAGGTCGAAGGAGTCCATTGCTTGAGACTGCAAATGACAACATGCTCGTTGCCTCTCAACTGTGGGTCAGTCCGGCTCGCTAAACTCTTTAGCCGAACCAGTGTAAGTCGCAATAGCATCACCATGCCTATGACAAGTGGAACCGTGTCATCATCCGACTTGCACATTGGTCTAAGTTGTGTGCCTAGCACAACCTCAACGACTAAGGACAATCTAATATGAACAATCATGAATACATAGTTCCACAACTGAATCACGCATTCAGTGATATATATCTGATGTTCATATAAGGACAACTTTACTTTATGAATACTTTGGGAAATATCATCAACTATGAGTGCCTCTAGGGCATATTCCCAACAGTCTCCCACTTGCACTAGAGTCAATCATCCGACATCACATGTCTAGGCATCTAATGCCCATGGCTCTTACGTGCGCCTCATGCTTAGGCTGTGGAAGTGGCTTTGTCAACGGATCTGCAACGTTTGCATCCGTGTATACCTTGCATAACCTGATATCACCTTGATCCACAAACTGGTAAATCAAGTGGTATCGCATGAGTATATGCTTGTTCTTCTGGTGTTGTCTAGGTTCCTTGGCTTGTGCAATAGCACCATTGTTGTCACAATCACGTCTAATGGATTGGACGAGCCTTGAACCACACCGAGATCAATCAGGAAATTCCTGATCGATACAGCTTCTTTTGCTGCCTCCGAAGCAGCAATATACTTAGCCTCTATTGTAGATGCAGACACAGTCTCTTGCTTGGAACTCTTCTAGCTCATAGCCCCTCCGTTCATAATGAACACGTACCCAGATTGCGAACGAGAATCATCAGAGTCAGTGAGGTAACTCACATCCGTGTAACCCCTTACACTGAGTTCAACCTCACCTTCATAAACTAGGAACACATCCTTAGTCCTTCTCAAGTACTTAAGAATGTTCTTAATCACGCCGCTGGATTTCTCTAGGGTCAGCCTGGTATCTGCTCACAACACTTAGAGCATAGGAAACATCCGGCCTAGTACAAATCATGGCATACATGATGGACCCGACTGCCGAGGCATATGGAATCACACTCATCCTACTTCGCTCATCAGTCGTCGAAGGACACTGAGTCTTGCTAAGTCTTATGCCATGGGACATCGGTAAGAACCCCTTCTTAGACGATTCCATGTTGAACTTCTTCAACACTTTGTCCAAATATGTACTTTGGCTCAATCCAATGAGCCGCCTGGATCTATCTCTATAGATCCTGATTCCTAGTATATAAGTTGCCTCACCCAAGTCCTTCATTGAGAAACTCCTTTCCAATGATTCCTTGGTTTCTTACAACATCTGGACATCATTTCCAATCAATAATATGTCATCCAGATATAAGATCAGAAAGTTTACTTTGCTCCCACTAAACTTCTTGTATAAACAAGACTCGTGATCACTCTTGACGAAGCCAAACGATTTGACTACCTCATCAAAGCGAATGTTCCAACTCCGAGATGCTTGCTTCAATCCATAAATGGATTTCTGAAGTTTGCATACCTTGTCAGCATTAGCCGGATCGACAAAACCCTCGGGCTGCATCATATACACGTCCTCGGTTAAGTTTCCATTAAGGAAAGCCGTTTTGACATCCATATGCCATATCTCATAGTCGAAATAGGCTGCTATAGCTAACATGATCCAAACTAATTTAAGCATCGCCACGGGAGAGAAATTCTCATCGTAGTCAACTCCTTGAACTTGTCGAAACCCCTTCGCGACAAGCCGTGCTTTGTAGATAGAAACATTTCCATCCATATCAGTTTTCTTCTTGAAGACCCATTTGCACTCGATAGGTCTTGCACCGTCTGGCAGATCAACCAAGTTCCAAACTTGATTTTCATCCATGGACTTTAACTCGGATCTCATGGCTCCAAGCCATGACTCGAAATCAGAACCCACCATCACTTCCGAATAAGTTGTCGGCTCATCACTGTCTAACAGTAATACATCGCGAACACTTCACAATCTTGCCGATCTTCGCAGTGCAGGTGCAGCTGCCGGCTCAGCTACCACGACTGGTTCAACCTCCAAGGCTTTCACCAAATCGCTACTGACCGGTTCCCCTGGAACTTCTTCGAGCCGCACCATACTCCCACTGACTTCCCGACTGAGAAAATCTTTCTCAAGGAAGACACCATTCCGAGTGACAAACACTTTGCCCTCTTCTCGGTTGTAGAAGTAGTAACCCAAGGTTTCCCTTGGATACCCAAAAAAATGCACTTATCCGACTTGGCTGGAAGCTTGTCCGACTGAAGTTGCTTGACAAATGCTTCACAACCCCAAATCTTAAGAAAAGACAAACTCGGCTTCTTGCCACACTACAACATGACCCCCCTACAACAACGCACAGATCTGTATCTAAATATCCATATAGGCATTGCTAGAACCGCTACCAACGGATTTAGTATGCGTTGTGTTTTTTGGCGTTGCTAGCATATAATGCAACAGATATAGATGCGTTGGTAACCAATGGGTATAGCGTTGCAAAAGTGGCAACAAATGCCAGACAACACTTGTATCCATTGGAAAATAATGTACAGGGATTACATAATTTGTTTTAAAAATAAATATTATTTTCAATACTGAGTGTGTTGATATGTTGAAAGATGGTATTTTTTCTCACTAAGAGTATATATGTTTTATAAGCAAGAGTATATAGATACGCAAGAAAATAGATAAAAATCGTAGAGTAAGAATGCATTGTATGAAGAAGTAATTCAATATTGATTATTGAAATCTCCACCCTAGACTGAAATAATCTTTTGAGTACACAGTTTACAATCTTTCTTCAAAGGATAACATCATAACTAATCCTATACATACTCCTTCTATTGTTCTTGCACTCTAATGAACAGATTGATATCTGAATGCAGCACTCTTTTCCGATATTGTGGGCCTGCAAAGAAAAAATTCCAATTTTAGGATCGACATGGCAAAAACCATGGTAACTAATCCCATACATACTCCTTCTATTGTTCTTGCTCTCTAATGTACAGATCGATATCTGAATGCAGCACTCCTTTCCAATATTGTGGGCCTGCAAAGAAAAAATTCCAATTTTAGAATCGACATGGCAAAAACCATGGTTCCTTGATGATCTCAGGAGCATTTCAATTATTATTAATACGATTATATATTTCAATTATTATTAATACGATTATATATAGGAACTCAACTGGGCAAATTATTGACCATCAACTATACCAAAAGCTATAGTAGTTTATTATAGAAATTTCAAGTACCATTGGAATTAACCACTTAGGTTGTTAGACATCTTTCAACATTTGGATCAGAGTAACACAGTCATTTACAATTATGGACTAGACATATACATGACTATTAGCTATAGTAGCAGTAGTAGGCTACTCAAATTTCTACCGTCACTCTCAAACTAACATACAAGATATCTAGACTTGTCGTGGCAATATATAGAAGAAAAAACATATAAGTCTAGACTTTTGTTGAACAATGAGTTGGCGGAAACAGGGGTGGAGGAGAACTTACATGAGGCTAGCAGCAACAATGGAATGACTTAGACAACATCAAAACAGATCAGAAACTGCTCATCATTGTCATAATCAATAATCTTGCCCTATATACGTATATCATAGAAATATAAGCTGATTAGAAATGGTTCCCAAGCTTGAACCTATATGCATTTCTTATTTTATCAAATAGAGATGTGAACCTAAAGATGAAAAAGTTTACTTGTACATTGAAAAAACTTAGTTACCTGGTTGCGTAATTCCTTTACACGTTGAACTACAGATGACAAGAATATAAATGTAAATGAAATCAGCAATCAATATTGGTAACTAGGACTGACCAGAAATAAATAAGTATCAGTTCATCACACAATATGTTAGGGAAATTTGCAGCTAGTTATCAATCAGAATATAGTAGTAAAGTTTACTAAGCTGTATAGACTGGACAAGCACTATTCTATTGCGTTAAGTTCCAACATTGATGTTGTAAGCCAAGTAAATTAAAACATGCACATCACTTTGCAATAGATATTCATATGGCTAGCCACACGTTTGATAAAGAAGCTTGCGACCAGTTCTTCGGTAAATATACAGAGATCATTCTCCATGGACCACCATTGTTTGCTTCTGCCAAATGAAATGAGAAATCAACCAGAAATAGTGTATGTATTTATAACACACCACACCTCAAGCAGTAAAGAAAAACAGTTGATACTCTGCTACTAATTAATCAACTTTTACCTACCAAAAGGGTGACTCTATACTAGCGGGAACAACAAACAGGAAATAAGAGTCATAGGAAGATAGACTAGAAGATTCGATTTGCGGTTTGCCTGATACTTTACCACAAACTGAGAACTACTAAATAAACAATTTTCTAAAAGCTGGCAAGTAACAGATTAGCACACTACTACGTACTACCTCAGAAAACACACTCTCAGTAGTGAATTAACTCTAACCCAAAATATTCAGATAAACTGAAAATGCAAATTGACTCGGAATAATAGTCAAAAGCTTGGTAGAACAGGCATTTGGCAATTAGTACAAGCTTGGATATTCTAAGTCTAAAGATCTCATATCTATTCAGAGTTGCAAAGAGTACTCATCGACTCTTCTATATCTAATATTCAAGACAAAATAAATACTCCCCCTATCCAAATTAGTTGACTCAAATTTGTCAAGATACGGATGTATGTTATACTAAATCAGGTCTAAATACAAACGAATCTAAACAAATCTAAGTCAACTAATTTGGGTAAGAGGGAATACTTATTTTATTGGTGGTCTGGTATATATACAGGTAAAAATGGTGATTGGCATATAGGCAATGAAACACGAACTGATAAACTGCAGCTCATCAGCCGTGAGCGGTTGTTAGGCTATGCGGCAAGGACGCCCAAAACTCCTGGAAAATTTATGAACGGGTCAAACATAGGGAGAATAGAATCTGGAAAGGGGAAAAGTGAACTCGCACCTGGATGGACCTTTGTCCGCTATGCTTCCTGTGTTCCACCTCGCCGCTTCTCTCTTCTCCGTGCCGCAGAATCATTCAATTTCTGTTCACCAAGCAGCGACATTGTTAGGGTCTCACTACTCTCTATGGAATTAAGCACAATATTCGGATACAGGTAGCGATTACAAGAATCACACTGGGAGTTTCCTTGAGCTACAAGATGAACTAATAGAGAGAGGGGATAATTGAGGATGCCGGGTTCGGTTCGCCAATCGCCGTGATCCAAGCCAGGATGGTCTTCACGTGTCGGCACCGGTTCCTTAAGTAGTTGTACGCTCACAGAGCTGGTTCAACCACTCGTCACCCATGAGCCTAACATTGGGCTTGGGCCTTCTCTTGGGCCGTGTCTTGGGCTGGACCAGGGGTGTAGTGGTAGGGGTGCTGACACTCTCCTTCTCTTCAGCAACGGCTTGACCCCAAGCCGGAGCAGCTGGAAAGCGAGCACGCAAATCCTCCAAATCTTCCCATAGAAGCTCTGTCTTCGGCCGGCCAGACCATTGAGTCAACACCTGCCTGATGCTCGCATTGCCCTTGCGACGCCAACGATAATCCAGAATCTTCACAGGCACCATGAAATTGTCAGTGTCTGAAGGTAAACTAGAAGATACCTGGCGATGAGGAGGAAGAGCTTTCTTCAGAAGAGAGACATGAAACACTGGGTGAACTTGAGCTCCAGGTGGCAATTGCAGCTGATAGGCTACAGTTCCAATCTTGGCAACAATTGGAAATGGGCCAAAGTACTTGAAGGCTAACTTGTGGTTTGCTCTCACAGCCACAGAACTCTGGATATATGGTTGTAATTTGAGAAAGACCCGGTCACCCACTGAAAATTCACGGGCTGTACGCCTTTGATCGGCCTGTTTCTTCATTTTCTGCTTAGCAAAGTTCAAATGCTGATGCAGCAATTCAGTCATTCCTCGACTGTAGCATCCCAATTGTCTAACAATTGCAATGCTACTAGCCTAGTCTATATATATGCTACTTCCTATATATAATTGTTGCATCATAATTATATCATGCTCATGTCATCATGCCACCTTGCATTTGAGCATCATATCAAAACCCTTTTCATTGGTTCTTATCTCATATGCATTTATTAATTGTATTTGCCTCTTGATATTGTATTTGGTTATTGATATAATGTTTAATGCCCAAGTTGAGTTGGGGGCATATCTTTTATTCAACTCCATCACCTTTCTCTGTCACCACCTTATAATTCCACCATCCAACTAAATATGAGTTTTGCACTTTATTGGGATTTTACCTCTAGCTCATGTGGGTTGGGATGGATCCAATTCTATTTCCACATGCTCTCATATTAGCATCATGTTGTTTTCACATTATTAATATGTGGAGCCACCTTTGCATGCATTATGAGTAGTGCTCCTTTTCTTAGCTTTCATATGGATTATTATGGATTTATGCTCATGTTGGGATATTTTTGGGACTATTAAACATCTAGTGGAATATACACACTAGCAAGTCCCAATTATAATCAAATATGATCATCTCCATCTACTCCACTTGGAACTTTCATTTATATTCTTTTGCTTGGCCTTTATTCCATCTTTTGGGAATGCATAAGAATAATGCCATGCTAATAATATTGTTTTCACAAGAATAAGCATGGCATTAATTATTTTGCATGGGCCATGCAGTGCCACCACCTTTTTCTTTTCCTTGGTTTTCTTGTAATTTTGAAGTGGATCTACTAGCCTAGTCTACATAAATGCTACTTCCTACATATAATTGTTGCATCATAATTATATCATGCTCATGTCATCATGCCACCTTGCATTTGAGCATCATATTAAAACCCTTTTTGTTTTGGTTCTTCTCTCATATGCATTGTAAATTGTTTTTGCCTCTTGATATTGTATTTGGTTATTGATATATTGTTTAATGCCCAAGTTGAGTTGGGGGCATATCTTTTATTCCACTCCACCACCCTTTCTTTCACCACCTTATAATTCCACCATCCCTTTATCCATGAGCTTTTATTTTATTTTCTTTTGGTATTTAATCTAGCTCATGGGAGATAGGATGGATCTACTTCCACAAATTCTTTTGCTTGGCTTTATTCCACTTTTGGGAATGCATAAGAATAAGGCCATGTTAATATTATTGTTTTCACAAGAATACATATGGCATTAATTATTTTTGCATGGGCCATGCAAGTACCACCACATTCTAGTCTTTTGGGTTTTTATTTGAATTTTTGAGTGAATCATCAATCTCCCTCTCTACCACTCCTTTGGCTTGATCTAGTTTGGTCTTGCTAAAAAGCCACCACCACATCTCTCTCTCTCTCTATTCCTCACCTTCCTCTCCTTTTCACCTCCATCCATGCATGATCAAGTGGATCATGACTAAAACTCAAACCCTACACCAATTCCACCTATTCTTGTTTGACCTAGCTTGGTGCATGCAAGCATCTAAAACCCTAAGATATCACCCTCTCTCTCTAATCCCCCTCCCTAAGCCACACCCCACCTAACCACTCCATGCCGAGCACCTAGCTCCCTTCCTCTCTCTCGGCCTCTCTCCCTTCCTCTAGGCCATGCATGCCCCACCTAGCTACCCTAGCCCAACCCTAAAACCCTAACCCTAACCCGAGACCACCACCTAACCCTAACCCGAAGCCACCATCTAACCTAACCTGAGCCCCCCTCTAAGCTAACCTAGCTACACCCGACCCTCCTCCCTCTCTCTCTCTCGGCCAGCAAGGCCCCACAAGCCCTAACCCGAGCTAGTCCCCCCCCCTCTCTTCTCCTCCCCCTCACCGGGGTCCACCAAATAGCCCAACAACCAGACCACCACGCCACACCCTCCTCCGCCCCCACTTATTTCTTTGGCTTCAAGACAAGGAGAAGAAGCAGGGAGAGAATATCTACCCGATCACCTCCTCCTCTCTTTTTGCAAAGCCACCACCACCCCATGTGCCCTACCCTCCTCCCTCACCTACCCCCTCCCTCACCCCACCTCAGACCCCAGCAGGCGCCTGCATCCCCTCTCCTTGCTCTTTCCCTAGCCATGGCCATGGTCCTCCTAAACCCTAGCCTCGGCCTCGGTTGTTAGCCGGTGGAGAAGTGGTGCAGAGTGGAGATCGGGAAGCTTTTCTCACACTGCTCACTCGTCACCTTGCACGGGCCACAGGAGCTTTGCCCACCGCGCCCAGCTGGGTCTGCCGTGGCTGCCACCAAGCCCGCCAGATCCCTCCACCTCCTGAACTACCATGCGGCGACACCACGTGAGCCCTCGACCTCCAGACATGTCCCCACCCGATCTTGTATCAGAAGGCCGCCAGCCGCCGAAAGCGCAGCCTGCACTGCGCGCCCGTCAAGGCTCTGGCAGACAAGAAGCAGCCGCAGATCCGTCGCCTGCTCTCACTCGCCACCTGTAGACCACCTCCGCAAGATCTATGAACGAAAGTTGTAGCCCGTAGTTTCTCTACGTTTTCGTTTTAGGCGACGCGCGGCCCAACAGACGTTGCCGCCATCGCCGGAAGACGGCCGGATCCGCCGCCGTCGAGTCCGCGAAGCAAGAATGGCATGTCGCTTTTGGCGCTTAGCCCCCTACCCTTTTTCCCGCCTGAACCCGCCGTCCCCGGAGCCCCACCTGTCAGCCTCGGTGCCTTTTTGCAAGAGAACCCCCGGAAGATCCTGGCCATCACGGACAGACCTCTCCTCATACTCGGATCGCCCACGTGTCACCGTGGCCTGGCCGCTGTGGCTAGGCTGCCGCACTGGAGGCCCACCACAACCTCATGGCTAGAGTAGCTTCATGGTGAGAAAACCTCTCACATTGTCGCCAATAAGAATGCCCACCTGTCGGTGGCTCTGGCTAGCACTGGGATGGGTGACAAAAGTTTTCTGGATTTCTGTTTTTTTTTAAATTTTCCAGAAAATGTTTTAAATTCAAATTCAAATCAGATTTTAAATAACTTTTGAAATATAATTCCAAATAATACATGTAATATATGTTTGAGATCAGAAAAATGTGAGGAATTCAAATATGCCCTTCAAAATATATTTTGAACACTTTAATTTTCGAGTTGTTTAAAATTACAATAAAATGCCCTTTTTCCTTAATTAATTAATAACTTTAGTTTTATAACTCCAATTTTGACAAATAATATGTCTAAAATGATCAGCTCGACGAGACCTTTCTGTTTATGCTATCCATGACTTAAGTTGCATCATGCATCATATAAATATAAAGTATACGGCAACTTATTCGAGTATAAAATGTGACTAAAACTCCATAAAATGCTTATTTCTTGTATTCCACATCTCACCCATGCCATGCTACTTTATTGCCATGCAAATTGTGCATCATTCATCATGGCATGATTGTTTGCTTGTCGCATTTTATTCATATGCTTGTGCACTTTATTTATGTTGGCCCTTGTTTGTTTGGTTCTTCTTCGAATAGACGCTGACGGGGATATATCAAGAAACCAGTGAGCACTACCTGATCCTTCTCTCGCTTCAATCGAGCTGCCAGCAAGCACTACCACATGCTTGCATACATATAGTACCTATTGCCTATCTTATTCTTGCATCATTGAGTCGCGATTGCATTAAATCAATCCCAAGTATTGCATAGCCTTTACTTTTAAACCCCAATCAAGCTTGTTCCTCCATCCCATGAGCCATTACTACGGTGAGTTGTTTGAGCCATGCGAGTCGAGAAACGACATGTGTAGGGTATGTGAGTGTCGATGGATAACGAGGTACCTATACAACTTAACCGAGTAGTAATGGGATAACTAATGAAAGTGGCACGGTGAGCAATATCGCTATTTGTTTTTCATGCTCACTTGTGTCCTGGAGGACCCCGAGTACTTGATTCTGTTCCTTGAATATTCGCTATCCACATCCGGGGCCTATGGACCCCTTGAGCGAAGCTTGATTCATTCTTATTTCTTGGGGCCACAAAGTAGTTTGGGGCTTTATTACTATTCTGTACTTATGCCATGCTTTATCGCTTTATTTAAGATTGTGCGAGGAGCTTACTTTAGAAAGCGGAGTGTTTTGTGATGTATCGACAAGCCCACCACACTTTCGGGTTCCCAGTCGTTTGTACCATTGACGCAAACCTTGAGTCCGTCTCGAGTCGGCCAACTTCATGGGTAGCTTAATGGGTGGCCTCTGAAATATTTCTCAATCTCGTGATCGCTTTGTCGTGAATGCCTCGTTGGGTTTTGATTTGGTTTTTCCGAGGTTGATCGAGTGTGTTGCTATTTGTGCACCCCGCAGGTAAAACTTTCTGAAAGCCGTGTCCGCGGTTATGGACGACTTGGAGCACAGTTTCTCGATCATAGACAAGTACAACTAAAGTACCGCTTTTAATTTGACTAAGTACCTGACTAGTAAATAGTGCAACTCTCATGAAATGGATAATAAAACTGCCAACGGATGGGGGGTTGTTCGTCCGCTTCCTCGTCGGTATGCGAGGAGGAGGATGGATCTGTTAATATTACTGTTATAACTGTTGTTAATAATTCACGGACATCCATCTATCTATGGTTATGCGGATGGTTAGCGAGTATCTATAGAATTGTTAGGTATTATCTTTTGCTACAATTGCGTCACCCCAGGTTGTGTCCCCTTTAGAGGCATAAAGACTTGCTGAAAATTCTAGGGTCTCACACGATAAATTGTTTGATTCAGATGAACAGGTAAGCTCGCAAGATGGATACTAGGTGGAGGAGACGGACGATGTGGGCAACGATCATTCGGTGTAGAGATTCCGGGAACGGGGATCCGTGAGATCTGTGGACGGGATGTGTTTATTTATGGGGCATCTTATGCCGATTTGCTTCTTATCCGTACTCGGATCTTGTCTTCCGCTTCCGCTTGATACTCTGATGTTTGATGTATGAGGAGATATCCTAAACTATTATATCTATCTAGGATATTTGGATCTTGCCGTATGGCGTTGCAATATTTCTATTTCTTTTTAGATGGAATGGCTCTGAGGACTGTTGTATGGTGGCTTGCATACATACTCATTTGTGTATGTAGTTGATCCCTTCGCCGACACGCTCGTTCTTGTCCCGATGTTTAGAAATGGTTAGGACGGCCGAAAGGTCTACCTGTGAGTGGCATTTGGGCCCCACCGTACTATTTTAACCATTTCCGCTCATCCAGGCTTGTAACTAAGAGCGTAATTCACGGAGGTAGTTACATCGACGCTCAGCTAGCCAGACTGACAGATCCTCCACTGGACATGTATCTGCTGCATCCACTCCAAAGTATCTCGGCTCTTGTCCATAAAGAGCTTTGAAAGGAGAGCATCCCAGAGCAGAGTGGTGTGTTGTGTTATACCAAAACTCTGCTAGTGGCAGCCATTGTGACCAACGTTTGGGACAGGCATGCACAAAGCAACATAAATAAATTTCCAAGCACTGATTAATGCGCTCTGTTGGCCATCCGTCTCTGGATGACTGGCGGTACTCATCTTCAGCTCAGTTTGGGTGAGCCGAAATAACTCTTGCCAAAACTTGCTTGTGAAGAGAGGATCCCTGTCAGATATGATAGCTTCTGGCATCGAATGCAAATGGTAAACTTGTTCCATGAACTTGAGTGCTACCGTTGCTGCACTAAAAGGGTGGCTCAAGGGCAAAAGGTGGGCATATTTGGTAAATGTATCCACAATTACCAAAATCACATTGTTCTTATTGGAATTTGGTAAACCAGTGATGAAGTCCATAGAAATAATTTGCCAGGACTGAGTGGGAGTAGGCAGTGGTGCTAACAGACCTGGGTATGGCACTCTCTCTGGTTTTGCCTGTTGACAAATCTGACAGCCTTGCACATAAGATTTGACTTGTGTTTTAATCCCTGGCCAGTGAAACAAATGCTTGACTCTTTTTAGAGTTGCTGGAACACCCGAATGCCCCCCAAGCGGAGAATCATGAAAAGCTTTGATAATTTTGAATTGTAAATCCACATTGTTGCCAATCCAAATTTGCTTCTGGAAATAAATGACCCCAGCTTGTAGACTGTATTTGCCAACAACTCCTGATGTGAGTACTAATTCAGCCAGTATTTTTTTGCCATGTCATCTGAGGCATAACCCTGAACCACTGCTTCCAACCAAGCCGGTTTGTAGCGAGATACAGTAGATAGATATAATGTTTCTTCCTGAGGCTTCCTAGACAAAGCATCAGCTGTGTGGTTCTCACTGCCTTTTTTGTATTGGATTCGATAATTTAACCCTAATAGCTTGGTGAATGCCTTTTTCTGCCACACTGTGTTCAACCGCTACTCCTCTAAATGAATCAAACTTTTGTGATCAGTTTGAATCACAAATTCAGAGTGCTGAATATAAGATCTCCATTTCTCTACTACCATAATTAGTGCTAAGAACTCCTTCTCATAGGTGGATAGTCCTTGCATTTTTGGAGCTAGAGCTTTGCTTAAAAATGCAATGGGGTGCCCATTTTGTTGCAACACAGCTCCCACACCTTTGTCACAAGCATCTGTCTTGATGATAAAAGGCTTGGAGAAATCTGGCAAGGCCAGGACCGGAGCAGAAATTAGGCTCTGCTTTAGTGTTTGAAAGGCCTCTTCCTGAATTTCTGTCCACAAGAATTGGTTGCCTTTCTTCAGAAGGTTGGTTAGTGGTCGGGCAATAATACCAAAATGACGTACAAATTTTCGGTAATAACCAGCGAGGCCCAAAAACTGCCACAATTGCTTGACATTGCCAGGAGCAGGCCAGTTCTTCACATCAGCAATCTTGGAAGGGTTTGTGCCCACTCCTCTTGCACTAATAATGTGCCCCAGGTACGCCACTTGTTGTTGTGCGAATTGGCATTTGCTTTGCTTCACCAACCACTGATCACGGTGCAATAGTGCCAGGACTTCCTCCAAATCCAACAAATGCTGCGGAAATGATGGGCTGTAGACAAGAATGTCGTCAAAGAACACAAGCGCACACCTACGCAAGCATGTTTTCAGTGTGGCATTCATTGCCCCTTGGAAGGTCGCTGGCGCCCCGCTAAGGCCAAACGTCATCACCTTGTACTCGTAGTGGCCACTATGAGTTTGGAATCCCGTTTTGTGTTCCTCGCCTGGTGCCAAGCGGATCTGATGGTAACCCGCGCGAAGGTCCAATTTGGAAAACCAACTGGCACCCACCAATTCATCCAGCAACTCATCGATGATAGGAATTGGGTATTTCGGAATTTGTGTCAGAGCATTTAGTTGGCGGAAATCAATACAAAGGCGCCAGGTTCCATCCTTCTTACGCACAAGGATTGCCGGAGAACAAAATGAGCTTGAACTGAGTTGGATAATTCCATTATCGAGCATCTCCTGAACTTGGCGCTCGATTTCATCTTTGAGCTCTGGCTTGTGTCTGTATGGCGGCACATTTACTGGTCGTGCGCCTGGAATTAGCTCAATTTTATGGTCACAGTCACGGCGTGGAGGCAACGCTTTTGGTTCTGCAAAAATTTCTTCAAATCTGTGGACCAACTGCTGTACTTCAGGAGATGTGGCCGATTGGCTGTCCATTGCAACACTATTCAGTTGCACGACGTGTGAGACATCTCCTTGCTTCAGTAACTCGGAGCATTCTTACAAGGATATTGTGGGACAAGTAGTTGTGTCTGACTGAATTCCTTGCAAATAGACCACTGTGTTCTGATCCTCGATGCGCATACGCTTCCTTGCCCAATCAACTTTCATCGGACTAAATGCAGTGAGCCAGTCATAACCCAAAATCATATCATAGGCACCCAGCTGCAGAACTTTGAGATCTGTCTTGAACACATGCTCCTGTGTTGTCCACTGACAGAGGGGTATAAATTGCGTGCACTAAAGCTGTCCACCGCCAGCCACCTTGACAGTTACAGGTTCTGGAACTTTCTGTATGCCGGGAAGTCCAGCAGCAAGAGATTCATTGATGAATGAGGTTGTGCTTCCTGAGTCTATCAGAATGAGTACTTCTGATCCAGCTAGTTTGCCCAATATTTGCATCGCCATCAGACCGTCTGTGCTAGATATTGCCTGATATGACAGAGCCATCATCTTCTCTGTAGCATTGCAGGTAGGAACAGTTGCATCCTCTGAATCCTCAAAGCCACATACATCCATCATTTCCTCTAGAATGTGGAGAGAGATTGATCGGGGGCATGTGTGTTCATGGCCCCACACTTAAAACACAGACCACGGGAGCGCCTGTAATTTTTGAGTGCCTGAACCTTACTTGCACTATCCATTGCACGTGCGGCATCCGTGCCTCGACGATCTTCAGCAGATGAAGGCGATAGCAGAGATGGATACTTTGTTGGTGTGGCCTGAACTTGCTGTGGTGGAATGCCAGCGGAACAGGCTGATTGTACTGCAGGCGCGCCACAGGTTGATGCACTGAACGCCGCTCTGCATACATTCCATCCGCCACCTCTTCATGGATTGTGGCCAGCGATACCGCTGTATCCAGATCGAGCGGTCTTTGCACCATGACCACCGCTCGGATATCGCCACGGAGTCCCTCAATGAAGTGTGTCAAAAAGTACAAAGGATGGATAGGGTCAGAATATGTCAATAGATGATTCATCAGAACGTCAAATCGTTCGGCATATTCTGAAACTGAAGAAGTCTGATGAATAGCATAAAACTGACGGATCAAGGCCTGGTGACGATCGCGTCCAAAACGGGTACAAATCAACTCACAAAATGAGGACCAGGTGAGCACCAAAATTTTTGTTCTCACGGCTTGTAACCAAATACTAGCCGCTCCCTGGAAATTCAAAATTGCCATTGAAACCCAATATGACTCATGGACGCGATACATGGTAAAGTACTTCTCACATAGAGTGCGCCAAAGCTGTGTATTCTCCCCAGAAAAAATCGGAAAAGCCATAGGCGGTGGTGCTTGGCCTAAGGCCTGAAAAATCTGGGCAGCCGATGGGCCCTCGGATGGGTGTACTGACATCGGAGCAGAGAAATCAAACGGACCTGTGACCGGGGGTGCCGTTGGGGTCGCCGGGACACCCAACGGAAGTCCCCCGCAGTGTGAAGCGACGCCGTGGCCTTGCCCGTGAATCTCCCTAGCATTTCTGGCCGCCAATGCCGAAAACTGATGAGAGAGGGTCACAGCAGATGGGCCTGCCGCCGACTCGCCCGTAGACGGAAGATGCGCCGTCTTCGCTTGCAGATCGAGGACCGCGCCCTGGAGATCGGAGACGCGCGCCGTCAGATCTGGCTTCCACGCCAGCATGTCGTCGAGCTTGGTGTTCGTATCCCTCAGAGCCGTGGTCACCGCCGCCACCACAGATATCTTCAGTGAGTCTGCGATCGATGCCGACATCGCATCGAATCCGGCCCTCATCGTGGGATCCATCTTGGCAACGAGCATCTCGCGCGCCGCCTTGTTCTGTTGCTGCTTGCGGGTCTCCATCTCCGCGCCCGCAGACATAGGTTGGAAAAATTTGGTGGATCTAGGCTCTTGATACCAAGTGTTAGGGTCTCACTACTCTCTATGGAATTAAGCACAATATTCGGATACAGGTAGCGATTACAAGAATCACACTGGGAGTTTCCTTGAGCTACAAGATGAACTAATAGAGAGAGGGGATAATTGAGGATGCCGGGTTCGGTTCGCCAATCGCCGTGATCCAAGATAGGATGGTCTTCACGTGTCGGCACCGGTTCCTTAAGTAGTTATGCGCCACGTAGTCGGTTCAACCACTCGTCACCCATGAGCCTAACATTGGGCTTGGGCCTTCTCTTGGGCTGGACCAGGGGTGTAGTGGTAGGGGTGCTGACAGACATGACATCAAGACTATCGAAAGGTGGGAATGGAATAAAAATGAGGTTTCTCCCGTGATGTCGAGGAAGAAGGGAGGTGCATCTGCGTGGTGTATCTCGGTGTCGTGGACAAGGTCTGCGTGGCGGACTTAGAATGTCACGACCGAAGAGAAGCTTAGCGACCTCATGAGCGAGAAGGGCCTCTCCGTCCATCTGCAGGCACAAATCTCTGGACGCGATGGTGAGGGAAGGAGGCATCATGGCTTTTGTTCGACGACTTGATTTCTAGCGGCGCGTTCGGTCGCGGTGTGCTACTTCTAGGGTTGAGGTGGATTGACTAGAATGGGGAACGGGAGTTGGGATGCATCTTCTACGAAGGTGGAAGGATAAGTCAAGGACTTAGGGGTGGGGACGTGGAGAGGTGGAAAATAGATACACATATCTACATCGTTGCCAGTTATGTGTTGGTGTATGACCGGTCGTGTTGTAGTGCCAGTCCACATCTCATGCGGTGTCTTCTCTACCGACTTTGATGGTACTCTGTTTAGTGTGAACGCTGCAGTTTCTAGACAATAACCCCAAAATAATAAAGACAGATCTGTCCGACTCATCATTGATCGTACCATGTCCAACAAGGTCCGATTCCGCCGTTCCGACACACCGTTCCACTGCGGTGTACCCGGCGGAGTGAGCTGAGGAACTATTCCACAACCCTTCAGATGGTCATCAAACTCATGTACTCGCCTCCTCGGTCCGACCGAATAAACTTTATTTTTTTGCCAAGTTGATTTTGTACTTCATTCTGGAATTCTTTGAACTTTTCAAAGGCTTCCGACTTCTGTTTCATCAAGTAAACATATCCATATCTACTCAAATCCAGTGAAGGTAATGAAGTACTCAAAACCACCCCTGGCTGTCGCACTCATTGGTCCACATACATCACTATGTACTAGTCCCAACAAGTCAGATGCCCTTTCACAACTCCTTGTAAAACGTGTCTTGGTCATCTTGCCTAGAAGGCATGATTCGCATGTCTCGAATGACTCCAAGTCGAATGAAGTTAGGAGTCCATCATCATGGAGCTTCTTCATGCGTTTCCAACTTATATGACCAAGTCGATAGTGCCAAAAGTAAGTCATATTCAGATCATTTGGTTTCAACCTTTTCACATTTATGTTATAGACCGACCCACCATCAAGATTGAAAATAAATAACCCGTTCTGAGCGGGTGCAAAGCCGTGAAACATATCATTCAAATATAAAGAACAACCATTGTTCTTAATATTAGACTCATAGCCTTGTCTCATCAAACATGAGGCGGAAATGATGTTTCGACTAAGCACTGGAACATAATAACAATTATTTAGTTCCATTAAGAATCCTGAAGGTAAATGAAGTTGCATCGTGCCGACTTCCAACGCATCAACTCTTGCTTTGTTGCTGACCCGAATGTCAACCTCGCCTCTTGCTACGCCCCTAGTTCTTACCAGTCCCTGCAACGAGTTGCAGATATGAATGACTGATCCGGTATCATATACCCATGAACTACCGGGTGCATCAGCAAGATAAAGGTCTATAACATTGCAAACAAGTGTACATGAGTTGGAAGTCACACCTCCACTCTTGGCTTTATCCGCCAAATACTTGCTACAATTCCTCTTCCAATGGCCATCCGCCTTGCAATAGAAGCAAGCAGATCCGACTGAAGGAGATGACTTAGTCCCCGAGGAAACGCTTGGGATCTCATCCTGAGCATTACCCCCTGACTTAGCCTTCTTCTTCTTAGTCCAAGAACTCTTCTTAAACTTAGCCCTATTCTGTACCACCAACACTTGGCTAGTACCTTTCTTGAGATCAACCTCTGCCTGCTTAAGCATCCCATGTAATTTAGTGAGCTTCTTATCCATACCATGCATGTGGTAGTTCGATATGAACTGACCATACACACTAGGAAGAGAGTTCAGAATTATATCTATAGCGAACTCTTCGCTAATGGGGTAGCCAAGCCTTTCTAGAGACTGCATGTAACCAACCATCTTGATCACATGCGGACTCAGTGGATCACCATCCTTAAGCTTACAACTCAGCAAAGCTTGAGAGACTTGATACCTCTCGGTCTTTGCCTGGGCCTAGAACATACTTTTGAGGCTTTCGATCATATCGTAGGCCTCAACATTCTCAAACTGCTGCTGCAAGTCCGGTTCCATGTGAGCAAGCATAAGACAGCTAATTTCTATAGACTCATCACATGTTCTACGATAGGCATTGGTTGCTGCGACACTCGCATTCTCATCCGGCACAACTGGAAGTGGGTTGTCTAGAACATGGTCCCTCTTTTCTTGTTTGAGAACAATTCTCAGATTACGATACCAGTTGGTGAAGTTTGTCCCATTAAGTTTATCTTTCTCTAGGATGGTCCTCAAAGCAAAACTGGATAACTGAGGGAGACTGCTACTAGGTGCCATTATCTACAACAGAAATATGCAAAACACTTAAGACAAGTATTCATAAAAGAGCAGGCATATTAAACATTTTAATACTTATGCTCCCACTAGAACCAACATCCCTCCGATGGTTACTTAGTGATTCAGGATCCTAAATAAGCAAGCCGACTAGTGAGCTTTAGCATCACCGCTAGCCGTCAAGTGATCTAGGTAGGCAACTCGTTGCCAATCGCATCTAATGCGACTCCTGTTGGTAGGGTGGCATCACATGCCCCGGTCCCGACCGCCCTCTCCCTGAGCCCCACAACCGTTGTGATAGACCCGTCTAGCTTACCAAGTGCTTCCGCTATAAGAGTCCGACTCGAACCCATCTAGTCAAAGAGAATTGGCAGCACCTCAATTTTATGAGCCCACTACCAAGAATGTCCGACTTGTGATGGTGCAGCACTGGCAGGGAGACCGACTAGACCTTCTTTGAGGGATTAAAGTTTAACCACTATCTCATAGAGGTAAAACCAGAGACATAACAATGATACAAAATAATCCAATTATAATGTGAAATGGTATGGCTCCTTTCATGGCGATCTCCATCTCCATGAACCTATTCATCATGCCTTTGGCTGCAGTGTCCTTCAAGTCCTCCAAACATGCTACACTAGCACTAAGGAATATACAAGAAGATGGCATCTCATGCCGACACGCAGGTCGTTATACAATAACAGTGACAGCACTTTGGCTCCAGATGGCTGACAAACTCGTGATACACAGATCACGTATGGATTACACACATCACATGCACATAAGCCATACCATTCACAACTTCCTGCAAAAACAAGTTATGCATAGATATGATATCTACCGGCGTTGTGAACCTCGCAACGACATCTAATGCGCTACGACAGGGCGAAGCCGGCGGTCCTTTTACCCAAATCTAATCCCTGTACAGATCTGACCAATTTCATTGATCATCCACACCTGATCTTCCATGCACCCCGAGTGCAATTGATCTAATCAATCTTGCACAAAACCGATCTATCTCATAGATCGACCACCGAAACCCTAAGTGGATCTCATCCACCACCTCATGCATATCACATATGCACAGATCTAGAGCCTAAAACCAGAAGCTTTCAGCGCTGACACCACTGATGGGCCACGCAGAGATAAACAAAACTTTTTCCCTAACGCGGTACACCCAAGATCCAGCTCAGGTTATGGGCCACGAGATTACCACTAGACGTGCATATGCGGAAGTTGATGTAGCGCGTCGAAGCAATCTTTAACGATCCCACGAACTCCTTTGTCAGATCCCCATGAGCTTTACTGTCTCCAGCGCCGCACGTGCAATGCCTCTACCGGTATCCACACATACAGGAAGGAGCTTCGGACAGAGGACTGCTAGATCCTGTCTAGCCTGAAATGGAAGTGGAGAAAGTGACGGCTAGGTTAGGGACTATCCCTTGTCACTCCACTTATATACACTCCTAGTTGGGCTCAACGCTTGAGGCCCATCTAGGCCGTACTCCAATCTCCATATGGATCTAATCCACATGGGCTCCTTACCCTTAAGTGTGTGACCCTGTAGGTTCACGTACACCTGGACACGACATGAGCTACTCCTCCAAGTATCCCGTCATGGCTTTGAGTCCAACTCGCTCCCATGAACACTCGGTCTCAATTCGATAGATCGTAGCGGCCTCTAGAAAGACGTGCCAACTCCCAAGTGCCGCAAAGTCAGAAGACGAACCTTTAATGTGACTTTCGTACATGTCCCTTTGCCACACGATATATCTATTAAGCTATAGGCGAGTAGTTGTCATCCCTTAAATAGCTTAACTCTCTTCTCGTACCATGATATGTGATTCACTGGACTAACTCTTAGTCCGACTCCTCGGTTAACACTTAGCTGAGTAGCGCATGGCCATGCTTCCGAATCATATCACACGAGAGGGCCTAGAGAATATCTCTCCATTATGGAGGGGAAAATCCCATCTTGGTAATCCACGTCACGTAGCTTGCTTCACAACCAACCCGAACTCTACCTTTATAACTGCCCATTTACGGAACAGTGTTTGATAGAACCTAAGTTGGCGATCCACAACTCGGATCATGCAATCACCTCAGGTCGAAGGATTCCATTGCTTGAGACTGCAAATGACATCATGCTCGTTGCATCTCAACTCTGGGCCAGTCCGGCTTGCTAAACTCTTTCGCCGAACCAGTGTAAGTCAGAATAGCATCACCATGCCTATGACAAGTGGAACCGTGTCATCATTCGACTTGCACATTGGTCTAAGTTGTGTGCCTAGCACAACCTCAACGACCAAGGACAATCTAATATGAACAATCATGAATACATAGTTCCACAACTGAATCACGCATTCAGTGATATATATCTGATGTTCATATAAGGACAACTTTACTTTATGAATACTTTGGGAAATATCATCAGCTATGAGTGCCTCTAGGGCATATTCCCAACATAGTGCATGTGTGAAACCATGTTCAAAGAGACCAAAAGCACATAGGAAGAGAAGCTTCCACATTGCATGTTGCACCAGTGAGGCAGAAGTTGCATCACAGAATGCACTGGAGGGTGTGTGGTCATGTGGATCAATGTGGTCTAGGAAAATTGCACATGCAATGACTCTAGTGATCAATGTGGTTTAGGAAAAGAACACATGCAATGACTCTAGGTGATACATGTGTCAAACCATGGTTACAGAGACCAAAAGCACATAGGAAGAGCAACTTCGACATTGAATGTTGCACTAGTGAGGCAGAAGTTGCATGATAGAATGCATTGGAGTGTGTGGTCATGTGGTCTAGGAAAAGAACACATGAAATGGCACTAGTGACCAATGTGGTTTACGAAAAGAACACATGCAATCATTATAGGTGATCCACGTGTCAAACCTTGGTCACAAAGACCAAAAGAAGGTAGGAAGAGAAGCTTCCACATTGCATGTTGCACCCGTGAGGCAGAAGTTGCTTCACAGAATGCACTGGAGTGTATGTGATCATGTGGATCAATGTGGTCTAGGAAAAGAGCACATGCAATGACACTAGTGATCAATGTGGTTTAGGAAAAGAACACATGCAATGACTATAGGTGATCCATTCGTAAAACCATGGTCACGAAGACCTAAATTACATAGGAAGAGCAGCTTCCACATTGCAAGTTGCACTAGTGAGACAAAAGTTGCATCACAGAATGCACTGGAGTGTGTGTGATCATGTGGATCAATGTGGTCTAGGAAAAGAACACATGCAATGACTTTAGTGATCAATGTGGTTTAAGAAAAGAACACATGCAATGAACTTAGGTGATCCATGTGTCAAACCATGGTTACAGAGATCAAAAGCACATAGGAAGAGCAGCTTCTAGACTGCATGTTGCGCCAGTGTGGCAGAAGTTGTATCACAAAATGCACTAGAGTGTGTGTGGTCATGTGGATCAATGTGGACTAGGAAAACAACACATGCAATGACACTAGTGATCAATGTGGTTTTGGGAAAGAACACATGCAATGATTATAGGTGATCCATGCGTCAAACCATGGTCATACAGACGAAAAGCACATAGGAAGAGCAGCTTCCAGATTGCATGTTGCACCAGTGAGACAGAAGTTGCATCATAGAATGCACTAGAGTGTGTGTGGTCATGTGGATCAATGTGGTCTAGGAAAAGAACACATGCAATGACACTAGTGATCAATGTGGTTTAAAAAACAACACATGCAGTGACTCTAGGTGATCCATGTGTGAACCCATGGTCACAGAGACCAAAAGCACATAGGAATAGTAGCTTCCACATTGCATGTTGCACTAGTAAGGCAGAAGTTGCATCACAGAATTCATTGGAGTGTGTGTGGTCATGTGGTCTAGGAAAAGAACACATGCAATGACACTAGTGATCAATGTGGTTTAGGAAAGAACACATGCAATGACTATAGGTGATCCATGTGTCCAACCATGGTCATAGAAACCAAAAGCACATAGGAAGAGCATCTTCCACATTGCATGTTGCACAAATGAGGCAGAATTTGCATCACAAAACGCATTGGAGTGGGTGTGGTCAAGTGGATCAATATGGTCTAAGAAAAGAACATATGCAATGACATTAGTGTTAATGTTGGTTTAGGAAAAGAACACATGCAATGACTCGAGGTGATACATGTGTCAAACCACGGTCAGAGAGACCAAAAGAACATAGGAAGAGCAGCTTCCACATTGCATGTTGCACTAGTGAGGAAGAAGTTGCATCATAGAATGCACTAGGGTGTGTGTGGCCATGTGGTCTAGGAAAAGAACACATGCAATGACACTAGTTATCAATGTGGTTTAGGAAAAGAACACATGCAATGACTATAGGTGATCCATGTGTCAAACCATGGTCACAGAGACCAAAAGCACATAGGAAGAGCAGCTTCCACATTGCATGTTGCACCAGTAAGACAGAAGTTGCATCACAGAATGCGTTAGAGTGTGTGTGGTCATCAGGATCAATGTGTTCTAGGAAAAGAAACACATGCAATGACTCTAGTGATCAATGTGGTTTAGGAAAGGAACACATGCGATGACTCTAGGAGATCCATATGTAAAACCTTGGTTACAAAGACCAAAAGCTGAAAGGAAGAGCAACTTCCACATTGCATGTTGCACTAGTGAGGAAGAAGTTGCATCACAGAATTCACTGGAGTGCGTGTGGTCATGTGGTATAAGAAAAGAACACATGCAATGACACTAGTGATCAATGTGGTTTAGAAAAATAACACATGCCATCACTATGGTGATCAATGTGTTAAACCATGATCATAGAGACAAAAAGCACATAGGAAGAGTAGCTTCCACATTGCATGTTACACTAGTGATGCAGAAGTTGCATCACAGAATGCACTGGAGTGTGTGTGGTCATGTAGATCAATGTGGTCTAGGAAAAGAGCACATGTAATGACACTAGTGATCAATGTGGTTTAGGAAAAGAACACATGAAATGACAATACACTACAAGAAAAGTTGGCTTTTACAGCGGACGATTTTCGTGGATGAAGGCTCGTTTTTCGTTGCTAAAAAGTTTGCTACGACGGATGGCCATCGTGGTAAAAGCCCTGTCACAAAAGAATCTACCACGGTTTTTTTCCTGACCGTGGGGGATCGCAACCTTCAGCCACGAAAACTTGTTTCGTCGTAGATCACTTCGCCAGCCGCGTTGACTGCTGACGTCATGCCAACTGCCACGTGGAAGCCACCGTTAGCGGCCAGTTACCGCCGTTAACGGACATAGAAACCATGGAAGAAGCTAGGCCCAGCCAAGGCCTGCTAAATTCTAACTGGGCCGGCCCATTAAGGGAGCCCAATAAGAAGATGGCACGTTACTGTTTTGTCTTGTACTGTTTGAAATGGGCCCAAAGTTGCAGCCAGCAGCAGCCTAAAACAAACACAAAACAAGTTATAACAACATTACCATGCAATCACACCACCATGAATTTTAAATGTGTCAATGCGGTAATATATAAGGAAGCAATTAACAGTGGTGGCTCATACATCTATTTCTTCTTGAATAAGTGGACCAGCTGGCGCCATGGAGTGATGCGAGCATGTGCTGCTCTGTGAAATGACTGCTCTACTTGAAGATGGCTGAGACCAAGACAAAACAAGTTACTTAAACAACAGACTTGGGAAACAAACTACAAGTTCATTTTGAATAACAATGTGAGCAATCAACCAAAGTACCTGATGCAGACTTCTCAAACTAGAATGTGCAGAACATGAATAAAACGAATATTAAAACTAAGCCATTATGTTTCTCATATATAAACTAGCCAGGACCTACACAACAAAATCTGCCACTGCTTTAATCATAGACAAACAAAGAGTAACTCAGCCAATAAAAACACATCAATTGTGAGCCTCGAATATGCTAGCCAGATAATTTTAGACAAACAATGAATCAAGCAATCATACATTGAATTATTCATGAATAGCCAGATAATTTCAACGCTTCGGCGGCCTGAGAACAACAAACTGAACCATCAAGTGCCTCGTATTAAAACAACCAGTTCATTTAACTATGATACACAGTAGATACAAGAGTGAGATGAACTGCATAGAGTTCCTTATGATACATGTGTGGATCTTATCGCTAGTGTGGCATTGTTCTTATTATCAGACAACTCAGATGCAATACACCCGGTCTCTCCATATCTATGAAATTGAACTAAGCACATGAAACAAAAGCAGACCATAAGGGGCTAAAATGTTTGACGCTATTTTTTGGCAAAAAAATATGAAAACAAGAAAGAAAAATGGTAAATTTAAGCAAACAAAAAATATGGAAAGGACCAAACTTTGGGTGGGGGGGACTTACGGTAGGTGTTACACGAGATCTACGGCGACTCATGTGGACAGGCGGAGTTTGTACTCCATTGTTGCTCCTCTGCATAAAGGTAAGGCCAACTGTAAATACAAACAGGTTCCAACATGATATACGTTGGCATGAAGTGAAACAAAATTGATGGGGTCTTACAAAATTATAGGAGTCATTCAATCTATGATATTGTGTGCAAACTAAGGCTGCTCCTTGCATAATAACAGCAAACCATTTGAGCCACAGGTTAAGAGGGATCAAATCGAAAGTACATAATGGTCAAATAGTATGACGTGTGTAAACGTGTAGTATATGATAGTAGGACAATAGCACGATGGAAATACTATAGTTCGTAAATCGGCGAATGAGAGAGATATTATATAATCATATCTCATGTGGACAGGTACAGCAGAGAATGTAAACAAATATGTTAAGTGACTAATAATTCACAAAGAAATAGTATAGTACATAAAAATAGTTCAATACGTGGAGTTTAAGCATAACCACAACGGGTTAATTTAGTACTCCCTCCGTTTCAAAATATAAGATGTTTTAGTGTGTAGGTTCATCTAGGTTTGGAGTGAACCTACACAATAAAATGAGTATGGATACACTTCTTTCACAAATCTAAAGCATCTTATATTTTGAAATAGGGGGAGTATATAACAGGTGTATATCAAGTACATTCCAACAAACAAAGCATGCAGGGAGATCTGGTTTTACCTCGGTCGGGGTGGCGTGTAGGTCCCCTCCGCATCCTCACGGGTCACGTCAAGGTCGCCGAAGATGCTACGGTCGTAGTGGGTGTTGATGATGGGGAAGCAGATCTTGGGCGGGCGAGGATACAAGCAGAACGCTGGACCACGGCGCCCGTAGAGCAGATCCTAGGTGGTCGATGATGTGATCAGCGCGTCGGACAAGAGGGTTCATTGAGCAGGTCAGGTGTGCGGGTATGCCAGCTAAAGTGCAGCGGGGATGTTCCGACCGGTGACATATTCCTGGAGGAGAGAGAGGGGGAGGGGGGTTGGGTTTAGGTACTGCTAGCACTATACTGGGAAAATTACGAGTGAAGCCCCCACCTACCGAATTTAATAGGGTTCGAATGGGAATTTCAAAGTATCTGAAATTTTGGGGCACGAACTATGTCCGGATGCACAAGATCATTTTCAAAAGGTGTTCAAAATTTTCATGATGCAAAGTCTTAGCTAGAAGTCAAACCACTCGTCAAAACTCTCTATGGTTTCTAATATATTAATTAACCGCTTGATGGGTACCTCCAAAAGCTTTTTTCATAAAACTTTCAAAGCAACCTACAATTTATTACTTGCAGTTCAAGTTTGACCTAATTTCATTAAATTCAAGAGCAATCTATTGCACTTAGTTGTAGGTCAAGTCTGACCTAATTTCATTAAACTGTCAAGATGCAAAATCTGAGCAAGAAGATGAACCTATCGTTGGAACTCTCTTTTGGTTCCTGATAGTATATTAATTGCCCCCCTCCCCACCGCGTGCCCCCTCCGATGGGTACCTCTAAGAGCTTTTCTGTAAAACTTTCAAAGCAACCTACATGGTTTACTTGTAGTAGTTCAAATTTTACCTATTATATTTTTTCCGCTTTGCCTATTATAATTTTATATAGTGATGATATGCCAGATGTCTATTATCTGAGTATCACGTGCAGGACACGTGCAGTTTACTAGTACTTGTAGTTTCAAATTTTACCTAATTTCGATAAATCGACATAAAGTCATTCTAATGGGCAGAGTTAGCTGGGAAGTTTGAAAACTCATAAAACATGGGAATCATTAGTACAACATGTTGGTCCAATATATATGTATGTAAACTTGGCTTGTGGCATTCAGATCCAATATTCTTCGGAATTTTCTTTAGGAAAAAGAACACCCTCGCTCGTATTCTTCACTCGGAAAATGCAGAATTGAATGTTCTTTCTTGATAGTTGGAAACTCACACCGACAACACTGTTTACTACAAGAAGATGCACCGATGATCTACCTATGAAAAGACATTTAATTCAAGAGCAATCTATGGCGTTTACTTGTAGCTAGCTGAAGTTTGAACTAATTTCGTTAAATTACCAATATGCAAAGTCTTAGCAAGAATTTGAACCTATTGTCGAAACTCTCGCTGGTTTCTGGTATATTAATTTTGAACCCTCGATGGGTACGTTCAAAAGCTTTTTTGTAAATCTATCAAAGCAAAACCTACAATTTACTTGTAGTTTTAAATTTGACCTAATTCTGAGATATCGACATAAAGTTATTCAAATGTGCGAGGTTAGCTATAGGAAGCTTCAAAACCCATAAAACATAGGAATCGCAAGTACAACATGTTGTCGATCCACTATATATATATAAATATATATATATATATATCTGTGTGTGTCTGTCAACTTGGCTTGTGGCATCCACATCCAATATTCTTTGGACTTTTCTTTATGTAAAAGAACAACTAACCTCGTTCGTCTTCACTTGAAAACATAGAATTCAATATTCTTTCTGGGTAGTTGGACACTCACACCCACGACACTGCTTACTACTAGAAAATGCACCCATCTACCTCTGAAATGACATTTAATTCAAGAGCTATCTATCACGCTTACTTGTAGCTCAAGTTTGACCTAATTAATTTTGTTAAATTGTCAAGATGCAAAATCCTAGCAGGAAATTGAACCTATCATCAAACCTCTTTTTGTTTTTAGATATATTACTTGTGACCCCTCGATGGGTACCTCCAAATTAAAGCTTTTTCGTAAAAGTTAAAAAGCAAAACCTACAATTTACTTGTAGTTTCAAATTTGACCTAAATTCGATAAATCGACTTAAATTCATTAAAACATGCAAAGTTAGCTAGGACGTTTGAAAGCTCTTAAAACATGGGAATCGCAAGTACAACATGTTGTTGATCAACTATATATGTCTGTCAACTTGACTTGTGGCATCCACATCCATTATTCTTTGGACTTCTCTTTACGAAAAATAACAACTAATCTTCACTCGGAAAATTTAGAATTGAATGTTCTTTCCTGATAGTTGGAAACTCGCACTGACAGCATTGTTTACTACAACAAGGTGCATCGACCTACCTCTGAAAATACATTTAATTCAAGAGCAATCGATCGTGCTTACTTGTAGCTCAAGTTTGATATAATTTCGTTAAATTGTCAAGATGTAAAATCTTAGCAAGAGGTTGAACATATCGTCAAACTTTCAATGATATATTAATTGTGACCCCTCGATGGGTACCTCCAAAAGATTTTTCGTAAAACTTTCAAAGCAACCTACAATTTACTTGTAGTTTCAAATTTGACCTAATTTTGATAAATCGACATGAAGTCATCCGATCAAATGGGCAGAGTTAGCTAGGAAGCTTGAAAACTCATAAATAAAACATGGGAATCATTGGTACAACATGTTGGTCCACTATATATGTCGGTAAACTTGGCTTCTGACATTCAGATCCAATATTATTCTTCGAACTTTTCTTTACGGAAAAGAACAACCTCGCTCGTCATCACTCGAAAAATTGAGAATAATTGAATCTTCTTTCCTGATATAGTTCGAAAATCACACCGTACCGACGACACTATTTACTACAAGAAAATGTACCCATCTACCTCTCTAAAAAGTCATATATTTCAATAGCAATCTATCGCGCTTACTTGTAGCTCAAGTTTGACCCAATTTCGTTAAATAGTCTCATGCGATGCAAAATTCTTAGCAAGAAGTCAAACTAGTTGTCAAAAGTCTCGGTTTTTTCTCATATATTGATTGTGACACCCCTCCCGATCGGTACGGTACCTCCAACATCTTTTTCGTAAAACTTTTAGAGCAACCTACAATTTAGTTATAGTTCAATTTTGACCTAATTTCGATAAATCGACATGTAGTCATTCAAGTGGGCGGAGATAATTAGCTAGGGAGTTTGAAAACTCAAATAATATATGGGAATCGTAAGTGAAACACGTTGGTCCACTTAATATGTCTGGAACCTTGGCTTATGGCATTGAGATCCATATTCTGCTTCGAGCTTTCTTTACGGAAAAGAACCATCTCGTCATCACTCGGAATACTGAGAATTTTATTTCTTGATAGTTGGAAACTCACACTGATGACATTGTTTACTACAAGAAGATGCACCCATCTACCTCCGAAAATACATTTAATTCAAGAGCAATCTATCGTGCTTACTTGTAGCTCAAGTTTGACCTAATTTCGTTAATCGACTAGAAGTTACTGAAGTGTGCGAAGTTAGCTAGAAAGCTTGAAAAATCCTAGTACTAAAAACTTGGGTATTACGTATAAGAAATTGTGGTCCAGTTTGTTTGATAATTGGGGCAGTTGCATTTCTTTTAACCGTGGTAGGTCTCGTAGGAGCGAGGTGCTTGAGAGTTAACACGGTTGGTGGAAGTATAAGTTACATCAAGGACCACATAAAAATGAAAATTGCACCCAAGTCCATGCATTTAGCACAAGGACCCTGAAACTAAGCAATGAAGTGTGTGTTTTGAGGGTTGCGCATAGTAGCGTTCATCGTGCTAAGGACTATCAGTAGAATCTTTGTAGATGCTAAGAATGGAAAAGAAGATCCAACGGTTAGCAATGTTTGGATTTGCTAGTCTTGATCCAACGGTCAATGTTCGAAGTTATCCGTACACTATAAAGTGGTATGGTACGGTATTGTAAGAGATAAGACATGATAAAGATAAGATAAGAAGTACTACGAATGGCCGATCTTTTGAGTAACCTTCCCTCCCTATGTTTGGGAAGCAAGTGAAAATTTCGAAAACCGGAAAAGTTTGAATTTTTTTGCCGCCAAGGACCAAAGTGGTTTCCTTCCTATGTACTCCTCATCCCTACTCCACACCAACGTGGCTGCCGAACATGCCAGAGACACATAGCCGTCGTACCAAGGCACACGTGTGCAGCACCACGCTATGGATGAGGGAGAGATCAGCCGGGCTGGTGCGCGAGGGGAAAGGGTAGGAGAGCGGGAGGATGGATGGTAAGAGGCAGCGAAGGAGAGAGAAAACACACAATTTGTTTTGCATGCATAGGTCCTGAAATTTACTAATACTAGCATAGTGTAGTACACTGTAAGGCCGCAGGAGTACCTCGTGTCAGAAACCCATCATAACTTTGCTCTGACATGGAACCGCCTTCAAATTTGGTTTGTTGCTGCCCTCTTCCCCTACCAACGTTTTATTCTCTCAGCATGTACATCGCGTGGACAGAGGTGACCATATGTCTAAGCAAAGAAATATAATTCTCCCCCTTTGTGTAAAAAAGCACACCTTAATATGGCCTACTACCCGTTGAAAAAAAATGGCCTACTATGTGGCATCCGCTAAGGTTCACCTTATACATAGTGGAAAAAATAAAGTTATCTTTAAGCCTAAGGTGCACCTCAAGCTTGTGCATTGCCCATAGAGAATAGAAATATCATTTCCCCTCTCTCCCTATTTCATGTGATCATTTTCAAAAGGTGTTCAAAATTTTCATGATGCAAAATCTTAGCTAGAAGTCGAACCACTCATCAAAACTCTATGTGGTTTCTGATATATTAATTAACCGCTCGATGGGTACCTCCAAAAGGTTTTTTTATAAAACTTTCAAAGCAACATACAATTTATTACATGTCGTTCAAGTTTGACCTAATTTCATTAAATTCAAGAGCAATCTATCGCACTTAGTTGTATCTCAAGTTTGACCTAATATCATTAAACTGTCAAGACGCAAAATCTTAGCAAGAAGATGAACATGCCGCCAGAACTCACTTTTGATTCCTGATAGTATACTAATTGCCCCACCACCCCCATGCGCGCGCGCCCCCTCCTATGGGTACCTCTAAGAGCTTTTCCATAAAACTTTCAAAGCAACCTACACGGTTTACTTGTAGTAGTTCAAATTTTGCCTATTATATTTTGCCTATTACAATTTTATATAGTGATGATATGCCAGATGTCTATTATCCGAGTCTCACGTGTAGGGCACATGAAATTTACTATTACTTGTAGTTTCAAATTTGACCTAATTTTGATATATTGACATAAAGTCATTCTAATTGGAAAAGTTAGCTAGGAAGTTTGAAAACTCATAAAACATGGGAATCGTTGGTCCAACGTATATGTATGTAAAACTTGGCTTGTGGCATTCAAATCCAATATTCTGAATGACTTTTCTTTAGAAAAAGAACAACCTTGCTCGTATTCTTCACTCGGAAAATGTAGAATCGAATGTTCTTTCGTTATCAATGTGGTTTAGGAAAATAACACATGCAATTACTAGTGATCAATGTGGTTTAGGAAAAGAACACATGTAATGACTCTAGGTGATCCATGTGTCAAACCATGATTATAGAGACCAAAAGCACATAGGAAGAACAAATTCCACATTACATGTTGCACAAGTGAGGCAGAAGTTAAATCACAGAATTCACTAGAGTGTGTGTGGTCATGTGGTCTAGGAAAAGAACACATGCAATATCACTAGTGATCAATGTGGTTTAGGAAAATAACACACGCAATGACTATAGGTGATCCATGTGTCAAACAATGGTCAGAAAGAACAAAAGCACATAGGAGGAGCAACTTCCAGATTGCATGTTGCACCAGTGAGGCAGAAGTTCTATCACAGAATGCACTAGAGTGTGTGTGGTCATGTCGATCAATATGGTCAAGGAATAGAGCACATGCAATGACACTAGTGATGAATGTGGTTTAGGAAAAGAATACATGCAATGACTATAGATGATCCATGTGTTAAACCATGGTCACAGAGACCAAAAGCACATAGGAATAGTAGCTTCCACATTGCATGTTGCACCAATGAGGCAAAAGTTGCATCACAAAATGCACTAGAGTGTGTGTGGTCATGTGGATCAATATGGTCTAGGAAAATAACACATGAAATGCCACTAGTGATCAATGTGGTTTAGGAAAAGAACACATGCAATGACTCTAGGTGATCAATGTGTCAAACCATGGTCAGAGAGACCAAAAAACATAGGAAGAGCAGCTTCCATATTGCATGTTTCACTATTGAGGCAGAAGTTGCATCATAGAATGCACTAGAGTGTGTGGGTTCATGTGGTCTAGGAAAATAAAACATGCAATGACACTAGTGATCAATGTGGTTTAGGAGAAGAACACATGAAGTCACTATAGATGATCCATGTGTCAAATAATGGTCACAAATACCAAAAGAACATAGGAAGAGCAGCTTCCACATTGCATGTTGCACCAGTGACGCAGAAGTTGCATCACAGAAAGCTCTGGAGTGTGTGTGGTCATGTGGATCAATGTGGTCTAGGAAAAGAGCACATGCATTGACACTACTGATTAATGTGGTTTAGGAAAAGAATACATGAAATGACTATAGGTGATCCATGTTTCAAACCTTGGTCATAGAGACCAAAAGCACATTGGAAGAGCAGCTTCCATATTGCATGTTGCACTAGTGAGGTAGAAGTTGCATCACAGAATGCACTAGAGTGTGTGTGGTCAAGTGGATCAATATGGTCTAGGAAAAGAACACATGCAATGACATTGGTGATCAATGTGGTTGAGAAAAAGAACACATGCAATGACTCTAGGTGATCCATGTGTCAAACCATGGTCATAGAGACCAAAAGCACATAGCAAGAGCAGCTTCCACATTGCATGTTGCACTGGTGAGGCAGAGATGGAAGAGAATATGCCTTGAGAGGCAATAATAAGGTTATCATTATATGTATTCCAAGTATATGATAGATGTTTATTTTAAATGCTATGGTTGGATTAATACGGAAACCCTAATACATGTGTGTTTAATAAACAAATATAAAGTTCCTAGTTATGCCTCTCTATATACTAGCTCGTTGATTAACAAGATGATCAAGGTTTCCTGATCATGGACATTGGATGTTGTTAATAACGAGGTCACAACATTGGTGAATTATGTGATGAACATTCATCCGAAGTATATCATTACGATCAAAGTCATTATGTTTATATTGCTATAGCATCATACGAAGTAATCTTTATCCTTAGATCATGAGATCATGTTAATTGTTAACACCGGAATAATACTTTGATAACATCAAACATCACACCATAACAGGGTGACTATAAATATGGTTTCGGGGTATTCTGAAGGTGTTATGTTGAGGCTCATGGATCAAGAGTGGAATTTGTCAATCCCGGTGACGGATAGATATACTCTGGGCCCTCTCGGTGATATCACATTAAGATAGCTTGCAAGCAAGTGATGTGATCACTAGAATGTTATATCACGAGAACAAGAAAATAGTGCATGTCGGTAACGAGATCAAACTAAGTATTGAGATACTGATGATCGAATCTAGGACATGTAATATATCACAAGACAAAGGGATTTAGTTACTATCGTTAAATGTTCTCTCGATCGTAGAAGTCATCGTTGAATGTGTGGGAGTCAGTATGGATCTCCAGGTCCTACTTCTAATTATTGATCTGAGAGGGGTCTCGATCATGTCTACATTATTCGTGAACCATAGGGTGACACACTTAAGGGTTGCCAAACACCATTTGGAGCAAATATGTTCTAGACGAAAGAATTGCAAAGCACTGGAATTATTTCAATAGACACCGAAATTGTTTCGGGTGAAATTGCTAAAATTGGTTCTACATGTGATATTGAAATGTTGCAGGGAGTTTTATGTGAATGTTTGTTAATTAAAGTAATTAACAAAAATCTGAACAAAATTAATAAATGATTTTTATTAAATGAGAGAGCATTAAATTTGGAGAAATTCAATGCATTTAAAGTGGAGACTTTAATAGAGAATGTGAAGGGGCATATTTATGTGGAGGGGTTACCACCACATGAATGAGGGACGTGGAGAGGCACTCCCTCTCCTCCTATAAAATTCCTCCCTCTCACTCCTTCACTCACACCTCCTCGTGAAGGATCTCTCTCCCCCTCTAGAATTATTCCCCCATGGTCTCGGATTAGCGAGATACATGTTCCCGGTGGCATTTCATCTGAAAGGAGTTGCTTCTTCCGCTGCATCACTGGAGCGAGGAGGTGGAGGTTGTTCGGTGCACTGAACGTGTGTGCGAGGACGGATGCGCTGCTGATTTGCGGCTCTAGGACTTCCACACGATATTGAGATCAGAGAGCGTTCGACTACATCATCCACGAGTTCCATCTTATTAACAAAGCTTTGTTGTTCTTTGAGGGTATGTTCTCTATGGATGTATATCCACTCGTTAGTTGTATCTAGTAGATAGATCTTGGCGTATAATAGTTCCCATCATAGGAAAATTTTGTTTTCTATGCTGCGAACCCAACAGTGCTATCAGAGCCTGAGCTATGCGTAGATGCTTTGCACTGGTAGTACACATATGAGTATGTGGGCGATGATGATCATGTTATTGCTTCTTTCATGTATTTTGGATATTGGTGGCATAGTGGGATGAAGCGGCCTGGACTAACTTTACATGTCCTCGCACATGAGACCTGTTCCGCGCTTGGCATGCAACTAGTTTTGCATAAGTGGCTAGCGGATGTCTGTCTCTCCTACTATAGTCAATATCTGATTTACAACAAGTTGCTAATAATTTGATTATCATCGTTGTGGTTCCACGTTCATAGGTAAGAACAGTTCTATCTTCGAAATCCCTAAGCCACATAAAACTTGCAATTGATAAGTTAGAGGTGTCTAGTTTAGATCGTTGCTGGGCTGGTGTCATCATATGGTAATGTTGTAAGTTGATGTATGGTTGATACTCTTGCAACACACCTAACGTGTAAGTTCCATAGACCTTGGCCTTACACACAAAGGAATGATAAAGATGATACCACGATGCACATGATAGTGATAAAGTGCAAGAACCATATCATTTCGCTTTACACATTTAATGTTTGCATCATATATTGCTTTTTGGCGCTTTAGTAGCATTATAAGATGATCCCTCATTTAAATATCAAGATAAAAACTGTGTTCTTCCTTAAGTATGCACCATTCTATGAATCGTGTTTCCAGACATCACGTGATGATCGGGTGTACTCGACTCTGCGCTTTCATACAATGGGTGTAAGACAGTTTTACACACGCGAGTACTAAGGTTCTTACTTGGCGAGCCTACCATGTATAGACATGGCCTCGAAACACAGACCAAAAGGTTAAGCATGAGTCATATAGTTGATATGATGCCCATATAGATGCTCGCCTTTAAAGCTACACCGGCTCACATGATGATCAGACTTAGTGTAGTGGATTTGGTTCATGTAATCACCAAAAATACATGAGGGATGTTTTTTTTGAGTGGGAGTTCATTCATAATTTGATTAGTTGAACTCGATCTATCATAAACTTAGTCTAAAGTTTATAAATTCTATTGTAGATGGCACCACCTGCTTTTAATTTTAATGTGTTCATGGAGAAAGAGAAACTTGCGGCAAATGGTAGCAACTTTACCAACTAGGCCATGAATTTGAGGATTCTCATCACTGCTGCACAAAAGCAATATGTGCTAGAAGCGTCGCTAGGCCCCCTACCAGCTCCTGATGCCCCTGACGTGGGAAAGAGCGTCTATTTGACTCGTTAGGCGGACCACAACTTACTTCATTGCGGCATACTGTATGGGCTAGAGCCGGAACTTCGAAATCGTTTCAAAAACGGCAATGCTTTTGATACCATGGGTGAATTGAAAATGGTTTTCGATACCCATGCTGCCATAGAGAGTTATAATGCTTTAGATAAGTTCTTTAGCTTCATGATGGAAGAGAACAACTTCGTTAGTGAGCACATACTCAAAATGTCTGGGTACACGGATAAACTTGTGTCTTTGGGAATAACGATTCCCATTGACTTAGGAATACATCGTGTTCTCCTATCTCTGCCACCTAGCTATAAGAGCTTCATGATGAACTATAACATGTAGGGCATGAAGAAGTCTCTCCCCGAGCTTCTGTTAATGCTTAAGACTTCGGAAGTGGAGATTAGGAAAGAACATCAAGTGTTGATAATCAATAAGACCACCGGTTTCAAGAAAGACAAGAAGGGTAAACATAAGGGAAAGAAGGGCACCAAATCTATTGTCGCACCTAGAAAGAAAACCTGGGCTGGCCCTAAGTCTGATACCGAGTGCTACAATTGTAAGGGGACTGGCCATTGGAAGCTCAACTGCCCAAGTATTTGGCAGACAAGAAGGCTGGTAAGGAAAACAAAGGTATATATGATATACATGTTATTGATGTGTACTTGACTAGTACTCGTAGTAGCAAATAATTATTTGATACTGTTTCGGTTGCTAACATATGTAACTCGAATCAAGGGATGTGGAACATGCGACCACTAGCAAGGGGTAAGGTCAAGATGCGTGTCGGCAATGGATCAAGAGTTGATGTGATCACCGTCAGAACATTGCCTCTCCACCTACCATCGGGATTAATGATAAATCTAAATAATTGTTATTTGGTGCATGCACTGAGCATGAACATTGTATCCAGATCGTGTTTGATGTGAAGTGGTTATTCATTTAAGTCCAAAAACAATGGTTGTTCGATTTATATGAATAATATCTTTTATGGTCATGCACCTGCGATGAATGGTTTATTTCTGTTGGATCTCGATAATAGTTTTACGCATATTCATAATGTTGATGCTAAAAGGATTAAACTTGATGATGATATATCTGCATATATGTGGCACTGCCGTCTAGGTCATATTGGCGTTAAACACATGAAGAAACTCCATTCTGATAGACTTTTGGAATCACTTGATTTTGAATCATTTGATAAATGTGAGTCATGCCTTATGGGTAAGATGACTAGAACGTTGTTTTCCGGTTCAATGGAACGGGCGACAAATTTGTTGGAAATCATACATACAGATGTATGTGGTCAAATGAGTGTGTCGGTGCGAGGTGGATATCGTTATTTTGTTACTTTCATGGATGATTTGAGTAGATACGGGTATATCTATTTGATGAAACACAAGTCTGAAACCTTTGAAAAGTTCAAGGAATTTCAGAATGAAGTGGAAAATCATAGTAATAGAAAGATTAAATTTCTGCTGTCTGACCATGGAGCTGAATATCTTAGTTACGAGTTTAGCACATAGATGAAAGATTATGGAATAGTTTCACAACTCACACCTGCCGGAACACCACAACATAATGGTGTGTCGGAACGTCGTATTCGTACTTTATTGGATATGGTTCGATCTATGATGTCTCTGACTGACTTGCCACTGTCATTTTGGGGTTATGCACTAGAAACCGCTACATTCTCTTTAAATCGGGCACCTTCTAAATCTGTTGAAATGACACCGTATGAATTGTGGTTTCAAAACAAACCTAAGCTATCATTTATTAAAGTTTGGGGTTGCGATGTTTATGTGAAGAAACTTCAACCTAATAAACTCGAAACCAAAGCGAAAAAACGCGTCTTCATAGGATACCTTAAAGAAACAATTGGGTATTCCTTCTATCACAGATCTGAGGGTAAGGTTTTCATTGCCAAGAATGGATCCTTTCTAGAGAAATAGTTTCTCGCGAAAGGCATGTGTAGTCAGAAGGTAGAACTTGAAGAGGTTACTGAACCTTCTCTTCATGAAACGGCGAGTGGCGCAGCACCGGAAATTCCAGAGTTGACTTCACCGAATGAAGAGGGAACTAATGATAATGATCATGAAACTCCAAAAGAGGACACTACCAAACTTAGCAGGTTAAGCAGGACACGTGTAGCTCCTGAACTGTACAGAAATCCTGTTATGAATTTCATGGTTGATGAAGTAGATGACCCTGCAACGTATGAAGAAGCGATGATGAGCCCGGATTCCAACAAATGGCTAGAAGCCATGAAATCCGAGATGGAATCCATGTATGAAAACCAAGTTTGAACCTTGATGGACTTACCTCACGACCGAAAGGCCGTTGAGAATAAATGGATTTTCAAAAGAAAAACTGATGTTTATGGTAATTTTACCATCTATAAATCTTGGCTTGTCGCAAAGAGGTTTCAACAAATTCAAGGAGTTGACTACGATGAGACATTCTCTCCCGCAGCGATGCTAAAGTCGGTTAGGATTATGTTAGCAATTGATGCATATTTCGATTATGAAATATGGCAGATGGATGTCAAAACTGCGTTCCTCAATGGTAATATTGAAGAAGAGTTGTATATCATACAACTTAAGGGTTTTGTCGATCCTAAGGATGCTAATAAGGTGTGTTTAAGCTTTAGCGATCCATCTATGGACTAAGGTGTGTTTAAGCTTCATGAGGATGAGGTGATCAACGAGTTTGGATTTGTCCAAACTTATGGAGAGGCTTGTATTTACAAGAATGTGAGTGGGAGCAATGTGGCATTTCTGATATTATATGTGGATAACATATTATTGATTGGAAATGATATAGATCTTTTAAACAGTGTTAAAAGTTATCTAAACAGCAAATTTTCGATGAAGAACCTTGGTGAAGCGTCATATATATTAGGCATTAATATCTATAAATATAGATCATGGCGCCTAATTGGGCTATCGTAAAGTACATACCTTGATAAGATATTAAAGAAGTTTAATATGGAAGGAAGTAAGAAGGGGTTCTTACCTATGTTTCATGGCAAGACATTGAGTAAGACTCAAAGTCCGGCTACGGCGGAAGAAAGAGATATAATGGATAAGAGCCCCTATGCTTCAGCCATAGGCTCTATAATTTATGCCATGCTATGTACAAGTTCGGATGTGGCACATGCTATTAGTTTGACTAGTAGGTACCAACCTGATCCAGGTTCGGAACACTGGATAGAGGTTAAGAATATCCTTAAGTACTTAAGAAGAACTAAGGATATGTTTCTTGTATACGGGGGTGAAGAAGAGTTAGTCGCTAAGTGTTATGTCGATGCTAGCTTTCACACCAATTTGGATGACTCTAAGTCTCAATCCGGATATGTATTTCTCTTGAATGAAGCAGCAGTTAGTTTGAGGAGTTCCAAACAACCTGTGGTAGCTTGATCAACGACGGAGGCAAAATATGTTGCTACTTCAGAAGCGGCACAGGAAGCGGTTTGGTTGAAGGAGTTCATAATGGAACTAGGTGTGGTTCCTAGTGCGTTGGACCTAATGGTGATCTATTGTGACAACAACGGAGCCATAGCCAAGGAACTAAGGTCTCACAAGAATTCCAAGCATATTAAGCGCCGGTTTCACTCCATCCACGAGCATGTCAAGGATGGTGATATAAAGATTTGTAAAGTACACACGGACCTAAATGTAGCAGATTTGTTGACTAAAGTTCTCCCTAGGGCAAAACATGATCAACACCAGAACTCCATGGGTGTTAGATTTATCACTATGTAAACTAGATTATTGTCTCTAGTGCAAGTAGGAGACTGAAGGGAATATGCCTTGAGAGGCAATAATAAAGTTGTTATTATATGTATTCCAAGTATATGATAGTTGTTTATTTTAGATGCTATAATTGTATTAATACGGGAACCTTAATACATGTGTGTTTAATAAACAAATAGAAAGTTCCTAGTTATGCCTCTCTATAAACTAGCTCGTTGATTAACAAGATGATCAAGGTTTCCTGATCATGGACATTGGATGTTGTTAATAACGAGGTCACAACATTGGTGAATGATGTGATGAACATTCATCTGAAGTATAGCATTACGATCAAAGTCATTATGTTTATATTTCTATAGCATCATACGAAGTAATGTTTATCCTTAGGCCATGAGATCATGTTAATTGCTAACACCGGAAGAATACTTTGATACATCAAACGTCACACCATAACAGGGTGACTATAAAGATGGGTTCGGGTATTCTGAAGGTGTTATGTTGAGGCTCATGGATCAAGAGTGGAATTTTTCAATCCTGATGATGGATAGATATACTCTGGGCCCTCTCGATGATATCACATTAAGATAGCTGGCAAGCAAGTGATGTGATCACTAGAATGTTATATCACGGGAACAAGAAAAGCGTGCATGTCGGTAACGAGATCAAACTAGGTATTTGGATATCGATGATCGAATCTCGGACATGTAATATATAGCAAGACAAAGGGATTTAATTACTATCGTTAAATGTTCTCTCGATCACAGAAGTCATCGTTGATTGTGTGGGAGTCAGTATGGATCTCCAGGTCTCGCTTCTGATTATTGATTCTAGAGGGGTCTCGATCATGTCTGCATTATTCGTGAACCGTAGGGTGACACACTTAAGGGTTTCCAAACACCATTTGGAGCAAATATGTTCTAGACGAAAGAATTGCAAAGCGCTGGAATTATTTCAATAGACACCAAAATTGTTTCGGGTGAAATTGCTGAAATTGGTTCTACATGTGATATTGAAATGTTGCAGGCGGTTTTTTATGTGAATGTTTGTTAATTAAAGTAATTAAAAAAATTCTGAATAAAATTAATAAAATAGTTTTATTAAATGAGAGAGCATTAAATTTGGAGAAATTCAATGCATTTAAAGTGGAGACTTTAATAGAGAATGTGAAGGGGCATATTTATGTGGTGAGGTTACCACCACATGAATGAGGGAGGTGGAGGGGCACCCCCCGTCCTATAAAAGGCCCCCCTCTCACTCCTTCACACTCACACCTCCTCGTGAAGGATCTCTCTCCCCCTCTAGAATCATTCCCCCATGGTCTCCAATTAGCGAGATACATGTTCGCAGTGGCATTTTGTCTGGAACGAGTTGCTGCTTCTGCTGCATCGCTGGAGCGAGGAGGTGGACGTTATTCGGTGGCCTGAACGTGTGTGCGAGGACGGATGCGCTGCTGATTTGTGGCGCTAGGATTTCCACACAATCTTGAGATCGACAAGCGTTCGACTACATCATCCATGAGTTCCATCTCGTTAACAAAGCTTTGTTGTTCTTTGAGGGTATGTTCTCTATGGATGTATATCCCCTGTAGCTTGTATCTAGTAGATAGATCTTGGCGTATAATAGTTCCCATTGTAGGATTTTTTTATTTCTATGTTGCGAACCCAAGAAAAATTGCATCATAGAATGCACTAGAGTGTCTGTGGTCATGTGGATGAATGTGGTCTAGGAACAGAACACATGCAATGACACTAGTGATCAATATGGTTTAGGAAAATAAAACATGCAATGACTCAAGGTGATCCATGTGTCAAACCATGGTCATAGAGACCAAAAGAACATAGGAAGAGCAACTTCCACATTGCATGTTGCACTAGTGAGGTAGAAGTTGCATCATAGAATGCACTAGAGTGTGTGTGGTCATGTGGATCAATTTTGTCTAGGAAAATAACACATGCAATGACCTTAGTGACCGATGTGGTTTAAAAAAGAACACATGCAATGACTCTAGGTGATCCATGTGTTAAACCATGGTCATAAAGAGTAGAAGCACATAGGAATAGCAGCTTCCACATTGCATGTTGCACCAGTGAGGCAGAAGTTGCATCATAGAATGCACTAGAGTGTGTGTGGTCATGTGAATCAATGTGGTCTAGGAAAAGAACACATGCAATGACACTAGTGATCAATGTGGTTTTGGAAAAAAAACACGCAATGACTATAGGTGATCCATGTGTCAAACCATGTTCAAAGCGACCAAAATCACATAGGAAGAGCAACTTCCACATTGCATGTTGCACCAGTGAGGCAGAAGTTGCATCACATAATGCACTGGAGTGTGTGTGGTCATGTGGATCAATGTGGTCTAGGAAAATAACACATGCAGTGACTCTAGTGATCAATGTGGTTTAGGAAAAGAACACATGCAATGACTATAGGTGATCCATGCGACAAACCATGGTCACGGAGACCACAAGCAGATAGGAAGAGCATCTTCCACATTGCATGTTGTACCAATGAGGCAGAAATTGCATCACAGAATGCACTAGAGTGTGTGTGGTCATGTGGATCAATGTGGTCTAGGAAAATAACAAATGCATTGACACTAGTGATCAATGCGGTTTAGGAAAATAAAACATGCAATGAATCTCCGTGAACCACCTGTCAAACCATGGTTTCAGAGACCAAAAGCACATAGGAAGAGCAGCTTCCATATTGCATGTTGCACCAGTGAGGCAGATGTTGCATCACAGAATGCACTGGAGTGTGTGTGGTCATGTGGATCAATGTGGTCTAGGAAAAAAACACATGCAATGATACTAGTGATCAATGTGGTGTAGGAAAACAACACATGCAATCACTCTAGGTGATCCATGTGTCAAACCATGGTCACACAGACCAAAAGAACTTAGGAAGAGCAGCTTCCACATTGCGTGTTGCAGTAGTGAGGCAGAAATTGCATCACAAAATGCACTAGAGTGTCTGTGCTAATGTGGATCAATGTGGTCTAGGAAAGTAACACATGCAATGACACTAGTGATCAATGTGGTTTAGGAAAAGAACACATGAAATGACTCTAGGTGATCCATGTGTCAAACCATGGTCATAGAGACCAAAAGCACATAGGAAGAGCAGCTTCCATATTGCAAGTTGCACCAGTGAGGCAGAAGTTACATCACATAATGCGACGGAGTTTGTGTGGTCATGTGGATCAATGTGGTCTAGGAAAATAAGACATGCAATGACACTAGTGATCAATGTGGTTTCTGTAAAAGGACACATGCAATGACTTTAGGTGGTCCATGTGTGAAACTATGGTCACAGAGACCAAAAGCACATAGAAAGAGCGGCTTCCACATTGCATGTTGCACCAGTGAGGCAGAAGTTGCATCACAGAATGCACTGGAGTGTGTGTGGTCATGTGGATCATAGTGGTCTCGGAAAATAACACATGCAATGACACTAGTGATGAATCTGGTTTAGGAAAAGAACATGTGCAATGACTCTAGGTGATCCATGTGTCATACCATGGTCACAGAGACCAAAAAATAGGAAGAGTAGCTTCCACATTGCATGTTGCACCAATGAGGCAGAAATTGCATCACAGAATGCACTAGAGTGTGTGTGGTCATGTGGATCAATGTGGTCTAGGAAAATAACAAATGCAATGACACTAGTGATCAATGTGTTTTAGGAAAATAAAACATACAATGACTCTACGTGAACCATGTGTCAAACCATGGTCATAGAGACCAAAAGCACATAGGAAGAGCAGCAGTGAGGCAGAAGTTGCATCACAGAATGCACTGGAGTGTGTGTGGTCATGTGGATCAATGTGGTCTAGGAAAAGAACATGCAATGATACTAGTGATCAATGTGGTGTAGGAAAACAACACATGCAATCACTCTAGGTGATCCATGTGTCAAACCATGGTCACACAGACCAAAAGCACATAGGAAGAGCAGCTTCCACATTGCGTGTTGTAGTAGTGAGGCAGAAATTGCATCACAGAATACACTAGAGTGTGTGTGGTAATGTGGATCAATGTGGTCTAGGAAAGTAACACATGCAATGACACTAGTGATCAATGTGGTTTAGGAAAAGAACACATACAATGACTCTAGGTGATCCATGTGTCAAACCATGGTCATAGAGACCAAAAGCACATAGGAAGAGCAGCTTCTATATTGCATGTTGCACCAGTGAGCAGAAGTTATGATGAGGACATCCATACTATTCCACTATCTGATGTTTTACTTAATGAGAACTTTATACTACCTAAGTCTATGCATCTTTGTATGATCAGGTTTATTGATAACACAAGCGTTGCGCGAGGAGGAGGAGAGTTGCAGCAAGAAGGACAAGTGCTGATTTCCAATATCAACAAGTGCGCGAGGGAGGAGCGGGAGGCATACGCACTAGGAGGCAATGAGGAAATCACGTATGAGCAAGAGAGAGAGAGAGAGAGATGGCGCACCAAGAATTACATGTTTGAGGTGTTCCACGATGTTTGGACTGCGTGCCAATGAGGCCGAACCCATATATGAGTCGGTATGTATCAGTTTGAGTCGAACCGAGTCAGTTTGGGCCAAGTTATGGCTGTTTTTAGGCCCGTTTAGAGGGGAGGACGCCCCAGCCCTCATATAAACCTCCGTAGCCGTCAGAAGTTAGGGTTTAGACCATGTTACAATATTTTGGAGTTGTTTCTTTCATAGAACCTCTGGAATTACCCTGTGTTCGAATCTACCAACTATAATTGAGTGTGATCTGTTGTTCTATTGGGAATTAGTAGATTGCATACTACCGTTCGTGGTCACGGCTGCGTGCGCAAGAGCGTGGTGTTATGAATATCCTACAAGGTTCGAGAGCTATTGCATTGGCATCAGGGATCGAGCGGGAGAGTTCATAGCTACAGCCTAGTTATCTATCATCCACCATCATCACCGCCATCCGCTTACTGAGAAGATCGGGCCACCCCATATCATCTTGGTATCAGATTTCCAGTGTTGCCTCGGTAAACATCCACAAATCCATCCATAGATTAGTAGTTTTTGTCCTATACAGAAAAAGGCACACAAAAATATTAGGGTTCATAGTTCATTGCCATAGCCTAGATAACAATGTTCTTGAGTTCTGGTTGCTGACCGTAATCCTTTTGTGTAGCCTTTCTTCTAAATCTGAGTCATAGTGTTTTGTCTAGTTTTCGTCTATTTTTGATCCATTGTCGGAGTCCCTAGACTATTTCTAGACTGTTCGTCGTGTTCTTGAGTCTTAGATCTATTAGATCTGTTCTCTTTTAGTCTGAGGTTGTAGATCCGTTTAAAAGAAGGAAAAAAAAGAAAACTGATTGGATCTGTAGCTGTATGTGAGCTTGCTTCACGTTGAAGTAAAGAGAAAAAAAAAGTCAAAACCGATCTCTATCTAGCTGCTGTGAGTTGTACGTGAGAAAGAAAAAAAAGGAAAAAAAATCGCTTGCCTCGCTTTAGCACAGACGAGTCTTAGCCCTTGCGTGAGCTTCCTCATGTAAAAAAAATCCAAAAAAATCGGTCACGCACTACGCACCGATCTGCTAGTACGAGAAAAAAAAAATTCTGCCGCCATCCTGCCGCGGCAGGATTTTAGGCCGTTTTTTGCCGTGGCAGAGACCAATTCTCAGGTCAAAAAAAATTTTGTTTATTTTTTTTACTGAGTCCACATGGCGTACCTATCCTTGTGAGCCTTAGTAAACCTTTCTTTGTGTCTAAAACTATCCTACGAGACTAGCGTGCTTAGTGCTCTGCGGGCTGCTCAGTTTAGCAATCTTGTGCCCGTTTCGTTGAGACATTGCTAGCATCTCTCCTTGTGCATTGCAACACGAGCATTCCTCCGACATACCTTACTTTATTAAGCTCATTTTCATAGTTGCAATTGCCCCATTTATCTCCACCGTGTGTGTTTCCGTGGGTCTTTGTCATACGATCAGCACTAGGACTTGTTTGCGGTGTAGTTAGGATACCATACCTACAGCTCCACCATAAATACCCTGTGTGCCCTGTGATCGTTCTCTATACCTTTGAGATTCACTTCATCACATCAGTGCATCAGTTTTTGATTTCGTTTGGTAGAGCATCTCTATTCACTTTGGAACGGTAAGATCTCCTTTCTTATTAGTTGTGAGTGAGTTGTGAGAGTTCCACCATACAAATTTTGATTTTTGCACTAACCTACTAATCATGTCTTCTAGTGATGATGATGTTGTGATGCAGAAAAAGAAGGATGAGTAGCTTGTTAATTGGCGTGAATATGAGGCTTTGAAGCCCCACTTGACACGTGTGTTTACTAATACGATAGATGCCATTGACAAGAATCTCCAGGATATGAATATGAGATTGGATCAGCATGTTGTAATGGTTGATACTATTCAAACGCAAGTGGCTACGCTCAATGTTAATGTCACCACTTTCCAGCGTTCCATTGAGGGTTTAACAGCCACTTTACATAGAAGGGAAGATCCTCAACATGATGATGCCTTTGATGATTTCGATGAGGGTAGCGCTGTGGATGCTGCTCTGCATGTTGGCAGGGGCCGTGCTATTCCCCCTGCCCATGCACCTGCTCATGGCCGTGGGTTTGCCCCTCTTGGGCGTGCTCAACGTGTTCACAACCAAGCTGCTGATGATGGTTTGGGCAAGCCAAAGTTTTTGATCCCCAAGTTTGATGGTTCCATTGATCCTGAAGATTACCTCACATGGGAGTTGAAGATTGAGAAACTCTGGCACTTATTTGACTATCCAGAAGATAAGAAGGTCAAGCTTGCAGCATCTGAATTTGATGGTTATGCTTTGCGTTGGTGGGATGCTCTTGTGCAACATAGGAGGGAGGATAATGGACTTCCTATGATGGATTGGCGCGAGATGAAGCAAATCATGAAGGCTCGTTTCGTTCCAACCAACTACTTGCGATCAGTTTTTGATAAATTGACGCAATTGAAGCAAGGCACAATGACAGTAGATGAGTACTACATGGAGATGGAGCTACTTATGCAGCATGCTCGAGTTCGCGAGTCCATTGAGATGACCATGCAGCGATTCCTAAACAATTTGAAGTTGCCAATCAAGAGCATAGTGCGTCATCACACGTATGAGACCATGGATGAGCTATTGCACCATGCTAGAGAGGCCGAATCCCAGTTGGCGGAAGAGGCGAAGTCACGCGCTTGGTTTCCATCCTCCAGCAGATTTTTGGCCAGATCTATTCCTCCTACAGTCACGCCACTACCATCGTCTCCATTACACCATCGGCCAAACCAGCAAGTACACCTTCATTTGGTTCTAATGCTCGAAACCCGGCTGCTCCTGCTGCTAGCTCGGTTCCAACATGTTCTCGACGCATTTCGTGATGTGGTGTGCCATACTTGTGGAAGTAGAGGTCACTACAAGAAGGATTGTCCAAACAGCAAGGTTATGTTTGTTAATGAACAAGGTGAAGTAGAAAGTGGAGATGAAGCTTCTGATGATGATATTGATGATGGCGAGGATGGTGCTGATGCATATGCTGAGCGTGCACCAACTATTGTCGTGTCTTCACGTGTACTTAGTGTGCAACCGGTTGAGGAATCCCAGCATTGCAACTTGTTCCAAACAAAAGCTCTAGTTGGACCGAATAAAGCTTGCAAGGTCATTATTGATGGAGGTAGCTGCAGAAATCTTGCAAGTAAGGAACTATGTGCCAAACTGAATTTGACATACTTACCTCATCCCAAGCCATACTATATACAATGGTTGAGCAACAATGGTGAGATGAAGGTAAATCATATGGTACGAGTGAACTTTCAAATAGGGCCATACAAAGATTCTATTGATTTTGATGTGGTTCCTATGACTGTTTGTCACCTACTATTCGGTCGGCCTTGGCTCTATGATCGCCATGTGCAACACAAATGGCCGAGCCAATACATATCACTTGGAATTCAAAGGAAAGAAGATTACTATGCAGCCAATGACACCACAAGAAATTGTGAATGATTCTCGCCAGAAGATAGAGGTGAACTTGAAGGAAGATACTACCACTCGAGCAAGAGAGAGAGATGGCGCACCAAGAATTACATGTTTGAGGTGTTCCACGACATTTGGACTGCGTGCCAATAAGGCCGAACCCATATATGGGTCGGTATGTATCAGTTTGAGTTGAACCGAGTCAGTTTGGGCCAAGTTATGGCTGTTTTTAGGCCCGTTTAGAGGGGAGGACGCCCCAGCCGTCATATAAACCTCCGTAGCCGTCACAAGTTAGGGTTTAGACCATGTTAAAATATTTGGAGTTGTTTCTTTCATAGGACCTCTATAATTACCCTGTGTTCGAATCTACCAAATATAATTGAGTGTGATCTGTTGTTCCATTGGGAATTAGTAGATTGCATACTACCGTTCGTGGTCACGGCTGCGTGCGCAAGAGCGTGGTGTTGTGAACATCCTAAAAGGTTTGAGAGCTGTTGCATTGGCATCAGGGATCGAGCGGGAGAGTTCAAGCTACATGATAGTTATCTATCATCCACCATCATCACCGCCATCCGCTTACTAAGAAGATCGGGCCACCCCATATCAAGTTACATCACAGAATGCACTAGAGTGTGTGTGGTCATGTGGATGAATGTGGTCTAGGAAAATAACACATGCAATGACACTAGTGATCAATGTGGTTTAGGAAAAGAACACATACAATGACTCTAGGTGATCCATGTGTGAAACCATGATCACAGAGACCAAAAGCACATAGGAAGATCAGCTTCCATATTGCATGTTGCACCAGTGAGGAAGAAGTTACATCACAGAATGCACTAGAGTGTGTGTGGTCATGTGGATCAATGTGGTCTAGGAAAATAACACATGAAATGACACTAGTGATCAATGTGGTTTAGTAAAAGAACACATCCAATGACTTTAGGTGGTCCATGTGTCAAACCATGGTCACAGAGACCAAAAGCACATAGGTAGAGCACCTTCCACATTGCATTTTGCACCAGTGAGGCAGAAGTTTCATCACATAATGCACTGGAGTGTGTGTGGTCATGTTGATCAATGTGGTTTAGGAAAAGAACACATGAAATGACTATAGGTGATCCATGTGTCAAACCATGTCCAAAGATTCCAAAAGTACATAGGAACAATAGCTTCCACATTGCATGTTGCACTAGTGAAGCAGAAGTTGCATCACGGAATGCACTAGAGTGTGTCTGGTCATGTGGATCAACATGGACTACTAAAAGAACACATGTAATGACACTAGTGATCAATGTGGTTTAGGAAAAAACATGCAATGACTATAGGTGATCTTTGTGTGAAACCATGTTCAAAGCGACCAAAAGAACATAGGAAGAGCAGCTTCCACATTGCATATTGCACCAGTGAGGCAGAAGTTGCATCACATAATGCACTGGAGTGTGTGTGGCCATGTGGATCTATGTGGTCTAGGAAAATGACACATGTAATGACTCTAGTGATCAATGTGGTTTAGTAAAATAACACATGCAATGACTCTAGGTGATACATGTGCCAAACCATGGTTACAGAGACCAAAAGCACATAGGAGGAGAAACATTCACATTGCATGTTGCACTAGTAAGGCAGAAGTTGTATCACAGAATGCAAAGGATTATGTGCGATCATGTGGTCTAGGAAAAGAACACATGCAATGACACTAGTGATCAATGTGGTTTAGGAAAAGAACACATGCAATGATTCTAGGTGATCCATGTGTCAAACCATGGTCATAGAGACAAAAAGCACATAGGAAGAGCAGCTTCCATATTGCATGTTGCACCAGTGAGGCAGAAGTTACATCACAGAATGCACTGGAGTGTGTGCGGTCATGTGGATCAATGTGGTCTAAGAAAATAACACATGCAATGACACTAGTGATCAATGTGGTTTAGTAAAAGGACACATGCAATGACTTTAGGTGGTCCAAGTGTGAAACCATGGTCACAGAGACCAAAAGCATATAGGTAGAGCACCTTCCACATTGCATGTTGCACTAGTGAGTCAGAAGTTTCATCACAGAATGCACTGGAGTGTGTGTGGTCATGTTGATCAATGTGGTTTAGGAAAAGAACACATGCAATGACTATAGGTGATCCATGTGTCAAACCATGTTCAAAGATACCAAAAACACATAGGAAGAGCAGCTTCCACATTGCATGTTTCACTAGTGAGGCAGAAGTTGCATCACAGAATGCACTAGAGTGTATCTAGTCATGTGGATCAACATGGTCTACGAAAAGAACACATGTAAGGACACTAGTGATCAATGTGGTATTTGAAAAACATGCAATGACTATAGGTGATCCATGTGTGAAACCATGTTCAAAGCGACCAAAAGAACATAGGAAGAGCAGCTTCCATATTGCATGTTGCACCATTGAGGAAGAAGTTGCATCACAGAAAGCACTAGAGTGTGTGTGGTCATGTGGATCAGTGTGGTCTAGGAAAGGAACACATGCAATGATACTAGTGATCAATGTGGTGTAGGAAAACAACACATGCAATCACTCTAGGTGATCCACGTGTCAAACCATGGTCAGACACACCAAAAGCACATAGGAAGAGCAGCTTCCACATTGCGTGTTGCAGTAGTAAGGAAGAAATTGCATCACAGAATGCACTAGAGTGTCTGTGGTAATGTGGATGAATGTGGTCTAGGAAAATAACACATGCAATGACACTAGTGATCAATGTGGTTTAGGAAAAGAACACATACAATGACTCTAGGTGATCCATGTGTCAAACCATGGTCATACAGACCAAAAGCACAGAGGAAGAGCATCTTCCATATTGCATGTTGCACTAGTGAGGCAGAAGTTACATCATAGAATGCACTGGACTGTGTGTGGTCATGTGGATCAATGTGGTCTAGGAAAATAACACATGCAATGACACTAGTGATCAATGTGGTTTACTAAAAGAACACATGGAATGACTTTAGGTGGTCCATGTGTCAAACCATGGTCACAGAGACCAAAAGCATATAGGTAGAGCACCTTCCACATTGCATTTTGCACCAGTGAGACAGAAGTTTTATCACAGAATGCACTGAAGTGTGTGTGGTCATGTTGATCAATGTGGTTTAGGAAAAGAACACATGCAATGACAATAGGTGATCCATGTGACAAATCTTGTTCAAAGATACCAAAAGTACATAGGAACAGCAGCTTCCACATTGCATGTTGCACTAGTGAGGCAGAAGTTGCATCACAAAATGCACTAGAGTGTGTCTGGTCATGTGGACCAACAAGGTCTACGAAAAGAACACATGTAATGACACTAGTGATCAATGTGGTTTAGGAAAAAACATGCAATGACTATAGGTGATCCCTGTGTGAAACCATGTTCAAAGCAACCAAAAGAACATAGGAAGAGCAGCTTCCACATTGCATATTGCACCAGTGAGGCAGAAGTTGTATCACATAATGCATTAGAGTGTGTGTGGTCATGTGGTCTAGGAAAATAACACATGTAATGACTCTAGTGATCAATGTGGTTTAGTAAAATAACACATGCAATGAATCTAGGTGATACATGTATCAAACCATGGTTATAGAGACCAAAAGCACATAGGATGAGAAACTTCCACATTTCATGTTGCACTAGTAAGGCAGAAGTTGTATCACAGAATGCATAGGATTGTGTGCGATCATGTGGTCTACGAAAAGAACACATGCAATGACACTAGTGATCAATGTGGTTTAGGAAAAGAACACATGCAATGACTCTAGGTGTTCCATGTGTTAAACCATGGTCATAGAGACCAAAAGCACATAGGAAGAGTAGCGTCCATATTGCATGTTGCACCAGTGAGGCAGAAGTTACATCACAGAATGCACTGGAGTGTGTGTGGTCATGTGGATCAATGTGGTGTAGGAAAATAACACATGCAATGACACTAGTGATCAATGTGGTTTAGTAAAAGGACACATGCAATGACTTTAGGTGGTCCATGTGTGAAACCATTGTCACATAGACCAAAAGCACATAGGTAGAGCACCTTCCACATTGCATGTTGCACTAGTGAGGCAGAAGTGTCATCACAGAATGCATTGGAGTGTGTGTGGTCATGTTGATCAATGTGGTTTTGGAAAAGAACACATGCAATGACTATAGGTGATCCATGTGTCAAACCATGTTCAAAGATACCAAAAGCACATAGGAACAACAGCTTCCACATTGCATGCTGCACTAGTCAGGCAGAAGTTGCATCACATAATGCACTAGAGTGTGTCTGGTCATGTGGATCAACATGGTCTACGAAAAGAACACATGTAATGACACTAGTGATCAATGTGGTATACGAAAAAAAACATGCAATGACTCTAGGTGAACCATGTGTGAAACCATGTTCAAAGCGACCAAAAGAACATAGGAAGAGCAGCTTCCATATTGCATGTTGCACCATTGAGGTAGAAGTTGCATCACAGAATGCACTGGAGTGTGTGTGGTCATGTGGTCTAGGAAAAGAACACATGCAATGATACTAGTGATCAATGTGGCGTAGGAAAACAACACATGCAATCACTCTAGGTGATCCATGTGTCAAACCATGGTCACACAGACCAAAATCACATGGGATGAGAAACTTCCACATTGCATGTTGCACTAGTAAGACAGAAGTTGTATCAGAGAATGCACAAGATTGTGTGCGTTCATGTGGTCTCGGAAAAGAACACATGCAATGACACTAGTGATCAATATGGTTTAGGAAAAGAACACATGCAATGAGTCTAGGTGATCCATGTGTCAAACCATGGTCATAGAGACCAAAAGCACATAGGAAGAGCAGCCTCCATATTGCATGTTGCACCAGTGAGGCAGAAGTTACATCACAGAATGCACTAGAGTGTGTGTGGTCATGTGGATCAATGTGGTCTAGGAAAAGAACACATGCAATGCCACTAGCGATCAATGTGGTCATGTGGATCAATGTGGTCTCGGAAAATAACAGATGCAATGACACTATAGATCAATGTGGTTTAGGAAAAGAACACATGCAATGACTCTAGGTGATCCATGTTTCCAACCATGGTCATAGAGACCAAAAGCACATAGGAAGAGCAGCTTCCACATTGCATGTTTCACCAGTGATGCGGAAGTTGCATCACATAATGCACTAGAGTGTGGGTGGTCATGTGGACCAATGTGGTCTAGGAAAAGAACACATGCAATGACAGTAGCGATCAATGTGGTGATGTGGATCAATGTGGTCTCGGAAAATAACACATGCAATGACATTAGCGATCAATGTGGTTTAGGTAAATAACACATGCAATGACTCTTAGTGATCCATGTGTCATACCATGGTCACAGAGACCAAAAGAACATAGGAACAGCAGCTTCCACATTGCATATTGAACCAGTTAGGCTGAAGTTGCATCACATAATGCACTGGAGTGTGTGTGGTCATGTGGATCAATGGGGTCTAGGAAAATAACACATGTAATGACTCTGGTGATCAATGTGGTTTAGTAAAATAACACATGTAATGAATCTAGGTGATACATGTGTCAAACCATGGTTACAGAGACCAAAAGCACATAGGACGAGAAACTTCCACATTGCATCTTGCACTAGTAAGGCAGAAGTTGTATCATAGAATGCACTGGAGTGTGTGTGTGCTCATGTGGTCTAGGAAAAGAACACATGCAATGACGCTAGTGATCAATGTGGTTCAGGTAAAGAACACATGCAATAACTATAGATGATCCATGTGTCAAACAATGGTCTTAGAGACCAAAAGCACATAGGAAGAGCAGCTTCCACATTGCATGTTGCACCAACGAGGCAGAAGTTGCATCGCAGAATGCAGTGGAGTGTGTGTGGTACAGTGGATGAATATGGTCTAGGAAAAGAGCACATGCAATGACACTAGTGATCAATGTGGTTTAGGAAAAGAAGACATACAATTACATTAGGTGATCCATGTGTCAAACATGGTCACAGAGACCAAAAGCACATATGAAGAGCAACTTCCACATTGCATGTTGCACAAATGAGGAAGAAGTTGTATCACAAAATGCACTGGAGTGTGAGTGGTCAAGTGGATCAATATGGTCTCGGAAAAGAACACAAGCAATGACACTAGTGATCAATGTGGTTTAGGAAAAGAACACATGCAATGACAATAGGTTATCCATTTGTCAAACCATGGTCACAGAGACCAAAAGCACATAGGAAGAGCAGCTTCCACATTGCATGTTGCACTAGTGAGGCAGAAGTTGCATCACAGAATGCATTGGCGTGTGTGTGGTCATGTGGATCAATGTGGTCTTGGAAAATAACACATGCAATGACACTTTTGATCAATGTGGTTTAGGAAAAGAACACATGCAATGACTCTAGGTGATCCATGTGTCAAACCATGGTCATAGAGACCAAAAGCACGTAGGAAGAGCAGCTTCCACATTGCATGTTGCACCAGTGAGGCGTAAGTTGCATCACAGAATGCACTGGAGTGTGTGTGGTCATGTGGATCAATGTGGTCTAGGAAAATAACACATGCAATGACACTAGTGATCAATGTGGTCATGTGGATCAATGTGGTCTTGGAAAATAACACATGTAGTGACATTAGCGATCAGTGTGTTTTAGGTAAAGAACACATGAAATGACTCTTAGTGATCCATATGTCATACCATGGTCACAGAGACCAAAAGAACATAGGAATAGTAGCTTCCACATTGCATGTTGCACTAGTGAGGCAGAAATTGCATCACAGAATGCACTACAGTGTGTGGTCATGTGGATCAATGTGGTCTAGAAAAACAACACATACACTGACACTAGTGATCAATGTGGTTTCGGAAAAGAACACATGCAATAACTTTAGGTGGTCCATGTGTGAAACCATGGCCAGAGAGACCAAAAGCACATAGGTAAAGCACCTTCCACATTGCATGTTGCACCAGTGAGGCAGACGTTTCATCACATGTGTGGTCATGTTGATCAATGTGGTTTAGGAAAAGAACACATGCATTGACTATAGGTGATCCATGTGTCAAACCATGTTTGAAGATACCAAAAGAACATTGGAAGAGAAGCTTCCACAATGCATGTTGCACTAGTGAGGCAGAAGTTGCATCACAGAATGCACTAGAGTGTGTCTGGTCATGTGGCTCAACGTGGTCTATGAAAAGAACACATGTAATGACACTAGTGATCAATGTGGTTTAGGAAAAAACATGCAATGACTATAGGTGATCCATGTGTGAAACCATGTTCAAAGCGACCAAAAGAACATAGGAAGAGCAGCTTCCACATTGCATATTCCACCACTTAGGCAGAAGTTGCATCACATAATGCACTAGAGTGTGTGTGGTCATGTGGATCAATGTGGTCTAGGAAAATAACACATGTAATGACTCTAGTGATCAATGTGGTGTAGTAAAAGAACACATGCAATGACTATATGTGATACATGTGTCAAACCATGGTTATAGAGACCAAAAGCACATAGGACGAGAAACTTCCACATTGCATGTTGCACTAGTAAGGTAGAAGTTGTATCATAGAATGCACTGGAGTGTGTGTCGTCATGTGGTCTAGGAAAAGAACACATGAAATGACACTAGTGATCAATGTTGTTTAGGTAAAGAACACATGCAATCACTATAGATGATCCTTGTGTCAAACAATCCTCGTGATCTTCGACTCTGATTCTGGCTCGGAGGATTTCGAGGACTCCTCCATCCTCGTGATCTTCGACTCCGATTCTGGCTCGGAGTCGCCCGAAGACTTCCTCGCCAGATCCAATCGCTTTAACGCGATCTACATGGCGGGCAGCATGGTCGCCTCGCCAGATCCGTTCTCCACACCGATCCCGCCGACTGCCACAGGCATAAAGGTAGAGGAGGCTCTCCTGCGACTCGTGGAGGCGCAGCGCAATGAGATCGCCGAGCGCGAGAAATATCGCCTCGAGTGGGAAACGGTGCAGGAGCTATCGCTCTATCACCAGCGCCGCATCAGGACCCGCTTGAACTCCAACGTCTAGGGCAACGTCCTGAACTCCAACGACGAAAGCGACCCCGCACGCACGGCCGAGCACGAGTACTGCGAGAACGCGCCACCAGGTGGAAGCAACCGACCACCACCCGGCGCACCGGCGACCGGAGCCCCTCCACCACCCATTGGCCGTGCGCCCCCGCCGGACCAGCCGTGGATCATCATCTCGCCACAATCACGCGACACCAACAGACTCCCACTCTACTCCACCCTGATGGACAACATCGTCGCGGCCGACGCCACGGTCGCCAACCTCGACGTCCAGGGAGACGGCACGCTGCAGATCTAGTACGCCAAGGCCCTACTCGCTAGGACCGTCGAGCAACAAGCCACGGGAGTTGACCCACGGGGTTGGATGTATTCCCGCTCCTCAGCGTTCACTCGCATGACGACCATTCTTGACCGCCCCTTGTCGCGCCATCACTCGCATGACGACCACCCTGAAGCACCGCGTCGACCCCTACCCTCAGCCATACCGCTAGCCCCATGTCTCAACATCACCGACCAGCCCGAGCCTTGCCGCTTTGTCCCTCTTACCGGTGTATAAATAGAGGCCACTCTATCCCTCATTCGCCACACCATCTCACTCCTCTCTCTCTCAGATACCTCCCACACCTCTCCCCGGAGCAAGGCGAGCACCACATCGCCGGAATTTCACCGGAGCCCGCCGCTGCAGAGGAGAAGAGGAACTGGAGCTAGGAGCCGCCCTAGGAGCCGCCGCAACCACCATTCGACTCGCCGGTGTCGACACATTTGATCGCACCCATTGCCAACCTTAGCTGGAGCCTAGGTGAGCCCCCACATACCCCCACCATTCGTGTTAGGGTTCAGTCTCGGCGGAGCTGTGCGACGGAGACGATGTTGCTCAGTCGTCGATCGCTCTCTAATCACACGGCCCAGATTGAAAGATACCGTTTTGGTTTAGATGAGCCACTCACTAGTAGGACCCGCCTGTCAGCAGCCCGCTGCGTGCGCGCCATGCAGGTGGGCCGGCCCAGTTAGTTTCGCGCGCAGAGCCCGTCGATTCAAATAGATTTTTTCTATTTTAGTTAAAACTATATTCTATCAGTAGATTAAAAAATCAATTCAAAGAGATTCACTGAACCAAATTGCATGATTCCAATTTTGTTAGAAGGGTATTCAAAATATCTATCAAAGCCGGTTGGATTCAAACCATTTGAAATTATAGATCACCTAGAGTAAAAATAACAAGACAGAGACTTTTCCAACTTCAAACATTTTTCAAAAATCAACCCTAAATGCTTTTGACTTGATTCCAACTCTCAAAAATCAAATTTGACAAGATCTATCTGAATATGTAAAAATATTTAGGTTTACATGCAGTGAAAACTTGGACTAGAACCAAAAGAATGCTATATAGGCATTTCTAGTCACTTTAATTGTATTAAATAATAATTTTAAACTTCATAAAATATGACCAACACTTTAAATCACATTCCCAAGTATTAGAATATGTGGTGATGACATGTGTCAACATGATCCCATATTGTAATTGGAAAATATTAAATCTTAAGTATTTTTTAATGAGTAGAAATTACTTTTCTAAAATAAGATAAATAAGACTAGGTGTTTATTTCATGTGATGATTGTGATGATGCTATATCATCTAGTGTGAGCCCTTGTGTGCTACATAGAAGTAGCTAAGTATTGTTTGGTGATTGTATACCTCGTATTCATTTATAGATGATAGTACCGACCCGGGATACGAGGAGGAGGAGTACTACCAAGAAGAAGAAGAGAACTTCAACCACTACACTACTCAAGGCAAGCCTAACACTACAAGTTAACTATGCAAGCCATCACTAATTGCAAGCTAGAACTATGCAAGCTAACACTTGCAAACTTGATAACCTATGCAAGATGCATTAGGCATGCTTTGGTTATGCAACCTTGATTATACCAATCCCAAGTTTTACTTACAAGCTTTATTCTTTTACTTTTACCAAAGTTCTTTACCTTTAGTTAGTGACTTGTGACTATTGGAAAAATAGGATAGATACCATAAAGAGTATAAAACTAGGCCTAAGTAGTTATACTTAGATGCCATTAAAAAGCACAAAACTAGATTTGGATAGTTACACTGGATTAGTACCCTCATTAGTGTATACCCTCAACTTTAGTGGCTAGTGCTAAGCATAAAAGTTCATCACTTTAGATGGGAATACTTGGTGAAAATGATTATGAAAACCTTGGAATGATGACTCATTCTATTGAAATGTTTTGACATGTGTTATGAACACAAAATGATTTGATGATGAAACTTCTTGAGGCATGAGCCTTGATTTTGATAAAAACTGACGGTTGAGTTCGGATGCGATACCATTCCAATTTTACCGTACAACCACAATACCTTATTTGGGTAGGGCATAACTAGAAGTTTATATGCCTTAGTATGGGTTCCCTCACGGAAAGAGGTTGAGCTGAGGCTACCTTGTGAATGTGAATGTCCACCTATGCAGTGCCTAGGATGGCAGATGGCCATGGCTGGGAGGCCAAGCTCATAGGGGAGGTGCCTATACTAGAATGTGTAATTGAAAGGTTATGATTGATTATCCGGATACTAAGTATGATGATTCAGGGTTATCCCTGACAGATGTATCAAATTTTGTGGTGAAAGTGTACCATCCTTGTAGAGTGTCAAACTATTCGAATAGCCACGTCTGCGGTCATGGATAGTTGGAGTGGCCATACTGTTCCGTTGTTAGATGCTTTCAAAATGACTTGTGAATTGAACTATAAAATTGACTTGACCACAACAGGGTTGTGGACATGAAAACTAGGTTCCCACTTAAGTGATTAAATTAGATTCTTTACTTTTGAACTCTTATGAAATAAACCTAGCCTTTTGCAAATAAACCTAAAGCTTAAGATTCCTACTAGAACTACCTTACTTGTTAGTGATAGTTTGCGAGTACTTAAAGAGTACTCATGGATTTGTCCCTAGCTATTCCCGTGGCCAGACTATGAGGAGGACTACTAGGAAGATGGACAACAGGAGGTCTATGACAACTAGGATCATCTCCCATCGCCAGCATTGCCTGTGACTCTGAAGATGGAGCCCCTACTACGTTTACTTTCCGCTGCTTTGATTGTATTAAGACTGGATCATGAGATCCTTTATTTGTAAGACCTTTATTATGGTTTGTAATGGATGATGTACTGTGGTACCAATTCTATTATGTCTCGCAAAAATGGTAATCATGGGATTGCGATGTATGGCATAACAGGCATCTGGGATTAAAAACCCGGGTGTTGACAAGTTGGTATTAGAGCCATCCTGGCCATAGGAGACCCTAGTTAGAATGGACGTCTGAACAACTACTTAGTTTCAAAACAAAAGAAGTGATTATTTATGAAAACCTATTCCCACTCTTATCCTTGAGATTCTTTCAAAAAAATTCATGTTCCTCAATTTTTTTGCAATCCTACATAAAATTTGACACACTTGATCATCCCACTAACTTGCTCACCCTAAATTCTTATAGATGGAGGTAAAGTATGGCAAGTTCTACCAGCTAGGCAACGGAGGTCACCTGATCTTTGAGAGGGATCTAGATGCACTCGCAGAGTATCTTGAGCACCCGCACCCGGAGTTCTTCGGGGCACAACTCAACGATCACGTAGGAGGAGATCTACAGTGGCTGATAGTTGCAGATCTCAGATGCAAGATGGAAGCACCCACCTTGGAGAAGATCCAATTTAGCGTTCAGGAGAATAACTGGCTAGATGGATTAGCCAGGGTTATGCAAGAAACTCTTGCCCGTCTGTGTGGACAAAACATCAACCAGATCAGTGGAACTCACTTTGCTCACTACGCAAGGCGTGATTCTATGGGAATGCCATTGGAGATTCCAGGACACCCAGAGCTGAAGCACCAGGTGGATAATCGCGACTTCATGTTGTATGATAGACAACAAGAGTTGGACAACGCCCGTGCCTACGCCAACCACAACCATGCCACTGCAGTCAAGAAGGACCAGACCCTCGCCATCCTTGCCAAGGAGCGCCAATCACTTCGTCGTTAGTGTGACAAGAAGGATCGCATCATCGATCGTCTTTGCAAGAAGGTAGCCACTCTCCAGAAGACCATCCGTGAACAGGAGATCTAGCTTGAAGCAAAGGAGGAGGAAGGTGAAGATATCCGTGGAGATCTCTACTCTTACCTCAGTAATGATGACGACTACCTGGAGGACGATGCCCTGGATTTCCACACTAATGATGATGATGCCACCTTCATTGATGAGGATTAGATGCACTTAAGCACTACCGTAGGAGTGAAATGTACCCAGTCCCTCTGTATCATAGTTTTACAGAATGGTTCTTAAAACCATCTGTTTTCTATTTGTGTTGTGGTGTGTGTTTGTATTGGGTGCTATGAATGAATGAGAGGAAGTTGTTAGTTTGCAAAACCTGAGTCAAACTCCAAGTTTAAAGTTTCTAAAACAAACCTATAAACCTTAGAGATTTCCCTCTTATATCATTATCTATCTCAATCTTCAGATGACTCGCGGAAATCCCGGAGGAAGCAGTTCATCTCAGGACCCAATGCTGCAGATTCTGCAAATGTTAGTTTTTGACCGTGAAGCTAGTAGAGCCGAACGTCAAGCCAACTTAGCCACTCTTCAACAGATAACTCAGATGGCCCACAATAATCAAGGCCACGAAAACCAAGATAACCATGGATCGAAGCTCAAGAACTTTCAAAACACCAATCCCCCTATATTTAAAGTCTGAAGAGCCCTTAGATGTTGTTGACTGGATGCAAACCATGGAGAAGAACTTAGAGGTTGCAGGAGTTGAGGCCAATGAAAAAGTACTGTTTGCCACCCATTATCTGGCAGGTGATGCAAGAGCCTGGTGGAATAGCACCCGTACCATGAACGGAGGTCAGATGATGACTTGGGATGAGTTCAAAATTAAGTTTAGCCGGACTCATGTGCCCCCGGGTTTGATTAAGAGGATGAGGATGAGTTCAGAGATTTGAAGCAAGGAAGAATGACTATGGTGGAATACCGTGACAAATTCTTATATTTAGCTAGATATGCCCCTGATGAGATTAACACAGAAGCCAAGAAGAAAGAGAGTTTCCTGAACGGACTACATGATGAGATGCAAACCGTGCTAGTAAACATTCCCTTTGATGATCTTGAAGCTCTAGTGTACTCTGCTATCCAGATGGAAGGAAAGATAAACTAAGCCAATGACAATCACAAGCGCTGGACGATGCACCGTCCTAGATCCCACAATACCCAGAAGTATCGCCCCAACCCGTCTGCAAGATATGCCCCAAGAAACAATAGACCCCCTATGTCCCGTCCAAACTATCTGAATCATGGCGGAGGAAACTTAAGGTCTGGAGGAAACCACAACAATAACCTCGGCAACTCCAATAACTTCAACCATGCACCTCCCAAGTCCAACAACAACAAGACCAACAACAAGACCAACAACAACAATACTGCCCCAAGGACTAGAAGCAATGCTATGCCTATTGCAGGAAAAGACAAGTCCCTGATTACTTGCTTTGAATGCGTAGTCAAGGGTCACTACTCCAACGAGTGCCCCAAGAAGCTTGCATTAACCACCAATGTGAATGCACCCGCTCAGCAGCAACGCCGTGTTCTGCCTGGAAAGAGATTTTCCGCAAGGAACTCGCTCAACCGCAATGGCCATCTGTTCCACATGAATGGTGAAGAAGCTCAGGAAGCGCCAGATGTCGTACTGGGTATGTTTTCTGTTAACTCGGTACTTGCAAGAGTGTTGTTTGATTCGGGAGCATAGCACTCGTTTGTTAGAATTTGCATGCACTAGTAACATTCAACCAACAAAATTGAAGCATGTTATGATAGTTCAAATACCTGGTTCAACCACCAAAGCTAGAAAAAATTGCAGGGCAGTACCTATCAGAATCCATGGAATAGATTTTTATGCTAATCTAATAGTACTTGGAACCAAAGGTTTGGAAGTAGTACTAGGAATGGATTGGATGTCGAAACATAAAGGATTAATCAACTGTGCCAAGAAAGCCATAACCATGACCAGTAGCACTGGAGTATCAGTAGAGCATGTATCTGAGAAGCTGCCCCGTCAATTCAAATGCAACAAGAGTCTAACCCAACCAACCCTAGACCAAGTCAGAGTAGTCTGTGAATACCCCGACGTGTTCCTAGATGAATTTCCTGGTATGCCCCCAGATTGGGATATCGAGTTCATCATTGAACTAGTTCCTGGAACGGGACCCATAGCTCAGAGACCTTATAGTATGAACCCATATGAATTAGTGGAGCTGAAGAAGCAACTTGATGCTATGCTGGAGAAAGGTCTTACTCAACCCTAGTGCATTGCCATGGAGATCACCTGTTTTGTTTGTGGATAAGAAAGATGGAGGTAACCATTTGTGTACGGATTACCGGAAGCTAAATGATGTCACCATCAAGAACAAGTACCCACTACCGAAGATAGAAGATCTGTTTGACCAATTGACTGGTGCCAGAGTGTTTTCTAAGATTGATCTTAGAACTGGTTATCATCAACTCAAGATTCATGCAACGGATATCCTAAAGACCGCCTTTACCACCAGATATGGATTGTATGAGTACATGGTCATGTCTTTTGGATTAATCAATGCCCCCGCTTATTTCATGAATCTCATGAATAAGATTTTTATGAACTTCCTGGATAAGTTTGTCCTTGTTTTAATCGACGATATTCTAATCTACTCCAAGTCAGAAGAAGACCATGAGCTACACCTAAGGACCATCCTTGAAACCCTTAGAGAGCATTAGTTGTATACCAAGTTTAGCAAATGTGAGTTCTGGTTAAAGGAAGTAGGATTCCTAGGACACATCGTGTCGGCAGGAGGAATTGCTCTCGATCCCACCAAGATTAAGGATGTTGAAGAATGGAAAACCACAACCACTCAAACCCAAGTCCGCGCATTTCTCGGATTAGCGGGATATTAACGCAAGTTTGTTGAAGGATTTTCGAGCATCGCAAGACCGATGACCCAACTATTGAAGAAAGATCAGAAGTTTGAATGGACAGACAAATGTGAAGCATGTTTTCAAGAGCTCAAGAAGAGATTGATTTCAGCCCCAATTCTGATTATGGAGGATATCAAGAAGCCTTTTGATGTGTATTGTGATGCATCCAAGATTGGACTCGGATGTGTGCTGATGCAAGAAGGCAAAGTCATATCATATATTTCTAGACAACTGAAGCGGCATGAGCAAAACTACCCTACCCATGACCTAGAACTATCAGTCGTGGTTTTAGCTTTGAAGCCATGGCGTCATTACCTCATGGGTAACCGCTGTGAGATTTATTCGGATCACAAGAGTCTAAAATATATTTTCACCCAGAAGGAGCTGAATATGAGGCAAAGGAGATGGATAGAGTTAATCAAGTATTATGACCTTGACATTCACTATCACCCCGACAAAGCCAATGTAGTAGCGGCTGCTCTTAATAGATTGTCGTGTAGATTAAACACCATGATTAAAGAAGCTCAGCCAAGTTTGCATGAAGAGTTGGAGCAGTTTAGAACGGAGCTAGTTAGCGAAGGATTTTTAGCTAGCATAGAACTTCAACCCACTTTGATCAGTCAGATCAAGAAAGCGCAGAAAGGAAATGCAAGTATCGACGGAATCAAGCGTCGTATCAGTACAGGGAAGGTACCCGGATTCACCGAAGATGAAGAAGGAGTTTTGTGGTACAAAGGACATATCTGTGTGCCAGCAGATTCCGAGTTGAAACAAGTCATTATGCAGGAACCTCATGATACTCTTTATTCTATCCATCTCGGAGGAATGAAGATGTATCAGGATTTGAAGGAGCAATTTTGGTGGCACAAGATGAAGAGAGAAATCGGAAGCTACATAGCCAAGTGTGATATCTGTCAGAGAGTCAAAGCGGAACATCAGCGACTCACATGACTTTTGCAACCATTGCAGATTCCAGATTGGAAATGGGATTATGTTGGAATGGATTTCAGCACCGGTTTGCCTGTATCTAGTAGGGAAATGACTCTATTTGTGTCATAGTGGATAGACTATCTAAGGTAGCCCATTTTATACCTGTCAAGACCACCTACCAGAGTTCAAAGCTAGTAGAGCTATACATTGCTAGAATTGTCAGTTTGCATGGAACCCCTAAGACCATAGTATCGGATCGAGGAACCCAGTTTACCTCAAGATTTTGGCAGAAAGTCCAAGAAGGATAAGGAACCAAGCTAAACTTCAGCACAGTTTACCACCCGCAAACCGATGGACAAACTGAAAGAGTCAACCAAATTTTAGAAGATATGTTGAGAGCTTGTGTGCTAGAATATGGATCAAAATAGGAAGATTGTCTACCTTTCGTAGAATTCTCATACAACAATAGTTACCAAGCCAGTTTGCAAATGGCCCCATTTGAATTTCTATATGGAAGGTAGTGCTGCACCCCCCTGAATTGGGTAGGAGAGAGTCAGATTTTCGGACCCGACATCCTACGATAAGCTGAAGAGAAGGTTCACAAAGTCCGTGAACACCTCAAGACCGCCCAATCCAGACAGAAGAGTTATGCTGACAAGAGACGTCGAGACTTGACCTTCAATGTCAGAGATTTGTGTATATCAAAGTATCACCCTTGAAAGGAATGCAACGTTTTCAACTGAAAGGGAAGTTAACCCCCAGATATATTGGACCCTTCAAGATTTTGAATCGCCGAGGAGAAGTATCATATCAACTGGAACTGCCGGAGGAGATGTCATCCATACATGATGTGTTCCATATCTCGTTACTTCACAAATGCCTAGAAGTTTCGGAGAAGACCGAAGTTTTCAAGAATATCGATCACCGAGCCATAAATATCAATAAGGATCTAACCTATCATGAAGTACCCATTCGTATTTTGGAAGAAGCCTTCAGAACCACCAGGACCCGGAGTATCAAGTTTCTCAAGATCCAGTGGAGCAACCATACTGAAGAAGAAGCTACTTGGGAGCGAGAAGATTACATTAGGACTGAGTTTCCAAATATCTTTACTTCCTAGTTTTTTAAAATCTCGGGATGAGATTTTGTTTAAGGAGGGAAGGTTTGTAACACCCCAAAAATGTTAATCAAGATTATCAAGTTTAAATCACCTAAGTTTAGGGTTAACAAAAACTTTTATTATTAAATTTAATATGATATCTGTGAATTGCATTAGTGTATGAATGATTCCAATTGTCATGTTTGATTGCTACAAATGATAAGGAATGGTTTAAAGATGAATACTACATCATCTAGGCCAATTACAAACAAAATCAAAAGAAAAGAAAATCAAATATGAATCATATAATCAAATGGTCATTTTGACCAAAATTATCCACTAGATCACTTTGAGTGTTTCTAGTAAAAGAATTCTAATATAAACTTTCTCAATTCTTTTCACCCCTTGCTATACCAAGTAAAAGTGAACCCAAGCCCACTTTACAAACAAACAGAAACAAATTCCAAATCTATTTAAAGGACATTGCAAAATTGAATCAAGTTCATATGCATAGATCACCACTTTTCAAAGACCACTCAAATCAATTCACCTTGAATTGTCCAAGAAACAATAGTCTAGCAAGCAAGTACTCAAAACACTAACCAAAATTCATCCAAAAATTCAAAACATAAATTCATGCAGCCATTTGGTCGAGCACCTGGCAGACACAATTAAACACTGCCTAACTTCTACTGTTCTGAGTAGTGATCAATCCCCACTAGGGCCTTAATTCTCTCACATGGTCTCCCTTAGCACCTAGCAACACAGTCGACATACTCCCCCCTTGCCGTTTGCACCAGTGTCATGCCGCTGAGCTCGTCGCGCCAGTCGACCAAGCCCCACTCGCCACAGACAACGCCACCCTCTCCCACGATGTCCAGGAGACATGCGCCACACCACCGCCACCCTCTATCCACCCCTCGACCAGAGACACACCTTGGACCAGCCGTGATCTCCGCGCCCACCTCTCTGTCTACCATGCCGAGAGCGCGCCAGAGTGCCGCAGCCGACACGCACACACACGCCGCGCCTCGCCCTCTCCGCGCGTGCCCGCACTTGCCGTGACCCTAGCTACCCCCCAGACACGCCTGTTCGCCGCCGCGTGGACCATAGCCACTATGTGCCATCTCGAACACTGTCGTTCCTGCACGGAGCACAGACCGCTCCCGACCGTTCTCGACCGCCCCTTGCCGCGCCATCACTCGCATGACGACTGCCCTGAAGCACCACGTCGACCCCTACCCTCAGCCATGCCGCTAGCCCCCTGTATGTCATGGTGGTGTCACGGCAGATGCCATGGATAGGCTAAAGGTGGGGACTAATATGCGCTAGGGGGATCCAGGGAGGGATAGTAGAGTGATTCTCTACACAGAAGCTTTGTATTGATGTTCAATCTCCAAGATTACAAGTGCTCCTCGAGCTGTATTGACAAGAGGAGGAAGAAGAAACTCTCTTACTCTTGCCTACTAACTAGCCCAAGAACCCTAGATCCACTAGTGCTCAACTAACTAGGAGTCTCCTTCCTCTGTATCCAAAAAAATCCAACCCCTTACCAGAATCCCAACCCCCCTTATATAGGGGTAGTTCGGTCCTGGCCTAGGGCATACGTGGAGGCATATTCCTAAGAATATGCCTCCTCCCAAAGTAGTAACCCGACAGGGGTGCTTTTCCCCCGCGTCACTCTTGCTTTAGCGATGTTGCCTCTGCGGCGCCTGCGTCAGCCGACGTGAGCGTTGTCACCCTTGTCGGCCACGATCCGGTGGTCCTGCCCTTGCTTTATTCGCTCATCTAGTACGCACCGGGCCTTCTTTTTGACCAGAGATATTCCTTCCTTCTCCTAGAAGCCAAACGAGGATCCGGATCATAGTTGATCTGGCCACACCTGTTCCTGCATACAAGCTAGACAGGTGTCTCCGACTTACTCCTTGATTCGGACGAGACAATGTCAGGCGACCCCCTGGTCCGGGTTACTCCGTGATCTGGCCTGCCTTGAGGTGACTCGGGCAGCATCCGCTTTGACCTTGCCGAACCTCGGATAACTCGGCCCTTATACCCCGGAGTGACCCTACCCGGGGTTATCCCCCCAACATTAGTCCCCGAAGCTGGTGCGGCCTTAGCGGCCTTGGTCGCTAAGGCCACATCAGGTTCATTCGTATCCAAGCTTCGGATGTTTATTTCCGGGTTAACTCCTTGTCTCGGATTATATGGATTTACGTTCCCTTTGCATGCTCCAAGTTTTCACTTGCCGGCTGGGTCACCACTTTGGCTCGGATCCTATGGTTTTACTTTCCCTCTGCACAGTTCAAGTTTTCACTTGCCGGCCGGGTTACCATCGTGGCTCGGATCCGTGCCTTGCTTCCTTCTCTCGTACGCCAACCCATGTAACGGTTAATCATTGCGTTGCCTTATTTTAAGGGCATGCGCAGTAACCGCCGCAGTAAATGTTAGTGATTACTGTGCGGGGGTTACGTCATGTCTCCTCTCTCGCTTACTTACCGCGTCGTGTCATGGGATCCCATTTGCTCTGCGGCCCCCGGTGTGGCTTCTCTCTGATTGGTCAATGCTGGTGATACGGCCACACCGTGGTTTTCGGTAGCAAGACGATCCCACTCGTTGATGACTGGGGGCGGTTAAATAGGGGAGGGGCATGCTCCTTAGAACTTTTCCATCTCCACGCCCCCTCGCCCGTTCCTCTTCTTCTTTCTCGCAAACATGACGCCGCCAGTGCCTGTTGCAGCAGCGCCGCCGCCGCACCTTCTTCGTTCCTCCGCACCGCAGTCACCGCTGCACCTCTGCTTAGCCACAGGTCCTCGTCAGTCTAGACCGTAGAGCCCTGCCGCCGCCATCTCCACCGAGGATAGCGGAATCAAAATGACGGAGGAGGAGCTCATCATCGTTGAGCAGGAGATGGAGGAGGACGCCTTGGCTGGACAGCGCGCGTGGGTGGCTCGGAGTGCGAGGACGACATCGACTGGCTCTACCAGACCCGGCGCATTCCCGCCGGTGTCGCCGCCTGTCTCCCCTCCTCGGAGTTGGCCCCCTCACCCAATCCGGGTGAGTTCGTTATTTTCCTATCCCATTTCCAACGGGGATTTGGGCTTCTAGTGAGTGATTTCTTCCGGGACTGGATCCGGACCTTTCACATGCAACCACATCATCTCCCGGCGAACGCCATCACCTCTCTGTCCGCTTTCGTTTCTTCGACCGAGGGATACACCGGGCTATGGCCTACGAAGGAGCTGTGGATCCGGTTCTTCGGCCTCCGCCGCAACGTCGTCCCCAACATCCACGTCGAGTCGGAGGACAAGCAGCTAACTCAATTCGGAGCTGCCTCGATCTCGCCCCAGAGGTATTCAATCTTTCCCCGGGTCACCGGGCTTGACTCCTGCAAAGGATGGGCCCGGACCTTCTTCTACGTTCGGAACGAAGGCACGGAAGATTTGATCTGGTTGCTGCCCTACGCTCCGGGTCCCCGTAACACGGATTTCTGGGAGGAGGTTGCCAAGAAACCTACGGCTCTGGCCAACCAAGTGAACAAAAGGTTTGCAGAGCTGAAGAAGCTCGGATTGTGCAACGAGGATGCCATGATCACATTCGTGCGCAACCGAATCTCTCCCCTTCAGCGGCGCACTCACAAGTTGTGCCATATGAGCTTCAGTTGCGACCCCAACCGAACCTCCTCGTTCGAGTTGAGCAATACGGAGATCTTCCGCCGGGTCAAGGCTCTTTTCACCACCCATAAGGACTTCTCCGCCGAATGGATGTGGGGAATCGAGCATTACTGCCGTGTGAAGCTCCCTCCATGGTAAGCTTCAGGGTAAACTTATTTCGGATCAATTTCATGTCGGTTCTTATCATATTTCTGACTTTGCTCCTTGTGCTTTTTTCTCAGCTGTTTCTCCAGCAGACCCTCGAGGATGGCCCGGATCCGACCCTTAAGTGGGCCCCGGACCGAGAAATTCCGGATGAGGAGGAGCCGGACCAGGCGATGTTCCTCCCCACACCCGATGCCACCAAACGACCCAGCGGTAAATTCTCTTCTCTTAGAGATTGGCCTGACGATGAGGATGACTCGGATATCGATGTGATTGAACCCGTTGAGGCTGTCCCTCTTTCTTTTGCCTTCCCGGCATCACCTAACCCCGGTGGGCACATCCACGAGGATTCTCCACTTGCCACGGGCGAGCCTGTTCCGGTGGCGTCAAAGAAGAAGCGCGGATCCGCGTCGAGTTCTTCTTCCGAACCTTCTCAGCCTTCCAAAAGGCAAAGAAGGCGGAGACAAGGCGCCTCAAACGGGCAGGCAAAGCCCGGCACGGAGGGCCCGGAAACCTAAGGAGGCCGAGACCTCGGATCGTAAGTTCTTTTTCACTGCGCAACACACTTCTCCCTGCTTCGGGGTAATTTCACTCCTGACATTATGTTCTCTTGCAGGGCTCCTGTGGAGGTCCCTCAGAGCGGATCGAGCATCTCCACTCCTCTTCGGTCTGGTCCTTCCCCTTCCCGTGACGACGAGTCACGCCCGCTGAGCCCTATTCCGGAGGGCTCTGCGGCCGCTCCAGGTTCCGCAGTACCTCCTTTAGAGGGACGCGACCTCGGATCGGGAGGGGTCGGATCGGCCGAGGCAACGGCTGTTCGCACTTGGCATTGCGCAACCAGCAACCTACCAAGTCTATCGCAACTCCAAAGGCTAAAGCGGCACCAGCCACGAACCAGCGCCTGTCCCGGCTCGAAGAAACCAACAACAGCTCAGCGCCACCAAAGCTCCCGTGCCAAGTTCATCTGCCTCGTCCGAGTCATCTCAAGCTCGGCGAGGACCCACTCCAGCGGCTTCCAAGGGCAAATCCACTGTGGTCACTTCCTCCCAGCAGGCCAAAGGCAAGTCCACCTCCGTCGAGGCTGGGCAGCGAACCTTATCGTCGATGCTTCCAAAGAAGTCACAAGCAGTGACGGATTCTCCTGCCGAGCCAGCTGATTCGCAGCAGATGGTTCTTCACACTAGCCCGGCTCTTGCCCTGATTGAAAGGAAAGAAGCTCACGCCAAGGGCTTGGTGGCACCTCACATGCCCACTGGCGAACGGTACCCTCCGAGCCTCATCGAGTTTGTCATGAACTGGAATAAGGTGGAGTTCGTCTACAACGACGATCTCCCGGAAAAGTTCGGCCCAGCTGAATTTTCCGCTCAGATGAATACCGCCGCCAAGGCCATTAACCTTGCGGGGCGTATGATGGAGGTACGTCGCTTCTTCTTTACATGCTGTAGATAATAACCATTAGGCCCCAAGCCTCCGGCGGAGTGACTTTTTACTCGGCCGGATGCACCTTAGAAGATCAACGTAGCTGCATCTAAACTTCAAATATGCACACACCTAGAGCCGGGTTAAGTTCCGCTTGGCCCGGATCTTGTATACTTCGAACATGCACACACCTAGAGCTGGGTTAAGTTCCGCTTGGCCCGGATCTTGTACACTTCGAATATGCACATACCTAGAGCCGGGTTAAGTTCCGCTTGGCTCGGATCTTGTATACTTCGAACATGCACACACCTAGAGCCGGGTTAAGTTCCGCTTGGCCCGGATCTTGTATATTTCGAACATGCACACACCTAGAGCCGGGATTAAGTTCCGCTTCGCCCGGATCTTGTACACTTCGAATATGCACACACCTAGAGCTGGGTTAAGTTCCGCTTGGCCCGAATCTTGTATACTTCGAATATGCACCGAACTAAATTTACACGCCTGTGCCTTTGTCAGGTAACCACCAACCATCGGAGCGCCGAGTTTTAGCGCCTGCTTGATACCCATAAGATCTTGCGCGCAAAACACGTTGCACTTGGCGCGGAGCATGAAAAGAGGGGTAATTTCCTCTCTTAACACCTCACCGTTTCGTTTGCTTCTGCCGGACTAACCTCCTTATTCGGTTTTTTGCAGCTGGGGTGGGGGCTGAAAGCAAGATTATGCGGAAAAACTTGGAGGAAATCCGAGGTATGTCCCCTTTCGGCCAACGTCGCTGTGTTTTCCATTCTTTCTTTTTCTTGGCTCGGCAAACATTCACTCCTCGGCTTTTCCGGGTCAACACACTATTTCAGCATCGCTTGAGGATAGTGTGCCCGTGCCTGATATGATGCTGCATTTTCTCGAACAAGCAGGACAGCATCAAGCCGAGCTGAAGAAGAAGGATGATGAGCTTGCCCTCCTCCGGACCAAGGACAGCGAGATAGACAAACTCAAGGCCGAGATGGAGAAGATGAAGGCCCAACACAAAACCGAGCTCCAGAAAGTTGGCCAGAACTTCACCGAAGAGCGTGAGCGCTTTACCCTTCAGATCTCCAAGGACCAGGATCTGCTCAAGGAATCCGACGTCCGGCTTGGGTCGGCGCTTGCCGAGCTTGAACAACTTCGCCAGAGACGCGGTAGTTGTATCAAGGAGTTGACCCGGATCCATCGCCATATCTCACGTAAGTTTCTTCTCCTTGTCCGACCTAGTTTTTCGGGTTAGCTCATATGCCTTTGCTTCAGCATCCTCCTTTTCCTTATTTTCAGATAACTTTCCGGAGGGTACTGCCATCGCTAGTGCTGCCGTTGCCAAATTCCGCCAAGAGAGGGGTACTCCCATCGCTCCTGATGGTGAGAGCATCCCTTTAGACATGGAGGACCTGTTGGTTAACGTGTCAGCTCGGGTGGAAACTATTAAGAACTATGGAAAAGATCTCCTCGATGTTGCGGTCCGGATCTTCAACACCTTCTGGCCAAGCGAGGACGCTCCGGAAAGGATCACGCTCCTTGCGGAAAAACTGATGGAGATTGAGACTCAACTTGACCTCTGGAGGGAATCTGCCGGGCGTGCCGTGGCAGATACCCTTCTCCATCATATCCTTTCATTGTACGAGAAAATCGATCGAGCACGCTCACCAAGCCGCGCCGGATCCAAATGGACCGATGATCCGGAGTGGGTAGCTTCGGTGCGAGCTTGCGCCTCTGACCTCATCGAATATTCTCCAGTCCATGACTGGGTTGAGGGGCCGAGCTTTCTGGAATTCGGCGAGGAGGAGCAGATGGAGAACATGGAGGATGGGTCGGGCGATGATGGAGAAGATGCTGCTTCAGATATTGAAGACAGTGATGATGACGCCAAACTTCCTCCTCCTGCCGCTCCTTAGTTGAAAAAACTTGAAATTATTAGATCCCCGGTATGCCGGGTGCAATTGTATGCTGAATACACAATATTTTGCTACTATGCTTGTATGCTGGATTAACTTGGGCGTAGTCCCCGAGTTTCATTTTCTTGTTCGTCCAATTCTCCGGCTCGATCCGTGTCTACCTTGATTCGGTTTCATTTACTTTGAACCCGAGCCTCAAGAATCGTTTTAACAATACTGAGAAACTTTGAGGCTTGGCTCAAAATAATTCAACATAATAGCTTGAAAGTAAATACGGGGTTAGTCGAAAAAAAACAAACGTTAGCTGGAATAGGATCGTTTCCTTAGTAGTTTTTCATGTGCTACGCATTCCAAACTTGTTCCCTTGCTCGCCATGAAGCCAATTCTTGTTGGACAGCAGCAAGTCGAAGGGTTGGTTTTTTGGTGCTCACACATTACTAATCCGGGTTAAGCGAAACGAGTCATTCCAGCTAACGCATAAAAAGTAACAACAATCATTTATTAAGGCAGTCCCCGAGTTACTGCTCGAGGCTCCGCTATTTCATTGATAGGCTCATTGCCGACATACATATCGACATATGAGGATGACTCGGGTACATACACTCTTTAGCTAAGTGTAGAAGGGATGAAGTAGTGCTACATTCCATGGTCGCTTGGATTCCTCTCCGGACCTGTCCGCCTTGTTCTTTTCCTGTGGCTTTGCATCTATGAGATAGTAAGAGTCATTGTGCAATGCTTTGCTCACAATAAATGGTCCTTCCCATGGGGGGATAATTTATGCATGCCAGTGGTACGCTGTACCAACCGGAGCACCAGATCGCCTTCACGGAAGACTCGGGGGCACACTTTCCGGCTATGATAGCGTCGGAGATTTTGCTGATATATGGCGGATCTGGACAGTGCCAGTTCTCTCGCTTCTTCCAGCAGATCAACATCATTTTGCCGGGCTTCTTGCACTTCGGCCTCTGTGTATTGGGTGACCCTAGGCGAATCATGCTCTATGTCGGCTGGTAATACATTCGCCCCATATACCGGAAAGAAACGTGTAACTGTTGATCGATTCGGAGTGGTTCTTAAACTCCACAATACCGCTGGTAGTTCTTCTATCCAGCACCCCGCTGATCTTTGCAGCGGCTCAATGAGCCGGGGTTTTATCCCGGATAGCACTAATCCATTGGATCTTTCCACTTGTCCGTTCGATGCGGCGTGGGCTACCGAGGCTATGTCGAGTCAGATTTTCTTATCTCGGCAGAATCGTGCAAATGCTCCTTCAGCAAAATTGGTGCCGTTATCAGTTATGATACTATGAGGATAACCGTATCTCAAGATGATGTCTTTGAGAAATGTCACAGCCGTAGCTCCATCACATTTCCTTATAGGCTTCACTTCGATCCATTTTGTAAACTTGTCCACCATGACCAGAATGTGCGTCATGTTCCCTTTTGCTGGTTTGAACGGGCCAACCATATCCAAGCACCACACAACAAATGGCCATGTAATTGGTATGGTTTTGAGTTCCGACATAGGCACATGTGTCTTGGTGGCGTATCTTTGGCAACCATTGCATTTTCTCACCAGATCCTCCACTTGCTCCAAGGCGCTTGGCTAGTAAAATCCATGCCGGAACGCCTTTGCCACTAAGGCCCGGGATGAGGCGTGATGCCCGCATTCTCCTTGGTGTATATCTCGGAGGATGTCAAGTCCTTCTTCCGGATCAACACACCGCTGGAGGACATTGGTTACACTCCGTTTGTACAGCTCGGAATTGATGATGGTGTAAGCTTTGGCTCTCCTCTGAGTTTGCCTGGCTAGCACTTACTCAGTGGGTAACGTTCCATCTTTCAAGAACTGATATATAGGCAGTGCCCAAGCTGGTGCTTGCTTTCGTGAGAACATCTCCTCATCAATTTCCATCCGATCCACCGGCATAACTTCAGCGGATCACGCTGAACAGTCCCCGGTCTGTGAGGTAGTCCCGGGTTTTGAGGTAATCCACAGGTTTGCCGAGTAGTCCCCTGTTCGGGTTACTACTTCCCATGTCAATGTCCATGGGCTCAGCTCCGGATTCCGCGTTTTCTGGGACATAGATTGAATCGGTTCCTGGGGACGGCCTGATAGATGGCTTTTTGAGGTGCTCCAATGCAACACCCGGTGGAATTGCCTGTCGGGTCGAGCCGAGCTTCGACAGCATGTCAGCAGCTTCGTTTTCCACGTGAGGTACATGATGAAACTCGCATCCCTCAAAGTAACCCGAGATTTTCTGCACATGAAATCTGTATAGTGCCATGTTTGGATCCAGGGCGTCCCACACTCCGGACACTTGTTGTATTACTAGATCCGAGTCGCCAAAGCAGATTATCCGACGTATGCCAATTTCCTTTGCCACTTTTAGACCATGCACAAGAGCCTCGTACTCAGCGACATTGTTTGATGCATGAAATGGATCTGTCGCATTTAAGCTGATCCTTCTTTGGCGAGGTAAGCACAACCCCGGCACCTAATCCGATTTTGGTCTTCGATCCGTCAAAGTGCATCCTCCAGTAGTTCGGATCCGGTGGCGGTGGTTCGTATTGTACCTTGGCCCAATCCACGAAAAAGTCCACCACAGCCTGGGACTTGATCGCTTCTCTTCTATCATATTGGGGCGCGTATGGTGCTAGCTCAATTGCCCATTTCGCAATTCTGCCATTCGCATCTTTGTTACCCATTATCTCGGATATGGGGGCTTCGCATATCACTTTGATGGGATGCTCCTCAAAGTAATGCTTTAACTTCTTTGCCGCCATATAAACTCCGTATGCCATCTTTTGAAAATGCGGGTAGTTCTGTTTTGAGGCGGACAATACCTCGCTCAAGTAATACACTGGTCTCTGCACCGACTTACCCTCTTCATCTCGTTCCACTACAATCACTGCACTTACAACTCGGTTGGATACAGCTATGTAGAGCAACATTGGCTCCTTCGACAGTGGAGAAGCTAACACTGGTGCAGTGGCCAACATCTTTTTCAAGTGGGCAAAAGCTTCATCAGCCTGCGGCGTCCAAACGAATTTATCTGATTTTTTCATGAGTTGGTAGAGAGGTAGTGCCTTTTCCCCTAACCAACATACAAACCGACTCAATGACGCCAGGCATCCATTGATCTTCTGGACGTCGTTGAGACACTTCGGCAGCTCCATTCGTTCTATGGCTCGGATCTTAGTTGGATTAACCTCGATACCCCGGCTGGAGACGAGAAACCCGAGTAATTTCCCAGCTGGGACACCGAAGGTACATTTCTCCGGGTTAAGCTTCATCCGGAATCTCCTCAAGTTCGCGAATGTTTGCCTTATGTCGTCAAGGAGCGTTGCACTTTCCTTGGTCTTGATAACCACATCGTCCACGTAGACTTATACATTTTGACCTATTTGACCGTGCAAACATTTTTGCATACACCTTTGGTACATTGCTCCTGCGTTTCGTAAACCAAACGGCATAGTGCGATAGCAATAAGCCCCGTACGGGGTAATGAAGGCAGTTTTTATTTGATCATCCGGGTTCAGGGGTATCTGGTGGAAACCAGAATAAGCGTCAATAAATGACAACAGTTCACATCCCGCGGTAGAGTCGATGACCTGATCTATCCTCGACAGTGGAAATGGATCTTTTGGACACGCCTTGTTCAGGTTCGTGTAATCGATACACATACGCCAAACCACTGCCACGTTCGGATCATCCTTCTTCTTTTCTACCAGCACCGGATTAGAGAGCCAATCCGGATACAACACTTCCATGATAAATCCTACTGCTAGCAACCGAGCTATCTCGTCACCAATGACCTTTCTCCTATCCTCGGCGAAGCGTCGAAGAGGCTGCTTCACCGGCCTTGCTCCGGGTCTTACATTCAAAGAGTGCTCGGCCAACTCCCTCGGAACACCTTGCAAGTCCTGCGTGGACCAAGCAAAAATATCCCGATTCTCACGGAGGAAGTTGACAAGCTCGCTTTCCTATTTGTTAGTTAACCCAGCACCAGTTGTCACGGTATGCTCCGGAAACATGTTATCCACCGGGATCTTCTTGGTATCCTTCGCGGCTTGAAATGAAACGCTTCCATGCGGGTTACTTAACGCCGGCATATACTGCTGCGCGGACTGAGCTAATGCTGCCACTTCTTGGATTTTTCTTTTCTCTTGGAAAATTACGAGTGACTCGGCTAGGTTAGACCCGGCCGAAGCGCACTCCATAGAACTTCGGAAATCCCCAGCGATAGTAATTGCTCCATTTGGCCCGGGCAACTTCATCTTCAGATAACTAACGTGGCAACTTGCCATGAATTTGCTCAGTGCTGGTCTCCCGAGTAATGCATGATACGCGCTCTCCAAGTTTACCACCTCAAACTCCAGATTCTCGGTTTGGCAGTTATCCCTTGTACCGAATAGCACGTCGACCCGGACTTTGCCTATGGGCTCACAGGATAGGCCTGGTACGATACCGTGAAAAGTTGTTCTTGTAGCCTGGAGCATGTTCTCCGAGATGCCCAACTTGCGCATCGTATCCGCATACATGATGTTAATGCTACTTCCATTGTCGATCAGTACCTTGGAGAACCTCACATTAATGTTTGGTCCAATGAACGTCGGATCTAACACTAGTGCTTACGAGCCCGGACTTGGCATAAGCTTGGGATGATCTTTGACGCTCCAGGTAATTTCCTGGTCCAACCAAGACATATACCTCGTCACTGCAGGCATAACCGCGTTAACCTCCATATGTCGGCGCTGCAAGCTCTTCCTATCTGTTTCCTCTGTTGTGAACACACAATAGCTCTGGTGATGTTCCCTGTACTCATTTCTTCCCTCGTTTCCGGAGTGCCTCTGATCCGGTTGTTGCTGGTTTTCCACCTGATGCACTTCATCCCTTCTTTCACTGTTGTCATACCTCGGCGGAGAGGGAGGCAACATCAGTTGCTGCGTGTTTGCTCCGGAGAGCAATTGCTGCCGGGGTAACTCCTGCCGAGGTTGATCATTCCGAGGTGCCTGAGCATTCCCCGAACCACCCTTTTCTATCTTGCGCATCCACTCACATTGTCTCGTCGTGTGACCCGCCGGGCTGCTCGGATTTGGCGTGTGAAACTTGCACGGCTGGTCCAACATTGACTCGTAGGTATACCTCGGACGATCTTTCTTTTCTTGCCATTGCTTCTTCTGCTCCGGAGTCCATGTTTTCTTGCCATCGTTTCGAGGAGTCCATTGCCCTCCCGTTCTCTGGCGTTGGTTGCTCCCTGCCCCGGGCTGATCTTGATTCACGGCCGCAACTTGTTGCAAACCATATCGATGGTCCGGTCTATCGTCTCTCCTCTTTCCCCTGTAATCGTTCCTCCGGGATGACCCGGATCCGTCCCTCGGATAGTACTCCTCATTTGACTCGTTCGACGCGATCCTAGGTTGAGTTGGATCACCCAGAGCATAAGAATCTGCGATCCGGATCATCTCTGCCAATGTGACTGGCATTTTCCTTTGCAATTTCATCCACAGCTCGCTGCCATATCTACATCCTTGTGCGAACCATGCTATAGCCTGTGACTCTATAACTCCCTCACACGATTTTCTCACGGTACACCACTGGGTCAAGAATTCACGATCTGTTTCGTTAGATCTCTGCTTGCACATTGCTAGGGTCTGTGGTCTATTCGGTCTCTAATACGTACTTGAGAAGTTGCTGATGAACATTTCTTCAAAATCTATCCAGCAATTGATGCTTCCGGGCGGCAAATTATTCAGCAAAACCCTAGCTGGACCTTCCAACATTTGGGGTACATATCGTACAGCCCACCTCAAGTTGCCAGTTGCAATTTTCACAGTTGTTGCGTAGTTTATTAGCCAATCCTCCGGCTTCGTACTACCGTCATACGTCTTCGTGCCCCTGGGTAATTGGAAATTGGGTACTGGCGGTTCCTTCATGATCCGGGGTCCGAAGCACGCTGGACCCGGAGGACCTTGACATTCGATCTGTTCCGACCTATACAGGCGATCCAGGTTTAGCCTGGCGTCATTCGGCATCAAATCTCTGCTTCCCAATCTCGACCCTATCACATGATAGTCCAGTCTTGCGTATCCCGCATTCATCATCTCCGAGTCTCCATCATTGTATCGGTCTTGCTCTCGTTGTGCTCCTCTCTGTTGCATACCATGGCCGGCACTTTGCTCTTCCCTTGGTGCATTCCGCCACTGCGGTTGACCCGCTCCTGCCGAGTTTCGCTGTCCGGCATTGCCGTTGGCAGCATTCCCTTGACCGACATTGCCTTGGTCGTGGTTACCTCGGCTCACACTTCGTCGATCGTCGTTTTTCCGTATCTCTTTTTCCTTTCCCGCACGCATTGGGTCGTACGGAACGATCTGCTTGTTCCGTCTGGCCGAGGTTACTACCTCTTCTCTTCTAGGGCCACCATGAGGCGATGATGCAGCTCCAGCGGATTTCTCCGGGTTACCATCACCGAATGGACGATCTTAGAAGCTCCAACTCTCTCCGGGTTACCTCTCAACAACTCCTCATTCTGCCTGTTCGCGATCCGAACCAGCTCGTTAACCCGGTCTTGCTGTCTTTGGCGGGCTTCACCCGTCAGACCCTCTAGCTCGGACGCCATGGCATCTGCTGCTCTGAGGTTCTTCGTCGGGGTACTATACTTCGGCAACCCCACAGACAGATAGTTTTCCGACCCTTCTGGTCCATCATCACCTTCTCTGTTCATCTCGCTTATGAGATTTCTCCCTTTTGCCCTCACTGCATCAACCTTGTTCGCTTTCGCGTACTCACGCAGCGTCATGTTCAACGACTGCTGAGTCGCTGCTATTTTCTTTGCGCCCTCCAGTATCTTTCGCCGGGTCTCCTCTAGCTCGGCTTGTGCCTGAGCCAGATCTACCACTGCTGCCGCCGGGTTAGCCAAGCTATCCATAGCTTCCGTCAGCACGTTCTCAGGCCTCTCAAGCGGAGGACCCCTAGCTTTCCTTGGTGCCTTGGGTGTTACCTCCGGGTCTGGCGCCGGATCCTTGCTCGTGCCCGCGCCTGGCGCAGTCATCATCACCTCTGCATGGTCCGGGAGGCGGCGTCTGGCGCCCGCGAGCCACGGTGAGGGCGGTTCCCCGCATCGGCGACGCGACACGGATGAACGCAAGACACGTCCACGCAACATAGACCTTGTGCGCGCTTGACAAAAGCAGCAAAGACGCCGTTGCGCGGAAGAAGCGCGTCGAAGCAATAACGTTGTCGGCGTAGTCCAGCGCGCGAAGCGCTGAGCGAGCCGGAGGCGATCGTTCACGGTGCCGATGAAATTTCCGTCCGGATCTTCACCCTGCTGGCGCTGCTAGCCCCAGTGGCATGGCCAAGTGGTGGTGTCACGGCAGATGCCATGGATAGGCTAAAGGTGGGGACTAATATGCGCTAGGGGGATACAGGGAGGGATAGTAGAGTGATTCTCTACACAGAAGCTTTGTATTGATGTTCAATCTCCAAGATTACAAGTGCTCCTCGAGTTGTATTGACAAGAGGAGGAAGAAGAAACTCTCTTACTCTTGCCTACTAACTAGCCCAAGAACCCTAGATCCACTAGTGCTCAACTAACTAGGAGTCTCCTTTCTCTGTATCCGAAAAAATCCAACCCCTTACCAGAACCCCAACCCCCCCTTATATAGGGGTAGTTCGGTCCTGGCCTAGGGCATACGTGGAGGCATATTCCTAAGAATATGCCTCCTCCCAAAGTAGTAACCCGACAGGGGTGCTTTCCCCCCGCGTCACTCTTGCTTTAGCGACGTTGCCTCTGCGGCGCCTGCGTCAGCCGACGTGAGCGTCGTCACCCTTGTCGGCCACGATCCGGTGGTCCTGCCCTTGCTTTATTTGCTCATCCAGTATGCACCGGGCCTTCTTTTTGACCAGAGATATTCCTTCCTTCTCCTAGAAGCCAAACGAGGATCCGGATCACAGTTGATCCGGCCACACCTGTTCCTGCATACAAGCTAGACAAGTGTCTCCGACTTACTCCTTGATTCGGATGAGACAATGTCAGGCGACCCCCTGGTCCGGGTTATTCTGTGATCCGGCCTGCCTGGAGGTGACTCGGCCAGCATCCGCTTTGACCTTGCCGAACCTCGGATAACTCGGCCCTTATACCCCGGAGTGACCCTACCCGGGGTTATCCCCCCAACACTGTATCAATGTCGCCGATGAGCCCGATCCATGTCGCTCTGTCCCTCTCGCCGGTGTATAAATAGAGGCCACTCCAGCCCTCATTTTCCACACCATCTCACTCCCCTCTCTCCCAAACACCCCCCACACCTCTCCCTAGAGCAAGGCAAGCACCACATCACCGGAATTTCACCGGAGCCCATCGCTGCAGAGGAGAAGAGGAACTGGAGCTAGGAGCCACCCCCGGAGCCATCGTGACCACCATTCGACTCGCCGGCCTCGACACGTTCGATCGCCCCCATCGCCGACCTTAGCTGGAGCCCAGGTGAGCCCCCACATACCCCTACCGTTCGTGTTAGGGTTCAGTCTCGCCGGAGCTTTGCGACGGAGAAAACGATGCTCAGCCATCGATCGCGCTCTAATCGCACGGCCCAGATTAAAAGATACCGTTTCGGTTTAGATGAGCCACTAACCAGTAGGACCCACCTGTCAGCATCCAGCTGCGCACGCGCCGCATAGCTGGGCGGCCCAGTTAGTTTCCCGCGCAGAGCCCGTCGATTCAGATAGAATTTCTCCATTTTAGTTAAAACTAGATTCTGATAGTAGATTCAAAAATCAATTCAAAGAGATTCACTGAACCAAACTACACTATTCCAATTTTGTTAGAAAGGTATTCAAAATAACTATCCATGCCCGTTGGATGCAAACCATTTGAAATTATAGATCACCTATAGTAAAAATAACAAGATAGAGACTTTTCCAACTTCAAGCATTATTCAAAAATCAACCCTAAATCCTTTTGAGTTGATTCCAATTCTCAAAAATCACATTTGACAAGATCTATCTGAATATGTAAAAATATTTAGGTTTACTTGTAGTGACCTTGGACTAGAACCAAAGGAATGCTATATAGGCATTTCTAGTCACTCAAATTGTATTAAATAGTAATTTTAAATTTTATAAAATATGACCAACACTTTAAATCACATTCCCAAGTATTATAATATGTGGTGATGACATGTGTGAACATTATACCATATTTTAATTGGAGAATATTAAATCTTAAGTATTTTTCAATGAGTAGAAATTACTTTTCTAAAATAAGATAAATAAGACTAGGTCTTTATTTCATGTGATGATTGTGATGATGCTAGATCAGCTAGTGTGAGCCCTTGTGTGCTACATAGAAGTAGCTAAGTATTGTTTGGTGATTGTGTACCTCATATTCATTTATCAACGATAGTACCGACCCGGGATACGAGGAGGAGGAGTACTACCAAGAAGAAGAAGAAGAGAACTTCAACCACTACACTACTCAAGGCAAGCCTAACACTACAAGTTAACTATGAAAGCCATCACTAATTTCAAGCTAGAACTATGTAATCTAACACTTGCAAACTTGATAACATATGCAAGATGCATTATGCATGCTTTGGTTATGCAACCTTGATTATAACAATCCCAAGTTTTACTTGCAAGCTTTATTCTTTTACTTTTACCAAAGAATTTTACCTTTAGTTAGTTACTTGTGACTATTGAAAAAATAGGATAGATACCATAAAGAGTATAAAACTAGGCCTAAGTAGTTATACTTAGATGCCATTAAAAAGCATAAAACTAGATTTGGATAGTTACACTGGATTAGCACCCTCATTAGTGAATACCCTCAACTTTAGTGGCTAGTGCTAAGCATAAAAGTTGATCAATTTAGATGGGAATACTTGGTGAAAATGATTATGAAAACCTTGGAATGATGAATCATTCTATTGAAATGTTTTGACTTGTGTTATGAACACAAAATGATTTGGTGATGAAACTACTTGAGGCATGAGCCTTGATTTTTATAAAAACTGATGGTTGGGTTCGGATGCGATACCATTCCAATTTTACCGTACAACCACAATACCTAATTTTGGTAGGGCTTAACTGGAAGTTTATATGCCTTAGTATGGGTTCCCTCACGGAAAGAGGTTGAGTTGAGGCTACCTCGTGAATGTGAATGTCCACCTATGCAGTGCCCAAGATGGTAGATGGCCATGGCTGGGAGGCCAAGCTCATAGGGGAGATGCCTATACTAGAGTGTGTAATTGAAAGGTTATGATTGATTATCCGCATACTAAGTATGATGATTCAGGGTTATCCCTGACGGATGTATCGAATTTTGTTGTGAAAGTGTACCACCTCATGCGATGTCAAAACTATTGAAGAATAGGCGTCATGATCATGGACAGTTGGAGTGGCCATACTATTCCATTGTCAGATGTTTTCAAAATGACTTGTGAATTGAATTATGACATTGACTTGACCACAACATGGTTTTGGACATGAAAACTAGGTTCTCACTTAAGTGATTAAATTAGATTCTTTACTTTTGAACTCTTATGAAATAAACCTAGCTTTTTGCAAATAAACCTAGAGCTTAAGATTCCTACTAGAACTACCTTACTTGTTAGTGATAGTTTGCGAGTACCTAAAGAGTACTCATGGCTTTGTCCACAACCATGAAGATGGACAACAGGAGGTCTATGACAACTAGGATCATATCCCATCGTCAGCATTGTCTGTAACTCTGAAGATGGAGCCCCTACTATGTTTACTTTCCGCTGCTTTGATTGTATTAAGACTGGATCATGAGATCCTTTATTTGTAAGACCTTTATTATGGTTTGTAATGGATGATAAACTGTGGTACCAATTCTGTTATGTCTCGCAAAAATAGTAATCCTGGGATTGCGAGGTATGGCATAACAGGCATCTTGGATTAAAAATCCGGGTGTTGACAATGGTCTAGGAAAAGAGCACATCCAATGAAACTAGTGATCAATGTTGTTTAGGAAAATCACACATGCAACGACTATAGGTGATCCATGTGTCAAACCATGGTCACGGAGACCAAAAGCACATAGGAAGAGCAGCTTCCACATTGCATGTTGCACTAGTGAGACAGAAGTAGCATCACAGAATGCACTAGAGTGTGTTTGGTCATGTGTGGATCAATCTGTACTAGGAAAAGAACACATGCAATGAGTCTAGTGATCAATGTGGTTTAGGAAAAGAACACATGCAATGACTGTAGGTGATCCATGCGACAAACCATGCTCACAGAGACCAAAATCACATAGGAAGAGCAGCTTCCACATTGCATGTTGCACCAGTTTGATAGAAGTTGCATCACAGAATGCACTAGAGTGTGTGTGGTCATGTTGTCAACACCCGGATTTTTAATCCCAGATGCCTGTTATGTCATACATCGCAATCCCAGGATTACCATTTTTGCGACACATAACAGATTGGATGTCACAGTACATCATCCATTACAAACCATAAATAAGGTCTTACACAAATAAGGATCTCATGATCCAGTCTTAATACAACAAGCAGCGGAATAATAAATAAGTGTAGTAGTGGGGTCCATCTTCAGGGGCACAGGCAATGCTGACGAAGGCGGATAGTCCTAGTTATCATAGCTGTCCTGCTGGCCATCATCTTAGTAGTCTCCTTCATAGTCTGGCCATGAGAATAGCCAGGGACAAAAGCCATGAGTACTCTTTAAGTACTTGCAAACTACCACTAACAAGTAGTATAGTTCTAGTGCAAAGTGCTAACTGTAAGTTTACTTATCAAGTTAAGTTTGAAACCTAAGCTGAGTTCAGAAACAAAGAAAGATAAAGTAAAGTTCTAGAATCACTTAAGTTGGGAAGCTAGTGTCATAGTCACAACCCTGTTGTGGTCAAGTCAAGATTCATCATTCATTTCATAAGTTATTTTGAAAACATCTGACAACGAAATAGTATGGCCACTCCAATTGTCCATAACCGCGGACGTGGCTATTCGAATAGTTTGACACTCTGCAGAGGTGGTACACTTTCACCACAAGATTCGATACATCTGTCAAGGATAACCCTGAATCATCATACTTAGTATGCAGATAATCAAACATAACCTTTCCTTTACACACCCTAGTATAAGCACCTCTCCTATGAGCATGGCCTCCCAACCATGACCATCTGTCATCTTGGGCACTGCATAGGTGGACAACATTGAGAGGTAGCCTCAGCTCAAACCTCTCCCACGAGGGAACTAATACTAATTGATATAAAATTTCGGCTAAGCCTTACCCAATTCAGGTATTGTGGTTGTACGGTAAATTTGGAATGGTATCGCATCCGAATCCAACCATCAGTTTTTATAAAAGGGCTAAGGCTCATGCCTCAACATTTTCGTCATCATAAACCATTTGTGTTTCTCAACACATGTCAAAACATTTCAATAGAATGACTCATCATTCCAAGTTTTTCGCAATTCATTTTCACCAAGTGTTCCCCTCTAAAGTGACTCAAGTTTTGACTTAGTTCTAAGCTACTAAGTTAAGAGTGTTCACTAAGGTGGGATTCTAATCTCAATCTCATGCCATAGAATGACATCTAAAGTTAGCTAGATAGGTCAAGTTTTATACTCTTTATGCTACCTTCAAAACAATTAAAGGACTTTGGTAAAGTAAAGAAAGTAAAACTTGGAAATAGAACTTGGGGTAGGTAATAGTCAAAGTGGTATAACTAAAGCAGGCCTAGTGCATCTTGCTCAGGTTATCTAGCTTAATTCTAGCTTGCTAAGTATTATACTTGCAAGTGTTAGCTTGTATTGTTAATGATGGCTCGCCTTGTGCAGTGCAGTGGTTGAAGTTTTCTTCCTCCTCCTCTTGATAGAACTCCTCCTCCTCGAAAGCTTGGTCGGTACTATTGTCTATAAATACATACGGAGTACACAATCAGAAAACAATGCTTAACTAGTCTACTTAGCAATCTAAGGCACACACTGGATGATCTATTATCATCACAAGCATCACAAGGTTTTATTAACTAGTTTCATTGTTTTTATTTAAGAAAAGTAATTTCTACTCATTGAAAATATCTAAGATTTAATATGCTCCAATTAGAATATGGGATCATATGGACACATGTCATCACCACATATTCTAACATAAGGGAATGTGTTTTAAGGGTTGGATCACATTTACTTTGGTTTAAGTTTACTATTTAATGATTTAAAGTGACTAGAAATGCCTATATAGCATTGTTTTGGTACTAGTCCAAAGTCACTGCATGTAAACCTTAATATTATTACATATTCAGATAGGTATTGTTAAATGTGATTTTTGAGAGTTGGAATCAACTGAAAAGCTATTATGGTTGATTTTATAAAAATGTTTTAATGTGCAAATGCTTCAGTCTTGTTATTTTTACTAGGAGAGATCTCTAATTCTAAATGAATAAAATCCAACAGGCTTGGATAGATCTTTTCAATAGCTTTCAAAAAAATTGAATCACTCAATTTGGTTCAGTAAATCTTCCTGAATTGAATTTTTAACTAAGGGACAGAAGTGAGTTCAAACTAAAATAGAAAAACCTATATTTGAATTAATAGCCTTGGGAAAGAAAGCAGGGCGGCCAGTGGCGCTCACGATGCGGATGACAAGCCCAGCAGTCCATGGTCGACACCTAAGCGATCTGAGGGCAATCTGGGCGCTACGATTAGAACGCAGATCAACGGCTCATAGTCATCATCGACGACGGACTCGTCGCCGGCGACCGAACCCTAAACGGCCAGCGGGGGTCTACCGAGGACGTACTAGGGCTCCAGCTACTGTGGCGAGGCGGGCAAATGGACTGGTGGACGACGGCGAGCTCAGGTGAGGTCACAACAGGGGCTGCGGTGGACGGAATCGATGGCAAGCTTCTCCTCCTCTACAACAGGCTCCTCCGGCGCAATTCCGGTGAACTATGGCTCGAGCGGCTCCGGTGAAAGGTGGGGAAGGATCAGTGATGAGAGGGGAGTGGAGTGGTGTGAGGAGTTTGTGCTGGGGAGGGATCCTATTATAGGGCAACGAGGGGACCGAACGGCACGATGGTGAGCTCTTCGGTGACGTTGATACATGCGGCTAGAGGCATGGGCGGCATAGGCGGACGGTGGCCTGCCTCCTGGCGGTGCTCTATAGCTTCAATGCGCGGCTAGGGGCGGTGGCATTTGGTCGGGAGCGTCCTGCGCTCTGGGAGACAGAGGCGATGCTCAACGCGGCGCTCTGTGACTGTGGGTCGCGCGGCGGCGCACGACCATGTCTGGAGGGGTGCTGGGGTCGAGGCAGAGCGGTGTGCACGGTATTAGGTCGGGGGACGGTCTGTGGCATGTTGGCGGCTAACATGCTATGGCGCACTCTGGAGAGCTCGCAAAGAGAATGGGCGGCGGTGCTGGGGTGTGGTCCAGGGGCTGGCTGGGCTTGGGGAAGGGGCAGGGAGGTACGGTAGGGTTAGGCAGAGCTAGTGGTGGTGCTGGAACGGCGCGGCGTGGTCTGTGGCGCATTTCCCTCTTCTGGCCGGCGGTGACCAAAAAGGGGCGGCGCTCCACTGCTGCTGCGGCTTAGGGGTAGGCCGGTGATGACTTGGTTGGACACAGAAGGGACAATGGAGAGTAAAGAGGGTCAAATGGGGGACAATGGCTTAAGTAGAAACAGTAATAGTTAGGCAGTTTAATTTCTGTCTGCAAGGTGTTTGTAGAAATGGCCGAAAGAATTCAAGTTTTGAATCTTTAGATGATTTTTGGTGGAGTTTCTAGGCACATGCTTAAGCATCTGTGGTTGCTTGGGATTTGAAAATGGAGCTCATTTGAGTGGGTTTTGAATAAGTGGGATCTTCTCATATGAACTACATTCAAGTTTCAAATGCCATTTAAAATTAGTGTTTGAAAGTTTTTGGTAGATCACAGAGTGGGCCTTGGTACATCATTACATGTACTAGCAAGGGGTGCAAAGATCCACATTTGTTTCTGTTAGGTTTTGAGTTCTAGGAACAGCCAAAGTGGGCATGCTGATTAAAATGGCACAAATGATCATTTGGTTATTTTATTCATTTTGATTTGTTTTTCTTTGGGATTTGTTTGGGAATGATCTAGATGATGTTTATTTCACCTAAGAATCATTTTACAAGCAATCGATCACTTAATCATGGCAATTCAAATAAACTCCTAAATTATATGCACACACATATGAATGCTTTAATATTTTTAATTGGAAAAGTTTTTGTTAACTCTAAATTTGATGATTTGGATCTTGATCTCTTGGATTAAAGTTTTGGGGTGTTACAAACCTTCCCCCCTTAAACAAAATCTCGTCCTGAGATTTATGAAAGAAAACTAGGAACTAAAGAGATCTGGGAACTTGGTCCTAATGTAATCTTCTCGTTCCCAAGTGGCTTCCTCTTCGGTATGGTTGCTCCATTGAATATTGAGAAACATGATACTCCTTGTTCTGGTGGTTCTGTAAGCTTGCTCCAAGATACGGATGGGCACTTCACGATACGTCAGGTCTTTGTTGATCTCAATAGCTCTGTGATCGATGTTCTTCAAAACTTCAGTCTTCTCCGGCACTTCTAAGCATTTGCGAAGTAACGAGATATGGAACACATTGTGGATAGCTGACATCTCCTCTGGTAGCTCCAGTTGATACGATACTTCTCCTCGACGGTTCAGAATCTTGAAGGGCCCGATATATCTGGGGGCTAACTTTCCTTTCAGACTAAAGCGTTGGGTTCCCTTTAATGGAGAAACCTTGAGATATACAAAATCTCCAACATTGAAAATCAGGTCTCTCCTTCTCTTGTCAGCATAACTCTTCTGTCTGGATTGGGTAGTCTTGAGGTGCTCATGGACTTTGTGAACCTTTTCTTCTGCTTCTCTGAGAATGTCAGGTCCGAAGATATGACTCTCTCCTACTTGCGACCAATTCAAAGGGGTGCGACACTTTCTTCCATATAGGAACTCAAATGGTGCCATCTATAAACTAGCTTGATAACTGTTGTTATATGAGAATTTCTGCGAAAGGCAGGCAGTCTTCCCATTTTGATCCGTACTCTAAAACACAAGCTCTTAGCATATCCTCTAAGATTTGGTTGACTCTCTCAGTCTGTCCATCAGTTTGCGGATGATAAGCGGTGCTGAAATTCAACTTGGTGCCTAGTCCTTCCTGAATTTTCTGCCAAAATCTTGAGGTAAACTAGGTTCCTCGATCTGATACTATGGTCTTGGGGGTTCCATCTAGACTAACCATCCTAGCAATATACAGTTCTGCTAGTTTCGAACTTTGGTAGGTTGTCTTGACAGGTATAAAGTGGGCTACCTTGGACAGTCTATCAACAATGACCCAGATTGAGTCATTTCCCCTACCAGAAGTAGGCAAACCGGTGATAAAGTCCATTCCGACGGAATCCCATTTCCATTCCGGAATCTGCAGTGGTTGCAACAGTCCTGCGGGTCTCTGATGCTCTACTTTGACTCTTTGACAGATGTCACACTTGGCGATGTAGCTTCCGATTTCTCTCTTCATCTTGTGCCACCAAAATTGCTCTTTCAAATCTTGATACATCTTCGTTCCTCCGGGGTGGATAGAATAAAGAGTATCATGAGCTTCATGAATGATAACTTGCTTCAGCTCCGAATCTGCTGGCACACAGATACGACCTTTGTACCACAGAACTCCTTCTTCATCTTCGGTGAATCCAGGTACCTTTCCTATACCAATATGACATTTGATTCCGTCGATACTTTCATTTCCCTTCTGGGCTTCCTTGATTTGGCTGATTAATGTGGGTTGAAGTTCAATGCTAGCTAAGAATCTTTTTCTAACAAGCTCAGTTCTAAACTGCTCCAACTCTTCATACAAACTTGGTTGCTTCTCCTTGATCATGGTATTTAGCCTACACGACAATCTGCTAAGAGCATCCGCTACCACATTGGCTTTGCCGGGGTGATAGTGAATGTCAAGGTCATAATACTTGATTAACTCTATCCATCTTCTTTGCCTCATATTCAACTCCTTCTGAGTGAAAATATACTTCAAACTCTTGTGATGTGAGTAAATCTCATAGCGATTACCCATCAGATAATGACGCCATGTCTTCAATGCCAAAACTACGGCTACTAACTCAAGATCATGGGTCGGATAGTTCTGCTCATGCTGCTTCAGTTTTTGAGACAGATAAGCGATGACTTTGCCTTCTTGCATCAATACACATTCGAGACCAATCTTGGATGCATCACAATACACATCAAATGGCTTCTTGATATCTGGCATGATCAATATCGGGGCTGATATCAATCTCTTCTTCAGCTCTTGGAAACTAGCTTCACATTTGTCGGTCCATTCAAACTTATTGTCCTTCTTCAACAATTGGGTCATGGGTCTGGCGGTGCTCGAGAATCCTTCGACGAACTTGTGGTAATATCCCGCTAATCCGAGAAATGCATGGACTTGGGTTTGAGTGGTTGGGGCTTCCCATGCTTCGACATCTTTAATCTTGGCGGGATCAACAGAGACTCCTGCGGCAGACACAATAGGTCCTAGGAATCCTATTTCTTTCAGCCAAAACTCACACTTGCTGAACTTGGCATATAACTGATGCTCTCTCAGGGTTTCTAGGATGATTCTTAGATGTTGCTCATGCTCTTGTTCTGACTTGGAGTAGAGAAGGATATCGTTGATAAACACAACGACAAACTTATCTAGGAAATTCATAAAGATCTTATTCATGACATTCATGAAATAAGCAGGGGCATTGGTTAATCCAAAAGACATAACCGTATACTCATATAAACCATAGCGAGTAGTAAAGGCGGTCTTCGGAATATCTGTTGCACGAATCTTAAGTTGGGGATAACCAGTCCTAAGATCAATCTTTGAGAATACCTGGGCTCCATTCAACTGATCAAATAGATCCTCTAACTTTGGCAAGGGGTACTTGTTTTTGATGGTGACATCATTCAACTTCCTGTAATCGGTGCACAGACGGTTGCCTCCATCTTTCTTATCGATGAATAACACTGGTGATCTCATGGCGAAGCGCTTGGTTGAATCAGGCCTGTTGCCAACATAGCATCCAACTGCTTCTTCAATTGTACTAACTCTGAGGGGTTCATGCTATAGGGTCTCTGGGCTATGGGTCTGGTTCTAGGGACTAGTTTGATAATGAACTCAATTTCCCTATCCGGGGGCATACCTGGGCAATTCATCTGGGAATACGTCGGGGTATTCACAGACTACTCTGACTTGGTCTATGGTGGGTAGGGATAGACTCTTGTTGCACTTGAATTGACGGGGTAAGGTTTCAGAGATATGCTGTATTGTTACTCCAGAGCTACTGGTCATGGTGATGGCTTTCTTAGCATAGTCTATCAATCCTTTATGCCTTGACATCCAGTCCATACCTAGTACTACTTCCAATCCTTTGGTTCCGAGTACGATGAGGTTGGCATAAAAATCTATCCCATGTATTCTGATAGGCACAGCTTTGCAAATTTTTCTAGCTTTTGTAGTTGATCCAGGAATTTGAACTATCATGACATGCTTCAAGTTGGTTGGGTGGATCTTACTAGTGCATGCAAATTCTTCGGTGACAAATGAATGCGATGCTCCCGAATCAAACAATACTCTTATTAAAACTGAGTTGACAAAAAACATACCCAGCACTACATCTGGTGCTTCCTGGGCTTCCTCGGCGTTCATGTGGAATAGACGGCCGTTGCAGTTGTGAGGGTTCCCTGGGGAAAATCTTCTCCCCGGTTGAACACGACGCTGTTATTGAGCTGGGGCGTTCACATTGGCAGTGGCGGCAAACTTCTTGGGGCACTCATTGGAATAGTGATCCTTCACTCCACACTCGAAACAGGTGATCTGATACTTGTCTTTAGCTGCGATGGGCACAACGTTGCTTCCAGTCCTGGGTGCAGTGTTTTTGTTGTTGTTATTGTTTTTATTGTTGTTGCTCTTGGGAGGGGCACGGTTGAAATTGCTGGAGTTGCCGGGGTGATTGTTGTTTCCTTCGGACTTCACATTGCCTCCGCAACGGTTGGGTTAGCTTGGGCGAGACATTGGGGGTGTGGGGCCCCTGGATTAATCCTCTGAGAATCCCTGTTATACATACAACCACGATCCCATGATCAGTTAGTCGTGGCACATAACCGACAAGTATCATTACAACATCCGAGAATATACCGAATTACAAGGCTTACATAAATGCCGTTATGGCTACATCAATAATCAGCAGCGGACTTCATCAAGCGCGGAGCCATGCCTTAACCTACGAACAATGACCGAGAAAGCGTCCTAGCTCGCATAGTCGTCCCTTTCACCTTCTACTCGATATCTGACCAAGTTAATAGCCAGGGACAATGCCGGTGAGTACATTGAATGTACTCGCAAACCACCTTAAGATAATAATAATAATAACAAGAGGATATGCAATATGGCTGTGGAAGTAGGAGGGCTCCAAGAGGCGTTCTTTTCTCAATTAGTTTCTCTTGTAGATATAGCATCCACATATCTTTGTTGAAAACTTTTGTAAACCATTTTGGAAACCGTTTTGAAAAGTTTTGGAAAACATTAGGACTGGGTCACCCATTTGCTCCCGTTTTCAGGTCGTCCCACGACCAAAATCCTTCCATACCTCTCTGACCATCCCATGGTCAAAGGAGGTATCCTTTCTAACCATCCCATGGTCAAAACATTTCTTTTCCGAAATCCTTTTTGAAAACAAAACTAGCACCACTCTACAGAAGTTTGTCCAACCTGTCCTTAACCGCGGACACGGCTATTCGAATAGATTTACACTCTGCAGAGGTTGCGCACTTTACCCACACCATCCGGGTACACTACCCTGATCTTCACCGATCACTGGTCGAGTAACCGGTCAAGACTCTCTGGATGCCCACTCTAGTATAAGTGCCTATCCTATGAGTGTTAATCCCCTCAAGACCGGGACGTCGGGCGAGGACCAACCGGAGCGCTTTTTCCACTTCTCGAGTGTGCGCTTTCAATGAGGGGCTCATAGTAACGCGTGGAGGCCTGCCGACCTTCATTCCTTCTCCTGGTCCCACCTTTATCGGAGAAGGCCCACCCTCCAGGGATCCCCGATCCCCTGTTGTAGTTATAAGGCAGCTTATACCGAATAGACAACCTTCAAATCCAGCCCTGTCCCATACCAGAGTAATGTGGTTGCACAAGGTTAAGTTGTTATAGCTAGACTGCAAAGAACCAGGTGTGTTTTTGTAAACCTTTTTCCTCCGGTTTTCCTCCAGCATTTTGTAAAACAAAACCTTTTTCTTTCTTAACAACTCTTGGGGAGGTCCCACCTCACCAAGGTTTTATCAGAAAACATTTGGTAAAAACCTTTTTGCGGGGTCTTCCCATCCTCTAGCTTTTGCTTCGGCTAAATCAGGGTCTCAAAAGGGGTATGGTGGATAATGACCATCTACTCTACTAGGGACAATTAGGTATCACCAAGGGGGTGGTACTTAGTAGCACCAAAGTGTAATGGTTTGGAGGAGCCAAACCACTACCATATATATATATATATGTATATATCAACATATAGTAAAACAATGTAGTTTTTAATAAACAGAAAATAAAACATGCATAAGTAAAATAGTAGGACAAGGCTTATGAGAAATAAGGTGGATTGCCTGTGATCAGCAATAAGTCCCTGGACTTCTTCAGATGACCAAGAAAACCCAATAATATAATAATAAGAAATCCCGTTCTTCTTGTCGTCAGACACTCACACTATCGGCGTCATCGGATACACATGCAAGCAGACAATATCACAATCAATACAAGGCATTCAAGCATCAAATCATACAGCAAACAAACATAAGAAATACTACTGGACTTGGGAGGTTTTGGAGAGTGGGATTCAAAGGGTGGAATTTACAAGATTGCCACTAGGGTGGTTTTCTCTTGGAAGATAGTGGCCAAGGCTAGATCAAGTGAACTTGGATTAGGGATCTGTGGTCAGCAGGTTATCAATGGATAACCATGATATCCTAAGATAGGTTTTGACAAGACAAAACCATCACAAGTGGTTTCACTTGATTATCACTTTTCTAGAATTAGTTATGCTTTTTATAGTGGATTAAACTCTAGCTTGAGGAAATAATTCACCAGAAAAGTTCTGGAACTCCAAACATTATTTCCTTGGATGGTTAGGTAGTACTTGATGTACTGAACCGCCTAGAGTTGGAATTAAGTCAAAAGAATTACCAGAATGCCGTCAGGAAATTCCCAAAGCCAATTCTAAATTCTTCTTCTCCTTTTTACCAGATTAAATCTTCAGGGGATATTGAGTTGGTACCAAGGGAATGTGATAGGTAGGTCCAATACCTTTCTGTAGGAATTGGATTCACCCTTTTTGGAGTTGCCAAACTCCTGGAGGGATTTAATTAGTGAAAATACCAATCATAGAGGTATTTAAAGCACTAAAATTCAACCAGAGCTCAATAAATTCTGAGCTGCTGGGATTAGGTGGATATTGATAATAGGGGGTATTGGGAGGTGGAATCAGGTCTATACCACATTTTGTTAGACCTGGGGAATTTATCTAAGACAGAAAGTTGTTGTTTTTGTTATTTTTCCTAAAGGCAGAATATAGTTCACCTTGGTATGAGACTTGGACTGGTTGATAGGTATTTCAAATACCTTCCAGTAGGTCTTTGGTTCATCACAAATGGAGTTGTAAAACTCACAGAGGAAAAATAATTAGAGTTCCAGATAGTTGTTAGCAGATTAATTACTAACAAATATGGGAAGTTAATTTGGGCTCGGGGTTGCCTCTGCAAGTTTGAGAAAACATCAGATAACCACCAGCAATTTAGATCTAGTCATTTGGAGTTGATTTACCATTTTAAATAGATTTAATCCTAGCAGATAGCTTCTGGAATTAAAGGGTCTGCTAAAAAGAAAAAGGAAAAAGGGGTGTACTGAGCTGGATCTGAGGAGCTGTTGCGCTGCAGAGGGGGATTCAGCCCACGGTGCTCAGCGGGGCACGCGGGGGAGGCGGTTTGAATCTGACGAGCGGGGCCCGCTAGTCAGGGACAGCGGGGCGCGAAGGGGTATCAGCCATCGTCGGCCGTTGGATCAAGTTGCAACGGACGGCCCGCGGTCGTCGTCTACACGAACAAAAGTTGGCGGCAGGAACCTAAGGCAGCGAGGAGGGCAGGAGGATACAGGGGCTCGGGGAGGTCGAGGAGGCGGTAGGACGATGCGGTGGTCGATGACGAGCCGAACGAGGGGCGACACGAGGGGATCTGACGCCGGGAGGAAGCTCGCGCGGCAGCGGCCGAGGATGAACTCGTCGGTGCTCGGTGGCGATGACGGAGGAGATGGTCCTGGGCAAAGAGGAAGGCACGGTTAGGTAGAGGAGAGCTAGGGGAGCGCGTGGGCTAACATGCAGAAGGAATGGAGGAAAGGAGAAGTTGCCTTGCTCGATTTTGAGAGGAGGCCGAATCTCTCCTCTTCTTCTTTCTCGGGCAGCACAGATCAAGGGGAGGAGGTGGGGTGCTTAGGGGAGGCAAGTGGGACTAAGAGGGGGCAAATGTGGGAAGGGGGCTGGTTGGGGGAGTGCTGCTAGCTTTATACCAAGGAGAGGGAGTAGAGGTGGTGGATTACCAAATTGGACATGGTGGAGAGGGAGTGCTGGCCATGGATTGGTCCAGGGGGAGGTGGAGAGGGGTAAGATGGTAATTGGGTCATGCTAGAACAGAGGGAGAGGTGGTGGCATCAGTGGTAAATAGTAGGGGACAAATCTTGTAAGGTATTTGTTGTCTCTCTCTCTTCTCATTCTACTAGTACAAGGGCAATTGGGTAACTTGCTGGGGTAGAGCTACAGTGGTGGTCGACTAGTGATGTGTCTTGATATTGAGGATAAGCATTGATCAAGAATTGATGGAAAAATGGAAGTGTTTAGAGTGATGATTTGCTTAAAAACACTTATTGATCTAATAGGTGGTTGTGAAGGAAGTCCAACATCTTGTATTGGACCAGAGGAGGAAATGGTACTGGTAGGTAGATAGGGTCAAGGTAGACTCCTAGGATTTAATTGAGAATTTTAGGTGGGCTTTAAGTCCACTTAAATCCAAATTGCCCAGAAAGGACAGAAATGATTTTTAGAAGATCATTTGATAAACTTCCATTGGACAAGGATGGATTTTGGTTTGAGAGGGTCCCAAATGTGAATACACACTTAGGGGAATTTTCCCAAGATATATTGGGGATTAAAAGTATTTAAAACAATTATTATACCAATTCAGCCATTTAAGAAAATGGACAAAAAGAAATAATAAAGCTTCTCAAAAATATTTATTTTTGAGGTGGGAAGATGGGGTGTGATATGTGGATCTCAATTGAGCCAAAAGTTGGGGAAGTGTTTTGGCAAAAATCAAACTGTCCTTTATGGGAGAAGTTTTGGAGATTTTGGCTATTTAGGGAATTAAATAGTTTTGGTCCATAATAAATATGAATAATATTTTATAAATCTTGATGATAAAGTTAGATGATGTAGGCAAGGTGTAGCAAGCAATTTCAACCTTGGGATTGGAGAATCCAAGTTGATTTTGGTGGAATACCCTAGATTAAGGATCTAGGGTGATGTTAATTTCATATCATCAAAACATGGTTGTATCTTGGAGTTCAGATCTCCCCTTGCGGCATGGGGTAGATGGATGGATAGACCAAGTGATTTATATCAACATGGTACAGAGGTTTGAGCTTGATCCTGCTTGAGCTCACCCAGACAAGCTTTCAAACTTTGAATAAAATAAGCCTGCCAAAGCAGATTATCAACTAGCCTTCCAAACCTTGTGGGTTTGAGTAGCACAAAGATCCAATTAGAACAAGTGAAGTAGTTAATGATAGACCTATATTATTAGAACACAACCATGCAAAGAGTTGGTCCATAGAAGATTGGATGGTGGTGTGAGCTTCTATCAAAGTAGGCATGTTAAATAGATTTGCAGGAACAATTATTTTCTTGCCTGCAAAACCATCAAGAACAAGTGGGTATGAGGATGATCTACCCAAGGACAAGATTGTGTCTTGGTAGTCCTTAGAATGGTTAACAATATGGTTCAGATGCATTTCCAAAAATGCGCAAGGGTTGAGAAAGGGAGACATCCAAAAAGGTGATGTTGGAAACAGATTTCTAGACAGCCAAATTTGGCAGATTTAGGGTTTTTGACTAGAATAAGAGGGAGGATGTTCTTGATTGATTTCAAGGTACCAAAGCAGCCTCAAGTGGATGAAGTTGAAGTGTAGGTTGAGTATAAAGGATCCATGCTTGATATTGGTCTTCATTTACTTGGAAACTTCTAGAAGGGATATCTTCAGAATTGATCTGGTTAAGGGATTTAGATAAGCACTTAGTAGCTAGGGGTCAGATCAGATTGTATTCTTTCTTAGGGGGTGGTGATTTGGATACCTCTTGATCCTACTTATGAGCTCCTAGAGTAGCTCATACTATCTCTTAAGCAGACAATTCAAACAGCAGATCAAGGCAACTCATCTTACAGACAAATCAACTACTACTGGGGTTACCACCAAGCTTACTTGAGGTAAGGATGGGTATTTTGAAATAGGTTGGAGTTTGAACAAGGTAAGGTACTTGGTATCTCTACCAAGAGTAGAGTTCAAAAGCTTACAAAAAGGTTTTGTTAAATCTAGAGGTAAGAGTATTAGAAGGTTCTGGTCTTGAAAGCATAAGGAGATTATATTATATAGCTCTCCATAGTTTTATCAATAGAAGCTACTAAAATAGTTTTGGTTTCATAAGCATCTTGGCTCAGGTTTTGAATTGTCAGAACATTTGAGAATATGGAAAATAAGCCAAGGCAGTTGTGGGAAGTAGCTTTTGTCAACTGGTGTTGAGGTAAGGAGTATATCAGAAGCTATACATTCAGAAGCATAAGCATAGATAATCAACAAGCAGACCCTGCAACACTTAACAAGAAAAAGTTTTTGTTCCCCCTAATTTTTGCATTCTGGACAACTAATCAGGGTTGCTGAAATTGGGATGTTACAGACCTTTCCCCCTTAAAAGAATCTCGTCCCGAGATTGGGAGAAAGGTGAGGATTTTGAGTCGGGTTGATACTAGGTGTCTTACGCGTACTATCTCACGGACTCCGTCTTTGAAAGTGACTACTCTGTCGATGAACTTGAGCTTCAGTCTTCCGGGATGCACTGAGAGTTGAGTAGAGTCCAGTCCTGATTTCGAGGGATGACCTTCTTTTCCTTCATGATTCTTATCTCGAGGGCTTAGACTGGGCCGACTATCTCGATGCTGAACTTCACGGAGTACTCGTCGAAGGGTAGAATCTACAGCTAGGAGCACCTCCCTGTAAGGATTCACAGCTCTTCCTTAGGGTTGTAGCGTATCCTATTAACGATGTTGGGTTCCAAGCTTCTGGGTTTGCTCATGGTGAGGGTTTACTCTATTTGTGTGGGAAAGACGCCGTCTTTCCCCCTTAGTATTTGACTAGGTTAGCTCGGAGATAACGCATTCCTTCCTTCTTGACTTCATTGGTGGCGGTTCTGATTCCTTCTGGACAACTAATCAGGATTGCTGAAATTGGGATGTTACAGACCTTTCCCCCTTAAAAGAATCTCGTCCCGAGATTCAGGAGAGTAGGGTGAGGGGATTTTGAGTCGGGTTGATACTAGGTGTCTTACGCGTACTATCTCACAGACTCCATCTTTGAAAGTGACTACTCTGTCGATGAACTTGAGCTTCAGTCTTCCGGGATGCACTGAGAGTTGAGTAGAGTCCAGTCCTGATTGCGAGGGACGACCTTCTTTTCCTTCCGGATTCTTATCTCGAGGGCTTAGACTGGGCCGACTATCTTGATGCTGAACTTCACGGATTACTCGTCGAAGGGTAGAATCTACAGCTAGGAGCACCTCCCTGTAAGGATTCACAGCTCTTCCTTAGGGTTGTAGTGTATCCTATTAACGACGTTGGGGTCCAAGCTTCTGGGTTTGCTCCTGGCGAGGGTTTACTCTATTTGTGTGGGAAAGACGCCGTCTTTCCCCCTTAGGATTTGACTAGGTTAGCTCAGAGATAACACATTCCTTCCTTCTTGACTTCATTGGTGGCGGTTCTGAGGATTGTCGTCCATCTTTCTCCTAGAGTTGGAATCTTCCGAAGACGTCCGTGAAGGGAGGTCCTACGGGGCTTATGTACTATGATTATTCGTACTTAGCTTGTTGGAGCCATCGGAGTCTCACGACCTCTAAGCATTAAGGACCTAGGGGTTAGCGGTTTAGTGGTCCTTCGGGTAAGTCTTCAGCTGAAGTAGCAGAGCGACTTTGTAGAATCTTCAGTTAGTTCCTCATCAGGTATCTCATGAGTTGTTGCTTGGCGGGAAGACTTCGGATCCGGGAACATTTTCTGATGTATCTTCTGGTAGACAGTCCTCTGGGAATTGAGTGGAAAGACGCAGTCTTTCCACCTTAGAGCTTCACCAAGGTCCTTTTGGGAGTGATGCTGATTTTCCGTCTTGGTGTGTGGACCCGATGTTAGCGGAATGCCGTATCTTCCCTGAGTCTTGAGCTGAGGTCGTCGAGTGACGCCTTATGTTACCAACCTTGGCGGGGTTGGTTTCCTATCGAGGCCTTTAGGGTGGTTAGCTCAAGGTAAAATAGCGGTTTACGACTCTTCTTGGTAGTGCTTCCTCCGGGTAGAGCCATCTAGTGTTAGGGAGGTGGTCGTCTCTTGATCACTTGTGTTGCTCCTGCTCGAAAACGGAGTAGACTAGTTGTCTTCACGCTTCCTTATCATCTGGCTTTAGGGGTACTTCTGACTCTTTTGGAGGAACTTCTGTCGTTTTGAGTAGGGTCGACTATAATAGGTAGTCTTCTGAGGTGGTTGATGCGCTCGACGATCGACGTAGAGCTCGTTGGGAACCCCAAGAGGAAGGTATGATGAGCACAACAGCAAGTTTTCCCTCAGTTATGAAACCAAGGTTTAATCGAGCCAGTAGGAGCAAGGAATCACCCCAAAGGTGTTACTAGCTGAGCTTTGGCAGCGCGCACTACCGGTGCTAGTAGCAACGTGGAGACCTGCACAACACAACCACTGAACTTTGTCCCCAACTTGCGATGAGGTTGTCAATCTCACCGTGTTTTGCGGAAAACAAAGGATTAAACGTATCGAATGGAAAGAAGTAAAAGTTTGCAGAAAGTAAACACAAAGCAGTAAACAGTTGTAGATTGTATGTAAAGAAGAAGGGCCGGGATCCATAGTTCACTAGAGGTGGCTCTCCTTAGATAGATAACATGCTGGGTGAACAAATTGCAGGGGGGCAATTGACAAACACCGAGAAAGCAATACATGCATATACTAATCATCTTGAATCCTTTGAGACTTGATTGGGCAATACAACATAATACATAGACCACCATCCAACTGCATCTATGACTAATAATCCACCTTCAGGTTATCATCTGAACCCCTCCGAGATTAAGTTGCAAGCAACAGATTATTGCTTCTGAACTGCGTGTAAGGTAAACAATACAATTGTTCTATGAACAAAGGATCGTTGTTTTCTCCCTAGTAGCAACAGACATCTAGTACCTTAGAGATTTCTATCACTTCCCAGTTACGAGGCATAAACCCACTATCGAGCATAAATACTAACTCTTGGAGTTGCTAGCATCTACTTGGCCAAGATAGCTACTAACAACGGAAAGCATGCAAGATCTCAAATAACAAAGACATGATAGAATCAATAATCAATCTGAAATAGCATCTCAATATCCATCGGATCCCGCAAACACAACATGTATGAATTACAAATAGATGATCTTGATCATGAGCAGACTCACAAGATCTAAACATGAAAGCACAAAGGAGGAGAAACCAGCCATCTAGCTACTACATGGATCCGTAGTCCAAGGATGAACTACTCACGCATCACAGGAGGTTTGCATGGTGATGAAGAAGGCCTCGGGGTGAATTCCCTCTCCGGCAGGTGCCGAAGAGCCAGATCCTCCCGATCTAGGGATGGAGATGGCGACTCTAGACTCTTTTCGTGGATTTTTGATCGGTACTTAGGGTTTTCCCCGAGGGCAAATTATAGGCGGAAGGAGAGGCCGAGGGTCGGCCGGACCACCCCAAGCGGGCCAGGCTTGGCAGCAGGCCAGTGGTGTGTGGCCGGCCCCCAGCCCTTCTCCGTCTCGTATTCTGGCACTTGATCCCTTTCGAAAAAATAGGCACTTTGGCTTTTGTCCCGTCCAATTATGAGAATATTCATTTTATGACTTTCCTGGAACCAAAAACAACAGAAAACAGGCAGCTAGCACTGTGGCTCTTGTTAATAGGTTAGTCCAAGAAATCATAATAAAAGTACTCCAAAGTTGGAACAAAACACAAGAAAGTGGATAAAACCAAGCATGGAACATCAAAAATTATAGATACATTTGCAATGTATCAACATCCCCAAGCTTAACTCCTGCTCGTCCTCGAGTAGGTAAGTGATAAAAAGAATAATTTTTGACGTGACATGCACCATCAAAGACTTGATCAAAGTATTTGCAAAACATTCAAGGCTGGGATCAAAGTACTTCAATCATAACATGAAAGACAAAGTTCTAGCAATAAGCAAAGAGACTATGATGCAACATGAAAAGGCACAAACAAAAGATTCATGAATAACAATGCTTTGCAAGACGTTTGTTTGTTTCACATAAAGAAAACATAGCATAATAGTATTCAGCTTGTCCCTCAATAGAGTAACAAATATAAATGCATGGGACACCTTCAAAGTTCATAAGAGTTACTAGATACAATAGTTTCAAACAAGCAATAACAAGTTATGCATCAATCAACTAGTCTTGGGACAATGCACATAGAACTAAAGATAGAAGGTGGAGACTCAATATAATGGTGGAAGAAAGGCCTTTGTAAAAGGAAGTAGGGATTCAAGTCTCATAAAGAGCTTCCAAAAATTATGGTACTTGTAGCTTTCAGCTCTCATTGCCCCTACCATAAGCATCTTGAAGGTGATTAAGGTTAAAGTGACACAACTAAGAGAATATTCTTGACAAGTTATAAACCGAAATCTCATGCCCCTTACTTACGAAGACCGATCCTCATGCTACTCAACTTCAGTCACGAGTAAGCTCTTGTCATTGTAAGTATATGTGTATCATTAAGAACCGCCAACAGGGTACCCCTTGCACATGATACGGGAGCTTTCCCATAGTCAAAATGACAAGGCAAGCAGACAATGAGCATCTCAGCGATCTTTTTATTTGCTATTTGCATAGGTTTTTATTGAGGATGCTTCATAGAGTGCTCATTATGGTGATGCTGCAAGTTTCCACCATGATTAGGCATGGCTTAGGCTAGTGGCCCAGGCGTTTCTCTAACACACATACAAACTCCATGATCATACAAGTTCCACATTTATTTCACACCGCCGGGATCCGTAAGCAAAATAACATAATATCAACGGGGTACAAAGTATAATGCAATGTTGAAAGCGTTCCCCATGAAACATGGTTCTGCTAATTTCAACTTATAAAGCGCAAGCATAGACGCAACAAAGAAGGACCCAATGGTTCAAGTTTATTAGAGGCAAAAAAGTAAAGTGTGCCATCAAGTTCGTGAGAGCTTTAATCACTAGTTTTCTCATAACAAGTGAAAGGTAGAAAAAAGCATGAATATACTTGGAATAGCATAAGCTAGTAGGTAGGTATGGTGGACTCTTTGGAATAACTTGGTTTAGGGAGTTGGATGCATGAGTGGAACTCATACTTTGTGGTGGAGGCTAGCAAAAGACTGGGAGCGACAAACTAAGAGAGCAATAATGGCCATAATCATGCAGAGCGACAAAACATCATTGATCAAAGCATAAAGTGATACTACAAGTTGAAAACTAAAGGATCATAAAGGCTATGGTGACTTGAGATAGTCATAACATGGTGTGAGCATGTGCCAAGTCAACCCAAATAAAGCATCAAAGGAGAATACCACTATACTATGCTTTAATATGCTAAAACAACGCATGATTCATCCAAGGCACATTAAGCAATCTCAATTGTTTATAACAAGTCATGCTACAGCAAAGAATACTAAGCATAAAGCCAAAACAATATCAAGCATGGCATGACAAAGCATAGGCCACAGTCAAAAATAAACTCTTTTTACCACATAAGCAAGAACTTTCCTACTCTTTTCCAAACCAAACCAAACTATTTGCAAACCAATGTATGAAAGAGGGGGTCCAACCAACTTATTCAGCAAACTAAGCAAACCAAGCAAACGAAAAACCAAAACAAAAACGAAAAAGAAGATGCTCCAAGAACAACACAACTGTGCATGAAACAATAAAAATGAAGCGTTTGGAAGAAACCTGGGATTTTTATTGATGAAGAAGGGGATGCCTTGGGCATCCCCAAGCTTTGACGCTTGTACTTCTTGGATATTTCTTGGGGTGACACGTGTGGCATCCCCAAGCTTGAGCTTTAGTCCATACTTCATCTCATTACTCATTCCTTCCATACACCTGAAATTTTTTCTTCATACAAAACTTCACACAATCTCATTAGCAACATTAGTGCACTTAAGATAAATAAGTCTCAAGGTTCAGTTCTAACACCAAATAAACTTCCATTAGAACACTAGCTACTGTAGCACTTCCTTTAAAAAGCTCAATTCCCCAAAAGAACTCAAAAAGGAACCCACAAGAAGCAAATGCAGAAAATGGCAGAAATCTGTCAAAACAGACCAGCAGGTAAAGACGATTTTTTTCTAAGACCTTCTGTTGCTCAAATCAAAAGGTGTTGAACTAACGAAAGTTAGATAACAACCTGGGGCAGAAGCACAAAAAATTACAGCTCAATCCGACATACAGAGCTCTCTCAGGATTTTTTACGGTGAAGCACAGAAATCTGTTTCAGGACAGCAACATTCCCAATCATTACTTCACTCTCATTAGAGGTTACTCTTGGCACAAAAAGAAAATAAAAAGGATAAGGAGAGGTTATTACTGAGGTAATAACTTCCAAGACTCATATAAAACTCTTGGGTTATCTCCCAACAAGTACTTTTCTTTAACGCCTTTAAGTTAGGCATAAGAAGCAAAGAAATAATCAAGTGTTCTCAAATGAAGAAGCATTAAGACCAAATTTTGTTTACATAGGAGAAGCAAAAGAAATCTTTTCTCTCTTTTTAGATAAGTGTTCTATACCTTTCTTGAGTGGGAGTTGATATTTAATGGTGCCTTCCTTCATATCAATAATGGCACCAACAGTTCTAAGAAAAGGTCTTCCCAAAGTAATAGGACAAGAAGCATTGTATTCAACATCCAAAACATAGAAATCAACGGGGACATAGGAATCATTAACCATAATAAGGACATTATTAAGACTCCCCATGAGTTTCTTTTTAGCATTAGCATCAAGTGGGACATTCAAATAGAAATCTTCAAGAGGAGGCAAATCAAGCATATCATAAATCCTTCTAGGCATAATAGAAACACTACTATCAAGATCACATAAAGCTTTGAAATCAAAGTCATTCACTTTCATATTAATGATGGGTTCCCAACCATCTTCTTGCTTTATAGGAATAGAAGCTTTATGTTTCATCTTTTCTTCTTTAACCTTTATGAGAGCATCGGTAATGTGTTTTGTAAAAGCCATGTTCATAGCACTAGCATTAGGACTTTTAGCAAGCTTTTGTAGGAACTTAATAACTTCAGAGATATTGCAACCATCAAGATCAAAATAACCTTTATCATCTAAATTAGTAGAACTATTACTAGCCATTTTATTCAAAGAAGATTGAGCTTCAGCCAAAGATGCTATATTTCTTTCAGCATTAGAGAGTTTTTCCTCAATAGTTTTATTGAAAGCAGTTTGTTTACTAATAAACTCTTTAAGCATAACTTCAAGTTCAGAGGGAGCACTCTTATTATTGTTGTAAGAATTTCCATAAGCATTACCATTGTTGGGAGGGTATGGCTTAATATTGTTGTTACCCAAAATTGTTCCTATAAGCATTATTACCATAAGCATTGTTGCCAAATTTGTTATTTCTTATGAAGTTCACATCACCTTGCTCTTCTTGAGCAAACAAAGAGGCTAAAGGAACATTATTTGGATCAATATGGGCTTTCCCATTAACAAGCATAGACATAATAATATCGATCTTATCACTCAAGGAGGAGGTTTCCTCAACAGAATTTACCTTCTTACCTTGTGGAGCTCTCTCATTATGCCATTCAGAATAATTAACCATCATATTATCCAATAGTTTTGTTGCAGCACCCAAAGTGATGGTCATAAAGGTACCTCCAGCAGCTGAATCCAATAGATTCCTTGAAGAATAGTTCAATCCTGCATAAAAAGTTTGGATGATCATCCAAGCAGTCAGTCCATGAGTAGGACAATTCTTTACCAAAGATTTCATTCTTTCCCAAGCTTGAGCAACATGCTCATTATCAAGTTGTTTAAACTTCATTATTTCACTTCTCATGGATATAATCTTAGCAGGAGGATAGTATTTTCCAATAAAAGCATCTTTGCATTTAGTCCAAGAATCAATACTATTCCTAGTTAAGGAATTCAACCATTCTTTAGCTTTTCCTCTCAAAGAGAAAGGAAACAATTTCAGCTTAATAATATCACCATCTATATCCCTATGCTTTTGCAGCTCACAAAGTTCAACAAAGTTATTTAGATGGGAAGCAGCATCTTCATTACCAATACCAGAAAATTGTTCTCTCATAACAAGATTGAGCAAAGCAGGTTTTATCTCAAAGAAAGTATTTTCAGCCACAGGTGGAGCAATAGGAGTGCTCATAAAATCATTGTTGTTGGTGCTAGTGAAGTCACACAACTTAGTGTTTTCAAGAGTAGTCATTTTTTTGGTTTTTCAAATAAGAAAGCAAACAAGTAAAACTAATATTTTTGTGTTTTTTGAAGAACAAAACAAGCAAACAAAGCAAAAAGAAACTAAGCAAAACAAAAACAACAAAGTAAAGAGATTGGTTATGAGGGACTCCCCTTGTGAAGATGTCCTTGACTCCCCAGCAACGGCGCCAGAAAATAGCTTGATGCGCTCGACGATCGACGCAGAGCTCGTTGGGAACCCCAAGAGGAAGGTATGATGAGCACAACAGCAAGTTTTCCCTCAGTTATGAAACCAAGGTTTAATCGAACCAGTAGGAGCAAGGAAACACCCCAAAGGTGTTACTATCTGAGATTTGGCAGGGCGCACTACCGGTGCTAGTAGCAACATGGAGACCTGCACAACACAACCACAGAACTTTGTCCCCAACTTGCGATGAGGTTGTCAATCTCACCGTGTTTTGCGGAAAACAAAGGATTAAACGTATCGAATGGAAAGAAGTAAAAGTTTGCAGAAAATAAACATAAAGCAGTAAACAGTTGTAGATTGTATGTAAAGAAGAAGGACCGGGATCCATAGTTCACTAGAGGTGGCTCTCCTTAGATAGATAACATGCTGGGTGAACAAATTACAGCGGTGCAATTGACAAACACCGAGAAAGCAATACATGCATATACTAATCATCTTGACTCCTTTGAGACTTGATTGGGCAATACAACAGAATACATAGACCGCCATCCAACTGCATCTATGACTAATAATCCACCTTCAGGTTATCATCCGAACCCCCTCCAGTATTAAGTTGCAAGCAACAGATTATTGCTTTACGAACTGCGTGTAATGTAAACAATACAATTGTTCTATGAACAAAGGATCGTTGTTTTCTCCCTAGTAGCAACAGCACATCTATTACCTTAGAGATTTCTGTCACTTCCCCAGATTACCAGAGGCATGAACCCACTATCAAGTATAAATACCAACTCTTGGAGTTGCTAGCATCTACTTGGCCAAGATAGCTACTAACAACGGAAAGCATGCAAGATCTCAAATAACAAAGACATGATAGAATCAATAATCAATCTGAAATAGCATCTCAATATCTATCGGATCCCCGCAAACACAACATGTATGAATGACAAATAGATGATCTTGATCATGAACGGAGCTCACAAGATCTAAACATGAAAGCACAAAGGAGGAGAAACCAGCCATCTAGCTACTACATGGATCCGTAGTCCAAGGATGAACTACTCACGCATCACATCGAAGGCTTGCATGGTGATGAAGAAGGCCTCTGTGGTGAATTCCCTCTCCGTGGTGCCAGGAAGAGCTTCAGATCCCTCCCGATCTAGGGATGGAGATGACGGCGGCTATAGACTCTTTCGTGGATTTTTGATCGGGTACTTAGGGTTTTCGTCCCGAGGGCAACTTATAGGCGGAAGGAGAGGCCGAGGGGGTGCTGGGGTCGGCCAGACCACCCCTTGGCACGGGCCAGGTCTGGCCGCGCGGCCAGGTGGTGTGGCTGGCCCCCAACCCTTCTCCGTCTCGTATTCTGGCACTTGATCCCTTCCGGAAAAATAGGCACTTTGGCTTTTGTCCCGTCCAATTCCGAGAATATTCATTTTCTGACTTTCCTGGAACCAAAAATAGCAGAAAACAGGCAGCTGGCACTGTGGCTCTTGTTAATAGGTTAGTCCAAGAAATCATAATAAAAGTACTCCAAAGTTGGAACAAAACACAAGAATGTGGATAAAACCAAGCATGGAACATCAAAAATTATAGATACATTTGCAATGTATCAGTGGTCGGGAGTTCTAATGTACCGAAGGTCAGCATAGTTAGGTCTTCACTTTTTGTCTTCGTTGACTTATCGAGTGGTTTCTTGTGGGTATTAAGGACCTTTCGATGCTCGACTTTTGTCTTCAACAGAATTCTGGCTGTAGTATACTGATGAACAAGGGAGTGTGATGCTAGTGACGAGTCTTGCGGGGTGAGTTTGACAGGGTATGCCGTCTTGCTGAGGTGAGGTAAAGTTGATTCTGGCTTGACGACATCGAAGTCCTGGTTCTTGCGATGTTTTTCCTCTAATATACTCTCAAGGTTAGTCTGGGTCTCAATACCGACAGCTAGCATAGGGGCTTCCTGAGTTACTAGGTGGGTTATCGCTCCTCGAGTCTCATTTTTAAAGAGGTCAAAGCAAACCAGAACTTACAAACAAGGCGAACAGAGCGAGGGGCTCGCCATGTCCTTGGCAGACAACACACATCAAGCAACACATAATGCACTTATGCAAGCAAACACGGTCAACGCTAGGGACCAAGGAGTTAACTAGCGCGATGTAGGGGAATCCTATTCTTAGGACTATTGACCCTAGATATCGCCTTTCTTCAGGTCGGCTTGCAGATGAAGCCTTCGTCGTATCTTGGATGCTTCTTGACGATGCAACACTTGATGTCTTCTGATTATGAGGGTTCCACTGGGAGAGCGGTATTGTAGTCTCCTTGTGTTTGCTGGTAGTTGCTTGTCTTCATCTTGTTCTCATTGTCTTCACCGGGTTCTAGGTCCTAGTTATTGAAAATCCGTATACTTGAAGTTGGGATGAGAGTTGGAGGAAACCATTTTCGAAAGCATTTACTTAGAGTAAGAGAAGAAGTAGAACCTTTTAAAACTCACTTAGAAACTAGTTTTCAAAACCCTGGGTTTTCAAAATAAGGTTCCTGTCTAACGACCATGCTAACTAAGGTTCTCCTACAGTCAGGATGGCTCTGATACCAAGTCTGTGGGGCCCCCGGATTAATCCTCCGAGAATCCCTGTTATGCATACAACCACGATCCCATGATCAGTTAGTCGTGGCACATAACCGACAAGTATCATTACAACATCCGAGAATATACCGAATTACAAGGCTTACATAAATGCCGTTATGGCTACATCAATAATCAGCAGCGGACTTCATCAAGCGCGGAGCCCGAGCCATGCCTTAACCTACAGGCAACTGACTGGGAGAAACGTCCTAGCTCGCATAGTCGTCCCTTTCACCTTCTACTCGATATCTGACCAAGTTAATAGCCAGGGACAATGCCGGTGAGTACATTGAATGTACTTGCAAACCACCTTAAGATAATAATAATAATAACAAGAGGATATGCAATATGGCTGTGGAAGTAGGAGGGCTCCAAGAGGGGTTCTTTTCTCAATTAGTTTCTCTTGTAGATATAGCATCCACATATCTTTGTTGAAAACTTTTGTAAACCATTTTGGAAACCGTTTTGAAAAGTTTTGGAAAACATTAGGACTGGGTCACCCATTTGCTCCCGTTTTTAGGTCGTCCCACGACCAAACTCCTTCCATACCTCTCTGACCATCCCATGGTCAAAGCAGGTATCCTTTCTAACCATCCCATGGTCAAAACATTTCTTTTTCGAAATCCTTTTTGAAAACAAAACTAGCACCGCTCTACAAAAGTTTGTCCAACCCGTCCTTAACCGTGGACATGGCTATTCGAATAGATTTACACTCTGCAGAGGTTGCGCAATTTACCCACACCATCCGGGTACACTACCCTGATCTTCACCGATCGTGGGTAGAGTAACCGGTCAAGACTCTCCAGATGCCCACTCTAGTATAAGTGCCTACCCTATGAGTGTTAATCTCCTCAAGACCGGGACGTCGGGCGAGAACCAACTGGAGCGCTTTTTCCACTTCTCGAGTGTGCGCTTTCAATGAGGGGCTCATAGTAACGCATGGAGGCCTGCCGACCCGTCGTTCCTTCTCCAGGTCCCACCTTTATCGGAGAAGGCCCACCCTCCAGGGATCCCCGATCCCCTGTAGTAGTTATGAGGCAGTTATACCGGAATAGACAACCTTCAAATCCAGCCCTGTCCCATACCAGAGTAATGTGGTTGCACAGGGTTAAGTTGTTATAGCTAGACTGCAAAGAACCAGGTGCGTTTTTGTAAACCTTTTTCCTCCGGTTTTCCTCTAGCATTTTGTAAAACAAAACCTTTTTATTTCTTAACAACTCTTGGGGAGGTACCACCTCACCAAGGTTTTATCAGAAAACATTTGGTAAAAACCTTTTTGCGGTGTCTTCCCATCCTCTAGCTTTTGCTTCGGCTAAATCGGGGTCTCCAAAAGGGTATGGTGGATAACCACCATCTACTCTACTAGGGACAATTAGGTATCACCAAGGGGGTGGTACTTAGTAGTACCAAAGTGTAATTGTTTGGTGGATCCAAACCACTACCATATATATATGTATATATCAACATATAGTAAAACAATGCAGTTTTTAATAAACAGAAAATAAAACATGCATAAGTAAAATAGTAGGACAAGGCTTATCAGCAAGAAGGTGGCTTGCCTGTGATCACCAATAAGTCCCTGGACTTCTTCAGATGACCAAGAAAACCCAATAATATAATAATAAGAAATCCCGTTCTTCTTGTCGTTAGACACTCACACTATCGTCGTCATCGGATACACATGCAAGCAGACAATATCACAATCAATACAAGGCATTCAAGCATCAAACCATACAGCAAATAAACATAAGAAATACTACTGGACTTGGGAGGTTTTGGAGAGTGGGATTCAAAGGTTGGAATTTACAAGATTGCCACTAGGGTGGTTTTCTCTTGGAAGATAGTGGTCAAGGCTAGATCAAGTGAATTTGGATTAGGGATCTGTGGTCAGTAGGTTATCAATGGATAACCACGATATCCTCAGATAGGTTTTGACAAGACAAAACCATCACAAGTGGTTTCACTTGATTATCACTTTTCTAGAATTAGTTATGCTTTTTATAGTGGATTAAACTCTAGTTTGAGGAAATAATTCACCAGAAAAGTTCTGGAGCTCCAAACATTATTTCCTTGGATGTTTAGGTAGTACTTGATGTACTGAACCGCCTAGAGTTGGAATTAAGTCAAAAGAATTACCAGAATGCCCTTAGGAAATTCCGAAAGGCAGTTCTGTATTATGCTTCTCCTTTTTACCAGATTAAATCTATAGGGGCTATTGAGTTGGTACCAAGGGCATGTGATAGGCATGTCCAATAACTTTCTGTAGGAATTGGATTGACCGTTTTTGGAGTTGCCAAACTCCTGGAGGGATTTAATTAGTGAAAATACCCATCACAGAGGTATTTAAATCACTAAAATTCAACCAGAGCTCAATAAATTATGAGCTGCTGGGATTTGGTGGATATTGATAATAGGGGGTACTGGGAGGTGGAAACAGGTCTATACCACATTTGGTTAGACCTGGGGAATTTATCTAAGATAGAAAGTTGTTGTTTTTGTTATTTTTCCTAAAGGCAGAATATAGTTTACCTTGGTATGAGACTTGGGCTAGTTGATAGGTATTTCAAATACCTTCCAGTAGGTCTTTGGTTCATCACAAATGGAGTTGTAAAACTCACAGAGGAAAAATAATTAGAGTTCCAGATAGTTGTTAGCAGATTAATTACTAACAAATATGGGAATTTAATTTGGGCTCGGGGTTGCCTCTACATGTTTGAGAAAACATCAGGTAACCACCAGCAATTTAGATCTAGTCATTTGGAGTTGGTTTACCATTTTAAATAGATTTAATCCTAGCAGATAGCATCTAGAATTAAAGGGTCTGCTAAAAAGAAAAAAAAAAAAGGGAAAAAGGGCTGATCTGGGAGAGGGATTATGCAGAGGATTCGCCCACGGTGCTCAGGCATGAGGGGGAGGTGGTTTGAATCGGGACTGGCGGCGGGTCATGAACGAAAAGGTTAAGGTTACATGTCGCCGTCGATCAAGGATCAAATCTGGACGACCCATGATCGTCGTCTCACGAAAGTTGGTCGGCAACGGGAACCCTAGGCGGAGCGAGGAGGGGCAGGGAGGATACCTAGGGGCTTGGGGGAGGTCAAGGAGGCGGCAGGACGACGCGGTGGTCGACGGCGAGCCGAATGAGGGGCAGCACGAGGGGATCTGATGCCAGGATGAACTCGTCGGTGCTCGGCGGCAACGGCGGAGGAGATGGTCCTGGGCAAATAGGAAGGCACGGTTAGGTAGAGGAGAGCTAGGGGAGCACGTGGGCTAACATGCAAAAGGAATGGAGGGAAGGAGAAGTTGCCTTGCTTGATGTTGAGAGGAGGCTGAAGCTCTGCTCTTCTTCTTTCTCGGGTAGCATAGAGCAAGGCGAGGAGGTGGGGTGCTCGGGGGAGGCAAGTGGGAGTGAGAGGGGCAAATGTGGGAAGGGGGCTGGCTGGGGGAGTGCTGCTAGCTTTATACCAAGGAGAGGGAGTAGAGGTGGTGGATTACCAAATTGGACATGGTGGAGAGGGAGTGCTGGCGAGGGATTGGTCCTGGGTGGGTGGAGAGGGGTAATATGGTAACTGGGTCGCGCTGGAACATAGGGAGAGGTGGTGGCATCAGTGGTAAATAGTGGGGGACAAATCTTGTAAGGTATTTGTTGTCTCTCTCTCTCATTCTACTAGTACAAGGGCAATTGTGTAACTTTCTGGGGTAGAGCTACAGTGGTGGTCGACCAGTGATGTGTCTTGATGTTGAGGATAAGCATTGATCAAGAATTGATGGAAAAATGGAAGTGTTTAGAGTGATGATTTGCTTAGAAGACACTTATTGATCTAATAGGTGGTTGTGAAGGAAGTCCAACATCTTGTATTGGACCAGAGGAGGAAATGGTACTGGTAGGTAGATAGGGTCAAGTTAGACTCCTAGGATTTAATTGAGAATTTTAGGTGGGGTTTAAGTCCACTTAAATCCAAATTGCCCAGAAAGGACAAAAATGATTTTTAGAAGATCATTTGATAAACTTCCATTGGACAAGGATGGATTTTGGTTTGAGAGGGTCCCAAATGTGAATATACACTTAGGGGAATTTTCCCAAGATTTATTGGGGATTAAAAGTATTTAAAACAATTATTATTCCAATTCAGCCATTTAAGAAAATGGACAAAAAGAAATAATAAAGCTTCTCAAAAATATTTATTTTTGAGGTGGGAAGATGGGGTGTGATATGTGGATCTCAATTGAGCCAAAAGTTTGGGAAGTGTTTTGGCAAAAACCAAACTGTCCTTTATGGGAGAAGATTTGGAGATTTTGGCTATTTAGGGAATTAAATAGTTTTGGTCCATAATAAATATGAATAATATTTTATAAATCTTGATGATAAAGTTAGATGATGTAGGAAAGGTGTAGCAAGCATTGGCAACCTTGGTATTGGAGAATCCAAGTTGATTTTGGTGGAATACCCTAGATTAACGATCTAGGGTGATGTTAATTTCATACCATCAAAACATGGTTGTATCTTGGAGTTCAGATCTCCCCTTGGGGCATGGGGTAGATGGATGGATAGATCAAGTGATGTATATCAACATGGTACAGAGGTTTGAGCTTGATCCTGCTTGAGCTCACCCAGACAAGCTTTCAAACTTTGAATAAAATAAGCCTGCCAAAGCAGATTATCAACTATCCTTCCAAACCTTGTGGGTTTGAGTAGCACAAAGATCCACTTGGAACAAGTGAAGTATGTAATGATAGACCTATATTAGTAGAACACAACCATGCAAAGAGTTGGTCCATAGAAGATTGTATGGTGGTGTGAGCTTCTATCAAAGTAGGCATGTTGACTAGATTTGCAGGAAAAGTTATTTTCTTGCCTACAAAACCATCAAGAACAAGTAGATAGGAGGATGATCTACCCAAGGACAAGAGTGGGTCTTGGTAGTCCTTAGGATGGTTATCAAGATGGTTCAGATGCATTTCCAGAAATGTGCAAGGGTTGAGAAAGGGAGACATCCAAAAAGGTGATGTTGGAAACAGATTTCCAGACTTAGCCAAATTTGGCAGATTTAGGGTTTTTGACTAGAATAAGAGGGAGGATGTTCTTGATTGATTTCAAGGTACCAAAGTACCCTCAAGTGGATGACGTTGAAGTGTAGGTTGAGTAGAAAGGATCCATGCTTGATATTGGTCTTCATTTACTTGGAAACTTCTAGAAGGGATATCTTCAGAATTGATCTGGTTAAGGGATTTAGATAAGCACTTAGTAGCTAGGGGTCAGATCCAGATTGTATTATTTCTTAGGGGGTGGTGATTTGGAGACCTCTTGATCCTACTGATGAGCGCCTAGAGTAGCTCATACTATCTCTTAAGCAGACAATTCAAACAGCAGATCAAGGCAACTCATCTTACAGACAAATCAACTACTACTGGGGTTACCACCAAGCTTACTTGAGGTAAGGATGGGTATTTTGAAATAGGTTGGAGTTTGAACAAGGTAAGGTACTTGGTATCTCTACCAAGAGTAGAATTTAAAAGCTTACAAAAAGGTTTTGTTAAATCTAGAGGTAAGAGTATTAGAACGTTCTGGTCTTGAAAGCATAAGGAGATTATATTATATAGCTCTCCATATTTTTATCAATAGAAGCTACTAAAATAGTTTTGGTTTCATAAGCATCTTGGCTTAGGTTTTGAATTGTCAGAACATTTGAGAATATGGAAAATAAGCCAAGGCAGTTGTGGGAAGTAGCTTTTGTCAACTGGTGTTGAGGTAAGGAGTATATCAGAAGCTATACATTCAGAAGCATAAGCATAGATAATCAACAAGCAGACCCTGCAACACTTAACAAGAAAAAGTTTTTGTTCCCCCTGATTTTTGCATTCTGGACAACTAATCAGGGTTGCTGAAATTGGGATGTTATAGGGATTGTTGTATATCGGTGAGGGGTTGCGCTACTTCAGTGACTGTTGGATCCTTGCTGCATCATACAACGCTTATGTTGTCGTTTGGTTAATCTTCCTTCCATATGAATGGAAGAGTCGATTAGCTCTTGAAATCCTCGGATGTGATCGAGGACAAGATGCATCTTGTCATGCGGTCCGTTCAGGAATCTCTCCTTCTTCTTGGCCTCGTGTTGATCTCATCAGTGCATATCTTTGCAGAATCTATCACGTACTCTATCTGATCATTCTGCCTTGCTTCAACTCTCTGAATTCATCCCTCATTCTGGTGACTAAGCCCTGCGGCACGTGGGTGCGGCTGAACTTGATTTTGAAGGCTTCCCATGTCATCACTTGACCATGATTCATCAGGCGGATACCGTTTCACCATGCTCTTCCATCTCCAACCAAGTTGCGGGTGGCAAAGAGAACTTTCTCGTTGTCATCAACTCTGGCTACTTTTAGATTGTTCTCCATTGTCTGCAACCAGTCATCTACATCTAATGGGTTCTCTGAAGTGCTAAAGATTGGGGGATTGGTATTCTGGAAGTTCTTCAGCTTGGATCCTTGATGATCCTGATTTCCATGCCCCTGGTTGTTGAGAGCCATCACGATCCTACTAAAGGTGCTAGATTAGCTTGGTGCTCTACCCTGCTTGCTTCTCTGTCTGCGATGAGATTCTACAGGATCTGCAGCATTGGGTCTTGCGATGAGCTGCTCCCTCCTTGGTTTCCACGAGTCATCTGAAGATTGAGGTAGATAAAGGGGTAAGAGGGAAAGTTCTAAGGTTCATGGTTTTGGTTTCAAAACTAAAACTTTGAGTTTTACTCAGGTTTTGCAACTAACTTCATTTCATTCATTCAAACAAGCACACGATACAAACACACACACATCATCACAATAACAAAGGAAAACAGATGGTTTTAAGAACCATTCTGCAAACTACGATACAGTGCGACCGATACATCTCATGCTACGATAGTGCTCTAGTGCATCTACTCATCGTCGATGAAGTCGGAGTCCTCATTGTCAGTGTAGAAGTCCACGACATCCTCCTCCAGAAATTCATCATCATTGCTGAGGTAAGAATCCATATCTCCCTAGATGTCTTCACCCTCCTCTTCTTCCTCCTTTGCTGCAAGCTGAGCTTCTTGCTCCTTGACGGTCTTCTCCAGGTCGGCCACCTTCTTGCGAAGACGGGCGATGGTGCGATCCTTCTTCTTGCGCTGGAGGCGAAGATACTGACGATCCTTGACAAGCAGTGAGAAAGTCTGGGCCTTCTAGTCGGTAATGGCATTGTTGTGGTTGGCAAACTCTCTAGCATTGTCCAATTCCTTCTGGCGATCATACAGCAGGAAGTCAAGGTTCTCCACTTGACGCTTCAGCTCCGTATGACTAGGCATCTCCATAGGCATTCCCATGAAGTCACACCTTGCAAAGTGAGCAAAACAGGTTCCTTGAATTTGGTTGACACTAAGGGCACATAGACGTGCGAGAGCTTCATGCATTGCCCTGGCTAATCCATCTAGCCAGTTGTTCTCTCTGACAGAGAACTGGATTCTCCCGGACGTTGGTGCTTCTATGCTTCCTCGAAGATCAGCGGTGACCAGCCATCAGAATATCCTCTGGGGGTCTGGAAGTTGAGCTCCAAGAAACTCCGGATGGGCGTCCCAATAACTTAGCAAAGTGAATCTAGATCCCTCAAGATCGGTTGGCCTCCATTGCCCAACTGGTAGAACTTCTACTGAGTCTCCATCTACAAGAATTAAGGATGAGGAAGTTAGTGAAGTGATCAAGTGTGTCAAATTTTAGGTAGTAATGTAAGAATTGGAGGAACATGAATTTTTGAGAAAAAATGAATTCCCAAGGGTAAGAGAGGAAATAGTTTTTCATAAATACTCACTTTGGTTTTGAAATTAAGTTTTTGTTCAGACGTCCATTCTAACTAGGGACTCCTATGGTCAAGATGGCTCTGATACCAACTTGTCAACACACGGATTTTTAATCCCAGATGCCTGTTATGTCATACATCGCAATCCCAGGATTACCATTTTTGCGACACATAACAGATTGGATATCACAGTACATCATCCATTACAAACCATAAATAAGGTCTTACACAAACAAGGATCTCATGATCCAGTCTCAATACAACAAGCAGCGGAATGATAAATAAGCGTAGCGGTGGGGTCCATCTTCAGGGGTACAGGCAATGCTGACGAAGGAAGATAGTCCTAGTTATCATAGCCGTCCTGCAGGCCATCATCTTGGTAGTCCCTTCATAGTCTGGCCATGAGAATAGCCAGGGACAAAAGCCATGAGTACTCTTTAAGTACTCGCAAACTACCACTAACAAGTAGTATAGTTCTAGTGCAAAGTGTTAACTCTAAGTTTACTTATCAAGTTAAGTTTGAAACCTAAGCTGAGTTCGGAAACAAAGAAAGATAAAGTAAAGTTCTAGAATCACTTAAGTTGGGAAGCTAGTGTCATAGTCACAACCCTGTTGTGGTCAAGTCAAGATTCATCATTCATTTCATAAGTTATTTTGAAAACATCTGACAACAAAACAGTATGGCCACTCCAATTGTCCATAACCGCGGACGCGGCTATTCGAATAGTTTGACACTCTACAAAGGTGGTACACTTTCACCACAAGATTCGATACATCTGTCAGGGATAACCCTGAATCATCATACTTATTATGCAGATAATCAAACATAACCTTTCCTTTACACACCCTAGTATAAGCACCTCTCCTATGAGCATGGCCTCCCAACCATGACCATCTGTCATCTTGGGCACTGCATAGGTGGACAACATTGAGAGGTAGCCTTAGCTCAATCCTCTCCCGTGAGGGAACAAATAGTAATGCATATAAATTTCCGTCTAAGCCTTACCCAATTCAGGTATTGTGGTTATACGGTAAATTTGGAATGGTATCACATCCGAATCCAACCATCAGTTTTTATAAAAGCGCTAAGGCTCATGCCTCAACATTTTCGTCATCATAAACCATTTGTGTTTCTCAACACATGTCAAAACATTTAAATAGAAGGACTCATCATTCCAAGGTTTTCACAATTCATTTGCACCAAGTGTTCCCCTCTAAAGTGACTCAAGTTTTGACTTAGTTCTAAGCTACTAAGTTAAGAGTGTTCACTAAGGTGGATGCTAATCTCAATCTCATGCCATAGAATGACATCTAAAGTTAGCTAGATAGGTCAAGTTTTATACTCTTTATGCTACCTTCAAAACAATTAAAGGACTTTCGTAAAGTAAAGAAAGTAAAACTTGGAAATAAAACTTGGGGTAGGTAATAGTCAAAGTGGTATAACCAAAGCAGGACTAGTGCATCTTGCTCAGGTTATCTAGTTTAATTCTAGGTTGCTAAGTATTATACTTGCAAGTGTTATCTTGTATTGTTAATGATGGCTTGCCTTGTGCAGTGTAGTGGTTGAAGTTTTCTTCCTCCTCCTCTTAATAGAACTCCTCCTCCTTGAAAGCTTGGTCGGTACTATCGTCTATAAATACATACGGAGTACACAATCACCAAACAATGCTTAACTAGTCTAATTAGCAATCTAAGGCACACATTGGATGACATATTATCATCACGAGCATCACAAGGTTTTATTAACTAGTTTCATTCTTTTTATTTAAGAAAAGTAATTTCTACTCACTGAAAATATCTAAGATTTAATATTCTCCACTTAGAATATGGGATCATATGGACACATGTCATCACCACATATTCTAACATAAGGGAATGTGTTTTAAGGGTTGGATCACATTTACTTTGGTTTAAGTTTACTATTTAATGATTTAAAGTGACTAGAAATGCCTATATAGCATTGTTTTGGTACAAGTCCAAGTCACTGCATGTAAGCCTTAATATTATTACATATTCAGATAGGTATGGTTAAATGTGATTTTTGAGAGTTGGAATCAACTCAAAAGCTATTATGGTTGATTTTATAAAAATGTTTGAATGTGCAAATGCTTCTGTCTTGTTATTTTTACTAGGAGAGATCTCTAATTCTAAATGAATTAAATCCAATGGGCTTGAATAGATCTTTTCATTAGCTTTCTACAAAATTTGAATCACTCAATTTGGTTCAGTAAATCTTCCTGAATTGAATTTTGAACTAAGGGACAGAAGTGAGTTCAAACTAAAATAGAAAAACCTATATTTGAATTCGTGGGCTAGCGCGGGAAAGAAAACGGGCCGGCCCAGTGGCGCTCCATGGTGCGAATGACAACTGACAGGGGGGTCCTGCAGGTCAGCGACACATCAAACGCGAAGCGGTACAGGGCAATCTGGACGCTACGATTAGAACGCAGATCGATGACACACAGTCATCGTCGACGACGGACTCGTCGCTGGCGAGAACGAACCCTAAACGGCCAGCAGGGGTCTACCGGGGATGTACCAGGGCTCCAGCTACTACGGCGAGGCGGGCAAATGAACTGGTGGACGACGGCGAGCTCAGGCGACGTCGCGGAAGGGGCTGCGGTGGACAGAATCGACGACAGCTTCTCCTCCTCTACAACGGGCTCCTCCGGCGCAATTCCGGCGAACTATGGCTCGAGCGGCTCCGGCGAAAGGTGGGGAAGGATCAGTGATGAGAGGGGAGTGGAGTGGTGTGAGGAGTTTGTGCTTGGGAGGGCTCCTTTTATAGGGCGACAAGGGGACCGAACGGCACGACGGTGAGCTCTTCGGTGACGTTGATACAGGCGGCTAGAGGCATGGGCGGTATAGGCGGGCGGTGGCCTGCCTCCTGGCGGTGCTCTACGGCTTCAATGCTGTAACATCCCAAAACTTTTATCCAAGCTTATTAAGATCCATATCATCAAAATTAGGGTTAACAAACAACTTTTCCAATGAAAAATATGAAAGCATTCATATGTGTGTGCATGTAAATTGGGAGTTGATTTGAATTGCCATGATTAAGTGATCCATTGCTTGTAAAATGATCTTTAGGTGAAATAAACATCATCTAAATCATTCCCAAACTTTTCCCAAAGAAAAACAACTCAAAATGAATAATTGAAGTGAATGGTCATTTTGGCCAAATTAACTATCATGCCTAGTTTGGCTATTCCTAGTACGCAAAACCTAACAGAAACATTTGGAGATCTTTACACCCCTCGCTAGTACACATAATAAGGTACCAAGGCCCACCTTGTGATCTGCTAAAAACAATCAAATACTAATTTTAAATGACAGTTTAAAATTGAATGTATTTCATATGGGAAGATCCCACTATTTCAAAAACCACTCAAACAAGTTCAATTTTGAAAACCCTTGAAACCAGAGACTACCTAGTACTAGTGGAGCTCACTCAAAAATTTTGAACCCAAAATTCAAAAGTAAAGTTCATGCGGCCATTTCATCAAACACTTGGCAGGTAGAATTCAAACAAAACAAATTTCACTATTTTAAATAGTGTTCTGGCCAAACTTGTCTCCCATTTGACCCCCATTTGCTCCCATTATCTCCTAAAGATCTGACCATGCAATTACACCCCACTCCCCTACTCCCTAGTGACCTTGCCTTGCCATGTCGAGCCCCACCTCGCCGGCCAACTTGGTGGCCGCCGCAGCAGACCACCTCCCCCACTCTCTCCATGTCTAGCAGCTAGCCAGCACCTCACCGCCGCCCACTGTACCCTCCCTGAGCCAGGTCAAGCAGTGGACCACAGAGAAAACCCCGCGCCCAGTGCCACTGCGCCATGCCGAGCACGCGCCAGAGCGCCGCACCCGGAACGCGTGCAGAAGCCGCCGCTCGACCGTAGCCCGCGCCCACCGCGTCGCCATGACCCATGGAGCACGCCAGACATGCCCGTTCGCCGCCCAACGCACCATAGCCACCGCCCGCCGTCGAAACCGCCGCCTCTGTCGCTCAGAGCGCCAGCTCCGCCCGACCGCATACCAACGCCCATAAGCCCGCATGAAAGCCCTAGAGCACCGCCAGGAGACCGCACGTCGATCGCCACCCGCAGCCATGCCGCTAGCATCCCGTAGCCATGTCGCCACCGTCGACTGGCCATGCCGCGTTGTCCCGCCATTGAGCCTATAAAAGGAGAGCACCCCAACCGTTTGCAGCACACCACTCCACTCCCCTCACCTCACTGATCATCCCACACCTCTAGCCCGAGCACGGGGAGCAGCAGCTCACCGGAATTGTACCGGAGCAGGCCACCTCTGGAGGAGAAGGGCGCCGCTAATTGCGACCACCCCCAGAGCTGCCTCAACCGTCCCTGAGCTCGCCGTTGACCACCAGTCCGTTTGCTCGCCTCGCCGTCGTCGCTGGAGCCCTGGTACGCCCCCTATGCACCCCCACTGAGCGGCTAGGGTTAGAGCTCGTCGGTGACAGGTCCGTCGTCGACGACGATCCCCATCCGTTGATCCCTGTTCTAATCCAACGCCCCACATCGCCCGTGCTTGCCGCGTTATGAGCCATCGACGGTGGACCCCCAGTCAGGTGAGCCCGTCTTGTAGAGTGACACTGGTCGGCTTAAGCGTTTCAGCGTGACCCATTTAGTTTGAATTAGGATTTATCTTTTTAGTTTAAACTTAGTTCTATCCCTTAGTTCAAAATTCAATTTAGAGAGATTTACAAATCCAAATTAAGTGATTCCAATTTTTTTGGAGAGTTACTGAAAAGATCTATCCAAGCCCGTTGGATTTCAATCATTTAGAGTTATAGATCTCTCCTAGTAAAAATAATAAAACAGAAGCATTTGCACCTTGCAACATTTTTATAAAATCAACCAAGTTAGCTTTTGAGTTGATTCCAACTCTCAAAAATCACATTTCATCATACCTATCTGAATATTTAATAATATTAGGATTTACATGCAGTGACTTTGGACTAGTACCAAAATAATGCTATATAGGCATTTCTAGTCACTTTAAATCATTAAATAATGAACTTAAACCAAAATAGTTATGATCCAACCCTTAAATTACATTCCCACATGTTAGAATATGTGGCGATGACATGTGTCCACATGATCCCATATTTTAAGTGGTGAATATTAAATCTTAGTTAATTTTTCAATGAGTAGAAATTACTTTTCTAAAATAAAAAGGAGGAAACTATGGAATAAAACTTGTGATGCTTGTGATGAGAATAGATCATCAATTGCGTGCCTTAGAGTACTAAATTAGACTAGTTAAGTATTGTTTGTTGATTGTGTACTCCGTATGTATTTATAGAAGATAGTACCGACCAAGCTTACGAGGAGGAGGAGTGCTACCAAGAAGAAGAAGAAAACTTCAACCACTACACCAACCAAGGCAAGCTATTGTTAGCAAGCTAGAATTAAGCTAGATGAATGAGCAAAGATGCCTTAGGAATGGTTTGGTCACACCACTTTGACTATTACTACCCCAAGTATTACCTTACAAGCTTTACTTCCTTTACTTTACACAAAGCCCCTTAATTGTTTTGAAGGTAGCATAAAGAGTATAAAACTTGACCTATCTAGATAGCTTTAGATGTCATTCTATGGCATGAGATTGAACCCATAATCTTTCCACCTTAGTGAACACTCTTAACTTAGTAGTTTAGAGTAGATCAAAAACTTGAGTCACTTTAGATGGGAACACTTGGTGAAAATGAATTGTGAAAACCTTGGAATGATGAGTCATTCTATTGAGATATTTTGACATGTCTTGAGAAACAAAAATGGTTTATGAGGATGAAAATGTTGAGGCATGAGCCTTAGCCCTTTTGTAAAACTGATGGTTGGATTCGGATGCGATACCATTCCAAATTTACCATACAACCACACTACCTGAATTGGGTAAGGCTTAGCCGGAAGTTTATATGCATTAGCATTAGTTCCCTCGTGGGAGAGGTTTGAGCTGAGGCTACCTCTCAATGTTGTCCACCTATGCAGTGCCCAAGATGACTGATGGCCATGGTTGGGAGGCCATGCTCATAGGAGAGGTGCTTATACTAGGGTGTGTAAAGGAAAGGTTATGTTTGATTATCTGCAAACTAAGTATGATGATTCAGGGTTGTCCCTGACAGATGTATCGAATCTTGTGGTGAAAGTGTACCACCTCTGCAGAGTGTCAAACTATTCGAATAGCCGCGTCCGCGGTTATGGACAGTTGGAATGGCCATACTGTTTCGTTGTCAGATGTTTTAAAAACTACTTATGAAATGAATGATGAATCTTGACTTGACCACAACAGGGTTGTGCTTATGATAATAGCTTCCCAACTTAAGTGATTCTAGAAGTTTATTTTATCTTTCTTTGCTTCAGAACTCAGCTTAGGTTTCAAACTTAACTTTATAATTAAACTTAGATGTAGCACTTTAACTTAGCACTATACTACTCGTTAGTGGTAGTTTGCGAGTACTTAAAGAGTACTCATGGCTTTTGTCCCAGGCTATTCTCATGGCCAGACTATGAAGGAGACTACCAAGATGATGGCCAGTAGGACGGCTATGATAGCTAGGACTATCTGCCTTCGTCAGCATTGCCTGTGCCCCTGAAGATGGACCCCACCGCTAAGCTTATCTTTTATTTCCGCTGCTTGTTGTATTAAGACTGGATCCTGAGATCCTTATTTGTGTAAGACCTTATGTATGGTTTGTAATGGATGATGTACTGTGATATCCAATCCGTTATGTCTCGCAAAAATGGTAATCCTGGGATTGCGAGGTATGGCATAATGGGCATCTGGGATTAAAAATCCGGGTGTTGGCAAGTTGGTATTAGAGCCATCCTGACCATAGGAGACCCTAGTTAGAATGGACGTCCGAACCAAAGTGAGTATTACGCAAAACTATCTCCTCTCTTATCCTTGGGAATTCTTTCTTTCTCAAAAATTCATGTTCCTCAAAAGTCTTACATTACTACTTAAAATTTGACACACTTGATCACTTCACTAATTTCCTCATCCTTAATTCTTGTAGATGGAGACTCGGTTCAGCAAGTTTTACCAGTTCAGAAACGGAGGTCAACTGATCTTCGAGAGGGATCTGGATTCACTGTCAGAGTTATTGGGACGCCCGCATCCGGAGTTTCTTGGAGCTCAACTTCCAGGACCCCCAAGAGGAGACCTACAGTGGCTAGTCACCGCTGATCTTAGAGGAAGCATCGAAGCACCAACTTCCGGGAGAATTCAGTTCTCCGTGAGAGAGAACAACTGGCTAGATGGATTAGCCAGGGCAATGCATGAAGCTCTCGCACGTCTATGTGCCCTCAGCGTCAACAAAATCCAAGGAACCCGTTTTGCTCACTATGCAAGACGTGACTTCATGGGAATGTCGATGGAGATGCCAAGTCACCCAGAGTTGAGGCGTCAAGTGGAGAATCTTGACTTCTTGCTGCACGACGGCAGGAACCGGACAATGCCGTGGAGTTAGCCAACCATAACCTTGCCATTGCCGACGAAGGCCTGGACTTTCGCCTTTGCCGTCTAGGATCGCCAGTCTCTTTGCCGCCAGCGTGCCAAGAAGGATCGCACCATCGCCCGTCTTCGCAAGAAGGTGGCCGACCTCGAGAAGACCGTCAAGGAGCAGGAAGCTCAGCTTGCCGCCAAGGAAGAAGAAGATGAGGGTGAAGACATCTAGGGAGACATGAATTCTTACCTCAGCAATGATGATGACTTTCTAGAGGAGGATGTTGTGGACTTCTACACTGACGATGAGGACTCCGACTTTATCGACGATGAGTAGATGCACTAGAGCATTGTCGTAGCATGAGATGTATCGGTTCCACTGTATCGTAGCTTGCAGAATGGTTCTTCAAACCATCTGTTTTCCTTTGTTTGTTTTGGTGTGTGTTGTATCGTGTGTTTGTTTGCATGAATGAAATGGAGTTAGTTGAAAAACCTGAGTCTAACTCAAAGTTTTAGCTTTGAAACCAAAACCATGAACCTTAGAATTTCCCTCTTACCCCTATATCTATCTCAATCCTCAGATGACTCGTGGAAACCAAGGAGGGAGCTGCTCGTCGCAGGACCCAATGCTGCAGACCTTGCAGAATCTCATCGCAGACAGAGAAGCAAGTAGGGCAGGACGTCAAGCCAACTTAGCAACACTACAGCAGATCGCCCAGATGGCTCTCAACAACCAAGGGCATGGAAATCAGGATCACCATGGATCCAAACTCAAAAAAATTGAGAATACCAATCCCCCAATCTTCAACCAATCTGAAAACCCATTAGATGCTGATGACTGGTTGCAAACGATGGAAAACAACCTAGAAGTTGTAGGAGTTAATGAAAATGAGAAAGTTCTCTTTGCCACCCACTATCTGGCAGGAGATTCAAGAGCTTGGTGGACTAGTATCTGCAATATGAACCATGGTCAGGTTATGACATGGGAAGCATTCAAAGTCAAGTTCAGCCGCACCCACGTGCCGCAGGGTCTAGTCAACCGAATGAGAGATGAGTTCCGTGAATTGAAGCAAGGAAGAATGACTGTGGTGGAGTACGATGATTCACTCACTTGCCAGATATGCACCTGATGAGATCAACACGGAGGCCAAGAAGAAGGAGAGATTCTTGAACGGACTGCATGATGAGATGCAGACTGTCCTCGTCAACATCCATTTTTAGGATCTCGAAGAGCTAGTCGACTCTGCCATTCAGATGGAAGGGAAGATTAATCAGGCAAACGACAACTGCAAACGTCGTATGATGCAGCAATCAGGATCCAGCAGTCACCAGAAGTACCATCCCAAACCCTCACCAGGATATGCACCAAGGAACAACCGACCCCCAATGTCTCGCCCAAGCTACCCCAACCGTAGCGGAGGAAATGTGAAGTCCGGAGGAAACCATCACAACTCCGGCAACGCCAACAATTTCAACCGTGCACCTCCCAAGAGCAACAACAACAACACTGCACCCAGAACTAGCAGCAATGTTGTGCCTGTCGCAGCAAAGGACAAGTCCCAGATCACTTGTTTCGAGTGTGGAGTGAAGGGTCACTACTCCAATGAGTGTCCCAAGAAGACTGCCGCCAATGCCACTGTGAATGCCCCAGCTCAACAGCAGCGTCGTGTTCAACCAGGAAGAAGGTTTGCCCCAGGAAACCCTCACAACCGCAATGGTCGTCTCTTCCACATGAACGCAGAAGAACCCAAGAAGCGCCAGATGTAGTGCTAGGTATGTTTTCTGTCAACTCAGTTTTAGCAAGAGTATTGTTTGATTCGGGAGCATCACATTCATTTGTCACCGAAGAATTTGCATGCACTAGTAAGATTCAACCAACCAACCTGAAGCATGTCATGATAGTTCAAATCCCCGGTTCAACTACAAAAGCTAGAAAAATTTGCAAAGCTGTGCCTATCAGAATACATGGGATAGATTTTTATGCCAACCTAATAGTACTTGGAAACAAAGGATTGGAAGTAGTACTAGGTATGGAATGGATGTCAAGGCATAAAGGACTGATAGACTGTGCTAAGAAAGCCATCACCATGACCAGTAGTTCTAGAGTAACAGTAGAACATATCTCTGAAACCTTACCCCATCAATTCAAGTGCAACAAGAGTCTAGCCCTACCCACCATAGACCAGGTCAGAGTAGTCTGTGAATACCCCGACGTATTCCCAGATGAATTGCCAGGTATGCCCCCGGATAGGGATATTGAGTTCATTATCGAACTAATCCCTGGAACCGGACCTATTGCCCAGAGACCCTATAGCATGAACCCCTTAGAGTTAGTTGGGTTGAAGAAGCAGTTAGATGCCATGTTAGCAACAGGCTTGATTCAGCCAAGTGCATCGCCATGGAGATCACCAGTGTTATTCGTCGACAAGAAAGATTGAGGCAATTGTCTGTGTACAGATTACAGAAAGTTGAATGACGTCACCATCAAGAACAAGTACCCCTTGCCAAAGATAGAGGATCTATTTGATCAGTTGACTAGAGCCCAGGTATTCTCAAAGATTGATCTTAGGACTGGTTATCACCAACTTAAGATTCGTGCAACGGATATTCCAAAGACCGCCTTTACTACTCGCTATGGTTTATACGAGTATAAGGTTATGTCTTTTGGATTAACCAATGCCCCTGCTTATTTCATGAACCTCATGAATAAGATCTTTATGAATTTCCTAGATAAGTTTGTAGTTGTATTTATCGACAACATCCTTATCTACTCCAAGTCAGAAGAAGAGCATGAGCAACATCTGAGAATCATCCTAGAAACCCTGAGAGAGCATCAGTTATATGCCAAGTTCAGCAAGTGTGAGTTTTGGCTGAAAGAAGTAGGATTCCTAGGACATATTGTGTCTGCCGGACGAGTCTCTGTTGATCCCGCCAAGATCAAAGATGTTGAAGAATGGGAAGCCCCAACCACTCAAACCCAAGTCCGTGCATTTCTCGAATTAGCGGGATACTATCGCAAGTTCGTAGAAGGATTCTCGAGCATCGCCAGACCCATGACCCAATTGCTGAAGAAGGACAAGAAGTTTGAATTGACAGACAAGTGTGAAGCCAGTTTCCAAGAGCTGAAGAAGAGATTGATATCAGCCCTAATATGGATCATGCCAGATATCAAGAAGCCATTTGATGTATATTGTGATGCATCCAAGATTGGTCTCGGATGTGTATTGATGCAAGAAGGCAAAGTCATCGCTTATCTATCTCGACAGTTGAAGCAGCATGAGCAGAACTATCCGACCCATGATCTTGAATTAGCAGTCGTAGTGCTGGCATTGAAGACATGGCGTCATTATCTGATGGGTAATCGCTGTGAGATTTACTCAGATCATAAGAGCTTGAAGTATATTTTCACTCAGAAGGAGCTGAATATGAGGCAAAGGAGATGGATAGAGTTAATCAAGGATTATGACCTTGACATTCACTATCACCCTAGCAAAGCCAATGTGGTAGCGGATGCTCTTAGCAGATTGCCGTGTAGGCTTAACACCATGATCAGGGAGAAGCAGCCAAGTTTGTATGAGGAGTTGGAGCAGTTCAGGACTGAGTTAGTTAGCAAAGGATTCTTAGCTAGCATTGAACTTCACCCACTTTGATTAGCCAAATCAAGGAAGCCCAGAAGGGGAATGAAAGTATCGACGGAATCAAACGTCGTATGGGTACAGGAAAGGTACCTGGATTCACTGCAGACAAAGAAGGAGTACTGTGGTACAAAGGACGTATCTGTGTGCCAGCCGATTCGGAACTGAAGCAAGTTGTCATGAAGGAAGCTCATGATACTCTTTATTCTATCCACCCCAAAGGAACGAAGATGTATCAGGATTTGAAAGAGCAATTTTGGTGGCACAAGATGAAGAGAGAAATCGGAAGCTACATCGCCAAGTGTGACATCTGTCAAAGAGTCAAAGCAGAACACCAGAGACCTGCAGGGCTGTTGCAACCATTGCAGATTCCGGAATGGAAATGGGATTCCGTCGGAATGGACTTTATCACCAGTTTGCCTACTTCTAGTAGGGGAAATGACTCAATCTGGGTCATAGTTGATAGACTGTCCAAGGTAGCCCACTTCATACATGTCAAGACTACCTACCAAAGTGCGAAGCTAGCAGAACTGTACATTGCTAGGATTGTTAGTCTGCATGGAACCCCCAAGACCATAGTATCAGATTGAGGAACCCAGTTTACCTCGAGATTTTGGCAGAAAGTTTAGGAAGGATTGGGAACCAAGTTGAACTTCAGCACCACGTATCACCCGCAAACAGATGGACAGACTGAGAGAGTCAACCAAATCTTAGAGGATATGCTTAGAGCTTGTGTGTTGGAATATGGATCAAAATGGGAAGACTGCCTGTCTTCCGCAGAATTCTCATATAACAACAGTTATCAAGCTAGTTTGCAAATGGCACCAGTTGAGTTCCTATACGGAAGGAAGTGTCGTACCCCTTTGAATTGGTCGCAAGTAGGAGAGAGTCAGATTTTTGGACCTGACATTCTCCGAGAAGCCGAAGAGAAAGTTCACAAAGTCCGTGAGCACCTCAAGACCGCCCAATCCAGACAGAAGAGTTATGCTGACAAGAGAAGGAGAGACCTGACTTTCAATGTCCGAGATTTTGTATATCTCAAGGTTTCACCATTGAAGGGAACTCAACACTTTAGTCTGAAAGGAAAGTTAGCCCCCAGATATATCGGGCCCTTCAAGATTCTGAACCGTCGAGAAGTATCGTATCAACTAGAACTGCCTGAAGAGATGTCAGCCATCCACAATGTGTTCCATATCTCGTTACTTCACAAATGCCTAGAAGTGCCGGAGAAGACTGAAGTTTTTAAGAACATCGATCACAGACCTGTGGATATCAACAAGGACCTAACATATCGTGAAGTGCCTATCCGTATCTTAGAAGAAGCTTACCGAACCACTAGGACCAGGAGTATCAAATTTCTCAAGATTCAGTGGAGCAACCATACCGAGGAGGAAGCCACCTGGGAGCGCGAAGATTACATTAGGACAGAGTTCCCAGATCTCTTTAGTTCCTAGTTTTCTCTGTAAATCTCGGGACGAGATTTTGTTTAAGGGGTGAAGGTTTGTAACATCCCAAAACTTTAATCCAAGCTTATTAAGATCCAAATCATCAAAATTAGGGTTAATAAAAAACTTTTCCAATGAAAAATATGAAAGCATTCATATGTGTGTGCATGTAAATTAGGAGTTGATTTGAATTGCCATGATTAAGTGATCCATTGCTTGTAAAATGATCTTTAGGTGAAATAAACATCATCTAAATCATTCCCAAACTTTTCCCAAAGAAAAACAACTCAAATGAATAATTGAAGTGCATGGTCATTTTGGCCAAATTAACTATCATGCCTACTTTGGCTATTCCTAGTACTCAAAACCTAATAGAAACATTTGTGGATCTTTACACCCCTTGTTAGTACACGTAATAAGGTACCAAGGCCCACCTTGTGATCTGCTAAAAACAATCAAATACTAATTTTAAATGACAGTTTAAAATTGAATCTATTTCATATGGGAAGATCCCACTATTTCAAGAACCACTCAAACAAGTTCAATTTTCAAAACCCTTGCAACCAGAGACTACCTAGTACTAGTGGAGCTCACTCAAAAATTTTGAACCCAAAATTCAAAAGTAAAGTTCATGCGGCCATTTCATCAAACACTTGGTAGGCAGAATTCAAACAAAACAAATTTCACTATTTTAATTAGTGTTCTGGCCAAACTTGTCTCCCATTTTACCCCCATTTGCTCCCATTGTATCCTAATGATCTAACCATGCAATTACACCCCACTCCCTTACCCCCTAGTGACCTTGCCTTGCCATGCCGAGCCCCACCTCACCGGCCAACTTGGTGGCCGCCGCATCAGACCACCTCCCCCACTCTCTCTATGTCTAGTAGCTAGCCAGCACCTCACCGCCGCCCACTGTCCCCTCCCTGAGCCAGGTCAAGCAGTGGACCACCGAGAAAACCCCGCGCCCAGTGCCACCGCGCCATGCCGAGCACGCGCCAGAGCGCCGCACCCGGCACGCGTGCACAAGCCGTCGCTCGACCGCAGCCCGCACCCACTGCGTCGCCACGACCCAGGGAGCATGCCAGACATGCCCGTTCGCCGCCCAACGCACCACAGCCACCGCTCTCCGTCGAAATTGCCGCCTCTGCCGCTCAGAGTGCCATCTCCGCCCGACCGCATACCACCGCCCATAAGCCCGCATTAATGCCCTAGAGCACCACCAGGAGACCGCGCGTCGATTGCCACCCGCAGCCATGCTGCTAGCAGCCCGTAGCCATGTCGCCACCATCCACTGGCCATGCCGCACTGTCCCGCCGTTGAGCTTATAAAAGGAGAGCACCCCCAACCGTTTGTAGGACACCACTCCACTCCCCTCACCTCACTGATCGTCCCACACCTCTAGCCGGAGCACGGAGAGCAGCAGCTCGTCGGAATTGTACCGGAGCAGGCCACCTCTGGAGGAGAAGGGCGTCGCTGATTGCGACCACCCCCGGAGCTGCCTCGACCGTCCCTGAGCTCGCCGTCGACCATCAGTCCATTTGCCCGCCTCGCCGTCGTTGCTGGAGCCCTGGTACATCCCCTATGCACCCCCACTGAGCCGCTAGGCTTAGAGTTCGCCGGCGACAGGTCCGTCATCGACGACGATCCCCATCCGTTGATCCCTGTTCTAATCCAACGCCCACATCGCCCCATACCGCTTCGCGCGTCATGAGCCACTGACCGGTGGACCCCCCTGCCATTTGAGCCCTGTGTAAGTGACAGGGCCGCTCGTTAGCTTCGTTCAGCGTTCACACCCATTTAGTTTGAATTAGGATTTATCTTTTTAGTTTAAACTTAGTTCTATCCCTTAGTTCAAAATTCAATTCAGAGAGATTTACAAATCCAAATGAAACGATTCCAATTTTGTTGGAAAGCTACTGAAAAGATATATCCAAGCCTGTTGGATTTAATTCATTTAGAGTTATAGATCGCCCCTAGTAAAAATAATAAAACAGAAGCATTTGCACCTTGCAACATTTTTATAAAATCAACCAAGTTAGCTTTTGAGTTGATTCCAACTCTCAAAAATCACATTTCATCATACCTATCTGAATATTTCATAATATTAGGATTTACATGCAGTGACTTTGGACTAGTACCAAAATAATGCTATATAGGCATTTCTAGTCACTTTAAATCATTAAATAATGAACTTAAACCAACATAGTTATGATCCAACCCTTAAATTACATTCCCACATGTTAGAATATGTGGTGATGACATGTGTCCACATGATCCCATATTTTAAGTGGTGAATATTAAATCTTAGTTAATTTTTCAATGAGTAGAAATTACTTTTCTAAAATAAAAAGGAGGAAACTATGGAATAAAACTTGTGATGCTTGTGATGAGAATAGATCATCAATTGCGTGCCTTAGAGTACTAAATTAGACTAGTTAAGTATTGTTTGGTGATTGTGTACTCCGTATGTATTTATAGAAGATAGTACCGACCAAGCTAACGAGGAGGAGGAGTGCTACCAAGAAGAAGAAGAAATCTTCAACCACTGCACCAACCAAGGCAAGCTATTGTTAGCAAGCTAGAATTAAGCTAGATGAATGAGCAAAGATGCCTTAGGCATGCTTTGGTCACACCACTTTGACTATTACTACCCCAAGTATTACCTTACAAGATTTACTTCCTTTACTTTACACAAAGCCCCTTACTTGTTTTGAAGGTAGCATAAAGAGTATAAAACTTGACCTATCTAGATAGCTTTAGATGTCATTCTATGGCATGAGATTGAACCCATAATCTTTCCACCTTAGTGAACACTCTTAACTTAGTAGTTTAGAGTAGATCAAAAACTTGAGTCACTTTAGATGGGAACACTTAGTGAAAATGAATTGTGAAAACCTTGGAATGATGAGTCATTCTATTGAGATGTTTTGACATGTATTGAGAAACACAAATGGTTTATGAGGATGAAAATGTTGAGGCATGAGCCTTAGCCCTTTTATAAAACTGATGGTTGGATTCGGATGCGATACCATTCCAAATTTACCGTACAACCACACTACCTGAATTGGGTAAGGCTTAGCCGGAAGTTTATATGCATTAGTATTAGTTCCCTCGCGGGAGAGGTTTGAGCTGAGGCTACCTCTCAATGTTGTCCACCTATGTAGTGCCCAAGATGAATGATGGTCCGGGTTGGGAGGCCATGCTCATAGGAGAGGTGCTTATACTAGGGTGTGTAAAGGAAAGGTTATGTTTGATTATCTACATACTAAGTATGATGATTCAGGGTTGTCCCTGACGGATGTATTGAATCTTGTGGTGAAAGTGTACCACCTCTGCAGAGTGTCAAACTATTCGAATAGCCGCTTCCGTGGTTATGGAAAGTTGGAATGGCCATACTGTTTCGTTGTCAGATGTTTTAAAAACAACTTATGAAATGAATGATGAATCTTGACTTGACCACAACAGGGTTGTGCTTATGATAATAGCTTCCCAACTTAAGTGATTCTAGAACTTTATTTTATCTTTCTTTGCTTCAGAACTCAGCTTAGGTTTCAAACTTAACTTTATAATTAAACTTAGATGTAGCACTTTAACTTAGCACTATACTACTCGTTAGTGGTAGTTTGCGAGTACTTAAAGAGTACTCATGGCTTTTTTACCTGGCTATTCTCATGGCCAGACTATGAAGGAGACTACCAAGATGATGGCCAGCAGGACGGCTATGATAACTAGGACTATCTCGCCTTCGACATTGCTGTGCCCCTGAAGATGGACCCCACCGCTACGCTTATCTTTTATTTTCGCTGCTTGTTGTATTAAGACTGGATCCTGAGATCCTTATTTGTGTAAGACCTTATGTATGGTTTGTAATGGATGATGTATTGTGATATCCAATCCGTTACGTCTCGCAAAAATGGTAATCCTGGGATTGCGAGGTATGGCATAAAGGGCATCTAGGATTAAAAATCCGGGTGTTGACAAATGCGTGGCTAGGTGCGGTGGCGTTTGGTAGGGAGCGTCCCGCGCTCTGGGAGATAGAGGCGGTGCTCTACGACTGTGGGTCGCGCGGCGGCGCACGACCATGTCTGGAGGGGTGTTGGGGTCGAGGCGGAGCGGTGTGCACGGTATTAGGTCGAGGGACGGTCTGTGGCATGCTGGTGGCTAACGCGCTCTGGCGAGCTCGCAGAGAGAATGGGCGGCGGTGTTGGGGTGTGGTCCAGGGGCTGGCTGGGCTTGGGGAAGGGGCAGGGAGGTGCGGTAGGGTTAGGCGGAGCTAGTGGTGGTGCTGGAACGGCGCGACTTGGTCTGTGGCACATTTCACTCTTCTCGCCGCGGTGACCAAAAAGGGGCGACGCTCCACTACTGCTGCAGCTGAGGGGTAGGCCGGTGATGACTTGGTTGGACTCAGGGGGGACAAGGGAGACAATGGCTTAAGTAGAAACAGTAATAGTTAGGCAGTTTAATTTCTGTCTGCAAGGTGTTTGTAGAAATGGCCGAAAGAATTCAAGTTTTGAATTTTTAGATGATTTTTGGTGGAGTTGCTAGGCACATGCTTAAGCATCTATGGTTGCTTGGGATTTGAAAATGGAGCTCATTTGAGTGGTTTTTGAATAATTGGGATCTTCTCATATGAACTACATTCAATTTTCAAATGCCATTTAAAATTAGTGTTTGAAAGTTTTTGGTAGATCACAAAGTGGGCCTTGGTACATCATTACATGTACTAGCAAGGGGTGCAAAGATCCACATTTGTTTCTGTCAGGTTTTGAGTTGTAGGAAAAGCCAAAGTAGGCATCCTAGTTAAAATGACACAAATGACCATTTGGTTATTTTATTCATTTTGATTTGTTTTTCTTTGGGATTTGTTTGGGAATGATCTAGATGATGTTTATTTCACCTAAGAATCATTTTACAAGCAATGGATCACTTAATCATGGCAATTCAAATCAACTCCTAAATTATATGCACACACATATGAATGCTTTAATATTTTTAATTGGAAAAGTTTTTGTTAACTCTAAATTTGATGATTTGGATCTTGATCTCTTGGATTAAAGTTTTGGGATGTTACACATGTGGATCAATGTGGTCTAGGAAAATAACACATGCAATGATACTAGTGGTCAATGTGGTTTAGGAAAAGAACACATCCAATGACTCTAGGTGATCCATGTGTCAAACCATGGTCATAGAGACCAAAAGCAGATAGGAAGAGCAGCTTCTATATTGCATGTTGCACCAGTGAGGCAGAAGTGGCATCATAGACTGCACTAGAGTGTGTGTGGTCATGTGGATCAAGGTGGTTTAGGAAAAGAACACATGCAATAACTATAGGTGATCCATGTGTCAAACCATGTTCAAAAAGACCAAAAGCTGATAGGAAGAGCAGCTTCCGCATTGCATGTTGCACCAGTGAGGCAGAAGTTGCATTACAGAATGCATTGGAGTGTGTCTGACATGTGGATCAATGTGGTCTAGGAAAATAACACATGCAATGACTCTAGGTAATCCATGTGTCAAACCATGGTTAAAGAGACCAAAAGCACATAGGAAGAGCAGCTTCCACATTGCATGTTGCACGAGTGAGGTAGAAGTTGCATTAGAGAATGCACTAGTGTGTCTTGGGTCATGTGGATCAATGTGGTCTAGGAAAATAACACATGCAATGACACTAGTGATCAATGTGGTTTAGGAAAAGAACATATGCAATGACTCCAGGTGATCCATGTGTCAAACCATGGTCACAGAGACCAAAATTACATAGGAAGAGCAGCTTCCACATTGCATGTTACAGTAGTGAGGCAGAAGTTGTATCACAGAATGCACTGGAGTGTCTGTGGTCATGTGGATCAATGTGGTCGAGTAAAATAACACATGCAATGACTCTACGTTATCCATGTGTCAAACCATGGTCACAGAGACCAAAAGAACATAGGTAAGGCAGCTTCCATATTGCATGTTGCTCAAGTGAGGCAGAAGTTGCATCACAAAATGCACTTGAGTGTGTGTGGTCATGTGGATCAATATGGTCTAGGAAAAAAACACATGCAATGACTATAGGTTATCCATGTGTCAAACCATGGTCACAGAGACCAAAAGAAAATAGGAAGAGCAGCTTCCACATTGCGTGTTGCACCATGGTCACACAGATTTCTGCCATTATTTGCATTTGCCTCTTAATCTCTTTCTCTTTGAGTTGTCTTTGATCATTTGAGCTTTTTAAAGGAAGTGCTACAGTAGCTTTTATTTTAATGGAAGTTTTATTTGTGTTGTAACTGAACCAAAAGACTTAGTATCTTGAGTGCACTAATGTTGCTAATGAAGATTGTGTGAAGTTTTGTATGAAGGAAAATTTTAAGTGTAGGGAAGAGTAATGTGATAAGATGAAGTATGGACAAAAGGTCAAGGTTGGGGATGCCACCCGTATCACCCCAAGAAATATCCAAGAAGTACAAGCATCAAATATTGGGGATGCCCAAGGCATCCCCTTCTTCATCAATAAAAATCTCAGGTTTCTTCCAAACATTTCATTTTTATTGTTTCATGCACAGTTGTGTTGTTCTTGGAGTGTCTTTGTTTTTTGTTTTTGGTTTTCATTTGCTTATTGTGCTTAGTTTGCTTGCATAAATTGGTTGGACCCCCTCATTCATACATTAGTTTTCAAATAAGTTGGTTTGGATTGGAAAAGAGTAGGAAAAGTTCATGCTTAAGTGGTAAAAAGGAGCTTGTTTGTGACTGTGGCCTATGCTTTGTCATGTCATGCCTGATATTGTTTTGTCTTTATGCTTAGTGATTTTTGCTGTAGCATGACATGTTATAAACAATTGAGATTGCTTAATGTGCCTTGATAGAATCATGCGTTGTTTTAGCATATTAAAGCATAGTATTGTGGTAGTCTCCTTTGATGCTTTATTTGGGTTTACTTGGCACATGCTCACACCATGTTAATACTATACCAAGTCACCATAGCCTCTATGATCCTTTAGTTTTTGATTTGTAATATCACTTTATGCTTTAATTAATGATGTTTTGTCACTTTGCATGATTATGGCCATTAATGCTCTTTTAGTTGGTCGCTCCTAGTCTTTTGCTAGCCTCCATACCAATTATGAGTTCCACTCATGCATCCAAATCCAAATAAAACCAAGTTATTCCAAAGAGTCCACCATACCTACCTATTAGCATTTGCTATTCCAAGTATATTCATGTTTTTATCTACCTTCCGAATTAAACTTGTTATGTGAAAATTAGTGATTAAAGCTCTCACGAACTTGATGGCACACTTTACTTTTCTTGCCCCTAATAAACTTGAACCATTGTGTCATCTATGTTGTATATGCTTGCACTTATACGTTGGGATTAGCAGAACCATGCTTACATGGGGAACGCTTTCAACATTGCACTTGTACATTGTACCCAATTGATATCATGCTCTTTTGTTTATGGATGTCGTCGGTGTGAAATGAAAGGGGAACTTGTAAGTCCATGAAGTTATGTATGTGTGTTAGAGAAACGCCTGGGCGGCTGGTCTAATCCATGCCTAATCATGGTGGAAACCTGCAACGTAACCATAATGACCAATCTATGAAGCATTCTTCTTATAAAAAAGAGATAGAAATTGAGAAAAAAAGAGAAAAAAAAAGATGAGAAAAGAGGAAAGATAGAAAAAGCACCATTTCCCAAGGTAAATAAGAAGATGCTGAGATGCTTATTGTCAACTTGCCTTGTCATTTTGATATGGGGATCCTTCTGGGCAAGGGGTACCCCGTTGGTGGTTCTCTATGATACACATGTACTTACTATGACAAGAACTTACCGGTAACTAAACTTGAGTAGCATGAGGAGCGGCCCTCGTATTCAAGGGACATGAGATTGCCACCTTATACTTTGTCAAGCATATACTCCATAATTTGCTCACTTTAACCTTAATCACTTCAAGATGCTTCTGATAGGGGCAATGAGAGCTGAAAGCTATTAAGTACCATAATTTCTGGAAGCTCTTTATGAGACTTGAATCCATGCTTCCTTCTATGAAGGCCTTTCTTTTACTTTTATGTTGAGTCTCCATCTTCTATCTTTATGCACCTGTTAAGAGAGCATAGTGGACATTCTTAGTTTAATGTGCATTGTCCCAAGACTTGTTGATTGATTCATAACTTTGACATTGCTTGTTCTTAAACTATTTGTATCTAGTCACCCTTATGAACTTTGAAGGTGTCCTATGCATTTATGTTTGCTACACTATGAGGGACAAGCTGATACCATTCTCATTATGTTTTCTTTATGTCAAACAAACAAACGTCTTTCAAAGCATTGTTATTCATGAATCTTTTGTTTGTACCTTTTCATGTTATGACATAGTTTCTATGTCTTATTGTTAGAACTATATCTTTCATGCTATGTTAATGTACTATGATCCCAGCTATCAATGTTTTATAAATGCCTTGATCAAGATTGTGATGGTGCATGTAACCTCAAAAATTATTCTTATCTTTTATCACTTACCTACTCGAGGACGAGCAGGAGTTAAGCTTGGGGATGTTGATACGTTGCAAACGTATCTATAATTTTTGATGTTCCATGCTTGTTTTATATCTACTTTCTTATGTTTTGTCCACACTTTGGAGTACTTTTACACATTTTTTGGAACTAACCTATTAAAAAGATGCCACAGTGCCAGTTGCCTGTTTTCTTCTGTTTTTGGTTCCAAAAAAAGCCAGAAAATGAATATTCTCGGAATTGGATCGGACAAAAGCCAAAGTCGATATTTTACTGGAAGTCTCACGGAGCCAGAAGACGAGACGGAGAGGTGCCAGGGGCTGGCCACACCATGTGGTGGTGTGGGCCACCCTGGCCATGCCACCAGGTGGTGTGGGCCCCTAGTCCAGCCTCTGACATCGCCCTTTCGCCTATAAGAAGCCTCCGATGCAGAAACCCTAAAAGAATCTAGCCTCCAGCCACGAAAAGTTCCATGGCGCCGCCACCGAAGGGAGATTCAGACGAAAGTCTGCTTCCGCACTGCCGGGATGGGGAAGTGCCCCCGGAGCCATCTCCATCGATCTCCACCACCATCTCCATCGTCGTTGCTGATTCCCATGATGAGGAGGGAGTAGTTCTCTCTCAAGGCTAAGGGCTCTACCGGTAGCTATGTGTTCATCTCTCTCTCTATGCATGATCTTATGAGATCATGAGCTTTGTAATCTATAGATCTATTCTTCTACTCAAGTGCTTTAATGAATCTCTTCTTGTCCCCACGTGTGTGAACTTGACATTGTGCACACCGTGTGGCACTTTGGCTAAGGTTACATAAACTTGTTATGAGTTATATTTGGAGTTGGTTGTCTCTATGAAATTGTGGTGTTTGTTGGAACCATCTAGCACGCAAGGTGACAGTGTGGGGTTATCTAGATGGGGAAGGTGAACTTTGAGGAGTGTTGTTATAGCCCTACCATGGATTAGAGTGTCCAACCGGAGAGTAGTTCAGACTAGAATCATAAAGAGAAGATATTTATATGAGAGTGTTCACTAGTGAAAGTATGATCCCTAGGCCTTGTTTCTAAACATTGCAACACTGTTTGCAACTAGATCTGTTACATGTTTGCTTGCTTCCATCTTTTTGCCTTTAGTCTTTTCCTCCCGTCAAGCTATTTTCCGGCATCGTTGTCTTATATCCATACCACTTGTATTTCACTATCTCTTCACCGAACTAGTGCACCTATACACCTGACAAGTGTACTGGGTGTGTTGGGGACACAAGAGAGTTCTTGTATCTTGATTGCAGGGTTGCTTGAGAGGGATACCTTTGACCACTTCCTCCCTGAGTTCGATAAACTTTGGGTAATCCACTTAAGGGAAACTTGCTGCTGTTCTACAAACCTCTGCACTTGGAGGCCCAACAACTTTCTACAAGAATAGAAGTGCGTAGACATCCAGGCGCTCCTTCCTGGCCAGCTTGGGATTGGTACCCACTTAGGCCAAAATCCTAAGCTTGGGGGCAGGTACACCGACATCACACTCATCTACATATCATGTTCAGTCGGTACTTTGTATATCCATGTTTCGTTTTCTTTTTAGTTTTTGTTCTTGCTTTATTTCTGCTTCCCCAAAACACAAAAAAGACCAAAAATATTTTTGTTATTTCTCTTTGCTTCCTTCTTTATCTTTTTTAGCCTTGGTTTGCTTCTTCCTTTTAGCTTTGTCTTAATTATTCGAAAAACCCAAAAAGATTTCGTTTTGCTTGATCTTCCTTTTGGTTCTTGCTTCGAAAAATCGAAAACACCAAAAATATTTGTTGTTCTTCTTTGGGTTTGTGAAGTTTGTTGCAGGGTTCAGCAGTCCTCAGTGGAGTTTGGTTTCATGTTATTATTCGAGCCACACAAGTGAAGGGCAATAATGAAGATTAATGACAACTCGAGGTGTGTTAAGAGGCTGGTAAGGAACTCTGTTTGTTTTCATTTTTGTACATATACTCATCATTGTGGGCATGCTTAGTCTGTTCATGTAAGGTGTATGTTATTTATGGATGCTTAGTAGTTCTTGCTTTCTTATGATTAGCTCCAACTTTCTAATGGTTTGTAGCATGTCATATGAATGTTTGCTTGCATTGTTCTATTCATAACTTCGTATGACATTGTGGTATCCTCCTCTGAATGTTTCATTTGAATCTACTTGGCACATGCTCACGCATGTATATGACTGAAACAATAATCAGTTAAGCCTCGATGAATTATTTTGCCTCAGGGTTCTTGAATCACTTTCATGCCATAATTAGTCATGTTTTGTTGCAAGCATGATTATGATAGTTATTGCTTTATCGTTTGTTGCTCCCTTTCTATTGCTGGCCTTCACTTGCACTAAGTATGAGCTCTACTCGTGTTTCCAACTCCCCAAAACCAATATTGCCAAAAGTGTCCACCATACCTACCTATTAACATCATTTGCTATTCCGTGCATGTTCAGTATGCCTTGTTTTCTTCCGAATAAAATGTTTGCTTGTTATGAGAAAGTTAGTTAGTAAAGCTCTCACAAACTTTATGGCACACTTTATTGCACTTAATAAACTTGAACTATTGTGATTGTCCATGAAAGTTATATGCTTGAAAATTATAGGCTGGGAGTTAGCAGAACCGTGCTATCACTGGGAACGCTTTCAACACCTGTAAATATATACCCAGTTGATATCATGCTCTTTTGTTTACGGATGTCGTCGGTGTGATATAAAAGGGGAGCTTGTAAGTCCATGGAGTTATGTATATGTGTTAGAGAGACGCCTAGGCCGCTAGCCTAAGCCATGCCTAATCATGGTGGAAACTTGCAGCATAACCATAGTGAGCAATCTATGAAGCTTTCTTCTTATAAAAAAAGAGACACATTGAAAAGAGGAAAGAGAGAAAAAAGCACCATTTTCCCATGGTAAATAAGAAGATTGCTGAGATGCTCATTGTCTGCTTGCCTTGTCACTTTGATATGGGATAGCTCATGTATCATGTGCAAGGGGTACCCCGTTGGCGGTTCTCTATGATACGCATGTATTTACTATGACAAGAACTTACCGGTAACTAAAGTTGAGTAGCATGAGGATTAGCCCTCATGCTCAAGGGACATGAGATTTCCAGTTTATGGTCTGTCAAGCATATAACTCATATTGGACCTCACTTTCACCTTAACCATTTAAAGATGCTTATGATAGGGGCAATGAGAGCTCAAAGCTAATTATTATCGTACTTTCAGCATTTGGAAGCCTTTCAAACTTTTCAACATCTTTTCACTTCCTTGTTGAGTCAGCACTTATTCTATGAGCACTTTCTTGAGAGCGTAGTTGTCATTCTTAGTGTAATGTGCTTGTCTCAAAACTTGGTTAATTGTGTCATGACTTTGATGCTTGTATCTTTGATATCTTTACCTCTAGTCTTCACTTGAACTTCAAAGGTGCCTTGGCATTTATGTTTGCTCTACAATCAAAAGCAAGCGAGATACCACTCTATCATACCTTTTTATGAGCATTGCAATCTTGCTTATGTTTATGTTTCACGCTACTTATTATTTTTGAGTTGGAATCTCTTCATAGCTTGCAATGACTATTAAGTAAACTTATTTGCATACTCTTTATTATGAATTTCCTAAGTATTTGATCATATGCTGAGAATATATACATCTTATGAAGAAAATGTGTTCGTGAAAGTTTCTTTTATCGCACTCAGCTTTCAACTGAATTGCTTGAAGACAAGCAACAAGCTAAGCCTGGGGGGAGTTGATACGTCCAAAATGTATCTACTTTCCCGAACACTTTTGCTATTGTTTCTCCTCTAAACTTGTGTGATTTGGATACAACTAACACGGACTGACGTTGTTTTCAGCAGAATTACCTTGGTGTCTAGTTTTTGTGCAGAAAATCAACTATTAGGAAAATTCCTGGAAAATATGCCAAAAATCCTATTTCACCAGAAGACTCACGGAGCCAGAAGACGAGACAGAGGAGGGCCACAAGGGGCCCACACCCCTGGTCATGCGGGCTAGCCCAAGCCGCGCCTAGGAGGGGTGTGGCCGCCTCCGGCACCCTCTCGGCCTCCCTCTTCTCCTATAAGATGCCCATTAACCTAAAAACTCAGGAGGGTCGACGTTTTCTAGATAGAGTTCCGCTGCGTCGCCACCACGAGATATCGTGATTCAGAACCAGAAACTCCGTTCTAGCACCCTGTCGGGACAAGGAATTGGAGGAGATGGTAGGGAGTAATCCATCAACCATCCATGATTCCCCCATCCATGAGTGAGTAATCCCCCGTTGTAGGCTATGGGGATGGTAGGGATTGGATGAGATCGTTCATGTAATGGCATCAGATTGTTAGGGCATGGTGCCTAGTATTTATTATTAGTGCTTTTTGACTTTGTTGCAACTTGTTATGCTTAATGCTTGTCATTAGGGCCCGAGTGCCATGATTTCAGATCTGAACATGTTATTGATTCATGATGATAGGAATGTTTATGATCTTACCTGCAAGTTGTATACACATATTATTGTCCGGAACCAAAGGCCCCGAAGTGACAATAATCGGGATAACCGGAGGGGATGGCTATGATATGAGGATTACGTGTGTTCATGGAGTGTTAATGCTTTGCTCCGGTGCTTTATTAAAAGGAGCACCTTAATTTCCAGTAGTTCCCTTGAGGTCCCGCTGCAAACGGGCTGGCAGGACAAAAGATGTTGTGGAAGTTCTCATTGCGAGCACGTATGACTATATATGGAACACATGCCTATGATTATTTAGTACTTGGATGCTTTACCTTATTTATCTGCAAACGCCCTATATATTGATTGCTATATGAATTGTATTGTCCATGCAACGCCCGTCCATCCATCTCTATGCCTACCGCGCTTTAATCCTACTATTTACTACAATTGTTACTACTGTCTTTACTCTTACTACTGCTATTACGTTGCTATTGCTACTATAAAACTGTTGCTACTGATAAACTACTACGAGCAAGATTGTTTCCAGGTGCAGCTGAATTGACAACTCAGTTGTTAAGGCTTATAAATATTCTTTGGCTCCCCTTGTGTCGAATCAATAAACTGGGTTTTACTTCCCTCGAAGACTGTTGCAATCCCTATACTTGTGGGTCATCAAGACTATTTTCTGGCGCCTTTGACGGGCAGCATAGCTCTATTTATCAAGTTCACATGGAATCACTATTGTTCGCTGCTATCCATTCATCATGGGTAAGTGTCGTGATAGAAAAGTTCCTATATTACCATCCACTACAAGGAGAGGTACGGTTCTGAACACCTCTGTTACTCTTGATTCACCATCTGTAATGAGTAAGCTCCTTACACCACCACCACACACACATGCTACACATACTACCACTTCTGCTGAATCTGAAACTTCTGATACTTTTGATTCTGCTTCTACTATGCTTGACAAGAGTGGTTCATTAGGTCCTTGCCTAGATGCTACGATTGCTAGAACTATAGCTAGAAATACTGAAACTCCTAATGAAGACACTACTACACCTGTCAGTTCACCCGAGTCTATAGAGAGCTATGATATTAAAGACGGATATATAGAAATGAATGATGAATTTATTAAAGAATGTCAAAATACTCATGGTAAAAGTGCTATTAAGAGTCTCCTTGAGAGGCGTACTATAAACCCTAAATTATCTCCTAATACTAAGTTTGCTACATCTCCCATAAAAAATTAAAGATAAAGATTATGATTTGTCTCTTGATTTATATTACATAACCATTGTTGAGAAAGAACCTTTTTGTAGGACTAAGAATGAAAGTGATGTAGCACATATGACTGAGCTTTCTACCATGAGTGGCCTATTTTCTGATGATAGTAAGATGCGCACCTACTTTGTTGCTAAATTTTTCCCTTTTTCACTAAAAGGAGAAGCTAAGGCTTGGTTTAATAACTTACCTCTTGGATCTATTGATAGCCCTGATTGCTTGATTAGTACTTTCCTTCAGAAATATTTCCCTCCTAGTGCTAGACATGCCATTCTGCAGGAAATTTTTGCTTTAAAACAGGGAGAAAAGGAGATATTGCCTGAATCATGGGCAAGGTTTTGTGCTTTGATTCATGCACAGCCTAGATGTCCATTACCTAAAAATGAGCTTCTTGATATATATTATAATGGACTAATTGAAGAATCTAGGACATACCTAGATAGTTGTGCTGATTATGTTTTCAAGAAGAGAACTCCCAAAGAAGCTGAGGAATTAATGGCTAAAATAAGCAAGAATTATGATGACTAGACTTCACCTGAGTCAACTCCAACTGAGTTAGTTGTGCTTGAGCCAACACCAACATCAAAGAAGAGGGGAGTTATTTAAACTAAATGATGAAGTGATGAAGGAAGCTAAGAAATGTCTTAAGGAGAAGGGTATTAAATCTCAAGAAGTGAAGAATCTACCTGACGAGGGTTTAACTCGTCAATGCCCATTGTTATGGACTTGGGTTTTGGAGAAGGAGGGAGCACTGGAGACATCTATCGGCTAACAGACAAGCACACAGGGGACAAAGATTTACCCAGGTTCAGGCCTCGTAGAGGTCCCTACTCCTGCTTGTCTGCTCGTGGAATTATCGAAGGAGTCGAAAGTTACAATGGTGCGAGATGCAATCTGGCGAGGGTTGTGGAAACTAGGGTTGCGTGCGTCCTCCTTGCCGCCCCCTCCTAGCCTTTATATAGATAGGCTAGGTCTCGGGTAGCAGGTCGAGTCGGTTACAAGTTAGGGTTTTTCCCTTTCAAACTTTCTATCTTTAGCTTCTTCTTGTTCTTCAAGCAATCGAGAGTCCGCGGGTTACTCGAGTCCTTTCATCCGGGCCTTGGCGACACCGTGGGCCTGTACGTATTTGGACCGTATATACCAAACTCGAGTACCTGTAGGGTATACCCATGTCAGTAGCCCTCGAGTGACCAGTGGAATCGCAGATTCGACTTAGGACTTTTTGAAGTCTTTGAGTGCTTGATTGAGTACATTTCGACTGCTTATATTTGTGTCATACGGATTGTTGATGTACGTGCCTGATATAACCGAAGTATCGGTATCAGTTAACCACCTTAGGGTGAAACAACGCAATCTACTCGAACTCGAGTCCCTGGACTCGAATCCGGAAAAGTGCTGGCGTAATTCGACTCAAGCTGTGGAGGTCTTACAGGAGTCGAATTCCAGTTATATGGGTGTGAGCACTCGACGCGTCCGTCAAGGCATGATCATCGTACCTGTAGGCACGGATATATTTCTGGTAGTGCGCAGATAAATGCATTGCCAGGCCTTATTCAGGTCTTACCTTCACGCTGTAAGCGCGGCATCCGAATTTTATCATCGCGGAGACGATTCGGGTGACCCAGGAGATGCAGTCTCTTTGTAGAGAAAATTATGAGGCGGTGTCGCCATGAGTTTCGAGTGTGGATGTTATCGACACACAGTTCTTGCATAAATAATCATAGGGTGCGACCAGCTCCTATGGGAGTAGCCCCCGAGTGCCTGGTTGAGTCGAAGACTCAGGCAGGGACTAAAGAATCATTTTGCGACTGTTGTGCTTGGTTGAGCCGAAGACTCAGGCAAGGACTAAAGAATCATTTTGCGACTGTTGTCGTCTTTTGCTTGTTTCAGTCAAATTTGTTTCCAGTGATCCCTATGGGAGTAACCCATGTCCATAATCGAATCGTATTTCGAGTGGTTGGGTTCGCCTTTTGATTGTCCTTATTCCTGCAAAAAGAAAATCGTAGGGTGCATGGCCAGCACTCCCTATTGGAGTAGCCCCCGAGTGCTTGGTGAAGTCGAAGACTCCAGCAAGGACTAAAATAGTCGAATTTTTCCATTGCGTAGCTTTGATGACGTCAGTGCTGACGCTTGTATGACCTCAGTTGCCCGCGTGAGCGAGTTTGACGGGACGTGACGAGCGGTGGGTCTCACTTCCTGACTTTGATTTGACTGGGCGTGCGTAATCTTTATTCTAACTGCGCCTCCTCGATTTCCGTGCGTAATGGGAGTAGTGGAGGGACGGTTCGCGCTTCCTCTTCTCCACGTGTCAAACACGATGTGGGCCACGCGTCCAATAGGGTTTTTCTGAGCCGTTTGATTGCATCTTCCAGGGGTTAAGTAGCAGCGCTACGGCGGTAATTTCCCATATGTGCTCTTTCTTCCTTGTTGCCATCGCCATTGCTTCTGCTCCTCTGCTTTCTCCTGTGCCCATCCCCTCCACGACGCTGGACCAGCTCCGCTCGTTCCCGAGCTACTTCCTTCGCTCACATCGCCGTCGTGCAATGGGGAAGAAGAAGGGAGGCGCTGCCGCTGATTCCACGGCCACTGTTGCCGCGACAAAGAAGAAGGGCGGCTCCGCCGCTGCGGGCGCCAGCACCGCTGCCGGCGAGAAGAAGAAAGTCGCGGGCACCCGTGTTATGAATGGTGCGTGGCGCCCTTCCATCATCAAGGCGTATGATCTCCGTCTTCTTCGCCAAGACGGAGTGATCTCCACAGCAGTCGCCGATGCGCGCATCCCTAGTGGTGAGACCATTCCTGCTCCTCCCGCTGGTTTTTGAGTGATGTTTCTCGCATTCATCATTCGTGGTCTTTCCTTGCCTCTTCACCCCTTTCTTAGGGGTCTTCTTTGTTTCTACGGGCTCCAGCTCCACCAGCTGTCCCCAAATTCGATCCTCCACATCTCTTGCTTCATCACCCTTTGCGAGTGCTGGCTCGGAATCGAGCCACACTTTGGCCTTTTCAAGTGCATCTTTAAATTGAAGCGCCAGTCCGCATCTGGATCTTTAGTTTACGACGTAGGTGGTTGCGGAATTCACGTCGACCCATCCGCCACCTACTTCGCCATCAAGCTCACGAAGTCCGTCCAGGGATGGAGGGACAAATGGTTCTATGTCCGTGATCAGAAGGCCAAAGATGAGCACTTTGGACTCGCGCCCTTTGATCCCGCGACTCCATGCAAGAAGATGCGTTCCTGGAAGAACGTAGTTATGCCTAGAGAACTCGCGGAGACAGACGTGCTGTATCAACGCGTCTGCGACCTCGAGAGTCACATAGGCAAAGAAGAGGGAGGTTACACCCTCATCCGAACTTGGCTGCACCGTCGCGTACAGCCCCTTCAAGCTAGAATCCACCCCATGTTTCAATGGGCTGGCATTGATGATGCCACTCGCGTGTTTGCCGATGGCATGTCCGCGAGTAAGGTGGACAAGAGGGTTCGACTGGTCACGAAGTACACTGGCAAGGATGTGCTTCCTAGTGAGCCAGTTGTTCCTCCCTTTGATGCTTCGAATCCTCCTCCTGAGGTATAGTTATGCTACGCAGTAGCTTATTTTGTCGATTGCTTGCTTGTTTTTTTGTGATCTTTGTTGTCTGTATGCAGGATTGGGCGGTATCGCCTTGTATGCCCCCTCTCCCTGAGGGGATTATTCCTCACGAAGCATTGGAAGAGGACGAGTCTGAGTTGACTGTCCCTTTTGATGTGGAAGAGGAAGCCCCCGAGTCCGAGAGTCCGGATACTCGCAAGCGTTCGCGCAGCAAGGATTCTGACGCGTCATCTTCGTCGACTCCAGAAGGTATGACCGTTGGCGCGGAGTCACCAATTCCTGCCGTTCCCGTGAGGGCTATGGCACCATCGTCTCGCAAGAAGATGCAATTGCCCAAGGAGTCTTCGTCGGAGTCGGTGGAGGCCACGTTTGACTTTGACAAGTTTGACTAGTAAGCTTTCTAGATCACTTGTTCTTCTCTGTTTGCTTCCTTTTGGCTTGTCTCTGGGTTTGCCATTTTGTTGATATGGTCGTTATCTTGCAGTCAAGAGGCGTCGTCATCTTCTAGCGACGTCCAATTTTTAAAGGAATTCGGAGTCGCGACATCGAAGGCCAAGGAAGAGGTCGAGCGCGCTCCTTCCTCTCCGGTGGCAGCCCACTCCGGGCACAACTCTTCTAGTTCTCCCCGTGCAGGGGAGCATCGAATGGTTGCCCGGGTGACAGCACAACAGACATCTTCGGAGTCACTGGAGGACCATGTAAGTATAGCTTTTCTTTGTTTTAGTTTGCAGTTGACGTTGTCTGTTGCCTCTGTTGATTCCTTGTTTGTGCTATAGTTCCTTGTGAAGGAAGCCGCACGTTTGGCAGAACAGGTGATGGCGATGGGTCGCCAGCATGCAATGCTGGAGACGCGTCACCGCGTGGTTGAAAGTGAGTATTCCGCACTTTATTCTCCTTTGTCGGCTCCTTTTGATATAGTCGACTGATGATCAACTTTTGCTTGTCCTGTAGCTGAACATAATGCCTTATTGCGTAACGCCGCCACCATGGAGAAGACACTTGCCGCGGCTGTGAAGGGTCACGACGAGGCAATCGCAGCGCGTAACGAGGCGCAGAAGCGTGAAGAGGATCTGCGTGCTTGCTTTGCGGCCAGGGAGAAGTTGTTCGAAGAACAACTGTTTTCAATCGCCAAGGCCCTCTCAGGTACTTTTGCTTGTGGATATTGTTATTCTTCTCTGCTTCTAATGTGTTTGCTGTTGGCGCTGATGTTTTGGTCCCTTCGTGGGTTCATGTACAGATGCTGGCGATTTGAGCTTTGACCCGCATGCCCTTCGTCGCGATGACGCTCTGGCGGGCTCGGTGTCCGCAATCGAGGACCGTAGCGCCGCCGTCCAGGATACACTTTCGAAGGCCAAGGTCGCCCTCAGTCGCCTCCGGGAGGAGTTGATGCCTAAGGCGGAGCTGATCGATAATATGGACGAGCTGGTAGAATCACTCGTCGGGGGTGTGCCTTCCAGCTACAAGAACTCACTCCGCGCGGCTGGCGCGACCATGTCACTCTCCATGGTGCAGGCCCACGGAGTCGAGATCGATCCTTCCGTGGTGTCAAAGGCGATGCCTATTGGCGCGGACGGTCAACAGGTAGTCTTCGCTCCTTTCGCGACTGCCTGTGCCAAATATGGGAATCCTTTGATAAATATTGTTGCGAAGTATCCCGAGGATCTCCAACATGCCAAGAAGGTGGCGAAAGCTTCAGCCTCAGGGGCCGGCGGAAAGTCAGTGGCGTCTGATACTGCCACGGACTTGATGAAGCCCCCGAAGCCGTCGAAGTCGAAGAGGCCAGCTACTCCTTAGTTAGCTTTGTAATAGTTGATTAGTTTATGTCCTTTTGTTTAAGAACATGTCTGCTGGCGAGTGTATCTGCTGATACTTTATGCTGGTCTTGAATGCATCTGACATTTTGCCTTTGTGTTGATTTGATCGCCTTATTTGCTTCTATCTTGACTTGTGGTAGGGTACATCAAGTGATCCCGTGAGGGGAACCCAGGACTCGCCATCTCTTGATGATACCGTGACACCGCCGTGCTCCAGGGTAGAGGAGCTATCCTTGCTTTCGCGACTTCGTGATCGCGTGAAGCAGCTGGAGCGTGAGTTGCCCGTGCTCCGCGGTAGTGCAGACGTGTGGAAGTCGAAAGGCGGAAAAAGCCGCCGCCCGCGAGCAATATCTGCTTGGCGAGGTGATGCAGCTGGGCGACTAGTTCTTGTTAGTTTGCTTATTCTTATCTTTTCCTTTGTAGTCACTCGTAGTGGAACGCTGTACTCATGTTGTTGGTGCTGCTTCGTGTAGTTGTTAGCACGCGCCATCCGCAGGAGGAGAAGGATAGAATTGTCATTCGCCTTCATGATCTCACCTAGGAGCAACTTCAAGAGAGTGGGTACTTCTGGGTAGATCATGATCGTGCGACTGCGCTGGCGACCCTGCAGGATCGTGCATCGCGAGTGCTTCTCTTTCTGAAGAAGTCGCAGTCGTGCTTGAAGAACATTTATCGGGCGCTGCTCCCGCTGGATGATACTCCATCAAGCCTGCTGGCTCTCCTTGCTAAATTTCAAGATCTGTCCGCGGTTCGCGAGTGCGTGAGGCAACAGTTGGTGGCTGGTGCCAAGGCTGCTCTCTCAATGGTGCGATTGCACAGGCCTGACGTGGATGTTGCCGCCATTGCGTCTGGGCCGCCAGCACCACCAGCAGTATCTGCTTGGAATATGGTGCCGCACTATCAGGCGGTGGATTGCTCAGCAGAGGAGATCGTCGACTTCTTCGAGGAACAAACCAACGTTCTTCTGCTGCAATAGTACCCTAGTTTGTATCCTGCACATAAGTGTACTTGTGTTGTAAAGTTCAGATAGATGTTGTAGATAATTTATTGTCGAATGTGTATAAAGAGCTTTGTTAGCATGAGGTGTGTTGCACTATGCGAGTCCTTTTTGTTAGCCTGGCCATGTTTTATCTCAACCCCTTGTCAACCTATCAGGTGTGTTGCAGCTGGGTTGAGTTTGTGTGAAGGGGTTCGATTGATGTGCCAGCTACTCAGGATCTCGCGTTTTTGGTTCGAAGAACAGACGTGTATAGGGTGGCGTAGCCCCCGAGTACGTAAATTGACAAAGTAGAGGAGAACATAGAGTTTTGGGGCACTTAGCTTTTATTTATCCGAAGAATAGTGCGAGGTACAATGTGTGGCTAAGTAGCCTTGGTTGAGTAGCCTTATTTGCAATGTAAAAGTAAAAAAAACGACTAAGGGTAGAAGCGTCGCAGCTGTGCGACGTTCCAGGGGTTGGAGTATGCGACTCCTATCTCTAAATCTTGGAGGCGGTAGGCGCCACCTGGGATTACTTCTGTAATCACGTACGGTCCTTCCCAGGGGGACTCGAGCTTGAGATGCCCCTGCTGCTTCAGTCGCAGGACTAGGTCACCTTCGACGAAGGATCTGGGGCGAAGTCTTCTACCGTGGTAGTTGCGCAGGTTCTACTGGTAGATCGTGGATCTTTCTGCGGCGATTTCTCTTGCTTCGTCAAGGAGGTCAATGGAGTCTTCGAGTGCAAGGGATGACTCTTGTTTGCTATAAGTGACCACGCATGGTGCCTTGTATCGTACTTCAGCGGGTAGCACTGCCTCTGCTCCGTGCACCATAAAGAATGGCGTGTAGCCCGTGGCGCTGTTTGGAGTTGTACGTAGGCTCCAGAGTACGGATTGCAGTTCATCTGGCCAGCAACCCGCAGCTTGTTCGAGTGGTCGTAGGAGTCGCTTCTTGATGCCGCTGTAGACGAGCCCGTTTGCTTTTTCCACCTGACCGTTGGTCTGTGGATGCGCTACTGAGGCGTAGCTGATGTTGATCCCCAGGTTCTCGCAGAATTCTTGGAACTCCTTGGATGTGAAGTTCGTGCCGTTGTCGGTGATGATGTTGTGCGGCACGCCGAAGCGGTAGACGATGGACTCGAAGAACATGACTCCGCTGTGCCCTGATTGGTTGGTCACCGGCATGGCCTCGATCCACTTGGTGAATTTGTCGACTGCCACCAAGAGGTAGACGTAGCCTCCTCGCGAGGACCTTGGAAGCTTGCCGACCATGTCGATCCCCCACTGTGCGAAGGGCTAGGCCAATGGAATTGGCCGTAGCTCTCCGCCTGGCGCGTGTGGCTTGTCCGCGAATCGCTGGCAAGCATTGCATTTTTGTACTATGTCCTTGGAGTCGCGCATGGCCGTGGGCTAGTAAAATCCAGCTCGTAGAGCTTTGGCAACAAGGGCACGACTGCCGGCGTGGTGCCCGCAGGTCCCTTCATGGATATCGAGGATAACTGCTCTTCTGTCGGCCATGGAGACGCATCGTTGTAGCATTCCTGTGATGCTGCGTTTATACAATTCGCCGTTGACAATGGCGAATGGCTTGGAGCGCCGCGTGATGTGTCGCGCATCTGTCGGATCGTCCGGTAGCCTCTTGCTAAGGAGGTACATAATGTACGGCTACATCCAGGATTGCTCGATCATCATGACGCTCATTGGTCCCTCGAGTCATGTGTCCAATTCCGAGTCATCGAGTGCCATTGGCTCATTGGGTGGCATAGCCCCCGAGTCCGTTGCTGCGCTTGCTTTCTTCTCTGCTGCCTTTGGCTTGATGGAGCGTTCGCATATGCGCTCGAGAAATACCCCAGGTGGTATGGGGGCGCAGGTAGAGCCTATGTTGGCGAGTGCGTCCGCCTCTTCGTTGCTTTCGCGACCTATGTGTCGCAGCTCGCAACCATCAAAGTTTCCTTCGAGTGTATCGTAGAGGTCACAGTACGCGATCATGTTGTCGTTCAGTGCGTCGCACTCATGCATTGTTGGGTTGATGACCAACTTGGAGTCGCCATATATGATGAGCCTCTTGGCGCCGCAAGCTTTTGCCATCCTCATCCCGTGCAACAGGGCCTCGTATTCAGCCTCGTTGTTTGAGGCTGTGAATTGCATTCGCAGGATATATTTTAGCTTGTCCCCTTGAGGTGGTGTCAGTATGACACCTGCGCCTGCTTTGTCCTTCCGCTTGGACCCATCGAAGTGCATTGTCCAGAGGTAGGACATATCTGGTTTGTCCGGGAGTTCGTTCTCCATCCAGTGCACGAGGAAGTCAGGGAGAACTTGCGACTTGATTGCATCACGTTTTTCGTATGTGATGTCTTGTGGAGACAGCTCTATTACCCAAAGCGCGACTCGCCCCGTGGCATCGGGGTTATTGAGGATATGTCCCAACGGGGTGTCGTTGACTACCACGATTGGGTGTTCCTAGAAGTAGTGGCACAGTCGTCGGGCGGTCATAAAGACGTCGTACGCCAGCTTCTGGTAGTGCGGGTACTGCTGTTTTGTTGGCGTGAGGACCTCACTGAGGTAGTAGACTGGGCGTTGTACGCCGTGAACCTTATTTTCCTCAGCTCGCTCGACGACGAGCACTGTGCTGACCACCTGGTTGGTGGCGGAGATGTACAACAACAGTGGTTCCCTTTCTCGTGGAGTCACCAGCACTGGCGAAGTGGATAGCGGTAACGAGATCTTCGAATGCTTCTTGCGCTTCATTGGTCCACTCGAATTTTTCAGCTTTGCGGAGGAGCTGGTAGAAGGGCAGTGCCTTTTCACCCATCCGACTGATAAATCGACTGAGGGCCACGATTCGTCCGGCCAGTTGCTGGATGGCTCTTATGTTTTTTGGCTTCTTCATGGCCAGTATGGCTTTTATCTTCTTCGGGTTTGCCTCGATTCCCCTCGCGGAGATGAGATACCCGAGTAGCTGCCCAGATGGTACGCCGAAGGCGCATTTGTCCGGATTGAGCTTGATCCGGTAGCGATCGAGGTTGGCGAAGGTTTCGCACAAATCGTCAATTAGAGAAGCTTCCTTCTTGGTCTTGATTACTATGTCGTCGACATAGACTTGGATGTTGTGACCCAGTTGTTCCTTGAGGCAAGCTTGCATGCACCGTTGGTAGGTGGCTCCCGCATTTTTTAGCCCGAAGGGCATTGTGTTGTAGTAGAACACACCAAAGGGCGTTGTAAACGCTGTTTTCTCGTGATCTTCCTTCTTCATTCGAATTTGATTATAGCCTGAGTAGGCGTCGAGGAAGCAAAGGCGCTCGCATCCCGCGGTGGAGTCGATGATCTGGTCGATCTGTGGCAGCGGGAAGTGATCTTTTGGGCAGTGCTTGTTCAGAGAAGTGAAGTCCACGCACATCTGCAGGATATCCGTGTCCTTTTTTGGTACCAGCACCTTGTTGGCGAGCCAAGTGCTTTCCTTGATCTCGCGTATGAATTTGGCCTCGAGGAGTCTGTTGATCTCCATTCTGACTGCATGCGGTCGTGGTTCAGACAGTCGCCTAATTGTTTGCTTGACTGGTCTTGCGTCAAGGTTGACATTGAGTGCGTGCTCGGCGAATTCCCTGGGAACCCCTGGCATGTCCGTAGGACACCAGGCGAAAATTTCCCAGTGCTCACGGAGGAATTCTACGAGCGCGAGTTCCTATGCGGGACTCAAGTTGTTGGCGATGAGGGCCGTCTTGGCGGGATCCGATGGGTGGACCTGCACCTTCTTTGTGTGCACAGATGAGTCGAAGGAGAGATCAAGTGAGCTTGGCCTGCTCAGGGGAGGCAGGCTGTTATCTGCCGTCTCCTTCAATCTCGCGAGTTCCTCCTGCATGCCGAAGGACTGGGAGATTCTGTTGAATTCCCTGTCGCAACTGTCAGATCGTTGAAAGCTCCCGTTGATCGTGATGACGCCATTGGGACCTGGCATCTTCATCTGCAGGTAGGCGTAGTGGGGCACTGCCATGAACCTAGCGAACGCGACGCGCCCGAGGATGTAGTGGTATTGTGAGGGCCAGTCGACGACCTCAAAATCGATGCGCTCGCGCCGGAAGTTCTTCGGTGTGCCGAAGATGACGTCGAGGTTGATTTTGCCCAGGTGGTATACGCCTTTCTCTGGGACGATGCCGTGGAATGTTGTGTATGATGCCTCCAGGCAGGTTAGAGGGATTCTCATTGCTCGCAAGGTACTCGCGAATATGAGGTTGATGCCGCTTCCGCCATCCATGAAGACGCGACTCATGTCAAAGCCTCCAATTTGCGCCTCGAGCACGAGGCGGCAATGACCTGGACGGGGTATCTGAGGCAGGTGGTCGCGCTTATCAAAGGTGATGCATGACTCACTTCCACTGAGGTACTCAGTGGTGGATGGTGGTGAGTGCGTGCCCAAGTTAACTTGGCGAGTGATGGCCTTCTGCATCCTGTTGGAGGGGCGTCCCTTTTGGATTATCATGGTGCCCATGGCCCGTGGGTATGGTTCGCCTTTGTGGTGCTGGTCTGGTGCGGCTCCGTTCGGGGGTGGCCCAGGTGGTGGTGGCGGTGCGCCATGTGCCACGGCCGCCTGGAGCGGCTCCGTAGCCTCTTTCGACTGCATTGCGGTTCATCCGAACCAGTCCCTCATGTAGCTTGAGGAACTCGTGGCAATCCTTGAGGAGGTGGCTGGACTTCTTCTTGCCATCATGCTTGTCGATGTAGAAGTGCACCGTACATGGCCCGGACAGTTTGTCCTCAATGGAGCTCGCGGGTGCCTCGTCGCGAGTGCGGCATTGCCATACTTGTGTGGTTTTCCCGGAGTCGCGGTATCCGCCGCTATGGTATCCGCTGTTGCGGTTTTTGTCGCGTATTTCAGCGTAGCCAGCCGCGACCATGTTGATGTCGTCGGGGTCGTCGTAAATGCGCATGCGACGCTTGCCTCGGCGATCGCGTCTTTGCTTGAGATCCGCCTCCTCATCGGAGTGAACGCGATTCTTTACCGAGTCTTCTCCATCAGCCCACCGATTCGCGATCTCCATTAGGTAGTCGATGGTCTTGGGCTTTGAGCGGCCCAGCTCCTCTCTGAGTTCTAAACGGCAGACACCACCGTTGAATGCGTCAATCGCGCGATCCTCCGAGATGTTCTCCGCGGAGTTCTTGATGATGGACCACCTTTGGATGTAGGAGCGCAGCGATTCGCCAGATCTTTGCTGGCAGCATCTGAGCTCTTCGATTGATGCGGGTCGTTTGTACGTACCCTTAAAGTTGCGCACGAAGCTGTAAACCAGTTCATCCCAACTGCGAATGGATCCGCGTGGGAGGTTATTGAGCCATGCCCGGGCGGCGCCCTGCAACTATAGCTGCAAGCATTGCATGGCAGTGCTTCAACTGCCTCCATGGAGTCTGACGGAGGAGATGTGGTCCTCCACCCAGATCTTGGGGTCCTGTAGACCATCAAATTTCGGGTTCTCCGATGGGAGTTTGAACCCTTTAGGCATTCGCTTCTGCCTAATGGATCTACTAAAGCATCTGGCACTGCAGAGCTCCACGTCCTCCTCTTCTGAGTCAGTCGACCGAGCACGTCGTTCTCTTGATTTGTCGATCTTGCGCTGCGTGATGTCATCATGTGCGTCGTAGTCGTGGTCGTGTCGTCGTGAGCGGCGACGTCGAGACAAGTCATGGCTGTCATCGCTGGATGAGGGCGAGGAGTAGCGCTTTGCTAGCGCTTTTCCCTTCTTCGGCTCCGGTGTCGGCTCCTTGTCGAGGGCGGACTCGATTAATCCCAAGCCCGCGATCGTAGATCGGTGCATGGCGGCTCGGGGGTCTCCAGCTGGTGGTTAGTTGTTCAAGAGGTACATGGTGGCCGCTGTCACCGCAACCTATGGCGTTTTGGGGACCATGTTGCCCCTGGTGTCGACTGTCATAGAGCCGCAGTCGAGGACTTTTGCGGCCTCTATGCGTTCCTGCTCGGTGAGGTGGGCCATCCGAGACTGCCTCTTCTTGGCGAGGTGCTCGTTGCCCTTTGAGGAGGATCCTCCATAGAGGAGAGTCCAGCACGGCGAAGGCTCGACTCGTCTGCCGCCTTTTTGCGCGCCTCGAGTTGCGCGATTGTTTGTACTTGGCGCTTGAATTCTTCCTTCAGGAGCCAGTGATAACCCATCAGCAGTTCCTGCGGGGATCCAAAGGGTAGAGGGGTGCCTCGCAGGGCCTCGCGGCAGCGAGCCCATTCTTGCTCGTTGAGCTTGATTACGACGCGCTCGCCGGTTTGCTCGTTTACTATGGTTGGAGGTTCGACTGCCCCTCCATTGTCAATGGGGACGCGATTGCCACCGTTACCACCGTTGCCACGATTGCCACCGTTGTCGCGGTTGGCAGAGGTGTCGCCTGCGTTGATGACGGCGCACATGAAGTGATTGGGGAAGCTGCTGCTTCCACAACTCTCAGATCCGGAACCGTAGGTCCCATCTTCAGTGGCCAGATCGCTCAGGTCGGAGTCGCGACTGCTGTCGCTGACAGTGTTCTCGACTATTACCGAGGCGTTGAGCTCGCTGAGGGTGCCGATCGATGGAGGGAACCATGATGCCGGGGCAATCGCAGGTGTTGTCGGCTGATCAGGCATGCGAAGCGTGCCCATCTGACCAACTTGGAAGCGGAAGCTCCCAATCGCCAGGCTGATTCCGTCGCCCACGGACTCGAAGGCCGGGCGGGTGGCCGGCGTGTGGATGGTGAAGTGGAAGGCGCCGAAGAGCTGGCGAATCTCCGATGTTGCAGAGTTGTAGATCGTAGTTGATGGGGCCTAAGAAGCCGCAACATCAACACTCCCAATTCCCACAGACGGCGCCAATTGACGTGGGTTTAACTCGTCAATGTCCATTGTTATGGACTTGGGTTTTGGAGAAGGAGGGAGCGCTGGAGACATCTATCGGCTAACAGACAACCACACAGGGGACAAAGATTTACCCAGGTTCAGGCCTCGTAGAGGTCCCTACTCCTGCTTGTCTGCTCGTGGAATTATCAAAGGAGTCGAAAGTTACAATGGTGCGCAGATGCAATCTAGCGAGGGTTGTGGAAACTAGGGTTGTGTGCGTCCTCCTCGCCGCCCCCTCCTAGCCTCTATATAGATAGGCTAGGTCTCAGGTAGCAGGTCGAGTCAGTTACAAGTTAGGGTTTTTCCCTTTCAAACTTTCTATCTTTAGCTTCTTCTTGTTCTTCAAGCAATCGAGAGTCCGCAGGTTACTCGAGTCCTTTCATCCGGGCCTTGGCGACACCGTGGGCATGTACGTATTTGGACCGTATATACCAAACTCGAGTACCTGTAGGGTATACCCATGTCACTACCTCCTATAGAAGAATTATGTAAGCCAATCTCCCACTCATCCACTATTGAGGTACACTCTCTCCAACATTTTGATGAAGGTGATATTCCTTATTCTAAACCTCCTGATCAATGCTTAGAAGAATTTGATATTTTTATTGTTAAGCAAGATAATTTTAATAAAATAGTGCAGAATCATTTGATGGAAAACTCTAGAGCTATTATTGAGTTAAGGGATATTGTGGAAAGAATGTCTAATGATGTTAAAATGCTTGGTAAACATTTCCAAATGGTTCAAACTCAAATTGATCAGCTTATTAAATTACAAAAAGTTTTGCTAGTTAATTCTTCTAAATAAAAACATGCTTATGAAATTAGAACTAGAAGTGGTCCTGCCACCCAGGATCCTCTACATCCCGAGGGTCATCCTAAAAGAATTGAGTAGGATTCTCAACAAACTGAAAATAGAGGTACTTATTTTAAGAGAAAGAAAAAGAAACATAAAACAGTTGTAGAATCTTCTGAACCTGCTAAAGATCCTAATAGTATATCTGTCTCTGATGCGTAAACTGAGAGTGGTAATGAGAAAAATGATGCTCCTGATAAAGAAGAAATTGAAGAAGAACCTGAAAGGAACACTAAGAATGCTAAGTACACTAAGGAAGATTTTGTTGCTAATAAACATGGTAGTAAAAGAGAACCCTAGGTTCAAAAACCAATGCCTTTCCCTGATAAGAAACACAAGTCAAAGGAAGACGAACACTATAATAAGTTTTGTGAGTGGATGAAATCTTTATTTTTGCAAATTCCTTTAACTGATGCTTTTAAATTGCCTCCTTATTCAAAGTGTATGAAGGATATTGTCTCTAATAAAAGGAAGATCCCTAATGAGGAAATTTCTACTTTGCTTGCTAATTATTCCTTTAATGGTAACGTTCCAAAGAAACTTGGAGACCCAAGGATTCCAACTATTCCATGTTCTATTAAAAATAATTATGTTAGAACTGCCTTGTGTGATTTGCGAGCAGTCGTTAGTGTTATGGATTTTTCTCTCTACTAAAGACTTCAATTGGAGAAATTAATACCAACTGATATATCTTTGCAAATGGCTGATAAATCTACCACTATTCCTGTTGGTATATGTGAGGATGTACCTATTCAAGTGGCTCATAATTGCTTGATATTAACTAACTTTGTTGTGCTTGAAATGCCTTAAGATGACAATATGTTTATTATTCTTGGGAGACCTTTTCTTAATACTGCAGGGGCTGTTATTAATTGCAATCAAGGAAAGGTAACTTTTAATAATGACAAAGAGCATACTATCTATTTCCCCAAGAAGAATGATAGGAATTATGGCTTAAATTCAATTGAAAATATTGAGGGCATCAAAGTTGGAGAAATATATTTTCCCATACCACGAGAAAAATATGAGACTTTTATGATTGGGACCATTGCTATCAAGGTTGAGGTAACATAATCATTTAGTGGAATACAAAGGTTTGTTTCATATAAGATTGTTTTGGTAACAAGACCTGATCAACCTTGTTAACAAAGGGATTTTAATGAACAAAACAATGTTTTCACCATGATTATCTTTGCTTACTTTTATTTTATCTATTTTAATTTTTGCTTTCACTTAGTTTACTTTTCTATTGCTAGTTGCTTGCATATTAGAGTGTCTTAGCACTTCTGAAGTGTTAGTTTTGTTTTTTCATCATTCCAATATTATCTTTCTATGAGAAAATTATTCATCAATACCTGAAAATTGGTAAAAAAATAAAGTGTCTCGAAAAATTCTAGAAATTCATATTAAATTTTTACGTCAAAAAAGGGGCAGAGAAGTACCCGGAGTGACCCAGGGGGACAACAGGCAGGCACACCACCTGGTGGCGCGGCCACACCAGGGGCGCGCCTGGCCATGGTGTGGGCCACCCCTGGCCCTTCACTTACTCTCCATCCTGCCACTCCTTTCTCTCTCCCGATAAAACACCAGTTCATTGCTCAAACTCGCGTTCCTATTGTTCTTGCTCGTGATTTTTCAATCTCCTTGCTCATCCCATCTTTGATGCTGAAATTTGGAGCATTTGTTCTCCGAATAGCGGAGATGAACAACCACACTTTTGGAGAAGTATTTGAGAGGGACACACCCAGGAGGGCAAGGCCTTCGAGATTAGCTTCTCAATTTAGGCCATCATATAATGAAGATCTTATTGCACCATGCTTTGGCAATGAAAGAGATGAGGGAGATGCTCACCCATCTACCTTCCCTTGTTTTGCCTTTTTGCAAGCTGCAGGGATCCTCGATGATTTCTTACTCCTTGTTCAGAGGGTTGGTTTAACCACTTACATGGAAGATGAGAGTGAGCAATATGCCATGCTCACCAAAACTTTTGTTGAAAGTTTAATTTTCACTAACACCCCTTATCGGTCAACTATTTCATTAGAAATTTATAATATGCCTATTACCATGCCATTGCAAAGATTTTGCAGCATTATAGGCATAGGCATGACTGTGACAGTGAAGAAGATCCAAGGTCGACCCGCTGATTTGCTAGAGCTCTACCGAAGTGTGACAAACGACCGCACAGCTCAGCGCAGGAAGATTAGGAACATTCAACTCCTAGCTCTTAGATATTTTGCTTATTATCTTGCCACTAGCATTCTTGGTAGGGAAAACACTAGTAATATTTCTAATTATCATTTAGCCTTTCTTGCTGCTGCACTTAATAATGATACCAAGTATAATCTTGGTCCTCTCATTACCCGTCGCTTAGATGCTAGAGGACCCATTTATGGGGGTATTATTGCCTCACGCATGGTTGCTGCCTTAGAACTTTCTGTTGATCCTAATGACACTGTGTTCACACCACAAAGGCTCGATCTTGCTGCTATGAAAACACATCATTTTGTTACTACTGACTCTAGTACCAAGAATTTAGTTTACATGATGTTGTTTACTGACGGAGATGGGAGGGAAATTCCTTTGCCACAATCCACTTTGTTTAGTATTCATAGGATGCCATGGTCGCGTTAGAAGGAGGAGGTGGACAAGCATCTCCGCTTGCTTGGTTTCCACGGGCAGCACCAGGGGGATGTGCCCTCTTACGACTACTCTGCGGACTACGCTGGGGCGTCCTCGAGTTCATATCAAGATGAAGGCACTTCTTCACCATATTATGGAGGCATGATACGTTGCAAACATATCTATAATTTTTTATGTTCCATGCTTGTTTTATATCTACTTTCTTATGTTTTGTCCACACTTTGGAGTACTTTTACACATTTTCTGGAACTAACCTATTAACAAGATGCCACAGTGCCAGTTGCCTATTTTCTTTTGTTTTTGGTTCCAGAAAAGCCAGAAAATGAATATTCTCGGAATTGGACCGGACAAAAGCTAAGTCGATATTTTACCAGAAGACTCACGGAGACAGAAGACGAGACGGAGAGGGTCTAGGGGCTGGCCACACCATGTGGTGGCACGGGTCTCCCTGGCCACGCCACCAGGTGGTGTGGGCCCCTGGTCCACCCTCTGACATCGCCCTTTCGCCTATAAGAAGCCTCTGATGCAGAAACCCTAAAAGAATCTAGCCTCCAGCCACGAAAAGTTCCGCAGCACCGCTGCCACCGAAGGGGAGATTTGGGGGATAGAAAGTCTCTGTTCTGGCACCCTGCCGGGACGGGGAAGTGCCCCCGGAGCCATCTCCATCGATCTCCACCACCATCTCCATCACCGTTGTTGATTCCCATGATGAGGAGGGAGTATTTCTCTCTCAAGGCTAAGGGATCTACTGGTAGCTATGTGTTCATCTCTCTCTCTATGAAATCATGAGCTTTATAATCTATAGATCTATTCTGCTACTCAAGTGCTTTAATGAATCTCTACTTATCCCCAAGTGTGTGAAGTTGACAGTGTGCACACCGTGTGGCACTTTGGCTAAGGTTACATAAATTCTTCTTATGAGGTATATTTGGAGTTGGATGTCTCTATGAAATTGTGGTGTTTGTTGGAACCATCTAGCGATCAAGGTGACAGTGTGGGGTTATCTAGATGGGGAAGGCGAACTTTGAGCAGTGTTGTTATAGCCCTACCATGGATTAGAGTGTCCAAACGAAGAGTAGTTCAGAGTAGTATCATAAAGAGAAGATATTTATATGAGAGTGTTCACTAGTGAAAGTATGATCCCTAGGCCTTGTTTCTAAACATTTAAACACCATTTGCAACTAGATTTGTTACATGTTTACTTGCTTCCATCTTTTTGCCTTTAGTCTTTTCCTCCTGTCAAGCTATTTTCCGGCACTGTTGTCTTATATCCATACCACTTGTGTTTCACTATCTCTTCGCCGAACTAGTGCACTTATACACATGACAAGTGTATTGGGTGTGTTGGGACATAAGAGATTTCTTGTATGTTGATTGCAGGGTTGCTTGAGAGGGATACCTTTGACCACTTCCTCCCTGAGTTCGATAAACCTTGGGTAATACACTTAAGGGAAACTTGCTGCTATTCTACAAACCTCTATACTTGGAGGCCCAACAACTGTCTACAAGAATAAAAGTGCGTAGACATCAAGCTATTTTCTGGCGCTGTTGCCGAGGAGGTAATGTAAAAGGTACTCACATTCTCTGGCTACTAAGCTATCTGCTAGTACAGTTGCTGGTGTGTGAGTGCTCGAAGTTATTTCCTTTAGATTCTGCAATTATATCTTTTTGTTTCTTGTTTTTATTTTCACTAGTTAGGCTTAATGGAAAACAACAACAACAAAATTAGAGAGCTTTATAGTATTTATCTTAAGTTATGACATGAAGTGTTTGAAGAGAAAATTAAAAAAACTATGGAACTTTATTTGCGTGCTAAAAGCAATGTTATTAGTATGAATTCTTTGAACACCATTATTGTTAATGCTATGGGAAAGTCTAAGCTTGGGGAAGCTGGTTTTGATGAGCATGATATTTTTGGTCCCCCAAGTACGGAGGAGAAAATATACTTTGATGATATTATACCTCCAATATATGATGATTACAATGATGAATATGATTTTTCAGTCCACCTACTATTGAGGAGAAAATTAATTATGCTTACAATATGCCTCCTATATTTGATGATTATGGTGATGAGAATAATAATGATAGCTATTTTGTTGAATTTGCTCTCACTATAATTAATAAGAATGACTATGTTTATGTGGGGAGTATTAATTATTTTATGCATGTGGCTCATGATAAGAATGTTTTATGTGATAGTTATATTGTTAGTTTTATTCATGATGCTACTGAAAGTTATTATGAGAGAGGGAAACATGGTTTTATGTATCTCAACAATATTAAGTTTCCCCTCTTTATGTTGAAATTTTTCAAGTTACACTTGTTTTGCTTTCCTATGCTTGTTAGTTTGTGCTTTCATGACTTGTTTCTTTACAAGATTATTTTTCATAGGAAGTGGGTTAGACTTAAATGTGTTTTATATTTGCTTCTTGGTGCTCTCTTTTACTTCAATTCATATTTCTTATGTGAGCATTTTCTCAAATTATCAAGCCTAACTTAAAGGCGTGAAAGAAAAGTACTTATTGGGATATAACCCAAAAGTTTTAGTCGAGTCATGCAAGTTATTGCTTCAGTAATAATCTCTCCTTATCATTTTTGTGTGGTTTTTGTGCCAAGAGTAAGCTCTAATGAGAGAGAAGTAATGCTTGGGAAAGTTGTTGTCCCGAAACAGATTTTTGTGCTTCGCTGTAAAAATTTGTGAAAAATCTATGTATGTGTATTTGAGCTATAATTTTTTGTGCTTCTGGCCTAGGTTGTTATCCAAGTTTCGTTAGTTCAACACTTTTCGATTTGAGCAACAGAAGGTCTTCGAAAAAATCGGTTTTTTACCTACTGGTCTGTTTTGACAGATTTCTGCCATTATTTGCATTTGCCTCTTAATCTCTTTCTCTTTGAGTTCTCTTTGATCATTTTAAATTTTTAAAGGAAGTGCTACAGTAGATTTTGTTTTATTGAAATTTTTATTTGTGTTGTAACTGAACCAAAAGACTTAGTATCTTGAGTGCACTAATATTGCTAATGAAGATTGTGTGAAGTTTTGTATGAAGGAAACTTTTAAGTGTAGGGAAGAGTAATGTGATAAGATGAAGCATGGACAAAATATCAAGCTTGGGGATGCCACCCGTGTCACCCAAGAAATATCCAAGAAGTACAAGCATCAAATCTTGGGGATACCCAAGGCATCCCCTTCTTCATCAATAAAAATCTCAGGTTTCTTCCAAACACTTCACTTTTATTGTTTCATGCATAGTTGTGTTGTTCTTGGAGCGTCTTCATTTTTTGTTTTTGGTTTTCATTTGCTTAGTGTGCTTAGTTAGCTTGAATAAATTGGTTGGACCCCCTCATTCATACATTAGTTTTCAAATAAGTTGGTTTGGATTGAAAAAGAGTAGGAAAAGTTCATGCTTAAGTGGTAAAAAGGAGCTCGTTTTTTACTATGGCCTGTGCTTTGTCATGTCTTGCTTGATATTGTTTTGGATTTATGCTTAGTGATTTTTGCTGTAGCATGACATGTTATAAACAATTGAGATTCCTTAATGTGCCTTGATAGAATCATGCGTTGTTTTAGCATATTAAAGCATAGTATTGTGGTATTCTCCTTTGATGCTTTATTTGGGTTGAGTTGGCGTATGCTCACACCATGTTAAGACTATACCAATCACCATAGCCTCTATTATCCTTTAGTTTTCGACTTGTAATATCAATTTATGCTTTAATTAATGATGTTTTGTCGCTTTGCATGATTATGGCCATTATTGCTCTTTCAGTTGGTCATTCCCAGTCTTTTGCTAGCCTCCATACCAAGTATGAGTTCCACTCATGCATCCAACTCCAAATAAAACCAATTTATTCCAAAGAGTCCACCATACCTACCTATTAGCATTTGCTATTCCAAGTATATTCATGTTTTTATCTACCTTTCGAATTAAACTTGTTATGTGAAAATTACTGATTAAAGCTCTCACGAACTTGACGGCACACTTTACTTTTCTTGCCCCTAATAAACTTGAACCATTGTGTCATCTATGTTGTATATGCTTGCACTTATACGTTGGGGTTAGCAGAACCATGCTATCATGGGGAATGCTTTCAACATTGCACTTGTACATTGCACCCAGTTGATATCATGCTCTTTTGTTTATGGATGTCGTCGGTGTGAAATGAAAGGGGAGCTTGTAAGTCCATGGAGTTATGTATGTGTGTTAGAGAAACGCCTAGGTGGCTGGTCTAATCCATGCATAATTATGGTGGAAACCTGCAGCGTAACCATAATAAGCAATCTATGAAGCATTTTCTTATAAAAAAAGAGATAGAGATTTATAAAAAAAAGAGAAAAAAAAGATGAGAAAAGAGGAAAGAGAGAACAAAGCACCATTTTCTCGTGGTAAATAAGAAGATGCTGAGATGCTTATTGTCTGCTTGCCTTGTCATTTTGATATGGGGATCCTTCCGTATCATCGGGCAAGGGGTACCCCGTTGGCGGTTCTCTATGATACACATGTACTTAGTATGACAAGAACTTACCGGTAACTAAACTTGAGTAGCATGAGGAGCGGCCATCGTATTCAAGGGATATGAGATTGCCAACTTATACTTTGTCAAGCATATACTCCATAGTTTGTTCACTTTAACCTTAATCACTTCAAGATGCTTATGATAGGGGCAATGAGAGCTGAAAGCTAATAAGTACCATAAATTTTGGAAGCTCTTTAGGAGACTTGAATCCATGCTTCCTTCTATGAAGGCCTTGTTGGGTCCGCAACATAGAAAACAAAAAATTTCCTACGATGAGAACTATACGCCAAGATCTATCTACTAGATACAGAGCAACGGGTGGACATACATCCATGGAGAACTTACCCTCGAAGACAACGAGTTTTGTTAACGAGTAGGAACTCGTGGTTGATGTAGTAAATACGCTTGCCGATCTCAAGATCGTGTGGAAGTCCGGCCGCCGCAAATCAGCAGCGCATCCGTACTACACACACGTTCAATCCGGACAACCTCCACCTCCTCGCTCCAGTGAATCAGTGAGCAGCAACTCCTTCAGGCCTTAAGGCCAGGGAACATGTATCTCGCTAATCCGAGACCATGGGGAATATCTAGAGGGAGAGAGATCCTTCACGAGGAGGTGTGGTTTGTGAGAGGGAGAGGGGGCTTTATATAGGAGGAGGAGACCCTCCCTCAAATAGCCGGCGCATGAGGGGGGACTCCTCCCCTCCTTCATTCATGTGGTGAACCTCCACTCACATAAACATGGCCTCCACCCAAAATCCCACTCACATGTATTTAATTTCCACCAAATTAAATGCAACTCTCAATTAATAAAACTCTTTTATTTATTTTATTCAGAATTTTGTTAATTACTTTAATTAACAAACATTCACATAAAACCCCTTGCAACATTTCAATATCACATGCAGAACCACTTTCTGCAATTTCACCCGAAACAATTCCGGTTTCTATCGAAACAATTCCTGTTTCTATCGAAACATTTCCTGCGCTTTGCAAACCTTTTTTCTGGAACATATGTGCTCCTAAATGGTGTCCAGCAACCCTTAAGTGTGTCACCCTACGGTTCGCGAATAATGCAGACATGATTGATACTCCTCTCAGATCAATAATCAGAAGCGGGACCTGGAGATCCATACTGACTCCTGCATATTCAACGATGACTTCTATGATTGTGAGAACCTTTAACGTCAGCAATTTAATCCCTTTGTCTCATGATATAATACATGTCTGAGATTCGATCATCAGTATCCAAATACCTAGTTTGATCTCTTTACCGACATGCACTCTTTTCTCGTTCCCGTGATATAACATTCTAGTGATCACATCACTTGCTTGCAAGCTATCTTAATGTGATATCACCGAGAGGGCCCAGAGTATATCTATCCGTCATCGGGATTGACAAATTCCACTCTTGATCCATGAGCCTCAACATAACACCTTCATAGCACTGAACCCACCTTTATAGTCACCCTGTTACCGTGTGACGTTTGATGTTATCAAGATACTCTTCCGGTGTTAGCAATTAACATGATCTCATGGTCTAAGGACTAAGACTACTTTGTATGATGTTATAGCAATATAAACATAATGACTTGATCGTAATGCTATACTTCGGATGAATGTTCATCACATCATTTCACAAATGTTGTGACCTTGTTATTAACAACATCTAATGTCCATGATCAGGAAACCTTGATCATCTTGTTAATCAACAAGCTAGTCTATAAGAGAGGCATAACTAGGAACCCTTTTTGTTTATTAAACACACATGTATTGATGTTTCCTATCAATACAATTATAGCATGCAAAATAAACATCTATCATATACAAGGAATACATAATAAAAACTTTATTATTGCCTCTCAGGGCATATTTCCTTCAGTCTCCCACTTGCACTAGAGACAATAATCTAGTTTATATAGTGATAAATCTAACACCCATGGAGTTCTGGTGTTGATCATGTTTTGCCCTAGGGAGTACTTTAGTCAATGGATCTGCTACATTCAGGTCCGTGTGCACTTTACAAATCTTTATATCTCCATCCTTGACATGCTCGCGGATGGAGTGAAACCGGCGCTTAATATGCTTGGAATTCTTGTGAGACCTTGGTTCCTTGGCGTTGGCTATGGCTCCATTATTGTCACAATAGATCACCGTTGGGTCCAACGCACTAGGAACCACACCTAGTTCCGTTATGAACTCCTTCATCCAAGCCGCTTCCTGCGCTGCTTCTAAAGCAGCAACATATTCCGCCTCCGTTGTTGATCCAGCCACCACAGGTTGTTTGGAACTCCTCCAACTAACTGCTGCTCCGTTCAAGAGAAATACGTATCCGGATTGAAACTTAGAGTCATCCGGATCAGTGTCAAAACTAGCATCGACATAACACTTAGCGACTAGCTCTTCTTCACCTCCGTATACAAGAATCATATCCTTAGTTCTTCTCAAGTACTTAAGGATATTCTTGACCGCTATCTAGTGTTCCGAACCTGGATCAGATTGGTACCTACTAGTCAAACTAATAGCATGTGACACATCCAGTCTTGTACATAGCATGGCATACATTATAGAGCCTATGGTTGAGGCATAGGGGATCTTATCCATTATCTCTCTTTCTTCCGCCGTAGCCGGAATTTGAGTCTTACTCAATGTCTTGCCTTGCAACATAGGTAAGTACCCCTTCTTACTTCCGTCCATATTAAACTTCTTTAATATCTTATCAAGGTATGTACTCTGCGATAGCCCAATTAGGCGTCTTGATCTATCTCTATATATTTTAATGCCTAATATATATGAAGCTTCACCAAGGTCCTTCATCGAAAATTTGCTGTTTAGATAACTTTTAACATTGTTTAAAAGATCTATATCATTTCCAATCAATAATATGTCATCCACATATAATATCAGAAATGCCACATTGCTCCCACTCACTTTCTTGTAAATACAAGCCTCTCCATAAGTTTGGACAAATCCAAACTCTTTGATCACCTCATCAAAGCGGAGATTCCAACTCCGGGATGCTTGCTTCAGTCCATAGATGGATCGCTGAAGTTTGCACACCTTATCAGCATCCTTAGGATCGACAAAACCCTTAGGTTGTATCATATACAACTCTTCTTCAATATTACCATTGAGGAACGTAGTTTTGACATCCATCTGCCATATTTCATAATCGAAATATGCAGCAATTGCTAACATAATCCTAACCGACTTAAGCATCGCTACGAGAGAGAATGTCTCATCATAGTCAACTCCTTGAATTTGTTGAAACCCCTTTGCGACAAGTCGAGCCTTATAGATGGTTACATTACCATCAGCATCAGTTTTTCTTTTGAAAATCCATTTATTCTCAACGGCCTTTCGATCGTGAGGTAAGTCCACCAAGGTCCAAACCTGGTTTTCGTACATGGATTCCATCTTGGATTTCATGGCTTCTAGCCATTTGTTGGAATCAGGGCTCATCATCGCTTCTTCATACGTCGTAGGGTCATCTATTTCATCAATCATGAAATTCATAACAGGATTGCCGTACAGTTCAGGAGTTGCACGTGTGCTGCTTGACCTGCGAGGTTCGGTAGTGTCCTCTTTCGGAGTTTCATGATCAATATCATTAGCTCTCTCTTCATTAGGTGAAGTCAACTCCGAAACAACTTCCGGTGCTGCGCTACTCGCCATTTCATGAAGAGAAGGTTCAATAACCTCTTTGAGTTCTACCTTCTGACTACTCACGCCTTTCGCGAGAAACTCCTTCTCAAGAAAGGATCCATTCTTGGCAACAAAGACCTTGCCCTCGGATCTGTGATAGAAGGTATACCCAATCGTTTCCTTAGGGTATCCTATGAAGACGCATTTTCCTCTTTGGGTTCGAGTTTATCCAGTTGAAGTTTCTTCACATAAACATCGCATCCCCAAACTTTAAGAAATGACAGCTTAGGTTTGTTTCCACACCATAATTCATACGGTGTCTTTTCAACAGATTTAGATGGTGCCCTATTTAAAGTGAATGCAGCGGTTTCCAGTGCATAACCCCAAAATAGCGATGGCAAGTCGATCGGAGACATCATAGATCGAACCATATCCAATAAAATACGATTCGGACGTTCGACACACCATTACGTTGTGGTGTTCCGGCGTGAGTTGTGAAACTATTCCACGATCTTTCATATGTGCTAAACTTCGTAACTTAGATACTCTCCTCCGGTCGGACCGCGAAATTTGATCTTTACATTACAATGATTTTCCACTTCATTCTGAAATTGTTTGAACTTTTCAAAGGTTTCAGACTTATGTTTCATCAAATAGATATACCGTATCTACTCAAATCATCCGTGAAAGTAACAAAATAACGATATCCACCTCGGCGACACTCATTAGTCCACACATCGGTATGTATGATTTCCAATAAATCATCGCCCGTTCCATTGAACCGAAAAGCGGCGTTCTAGTCATCTTGCCCATAAGGCATGGCTCACATGTATCAAATGATTCAAAATCAAGTGATTCCAAAAGTCCATCGAATGGAGTTTCTTCATGCGTTTAACGCCAATATGACCTAGACGGCGATTGCCACATATATGCAGATATATCATTATCAAGTTTAATCCTTTTAGCATCAACATTATGAATATGCGTAATACTACTAGCGAGATCCAGCGAAATAAACCATTCAACACGGGTGCATGACCATAAAGATATTATTCATATAAATCGAACAACCATTGTTTTCAGACTTAAGCGAATAACCACTTTGCATCAAACACGATCCGGATACAATGTTCATGCTCGGTGCGGGCACCAAATAACAATTATTCAGGTTTATAACTAATCCCGGCGGCATATGGAGAGGCAGCGTTAAGCGGTGATCACATCAACTCTTGATCCATTGCCGCCCGCATCGTGACCTCATCCCTTGCTAGATATCTCTTGTTCCGCCCTGAACCGAGTTACATATATTAGCAACCGATCCGTATCAAATACCCGGTGCTCTGCGAGTACTAGTCAAGTACACATCAATAACATGTATATCACATATACCTTTGTTTTCCTTGCGGCCTTCTTGTCCGCCAAATACTTGGGCGATTCTTCAATGGCGATCCTTGCAATAGTAGCACTTTTCGGTGTGATTTAGGGCCAGCTCGGGGTTTCTTTTCGGCACGACAGCAGTTTGCCGCCCTTCTTTCCCTTCCTTGCCTTTCTTGTCCTTCTTGAAACGGTGGTCTTATTGATCATCAACACTTGATGTTCTTTCCTAATCTCCACTTCTGCGTCTTAAGCATTGTGAAGCTCGAGAAGAGACTTCTTCATGCCACGCATATTATAGTTCATCACGAAGCTCTTGTAGCTAGGTGGCGAGATTGGAGAACACGATGTATGCCTAAGTCAATGGGAATCGTTATTCCCAAGGACACAAGCTTATCGGCGTACCGGACATTTTGATGCGTGCTCACTAACGGAGCTGTTTTCTGCCATGATGCAGCTAAAGAACTTTTAGAAGCATTATAACTCTCTCTGGCGCATGGGTATCAAAATCATTTTCAATTCTCCCATGGTATCAAAGGCATTGCCATTTGAAAGCGTTTTGAAGTTACGGCTCTAGCCCATACGGTATGCCAATGAACTAAGTTGTGGTCCTCTGACGAGTTATATAGGCGTTCTTTTCCTCGTCGGGGCATCGAGGAGCTGGTGGGGGCCTAGCGGCGCCTCTAGCACATATTGCTTTTGTGCGGCGATGAGGAGAATCCTCGATTCATAGCCTAGTTGGTGAAGTTGCTACCATTACAGCAAGTTTCTCTTTCTCCATGAACACATTGAAATTAAGCGGTGGTGCCATCTACAGAATTTGTAAAGTTTATTTAGACTAAGTTTATGATAGATTGGGTTCAACTAATCCAAATTACTAATGAACTCCCACTCAAAAACGACATCCCTCGTGTCCTTTTGGTGATTACATGAACCAAATCCACTACACCAAGTCCGATCATCACGTGAGTCGGTGTAGCTTCAAAGGCGAGCATATATATGGGCATCATATCAACTATATGACTCATGCTTAACCTTTCGGTCCGTGTTCCGAGGCCATGTCTGTACATGCTAGGCTCGTCAAGTAAGAACCTTAGTATTCGCGTGTGTAAAACTATCTTACACCCGTTGTATGAAAGCGTAGAGTCGAGAACACCCGATCATCACGTGATGCCTCAAAACACGACCCACAAAACGGTGCATACTTAAGGAAGAACACATTTTATCTTGATATCTAAATGAGGGATCATCTTATAATGCTACCAAAAGCGCCAAACTAGCAATATAAGATGCTAACATCTAATGTGTGAAGTGAGGTGATATGGTCCATGCATTTGATCTCTATCATTTGCATCATGGTATGATCTTTATCATTCCTTTGTGTGTAAGGCCAAGGTCTATGGAACTTGCACGTTAAGTGAGTTGTAAGAGTATCTATCATACATCTACTTACAATAATACCATATCAAGACACTAGCCCAGCAACGATCTAAACTAGACGCCTCTAATTTATCAATTGCAAGTTTTACGTGGCTTAGGGCTTTCGGAGATAGAACCGGTCTTACCTACAAACATGAACCACAACGAGGATAACCAATTTATTAGAAACTCGTTGTAAATCAGATATTGACTATAGTAGGAGAGACAGACACCCGCTAGCCACTTATGCAAAACTAGTTGCATGTCAGTCGTGGAACCGGTCTCATGTACGATGACATGTAAGGTTGGTACGGGCTGCTTCATCCCACTATGCCACCAATATCCAAAGTACATAGAAGATGCAATAACATGATCATCATCGCCCACATATAAACATATGTGTACTACCCGTGCAAAGCATCTACGCATAGATCAGGCTCTGATACCACTGTTGGGTCCGCAGCATAGAAAACAAAAAAATTCCTACGATGAGAACTATACGCCAAGATCTATCTACTAGATACAGAGAAACGGGTGGACATACATCCATGGAGAACTTACCCTCGAAGACAACGAGTTTTGTTAACGAGTAGGAACTCGTGGTTGATGTAGTCGTACGCTTGCCGATCTCAAGATCGTGTGGAAGTCCGAGCGCCGCAAATCAGCAGCGCATCCATACTCGCACACACGTTCAAGCCACCGGACAACCTCCACCTCCTCGCTCCAGTGAATCAGCGGAAGCTGCAACTCCTTCCAGACGCAAGGCCACCGGGAACATGTATCTCGCTAATCCGAGACCATGGGGGAATATCTAGAGGGGGAGAGAGATCCTTCACGAGGAGGTGTGGTTTGTGAGAGGGGAGAGGGGGGCTTTATATAGGAGGGAGGGAGACCCCTCCCCTCAAATAGCCGGCGCATGAGGGGGGACTCCTCCCCTCCTTCATTCATGTGGTGAACCTCCACTCACATAAACATGGCCTCCACCCAAAATCCCACTCACATGTATTTAATTTCCACCAAATTAAATGCAACTCTCAATTAATAAAACTCTTTTATTTATTTTATTCAGAATTTTGTTAATTACTTTAATTAACAAACATTCACATAAAACCCCTTGCAACATTTCAATATCACATGCAGAACCACTTTCTGCAATTTCACCCGAAACAATTCAGTTTCTATCAAAACAATTCCTGTTTCTATGAAACATTTCACGCACTTTGCAAACCTTTTATGCGGAACATATGTGCTCCTAAATGGTGTCCAGCAACCCTTAAGTGTCACCCTACGGTTCGCGAATAATGCGACATGATTGATACTCCTCTCGGATCAATAATCGAAGCGGACACGGAGATCCATCGACTCTGCATATTCAACGATGACTTCTATGATTGTGAGAACCTTTAACGTCAGCAATTTAATCCCTTTGTCTCATGATATAATACATGTCTGAGATTCGATCATCGGTATCCAAATACCTAGTTTGATCTCTTTACCGACATGCACTCTTTTCTCGTTCCCGTGATATAACATTCTAGTGATCACATCACTTGCTTGCAAGCTATCTTAATATGATATCACCGAGAGGGCCCAGAGTATATCTATCCGTCATCGCGATTGACAAATTCCACTCTTGATCCATGAGCCTCAACATAACACCTTCATAGCAATCGAACCCACCTTTATAGTCACCGTTACTGCAGTGACGTTTGATGTTATCAAGATACTCTTCCGGTGTTAGCAGTTAACATGATCTCATGGTCTATGGACTAAGACTACTTTGTATGATGTTATAGCAATATAAACATAATGACTTGATCGTAATGCTATACTTCAGATGAATGTTCATCACATCATTTCACAAATGTTGTGACCTTGTTATTAACAACATCCAATGTCCATGATCAGGAAACCTTGATCATCTTGTTAATCAACAAGCTAGTCTATAAGAGAGGCATAACTAGGAACCCTTTTTGTTTATTAAACACACATGTATTGATGTTTCCTATCAATACAATTATAGCATGCAAAATAAACATCTATCATATACAAGGAATACATAATAACAACTTTATTATTGCCTCTCAGGGCATATTTCCTTCAGGCCTTTCTTTTACTTTTATGTTGAGTCTCCTTCTTCTATCTTTATGCACCTGTTAAGAGAGCATAGTGGCCATTCTTAGTTTAATGTTCATTGTCCCAGGACTTGTTGATTGATTCATAACTTTGACATTGCTTGTTCTTAAACTATTTGTATCTAGTCACCCTTATGAACTTTGAAGGTGTCCTATGCATTTATGTTTTGCTACACTATGAGGGACAAGCTGATACCATTCTCATTATGTTTTCTTTATGTCAAACAAACAAACGTCTTTCAAATCATTATTATTCATGAATCTTTTGTTTGTACCTTTTCATGTTATGACATAGTTTCTATGTCTTATTGTTAGAACTATATCCTTCATGCTATGTTAAAGTACTATGATCCCAGCTATCAATGTTTTATAAATGCCTTGATCAAGATTGTGATGGTGCATGTCACCTCAAAAATTATTATTTTCTTTTTATCACTTACAGATTCTAGGACGAGCATGAGTTAAGCTTGGGGATGTTGATACATTGCAAACGTATCTATAATTTTTGATGTTCCATGCTTGTTTTATATCTACTTTCTTATGTCTTGTCCACACTTTGGAGTACTTTTACACATTTTCTGGAACTAAATTATTAACAAGATTCCACAGTGCCAGTTGCCTGTTTTCTTTTGTTTTTGGTTCAAGAAAATCCAGAAAATGATTATTCTCACAATTGGAGCGGACAAAAGCCAAAGTCAATATTTTATCGGAAGACTCACGGAGCCAGAAGACGAGAAGGAGAGGGGCCAGGGGCTGGCCACATCATGTGGTGGCGCGGGTCCCCCCTGGCCATGCCACCAGGTGGTGTGGGCCCCTGGTCCACCCTCTGACATCGCCCTTTCACCTATAAGTAGCCTCCGATGCAGAAACCCTAAAAGAATCTAGCCTCCATCCACGAAAAGTTCTGCAGCACCGCCGCCACCGAAGGGGAGATTCGGGGGACAAAAAGTCTCTGTTCTGGCACCCTGCCGAGACGGGGAAGTTCCCCCGGAGCCATCTCCATCGATATCCACCACCATATCCATCATCCTTGCTGATTCCCATGATGAGGAGGGAGTAGTTCTCTCTCGAGGCTAAGGGCTCCACCACTAGCTATGTGTTCATCTCTCTCTCTATGCATGATCTTATGAGATTATGAGCTTTGTAATCTATAGATCTATTCTGCTACTCAAGTGCTTTAATGAATCTCTGCTTATCCCCACGTGTGTGAAGTTGACAGTGTGCACACCGTGTGGCACTTTGGGTAAGGTTACATAAATACTTGTTATGAGTTATATTTGGAGTTGGATGTCTCTATGAAATTGAGGTGTTTGTTGGAACCATCTAGCGCTCAAGGTGACAGTGTGGGGTTATCTAGATGGGGAAGGCGAACTTTGAGGAGTGTTGTTATATCCCTACCATGGATTAGAGTGTCCAACCGAAGAGTAGTTCAGAGTAGTATCATAAAGATAAGATATTTATATGAGAGTGTTCATTAGTGAAAGTACGATCCCTAGGCCTTGTTTCTAAACATTGAAACACCATTTGCAACTAGATCTGTTACATGTTTGCTTGCTTCCATATTTTTTCCTTTAGTCTTTTCCTCCTGTTAAGCTATTTTCCTACACCGTTTTCTTATATCCATACCACATGTATTTCACTATCTCTTCGCCGAACTAGTGCACCTATACACCTGACAAGTGTTTTAGGTGTGTTGGGGACACAAGAGACTTCTTGTATCTTAATTGCAGGGTTGCTTGAGAGGGATACCTTTGACCACTTCCTCCCTAAGTTCGATAAACCTTGGGTAATCCACTTAAGGGAAACTTGCTGCTATTCTACAAACCTCTACACTTGGAGGCCCAACAACTGTCTACAAGAATACAAGTGCGTAGACATCAAGCTATTTTCTGGCGCCGTTGTCGGGGAGGTAAGGTAAAAGTTACTCACATCCTCTGGCTACTAAGCTATCTTCTAGTATAGTTCCTAGTGTGTGAGTGCTCGAAGTTATTTCCCTTAGATTCTGCAATTATATCTTTTTGTTCCTTGTTTTTATTTTCACTAGTTAGGCTTAATGGAAAACAACAACAAAATTAGAGAGATTTGTAGTATTTATCTTGAGTTAGGACATGAAATGTTTGAAGAGAAAATTAAAAAACCTATGGAACTTTATTTGCATGCTAAAAGCAATGTTATTAGTATGAATTCTTTGAACACCATTATTGCTAATGCTATGGAAAAGTCTAAGCTTGGGGAAGCTGGTTTTGATGAGCATGATATTTTTAGTCACCCAAGCACGGAGGAGAAAATTTACTTTGATGATACTATACCTCCAATATATAATGATTACAATGATGAATATGATATTTTCAGTCCACCTACTATTGAGGAGAAAATTTTATGCTTACAATATGCCTCCTATATTTGATGATTATGGTGATGAGAATAATAATGATAGCTATTTTGTTGAATTTGTTCTCACTACAATTAATAAGAATGTCTATGTTTATGTGGGGAGTATTAATTATTTTATGCATGTGGCTCATGATAAGAATGTTTTATGTGATAGTTATATTGTTAATTTTATTTATGATGCTACTGAAAGTTATTATGAGAGAGGGAAACATGGTTTTATGTATCTCAACAATATTAAGTTTCCCCTCTTTATATTGAAAATTTTGAAGTTGCACTTTTTTTGCTTTCCTATGCTTGTTAGTTTGTGCTTTCATGACTTGTTTCTTTACAAGATTAATTTTCATAGGAAGTGGGTTAGACTTAAATGTGTTTTATATTTGCTTCTTGATTCTCTCTTTTACTTCAATTCATATTTCTTATGTGAGCATCTTCTCAAACTATCAAGCCTAACTTAAAGGCGTTAAAGAAAAGTACTTATTGCGATATAACCCAAAAGTTTTAGTTGAGTGTTGCAAGTTATTGCTTCAGTAATAATCTCTCCTTATCATTTTTGGGTGGTTTTTGTGCCAAAAGTAACCTTTAATGAGAGAGAAGTAATGCTTGGGAAAGTTGCTGTCCCAAAACAGATATTTGTGCTTCGCTGTGAAAATTTGTGAAAAATCTCCGTATGTCGGTTTGAGCTGTATTTTTGTTGCTTCTGGCCCGGGTTGTTATCCAACTTTCGTTAGTTCAACACTTTTCGATTTGAGCAACAAAAGGTCTTCGAAAAATCGGTTTTTTACCTGCTAGTCTATTTTGACAGATTTCTGCCATTATTTAATCTCTTTCTCTTTGAGTTCTCTTTGATCATTTTAACTGTTTAAAGGAAGTGCTACAGTAGCTTTTGTTCTAATGGAAGTTTTATTTGTGTTGTAACTGAACCAAAAGACTTAGTATCTTGAGTGCACTAATGTTGTTAATGAAGATTTTGTGAAGTTTTGTATGAAGGAATATTTTAAGTGGAGGGAAGAGCAGTGTGATAAGATGAAGTATGGACAAAAGCTCAAGCTTGGGGATGCCACCCGTGTCACCAAAAGAAATGTCCAGGAAGTACAAGCATCAAATCTTGGGGATGCCCAAGGCATCCGCTTCTTCATCAATAAAAATCTCAGGTTTCTTCCAAACACTTCATTTATATTGTTTCATGCACAGTTGTGTTGTTCTTGGAGCGTTCTTCGTTTTTTGTTTTTGGTTTTCATTTGCTTAGTGTTCTTAGTTTGCTTGAATAAATTGGTTTAACCCCCTCATTCATACATTAGTTTTCAAATAAGTTGGTTTGGATTGGAAAAGAGTAGGAAAAGTTCATGCTTAAGTGGTAAAAAGAAGCTTGTTTTTGACTGTGGCCTATGTTTTGTCATGTCATGCTTGATATTGTTTTGGCTTTATGCTTAGTGATTTTTGCTATAGCATGACATGTTATAAACAATTGAGATTGCTTAATGTGCCTTGATAGAATCATGCGTTGTTTTAGCATATTAAAGCATAGTATTGTGGTATTCTCCTTTGATGCTTTATTTGGGTTGACTTGGCGCATGCTCACACCATGTTAAGACTATACCAAGTCACCATAGCCTCTATGATCCTTTAGTTTTCGACTTGTAATATCACTTTATGCTTTAATTAATGATGTTTTGTTGCTTTTCATGATTATGGCCATTATTTCTCTTTTAGTTGGTAGCTCCCAGTCTTTTGCTAGCCTCCATACCAAGTATGAGTTCCACTCATGCATCCAACTCCAAATAAAACCAAGTTATTCCAAAGAGTCCACCATACCTACCTAATAGAATTTTCTATTCCAAGTATATTCATGTTTTTATCTACCTTCCAAATTAAACTTGTTATGTGAAGATAAGTGATTAAAGCTCTCACGAACTTGATGGCACACTTTACTTTTCTTTCCCCTAATAAACTTGAACCATTGTGTCATCTATGTTGTATATGCACACACTTATACGCTGGGATTAGCAGAACCATGTTGTCATGGGGAACGCTTTCAATATTGCACTTGTACATTTTACCCAGCTGATATCACGCTCTTTTTTATGGATGTCATCGGTGTCAAATGAAAGGGGAGCTTGTAAGTCCATGGAGTTATGTATGTGTGTTAGAGAAACGCTTGTAAGTCCATGGAGCTTGTAAGTCCATGCACCAGTGAGACAGAAGTTGCATCATAGAATGCACTATAATCTGTGTGATAATGTGGATCAATCTAGTCTAGGAAAAGAACACATGGAATGACTCTAGTGATCAATGTGATTTAGGAAAATAACACATGCAATGGGCCAAGGTGATCCATGTGCCAAACCATGGTTATAGAGACCAAAAGCACATAAGAAGAGTAGCTTCCACATTGCATGTTGCACTAGTGTGGCAGAAGTTGCATCACACAATGCACTAGAGTGGATTTGGTCATGTGGATCAATGTGTACTAGGAAAATAACACATGCAATGAGACTAGTGATCAATGTGGTTTAGAAAAAGAACACTTGCAATGACTATAGGTGATCCTTGCGTCAAACGATGGTCACAGAGACCAAAAGCACATTGGAAGAGCAGCTTCCACATTGCATGTTGCACCAGTTTGACAGAAGTTGCATCACAGAATGCACTGGAGTGTGTGTGGTCATGTGGATCAATGTGGTCTAGAAAAAGAACATATGCAATCACTCTAGTGATCAATGTGGTTTAGAAAAAGAACACATGTAATGACTCTAGGTGATCCATGTATCAAACCATGGTTACAGAGATGAAAAGCACACCGGAAGAGCAACTTCCCAATTGCATGTTGCACCAGTGAGGCAAAAGTTGCATCACAGAATTCACTGGAGTTTGTGGGGTCATTTGGTCTAGGAAAATAACAGATGCAATGACACTAGTGATCAGTGTGGTTTAGGAAACGACAACATGCAATCACTACAGATGATCCATGAGTGAAACAAAGGTCACAAAGACCAAAAAATACAATGGAAGAGCAGCTTCCACATTGCATGTTACACCAGTGAGGCAGAATTTGCATGACAGAATGCACTGGAGTGTGTGTGGTCATGTGGATCAATATGGTCTAGGAAAAGAGCACATGTAATGACACTAGTGATCAATGTGGTTTACGAAAAGAACACATGCAATGACTATAGGTGATCCATGTGTCAAACCATAGTCACAGAGACCAAAAGCACATAGGAAGAGCAGCTTCCACATTGCATGTTGCACCAATGAGGCAGAAATTGCATCACAGAATGCACTAGAGTGTGTTGGGTCATGTGGTTCAATGTGGTCTGGGAAAATAACACATGGAATTACACTAGTGATCAATGTGGTTTAAGAAAACAACACATGCAATGAATATAGGTGATCCATGTATCAAAGCATGGTCAAATAGACCAAAAGCACATAGGAAGAGCAGCTTCCACATTGCATGTTGCACCAGTGAGGTAGAAGTTGCATCACAGAATACACTGGAGTGTGTGGGGTCATGTGGATTAATGTGCTCTAGGAAAATAACAGATGCAATGACACTAGTGACTAATGTGATTTAGGAAAAGAACACATGCAATGACTCTAGGTGATCCATGCGTCAAACCATGGTCATAGAGACCAAAAGCACATAGGAAGAGCAACTTCCACATTGCATGTTGCACGAGTGAGGCAGAATTTGCATCACAGAATGCACTAGAGTGTGTTGGGTCATATGGTTCAATGTGGTCTGGGAAAATAACACATGGAATTACACTTGTGATCAATATGGTTTAAGAAAACAACACATGCAATCAATATAGGTGATCCATGTATCAAAGCATGGTCAAATAGACCAAAAGCACATAGGAAGAGCAGCTTCCACATTGCATGTTGCACCAGTGAGGTAGAAGTTGCATCACAGAATGCACTGGAGTGTGTGTGGTCATGTGGATCAATGTGGTCTAGGAAAATATCACGTGCAATGACACAAGTGATCAATGTGGTTTAGGAAAAGAACAAATAAGATGACTCTAGGTGATCCATGTGTCAAACCATGGTCACAGAGACCAAAAGCACATAGGAAGAGCAGCTTTCATATTGCAGGTTGCACCCGTGAGGCAGAAGTTGCATCATAGAATGCATTGGAGTGTGTGTGGTCATGTGGTTTAGGAAAATAACACATGCAATGATACTAGTGATCAATATGGTTTAGGAAAAGAACACATGCAATAACTATATATGATCCATGTGTCAAACAATGGTCACAGAGACGAAAAGCAGATAGGAAGAGCAGCTTCCACATTGCATGTTGCACTAGTGATGCAGAAGTTGCATCATAGAATGCACTGGAGTGTGTGTGGTCATATGGATCAATATGGTTGACGAAAAGAACACACGCAATGACTATAGCTGATCCATGTGTCAAACCATGTTAAAAGAGACCAAAAGGACATAGCAAGTGCAGCTTCCACATTGCATGTTGCGCCAGTGAGGCAGAAGTTGTATCACAGAATACACTGGAGTGTGTGTGGTCATGTGGATCAATGTGGTCTAGGAAAATAACTCATGCAATGACTCTAGGTAATCCATGTGTCAAACCCTGGTCAAAGAGACCAAAAGCACATAGGAAAAGCAACTTCCACGTTGCATCTTGCACGAGTGAGGCAGAAGTTGCATCACAAAATGCACTAGTGTGTTGGGTCATGTGGATCAATGTGGTCTAGGAAAATAACACATGCCATGACACTAGTGATCTATGTGGTTTAGGAAAAGAACACATGCAATGAATATAGGTGATCCATGTGTCAAAGCATGGTCAAAGATACCAAAAGCACATAGGAAGAGTAGCTTCCACATTGCATGTTGCACCAGTGAGGTAGAAGTTGCATCACAGAATGCACTGGAGTGTGTGTGGTCATGTGGAGCAATGTGGTTTAGGGAAAGAACACATGCAATGACTATAGGTGATCCATGTATGAAACCATGTTCAAAGATACCGAAAGCACATAGGAAGAGCAGCTTCCACATTGCATGTTGTATTAGTGAGGCAGAGCTTGCATCAGAGAATGCACAGGAGTGTGTGTGGTCATGTGGTCTAGGAAAATAACACATGCAATGACTCTAGGTGATCCATGTTTCAAACCATGACCAAAGAGACCAAAAGCACATAGGAAGAGCAGCTTCCACATTGTATGTTGTAATAGTGAGGCAGAAGTTGCATCACAAAATGCACTAGAGTGTGTGTGGTTATGTGGATCAATGTGGTCTAGGAAAATAACACATGCAATGACTCTAGGTGATCCATGTGTCAAACCATGGTCATAGAGACCAAAAGCACATTGGAAGAGCAGCTTCCACATTGCATGTTGCACTAGTGAGGCAGATGCACTAGAGTGTGTGTGGTCATGTGGATAAATGTGGTCTAGGAAAAGAACACATGCAACGACACTAGTGATCTATGTGGTTTAGGAAAAGAATACATGTAATGACTATAGGTGATCCATGTGTCAAACCATGTTCAAAGATACCAAAAGCACATGGGAAGAGCAGTTTCCACATTGCATGTTGCACCAGTGAGGCAGAAGTTGCATCACATAATGCTCTAGAGTGTGTGTGGTCATGTGGATCAATGTGGTCTAGGAAAAGAACACATGCAATGACTCTAGTGATCAATGTGGTTTAGGAAAAGAACACATGGAATGAACCTAGGTCATCCATGTGTCAAACCATGGTTAGAGGGACCAAAATCACATAGGAAGGGCATCTTGCACATTGCATGTTGCACCAGTGTGGCAGAAGTTGCATCAAAGAATGCACTAGAGTGTGTGGTCATGTGGATCAATGTGGTCTAGGAAAAGAACACATACAATGAAACTAGTGATCAATGTGGTTTTGTAAAAGAACACATGAATGACTCTAGGTGATCCATCTGTCAAACCATGGTCACAGAGACCAAAAGCACATCGGAAGAACAACATCCACATTCCATGTTGCACCAGTGTGGCAGAAGTTGCATCATAGAATGCACTGGAGTGTGTGTGGTCATCTGGATCAATATGGTCTAGGAAAAGAACACATGAAATGACACAAGTGATTAATGTGGTTTAGGAAAAGAACACATGCAATGACTCTACGTGATCCATGTCTCAAACCATGGTCACAGAGACCAAAAGCACATAGGAAGGGTAGCTTCAACATTGCATGTTGCACCAGTGAGGGTGAAGTTGCATCATAGAATGCACTTGAGTGTGTGTGGTCATGTCGATCAATGTGGTCTAGGAAAATAAGACATGCAATGACACTAGTGATCAATATGGTTTAGGAAAAAAACGCATGCAATGAATCTTGCTGATCCATGTGTCAAACCATGGTCACAGAGACAAAAAGCACATAGGAAGAGCAGCTTCCACATTGCATGTTGAAGTAGTGAGGCAGAAGTTGCATCGCAGAATGCACTAGAGTGTGTGGTCATGTGGATCAATGTGGTCTAGGAAAAGAACACATACAATGACACTAGAGATCAATGTGGTTTAGGAAAACAACACATGCAATGACTCTAGGTGATCCATGTGTCAAACCATGGTCATAGAGACCAAAAGCACATTGGAAGAGCAGCTTCCACATTGCATGTTGCACTAGTGAGGCAGATGCACTGGAGTGTGTGTGGTCATGTGGATAAATGTGGTCTAGGAAAAGAACACATGCAACGACACTAGTGATCTATGTGGTTTAGGAAAAGAATACATGTAATGACTATAGGTGATCCATGTGTCAAACCATGTTCAAAGATACCAAAAGCACATAGGAAGAGCAGTTTTCACATTGCATGTTGCACCAGTGAGGCAGAAGTTGCACCACATAATGCTCTAGAGTGTGTGTGGTCATGTGGATCAATGTGGTCTAGGAAAAGAACACATGCAATGACTCTAGTGATCAATGTGGTTTAGGAAAAGAACACATGGAATGAACCTAGGTCATCCATGTGTCAAACCATGGTTAGAGAGACCAAAATCACATAGGAAGAGCATCTTGCACATTGCATGTTGCACCAGTGTGGCAGAAGTTGCATCAAAGAATGCACTAGAGTGTGTGGTCATGTGGATCAATGTGGTCTAGGAAAAGAACACATACAATGAAACTAGTGATCAATGTGGTTTTGTAAAAGAGGACATGAATGACTCTAGGTGATCCATCTGTCAAACCATGGTCACAGAGACCAAAAGCACATCGGAAGAGCAACATCCACATTCCATGTTGCACCAGTGTGGCAGAAGTTGCATCATAGAATGCACTGGAGTGTGTGTGGTCATCTAGATCAATATGGTCTAGGAAAAGAACACATGAAATGACACAAGTGATCAATGTGGTTTAGGAAAAGAACACATGCAATGACTCTACGTGATCCATGTCTCAAACCATGGTCACAGAGACCAAAAGTACATAGAGGAAGCACATCTTCAACATTGCATGTTGCACCTGTGAGGCAAAAGTTGCATCACAAAATGCACTTGAGTGTGTGTGGTCATGTCGATCAATGTGGTCTAGGAAAATAACACATGCAATGACACTAGTGAATAATGTGGTTTAGGAAAAAAAACACATGCAATGACTCTTGCTAATCAATGTGTCAAACCATGGTCACAGAGACAAAAGGCACATTGGAAGAGAAGCTTCCACATTGCATATTGCACTAGTGAGGCAGAAGTTGCATCACAGAATGAACTAGAGTGTGTGGTCATGTGGATCAATGTGGTCTAGGAAAAGAACACATACAATGACACTAGAGATAAATGTGGTTTAGCAAAAGAATACATGCAATGACTCTAGGTGATCCATGTGTCAAACCATGTTTTATAGAGACCAAAAGCACATTAGAAGAGTAGCTTCCACATTGCATGTTGCACTAGTGAGGCAGAAGTTGCATAAAAAATGCACTGGAGTGTGTGTGGTCATGTGGATCAATGTGGTCTAGGAAAAGAACACATGCAACAACACTAGTGATCAATGTAGTTTAGGAAAAGAACAAATGCAATGACTATAGGTGATCCATGTGTCAAACCACGTTCAAGGATACCAAAAGCACATAGGAAGAGCAGTTTCCACATTGCATGTTGCACCAGTGAGGCAGAAGTTGCGTCACATAATGCTCTAGATTGTGTGGTGTCATGTGGATCAATGTGGTCTAGGAAAAGAACACATGCAATGACTCTAGTGATCAATGTGGTTTAGGAAAAGAAGACATGCAATGAACCTAGGTGATTCATGTGTCAAACCATGGATAGAGAGACCAAAATGACATAGGAAGAGCATCTTGCACATTGCATGTTGCACCAGTGTGGCAGAAGTTGTATCACACAATGCACTAGAGTGTGTGTGGTCATATGGATCAATGTGGCCTACGAAAAGAACATATGCAATGACACTAGTGATCGATGTGGTTTAGGAAAAGAACACATGCAATGAATATAGGTGATCCATGCATCAAAAATCGTCACAGAGACCAAAAGCACATAGGAAGAGCAGCTTCCACATTGCATGTTGCACTAGCGAGACAGTAGTTGCATCACAGAATGCACTAGAGTGTGTGTGGTCATGTGGATCAATGTGGACTAGGAAAAGAACACAGGCAATAAAACTAGTGATTAATGTGGTTTAGGAAAAGAACACATGCAATGGCTCTCGGTGATCCATGTGTCATCGAGCGTTCACCGCACAGAGGCGATCTCGAACACTACCTATGATAAGAAATCCATGAAAGTGTTCAGTAGACTGTGGCAATCGTCATGCCCTAGAAACTGATCGGTAAAATCGGTTACAGTATAGGCCTCCGGCAAACGCAATTGTGCCTCCCAAAAAGCAAACCATGGTCATAGATACCAAAAGCACATAGGAAGAGCAGCTTCACTTTGCATGTTGCACCTGTGAGGCAGAAGTTGCATCACAGAATGCACTAGAGTGTGTGTGGTTATGTGGCTCAATATGGTCTAGGAAAAGAACACATGAAATAACACTAGTGATCAATGTGGTTTAGGAAAAGAACACATGCAATGACTCTAGGTGATCCATGTGTCAAACCATGGTCACAGAGACCAAAAGCACATAGGAAGGGTAGCTTCAACATTACATGTTGCACCAGTGAGGCAGAACTTGCATCGACGAATGCACTTGAGTGTGTGTGGTCATCTGGATCAATGTGGTTTAGGAAAATAACACATGCAATGACACTAGTGATCAATGTGGTTAAGGAAAAAAACACATGCAATGATGATCCATGTATCAAACTATGGTCATAGAGACCAAAAGCGTATAGGAAGAGCAGCTTCCACATTGCATGTTGCACTAGTGAGGCAGAAGTTGCATCACAGAATGCACTAGAGTGTGTGGTCATGTGTATCAATGTGGTTTAGGAAAAGAACACATAGAATGACACTAGTGATCAAAGTGGTTTTGGAAAAGAACACATGCAATGACTCTAGGTGATACATGTGTAAAACCATGATCATATAGACCAAAAGCATATTGGAAGAGCAGCTTCCACATTGCATGTTGCACTAGTGAGGCAAAAGTTGCATCACAAAATGCACTGGAGTGTGTGGTCATGTGGATCAATGTGGTCTAGGAAAAGAACACATGAAACGACACTAGTGATCAATGTGGTTGAGGAAAAGAACACATGCAATGACTATAGGTGATCCATGTGTCAAACCATGTTCAAAGATACCAATAGCACATAGCAAGAGCAGTTTCCACATTGCATGTTGCACTAGTGAGGCAGAAGATGTATCATATAATGCACTGGAGTGTGTGTGGTCATTGTGGTCTAGGAAAAGAACACATGCAATGACTCTAGTGATCAATGTGGTTTAGGAAAAGAACACATGCAGTGAACCTAGGTGATCAATGTGGTTTAGGAAAAGAACACATGCAATGACTATAGGTAATCCATGTGTCAAACCATGTTGAAAGATACCAATAGCACATAGCAAGAGCAGTTTCCACATTGCATGTTGCACCAGTGAGGCAGAAGTTGCATCAAATAATGCACTAGAGTGTGTGTGGTCTTGTGGATCAATGTGGTCTAGGAAAAGAACACATGCAATGACTCTAGTGATCAATGTTGTTTAGGAAAAGAACACATGCAATGAACCTAGGTGATCCATGTGTGAAACCATGGTTATGGATACCAAAATCACATAGGAAGAGCATCTTCCACATTGCAAGTTGCACCAGTGTGGCAGACGTTGCATCACATAATGCAGTAGAGTGTGTGTGGTCATATGGATCAATGTGGACTAGGAAAAGAACACATGCAATGACACTAGTGATTGATTTGGTTTAGGTAAAGAACACATGCAATGAGTATATGTTATCCATGCGTCAAACCATGGTCACAGAGACCAAAAGCACATAGGAAGAGCAGCTTCCACATTGCATGTTGCACTAGTGAGACAGAAGTTTCATCATAGAATACACTGGAGTGTGTGTGGTCATGTCGATCAATGTGGACTAGGAAAAGAACACAGGCAATAAAACTAGTGATCAATGTGGTTTAGGAAAAGAACACAGGCAATGACTATAGGTAATCCATGCGTCAAACCATGGTCAAAAAGACCAAAAGCACATAGGAAGAGCAGCTTCCACACTGCATGTTGCAACAGTGAGACAGAAGTTGCATCACAGAATGCACTGCAGTGTGTGTGGTCATGTGAATCAATGTGGACTTGGAAAAGAACATAGGGAATAAAACTAGTGATCAATGTAGTTTAGGAAAAGAACACATGCAATGGCTCTAGGTGATCCATGTGTCAAACCATGGTCATAGAGTTCAAAAGCACATAAGAAGAGGAGCTTCCCTTTGCATGTTGCACCAGTGAGGCAGAAGTTGTATCACAGAATGCACTGGAGTGTGTGTGGTCATGTGGCTCAATATGGTCTAGGAAAAGAACACATGAAATGACACTAGTGATCAATGTGGTTTAGGAAAAGAATACATGCAATGACTCTAGGTGATCCATGTGTCAAACCATGGTCACAGAGACCAAGAGCACATAGGAAGGGTAGCTTCAACATTACATGTTGCACCCGTGAGGAAGAACTTGCATCGAACAATGCACTAGAGTGTGTGGTCATGTGGATCAATGTGGTTTAGCAAAAAACAAATACAATGACACTAGTGATCAATGTGGTTTAGGAAAAGAACATATGCAATGACTCTAGGTGATACATGTGTCAAACCATGGTCATAGAGACCAAAAGCACATTGGAAGACCATCTTCCACATTGCATGTTGCACTAGTGAGGCAAAAGTTGCATCACAAAATGCACTGGAGTGTGTGTGGTCATGTGGATCAATGTGGTCTAGGAAAAGAACACATGAAACAACACTAGTGATCAATGTGGTTTAGGAAAAGAACACATGTAATGACTATAGGTGATCCATGTGTCAAACCATGTTCAAAGTTACCAGAAGCACATAGCAAGAGCAGTTTCCACATTGCATGTTGCACCAGTGAGGCAGAAGTTGCATCACATAATGCACTGGAGTCTGTGTGGTCATGTGGATCAATGTCGACAAGGAAAAGAACACATGCAATGACTCTAGTGATCGATGTGGTTTACAAAAAGAACACATGCAATGAGTATAGGTGATCCATGCGTCAAACCATGGTCACAGAGACCAAAAGCACATAGGAAGAGCAGCTTCCACATTGCAAGTTGCACTAGTGAGACAGAAGTTGCATCAAAGAATGCACTGGAGTGTGCGTGGTCATGTGGATCAATGTGGACTAGGAAAAGAACACAGGCAATAAAACTAGTGATCAATGTGGTTTAGGAAAAGAACACATGCAATGACTATAGGTAATCCATGCGTCAAACCATGGTCACAGAGACCAAAAGCACATAGGCAGAACAACTTCCACATTGCATGTTGCACCAGTGAGACAGAAGTTGCATCACACAATGCACTAGAGTGTGTGTGGTCATGTGGATCAATGTGGTATAGGAAAATAACACATGCCGTGACTCTAGTGATCAATGTGGTTTAGAAAAAGAACACAACAATAGTTGATCCATGTGTCAAAACATGGTCATAGACACCGAAAGGACATTGGAAGAGCAGCTTCCACATTGCATGTTGCACTAGTAAGGCTGAAATTGCATCGCAGAATGCACTTGAGTGTGTGTGGACATGTGGATAAATGTGGTCTAGGAAAATAACAGATTCAATGACACTAGTGATCAATGTACTTTAGGAAAAGAACACATGCAATGACTCTAGGTGATCCATGTGTCTAACCATCGTCACAGAGACCAAAAGCACATAGGAAGAGCAGCTTCCACATTGCATGCTGCACAAGTGAGGCAGAAGTTGCATCACATAATGCACTAGAGTTTGTTTGGTCATGTGGCTCAATATGGTCTAGGAAAAGAACACATGAATGGACACTAGTGATCAATGTGGTTTAGGAAAAGAACACATGCAATGTATATAGGTGATACATGTGTCAAACCATGGTCACAGAGACCAAAAGCACATAGGAAGGGCCGCTTCAACATTGCATGTTGCACCAGTGAGGCAGAAGTTGCATCGCAGAAGGCACTTGAGTGTGTGTGGTCATGTGGATCAATGTGGTCTACGAAAATCACACATACAATGACACTAGTGATCAATGTGGTTTAGGAAAAACCCATGCAATGACTCTAGGTGATCCATGTGTGAGACCATGGTCATAGAGACCAAAAGCACATTGGAAGAGCAGCCTCCACATTGCATGTTGCACTAGTGAGGCAGAAGTTGCATCACAAAATGCACTGGAGTGTGTGTGGTCACGTGGATCAATGTGGTCTACGAAAAGAACACATGCAACAACACTAGTGATCAATGTGGTTTAGGAAAAGAACACATGCAATGACTATAGGTGATCCATGTGTCAAACCATGTTCAAAGATACCAAAAGCACATAGGAAGAGCAGCTTCCACATTGCATGTTGCACCGGTGAGGCAGAAGTTGCATCACAGAATGCACTGGAGTGTGTGTGGTCATGTGGATTAATGTGTTCCAGGAAAAGAACACATGCAATGACTCTAGTGATCAATGTCGACTAGGAAAAGAACATAGGCAATAAACCTAGGTGGTTCATGTGTCAAACCATGGTTACAGAGACCAAAATCACATAGAAAGACTAGCTGGCACATTGCATGTTGCACCGGTGTGGCAGAAATTGCATCACAGAATGCACTAGAGTGTGTGTGGTCATGTGGATCAATGTGGACTAGGAAAAGAACACATGCAATGAAACTAGTGATCAATGTGGTTTAGGAAAAGAACACATGCAATGAACCTAGGTGATCCATGTGTCAAACCATGGTTACAAAGACCAAGACCACATAGGAAGAGCTAGTGGCGGACCCAGGATTTGGGAGAGACCGGGGCTAATTTCTAATGCTCCTAAAAACTAAGAAAATAATTACCTTCTAATCCTCTCTCGGTAACCCAATGTATTAGCCAAAACACACTAATGCATAGATAGAGTTCTGACATGAAACATAAGTTCAACGTTTAACCAAATGGCAATAAAAAAAATAACAATAAAGTGCGGTGGCAATAATCGCATAATTGAGATGTAATTTTAATACCTAAACAATGAGGCTTTGCTCTCATCCTAGCGTAACATTTCCTCATCGATCATAGAAGAAGAACCAGATCCTACAAAGACAAGAAAAATAATCAGAAAATGGTATGGATAAATATATAATACATAGTTGTATTGATAAGAAAGTAACTTACCGGTAGCTACATGTGGTAGTTGTCCCTTGCGTGACCTCATACTTTGGAAACACTCCAAAATCTTATCATCTTCTATGCTTGCAAATATGTCTCGCTCAATATAGCATAACATACTATGATTCGTCCAATCATCATTCATCTTGTTCCTCAAATCTGTCTTGATTATTTTCATTGCCGAGAATGCTCTTTCCCATTGCCAGTAACCGCAAAATCAAAGCTAACTCAATAATACGATATACCAAAGGAAAGATCTTGTGTCTCTCTGTTTGAACCATCTTAACAGCAAGCTTCCCAAGATCAATACAATCTACAAAGTCTGGATCTTCTCTCGCATCAACAATAAATGTGCCAAGTTGGTCTCGAAGGACTATACACTCATATTGAGAGAAGTCATCAGCATACATTTTTGCAAGTTCAATTAACTTATCAATATCAAAATTAGAAAATGAGTTCTTTGGATCAAGACAAGCTATGCACCTCAATAACTAAGTAGACCGTTTAGCAAAGCGGTTATTGAACTCAACAATAATTTAATCAAGTACCACATTGAATATTTCATGATGGAAATGGTCATAATAAGTTACCAACTGGCTGCCACGACCCCTTGAACGACCTCTAGCCGGTATTTTATCTTCCATATTAGGCACAACAATATTATGTTCAAGACAAAAGCCCATTGTATCTTCCAAAATCTCATCCCAACCGGAGTTTCTTATTTTCTCAACTTCCTTCAATGTAGTACCAATCAGCCCTACAGCGCGCACAATGTTTTGATCTTTCCTTTGCAAGCACGTTGATTGATCATTAGTCTTGCCAAGAATTCTGATCATAAGATGCATAATAAATACAAACTCAAAGCTTTCCATTTTTTCCAATAAACCTGAAGCTGTGGTTTTTTGTGTTGCATTAGTGGCATCATCACTCAGATTCTCTAGTACATTTAGGACGGATTTCCACATGTGAACAAGACGACACAAGGTTTTATGGTGAGAGCCCCAACGAGTATCTCCTGGTCTTGCAAGATTAGTCTCCTGGTTCTTTCCTCTTCCAGTGAAGATATCATCGGACTCAATTTTGTTCACAAGTTCATCATGCTGACTTTGCAACAATTTATCTTTTCTATGGCAAGAAGCATTAACCGTGTTCACAATCATGGTAGCATAGTTAAAGAAGTCCAAGACAGAGGAATAACACTTGGCAACAGAGACAACCACTAGCTGCAGTTGATGGGCAAAACAATGGATATAAAAGGCATATGGGTTTTCATCTAATATGCGTCTTTGTAATCCATGGAATTGTCCCCTCATATTTGATGCCCCATCATAACCTTGACCTCTCACATTAGAGATGGATAAACGAAGAGATTTTAACATACCATCCAAAGCTATCTTTAGTGAAGCAGATGTCGTGTCTGGAACATGCTTCACACCAACAAACCTCTCTACTACATGTCCCTTATTGTTGACATACCTACATAGGAAACGAAAAGGCATTAGTTAGCATACATTCTGAATCACTCAAATAGGAGAAAAATAAATTTTGTAGAAGCTAACCTCAAAACCATGGCCATTTGTTCCTTAATAGATGCATCTCGTGCCTCATCAACAAGTACCGCAAACTTTTTATCCCCAATGTCATCAATAATAGCTTTGGTTGTAACATGAGCACAAGCTTTGCAAATCTGTTTTTGTATTTTTGGTGAGGTCATTTGATGGTTTCGAGGAGAACTATCGAGCAATTTTGCAGCCTTTTCATCTTTCCCTTTATACCATTTCAACATCTCAAGAAAATTCCCTCTATTATTTGAGCGCGAAGACTCACCGGGCCACGAAAAGCAAGAGCTTGCCATAGTAAAAACTTTGCAATGCCTATCATAATTGTAATACGAGCTTTATATTCTTCCTCATCCTTCTTGGTGGCCGCTGCCAACACATAATCAACACCTTGTCGCTGATTTCTAAAAGCCTCACAATATCTCCTAGCTTTATTATGAGCACTATTAATATCCTTACCAACATGAAGATCACAAGCTTCAATTCCATTCTTCCAATAACTAAAACCAACCCTTGTAAATGATTCTGTACCAAAATTTTCTGCTCGTGGTTGCTTGAAGAGAAAGCAGTAAAAACAAAATGCTGCGTCCTTAGCTACACTATATTCCAACCAATCATAAACCATTTATCCTGAAATCTCCGCATCTGGCTTGCAATTAATTTTGCAGGAAATTGATGACCAACTGGTTGACATGGACCCATTACCAAATACTCTCTTCTTGCAGCATCTCTCACGTTTACATCTAGCTCCTCAATCGGCTTCCGAAGACCAGGATCCGCCACAATGTCATCTGGATTAAGCTCGACACTAGGACTCTCGTCATGGCTGTTATCATCTTCTGGTTCTGGATTCACAATGATGTGAGGACTAACTTGCTGCTGTTGGGGAGGGACTGCCTGTTCAGGAACCGTCCCATTGCCACCAACATTTGTCTCGGATTCTTGAGCATGAGAAGATTGACTCGAATTGGTAATTTGTGAGACCGATCGAAAATAAGATGATACGGGTCTTGATGAATAAGGCTTCAATCTCTTTGTCCCCTTCATTTTCTATGTAATCGGACTAAGTAAAATTAGTAATCACCGATCAGGCAATCAATTAGATATAACTGAACCAGTTAAATTTCTGTTATAGTAACTTAGATTGCAAACCTTGTGTGGCGATAGTGCGGCAATGTCTTCGGTCAAGCCGGGCGAGTCTTCGTTAGCGTCGGCCGTCGCGGCAGCAAGCGATCAACTCGATAGGGCGGCCACCGCGACGCTGGACACGATTTGGTCGAGGTCGATTTGCCGAGGTGTCGCTGAATTTAGATCACAGCGTTTTTCTCCGCTAGCCAAAAGAAAGAATCGATGTGGTGCGAGCTAGCTCGCCAATCGCTTCGCTCCCTTTTTTCCTGAAACCAATCGCTAGCCCCGTCAGACCGCCCAACGACACGGGTCAGGCCTCAAGCCTGAACTTTCACAAAATTTTCTAAGGGATCAACCTATATTACCTGGGCCGTGACCCGTGCTGTAGCCCGGGCTGCACGGGGCCCAGGTCCGCCCCTGGGAAGAGCAGCTTACACATTGCATGTTGCACCAGTGTGGCAAAAGTTGCATCACAGAATTCACTAGAGTGTGTGTGGTCATGTGGATCAATGTGGAATACGAAAAGAACACATGCAACAACACTAGTGATCAATGTGGTTTAGGAAAAGAACACATGCAATGACTATAGGTGATCCACGTGTCAAACCATGGTCACAGAGACCAAAAGCACATAGGAAGGGCAACTTCCACTTTGCATGTTGCACCAGTGAGACAGAAGTTGCATCATAGAATGCACTAGAGTGTGTGTGGTCATGTGGATCAATGTGGACTAGGAAAAGAACACAGACAATAAAACTAGTGATCAATGTGGTTTAGGAAAAGAACACATGCAATAAAAATATGTGATCCATCCGTCAAACCTTGGACACAGAGACCAAAAGCACATAGGAAGAGCAGCTTCCACATTGCATGGTGCACTAGTGAGACAGAAGTTGCATCACAAAATGCACTGGAGTGTGTGTGGTCATGTGGATGAATGTGGTCTAGGAAAATAACACATCAAATGACACTAGTGATCAATTTGGTTTAGGAAAAGAACACATGCAATGACTCTAGGTGATCCATGCTCCAAACCATGGTCACAGAGACCAAAAGCACATAGGAAGAGCAGCTTCCACATTGCATGGTGCACTAGTGAGGCAGAAATTGCATCGCAGAATGCACTTGAGTGTGTGTGGTCATGTGGATCAATGTAGTCTAGGAAAATAACACATGCAATGACACTATTGAACAATGTGGTTTAGGAAAAGAACACATCCAATGACTCTAGGTGATCCATGTGTCAAACCATCGTCGCAGAGACCAAAAGTACATAGGAAGAGAAGCTTCCAAATTTCATGTTGCACAAGTGAGGCAGAAGTTGCATCACAAAATGCACAAGAGTGTGTGTGGTCATGTGGATCAATGCGGTCTCGGAAAAGAACACATGCAATGACTCTAGTGATCAATGTCGACTACGAAAAGAACACAGGCAATAAACCTAGGTGATCCATGTGTCAAATCATGGTTACAGAGACCAAAATCACATAGGAAGAGCATCTTGCATATTGCATGTTGCACCAGTGTGGCACAAGTTGCATCACTAAATGCACTAGAGTGTGTGTGGTCATGTGGGTCAATGTGGATTAGGAAAAGAACATATGCAATGACACTAGTGATCAGTGTGGTTTAGGAAAAGAACACATGCAATGACTGTCGGTGATTCATGTGCCAAACCATGTTCATTGACACCAAAAGCACATTGGAAGAGCAGCTTCCACATTGCATGTTGCACTAGTGAGGCAGAAGTTGCATCACAGAATGCACTGGAGTGTGTGCGGTCATATGGATCAATGTGGTCTAGGAAACGAATACATGCAATAACTCTAGTGATCCAACGTGGTTTAGGAAAAGAAAACATGCAATGAACCTAGGTGATCCATGTGTCAAACGATGTTACAGAGACGAAAATCATTTAGGAATAGCAACTTGCACATTGCATGTTGCACCAGTGTGGTAGAAGATGCATCACAAAGTGCACTAGAGTGTGTGTGGTCATGTCGATCAATGTGGTCTAGGAAAAGAATACATGCAATGAAACTAGTGATCAATGTGGTTCCGAAAGAGAACACATGCAATGACTATAGGTGATCCATGTGTCAAACCATGTTCAAAGAGACCAAAAGCACATAGGAAGAGCAGCTTCCACATTGCATGTTGCACCAGTAAGGCAGAAGTTGCATCACAGAATGCACTGGAGTGTGTGTGGTCATGTGGATCAATGTGGTATATGAAAAGACCAAATGCAATGACTCTAGTGATCAATGTGGTTTAGGAAAATAACACATGCAATGACTCTAGGTGATTGATGTGTCAAACCATGGTCACAAAGACCAAAAGCACATAGGTAGAGCAACTTCCACATTGCATGTTGCACTAGTGAGACAGAAGTTGCATCACAGAATGCACTATAGTGTGTGTGGTCATGTGGATCAATGTGGTCTGGGAAAAGAACACATCCAATGAACCTAGGTGATCCATGCGTGAAACCATGGTTACAAAGACCAAAATCTCATAGGAAGAGCAGCTTGCATATTGCATGTTGCACTAGTGTGGCACAAGTTGCATCACTAAATGCACTAGAGTGTGTGTGGTCATGTGGATCAATGTGGATTAGGAAAAGAACATATGCAATGACACTAGTGATCAATGTGGTTTAGGAAAATAACACGTGCAATGACTATAGGTGATCCATGTGCCAAACCATGGTCACAGAGACCAAAAGCACATAAGAAGAGCAACTTCCACATTGCATGTTGCACTAGTGAGCCAGAAGTTGCATCATAGAATGCACTGGAGTGTGTGTTGTCATGTGGATCAATGTGGACTAGGAAAAGAACATAGGCAGTAAAACTAGTGATCAATGTGGTTTAGGAAAAGAACACATGCAATGACTATAGGTGATCCATGCATCAAACCATGGTCAAAAAGACCAAAAGCACATAGGAAGAGAAGCTTCCACATTGCATGATGCGCCAGTGAGACAAAACTTGCATCACAGAATGCACTAGAGTGTGTGTGGTCATGTGGATCAATCTGGTCTAGGAAAAAACACATGCAATGACTCTAGTAATCATTGTGGTTTAGTAAAAGAACACATGCAATGACTCTAGGTGATCCATGTGTCAAACCATGGTCAGAGAGACCAAAAGCACATAGGAAGAGTAGCTTCCATTTTGCATGTTGCATCAGTATGGTAGAAGTTGCATCACAGAATCCACTTCAGTGTGTGTGGACATGTGGATCAATATGGTCTAGGAAAATAATACGTAAAATGACACTAGTGATCAATGTGGTTTTGAGAAAGAACACATGCAATGACTCTAGTAGATCCATGTGTCAAACCATGGTCATAGAGACCAAAAGCACATAGGAAGAGCAACTTCCACATTGCATGTTGCACGAGTGTGGTAGAAGGATTCATCACAGATTGTACGAGAATGTTTGTCGTCTTGTGTATAAATATGGTCTAGGAAAAGAACACATGAAATGACACTAGTGATCAATGTAGTTTAGGAAAAGAACACATGCAATGACTCTAGGTGATCCATGTGTCCAACCATGGTCACAGAGACGAAAAGCACATAGGAAAAGCAGCTTCCACATTGCATGATGCGCCACTGAGACAGAACTTGCATCATAGAATGCACTAGAGTGTGTGTGGTCATGTGGATCAATGTGGTCTAGGAAAAGAACACATGCAATGACTCTAGTGATCAATGTGGTTTAGTAAAAGAACAAATGCAATGAATCTAGGTGATCCATGTGTCAAACCATGATTACAGAGACCAAAAGCACATAGGAAGAGCAGCTTCAACATTGCATATTACACCAGTGAGGCAGAAATTGCATCGCAAATTGCACTAGAGTGTGTGTGGTCATGTGGATTAATGTGGTCTAGGAAAAGAACACATGCAATGACACTAGTAATCATTGTGGTTTAGGAAAAGAACACATGCAATGACTTTAGGTGATCCATGTCTCAAACCATGGTCACAGAGACCAAAAGCACATAGGAAGAGCAGCTTCCATATTGCATGTTGCACAAGTGTGGCAGAAGTTGCATCACAGAATCCACTACAGTGTGTGTGGTCATGTGGATCAATATGGTCTAGGAAGAACACATACAATAACACTAGTGATCAATGTCGTTTAAAAAAAGAACACATGCAATGACTCTAGGTGATCCATGCATCAAACCATGGTCATAGAGACCAAAAGAACATAGGAAGAGAAACTTCCACATTGCATGTTGCACCAGTGTGGTAGAAGGATTCATCACAGAATGCACCAGAGTGTTTGTCGTCTTGTGGATAAATATGGTCTAGGAAAAGAACACATGAAATGACACTAGTGATCAATGTGGTTTAGGAACAGAACACATGCAATGACTCTAGGTGATCCATGTGTCCAACATTGGTCACAGAGACTAAAGGCACATAGGAAGAGCAGCTTCCACATTGCATGTTGCACCAGTGAGGCAGAAGTTGGATCACAGAATGCACTGGAGTGTGTGTGGTCATGTGGATCAATGTGGTCTAGCAAAATAACACATGTAATGACACTAGTGATCAATGTGGATTAGGAAAATAACTCATGCAATGACTCTAGGTGATCCATGTGTCAAACCATGGTCAGAGACCAAAAGCACATAGGAAGAGCAGCTTACATATTGCATGTTGCACTAGTGAGGCAGAAGTTGTATCACAGAATGCACTGGAGTGTGTGTGGTCATGTGGATCAATGTGGTCTAGGAAAAGAACACATGCAATGACAGTAGTGATCAATGTGGTTTAGGAAAATAACACATGTAATGACTCTAGTTGATCGATGTGTCAAACCATGGTCATACAGACCAAAAGCACATTGGAAGAGCAGCTTCCACGTTGCATGTTGCACCAGTGAGGCAGAAGTTGCATAACAAAATGCACTGGAGTGTGTGTGGTCATGTGGATCAATGTGGTCTACAAAAGAACACATGCAATGACAGTAGTGATCAATGTGGTTTAGGAAAAGAACACATGCAATGACACTAGTGATCAATGTGGTTTAGGAAAAGAACACATCTAATGGCAATAGGTGATCCATGTGTCAAACCATGTTCAATGAGACCAAAATAAAATAGGAAGGGCAGCTTCCGCATTGCATGTTGCACCAGTGAGGCAGAAGTTGCATCACAGAATGCACTAGAGTGTGTGTAGTCATGTGGATCAATGTGGTCTAGGAAAAGAACACATGCAATGACTCTAGTGATCAATGTGGTTTCGGAAAATAACACATGCAATGAACCTGGGTGATCCATGTGTCAAACCATGGTTACAGAGACCAAAATCACATAGAAAGAGCAGCTTGCATATTGCATGTTGCACCATTGTGGCAGAAGTTGCATCATAGAATGCACTAGGGTGTGTGGTCATGTGGATCAATGCGGACTAGGAAAAGAACACATGCAATGACACTAGTGATTAATGTGGTTTAGGAAAATAACACATGCAATGACTATAGGTGATCCATGCGTCAAACCATGGTCAGAGAGACCAAAAGCACATTGGAAGAGCAGCTTCCAGATTGCATGTTGCACCAGTGAGATATAAGTTGCATCACAAAATGCACTTGGGTGTGTGTAGTCATGTGGATCAATGTGGACTAGGAAAGGAACACATGCAATAAAACTAGTGATCAATGTGGTTTACAAAAAGAACACATGCAATGGCTATAGGTGATCCATGCGTCAAACCATGGTCACAGAGACCAAAAGCATATAGGAAGAGCAGCTTCCACGTTGCAAGTTGTACTAGTGTGACCGAAGTTGCATCACGGAATGCACTGGAGTGTGTGTGGTCTTGTGGATCAATCTGGTCTACAAAAAGGACACATGCAATGACACTACTGATCAAAGTGGTCTAGGAAAATAACACATGCAATGACTCTAGGTGATCCATGTGTCAAACCATGGTAACAGAGACCAAAATCACATAGGAAGAGCAGCTTCCACATTGCATATTGCACCAGTGAGGCAGAAGTTGCATCATAGAATGCAGGGGAGTGTGTATGGTCATGTGGATCAATGTGGACTAGGAAAAGAACACATGCAATGACACTAGTGATCAATGTGGTTTAGGAAAAGAACACATGCAATGACTATGTGATGCAGCCCGTCCTGCGGATGCTACTACATCCACAACGCCGAGTCCCCCACCCACGAGCCCTGAAGCTGCACCTGTCCTGAAGCTGCCTGAGCCGGAGTGTCTGCCCGAATCCAGTCGGAGTGTCCGGCGCCACAGGAGTGTCCGGCGCGACTCAGCTGGAGTGTCCGGCCTGCCCGAGCCCGGACCTGGCGTGGACATTCAAAAGGTCAAATCGGACACTCCCCGAACACCAACGGGAGTGTCCGGCTACCCCGGACTGTCTGGTCACTCCGACCCGGACTGTCCGGCCCAAGTGATGGGCCTGCGAGCCAACAGCTGGGCCCTTGGCCCATGTACCCCTCTATTTCGCACCAAACCCTAGTTTCATGCCCAAACTACCCCTAAACTTGTGGCTGGACTATAAATAGAGCCCCCACCCCCTCATGTATCCCTTAGGCATAGATGATAGACTAAAGAAAACCCCCTTTGTGGAATCTCTAGTTTTGCCTCATCCCCTTCTACCAAAGGGGATCGACTATCGTCACCACCCCGTTGGAGTTTGCATCGCGCCTCCCTCGTTGTACAAGGCCTTGGCATCGGTGTCCCTTTGCCAAGACGTCAAGACCCTCTCCAAGGTGTTCTTCCCTCTCCGCTTGGGATTGACGGGAGCACGTTGACCGATCTTTCCTTACAAGGATTCTATCGGACCGGTGGCCACCGGTGAGAGCAATCGGCCATGTATCGTGTGTGTTCTGCGTGTGTTCATCGTGTTCTTCGCGAGGTGTGCGTCCGCTTCCGCTACCTTTTCCCTTTCCCCTCGCTTTCCCATTGATTTGACCACGAGATCCGTGAAGATCGGGCCGCCCTAGAGGTTTTCCCTCATCATCTAGTATCAGCAGCTTTTGGTTGCCACGGATTTCTCCTTGATTTGGTCTTTTCCCCCATAAATTCGAAAATCCCCAAAAAATAGCCCCAATTTCGTGTTTTGGATCGATCTGTGATTTGAGTGTGTTTTGTTAGGTTTTGATCCGTGGATTACTTGCTAAACTTGTTGATCTACCTTCCCCTGCATTTCCATAGCCTAATTCCTTGATTTTCCCCATCAATTTGAGGTTTTGGTCCCAGTTTTTCCGCCAAAACTCGTCCCGTTCGTGTTCTGAAAGTTCTGGTTCGACCGGACCGGACTGTCCGGCCAAAACGGACCGGAATATCCATCCCACCGGAGTTTCCGGCCTAAACTGACCGGAATATCCGCCCGGACTGTCCGCCCCCGATGTAAAAAATCTGCTTCACGGTTTTGAGCATAACTTTTGCATACGAACTCGGATTTTGGTGTTCTTTAGCTCGTTTTGAAGAGGAGAAAGAGCTCTACATCATCATCTACGTAGTTCATGCTATATACTCCATCCAAATTCTGTGAGCAAGGCGGAATCCACCAATAAAGGGTGAAGATCGCATTTAAAGGTATAAAAATTCATGATTCTCCCCACTTGCATTCCTTTGTGAGCTACACTATCTTTGCATTCAACAAACACCTATTGAGACTAGTTCCTCCTATGATTGCTTGGGCTATGCACATTTGATACCTTGTAGAATTCCGAGCAAAAGTTGTGAGCGCGCTATCTCATATAGTTATCTTGTATAGTTGTTGGCACAAGGAAGAGACAAGTGAAAAAGAAAATAAAAGTGAAAAAAAATAGAAAATAAAAGAAAATAAAAGAAGAAAAAGAAAAATAAAGAAAGAAACAAGTGCCTCATAGAATAGGAAGCGCAAGCTCGATGAACATCAAATAGGTGGTACTTATTGTGCATATCTTGTAGCCCACCAATTTATTGCAATCGAACTAGCGTCTCTCCTTGCACTTGTGCGACACGAGCTTATAGTCTTCGCTAGGTAATCATTTGGTTCTTAGCTCACTTTCTCCGTCGCACAAGTCCCATTTATCCCACCGTGTGTGTTTCCTTGTATATATTCCTATCTTGTGGATTGACTTGTTTTGCTTCGTGATCATCGTGGTTCTTTACTTGCCATTACAACATCTTGAGTTCGGATTGGTACTTGACATGCCACCTTCCATACCTATCCACCATAAGCTTTGTGTGTGTGTGTTTTTTAGTGGTTAGTTGGTTTTGGTGTTCCGCGTGAAATTCACTTTTCTTGGTTTTGATTGCTCTCAAGTGTTGCCACTTGCACGATACTATCTTCCAAGGTAAAGTAAGGTTTGACGTTGCATTCCTAACCCCCTACCACTTCCATATACACCACTTGGTCTTGTGAAACATGTCTAGGGACTCCGGAACCGAGGATGATTTCTATGAAGAATCCACGATGAGCCACCATGCATATGCCTCCACAAGCATGGATGACATGATGGAGCACTACACCGACAATAGCTCCACATGCTTGGGTGAGATGGAGTTCTACAACAACAATAACTCCCCCAGCACGGACAACTTCAAGCACGACAACGACAAGCTCCTCAAGTCGCATCGACCAAGAGGGAGCCTCCACCTCGAGAGCGCCAAGGTCCACCATCACATGGACAAGTTTGAAAGCTCCCTCAACAACTTCAAGAGCGACATGGATAACAACTTCGCCAAAACCATGAGCATGATGGCCAAGACTAATGATGCTTTGCGCTCATTACAACGCCTCACCAAGAAGAGTGCCAAGGACAAGGAGCATCGTCGTGAGCGTCATGTGGATGACCAAGTGCGCCATCTACATCAACCTTTGGCAAGGCACGCCAATGACCTCCGTCGACACCATCATAAGGCGCCTTCGACTACTCGTGCCACCACCAAAAGGGCACCAAGAGCAAGCTCTCCTCCACGCCATCAAGATTCACGCCAAGAGTGTACACTTCAAGATGGAGGAAGCCTAGGCCACATATGTGATGAAGTCGATCTGAGCACCGCTCTCGACAACAACATGAGCCTACTTCCACCACTACCACAAGATGGCGACGACAAGGTCAAGAATGGTGAGCATGGGATTTTCCCTTCACCAAAGGAGGCGCATGGAGTTGAGAGAACCGAGCCTACCCCCATATGCTTGAGTGATGATGTGGTACCAATCCCATGTGAGTATGAGAGCCACTTAGCCCACTTGAGTGAAAACAAGAGTGAAATGAGTGACTCCACCATACGTGAGATTGAGTGCTTCCACTTGGAGGGCATGAGTGATACACCTAGTGATTTGAGAGTGGTAGTTGATAGGTCATGTGAGACCACTTTGATTTCTAACGACTTACCCTCTACCTCTAGTGTGTTATCCCATGATGTGCTAGGTTCCATGGATAAAGAAGCGCCAAGCTTGGAGATGATGATGCCTCCGACCGATAAGATGTACATGGTGGATGAAGATGATGCCTCCGACCAATAAGATGTACATGGTGGATGAAGATTATGCCATCTCCATATTGGATGAAGAAGTCGCCCACATGGAGGCCAATACTACCACAACACCCACTTCATATGAGAGGTATGAACAAGGTAAGAATACGGGTGTTGATGATGCCATGATCCCACTAGTGGACATGATGACTTGTGATGATTGGCATGCTATGGATGATGTTTGTGATATCACATATGACTCATTGGTATTTCCATGTGATACTTTGCCTTTGCATATGGTTGAGCATGTGAAATTATTTGATTGTGATGATGTTGCCATAGACATGTCATGCTCTAAACGTTACGTTGATGATATCATTGCTTGCACTTTGTTGAACAATTGCTCTTTCCAATGTTTTGCTTGCAATGACGTTACCAATGGTACCCCTCGAACCATGCTTTGTCATGAATGTTTTACAATCTCTCCCGTTGCTTGCAATAAGTTGAATAATTGCTCTTTCACTTGTTTTGCTTGCAACAATAATTCTCATATGGTTTATATTGAGATGCCCCCATAGCTTTCTCAAATTTTGGAGATTTTGATGATTGCCATGATAAGCATGTTCCCCACTTGCATACTCACCATGCATATTGTTCATCCTTGATTGACACTAATGGTGATGTGCACAAGAAGAGATATGTCATGATGGATGATGTATTTCTCTACCATGCACACACGTTCTTCCTTTTATCTATGATGTGCGTAGGTACCCGCACAAGAATGTCAACCTCGGTTGAGAACGAGTTGACAAAAAGAGCTCTAGAGAGCATCCCCCACGTGAGTTCAAGATCGAACCCAGCTCTGATACCTTTTGCATGCTTTGCATCTCTCATGTTGACAAATTGTTGTTTCCTATGGTTTGATTGCAAGCATATTGATGGTATTCTTTCACCTTGTGACAATCATGTCTCGTTGCTTTTGGATATTGATACTTTGTGTGTTGCCACAAAAATGTTGAACAATTTCTCTTTCCAATGTTTTGTGTGTAACCATAATGCCATTTTGAGCATGTATTGTCATGAGAGCTTCCAAGTCTCTCGTATTGTTGTTGCAACAAACATAAGGACCATTTGCTCTTTCATATGGCTTGTTTGCAAACATGTTGTTTTTGCTACCGCTTCCGATACTCATACCCCCATGAATTTGGCTTTTGATGATTTGTGTATGGCATCCAACATATTGAACAATTGTTCTTTCCAATGGTTGGTTTGCACACATAATGATGTTCCTTTGGATATTCTTCCTCATGTGTTTTTGCCGAATTCTCCTAGCTTTGCATCAAAGATGTTGATCAAGATTTTAGTCACTTGCTTTGAGTGCCACACTAAGATATTATATGGAGTTTTTGAGTTCCCACATTTGGATGATGTTCAATTAACTTCCATGCACTTTGACCTTGCATACGCATTTTGTTTGTGATACTTGAGTTGTGCTAATAGTGTTGTGAACAAGAATGGACATGCCACAAATGACATGCTCCTCTATCACACACAAACATATGTTGCTTGGTCTTTGTTGTGTGAAGGTACAATTGCATACGTGTCAACCTCTATGGACAAAGAGTTGACAAGACGAATCGAAGAGAGTTACCTAGGGCTATCCTTCAGTGATCTATCTCTATATCATAAGGTGACTTCTTTCTACTTGAGGACTCATGCTATAATCTTCATGAATTGGCTACTCTTTGATTGTTGTTTCGCTTTTGTTGTGAGCTTTTTAGGCTTCATGGAAGGTGAAGGAACATTGAAGAGTTGCCACATCAAGCTTCTCAAGGACGACTATATGGTGAACCCCAGGATCAAGAAGGTCTCTGACATCATCTTCTTAGGATGAGCATGAAGAGTCGAGGACTACTCTTTTTGAAGGGGGGGAACTGATGCAGCCCGTCCTGCGGACGCTACTACATCCACAACGCCAAGTCCCCAAGATCGTCGACCCACGAGCCCTGAAGCTGCACCTGTCCTGAAGCTGCCTGAGCCAGAGTGTCCGCCCGAATCCAGCCGGAGTGTCCGGCGCCACCGGAGTGTCCGGCGCGACTCAGCCGGAGTGTCCGGCCTGCCCGAGCCCGGACCTGGCGTGGACATTTAGAAGGTCAAATCGACACTCCTCGGACACCACCCGGAGTGTCCGGCTACCCCGGACTGTCCGGTCACTCCGACCCGGACTGTCCGGCCCAAGTGATGGGCCTGCGAGCCAACAGTTGGGCCCTTGGCCCATGTACCCCTCTATTTCGCACCAAACCCTAGTTTTATGCCCAAACTACCCCTGAACTTGTGGCTGGACTATAAATAGAGCCCCCACCCCCTCATGTATCCCTTAGGCATAGATGATAGACTAAAGAAAACCCCCTTTGTGGAATCTCTAGTTTTGCCTCATCCCCTTCTACCAAAGGGGATCGACTAACGTCACCACCTCGTTGGAGTTTGCATCGTGCCTCCCTCGTTGTACAAGGCCTTGGCATCGGTGTCCCTTTGCCAAGAGGTCAAGACCCTCTCCAAGGTGTTCTTCCCTCTCCGCTTGGGATTGATGGGAGCACGTTGACCAATCTTTCCTTACGAGGATTCTATCGGACCGGTGGCCACCGGTGAGAGAAATCGGCCTTGTATCGTGTGTGTTTTGCGTGTGTTCATCGTGTTCTTCGCGAGGTGTGCGTCCGCTTCCGCTACCTTCTCCCTTTCCCCTCGCTTTCCCATCGATTTGACCACGAGATCCGTGAAGATCGGGCCACCCTAGAGGTTTGCCCTCATCACTGTGGGTGATCCATGCGTCAAACCATGGTCACTGAGACCAAAATCACATAGGAAGAGCAACTTCCACATTGCATGTTGCACTAGTGTGGTAGAAGGATTCATCACAGAATGCACCAGAGTGTTTGTCGTCTTGTGGATAAATATGGTCTAGGAAAAGAACACATGAAATGACACTAGTGATCAATGTGGTTTAGGAAAAGAACACATGCAATGACTCTAGGTGATCCATGTGTCTAACCATGGTCACAGAGACCAAAAGGACATAGGAAGAGCAGCTTCCACATTGCATGATGCGCCAGTGAGACAGAACTTGCATCATAGAATGCACTAGAGCATGTGCGGTCATGTGGATCAATGTGGTCTAGGAAAAGAACACATGCAATGACTCTAGTGATCAATGTGGTTTAGTAAAAAAACACATGCAATGAATCTAGGTGATCCATGTGTCAAACCATGGTCACAAAGTCCAAAAGCACATAGGAAGAGCAGCTTCAACTTTGCATATTACACCAGTGAGGCAGAAATTGCATCGCGGAATGCACTAGAGTGTGTGTGGTCATCTGGATCAATGTGGTCTAGGAAAAGAGCACATGCAATGACACTAGTAATCATTGTGGTTTAGGAAAAGAACACATGCAATGACTCTAGGTGATCCATGTCTCAAACCATGGTCACAAAGATCAAAAGCACATAGGAATAGCAGCTTCCATATTGCATGTTGCACCAGTGTGGCAGAAGTTGCATCATAGAATCCACTACAGTGTGTGTGGTCATGTGGATCAATATGGTCTAGGAAAAGAACACATACAATGACACTAGTGATCAATGTGGTTTTGGAAAAGAACACATGCAATGACTCTAGGTGATCCATGCGTCAAACCATGGTCATAGAGACCAAAAGCACATAGGAAGAGCAACTTCCACATTGCATTTTGCACCAGTGTGGTAGAAGGATTCATCATAGAATGCACTGGAGTGTTTGTGGTCTTGTGGATAAATATGGTCTAGGAAAAGAACACATGAAATGACACTAGTGATCAATGTGATTTAGGAAAAGACCACATGCAATGACTCCAGGTGATTCATGTGTCCAACCATGGTCACAGAGACCAAAAGCACATAGGAAGAGCAGCTTTCATATTGCATGTTACACCAGTGAGGCAGAAGTTGCATCACAGAATGCACTGGAGTGTGCGTTGTCATGTGGATCAATGTGGGCTAGGAAAATAACACATGCAATGCCACTAGTGATCAATGTGGTTTAGGAAAAGAACTCATGCAATGACTCTAGGTGATCCATGTGTCAAACCATGGTCATAGAGACCAAAAGCACATAGGAAGAGCAGCTTACATATTGCATGTTGCACTAGTGAGGCAGAAGTTGCATCACAGAATGCACTGGAGTGTGTGTGGTCATGTGGATCAATGTGGTTTAGGAAAATAACACATGCAATGACACTAGTGATCAATGTGGTTTAGTAAAATAACACATGCAATGACTCTAGTTGATCCATGTGTCAAACCATGGTCATAGAGACCAAAAGCACATTAGAAGAGCAGCTTCCGCGTTGCATGTTGCACCAGTGAGGCAGAAGTTGCATAACAAAATGCACTAGAGTGTGTGTGGTCATGTCGATCAATGTGATCTAGGAAAAGAATACATGCAATGACACTAGTGATCAATATGGTTTAGGAAAAAAACACATGCAATGACAATACACTACAAGAAGAAACCCCATATATCAATGTATACTTCACAATGCTCAAAATAGTCGTTGCAAAATTTTATGATAGATACACGTGTGTGCGTTGCAAGAAGATTTGTTATCCATTATCAGATCACAACGTGTGAATGTGTGAAAGAAAAGAGCCCAAGCCCACTAACCATGACCCCCTTAATTTCTCTAACCCACCATCCAGGAAACACACGCACCCTGCAATCTCACCCCTCCCTCCCCCAAGCCTAGCCACCTCCCGTGCACCTATCTAGCGATCGAGATGCCTCCATCGCCGGTGACCTGTTGTAGTCGGATTTAGGCATACTAGAAGTCATGGGGTCGCCAAGGACACCCAAGTCGAGTTCCCTGTATGATCCCTTCTGCCGTGGTGGCAACGTGTTGGCTCTCCTCGAGGTGGGGGCATAAGCGCCCAGAAGAACCTCTCATGTCGATGTGTGTCGATAGCGACAATTCTGCCATGACGTTAAATGTCGATGTGGACAATTCTATGCGATGTTAACATTAGCTACGACGACGACATGGAGATGAATAGGTTCACATTCTTTTCCTATGAACAGGATACACTCTGCAAGTTAGATTTGGATTTGGAGTCCCTCATTTATTCTTCCACTGTGCAGGGGTACGAGAGGATAGCCAGATTGAGAAATTCAATCATGTGCCTTATGGGCGCTTGGATTATCTCTAATTTCTATGCCAAAAATCATTCTTGCGGTTAAAAATCAGGTTATAATCATTTTGTTGCGGCTGTGCTATCAAGCATGTTTATGTCAGATGCTAGCAATAGCGAACAAGACAAGAAGCACAAGAGTAGTTCAGGCCACTCGCTCTGGTTCTTTGCAATGAGCGATCAGTCAATAATTTGTGCGTTCCGAAGGTTAAGGTAAGACGAATGATTGTCCTTGGAAGGTGTTAATTGATGCAGGGACTATAACTGACAATTCGATTATTTGCAGGATTAAGGAGATAACATGCCAAGCTTTAATCACGTTGGTTCAGAGTCTCTCTAGGTATGGTGGATCTAATCTGTCGTTAAGCTGTTTCAAAATACTCTCTCCGACCCATATTAGTTGAGTCAAATTTATTTAATATCTAGCACTAAAATTTGACTAGATACATTCGTATTTAGGTGAATCTAAATCAACTAATATGGGTCGGAGAGGGAGTACATTGTTTTAATATCTATTGTTCACCGCAATGACTCCATTTTTGCAGGAAATAGGCTAACAGGCAAATTTAAAAGTCAGCTGTAGCTTGTGGCATTGGGAAGAGGTCGCTTTCACCCCAAACAGTACAGGAAAAAGGTTGGATATTCTGGCGAAGGTGAAAATCTGTATACTGTATACTCTCTCGTTGCTTGGAAAATCTAGCTAGTTTGTTAAATTATTTTGATCTTGTCGTTGATGGATTTTTCCAGATCCTACCATGGTTATTTCTTATCCGGATTTCCGCTCATATATCGTTCTTATTTACATCTGTGTGGTAACCCGTATGATTTATAGGTCGGATAAGCTATTTCAAGTGCGAATGATAGGAATAATTTCTTGCCTGCTGACTTAGCTTTGGCATGCCGCGAAGGTGAGTATAACTACAAATTTTGAGCAAGTGCTTAATAGAGTTCACAGTACCATTCACACTCTTTTTACCACTTCGATAATGAAAATGAAATTTCTATTTGCAGGTCTGACACATCAACATGACTTTCTATTTGGATATCAGTTTTGGATATGTTAGGCCAAATATTAGAAAATTTATAGGACTAGGTAGAATATCATATTTGTATGCAAGATTGTAAATTGTCTACTCTTCAAATAATTTTTGTGTATGGAATGGTGTTCCAATAATAAATATTGTATTATTTGTGATGCAATAAATTGATATTTTATGATTTGTGTGTGATGTGGTGTCACATATGAAATATGTTCTTCGAGAGAAGAAAATATCCAACCTTTTAGAATGATCTAACATTCGTGTCAAAAAAATTATAATTGAAAGTTTTCAATCCTTATAGAATGCCTCTTACAACGCATACATCTGTTGCTTGGATTATGTAGCTACTCTGCAACGCTTATCCCAATGGTTACCAACACCCGTATATGTGTTGCATTATACCCTTGCAACGCCAAAAAATGCAATGCATTTTTATCCGTTGGTAAAGTTGCTAGAAACGCCTATATTTCATTTAGATACACATAAGTGTGTTGCTGTAGAGGGGGTCTTCTTGTAGTGATAGGTGATTCATGTGTCAAACCATGTTCAAAGAGACCAAAAGCAAATAGGAAGAGTAGCTTCCACATTGCATGTTGCACCAGTGAGGCAGAAGTTGCATCACAGAATGCACTAGAGTGTGTGTGGTCATGTGGATCAATGTGGTCTAGGAAAAGAACACATGCAATGACTATAGTGATCAATGTGGTTTCGAAAAATAACACATGCAATAAACCTGGGTGATCCATGTGTCAAACCATGGGTACAGAGACCAAAATCAAATAGAAAGAGCAGCTTGCATATTGCATGTTGCACCATTGTGGCAGAAGTTGCATCACTGAATGCACTAGAGTGTGTGTTGTCATGTGGATCAATGTGGACTAGGAAAAGAACACATGCAATGACACTAGTGATCAATGTGGTTTAGGAAAATAACACATGCAATGACTATAGGTGATCCATGCGTCAAACCATGGTCACAGAGACCACAAGCACATAGGAAGAGCAGCTTCCACATTGCATGTTGCACCAGTGAGACATAAGTTGCATCACAAAATGCACTGGAGTGTGTGTGGTCATGTGAATCAATGTGGACTAGGAAAGGAACACATGCAATAAAACTAGTGATCAATGTGGTGTAGGAAAAGAATACATGCAATGACTCTAGGTTATCCATGTGTCCAACCATGGTCACAGAGACCAAAAGCACATATGAAGAGCAGCTTCCACATTGCGTGTTGCACCAGTGAGGCAGAAGTTGCATCATGGAATGCACTGGCGTGTGTGTGGTCTTGCGAATCAATGTGGTCTAGGAAAAGGACACATGCAATGACATTACTGATCAAAGTGGTCTAGGAAAATAACACATGCAATGACTCTAGGTGATCCATGTGTCAAACCATGGTAACAGAGACCAAAATCACATAGGAAGAGTATCTTCCACATTGCATATTGCACCAGTGAGGCAGAAGTTGCATCATAGAATGCAAGGGAGTGTGTGTGGTCATGTGGATCAATGTGGACTAGGAAAAGAACACATGCAATGACACTAGTGATCAATGTGGTTTAGGAAAAGAACACATGCAATGATTATAGGTGATCCATGCGTCAAACCATGGTCACAGAGACCAAAATCACATAGGAAGAGCAGCTTCCACATTCCATATTGCACCAGTAAGGCAGAAGATGCATCACAGAATGTACTAGAGTGTGTGTGGTCATGTGGATCAATGTGGTCTAGGAAAAGAACACATGCAATGACACTAGTAATCAATGTGGTTTAGGAAAAGAACACATGCAATGACTCTAGGTGATCCATGTGTCAAACCATGGTCACATAGACTAAAAGCACATAAGAAGAGCAGCTTCCACATTGCATGTTGCACTAGTGTGGCAGAAGTTGCATCACAGAACCCACTATAGTGTGTGTGGTCATATGGTGAACCCACTATAGTGTGTGTGTGGAAAAGAACACATACAGAAACTAGTGATCAATGTGGTTTTTGAAAATAACACATGCAATGACTCTAGGTGATCCATGTGTCAAACCATGGTCACAGAGACCAAAGGCACATAGGAAGAGCAACTCCCACATTGCATGTTGCACCAGTGTGGTAGAAGTTGCATCACAGAATGCACTGGAGTGTTTGTGGTCTTGTTGATAAATATGGTCTAGGAAAATAACACATGAAATGACACTAGTGATCGATGTTGTTTAGGAAAAGAACACATGCATTGACTCTAGGTGATCCATCTGTCCAACCATGGTCAACGAGACCAAAAGCACATATTAAGAGCAGCTTCCACATTGCGTGTTGCACCAGTGAGGCAGAAGTTGCATCACGGAATGAACTGGAGTGTGTGTGGTCTTGTGGATTAATGTGGTCTAGGAAAAGAACACATGCAATGACACTAGTGATCAATGTTGTTTAGGAAAAGAACACATGCAATGACTCTAGGTGATCTATGTGTCAAACAATGGTCATAGAGACCGCAAGCACATAGGAAGAGCAGCTTCCATATTGCATGTTGCACCAGTGAGGCAGTAGTTGCATCATAGAATGCAAGGGAGTGTATGTGGTCATGTGGATCAATGTAGTCTAGGAAAAGAACACATGCAATGACACTAGTGATCAGTGTGGTTTAGGAAAAGAACGCATGAAATGACACTAGTGATCAATGTGGTTTAAGAAAAGGGCACATGCAATGACTCTAGATGATCCATGTGTCAAACTATGGTCACAGAGACCAAAAGTACATAGGAAGAGCAGCTTCCACATTGCATGTTGCACCAATGAGGCAGAAGTTGCATCACAGAATGCACTAGAGTGTGTGTGGCCATGTGGATCAATGTGGTCTAGGAAAAGAACACAAGCAATGACACTAGTGATCAATGTGGTTTAGCAAAAGAACACATGCAATGACTATAGGTGATCCATGTATCAAAGGATGGTCACAGATACCAAAAGCACATAGGAAGAGCAGCTTCCACATTGCATGTTGCACCAGTGAGGCAGAAGTTGCTTCATAGAATGCAAGGGAGTCTGTGTGGTCATGTGGATCAATGTGGTCTAGGAAAAGAACACATGCAATGACTATTGGTGATCCATGTGTCAAAGCATGGTCACAAATACCAAAAGCACATAGCAAGAGCATCTTCCACATTGCATGTTGCACCAGTGTGGCAGAAGTTGCATCATAGAATCCACTTCAGTGTGTGTGGTCATGTGGATCAATATGGTCTAGGAAAAGAACAATACAATGACACTAGTGATCAATGTGGTTTTGGATAAGAACACATGCAATGACTCTAGGTGATCCATGTGTCAAACAATGGTCACAGAGACCAAAAGCACATAGGAAGATCAACTTCCACATTGCATGTTGCAACAGTGTGGTAGAAGTTGCATCATAGAATGCACTAGAGTGTTTGTGGTCTTGTGGATAAATATGGTCTAGGAAAAGAACACATGAAATGACAAGTGATCAATGTGTCAAACCATGGTCATAGAGACCACAATCACATAGGAAGAGCAGCTTCCACATTGCATGTTGCACTAGTGAGACATAAGTTGCATCACAAAATGCACTAGAGTGTGTGTGGTCATGTGGATCAATGTGGACTAGGAAAGGAACACATGCAATAAAACTAGTGATCAATGTGGTTTAGGAAAAGAACACATGCAATGACTCTAGGTTATCCATGTGTCCAACCATGGTCACAGAGACCAAAAGCACATATGACGAGCAGCTTCCACATTGCGTGTTGCACCAGTGAGGAAGAAGTTGCATCACGGAATGCACTAGAATGTGTGTGGTCATGTGGATCAATATGGTCTAGGAAAATAACACATGCAATGACATAGTGGTCAATGTGGTTTAGGAAAAGAACGCATGAAATGACGCTAGGTGATCTATGTGTCAAACCATGGCCATAGATACCAAAAGCAGATAGGAAGAGAAGCTTCCATATTGCATGTTGCACTAGTGAGACATAAGTTGCATCACAAAATGCACTAGAGTGGGTGTGGTCATGTGGATCAATGTGGACTAGGAAAGGAACACATGCAATAAAACTAGTGATCAATGTGGTTTAGGAAAAGAACACATGCAATGACTCTAGGTTATCCATATGTCCAACCATGGTCACAGAGACCAAAAGCACATATGACGAGCAGCTTCCACATTGCGTGTTGCACCAGTGAGGAAGAAGTTGCATCACGGAATGCACTGGAGTGTGTGTGGTCTTGTGGATCAATGTGGTCTGGGAAAAGGACACATGCAATGCCACTACTGATAAAACTGGTCTAGGAAAATAACACATGCAATGACTCTAGGTGATCCATGTGTCAAACCATGGTAACAGAGACCAAAATCACATAGGAAGAGTATCTTCCACATTGCATATTGCACCAGTGAGGCAGAAGTTGCATCATAGAATGCAAGGGAGTGTGTGTGGTCATGTGGATCAATGTGGACCAGGAAAAGAACACATGCAATGACACTAGTGATCAATGTGGTTTAGGAAAAGAACACATGCAATGATTATAGGTGATCCATGCGTCAAACCATGGTCACAGAGACCAAAATCACATAGGAAGAGCAGCTTCCACATTGCCTATTGCACCAGTGAGGCAGAAGATGCATCACAGAATGTACTAGAGTGTGTGTGGTCATGTGGATCAATGTGGTCTAGGAAAAGAACACATGCAATGACACTAGTGATCAATGTGGTTTAGGAAAAGAACACATGCAATGACTATTGGTGATCCATGTGTCAAAGCATGGTCACAAATACCAAAAGCACATAGCAAGAGCATCTTCCACATTGCATGTTGCACCAGTGAGGCAGAAGTTGCATCACAGAATGCAAGGGAGTGTGTGTGGTCATGTGGATAAATGTGGTCTAGGAAAAGGACACATGAAATGACACTAGTGATCAATGTGGTTTAGGAAAAGAACACATGCAATGACTCTAGGTGATCCATGTGTCAAACCATGGTCACATAGACTAAAAGCACATAAGAAGAGCAGCTTCCACATTGCATGTTGCACTAGTGTGGCAGAAGTTGCATCACAGAACCCACTATAGTGTGTGTGGTCATGTGGATCAATATGATCTTGGAAAAGAACACATACAGACACTAGTGATCAATGTGGTTTTTGAAAATAACACATGCAATGACTTTAGGTGATCCATGTGTCAAACCATGGTCACAGAGACCAACGGCACATAGGAAGAGCAACTTCCACATTGCATGTTGCACCAGTGTGGTAGAAGTTGCATCACAGAATGCACTTGAGTGTTTGTGGTCTTGTGGATAAATATGGTCTAGGAAAATAACACATGAAATGACACTAGTGATCAATGTGGTTTGGGAAAAGAACACATGCAATGACTCTAGGTGATCCATGTGTCCAACCATGGTCAACGAGACCAAAAGCACATATGAAGAGCAACTTCCACATTGCGTGTTGCACTAGTGAGGCAGAAGGTGCATCATGGAATGAACTGGGGTGTGTGTGGTCCTGTGGATCAATGTGGTCTAGGAAAAGAACACATGCAATGACACTAGTGATAAATGTTGTTTAGGAAAAGAACACATGCAATGACTCTAGGTGATCCATGTGTCAAACAATGGTCATAGAGACCAAAAGCACATAGGAAGAGCAGCTTCCGTATTGCATGTTGCACCAGTGAGGCAGTAGTTGCATCATAGAATGCAAGGGAGTGTATATGGTCATGTGGATCAATGTGGTCTAGGAAAAGAACACATGCAATGGCACTAGTGATCAATGTGGTTTAGGAAAAGAACGCATGAAATGACACTAGTGATCAATGTGGTTTAGGAAAAGGGCACATGCAATGACTCTGGGTGATCCATCTGTCAAACCATGGTCACAGAGACCAAAAGTACATAGGAAGAGCAGCTTCCACATTGCATGTTGCACCAATGAGGTAGAAGTTGCATCACAGAATACACGAGAGTGTGTGTGGCCATGTGGATCAATGTGGTCTAGGAAAAGAACACATGCAATGACACTAGTGATCAATGTAGTTTAGCAAAAGAACACATGCAATGACTATAGGTGATCCATGTATCAAAGGATGGTCACAGATACGAAAAGCACATAGGAAGAGCAGCTTCCACATTGCATGTTGCACTAGTGAGGCAGAAGTTGCTTCATAGAATGCAAGGGAGTCTGTGTGGTCATGTGGATCAATGTGGTCTAGGAAAAGAACACATGCAATAACACTAGTAATAAATTTGGTTTAGGAAAAGAACACATGCAATGACTCTAGGTGATCCATGTGTGAAACCATGGTCACAACGACCAAAAGCACATAGGAAGAGCAGCTTCCATATTGCATGTTGCACCAGTGTGGCAGAAGTTGCATCATAGAATCCACTTCAGTGTGTGTGGTCATGTGGATCAAAATGGTTTAGGAAAAGAACAATACAATGACACTAGTGGTCAATGTGGTTTTGGAGAAGAACACATGCAATGACTCTAGGTGATCCATGTGTCAAACCATGGTCACAGAGACCAAAAGCACATAGGAAGAGCAACTTCCACATTGCATGTTGCAACAGTGTGGTAGAAGTTGCATCATAGAATGTACTAGAGTGTTTGTAGTCTTGTGGATAAATATGGTCTAGGAAAAGAACACATGAAATGACAATAGTGATCAATGTGTCAAACCATGGTCATAGATACCAAAAGCACATAGGAAGAGCACCTTCCATATTGCATGTTGCACCAGTGAGGCAGAAGTTGCATCGCAGAATGCACTAGAGTGTGTGTGGTCATGTGGATCAATGTGGTTTAGGAAAATAAGACATGCAATGACACTAGTGATCAATGTGGTTTAGGAAAAGAACACATGAAATGACATTAGTGATCAATGTGGTTTAGGAAAAGGACAGATGCAGTGACTCTAGGTGATCCATGTGTCAAACCATGGTCACTAAGACCAAAAGCACATATGAAGTGCAGCTTCCACATTGAATGTTGCACCAATGAGGCAGAAGTTGCATCACAGAATGCACTAGAATGTATGTGGTCATGTGGATCAATATGGTCTAGGAAAATAACACATGCAATGACATAGTGGTCAATGTGGTTTAGGAAAAGAACGCATGCAATGACTCTAGGTGATCTATGTGTCAAACCATGGCCATAGAGACCAAAAGCAGATAGGAAGAGAAGCTTCCATATTGCATGTTGCATTAGTGAGGCAGAAGTTGCATCACAGAATGCACTGGAGTGTGTGTAGTCATGTGGATCAATGTGGTCTAGGAAAACAACACATGCAATGACACTAGTGATCAATGTGGTTTAGGAAAAGAACACATGAAATGACACTAGTGATCAATGTGTCAAACCATGGTCAAAGAGACCAAAAGCACATAGGAAGAGAAGTTTCCACATTGCATGTTGCACCAGTGTGGCAGAAGTTGCATCACAAAATCCACTGCAGTGTGTGTGGTCATGTGGATTAATATGGTCTAGGAAAAGAACACACACAATCATGGTAGTGATCAATGTTGTTTTGGAAAAGAACACATGCAATGACTCTAGGTGATCCATGTGTCAAACCATGGTCACAGAGACCAAAAGCACATTGGAAGAGCAACTTCCACATTGCATGTTGCATTAGTGTGGTAGAAGTTGCATCACAGAATGCACTGGAGTGTTTGTGGTCTTGTGGATAAATATGGTCTCGGAAAAGAACACATGAAATGACACTAGTGATCAATGTGGTTTAGAAAAGAACACATGCAATGACTCTAGGTGATCCATGTGTTAAACCATGGTCACAGAGACCAAAAGCACATAGGAAGAGCATCTTGCATATTGCATGTTGCACCAGCGTGACAGCAGTTGCATCATAGAATGCACTAGAGTGCATTACCAGAAAAGTTGGCTTTTACAACGGATGATTTTCGTGGTTGAAGCCCCATTTTTCATGGCCAAAAAGTCTTCTACGACAGATACCCATCATGGTAAAAGCCCCGTTACAAAAGAATCTACCATGGTTTTTTTCTGACTGTGGCGGATCGCACCCTTTAGCCACGAAAACTTGTTCCATCGTAGATCTGTTCGCCAGCCGCGCTGATTGTGACGTCATGCAAAATGCCACGTGGCACCCGCTGTTAATGGCCGGTTAACGCCGTTAACGGTCACAAAAACCGTGGCAAAAGCCTGGCCCAGACAAGGCCTAGTAATTGTTAAGTGGTCCGGCCCACGAGGAGAGCCCATTAAGATTACGGCCCTTTACTCTCACGCCGTGTACTGTTTGACGTGGCCCATTAATGAATCCATCTAGGGCCCGTACGATTTTAGGCCCGCTACAGTTTCGGCCTAAAGAAGGCCTACTTTGGTAGAATAATATGCCACCCATTAGGGGCCTGCGCCAGAAGGTCAGGCACTGTTAAGGCTTGCAGGCAGCCCCTTACTATACCTACGGTCCGTGTGGTCTGCTCCTGTTCTACCCATTTACTGTTATGGCCTTTTACATTTCTGGGTTGCTAGTGTTAGGATCCTTCGCCTTTTTACGGCCTTTTGTTACGGCCTTCTCGTTACGCCATTCACCATTTAGGACTTTTCTTGCTACGGCCATTTACCGTTCAGGCCTTTTACTCTTCTGTCCGTTTTGGTGTGCGGCCGCTCTACTGCGCGGGCTTTTTACTATTTAGTCCTTTTACTATTTCAGCTCTTTACTGTTTGGGTATATCAATAGTCTGGCCCATTACAGTTTGGGCCCTTTACTGTTCTGGCCTATTGCTGTTTAGCCCTGTATGTTTTCAGGGCCTTGGCCACTTATGAGGCCCACCAATATTTTGATCTGCCACTTACGGCCTTTTAGTATTTGTTTGGCCCATCTGCTGGCCAGCATATTTGTGTATTCTATAACTATGGCGAAATTCTGGTTTTAAACAGTTCGTTTATATTCTAGCCCGCTAATGGCCGCACTAGGAACACCCTATTACATCAACAGATATTCTTTGAAATTTATTACAGACCAGACTTTCAACAAAAACAGGATGAAGCATTACAGAGACATCACGATACATGTGTTTGAATAGGATTTCTACTATGGAGCTTACATCCCATACAAGTAACAACTGGCATACGATGACAGTTGCAGAAGAGATTATCAAGTAGACGGTCTGTCAAATCTTGTTGATCTTTCAGTTCTTGTATTTGTTCATGTGTAATCGTGATTATTCTATCTATTTGCTCTGTTTCTTATTCAATTAAATCAATTTTTGGAGTGCAGCTGTAACACCTCTTTCTGCTAGAAAAACTGAAACCGTGGACCGATGCAAGCAATAATCACTATCACTGCTACTTTGTGAAATGACCTCAATACTTAACGTAGGATTCCTCCTTTCTGCCCCCATAGCTTCATGTGTAGCCTGAAACAAAGAAAACAAGTCAGCACAGCATACCAGCTAACTGGCGGACAGCTTATATGTAAAATAATTCAAATTCATCATTGGCCAGGAACAATCAATGATGTGCCATGTACATCTCTTTCCGGAATAACAAGAACTGTCGATGTCCTAGACCGATGCGTACATGTGCCAGTATCATAGCCACTCTGGAACAAACACTACAGGTTATTTGCATGCTGAAACTAAGACATATTAAGTTAGAGCAGCAAAGCAAGCGAAAAAACACCATGTTTGTTATCAAAGAATTTCAAAATTGGCATTTTCCTAATATAACTAATCAAGCCATCAACATGTATGTCTCATGCAGACTAACTAAACTAGTGTGGTAATAAATGTAGGGAATCAAGCAACTCGACTATTTCCCTCATAAACTAATCATATCACTACATAACGTAAATATAGAAATATAACAAAAAAGAGGTGCATGAGATTCCTTCAGCTGCTTAGAACTGGCCGGGACAACAAAGCATTAACCTAAAATATAAGAATAGCATTTAAAAATGGTATATAGTATGAACTAGCCAAAAAAGTGACCTCCAACCAAAGGTGGCATTGCTTTAATCATCAGGCAACTATGATAGTACCTTGGAAAAGAAGCAATAGACCAAGTGTCTTAAATAGACTACCAGAATCATTTCAGATAAACAAGATATCAACCATTCCTTTTTAGTAGCTAGATCATTCAAATATTTTGATCAACGGGCCAGTAAATAAAAAAAGAAGAGAAACAAAGAGATAGGTCATTTGCTGCCAAAACAATAGTTGGATGCATCCAAAAAGTAGCACAAACCTTCTTTGTAATGCCTACAGCTATTGTATTTCTAACTGCTGACAGTATCATTGTACATATAACCAGGCAAGAAAATCCAGTAGACATACAAGCAAATGATACATTGTGCACCTTGCAAGGTCAATAAAGTATTTAAACAATGTATGTCTAGGAACCACTTCAGAATATAGCATTGATGCAATCACAAGTCAACTAAAAATTCATAGGAACCATAACCAACTGAACCATATGGTGGCTAATATTAAACTCGCAAGATCATCTGATCATGTATAAATGAAAATCCCTTGTTTACTATTAATCGAACATTGTATTTCTTATAGAAATTGCCATCCCTAGTTTGGGACTGATGGGGATCAAACCCTTGATTTAAGTGTGCTTGAATTGCTTAAGTTAAGAAAATCATTACATTGCTTTAATGATGAGTAAACTAAAGAATCAAATAGGCAATAGACTCTATATGTGCATCATGTAGAGTAGCTATTGAGGTAATGAATTAAGCAATCAAACAACAGTGGACGATTTTCCAGATCATATTAACATGGTTATAATACATATATATAGTAACTGGGGATCATATTAGATGATAATAGCTATGATAATCTCACTATGAGTAGTCTAGATAGAAGTCCCTCCGTTTCAAAATATAAGATGTCATGGCTTTTGTGAAACGAATGTATCTAGACACCCTTTAGTGTTGGTAGAGTAACTTGGACTAGTATTGTATGCATTTTTACTAGTCCAAGTTACTCCCCACCAAGACCAAGTAATTTATACTAGTCTCATACATATAACACTAGACTATGTTACTACCTCTAGAGTGCATATAAGCTCAATCATGGTGGCGATCTCTAATATTATAATAGAATATAGGTTAGCATAAAAGTGGATATACTTCAATCACCACCACCTAATCATGGTCTAGTTAACTTATATATATATATATAGATAGAAGATCATCAGTTAAATATAGCAAAAAGAGATCTCCACCATGATTGAGTGAGACAATTGAAATATAAATCAAGGGATTTACATTCGGTCTTTGTGCAGTACCATTAAATGTCACCTTGTTCTAATCATTGGCCAACTCATGTGGTGCCGACACTAGACAATGTGACTACCTCCAAAGTGCATACAAAATCTTAATTGTAGCATAAAAGTACAATAATAGACTATAAATTAGCATAAAAGTGGATATAATTAAATTACCGCCACATAATAGATAGATAGATAGATAAATAGATAGATGAACACAAGTCAAATATAGAAAGAATAGATCATCATGAAAATCAAGTGATCACATTGAATTATAAATCGAGGGATTTACGTCTGGTTTTATCCAGTCTTGGTTAAGGTCAACCTTGCTCTAATCATTAGCCGAATCATGTGGTACCTCGTACAAACAAGCATCTAACACTAAGCACATATGAGTAAAAACAAGAGACTTACTATTTCTTTTTGTGCAGTCCCATTGGAGGACATCCTGTTGTCAGTTCGTTCTTTGAAGACATCCACTGCATCGAGTACTTGGATAGACGATCCATCTACTTTATTGTTGCTCCTCTACATATAGGTTCAGGCCACTCATTCACATAAAACAGGTTTGCATTCAGCAATACAAAGCAATAGGTACTTACAAGATTGTAGGGGCGATTAACTCTACGATTCTTCGTGTTCCCTGTGAGAGGAAATAATATCAGATAGTGGTTGTTGCTGTTTACAAAGAACTAGATAGACATTATAGTATAATCACTTGTGAACACGTAGAGCAGGGAATGGCGGAATATACAAACATTTAAATGACACAAAGATTTCCATGGCGACAAAATAGAATGCAGTTACAGTCACTCCTTAGCACGAACAAGAGAGAAATTACAATGATTTAACTTGTGAAATAGGATTGCAAACAAATATGAGAAGTGCCATAAAAAGTGTCACCTTCACTAGAGCAGGAAGTTACTGTACTAACATTTGGACGAACAAGATAGACATTACAATGGTATATCTTGTGAACTTATAGAGCAGGGAATGCTAACCCATCTGTGAAGTTACTTAAAATGCCATGAACTACATAATAGAAGGTAGATACTGCTGCTACATAAATTATAATTGAGAAACTTGAATTTATAGAGTAGGGCATGCAGATAACCATGTTAAGTGCCTTAAAACATGCCATGTAATACTACATCCAATCCAAAGTAAATAAGGCGTATAAATTTTTCGCAAGTCAATCGACGCAAAATTGGACCAAGTTTGTATAACATACCAGGAACATCTACCATACCAAACCAACGCCATTCGATACATCGGGGCATATATTTTCATACACGCGAATGTCACAAATTAACCCTTAATATATTTTTCTAAGAGCTTGGTAAAAGTCATCATTGTTTGATTTTAAAGTTGTATAGGCCTTCTTTTACGGAATGAATGTACTCCCTCTGTTTCAAAATGTATAAGTCATCATCTAGACCACTTTTAGTGTGTAGGTTCATGTAGGTTTGGAGTAAACCTACGCACTAAATGGTATCTAGATACACTCCTATCACAAAGCTAAAATATCTTATATTTTGAAACGGTGGGAGTAGTGCACAATAGGCGACAGCTACTATCGGAGCTTGATTGAAACAAATAATAATGGCATAACTTGCAGAGGGAATGCAAAACCAACAAGTTCAATGACATAAAATTTGCGATGAATTACATAAGAGAAGGTAGTTACTGTGTTTGCTTAGAACAACCAGATTGAAATTAAAATAGCATAAATTCTGTACTTGTAGAGCAGAGAATGTTAACCTACATGTTCAATGGCTTAAAACTACCAATGAACTCCAAAATTACATGCAGTCAGTATTGTCGCAACAGACAAAGCAAGTGCACATTATGATGACATAACTTGTGAACTTGTTGAACAGGTAGGCAGCTTCAGATGTTCAGTGAATTAACATTTGCCAGGAACTGCATAATACTAATGAAGTCTGTTTTGTACTACCAAAATTGTTTATGTATATTAAGAGTAATTGTTGGTCAAAGAAAAACACGCATAACAAGGACGCCTTATACCTCGAAATAGAAGGAGTAGCTTAACGCCTAGATTTAACATAGACTACACTGAATTTATCAAGGGAGAGTGGGATATCAATTAAGCCAGTATTGAGGTAGGAATTTACCACCAATACATAAATGCAGTTCACTGTCGCAGGCTCATACCTGCTATATTGAAACGAATGAACAAGAAGATCTGGTTTACCTAGGCCACGGTGTCGTTTATGCATACATGGCATCTTTGAGGGTGACATCAAGGACGCCGAGGGTTCCATGTAGTGGTTAGTCGGGCTAAAGCAGATAGATCTCGGCGGCATCTGTGAAGTAGATTTGTGGAGGTTGTTGATGAGTCTAGCTTGCTTGACAAGATGGCCGGTGAAGGAGATTCGGTGTAGTGCATGGCATCGTCGGTGAAGCAGATCTGTTACGACCGATTATGGATTCAAGGCGCTGCACAAGAGCGTCGGTGAAGCAGATCTGGTGTAGTGGACTGTTGAGTCCGTGAAGGAGATCTAATGTAGCGCACACCGACGTAGGTGAAGAAGGTCAGGTGCTGTGGACTAGGGAGTCGACAAAACTAACACGGTTGTATGGAAGAGGGTGTCAGGCAAACTAGGGTTTGGTAAGGTGGACGTCGGCTGAACCCATAGACTGGTCAGGAGTATATGGTATAGAGGTATGGTGTGTAGGCCGGCGAAGTGTGGTGGTGCAGGAGCCGGAGGTGGGATAGGGGGTTTGGGTGGCGGTGGGCCAAGGCGGCGTGATGTTCCGGTGTGGCAGGAGCCGGAGGTGAGATAGGGTTGGGTGGCGTGTGGCGGGCTAAGTGTGGCGGAGATGATTACGGTGGTGCAGGTGCTAGAGGTGAGAGGGTTGGGTGGCGGTAGGCCAAAGGCCATGGGATGGGCCAGGCGGTGGTGAGCCGAGGTGAGAAAGGGGTTAGGGTTTTTGAAGTGCTTTGGGGAAATGGTGTTTGCAGGTAAGGTGGAGTACCCTTCAGAAGTTGTGGGGACCCCGCCTGGGGAGGGAGGGGGATTACGAACCATACCCACGCCCCGACATTAGTAGATAGGCCATTGTCAGGGGAAGAAAAGGAATTTCGTATGGCTACAACTTGGGGCGTGTGACCACTCGAAATATTTCGGTGGAGGTGAGGCGGGGGAATTTGCCGCTCTAAGATTTTGAATTTGGCTATACAGTTCAAAAGATATAGAATAATAATATCCTATCCTATCCTAGGAGTATCTATAGTCCAATGACTAGAAAAAATAGTTTACTATAATGTCCTAGCCTTTCTAGGTACGGAATATTTCCGGAGCCATTTCTGCAAAAATAAGGTCTCTACCTTCGGCTCAATTACGTACACACATGAAGGTACGTAGTAACATGAACTAGAGTAGTATGTTTCCCACTATGACCAACCTAAGAGGATCTCTACTGGCTAGTGTATCCGGTAGTCTAGGCCAAATATAGACCATCATGGACCAAAAAAGCCTGCAGTGGCTTGTGTATCCGGTGGTCTAAAATTTAGACATCCTCCAAATAGGCTACTCGTTGTCCATATTTGGACAACCGAGCCACCATGTCTAAAGCAAAGTTGGTCACTCGCGAGCTCGCTCCCGCGCCAAATCAGAGTATTTGTTATACTGATTTGCTATGTATATTGACTATTTGTGTGTAGATGGACATATAGACTATCAAATTTAGACTATCCACTAGAAAACTAAAGTCGTGTAAAAAGAAATATTTTTACACCATTATCTATAAAGTGAAGATGTAGACTACCAAATTTAGACAAGCCACTAGAGATGCTCTAAGGCCTTCCACAGCGTGGTCGATGCCCAATAGATAGAAAAGTTGCCACCTCATAAGCGATGCCTAGAAATTCTTTTGAGGCACCAAGGTCAAGATGTGATCACTTTGGCCAGAAATAAATAGCTGGCCCACAACGTGATAAACAAATTAACTAGACCATTTCTCCTTCGCTTATCTTTGGTGAAGGTCCTCTCAACAACTTGCATAGTACACATATATTGCTATTCTATTGGGTGAAGAGTTTGGGGCATCGGAGCACCTTGCTTCTCCGGTTCCCTGAAAAAATTTGGTGGCATCGATCGGGCAACGGAGCGCACCGGTGCCTGACTCTTGTAAAGTGATTTGGGCACCGATTTTTTCACGCGCTGCGTAAGGCCTAAGAGACTACCAAATTTAGACAAGCCACTAGAGATCAAGGCAAAAAATACTAACGTGCTATTTAATTTAGCGTGGCTTTTCTCCACACGATATGAAAGTTATAGCGTGCTAATAACACGCTATTTTACAAAACATCTTTTTGTAAAAAATTAAAAATATAACAGGTATATTATGAATATAAACAATTTTAGCATATAATGAATTGCCTAGAGTAATACTTCTACATGCATAATCGATTCCGGCACTATCCAAGTTGGAGGATAACCGGCAGGGTTGGATCTAGGTACAGAGCCAGGTGCTGTAGGAGGAGGCGGCGGCTTGACACGATCACTTAAGTTTAACAATCAAATTTTCATTGTATGTTTGCTTACTCGACACATTCATCATATGTTATCTTACTCCATACCCGCCAACAAAAAAATAACGTCATATACTTGAAATAGCGCTAACGCTATGATGTTTTAGTGCGATATAGCATGCTATTTAAAAAATAGCGCCATAGCGAGCAAAATCTTTAAAAAACATCGTGCACTCTCCAAATACGCTATACCACGCTACATAGCGTGAAATAGCGCACTATTTTTTTCCATGCTAGAGATGCTCTAAGACTGGTCTGAGTGGTAAGTAACTTGGAGTAGTAATATGCATACATTGTGCTAAATACTATCAAAAGTACTCCCTTCATCCAGAAATAACTAATTTGATTTTGTCTAGATTCAAAGATATTTAAACGCATTTTAGTGTATAGATACATTCGAATCTAGACAAACCCAAGTAAGTGATTTATGGACGGAGGGAGTAGTATTTTTTAGATGCTAAAATGGAAAAGAAGATCCAACTGCTGGCAATGTTGGGATTCGAGAGTCTTGATCTAACGCTGGAAATGTATACAAATAACTTTGAATATTGACCTTTGGATCAAGACTCGCGAATCCCAACATTTTCAGCCGTTGGATCTTCTTTTCCATTCTAGCATCTAGAATATTTTATTGATAGTATTCATCACAATGAATGGTATGCACAAAACTCAAAACACACTTCTCATCATTCTAGAATCTTCTCCCTTGTTTTTCTAGACCATGTTACTAGAATTTTCAAGCTTTAGATAGCTAATAATCGTTGACTTCTAAATGATATAAAAGTACAAGAACCAAATATACACCCATACTTTATAGATGTTGATCAAATTTATATTTTTTTATGTTTTACCTATTAAAATTTTATATAGTGGAGATATGTCAGACGTCTAGGTACTATTCAACATGAATCCATCTCCTCTGAACCATTGGATCTAATAGCCTAATGGTCAGGATTGGTGCTATGGTTACTATTCAAAACTGCTCCATTGTAGTAGTAGAGAGAATACAGCCTACTATGCTATGAAATTTTGGGGATGGTGACATGATGGTTCTTGAAAATGATAGAGTTTGCTCTAGGTACTATTCAACACGAATCCATGTGCTCTGAACCATTGGATCTAACAGACCAACGGTAAGGATTGGTGCTAAGGATCCAATTCAAAACTGCTCCATTATAATAGTAGAGATATAGTGGTAAGATAAGATAAGCTAAGAAATAACTAGTGAGTTGCAAGTGCGTTGCACGTGAGAATCAGATAATATAATTATGACATATCATTTTTTATATAAAATTATAGTAGTAGGTGAAACTCAAAAAATATTTATACTTTCGAGCTTCATTCATAAAGTATCCCGTGTGCCTGGTTCTTGTACTTTTGTATAATATAGAAATCAACCTATAGCCGTAAATAATCTGCGTCCGTAAATAAATTATATTCTATAGGAGTACGTGGGTGGGGCCATGGGGGTAACTACATGCCCTTTCGTCTCCAGAACCGCTCATGCATGCATCTCCCGATCTTCCTAGCGGTTCCTTTCTTCTCTATCCCATTCCTTTTCTGTCACCTGGCCGGACCTCTGCAAAACAAAAGAAGGCGCCAATCACAGTCCATGGCGGTGCCGTTGGACAAAATGTACTACTTCGTGGACCCTGGGAACACCACACTACATGTGGCGTATACCAACAGAGCGTCGGTGGTGAACGATTACATCGAGAAAATCCAAAAGCTCCTGGAGGAAACGGAGAACAAGATTGTTGGCCTCGATGTCGAGTACACCAACAAGCAATCATCAACGAAGAAGGCTAGTGTCGTCCATCTATGTGTGGGTATGGATTGCCTAGTTTACCAGATCTATCAGGCCGACCAGCCATGCTCCAAGCTAGCACAGTTCCTTGCCAACCCTAACATTTCCTTTGCAGGCGTTGACATCGGCAACGACCGTATCAGGCTTAGGAGTTCTCTAGTACCAGTGACGAACTTCGTGGACATCCAAAAGAGGTGGAAGCCTACCGGCTCCATGAATGAGAAAGATTCTTTGGCTGACTACATGGTGGCCCTGATACATTGCAAATGCATCTATAATTTTTGATGTTCCATGCTTGGTTTTATATACTTTCTTATGTTTTGTCCACACTTTGGAGTACTTTTCATATGATTTGTTGGACTAACCTATTAACAAGAGCCATAGTGCTAGTTGCCAGTTTTCTACTGTTTTTGGTTCCAGGAAGTCAGAAAATGAATATTCTCGGAATTGGACGGGACAAAAGCCAAAGTTATTATTTTACCGGGGGACACTTGGAGCCAGAATATGAGACGGAGAAGGGCCAGAGGGCGGTCACACCACCTGGCCGTGCGGCCAAGCCTGGCCCGCGCCAGGGGGTGGTGTGGCCAGCCCAGGCACCCCCTCGGCCTCTCCTTCAGCCTATATATTGCCTCTGATACGGAAACCCTAAGTACCCAATCAAAAATCCACGAAAGAGTCTGTAGCCGCCGTCATCTCCATCCCTAGGTAGGAAGGGATCTGAAGGTCTTCCCGGCACCCTGCCAGAGAGGGGAATTCACCCTAGAGGCCTTCTTCATCATCATGCAAGCCTCCGGTGTGATGCGTGAGTAGTTCATATCTGGACTGTGGGTCCATGTAGTAACTAGATGGCTGGTTCTCCTCCTTTGTGCTATCATGTTTACATCTTGTGAGCTCTGTTCATGATCAAGATCATCTATTTGTAATTATGCATGTTGTGTTTGCGGGGATCCGATGGATATTGAGATGCTATTTCAGATTGATTATTGATTCTATCATGTCTTTGTTATTTGTGATCTTGTATGCTTTCCGTTGTTAGTAGCTATCTTGGCCAAGTAGATGCTAGCAACTCCAAGAGTTAGTATTTATGCTCGATAGTGGGTTCATGCCTCTGGTAATCTGGGAAGTGACAGAAATCTCTAAGGTACTAGATGTGCTGTTGCTACTAGGGAGAAAACAACAATCCTTTGTTCCTAGAACAATCGTATTGTTTACTTTACACGCAATTCGTAAAGCAATAATTTGTTGCTTGCAACTTAATACTAGAGGGGGTTCGTATGATAACCTAAAGGTGGATTATTTGTCATAGATGAAGTTGGATGGCGGTCTATGTATAATGTTGTAATGCCCAATCGAATCTCAAAGGAGTCAAGATGATTAGTATATGCTTGGATGCTTTCTCGATGTTTGTCAATTGCCCCGCTGTAATTTGTTCACCCAGCATGTTATCTATCTTAAGGAGAGCCACCTCTAGTGAATTATGGACCCCGGTCCTTTCTTTTACTTTCAATCTACAATCAAACTGTTTACTGCTTTGTGTTTACTTTCTGCAAACTATTACTTCCTTCCATTCGATACGTTTAATCCTTTGTTTTCAGCAAAACCGGTGAGATTGATAACCTCATCGTAAGTTGGGGGAAAAGTTCTGTGGTTGTGTTGTGCAGGTCTCCACGTTGCTGCTGGCACCGGTAGTGCGCCCTGCCAACGTTCAGCTAGCTACACCTTTGGGGTGTTTCCTTGCTCCTACTGGATTGATAACCTTGGTTTCGTACTAAGGGAAAACTTGCTGCTGTGCTCATCATACCTTCCTCTTGGGGTTCCCCAATGAGCTCGATATATTTTGGGCCATCCGGCCCTCATAGACATCCGTTACAAAGTATGAAAGCAGTGGGGGGACATGCCCCTGACCGAAGAGTTGATCAAGTATGCAAGCCTCGAAGCCTACGCGACCTACGAGGTATACAGGCGGATAGTGAACTTCGAGAGGGGTCAACAAACTCTCGAAATGTTCAACCAAAAAAAAGAACTAAGGAAGAAGGGCAAGGGCAAGGGCAAGCAGACCAAAGAAGAAGACGAAGACTCAGAATGGTACAACATGTGTCCTACGAGTATATCTTTGTGTTTCAGTATATCCTTGCTTGATACTACTCCTACTTGTACTATACTACTCGCAGAAGTTAATGCATGTATATACTACAGGCATGCAAGGGGTGGATGCAAGAATTAATGCAAGGAATCACAGATGTTTCTTTTATTTTGACTGCAGAGTGATAGTAGGAGTAGGCATCATAGCACACGCCAACAGCCCACCCACCTCAATGAATTTTCTTGTGAATCAACAGCCATGGCAGATTATAATTTTATAGTGGTAGAGACTTTCTTTGAGTAATTCTATTTATACTGCTTAGGCGGAGTACTGCTGAAAGACAGAGGGTGAATGGGAACCTGAAAAACTGCTAGTACCACTGTAGCAGCAGAACCACAAGATGAACATTTGTTGATTACCTGAATGTATGTTGAGTTAGTACAGTATAAACATATATATTACTACTACCTACTATGTACTACTACTACTACTAGCAAAAAACAACTGTCCCTACTGCGGAAAAATATGATTTCTTCCAACCAAACTAGTACTACTCCAAAAATGGCTATATTTACTTGTCACGAAAATGGATGTACCTAGACATGTTTTAGTGCTAGATACGAGTACATCCAATCAAGTGACAATTAATATGAATCGGATGAGAGTACTACTACTACCATACTCCACTATTGTACTACTACTACTACTACTCCTACTACTAGTAGTAGTACATACTAGTAGTCCCAAATGTATGTTGACCAGTACTCCTACATCTGTTTGGGATTATTAGACTAGAGAGCTTTTTAAAATTGTTAAAAATTATAATAAGACCTATCATCTTTATTGTCTTAATTCCCGTGACTCATTCATTTAGATATCTCTATTTTCTCTCAATCTCCCAATGCATGTTGTTTCATCGCTCATCATGTCCCCTTTTTTTATCTAGCATCTCATGCATGTAAAACTAGTGGTGCATGCATAAATTAATTAGAGTTCATCTACTTGGTAGTATTGCGAATTAGCCCTCTGGCCTTCCTAAACAGAGAACCTTAATCCTATTCAGCTTACTACTCAGCAGAGTACATCCACTGATCCAACCAACCCATCGGAAGTTAAGACTTCATGAAAAATACTCAGGAGAGTACATCCACCAAACTCATCTAGTACCTCTGTTTCAAGGAATAAGGCGCACGCGCGCTCCAAAGTAAAGTTTTTCCAAATAAATGGAGCAACTAAAATTTGCTTATATGTGTAAAATTTGTTTCGTTGAATTCGTATTGAAACAACTTTCCAATGATGCTAAATTTGTACAGTACCAACATTCTTTATATATATTTAGAGTAAATCTTGGTCAAACAAAAAACAAAAATAAGGGAGCCTTATTTCTTGAGATGGAGATAGAGTACTAGTACTACAAAATCCACCATTCCTGGTATGCAAACGATCATTCTACAATTAAACCAATTAATAGCAGCTTACATCACCACTAAAACTAGACGCGAAAGAAGAAACGCAGCTCCTTCGATGTAGCAGGACCGACCAGGTAATGAGGCGGCGCTGCCAGGTAAGACGTAAGGTCCTCAAACGCGACCTCGCCCGGCTTAGCGGAGCACGGCGCGTCGAGTTCCACCGTCATGGTGCTGGTCCTCCTCCTGCCGTCCATCCAGGAAAGCAGCGGCAGGCATTCTGCCCACATACTTACCTTGTACACCGGCAAGTAGCCCATCGTGGCCCTAACAAAAACCGCAGACACGAGGGGGGCCGTGCTTACCGAGCCAATCATCAGGATGAACACGGAGTCGTCCTACTCCCCAACGACGATGAGCCAGCAGGACGCCTTGCTCGGCAGCGGCACCAGCTGCTGGAAAGCATTGGTGGTGGCATACTGGATCTTGTGCACTTGGATCGAGTGGACCGCTTCGAGGTGGCCGACGAGCGCTGGCTGCGGGGTAGCAAAGTCGCAGTTGGTCTCCGTGCAAGTGCAGGGAGTGTACCGGCACATGATTTCGTGCTCGTGGAGTTCGTAGTAGGGCAGCAAACTACTACAGCCTTTATGGGCGCACTCGACCCTAGCCGCTGATAGGACGACCTCCATGGCGGGCTCGTGGGTGAATCCACCATAAGGGTGCTCGCACTTCTGGCAGGAGGTGATCTTGCGGATGCAGCAGTGGCAGACTGATCAATATCCACACACTTTAGAAACGAAAGTTCGAAAAATAAAATAGTTGCACGGATGAACTGACAAAAGAAAAATCAATGGATTGTGAGGGAGAAATGAAGAGACCTTGTAGACCCGTCGGGGCTTGAGGGATTGGGAGCAGGAGGAACAGTTGAGAACGGTGGCTTCCATATTTAGAGTGACCGTCCCAAGCATTGCGATTTGGGTGGGGGAAATTAGGATTCTTTGATTCGGCCTCGAGCTGTGCCCTTCTTTTATATACCACAACTGATAATCAATGAAGCTCTACCTGATTGCACCTTTCCTTTCTATACAAGGGTCATTTTTGTATATTTTGAGGCCTTATTATTTACAAATTAGTAGTTTAGCTGGACAAGATTAACGACATCTTTGTATTTGTGCACAACCCTTTTATTAGTAAGTTGGCACATGAGACCCACATAATAATAAAGTATGACATATCATCACTATATAAAATTATGCTCTGTAATAGGTAAAGCTCAAAAAATATGGAAGAGCCACATCTATAAAAAGTAACGGTGTATATTTGTTTTCACCCAGTACACTTTAAAGGTGCTATAGTAACATGTGAAAGTTTTACGAGACTAAGTTATTTAGCACTATGAAGAGCAGCCTAATATGGAAGAGAAAGAAAACATCCTGCCAGAGCTCATTTTTGGGCAGAATCACGAGGAAAACAGAAGGAAAGTTGGCCTGGACCACAGCGGGCCCCAACCTTCTCTGCACTGCTGTGCCTACACGGTTGTACTCCATTGCGCCGAAGCTCATGGGAAGGAAGATGTGACTGCTGTGATGCTTCCCACCCGAACAAGTGCCAGACATAGATGCAAGAGTGGACATAGCAGCCAATGCTGCATTAAGGAGGAGAGAGAGAGGATGATTCTCCTTCATCCAGGAGCCTTTTCTCTCACGAAAGGCAGCGACTAGACAGAATTTTGGGTCGAGGAGCATTTTTTTTAAAACAAGGCAAAATATTTGCGGTCGAAGGAGCCCTTGCTCGCCTTGCCAGCAGTACGGCTATTTTTTTTAAATAATACGATTTGTTTAACAAACTTCACGAATAATACACGAATAGTACGGCTAATTTAACAAATGCCATGCTAGATTCGCAATTCCTCAAATTTGTGTATTATTCGTGAAATTTGTAAAATAAATTGTATTATTTAAAAAATATAGCAGCAGTACAAGATCGACTAGCCACTAAAAGCTAAGTACTAATAATACAAACAGGATCCTTCTTGCTTCCTCGAATGCCTTGATGAATACAAGTTCGATTGTATTCATATCATCTTCCAATGAAGCAGGATATATTGAGTAATAAAGTAAAAAATAGGACCGGAGAAGATTTTCTCACTTAGCACCACATGTTGGTGCCATTTTATCACAAAACCATAACCTTAGTGTTTTTTTCACAAAACACCAATTTTATCACAAAACCACAACCTAAGGGAAATCAACGTCTTGGATTGCTCCAAATGTGCATTGGTGAGAAGTTGTGTGGGTCGATTCAAATTCAAAAACTGGTGTACTATATAGTGGTATAGATATAGAAAATCTCGGACTGGAGGGAGTAGGAAAGAGCTCACTTTATCAATTTGTTTTCACCCATGAACTCAATCATCTATGTAAGGCCCACAGATGGGGGAGGTCGCGGTCGCCTTGGACGCACCACAAAATTATGACTGGGCCATCGAGTGCGGGAAGCAGAGTCAGCGTTCCGTCCAATCGCTTACCCTAGTCATCGTCATCGATAATTGCCACACGCATCAGCTTCATCAGCGACATTGATTGTCCCCTCGCTTCGGTAATCTACCACATTAATATCGGATCATCTCCTTCCTATTTATCATCTCCCCTTCCCTGCACCAATCCATCTCTAATCCCCCGCTTCTAGCAACCATCTCCGTCCTCATCTGTCATCCATGGCCACCTTCCGGTTGTCGCCCGCCGTACCCGAAGCGCAAAGACCCCGACATTGCTGCACAGGAGGACAATTCCCTATGCATTTGGGCCTTCTCCCCGCGGAGAACAAAGTGGCAGCTGGTGTGCGCCTTCCTTGATGCTGGGTACGGTCACCACAAGTACCATATGTATCGCCTCCACGACAATCCAGACAGGACGTTGAAGGTCAAGTTCGTCAACTTTAGGGACGCCCATCTCCTCTACGGCCAGGCCTTGCACTGCGGCTGCGAGATGGTGGTGTTCATTGGCGCCAACATTTTCACAAAATACTGGACCGGTTCCCCAACAATGGCAACTTCATCCACAATGTCCTCCCAGAGCTGCCGTTGGGTCCGAAGGTATTGCCGCCATATCCAGAGGTGTCGCTGATGGCTCAGGAGGTACCGCCGCCTTATCTGGAGGTGCCGCCGCCTTATCCAGAGGTGCCGCTGATGGCTCAGGAGGTGCCGCCGAAGGCTCCGGAGGTGCTGTCACATTATCCGGACGTGCCGATGAGTCAGGAGACGGATGTTTCGCTGGAGCTAGCATTGGTGTCGATGTCACGAGTTGCCGCTGGTGGCACGGACTAGGTGCTAGGAGGCGTTGGACCTACACTAGTTCAACAGCGAGTCCTTTATATGTAAACTCGTGCTGTTATGTTAGGAGCTGTTTGGTTTAGAGGATGTCATATAGGGATGAGGATATCCCCAACCAGCTAGTTAGGGGTAGCCTTTTTTGTTTGGTAAAGTGGGATAAAAAGTGGCTAGGGATAGCCAGTCAAAATCTATTGGCCCAACTGTTTTTTCATTTTCATCTTTCACCTTGTCTTCTTCATCCGCCTCACCATTGCCCTAGCAGCGGCCACTACCGCCGGCAGCTTGCCACCCTTTTGCCCCTGCCGGTGCCCCTCTACTTGCCCACTCTGCCCAACAGCCTACACCCGCGTGCGTATTAGAACACCCGCTCTGCCCGACGGCCTATGCTATGGCCGCCCTCGTGTCGAGCCCATAGGCAATAAAAGATGGTTATTTTGTCTCGAGAGGAAGGGTGAACGAACAAGAAAACTCTTCGTAGGAGCTATGCAAAAGTGGTTGAGCTCATCCAGCTCTTTTTGTGGGATATGCTCAACCACCATTTTGAGCCAAAAGTGGTTATCCATATCCCCTCCACCCTCTAAACCAAATACTGGATAACCAAAAAAAAGTGGATATCTCGTGTTATCCACTAGATAGCCACTGAACCAAATAACCCCTTAATGGTTGAATGTAGTTTCTTTTGGGACGTCCTTTCTTTTGGTATTATCATCAAAAAAAGTTCCTTTTGTTACTATTCACTGTACCCTGTAGTACTAGTAGTACTACGAATGATGATCTATTGAATATCCTGCCCCCGATGTTTGTGAAGGTTCGAAACTTGGAAAGTTTGAATTGCTACTCTATTCTACTCCCTCAAATTACGTGACTGGAATTTGTCTAGATTCCGATGTATATAAACATGTTCTAGTGCTAGATGCATTCGAATCTGATAGATGCAAGTCAATTAATTTGGGCCAGAGGGAGTAGTAGTCGGGTTTGGCTCCTTCTCGAGAGAGCAGCTGATCCAACCATACGTTTCATACTACTTCCTCTTCGCTTGTTTTACAAATATGACCAAATCTGTCACCATTCAAATTCTTGGATATGGGATCATAAAGTATGATGTAGAGATATGGCCTTGACCTTGTGGTCATTTGGCTTGAAATCCAAGGAAGTTCATACTCGTTGATAGCTAAGCTTAAATTCGTTTAAATTTCATCACTTCCTTTTAGGTTAGCATTTTACACAATCGGTGGGAGCATATTTTACATCAAAGACCTAACAAGGGGAAATTTACATGGAGGTCCATACATTTAGCCGAAAGGACCATAAAAGGAAAACTTTCTTGTTCGGCTCCTTCTCGAGAGATCAGCTAATCTGAGCCAAACTCTTCATACTACTTCCTATTCAATTGTTTCCATAATATGGCCAAATCTATTGCCATACAAATTCTCTCATATGGGGCCATCAGCATAAAGTATGATGTTTACATGGCCTTGGCCTTGGTCGTTTGGCTTGAAATCCAAGAATTTTCATACTCGTTGACAAGTAAGCTTAAATTCATTTAAATTTCACCACTTACACTGTTTGGTTAGAATTTTACATGTATGGTGGGAAGCAGGAAAATTACATCGAGGTCCATACATTTAGCACAAAGGACCCTAAAACCAAACAAGGAATTGAAAATAGTCAGGTACGGCTCCTCGAGAGAGTAGCTGATCAAAAAAATCTTCTTACTCGCTTTTCAGAAAATAAATTCATGTCACTTGGAAAAATGAAATTGATTATTTTTTGTTTTTAGTATCTTCGATTGTTTTCAAAAGATGGCCAAATTTGTCGGCATGCGGATTCTTGGATATGGTATCATAAGCATAAAGTACATTCTACATAAAGGACCTAAAAAAGGGGAAAATTACATCGAGGTCCATACATTTAGCACAAAGGACCCTAAAATTGAGCAAAGAAAACAATCTAGTTCAGCTCCTTCTTGAGAGAGCAGCTGGTCGAGCCATACTCTTCATACTACTTCCTCCTCGATTGTTTTCAAAATATGGCCTAAACTGTCGCCATGCAAATTCTTGAATATGGGATCATCAACATAAAGTATGATGTAGAGATATGGCCTTGACGTTTTGGTCGTTCGACTTGAAATCCAAGATTTTTTCATACCTGTTGACAACTATGCTTAAATTCGTTGAAATTTCATCACTTACTTATATGTTAGCATTTTACACGGTTGGTGGGAGTACATTATACATCAAAAACCTAAAAATGGGGGAAATTACATCGAGGTCCATACATTTCGCACAAAGGATCCTAAAATTGAGCAAAGAAAACAATCGGGTTTGGCTCCTTCTCGAGAGAGCAGCTGATCGAGCCATACTCTTCATACTACTTTCTCTTAGATTGTTTTCACGATATGGCCAAATCTATCGCCATGCAAATTCTTGGATACTCGATCATCAGAATAAAGTATGATGTAGAGATATGGCCTCGACCTTGTGGTTCTTCGGCTTGAAATCAAAAAATGTTCGTACTCGTTGACAACTATATGGTGGAATTCATTTAAATTTCACCACTTACTTTTAAGTTAGAATTTTACATGGTCAATGGGATTACATTTTACAACAAGGACCTAAAAGAGGGGAAATTACATCGAGGTCCACACATTTAGCACAAAGGACCCTAAAATTAAACAAGGAAAATAGTCGGGTCCAGCTCCTTCTCACGAGAGTAGCTGATCGAGCCATACTCTTCATACTACTTCATCTTCGATTGTTTTCAAAATATGGCCAAATTTGTGGGCATGCAAATTCTTGGATATGGGATCATGAGCATAAAGTATGATGTAGATATGGCCTTGACCTTGGCGGTTCATCTTGAAATGGAAGAATGGTTCATACTCGTTGACAACTATGCTTAAATTTGATTAAATTTCACCACTTACTTTTAGGTTAGAACTTTACACGGTCGATCGGAGTACATTTTACATCAGGAACCTCAAAAAAGCAAAAATTACATCGAGGTCTATACGTTTCGCATAAAGGACCCTAAAAGGAAAAAATTCTGGTTCGACTCCTTCTCGAGAGATCAGCTGATCTGACCCAAACTCTTAATACTACTTCCTCTTCGATTGTTTCCAAAACATGGCCAAATTTGTTGCCATGCACATTCTCTAACATGGCCTCATGAGCATAAAGTATGATGTTGATATGGCCTTGACGATCATGGTCGTTCGGCTTGAAATCCAAGAATGTTCATACTCATTGACAAGTAAGCTTAAAATAATCCTATAAACTTCACCACTTACACTTTTAGACCTAAAAAGGGGGTAAATTACATCGAGGTCCATACATTTAGTACAAAGGACCCTAAAATCAAGCAAGGAAAACAATCGGGTTCGGCTCCTTCTCACGAGAGTAGCTGATCGAGCCATACTCTTCATACTACTTTACTCTTCGATTGTTTTCAAAATATGGCCAAATCTGTCACCATGCAAATTCTTTGATATGGGATCATCAACATAAAGTATGACGTAGAGATATGGCCTTGACCTTGTGGTCGTTCATCTTGAAATTTAAGAAAGTTCATACTCGTTGACAACTAAGCTTAAATTCATTAAAATTTCACCACTTACTTTTAGGTTAGCATTTTACACGGCCGGTGGGAGCATATTTTACATCAAGGACCTAAAAAGGGGAAAATTACATCGATGTCCATACATTTAGTATAAAGGACCCTAAAAGGAAAACCTTTTGTTGCATTGGTTCGGCTCCTTCTCGAGAGATTAGCTGATCTGAGCCAAACTCTTCATACTACTTCATCTTTGATTGTTTTCAAAATAATATGGACAAATCTGTTGCCATGCAATTTCTCTGATATGGGGTCATCAGCATAAAGTATGATGTTGATATGGCATTGACCTTGGTCGTTCGTCTTGAAATCCTAGAATTTTTCGTACTCGTCGACAACTATGCTTAAATTTGTTTCAGTTTCACCACTTACTTTTAGGTTAGAATTTTACACGGGCGGTGGGAGTACATTTTACATCAAGTACCTAAAAAAGTGAAAATTACATTGAGGTCCATACATTTAGCACAAATGACCCTAAAATTGAGAAAAGAAAATAGTCGGGTTCAACTCCTTCTCGAGAGAGCAGCTGATCGAGCCATACGTTTCATACTACCTCCTCTTCAACTATTTTACAAATATGGCCAAATTTGTCGCCATGCAAATTCTTGGATATGGGATCATTAGCATAAAGTACGATGTAGAGATATGGCCTTGACCATGTGTCGTTCGGCTTGAAATCCAAGAAAGTTCCTGCTCGTGGACATCTAAGCTTAAATTCGTTTAAATTTTACCACTTACTTTTAGGTTAGCATTTTACACGGTTAGTGGGAGCATATTTTACATCAAAGACCTAAAAAGGGAAATTTACATGGAGGTCCATATATTTAGCCCAAAGGACCATAAAAGGAAAACTTTCTGGTTCGGCTCCTTCTCGAGACATTAGCTGATCTGAGCCAAACTCTTCATACTACTTCCTCTTCGATTGTTTTCAAAATATGGCCCAATCTGTTGGCATGCAAATTCTCTCGTATTGGGCCATCAACATGAAGTATGATGTTGATATGGCCTTGACCTTGGTCGTTCGGCTTGAAATCCAAGAATGTTCATACCCGCTGAGAAGTAAGCTTAAATTCGTTTAAATTTTACCACTTACACTTATTGGTTAGAATTTTACACGGATGGTGGGACTACATTTTACATCAAGGACCTAAAAAAGGGAAAACTACATCGAGGTCCATACATTTAGCACAAAGGACCCTAAAACCAAACAAGGAATTGAAACCAGTCGGGTACGACACCTCGAGAGAGCAGCTGATCGAGCCATACTCTTCATATTGCTTCCTCTTTCCCAATTTTGGACGCATATTAGGTTTGGCCAAAGTGAATTTTTATAAAGTTCGACTAACTATATGTAAAAACATACTGACTTTTCTAATGACAAATGCATATAATATGAATATATAGTTCATGATGATTCTAATAACATTGAGTTGATCTCGTACATTCAGTCAAAGTTTATTAAATTTGACTCTAACCAGAAGTAATACGCGTCCTAATTTGGGAAGGAGGGAGTATTACTTGCTTCACGAAAGAAAAAAAAGGAGTGCTCCTCACTTTCAAACCAGCTTGCTGCGGGTGTGGTTGGTGCTTCCTCTTCCTAGGGTACGTAGGTGGAGTAGTGCGGAGTAGGTAGGCTGGTCAGATCATAATGGTGAGCATCGAATGCGATGGGACGTTTTTTGTTTTTTTGTTGGCTAGATCAACCAATCCCTTGTCTAGCACTTAAGTAGTACCCATACTTGTACTAGTAGTACTGGTAATGGCAATCTTTTGAATATCCTTCCCCCTAGATGTTTGTGAAGGAAGTGAAAATTTGAAAACTGGGAAAGTTTGAATTTCTACTCTATTGTACTCCCTCTGTTTCAAAATATAAGATGTTTTAGCTTTGTGAAAGGAGTGTATCTAGATCCCTTTTAATGTGTAGGGTCACTCCAAATCTAGATGACCCTTGTCAACACCCGGATTTTTAATCCTAGATGCCCGTTATGCCATACCTCGCAATCCCAGGATTACCATTTTTGCGAGACATAACGGATTGGATATCACAGTACATCATCCATTACAAACCATACATAAGGTTTTACACAAATAAGGATCTCATGATCCAGTCTTAATACAACAAGCAGCGGAAATAAAAGATAAGCGTAGCGGTGGGGTCCATCTTCAGGGGCACAGTCTTGTGACGAAGGCGATAGTCCTAGTTATCATAGTTATCCTACTGACCATCATCTTGATAATCTCCTTCATAGTCTGGCCATGATAATAGCCAGGGACAAAAGCCATGAGTACTCTTTAAGTACTCGCAAACTACCACTAACAAGTAGTATAATTCTAAGTTAAAGTGCTAGAGCTAGGTTTAACTATAAAGTTAAGTTTGAAACCTAAGCTGAGTTCTGAAGCAAAGAAAGATAAAGTAAAGTTCTAGAATCACTTAAGTTGGGAAGCTTCTGTCATAAACACAACCCTGTTATGGTCAAGTCAAGATTCATCATCCATTTCAAGTTATTTAGAAAACATCTAACAACGAAACAGTATGGCCATTCCAACTGTCCATAATCATGACGCTGCTATTCAATAGTTTGACACTCTACGAGGTGGTACACTTTCACCACAAGATTTGATACATCCGGGGTAACCTGAATCATCATACTTAGTATGCAGATAATCAAACATAACCTTCCCTTTACACACCCTAGTATAAGCACCTCTCCTATGAGCATGGCCTCCCAACCATGACCATCAGTCATCTTGGGCACTTCATAGGTGGACAACATTGAGAGGTAGCCTCAGCTCAAACCTCTCCCGTGAGGGAACTAATACTAATGCATATAAATTTCTAACTAAGCCTTACCCAATTCAGGTAGTGTGGTTGTACGGTGAATTTGGAATGGTATCGCATCTAAGTCCAACCATCAGTTTTATAAAAGGGTTAAGGCTCATGCCTCATCATCATCATCATAAACCAGTTGTGTTTCTCAACACATGTCAAAACATCTCAATAGAATGACTCATCATTCCAAGGTTTTCACAATTCATTTTCACCCATTTGTTCCCATCTAAAGTGACTCAAGTTTTGGATCTACTCTAAAATACTAAGTTAAGAGTGTTCACTAAGGTGGAAAAGATGGGTTCAATCTCATGCCATAGAATGACATCTAAAGGTTTCTAGGTAGGTCAAGTTTTATACTTTTTATGCTACCTTCAAAACAAGTAAAGAACTTTGTGTACTAAGGGGAGTAAAACTTGTAAGTAAGACCTAGGGGTACTAATAGTCAAAAGGGTGTGATCAAAGCATGCTTAATGCATCTTTGCTAAACCATCTAGTTTGATTCTAGTTTGCTAAGTACTAAACTTGCAAGGGTTAATCTTGGGTATTGCTAGCTTGCTAAGGGTAGCTTGTACTGTTAATGGTGGCTTGCCTTGGTTGGTGCAGTGGTTGGAGTTTTCCTCGTCTTCGTCTTGATAGCACTCCTCCTCCTCATAAGCTTGGTCGGTACTATCTTCTATAACAATACATATGGAGTAGAAAATCACCAAACAATACTTAACTAGGCTAAGTAGCATTCTAAAACACACAATTGATGATCTATTATCATCACAAGCATCACAAGTTTAATTCAATAGTTTCTTTCTCTTTATTTTAGAAAAGTAATTTCTACTCATTAAAAATTTAACTAAGATTTAATATTCACCACTTAAAATATGGGATCATGTTGACACATGTCATCACCACATATTCTAACATGTGGGAATGAGATTTAAAAGGTTGGATCAATATTACTTTGGTTTAAGTTCATTATTTAATGATTTAAAGTGACTAGAAATGCCTATATAGCATTATTTTGGTACTAGTCCAAAGTCACTGCATGTAAACCTTAATATTATTACATATTTAGATAGATATGATGAAATGTGATTTTTGAGAGTTGGAATCAACTCAAAAGCTAACTTGGTTGATTTTATAAAAATGTTGCAAGTTGCAAAAGCTTCTGTCTTCTTGTTTTTGTTAGGAGAGATCTATAACTCTAATTGAATTAAATCCAACGGGCTTGGATAGATCATTTCAATACCTTTCAGACAAAATTAGTTTCATGCAATTTGGATTTCTAAAACTCTCTGAATTGATTTTCAAACTAGAGGACAGAAACTAGATTTAACTAAAAAGAAAAATCCAGATTTGAATGGGTGGGCTAGCGCGGGAAAAGAAATGGGCCAGCCCAGTGGCGCTCCGTGGTGCGGGGCTCAGCTGAAAGGGGGGTCCCGCGTGTCAGGGGCACTTAAAACACGAAACGGTACGCGCGCTGTGGGCCATGCGATTAGAAGCGAGATCTATGGCTGAGGGTCGTCGTCGACGACGAACAGGTCGCCGACGAGCTCGAACCCTAGCGGCTCGGTGGGGGTCTACTGGGGGCGTACCAGGGCTCTAGTGGGGTCGGCGAGGCGGGCAAACAACGTGGAAGACGACGGCGAGGCGAGGCGCGGTTGCGGCGGAGCTTGGGGTGGTCGCAATCAACGGCGCCCTTCTCCTCCTGCCGGCCGCTCGGCTCAATTTGCGAGCTGCTCCCTTTGCTCCGGCTAGAGGTGGGTGAGGCTCAGAGAGGTGAGGGGAGTGGAATGGTTTGGAGAGAAGAGGCTGGGGAGGGCTCATTTTATAGGCCCGACGGTGAGACCGAGCAGGATGGGCAGTCGACGGTGGCGACATGGCTACGGTGGGGTAGAGGCATGGCTGGGGGTGGCGATCGATGGGCGGTTCCCTGGCGGTGCTCTAGAACTTGAATGCGAGCGTAGGGGCGATGGCACGTGGTCTGGGCAAGGTGGCGCTCTGAGAGGCAGAGGCGGCGGTGTCCACGGCGGTGGTACGTGGCGTTAGGCGGCCAGGGGGTGTCTGGGGTGTTCTGTGTCGAGGCAGGCGGGCGTGGGCTGCTTCAAGGGGCGGTCTATGCTCGAGCAGGGACTGCAAGGATGTGGGGTGGCGGTGAGCTCCTGGCTACCTCCTAGACATGGCGAGGGAAGAGGGAATGGTCTGCTGCAGCGGGGCAAGGGTTGGCCGGCTCGGCATGGCTCGGCATGGCATGGCATGGGGACAAGGGACAAGGGAGAGGGGTGTTAGGGGTTTGGTTAGATCAAGAGGGGACAGAGGAGATAAATGAAGATCATTTGGGGGCAAAACCCTATAGTAAACAGTGAGCTAGGATTAGAGTAGAGATTATGCATGCCAAGTGTTTGATTAAATGGCCGCATGAAAGAAAGTTTTGAATTTTGGTTTCAAAATTTTTGAGTGATCTCCACTAGTGATAGGTAGTCTCTGGTTGCAAGGGTTTTGAAAGTGGAGCTCAAATAGATGGTTTTTGAAATAGGGGTGATCTATGCATATGCATTAGATTCAATTTTATACTGTCATTTAAAATAGTTAACATAATGTTTTTAGCAGATCCAAAGGTGGGCCTTGGTACCTCATTATGTGTACTAGCAAGGGGTGCAAAGATCAATAATTGTTTCTGTTAAGTTTTGAGTACTAGGAATAGCCAAAGTAGGCATGGGAGTTAAATTTGCCAAAATGACCATTCCTCCTTTTTAATTCTTTTTTATTTGATTTTTTTAGGAAAAGTTTGGGAATGATGTAGATGATGTTTAAAACACCTAAGAAACATTTTACAAGCATTGGATCATTCAATCATGGCAATTCAAACAACTCCTATTTTAAATGCACACATATATGAATGCTTTCATTTTAAATTTGAAACAATTTTTGTTAACCCTATTTTTGGATGATTTAATCTTGATAACCTTGGATTAAAGTTTTGGGATGTTACAAATCTTCCCCCCTTAAACAAAATCTCGTCCCGAGATTTACAAAGAAAACTAGGAACTAAAGAGATCTGGGAACTCTGTTCTAATGTAATCTTCGCGCTCCCAAGTAGCTTCCTCCTCGGTATGGTTGCTCCACTGAATCTTGAGAAACTTGATACTCCTGGTCCTGGTGGTTTTGTAGGCTTCTTCTAAGATACGGGTGGGTACTTCCCGATAGGTCAGGTCATTGTTGATTTCCATAGCTCTATGATCGATGTTCTTGAAAACTTCAGTCTTTTCAGGCACTTCCAACCATTTCTGAAGTAACAAGATATGGAACACATTGTGGATGGCTGACATCTCTTCAGGCAGTTCCAGTTGATACGATACTTCTCCTTGGCGGTTCAGAATCTTGAAAGGTCCGATATATCTGGGAGCTAACTTTCCCTTCAGACTAAAGCATTGAGTTCCCTTCAATGGTGAAACCTTGAGATATACAAAATCTCCGACATTGAAAGTCAGGTCTCTCCTTCTCTTGTTGGCATAGCTCTTCTATCTGGATTGGGCGGTCTTGAGGTCCTCACGGACTTTGTGAACCTTCTCTTCTGCTTCTCGGAGAATGTCGGGTCCAAAGATCTGACTCTCTCCTACTTGCGACCAATTCAAAGGGGTACGACACTTTCTTCCGTATAGGAATTCAAATGGTGCCATCTGCAAACTAGCTTGATAACTGTTGTTATATGAGAATTCTGCGAAAGGCAGGCAGTCTTCCCATTTGGATCCATGTTCCAACACACAAGCTCTAAGCATATCCTCTAAGATCTGGTTGACTCTCGCAGTCTGTCCATCTGTTTGCGGGTGATAAGCAGTACTGAAGTTCAACTTGATTCCTAAACCTTCCTGAACTTTCTGCCAAAATCTTGAAGTAAACTGGGTTCCTCGATTTGAGACGATGGTCTTGGGGGTTCCATGCAGACTAATAATCCTAGCAATGTATAGCTCTGCTAACTTTGCACTCTGGTAGGTTGTCTTTACAGGTATAAAGTGGGCTACCTTAGACAGTCTATCAACTATGACCCAGATTGAGTCATTCCCCTACTAGAAGTAGGTAAACCTGTGATAAAGTCCATTTCGACGGAATCCCATTTCCATTCCGGAATCTGCAATGGTTGCAACAATCCTGCAGGTCTCTGATGCTCTGCTTTGACTCTTTGACAGATGTCACATTTGGCGATGTAGCTTCCGATCTCTCTCTTCATCTTGTGCCACCAAAATTGCTCTTTCAAATCCTGATACATCTTTGTTCCTCCGGGGTGGATAGAATAAAGAGTATTATGAGCTTCCTTCATGATAACTTCCTTCAGCTCCGAATCTGCTGGCACACAGAAACGTCCTTTGTACCACAGTACTCCTTCTTCGTCTTCGGTGAATCCAGGTACCTTTCTTGTACCAATACGACGTTTGATTCCGTCGATACTTTCATTCCCCTTCTGGGCTTCCTTGATTTGGCTAATCAAAGTGGGTTGAAGTTCAATGCTAGCTAGGAATCCTTTGCTAACTAACTCAGTCCTGAACTGCTCCAACTCCTCATACAAACTTGGTTGCTTCTCTTTGATCATGGTGTTAAGCCTACACGGCAATCTGCTAAGAGCATCCGCTGCCACATTGGCTTTGCCGGGGTGATAGTGAATGTCAAGGTCATAATCCTTGATTAACTCTATCCATCTTCTTTGCCTCATATTCAGCTCCTTCTGAGTGAAGATATACTTCAAGCTCTTATGATCCGAGTAAATCTCACAGCGATTACCCATCAAATAATGACGCCATGTCTTCAATGCTAGAACCACGGCTGCTAGCTCAAGATCATGGGTCGGATAGTTCTGCTCATGCTGCTTCAGTTGTCGAGACAGATACGCGATGACTTTTCCTTCTTGCAGCAATACACATCCTAGGCCAATCTTGGATGCATCACAATACACATCAAACGGCTTCTTGATGTCTGGCATGATCAAAATTGGGGCTGATATCAATCTCTTCTTCAGCTCTTGGAAACTGGCTTCACATTTGTCTGTCCATTCAAACTTCTTGTCCTTTTTCAACAATTGGGTCATTGGTTGGGCTATGCTTGAGAATCCTTCTACGAACTTACGGTAATATCCTGCTAATCCGAGAAATGAACAAACTTGGGTTTGATTGGTTGGGGCTTCCCATTCCTCGACATCTTTGATCTTGGTGGGATCAACAGAGACTCCTCTGGCAGACACAATATGTCCTAGGAATCCTACTTCTTTCAGCCAAAACTCACACTTGCTGAACTTGGCATATAACTGATGCTCTCTCAGGGTTTCTAGGATGATTCTCAGATGTTGCTCATGCTCTTATTCTGACTTGTAGTAGATAAGGATGTCATCGATAAACACAACTACAAACTCATCTAGAAATTCATAAAGATCTTATTCATGAGATTCATGAAATAAGCAGGGGCATTGCTTAATCCAAAAGACATAACTGTATACTCGTATAAACCATAGCGAGTAGTAAAGGCGGTCTTCGGAATATCCGTTGCATCAATCTTAAGTTGGTGATAACTATTCCTAAGATCAATCTTTGAGAATACCTGGGCTCCAGTCAACTGATCAAATAGATCCTCTATCTTTGGCAAAGGGTACTTGTTCTTGATGGTGACATCATTTAACTTTCTGTAATCTGTACATAGACGATTGCCTCCATCTTTCTTGTCGACGAATAACACTGGTGATCTCCATGGTGATGCGCTTGGCTGAATCAAGCCTGTGGCTAACATGGCATCCAACTGCTTCTTCAGTTCCACTAACTCTGAGGGGTTCATGGTATAAGGTCTCTGGGCTATAGGTCCGATTCCGGGGATTAGTTCTTTAATGAACTCAATATCCCTATCCGGGGGCATACCTGGCAATTCATCTGGGAGTACGTCGGGGTACTCACAGACTACTCTGACTTGGTCAATGGTGGGAAGGGCTACACTCTTGTTGCACTTGAATTGACGGGGTAAGGTTTCAGAGATATGCTCTACTATTACTCCAGAACTACTGGTCATGGTGATGGCTTTCTTAGCACAGTCTATCAGTCCTTTATTCCTTGACATCCAGTCCATACCTAGTACTACTTCCAATCCTTTGGTTCCAAGTACAATTAGGTTAGCATAAAAATCTATCCCATGTATTCTGATAGGTACAACTTTGCAAATTTTTCTAGCTTTTGTTGTTGAACCGGGGATTTGAACTATCATGACATGCTTCAGGTTGGTTGGGTGAATCTTACTAGTGCATACAAATTCTTCAGTGACAAACGAATGCGATGCTCCAGAATCAAACAATACTCTTGCTAAAACTGAGTTGACAGAAAACATACCCAGCACTACATCTGGCGCTTCCTGGGCTTCTTCTGCGTTCATGTGGAAGAGACGACCGTTGCGGTTGTGAGGGTTCCCTGGGGAAAATCTCCTTCCTGGTTGAACACGACGTTGCTGCTGAGCTGGGGCATTCACAGGGGCATTGGAGGTACTCTTCTTGGGACACTCATTGGAGTAGTGACCCTTCACTCCACACTCGAAACAAGTGATCTGGGACTTGTCCTTAACTGCGACAGGCACAACATTGCTGCCGATTACAGTGCGGTGTTGTTGTTGTTGTTGTTGCTCTTGGGAGGGGCACAGTTGAAATTGTTGGCATTGCCGGAGTTGTGATTGTTTCCTCCGGACTTCACATTACCTCCGCTACGGTTGCGGTAGCTTGGGCAAGAATTTGGGGGTCGGTTGTTCCTTGGTGCATATCCTGGTGAAGGGTTGGGACAGTACTTCTAGTGACTACTGGATCCAGACTGCTGCATCATACGACGCTTGTGGTTGTCGTTTGCCTGGTTAATCTTCCCTTCCATCTGAATGGCAGAGTCGACTAGCTCTTCGAGATCCTGGAAACGGATGTTGACGAGGACAGTCTGCATCTCATCATGCAATCCGTTCAAGAATCTCTCCTTCTTCTTGGCCTCCGTGTTGATCGCATCTGGTGCATATCTGGCAAGTGACAAGAATCTGTCACGGTACTCCACCACAGTCATTCTTCCTTGCTTCAATTCACGGAATTCATCTCTCATCCTATTGACAAGACCTTGCGGCACGTGGGTGCGGCTGAACTTGACCTTGAATGCTTCCTAGGTCATCACCTGGCCATGGTTCATATTGCGGATGCTATTCCACCAAGCTCTTGCATCTCCCGCTAGATAGTGGGTGGCAAAGAGAACTTTCTCATTCTCCTCAATTCTGGCAACCTCTAAGTTGTTTTCCATGGTCTGTAACCAGTCATCGGCATCTAATGGGTTTTCAGATTGGTTCAAGATTGGGGGATTGGTGTTCTGAAAGTTTTTGAGTTTGGATCCTTGGTGATCCTGATTTCCATGTCCTTGGTTGTTGAGAGCCATTTGGGCGATCTGTTGCAATGTTGCTAAGTTGGCTTGACGCTCGGCCCTGCTTGCTTCACGATCCGCGATGAGATTCTGCAAGATCTGCAGCATTGGGTCCTGTGACGAGCTGCTCCCTCCTTGGTTTCCACGAGTCATCTGAAGATTGAGATAGATATAGGGGTAAGAGGGAAATTCTAAAGTTCATGGTTTTGGGTTTTTCAAATCTAAAACTTTGAGTTAAACTCAGGTTTTCAACTAACTTCTTTTTCATTCATGCTAGCAAGCACACGATACAACACACACCACAACAATCAAAGGGGAAAATAGATGGTTTGAAGAACCATTCTGCAAGCTACGATACAATGAGATGATACATCTCATGCTACGACAGTGCTCTAGTGCATCTACTCATCGGCGATGAAGTCAGAGTCTTCATCATCAGTGTAGAAGTCCACAACATCCTCCTCCAGAAAGTCATCATCGTTGCTGAGGTAAGAATCTATATCTCCCTGGATGTCTTCACCCTCATCTTCTTCTTCCTTGGCGGCAAGCTGAGCTTCCTGCTCCTTGACGGTCTTCTCGAGGTCGGCCACCTTCTTGCGAAGACGGGCGATGGTGCGATCCTTCTTTGCATGCTGGCGGCAAAGAGACTGGCGATCTTGGACGAGCAGTGCGAAAGTCTGGGCCTTCTGGTCGGCGATGGCACGGTTCTGGTTAGCTAATTCCCTGGCATTGTCCAGTTCCTGTTGTCTATCATGAAGCAGGAAGTCAAGGTTCTCCACTTGACGCCTCAACTCTGGGTGACTTGGCATCTCCATTGGCATTCCCAGGAAGTCACGTCTTGCATAGTGGGCAAAACGGGTTCCTTGGATCTTGTTGACACTGAGGGCACATAGATGTGCCGGAGCTTCATGCATTGCCCTGGCTAATCCATCTAGCTAGTTGTTCTCTCTCACAGAGAACTGAATTCTCCCGGAAGTTAGTGCTTCGATGCTTCCTCGAAGATCCGCAGTGACTAGCCACTGTAGGTCTCCTCCTGGGGGTCCTGGAAGTTGAGCTCCAAGAAACTCCGGATGTGGGCGTCCAGTAACTCCAACATTGAATCCAGATCCCTCTCGAAGGTCAGCTGACCTCCGTTTCCCAACTGGTAAAACTTGCTGAACTGAGTCTCCATCTACAAGAATTAAGGATGAGGAAGTTAGTGAAGTGATCAAGTGTGTCAAATTTGAAGTAGTAATGTAGGAATTTTGAGGAACATGAATTTTTGAGAAAGAATGAGTTCACAAAGATAAGAGGGGAAATAGTTTTTCAGAAATACTCACTTTGGTTTTGAAACTAAGTTTTTTTGTTTGAACGTCCATTCTAACTAGGGTCTCCTATGGTCAGGATGGCTCTGATACCAACTTGTCAACACCCGGATCTTTAATCCCAGATGCCCGTTATGCCATACCTCGCAATCCCAGGATTACCATTTTTGTGAGACATAACGGATTGGATATCACAGTACATCATCCATTACAAACCATACATAAGGTTTTACACAAATAAGGATCTCATGATCCAGTCTTAATACAACAAGCAGCGGAAATAAAAGATAAGCGTAGCGGCGGGGTCCATCTTCAGGGGCACAGGCAATGCTGACGAAGGCAGATAGTCCTAGTTATCATAGCCATCCTGCTGACCATCATCTTGATAATCTCCTTCATAGTGTGGCCATGATAATAGCCAGGGACAAAAGCCATGAGTACTCTTTAAGTACTCGCAAACTATCACTAACAAGTAGTATAATTCTAAGTTAAAGTGCTAGAGCTAGGTTTAACTATAAAGTTAAGTTTGAAACCTAAGCTGAGTTCTGAAGCAAAGAAAGATAAAGTAAAGTTCTAGAATCACTTAAGTTGGGAAGCTTCTGTCATAAACACAACCCTGTTGTGGTCAAGTCAAGATTCATCATTCATTTCAAGTTATTTAGAAAACATCTGACAACGAAACAGTATGGCTATTCCAACTGTCCATAACCGCGGAGGCGGCTATTCGAATAGTTTGACACTCTGCAGAGGTGGTACACTTTCACCACAAGATTCGATACATCTGTCAGGGGTAACCCTGAATCATCATACTTAGTATGCAGATAATCAAACATAACCTTCCCTTTACACACCCTAGTATAAGCACCTCTCCTATGAGCATGGCCTCCCAACCATGACCATCAGTCATCTTGGGCACTGCATAGGTGGACAACATTGAGAGGTAGCCTCAGCTCAAACCTCTCCCGTGAGGGAACTAATACTAATGCATATAAATTTCCAGCTAAACCTTACCCAATTTAGGTAGTGTGGTTTTACGGTGAATTTGGAATGGTATCACATCCGAATCCAACCATCAGTTTTATAAAAGGGTTAAGGCTCATGCCTCATCATCATCATCATAAACCAGTTGTGTTTCTCAACACATGTCAAAACATCTCAATAGAATGACTCATCATTCCAAGGTTTTCACAATTCATTTTCACCCATTTGTTCCCATGTAAAGTGACTCAAGTTTTGGATCTACTCTAAAATACTAAGTTAAGAGTGTTCACTAAGGTGGAAAAGATGGGTTCAATCTCATGCCATAGAATGACATCTAAAGGTTTCTAGGTAGGTCAAGTTTTATACTTTTTAAGCTACCTTAAAAACAAGTAAAGAACTTTGTGTACTAAGGGGAGTAAAACTTGTAAGTAAGACCTAGGGGTACTAATAGTCAAAAGGGTGTGATCAAAGCATGCTTAATGCATCTTTGCTAAACCATCTAGTTTGATTATAGTTTGCTAAGTACTAAACTTGCAAAGGTTAATCCTAGGTATTGCTAGCTTGGTAAGGGTAGCTTGTACTGTTAATGGTGGCTTGCCTTGGTTGGTGCAGTGGTTGGAGTTTTCTTCGTCTTCGGCTTGATAGCACTCCTCCTCCTCGTAAGCTTGGTCGGTACTATCTTCTATAACAATACATACGGAGTAGACAATCACCAAACAATACTTAACTAGGCTAAGTAGCATTCTAAAACACACAATTGATGATCTATTATCATCACAAGCATCACAAGTTTAATTCAATAGTTTCTTTCTTTTTATTTTAGAAAAGTAATTTCTACTCATTAAAAATTTAACTAAGATTTAATATTCACCACTTAAAATATGGGATCATGTTGACACATGTCACCACCACATATTCTAACATGTGGGCATGAGATTTAAAAGGTTGGATCAATATTACTTTGGTTTAAGTTCATTATTTAATGATTTAAAGTGACTAGAAATGCCTATATAGCATTATTTTGGTACTAGTCCAAAGTCACTGCATGTAAACCTTAATATTATTACATATTTAGATAGATATGATGAAATGTGATTTTTGAGAGTTGGAATCAACTCAAAAGCTAACTTGGTTGATTTTATAAAAATGTTGCAAGTTGCAAAAGCTTCTGTCTTCTTATTTTTAGTAGGAGATATATATAACTCTAATTGAATTAAATCCAACGGGCTTGGATACATCATTTCAATACCTTTTAGACAAAATTAGTTTCATGCAATTTGGATTTCTAAAACACTCTGAATTAATTTTCAAACTAGGGGATAGAAACTAGATTTAACTAAAAAGAAAAATCCAGATATTAATGGGTGGGCTAGCGCGGGAAAAGAAATGGGCCGGCCCAGTGACGCTCCGCGGCACGGGGCTCAGCTGACAGGGGGGTCCCACGGGTCAGCGACACTTAAAACGTGAAACGGTACGCGCGCTATGGGTCGTGCGATTAGAAGCGAGATCTACGGCTGAGGGTCGTCGTCGACGACGAACAGGTCGCCGACGAGCTCGAACCCTAGCGGCTCGGTGGGGGTCTACTGGGGGAATACCAGGGCTCCAGCGGGGTCGGCGAGGCAGGCAAACGACATGGAAGACAACGGTGAGGCGAGGTGCGGTTGCGGCGAAGCTTGGGGTGGTCGGAATCAACGACGCCCTTCTCCTCCTGCCGCGGCTGCTCCGGCTCCAATTCTGGCGAGCTGCTCCTCCCTTTGCTCCGGCTAGAGGTGGGTGAGGCTCAGAGAGGTGAGGAGAGTGGAATGGTGTGGAGAGAAGAGGCTGGGGAGGGCTCCTTTTATAGGCCCGGCGGTGAGACCGAGCGGGATGGGCAGTCGACGGTGGCGACATGGCTACGACGGGGTAGAGGCATGACTAGGGGTGGCGATCAATGGGCGGTTCCCTGGCGGTGCTCTAGAACTTGAATGCGAGCGTAGGGGCGGTGGCACGCGGTCTGGGTGAGGTGGTGCTCTGAGCGGCAGAGGCGGCGGTGTCCACGACGAGCGGTGGCTGTGAGGCGTTGGGCGGCCAGCGGGGGTGTCTGGGGTGTTCTCTAGGTCGAGGCAGAGCGGCAGGCGCGGGCTGCTGCCAAGGGGCGGTCTGTGCGAGCGGGGACCGAGCGCGCTCTAGGGACGGCACTGGCATGGTGCGGTGGCACTGGGCGCGGTTTGTGCTCGGTGGTCCACTGCTGCTCTAGGCTCGGGCAAGGGACAGGGGGTGGCGGTGAGCTCCTGGCTACCTCCTAGACATGGCGAGGGAAGAGGGAATGGTCTATTGCAGCGGGGCAAGGGTTGGCCGGCGAGGCATGGCTCGGCATGGCATGGCATGGGGACTAGGGACAAGGGAGAGGGGTGTTAGGGGTTTGGTTAGATCAAGAGGGGACAGAGGAGATAAATGAAGATCATTTGGGGGCAAAACCCTATAGTAAACAGTGAGCTAGGATTAGAGTAGAGATTATGCATGCCAAGTGTTTGATTAAATAGATGGCAAAGCTAGGTAGTCTTTGGTTGCAAGGGTTTTGAAAGTGGAGCTCAAATAGATGGTTTTTGAAATAGGGGTGATCTATGCATATGCATTAGATTCAATTTTAAACTGTCATTTAAAATAGTTAACAGAATGTTTTTAGCAGATCCAAAGGTGGGCCTTGGTACCTCATTATGTGTACTAGCAAGGGGTGCAAAGATCAATAATTGTTTCTGTTAAGTTTTGAGTACTAGGAATAGCCAAAGTAGGCATGGGAGTTAAATTTGCCAAAATGACCATTCCTCCTTTTTAATTCTTTTTTATTTGATTTTTTTAGGAAAAGTTTGGGAATGATGTAGATGATGTTTAAATCACCTAAGAAACATTTTACAAGCAATGGATCATTCAATCATGGCAATTCAAACAACTCCTATTTTAAATGCACACATATATGAATGCTTTCATTTTAAATTTGAAACAGTTTTTGTTAACCCTATTTTTGGATGATTTAATCTTGATAACCTTGGATTAAAGTTTTGGGATGTTACAAACCTACACACTAAAAGAAGTCTAGATACACTCCTTTCACAAAGCTAAAACATCTTATATTTTGAAACAGAGGGAGTACTGTAGTAGTAATACTTTTTGCCACCAAGGACCAAAATGGTTCCCACCGACGCAGCTGACGAACACGTCAGACACAGACACGGAGCCGCCGACACAAGGCAGGATGTCGGTCGACATGCATGGGCAACGCCACTTTGTGGACGAGGGAGAGATCAGCCGGCCGGGGTGTGGGGTGGTGAGGCTAGTCATAGTGGGGAGTAACTTAGTACTAACATGCATATTTTACTAGTCTAAGTTACTACCTCCATAGTAGAAAATAATATAGGTGTGGTATCATGCAAAGCCTCATTTATTGCAATGTAGACTCATTTTGTCTTGAAATGTGTGATGTTAACATAGCTAGTTACCACAAGGCTCTCTTTCATCATTTAATTGCATGCCATATCATCTAAATGTTTACTGTTGGCAATACATGTAGGACTATGTTACTACGTAGTACTACCCAAGTTACTCCCACTATGACTAGCCTGATAAGGGAGTGAAGGAGAGAGAAAACACATTTTATTTTGCGTGCATACATATCGTGGTCATCAAATTTACTCTACTCACTGTACCCTATACCTCGTGTCAAGAACCCATCCTAGCTTTGCTCTGACATTGCACCGCCTTCAAATCCTCCTCTTTGCTTCTCTCTCGCTGCCTCCTTTGTGCTCATATAGTCTCTTCTCGCTCTTTATATTTTAACAAAAAAAAGAAAATAAATTCCTGTCACATGGAAAAATGAAATTGATTATTTTTTGTTTTTAATATCTTCGATTGTTTTCAAAAGATGGCCAAATTTGTCGACATGCAAATTCTTGGATATGGGATCATAATCATAAAGTACATTCTACATAAAGGACCTAAAAAAGGGCAAATTACATCAAGGTCCATACATTTAGCACAAAGGACCCTAAAATTGAGCAAAGAAAACAGTCGGGTTCGGCTCCTTCTCGAGAGAGCAGATGGTCGAGCCATACTCTTCATACTACTTCCTCTTCGATTGTTTTCAAAATATGGCCAAATCTGTCGCCATGCAAATTTTGAAAATGGGATCATCAACATAAAGTATCATGTAGAGATATGGCCTTGACCTCGTGGTCGTTTGGCTTGAAAATCCAAGATTTTTTCATACTTGTTGACAACTATGCTTACATTCATTTAAATTTCATCACTTACTTTTAGGTTAGCATTTTACATGGTCGGTGGGAGTACATTGTACATCAAGGACCTAAAAAAGGGGAAATTACATCGAGGTCCATACATTTAGCACAAAGGAACCTAAAATTTAGCAAAGAAAACAATCGGGTTCGGCTCCTTCTCGAGAGAGCAGTTGATCGAGCCATACTCTTCATACTACTTTCTCTTCGATTGTTTTCACAATATGGCCAAATCTATCGCCATGCAATTCCTTGGATACTCGATCATCAGAATAAAGTATGATGTAGAGATATAACCTCGACCTTGTGGTCGTTCGGCTTGAAATCAAAGAATGTTCATACTCGTTGACAACTATAAGATGAAATTAATTTAAATTTCACCACTTACTTTTAGGTTAGAATTTTACACGGTCGATGGGAGTACATTTTACAACAAGGACCTAAAAAGGGTGAAATTACATCAAGGTCCATACATTTAGCACAAAGGACCCTAATATTAAGCATGCAAAACAGTAGGGTTCGACTCCTTCTCGAGAGAGTAGCTGATCGAGCCACACTCTTCATATTACTTCATCTTCGATTGTTTTCAAAATATGGCCAAATTTGTCGATATGCAAATTCTTGAATATGGGATCATCAGCATAAAGTATAATGTAGATATGTCCTTGACCTTGGTCGTTCATCTTGAAATACAAGAATGGTTTGTACTCATTGACAACTAAGCTTAAATTCGTTTAAATTTCACCACTTACTTTTAGGTTAGAACTCTACATGGTCGATCGGAGTAGATTTTACATCAGGGACCTCAAAAAAGAAAAAATTGCGTCGAGGTCCATACATTTAGCATAAAGGACCCTAAAAGAAAGAAATCCGGTTCAGCTCCTTCTCGAGAGATTAGCTGATCTGAGCCAAACTCTTGATACTACTTCCCCTTCGATTGTTTTCAAAACATGGCCAGATCTGTTGCCATGCAAATTCTCTGACATGGGATCATCAACATATAAAGTATGATGTTCATATGGCATCGACGACCTTGGTCGTTCGGATTGAAATCCAAGAATGTTCATACTCATTGACAAGTAAGCTTAAAATAATCATCTAAATTTCACCACTTACACTTTTAGACCTGAAAAGGGGAAAATTACATCGTGGTCCATACATTTAGCACAAAAGAACCTTAAATTAAGCAAGGAAAATTACATTGAGGTCCATACATTTAGCACAAAGGACCCTAAAATTTGACCACTTACACTTTTAGGTTAGAATTTTACACGGGCGTGGAAGTACATTTTATATCAAGGACATAAAAAGGGAAAATTACATCGAGGTCCATACGTTTAGCACAAAGTACCCTAAAATAAAGGAAGGAAAACAATCGGTTTCGGCTCCTTCTCGTGAGAGTAGCTGATCGAGCCAAACTCTTCATTCTACTTCATCTTCGATTGTTTTCAAAATATGGCCAAATTTGCTGGCATGCAAATTCTTGGATATGGGATCATGACCTTGGTCGTTCATCTTGAAATCCTAGAATGGTTCATACTCATTAACAACTAAACTTAAATGCGTTTAAATTTCACCACTTACTTTTAGGTTAGATTTTTACATGGTTGGTTGGAGTACATTTTACACCAGGTACCTAAAAAAAGCAAAAATTACATCGAGGTCCATACATTTATCATAAAGCTCCCTAAAAGGAATTTTTCTGGTTCGGATCCTTCTCGAGAGATCAGCTGATCTGAGCCAAACTCTACATACTACTTCCTCTACGATTGTTTTCAAAATTTGGCCAAATTTGTCGCCATGCAAATTCTCTCATATCGGATCATCAACATAAAGTATGATGGTTGATATATATGGCCTTGAGCTTGGTCGTTCGACTTGAAATCTAATAATGGTCATACTCGTTGACCAGTAAGCTAAAAAATCGTCGAAATTTCACCACTTACACTTTTAGGTTAGAATTTTACATGCGCATGGAAGTACATTTTACATCAAGGACCTAAAAAGGGGGAAAATTACATCGAGGTCCATACATTTATCACAAAGGACCATAAAATTAAGCAATGAAAACAGTCGGGTTTGGCTCCTTCTCGAGAGAGTAGCTGATCGAGCCATACTCTTCATACTACTTCATCTTTGATCGTTTTAAAAATATGGCAAAATTTGTCGGGGTGCAAATTTTTGAATGTGGGATCATGACCTTAGTCGTTCATCTTGAAATCCTAGAATGGTTCATACTCGTTGAAAACTAAGCTTAAATTCTTTTAAATTTCACCACTTACTTTTAGGTTAGATTTTACACGGTTGGTCGGAGTACATTTTACACCAGGGACCCGAAAAATGCAATAATTACATTGAGGTCCATACATTTATCATAAAGCTCCCTAAAAGGAAAAAAATTCTGGTTCGGCTCCTTCTCGAGAGATCAGCTAATTTGAGCCAAACTCTACACACTACTTCCTCTTCGATTGATTTCAAAATAGGGCAATTTGTCGCCATGCAAATTCTCTCATATGGGATCATCAACATAAAGTATGACGTTGATATGGCTTTGACCTTGGTCGTTCGGCTTGAAATCCAATTATGGTCATACTCGTTGACAAGTAAGCTTAAAATCATCGAAATTTCACCATTTACACTTTTAGGTTAGAATTTTACACGGGTGTGGAAGTACATTTGACATCAAGGACCTAAAAAAGTGAAACTTGCACCGAGGTCCGTACATTTAGCACAAAGGACCCATAAATTAAGCAAGAAAATATCCGGGTTTGACTCCTTCTCTAGAGAGCAGCTGATCAAGCCACACTCTTCACACTACTTCATCTTCGATTGTTTTCAAAATATGGCCAAATTTGTCGGCATGCAAATTATTGGATATGGGATCATAAGCATAAAGTATGATGTAGATATGGATTGACCTTGGCCGTTTTTCGTTGACAACTATGCTTAAATTCGTTTAAATTTCACCACTTAATTTTAGTTTAGAATTTTACACGGTCGATGGGAGTACATTTTACATCAAGGACCTAAAAGGGAAAATTACATGGAGGTCCATACATTTAGCACAAAGGACCCTACAAAGGAAAAATTTCTGTTTCGTTTCCTTATCGAGAGACCAGTTGATCTGAGCCAAACTCTTTGTACTACTTCCTCTTTGATTATTTTCAAAATATGGCCAAATCTGTTGCCATGCAGATTCTCTAATATGTCATCATCAGCATAAAGTATGATGTTTATATGGCCTTGAACTTGGTCGTTCGACTGAAATCCAAGAATGTTCATACTCATTTACAAGTAAGCTTAAAATTGTCTAAATTTCACCACTTACACTTTTAGATTAGAATTTTACATGGTGTGTGGAAGTACATTTTACATCAAGTACCCAAAAAGGGAAAATTACATCGATGTCCATACATTTAGCACCCCCCACAAAATAAGCAAGGAAAATAGTCATGTATGGATCCTTCTCGAGAAAGAAGCTGATCGAGCCATACTCTTCGTACTACTTCATCTTCGATTGTTTTCAAAATATGTCCAAATCTATCGGCATGGTAATTCTTGGACATGGCATCATCACCATAAAGTATGATGTTGATATGGCCTTGACCTTGGTCGTTCGGCTTAAAATCCAAGAATTTTCATACTCATTGACAACTATGCTTAAATTTGTTCAAATTTCACCACTTACACTTTTTGGTTAGCATTTTACACAGATGGTGGGGGTACATTTACACAAAGGATCTAAAAAAGGTAAAATTACACTGAGGTCCATGCATTTAGCATAAAGGACCATAAAATTTAGCAAAGAAAACAGTCGGGTTCGGCTCCTCGAGACAGCATATGATCGGGCCCTACTCTTCATACTACTTGCTCTTTGATTTACAAGAAAGATTTATTATGGAGGGAACTGGGAGCAGAGTAGTACTATTCTGAAGGGAACTGGAGCAGAGGAACATGCGTCCGTTTTCATTTTATTCAACCTCGCCTATATGCTCTATCCCCACTTCTACGCCAAGCGCCACCATTCTTTTCCTCCACAATGCCGCTTTCCGATCCTGTTCACCACACAGTATGAGAGTGTTTGTTCTTTTCCCTTTTCCGTCTGCCGCCATCGATCTTCCCTCTTTTCTAGAAAACCAAATCAAGCCACTGTCCCAACTTCTGAATCCGAAGAATGCCTCCACGACAAACGCACAATGCAGCGCTGCCTCCACGACCAAATCCAATGTACATGCATATGTGGATGATATTGCGGTTATGTCCAAAAAGAAGGAAACCTTGATTTCTGACTTGGAGGAAACATTTTCCAATCTACGAAAATACAATATAATGCTTACTCCGAAGAAATGCTTCTTTGGAATCCCTGCTAGAAAATTGTTAGGTTTTATCATGTCTCAAAGAGGCATAAAGGTGAACCGAGACAAAATCAATGGTGACGTCAGTCTGCGACTCAAGGATCGCTGGCTCTACTAAGGGATCCGGATCTTCTACAATAGTCGGAGATTTAGTAATCTCCGGTGCTGCAGAAGGCTGAGGAGCAGGAGTCGGAGGAGCCATGGGAGGAGAAGCCAGTTTGAGTTTTGACTGGCGCAGAGGCTTCGCGGCAGCATCCTTCCCCTTGCCCTTGATGAGCTGTTTAGCTCTGAGAAGAATATAGAACAAATAACATTACATCTCAGAAGGAACTACAAGCAAAATACAAAGACCTCGTGAAGAAAGATTACCTCTTCACAACTGGAACTTCCTTTATGCCGATAGCCACTGTCGGAGCTTTGTGCTTTTTAGGCACAACATCCGGCAGTGGGACCAATTCCTCCTCCTGAGAAAACTCGGTAGGATATCCCTCGATAGGAGCGAACTCCGACTCAGGGAGATTAGCAAGCTGAAAAGGAAAAAGCATCTCAGTATTGCAAAAAGATAACACATAGATGAGCACACAAAAAAGAGTTATTGCTAGAGTTCACCAGAGTAACAGGATCTTCCGCTGTATGCATGTCCAGGGATAGCTCCAGAATTTTCCTTTCGATCCGCTCCCTTATCAGCCATTTGATTTGGCATATATAGTCCTGCGGCTTTAAGGACTTGGGGCTGATGCGGAGGGAATCTTTCTTTGATGACGTGATGGAATGCATCAGTCGATCTCCATGATGCATCAGTCGGAGCCTCTTAGGCCCTTGTGCTTCATCAGATATTCAATCCGCTTCTTGGCAAGAAGTAGATCGTCACTGAGAGCCAGAGTGACCTCATCCCAAGATGCTTGAGGTGTGGCGGCTCCATCGATGAAAACTGGCAATGCAGTAGCTTTGCCGGGAGTGGGAATATCCTTATGATAGAAAAAGGTAGCCGGCCATTGTTTGACCGACTCACTAGCTAAAATCCGAGGATAAACACGCTCACGCCTAACCGAAAAACTAATAGTATCGGTAATATAAGGATTACCGGCAGTAATGGAATTTCTCAGAACATGGAAGTAGTACCGGAAGAGAGTCAGGCTCGGCCTAATGCCGAGATACCCCTCGCACAAAGAGGCGTACGCGCTCATCTCTAAGATGGAGTTCGGGGGAAGATGGTGGAGATGAACACCATAGTGATCTATAACCTCAGAAAAGAATTCCGAGGGAGGAAAGGATAGACCTCTGTCGAGGTGAGTGCCGAAATGCACTCGCTCGTCGGCGTGAGGGTTGGGGACGGTTTCGCCGAAGCCGCTCCGCCAGTCGCCGGCATGGAAGAGCCCTTCGTTTTCTATGCCGAGGACCTTGGTGTCATCGAGGACGCACGGGATCCAAACCCCACGATTGCTTTCTTTCTCTATCGTCGCCACCGTCACCGCCGGTGCTGCTGCCGCCGCCAAGACGGAGGATGAAGAAGAAGCCATTCTCTCCGGTGAGCCGACGACCTTGAATAGGCGGCGCTGAGGTTTTTTCTGGAGGTAGAGGAACGCTAAGTGCTGGGGAGGAGTAGAGGGGAAGGAAGTGGCGTTGGGAATAGGTGAAGAAGATGAGGAAAAGAAATCCTCACCCCTTATAACCGCCAAGACGCGCCAAGATTGATGCAAATGTTACAGTAAATACGCCACGCGTCGTGGAAAGAACTGGGAAGCCCCCACATGATGATTACACCACCTCATTCTCCACGCATGCATTGAAATGGCGCCTCAGTTCCTTGAAAGGCGGACCCACCAACGGTTGTGCTGACAGAAAATGTTTGTCAGTGACGTGACTTGACCATGACTGATGTCAGATGATGTTAGAGACCAAGTTTCGGCTTAGTTTGAATTTCGAGCTGGAAATCTGAATAACGTATTTATAGATTGTATCTTTTGTTTCGAAGTTTCAGGAACCCTTCAAGATTCTGCAAGCCGAAGATCAAGCTGGATGATGATAAATCCGACTTTGGATCTTGGAGACTTCCAGGGGCTGCTATTGGGGATATACTTTCCGGGTATCCTCACAGTTCCTCACTGACCAGGGTGGCCCACTTCGGGTTAGAGCTTTGCTTCACGGGTGCCCATCGGGGGAGAAGAGACGAGTCCATCTGCCACGGAAGGCCCAGAAGACTTACCGACATAGGCCCATGGTGTTACATGTAGTTCAAGATGTACTCTGTAACCGACTCTTAGTCGTAGCTGGATAGATCTCTCTTGTAAACCCTAGGCCGAATATCTATATAAGCCGTCCTAGGGAGAGCCTTTAGGGCACACCCTTACTATCACAATCTCAACTCGCACAGGCGAACCCCTTGTAACCCATATTCCGGCTTTGCCGTATTACTGGATTGCTAGCAGGAGTAGGATCCATCCAAAGCCGGTGGATTCGAACCTGGGAAAACTTCTGTGTTCACCGTCCCGGAACACCGTACGTCTCACACCCCTATCTTCCACACGCCTCGAGGACCCCCTCATGGCATACTTGTCATCAATCCGATGACAAGTCCTATTGCTGATCATAGTGTTGATCACTGCGGTCACATGTGTGGCACCTATGCTTCTAGGTTTGGCTGCAAGGTGTACTCAAAGGACACTGCTTACTTGTATCCACAAGCCATGGATAGAGATTGCTAACCTGGGAGCATATTCCCTTTTCCTTGGATTGAACTATCCGATTAATATTATGGTAGGCGGTGCAGATGTTGCCCTAGGATATCTAACAAGAAGCAACTGTATCTACACCTCCCACCATGCAATAGGACTTGGATATACACCGTTTCCTGGAATATGCTGCTTCAGTCTAAATACCGAAGAAGCAGCTATTGGTTTCTCAACCAACATTGCATGGAAATCTCTGGAGACTCCATTATGGTTCATCCCGAGCATCGCCAATACCCACGATTGGAACCAAACTACCGTAAGTAATCGTAATACTATGTAATAGGATAGCCCAGCTTAGATCAAGTGTAGTATATGGTCTTGCTTTTTCTTTTGTAACTTGGCCTTGTCATAAACTATAATCTAGACAAGGCTTTGGGCATTTTGAGTTGCTTATGGAGGTCACACATAGGGATTAATGCGAGAAGGAGGCATGCACACAAAAGTAGACTTGATCGTCAGTTTTGTTTCTTCCAATGATGAGTGTTCGAAGAAAATGGCAAACTGAATCTGTCACTTTGAAATGCTGCTGAATATGTCGAAGTGATGCTGAATATGAATTGTGAATCTGTCGATATTTTTCTTTCTTATTATGTACTGCAGCATCTTTCCAATGCTACTAAACCTATCAAAAGTTTTTTTCGGTACTTGTTCAGATCGACCGGTCGAGTGCAGAATATGGTCTCGCTTTCCTTTTGAATCAGTCCTTGCTACATCTATTGAATTTCAATGTCCGCATTGCTGAATTTGTCAATTCTTTTGGTCACTGTCTGTGTACTGCCACAACCGGTCACTTTGAAATGATGTGCTAACTCTGTCAAGTGCTGCTGAATATGAACCGGGAATCTATCTGATATTTTTACGGTCTATTCTATACTGCTGAATCTTCCAAATGCTACTGAATCTTTCAAATCTTTTGTCGTGACTATTAGTACAATATTTTGTAGAACGACTGTGATGTACTAGTACGTTGTTAGATGAAGTGCATCATATCGTCTTGCTTTTCTTTTAAAAGTTAGCATTGTTACAATTATCTAGATGAGTCTTGCGCATTTTGGGTTGCTATGGGCGGTCACACAGGCATTGACGTAAGGAGGAGCTACTCACACAGAAGCAGACTTGATCGTCACTTTTGCTTGCTCCAATGATTGAGTCTATTCGGAGAACAGGCCAAACTGATTGGGGGCCAAGGTTTTTTTAGCTAGAACAAGAACTGATTCTCTCTATACTCCTATTAAATTTTAAGCAGGAAAGCTACTGAATCTCTCAAATGTTCTTTCATTGCTATTACTAAAGCATTTGTGTAACTAATACTGATGTACTGGTATTGTATTTCATTGTCTGTATTGCTGCATTGGTCACTTTTGAAATGCAGCTGAATTGGTCAAGTGCTCCGGAATATTAACTTTGAATCCGTTGATAATTTTCTACCTTATTCTGTGCTACTGAATTTTGACATGAATATCTGCTAAAAAGAATTATCGCTTTCCCCCGCCCTCGCTGAGGTCTTTGTTTTGATTCCTGCAGAGCACATCACAATGCAATTTTTATTAACCAGGAGAAGAAATCTAGTACTCCCTCCGATCCACATTAATGTTCTCACATTTGTCTAGATTCTGACATATCTAGTCATGTTTTAGTGCTAGATATGTCCGAATCTAGCCAAATCCGAGAACATTAATTTGGATCAGAGGGAGTGGAGTAGCTCATTCGGCCCCTCTTTAGCCTAAAACATTTTAATTCAGTCTTTTCGGGGTCAGGTACTGATGACCACAGGCCATCGGAAATTTTAGAAAGGAGCCCATGGAGCATAGCCGAGAACATATTAGTTCGGCCTTTTACGGGTCAGCGGACTACTAAGCACAGCCTAGTGAAATTTGAGAATGAAGCCCATGGAGCATAGCCTATGGGATATAACCCACGTTGAGCAATAGCCAAACTCTTTTTAATTCAGCCTTTTGGGCATTGCCCCTCCCACCTCTCATAATAAAAAAAACTCTGCCTACCCATGTTTTTATGAAAATACCCCATTATGTGGCATTTTATAAATTGAGATTCCAGGAGCACTGCCCTATTATATTTTAAAAGAGATAAACATAGACACACAAAATATTTTAAGAAGACTAATACAGAAGTTGTAGTACTAATAAAAGTTTAATGATATTTTTTCTATAAATATCTTTGTTGTAGTGGAAGCGCACTCAGTTTAGGTTTATTTGATTTGAAGCTTTTTGTTCGAATCTTGGGTTTACATTTTTTTCTTCTAGCAATATCGCATTACAGAGAGGCTGACATCATGGACCCACCAGTGTCCCTAGAGTTTGTTTTAAGGGTGGGTTCGAAAAAAAAGTTTAAATACTTGTTCAGAGAGGCTCGCATCAGGGACCCACCAGACAGAACATACAAGGCTGCATCAAGGACTCATAAGCCAGAACATGACAGAGAGGCTGACATAAGGGCCCCAGCAGTAAGACCATACACGGTTGCCACGGTGAAAACAACGGAAGTGGCCGAAAAAAAGTCCATCATACACACGTTGCCCTTATAGAGAAGCTGACATGTCGGACTCAGCAGGCCCAAGCATAGCCCATGAAATTAGCCTATCTGCCCCAAGCATAGCCCAATACCTTCTAATTAGGCCTTTTCATGGTCTTGTGGCCACCGGCCATAGCCCATTCAATTTAGGAGTGAGCCCATGGAATATAAGCCATGACGAATAGGGCATCCGCCCGAGTTAGCCCAGAATCTTTTTAGTTTGGCCTTTATGAGCATTTTTTACTTTGAGGCTGACATCTGGGACCCAAAAAAACAGTCCAACATACACACGTTTCTTTCAAATAGAGGCTGTCAGCTGGGACCAAGCATAGACACGTTTCTAGCACAGAGGTGGTTGACATCTAGGGCCCAGCAAGTTGCAAAGGTCAAACAGCGGACATGGCCAAAAAAAGTCCATCATACGCACATTTCATTTACAGAGAGGCTGATATGTGGGACCCAGCAGCGCGACCTTATACAGATGCTGCATCGAGCAACGTAGCCAGTTCGAAACAGGGAGGCGCGTGCGAGAAAAAAGTTTAGCATGTACATGTTTTTTTAATGAGAGGCTTAAATGGGGGACCCAGCAGCGTGAGCAAACAGTAGATTTGTTGAGCAACACTATCTAGTTCGGAACAGGGTAACGCTAGAGAAGAAAAAAAATCCATCATACCCACAATTCTTCTAATGTGAGGCTGACATAAGGGACCCACCAGCCTGAATAAATAGCTGATGCAGTGAGCAAAGCTATCAAGTTCGGAATACGAAGGCGCTACAGAGGGTAAAAAATCCATCATACACACGTTTCTTCTAATGAGAGCATGCCATGTGGGGCTCAGGACGTTGGTTAAACGGTGGATGCGTCGAGCAGTGCTATCAACTCGGAAGAGGGTAGCGCCAGCGAAGGAAAAAATTCCATCATACACACATTTCTTCTAATGAGAGGATGACATGTGGGTCCCAGGAGGTTGATTAGACGGTAGATGCATCAAGCAGTGCTATCAACTTCGGAACAGGGTAGCGCGAGCGAAGGAAAAAAATTCCATCATACACACGATCCTTTCTAATGAGAGGCTGACATGTGGAACCTAGTAGCCTAACTAAACGGCAGACACCTCGAGCAACATTATCGAGTTCAAATCAAGGAGGTACGACCAAAAAGTATGGTCTGCTAGAGACACTAACGTTCGGGACCCACACGCCTCAAAAGACTTCGGCGAGTCAACATCGCACGAGGAAATGAAAATGTTGCTTCTTCCACGCGCCAGCCGAGCTTCCTCCACATTTTTAGCAGATCCGTCGTAGTAGAGGGCCACGAAACTGGAAAAAAAATTCCATCAGCCACAACCGAGCCGAGAATTTCATCGCGGAAGACGCGCCTTCTACGATGATAGTCAGGCCAAGTCGCTGCAGAAGGAAACTTTTCTTGTAGTAGTGTGTTTGGTCATGTGGATCAATGTGGACTCGGAAAAGAACACATGCAATGACACTAGTGATCAATGTCATTTAGGAAAATAACACATGCAATGACTATAGGTGATCCATGCATCAAACCTTGGTCACAGAGACCAAAAGCACATAGGAAGAGCAACTTCCACATTGCATGTTGCACCAGTGAGACAGAAGTTGCATCACAGAATGCACTGGAGTGTGTGTGGTCATGTGGATCAATGTGGACTAGGAAAATAACACATGCAATAAAACTAGTGATCAATGTGATTTACAAAAAGAACACATGTAATGACTATAGGTGATCCATGCGTCAAACCATGGTCACAAAGACCAAAAGTACATAGGAAGAGCATCTTCCACATTGCAAGTTGTACCGGTGTGGTAGAAGTTGCATCACAGACTGCATTGGAGTGTGTGTGGTCTTGTGGATGAATGTGGACTAGGAAAAGAACACATGCAATGATACTAGTGATCAATGTGGTTTAGGAAAAGAACACATGCAATGACTATAGGTGATCCATGCGTCAAACCATGGTCACAGAGACCAAAATCACATAGGAAGAGCAGCTTCCACATTGCATGTTGCACTAGTGAGACAGAAGTTACATCACAGAATGCACTGGAGTGTGTGTGGTCATGTGGACTAGGAAAAGAACACATGCAATAAAACTAGTGATCAATGTGGTTTAGAAAAAGAACACATGCAATGACACTAGTGATTAATGTGGTCTAGGAAAAGAACCAAAATGACGATAGTGATCAATGTGGTGTAGGAAAACAACACATGCAATCACTCTAGGTGATCCATGTGCCAAACCATGGTCACAGAGACCAAAAGCACATAGAAAGAGCATCTTCCACATTGCATGTTGCACTAGTGAGGCAGAAGTTGCATCACAGAATGCACTGGAGTGTGTGTGGTCATGTGCATCAATGTGGTCTAGGCAACGAACACACGCAATGACACTAGTGATCAATGTGGTTTAGGAAAAGAACACATGCAATGCCTATAGGTGATCCATGTGTCAAACCATGTTCAAAGAGACCAAAAGCTCATAGGAAGAGCAGCTTCCACATTGCATGTTGCACCAGTGAGCCAGAAGTTGCATCATAGAATGCACTGGAGTGTGTGTGGTCATGTGGATCAATGTGTTCTAGGAAAAGAACTAATGCAATGACACTAGTGATCAATGTGGTTTAGGAAAAGAACACATGCAATGACTCCAACTGATCCACGTGTCAAACCATGGTTAGAGAGACCAAAAGCACATAAGAAGAGCAGCTTCAAAATTGCATGTTGCACTAGTGTGGCAGAAGTTGCATCACAGAATCCAGTTTAGTGTGTGTGGTCATGTGGATCAATATGGTCTAGAAAAGAACGCATACAATGACACTAGTGATCAATGTGGTTTTCGAAAAGAACACATGCAATGACTGTAGGTGGTCCATCTGTCAAACCAAGGTCATAGAGACCACAAGCACATAGGAAGAGCAACTTCCACATTGCATGTTGCACCAGTGTTGTAGAAGTTGCATCACAGAATGCACTGGAGTGTTTGTGGTCTTGTGTATAAATATGGTCTAGGAAAAGAACACATGAAATGACACTAGTGATCAATTTGGTTTAGGAAAAGAACACATGCAATGACTCTAGGTGATCCATGTGTCAACCATCACTACAAGAAAAGTTGGGTTTTACAACGGACGATTTTCGTTGTTGAAGGCCCATTTTTCATGACTAAAAAGTCTTCTACGACGGATGCCCACCATGGTAAAAGCCCCGTCAAAAAAGAATCTACGATGTTTTTTTCCTGATCGTGGCGGATCGCACCCTTCAGTCACGAAAACTTTTTCGATCATAGTTCTTTTCGCCAGCCGTGTTGACGGCTTGACGTCATGCAAAATATCACGTGGCAAACAACGTTAACGACCAGTTACATCCGTTAATGGCCACGGAAATAGTGGTAGAAGCCAGGCCCAGCCAAGGCCTACTCATAATTAAGTGGGCCGGCCCATCAAGAGAGCCCAATAAGATTACAGCCCGTTACTGTTTCGTCCGATAATGTTTGAATTGGGCCCAAAGATGTGGCCAGCAGTGGCCCGCGAATGTCAAGCCCGTTACTATTTCGGCCTACAAAAGGCCACACTTTTTGAATACTGTGCGGCCCGTTAACAGGTTGCGTCAAGTAGGCCCGATACTGTTAAAGCCCATGGTCAGCCCGTCACCGTTCTCACAGCTCGTCATGGGCTGCCTACGAACGACCCACTTTTGAGAAGGTCCGATACTGTTCTAGCCTTTTACTATTCTGGCTCGTTACTGTTCTGGTCGTCTACTATTCATGTCCGTTACTGTTGTGGTCCTTTACTGTTCTGGCATGTTACTATGCCCGTTTCCCCTGTTCTGGCCTGTTAATATTCATGCCTATTACTGTTCTGGCTTATTAGTATTCAGGCCTGTTACTGTGCTAGATTGCCACTATTCAGTTCACGGTGTTTTGGCTCGCATCGCTTGGCATGTTCTCGTTTTGGCTTTACATTATTTTGGCCTCTTACCGCTTCGCCCATTATCGTTCTGTTACTATTTTGGCATCTTGCTGTTTTAGCCAGTTATCATTGTTGTTTTGGTCTGTCACTGTTTTGTCATGTTACTGTTTTGGCCAGTTACCTTACTGTTCTCGTAATTCTGAAACCTGATCGGCCTGGTTGGCGCAGTTATGGTACTGTCATGCGTTGACGACGTCAACTAAATGCCTACATGGCCTATGCGAGTTATCTAGATATTACATCAGCTGCAAACTTCTTAAAAATATTACAAAATATGAACAAAAGGGAAAGAAAATTCAGCACTTCAGTTGCGAATCAAGTTGATAGCAGAGTCCTCAATTTGCTTTCTCGATCCATCAACTGCATCTCCCTTTGAGTGTGACAGCTACATTGTAAAATCACCTTGAGATATGATCTTGCAGTCCCCTCTTTGGTGGCGATAGCAATAATTGTTGTCTAAAACTAACTAATAACAAGTTAATATAGCAAAGAAGACAAACTAATCATAGCTAAGAATGAACCATATAGGAATTATAACTGCATAATACAAACTTGTAGAGCAGGAATGCAAACCATGAATGAACTATATAGTAGAGGATAGTTATGTAGTTGCCTAGGACAAACCAGAACCAGATATGGGATATAATGGTGTGGCTTGTGAACCTGTAGAACAGGACAAACAAGCATTAGAAAAGTATGCCAACAATCAAATGAGCAATCAAACAAAGTGTTTCTTAGAATTTCAATATAAACTAGCCAAGTCATTTCAGCAAATATATATGGAAGCAGTGGTATCTCCTGGAATGCAAGAGACATTGGGTGACTCGGAATTTGCGGTGAGATACACAATGGCATGCAGTTACTGTCATAGCTAAGAATGAACCACATAGAAATTATAACCGCATCATACTAGAACTTGTTGAGCAGGAATGGAAAACATGAATGTGTTGTACAGTAAAGAATAATTATGCCATTGATTAGGATGAACCAGCACCAGATACAGAAAATATATAATGGCATCGCTGGTGGACCTGTAGGCTGGGCAAACCAACATGTTCAGTGTTGCCTTTTTGATCTCTACGCAAAGAAAACGATAATAGTCAGTGTTGCAGCTTTTGAAGAACCAAATGGCAACAACAAAATTATAATCGAACTAGTATGAAGAGTTTGAACGGGTACCACAGGATAGCAGGACAATGCCAGGGAGGAAATAATAGCAGGAACTTAGCTCGAGAATAACCAGATAGAGTCAGTAACTGTGTGGTGGGGAATCCACACTAATATTTTCCACTAACATTACATTTTGCAAGAACTACACAATAGCAGGCATTTACTGGTGTACGGAGCAGCTAAGATAAGAACATGTGCATGACAAAATAACAGACATGTGCATGACTTGATATTTGTAGAGCAGCGAACACAAACAAACATGTCTAATGACCTTGTATGTACTAGGATGAAGAACAGGCGTGCCCAGTGACTTGTATGTACTAGCATGATTACAAAAATGCAGTTCACGGTGACAGGCTTGAACCTGCTATATCGCTGACAGAACAAAAACGGGTTGGAGATCTGGTTACCTTGGTCGGAGAGGCATCTAAGCATCATCCGTAGCATGCGAGTGACGTCCATGTCACCGAGGGTGTTGCGGTTGCGGTGGCTGCTGGCGTCGGGGAAGCAGATCTTGGGTCAACAACGACGACTGTGTAGCTGGTCTGGAGCAGTGGACATGGAACTTGTTGAATTAGATCTCATCTGGTGGACAACAGTGAAGCTACTCCGTTATGGTTGGGTAGCTTTCGGCGGCGGGGAAGCAGAGCATGTGCGGTCGACAACACCATAGGCCCGGTCAGCGAGTCCATAGCTATGGTGGAGTGACAGAGAGACTCGGTGAACTAGATCCAATGGGGTAGGCATCGATGAAGCGGCTCCAGCAGCCGTGGAATTGCCGTCGGGCGGTGCACGCGGTAGTCATGGAGGTGAGGGCGTGGGAGAGAAGCCTAGGATTTTGGGAGGGCCAACTGGAAAAACTGCACGAATCGGGTCTATGGAGGTGAACAGAAAAATAATTACGATCGTGCCCCCAAGCTACCGACTTTAGCGTGCCATAGGGCGTCGAAACAATGGGTAGAAAAGGAATTTTCACATCAAAAGTTTTTGAAACGGAGGGGCGCAATATGCTTCAAAGTCGGTCTCTAGTTTTGCCGCTCGATTGAGATTTTTAATTTGGCTAATAATAGAAAAATGGTAATCCCTCGGTGGGAGATTTTGCCTCAGTTTTTGAAACGGTGGGGTGGGAAATGCTTCAAGGTCGGTCTGTGATTTCGCCGCTCGACCGAGATTTTGAATTTGGCTATCGGACAAATAATAATAATAGAAAAATGATTCTCCACGGTGGGAGATTTTTCCTCAAAATTTTTTAAACGGCGGGGCGGGAAATGCTTCAAGGTCGGTGTGTGAATTTGCCGCCCGATTGAGATTTTGAATTTGGCTATCGGACAAATAATAATACTGTAATAGAAAAATGGTACTCCACGATGGGATATTTTGCCTCAAAGTTTTTGAAACGGTGGGGAGGGAAATTCTCAAGGTCGGTGTGTGTTTTGCCACTCGATAGAGATTTTGAATTTGGCTACAGGACAAATAATAATAATAGAAAAATGGTATTCCCCGGTCGGAGATTTTGTTCAAAGTTTTTGAAATGGTGGGGAGGGAAATGCTTCAAGGTTGGTGTGTGATTTTGCCGCTCGATTGATATTTTGAATTTGGCAAGAGTCCAAGTAATACTAGAAAAATGGTACTCCATCGGTGGGAGATTTTGTCTTAAAATGTTTGAAACGGAGGGGCGTGAAATGCATATGAGTCGGTTGGGATTTTGCCGCTCAATTTTACGAGTTTGAATTTGGCTAGCGTTGAAATAATAATAGAAAACGATAGTTGTAGACTAGTACGCTATCTGGTCAGGAATTGAAGGCCGGGAATCACATCAACTGACCATCCATTACATAATTGCGCAGAACATTGGTAAATTTTGCCGCTCAACTGAGCTTTTGAATTTGGCTAGAGTACAAGTAATATTTTGAAAAAAATGCTACTCCCTATTTTTAGAAATAAAAAATATTCCCATAAAAAAATAGTGTTGTCTCCATCTGTAAAGTTGTTTGGGCTATAGGTTTTTACTCTCGATTAAGATTTTGAATTTGGCTATAGTCCTAGTGACAAAAATTACGAGCGAACCCCACCACCCAACCCAGCATTTTCACAATCGCCATTGTTCATCAGTATGATAGGTCAAATGGAATTTCCCAGTATACAAAAGATTAAACATGGGGCCCAAATATTTCGTGTAGGCGGGAGCTTTTGCCTCTCGATTCAGAATTTGAATTTGGTGACAGTCCAAGTAATAACTGCTAGTAGATCGTACTTCCCTCTGTTCACGAATCCAAGGCCTGGTCACATCAACTGATCATCCAGGACCTTGCTCAAAGTAGCCTTTTTCTGGACGGAGGGATAGAAAATTGGATACCATGATCTCGGACTCAAAAATATTACGGGGGACGGCGGGAGGATTTGTGGCTCTAGTACGGTTTTGAATGTGACTACTCCAAGTAACAGAATAGAAAAATTGTATAAGGTATTTTTTTTGCGGGTCGTACCCCACCTGTTCATCAGTCCATTCAGACGTGAAAGAAAATGTTGAGCTCCAATTCAAAAATGTATTTCCATTTACCACATGACGCGTATGAATATGGTGTGCAACAAAGGGCTAAGGCATTCTTTTGAGAACCTGAACCTTATGATCGCTGATCCAGGACAGCAACACTTGTAACATAATGTACTGTATCACACTAGTACATATTGGTGCATCCACACATAACCAGTTTGTGGCATTTGTTGCACAAAACACATAAACAATTTATTTTTTTGCATCTAGCACAGTTTTTTTGTGTAACATAAAGATTCATAGTTCATATATAGTAATACTAGCATCATCCTAATATCAATAAATTAGTCATACATAGTAATAGCATCATCCTAATTTGCTAAAATCTCACGTGAGCTCATACTTAACAAGATGAATAAGAGAGAAGCTCAATGTTCATACACCATTATTCATACATGCAAGCTCCATTTATTCATAGATTTCCCCTATTGGAGTGAATTACTAGCAAAGTCCACCTATTCATAATCGATACTAATGACCTTGCATCTCCTCTAGTTATTTCATTGAAATTGGCATGTATTTCTTCCCAAAATTGTTGGAAAGGCTAGTCGACACCAACAATTGTTTGATGATACCAAGCAAAGTACAATTCATTGTCTTCATCCTCAGACCATGGAGCTTCTCTTTTCTTCACCTTGCTACAAAGAATAATCTAGATTAGAAAATTGACGAGCTTTAACCAAAAACGCTACAAAGAACCCTGGAGCTTATCTCTTCCTCACCTTGTTTCGGCGGTGCCGGTATGGGAAGGTGCTGGTGCGGGTACAAGGGTTGGTGCCGGTGCGGTTGCTGGTGCCGGATCCGGAGCTAGTGGAGGCGCGGGTCCTTGGGGCGCCGCTCCTGCGAGCTCGGTTGGGGAGTTGCAACGGTATGTAGTCATACCGGATGGTGCTCGGCCTCCGGGATCCGATCGTATCGCGGTGAATCCTGGCCACGATGCGTCGAATCCGGCGAAGCTCGGCGGTGCATTTGTGGCTGGGGAAAATGGCTCGTGGTGGCCGATTCCGGCGATGTAGGCAACCACAAGAAGCATAGAGGGTATCTTGCCATCGGCGGAGCATAGATCCGGCGAAGGGCAGCGGGCCGACAGCGAATGTGCGGGTGGGGAGAAAAAATAAAGGAACCGAGGTCCTGGTGGTAAGTCCTATATTTATTCTCCTCTAAACGACGATAGGGGTTAGGGTTAGGTTCGGTGCGGCTTCGGCTTCGGCTATTAGAGGAGTAAATTTACTCCTCCATTGCCATTTTGGGGATGGGTTAGAGATGGTCTAACCCATTAGGTTAAGATGTTTATTTGGTCCGGGTGCAAAAAATTAAGCCACAAACCGTGCTAGCCACAAAAATGGTCCTGTTTCTGTGTTATGTGCAACAAATGCCACAAAGACTGGTGTTACATGCAATTTTCTCCATCCACACATATTAAGTACACAACAATACAACCTCGCAGCATATAAAGCAACAATATTAAGCAGACTAGCAATCCAGAGATCACGCATTCGGGAATCATACTACTTCCATATTGGTGCATTCTGTTCCCCAATAGTACCTCCATTGATACTATAAGGATCTTTAGCAAGCTAAAACAGCTTTGCTAAAAAGGGATATATTTTAAAACAGAGGAAGTACATTATAAGGTACCATACAAATTAAAGACATGTCGCAACAAGGAAACAACCCAAGTTCATAACAAGAGCATACTAGTGCACTAACAAATACTTTTAGCTTCAGGCTCCATTTCACGACAAAGGGACTGACCTCAGCTGTTAGTGCTCAACCACAAATACTGAGCATCTTCATGACCTCCTCCTTATTTTCTATGGAGTGCTCCAGCCGAATTAAAATTTCTTCTAACTTTGCGATCAAACGTTCATTGTATACACTTAGGGCAGATGATAACGATTGTTCAGCTTGGAGTTGTTCCTCTAGAACTTGAATATGCAAAGAAATGGCCTTGGAGTTGGACTTGAACTTGAACTTGGAATTTGACGAGCTCACTGAGAACCCATCATTACATAGCAACATAGGCTATTGCACCGTGCCATAGTACCTTGGAAAATAAATCCACACATTCTTTTGGAGTTTTTACTGAACAGTCTTTCCCAGGATTTGCCAACTCCTCTTTCAATTCAGCCTGGAAAGTTTTCAGTTGATACACGTGTAAGAGAAGTGAAGTTACTATAGAGAAACATGCAGACAGGTTTAACATGTGCATGAACTGCTATAATTGGCAGTGATGATAATGCATCTTATACACTTCAGTAAAAAGATCTTTTTGTCGTGTATCTTTTTTGATGTCATTTACTAACAAGACTAAAAATGTGGCTTCCTGTGTAAACACTCTGAGGTGCATGATATGCCAACTGTTTGTACAATTCATAACTGAAACTGACTTTAGTTACAAATTATGAAGGGAAATGAAAACAAAACTGAGAAGCAGTCCAAGCAGGGTTGCATATCAAACTTATACGTACAAATCACTGCAAGTGCAACATCACAAAATGCAGAGAAGACTTACAACAACTTTCTTTACAATGACACCATATCTATCCGTCTGGCATCCCTCAATTTCTCCAGCATAGTCAACTATTTATTTGGATCCCCATTAGACTTCGTCTGCATTTGGACGGGCGAAAATAAATTGCATCACATGGTGGAAACGGAGGTTGAAAGATAAGATGCATACAGATTCCACAACATCAATTACATACTTATTTAAAATATACAGTATAGAACAACAGGTCCTTACCAATTGGTAGAGGTGCCCAATTATGCTGCAGGATCCTATGTGACTTAGTACTCGTACTTTATTACGGTTGGAACAGATCCTTTGAGCGATGGCCTACAAAATGAGACTTGTAAAACACATGCATAAATACGAATTGAGAATACGATCTAGTCTTTGTCTTCTCAAAGCATACCTCATTCTTTTGATCAAGCCAGTGGTGGAGAAGATCACCCCACTGATCGTGAGTCATGTGATCCACATGAAACGTTCTTGTAACATCCTTAAAACACTTGCTAGAGAAGTCTTGCTTCTTTAGCCTATGGCGCTGTTGGCGCAAACATGCGTAGAATATGCTTTTGAGAACAACCTTTACTTCCTCGCTATTCTCATCAAACATGAAAAATCTCTGTAGACAACAATGAGGAGCATATATAACAAACGACAAGCTAAGAAGACAAGAGGACAGAGCAATGGAGTATGTCCAAGAGACAGAGGACTTACATGTAACTTCTTCAGTAAACCTTCAAAATGCTCAGGGGTATTTCGGTGGTGTTTCCATGAGGGCAAGACGGGAATATCATTTCTCACGAAAACGCCTGTGATCGATGCAATATAAGAAGATCCATGTGGATCCAGTGGCCTTCTGAATCCTGCTATAGATGTGATCAGAAGTCTTGATTTAGTTATTTCAAGCATCTGCTCAAGATTTTTTCCCATCGTCGGCCCCCTTGATAATCTTCGTCATAGTGCAACTAAAAAAATTTACATCAAGATATCAATGTATACATATTACATATAAAAGGGCATGCTACTACTAGTCTCTGAACATATAACAAATTTGGTGTCAAGCTCATTTGCAAGGGAATATATGTCTCTATCAGTACTAAAGGTCATTGGGAGATCATAACCAGTTCGTTGATGAAAACCTCTTTGTTGAAACCGGTTCTCACGCCAATTCTTCTGGTAACCGGATGGGCTACTGGCGGCTATGGGATGTGTATTTTTCTATTTGCAGCCGCTAGTGCAACTGGACCAACTGGTGCGGGATTAGGACGAAACTTTTTATGCTCATGTTTTGCATTATTGTCTTTTTTGGCCTGGTTGTCATTTTCAACTAGAATAAGTAGAGTCTGAGACCTTATTCCGACTCCGTTTCCTGCATTGGAAGCAAATAGCTTTTTAGATTTATCATGGAATCGTGTGAAAAAAGAAGAAATTATTAGGAGTTCTTGTAGAGGTTGACGGCTCGAAAAGAAATGATTCCCATCACAACTCTAGTACAGTACATCTGCTATGAGTACTCTAACCATATGGAACCCTGAGTGAGAAGAAAACATATGAAGTTCCAATACAATCAACTAACCTGCAGGCTTGACTATAATACTGATAACATAACTAGCAGGGCCTGCCTAGTTATACTCTAAACAAGGACCCATGACATACTAACTTGTCTTAGGACGTCAGCTAGAGTTGACGTATACCAGTTGTGCTATCTATAAACCCGTACTCCCCAACTAGAATCATTTTAGGAGATATTCCACATATGTCAGAGGAGCTTCATAACGATGGTAATGAATGCTCTAGCAAAATTTAGTAACGATCAAGTATATGGGCAAGATGTAGTATACTACAACAAACGACGAAGTACTTTTGATAGTAATAAGGTGCATAACGAAAGGAAGCATAAAATGTGCAACAACATTCGTATGGGGAGGAGACTAGTTTACGCTTCGCATTGTGCGGTCGAACGGGGGGCGTCCTTTGCCCATCTTTTTGGTGCCGGAGACCAGGGAGTCCGTAAAGCAGATGGGACTTTGCAGCGACCGTACCGTGTTTGCCGGTGACACTGTGCATGCTCCGGCGCGGTTGTCATCGGCGTGGGGAAGGCGCTCCGTCTTGCTAAACAAGGGAGTGGTGCCTTCGGTCACAACAGTACCTGGTAAGGAGGCAGTGGTGGTGGGGAGGGATGGTGGTGCGAGGCCATGTTCGTGGGAGATGCTCCGGCTCTGAGGTCGAGTGAGATATGTGGGATACGGCGTGTTTTATATGTATCACAAGGGTGCCGGTGGTAGGTCCAAAACTTTTAAATTGCGTCGCGCCGGGTAGTTCAAAGAAAAACCCGCCAATGTCATTCAAATTTTCGTGATCTCACTTTAGAACGAGATGAACCCGCCAAAAAAATTGGCGACCTCTACTCTATGATTATTGCAACACTATCTAGGAGCCGAGCTAGAGGAAGTGCACCGAATGCGATGGGAGGTATGAAAGCACCAGTAGCCTTTCGCAGGTGCAGACTCCGTGTAGTCCCTACTACGAAAAGCTATGCGCAGTCACGAGCAGGGCCTCTGCCTCAAGCACTCATACTCTAGGGTTCGTTTGATTCAAAGGATTTTCCTAGGAATTTTGTAGTATTAAATCATATAGGAAAATTTCCTAAGATGGCTGTTTGATTTGTAGGATTGATTCTCATAGTACTAGTTTTCATAGGAACTCAAACATCCACCCATACCTCTTTTTCAGATTATAGGGCATGTTTGATTCCTAGGAAAGGAAAATCGTAGGAGTGGGAAAAAATGTAGGATTGCAATGTCATGCCCACTCCAATCCTATTGGAATTCATATGAACCAAAGTGCGTTTGATTCCACCATAGGAATCATAAAAAGAGGTATGGGTGGATGTTTGATATCCTATGAAACCTAGTACAAAGGAATCCGTAGGAAAAAATCCTATGGGAATCAATCCTACAAATCAAACAGCCTTGTAGAAAATTTTCCTATAGGATTTAATCCTACAAAATCCCTAGGGAAATCCTTTGAATCAAACGGACACCTATGGTGGAATCAAACACACTTTGGTTCATATGAATTCCTATAGGATTGGGGTGGGATGACATTGCAATTCTATATTTTTTTCTACTCCTACGATTTTCCTATCCTACAAATCAAACATGTACACTCCCCTTTTAGGGGAAAATACTACTATGTAGTATACTACCTCCATTCCGGTTCATTAGACAAATACGTACTCGAAGAAAATAATTTTACCATAAATTTGGTCACCAATATATGAATTGTATGTCATAATAATTGTACCATTGGAATCGTCTTTTAAATATAAATAAATTGGTTAAAAATTATTAAATATAATTATATATTATTGACCAGATTTACGGTCAAACTATGTTCTTGAAGTAAGTATTTGCATAATAATTTGCACGTGAGATGTGTGCATTCTCTTGTGAGACCTTTAACTTTGTTCACATGGTTGGTGTTTGTATCAACCTTATCTGATCCGTAAACTGTACTCGGTACTCGGTTTTTAATAAAAGGGATTTGTGCATCGTTTGAGTGCAGAGGCTGCGGTATCCCCATTTCAAAAAAACAAACGTGAGACTCAAATAAAAGACTATCATGTCATCTCTAGCTATGAGATGGAAAGTAAGACATGTCATGACTTATAAAATTATAATATGTAAAGCTCAAAAGACTATTAAAGAATTTTGAGCCACATGATATCCATAAATTATTAGGGGGCTGTTTGGACAATGTCATTTAGTAGATGAGGATATCCCCAACCAGCTGGTTAGGGGTAGCTATTTTTTGTGTTTGGCTAAAGTGGGACAAAAAGTGGTTAGGGATAGCCAGTCAAAATCTACAAATAGGAAAACACTTCGAATGAGTTATCCAAAAGTGGTTGAGCTCATCCAGCTCTTTTTGTGGGATATACTCAACCACCATTTTGAACCAAAAGTGGTTATCCATATCCTCCCACCCTCTAAACCAAACTCTGGATAACCACAAAAAAGTGGATATCCCTTGTCATCCACTAGATAGCCACTGAACATAACGTTCTTTGTACACTAGGTGTACCCTTGGTTCTTGGTACATAATAATACTCAAAAAAATTGTAACATGCTTAGTGAAATGACAAAGAAGATTCTAGAATGGCGGAGAATTGTGTTTTGAAGTTTTACCATAGCGTTCATTGTGCTAAAGACTATCCATCGAATCTTCTAGATGCTAGAATGGTAAAGATCCAGAGGTTAGATATGTTGCAATTTGCAAGTCTTCATCCAGCGGTCAACCTTCGAAGTTATTCGTACACTATATAGTAGTAATAAGATAAGATAAGAAAGTTCGACCTAGTTTCACGACATCGTTTCCTTTTTCTATAGTTTCCTTTTTCTTTTTGCGACGGACTCGCTGTACTTGAGTCGTTCCAAGAAATACCACATATTTTTTGGATGTGTGCCAGGGCACAAGGGGCGCAGTCGTTGTCACATAAAAACTAATACACACATTTTTTTCATTTTTCATGGATTTGTTGCATTTTCCGTAAGAGGGTGACAAATTATCTGGAAGACCATTGATAGAATATTCATTCATAATCTTGTTCTTGCAATTCTCATTTTTTTACTCATATATGTACCTCTCTCCCCTCTTTATTAGATCCTATGTACTCCCTCTATTCCAAAATATAAGATGTTTTAGCTTTTGTGAAACGAATATATCTAGACACCTTTTAATTTGTAGGCCTCTCTCCTTAGGAGAGAATTATCCCACCAGGTTGACACTATGCAGAATAAAGGCCATGTATGTAGCTAGCACATAATCCTACTCCCTTCGTATCAAAATAGATGTCACAAGTTAGTCAAAAATTGGAAGAATCTATATACTACTACTAAATAACTAAATAGTATTTTCTAATTGTCGACCAAATAGCACACATCAAGTTAAAGATCGAATTAATTTGACAAAATCACTCGAAACTCTTTTAAATGGCTATAAAAGTGGTTATCCCTTCAATGTATAAATTATGGAGAGTGTACATATGTTCAGGAGGGATCCCAGCAGTTACCTCTTCCTTCCCCTGTAAGCATTGGCGTAGTGAGTATACTACACTGTAGGTGTACAGAGACAAAGTTGGGGTCCTGATCTAAAGTCACCATTAATGGGATACCGCTGCCATTGCCATCAGCAGGACCAAAACCGAAGATGGCGGAAGAACGGAGGCTCTTTTATTTTGGAGTAAAGAAGAATGGAGGATTTGAGCAAGTGAAGTTGGTGAGATGCAGCATGACAACGACGGAAAGGTAGCTACCGCTCTGCACGGAAGCGATAATAACTACTAATTACTACTGTAGTACAGTAGGAAAGATAATCACACCCAAAATTGGCTCTAGCAACATTGTGGCTGGTGATGCTGATGCATATCACGTTCACCTAATAACCAAATATTTTACCAGCAAGTACACAATCATACATTCATACTAGTAATAAAGGTTTTTCAATTTACTGGCGCAATATTGCAATCTATATATATCCGATCGTCAACTAGTCCCTCTGTTCCATAATATATAAGCCTTTTTTGTAAGTTCTTTTAGCTTGGTAAATAGGCTTATATTGTGAAAAAAGATGGATTACTAACTAAGGTCTTCCACGTGCCGGCTCATTAATGGAGATCGACGATAGTTTCACACTTCAGCTTTGCCAACTCGGCCAGGAGTTTGTCCTTCTGGGCCTCGAGGTTCTGGATCTATTCGAAGCTTATGCCCAGCATCTCCATCATGCCGATGTTCCGCCACTTCAGCTCGTCACGCTCAATCAAGTATTCCATGGCGAGATTCCTGAGGAGGCTAAGCCCGACCTTCTCAGCGGCGAGTATGGAGTAAAGTCTAGTGCACTCGTTGACGAGGGCGCTTCTATCCGCTGTCTTGACGCATAAATCGCCCATCATCTTTTTCACCATAGACTCGATCTCAAAGCCAATATTCTATTAGATGAACAGGGAGCATAAATTCAGAAGTGTACCCAGAAAACTATCAAGGAAGAGAGACACGAAATCACAATTCGAATGATTTCTTACCTTGCGGCTGTACCGATTGGCCTCCATCAGCGATGGTGAAGATGAATCTGCCGGCAGGAGTACTACGGGAATGCGAAGTCCGCCCGACCTAAAACAACATTGAGAAAAAATGTACTAATAGGGAAATTAGCGAATCAAGAAACGGTCAAAGACATGGAAAGTTGCCCAAGCACGGAGATTTACCTGAACGTATCAGTCTCCATTGGCGACGGTGAAGATGATTCTGCAGGCAGGAGTGCTGATGGAATTCGAAGACCGCCCGACCTAAAAACACCATTGAGGAAGAACATGCTTTTTTTAGGTAAATGAGAAATCAAGAAACGGTCAAAGACATGGAAAATTGCACAAGAACGGAGATTTACCTGAAGGTATCTGTCCCTGGTTGCGGCAGCTTCGAAGAACGTTGAGTTGAAGACCTCTCACCTGCAGCCGAGGGATTCGACTGGGACCCTTTGATTGTCGCATCGCCTGGTACCGGTAGCAACATAATGGCAGAACGGCAAGCCGACTTCTTCTCTTCCAGCCATTGACCGCACGTCAGCCCTTCTGTGGCGGGACTTGTTCCCGGTCATGCGGGTGAAATAGCACAGCAAAAAGGAATGAAAACGGGCAAAGCAATCTGGCAGAGAAGAGATACAGTCGCAAAGAGGAGGAGGAAGAAGAAGGTCGAGTCCGTGAGAGGTGACCTCCTAGTCTCCATGCAAGTAAAGAAACCATTTCCATTCAGATAAAGTACTTTACGCAGAAATCGAAGAGGCTGCCGTAAGCTGTTGTCACCCCCAGCATGGTCTGGACATCCACTATAAAGTTGAACGTGCCTCGCACGGGATAGGTGAAGCTCAAAAAATAATTTTATTTTCGAGCCATGTCCATAAAGTATAGGGTGTATATTTGGTTTTTCTACTTTGTACTGTATCATGTAGAAATCTACTTAGCTACTCCTACCTAATACTCCACGTGCTCTAGAGAAGATTCTACAACTATTGAAAAGTGCGTTTTGAGATTTGTGCATAGTGTTCATTATGCTGAAGACTAACAATAGAATCTTTCAGATGTTGCTCCCTCGTTCACAAGTATAAGACATTTTACCTTTGTAAAATGAATGTATGTAGATGTCAGCCTATAGACTAAAAGACATCTAGATACATTCGTTTCACAAAGCTAAATGTCTTATATTTCTAGAAGGAGGGAGTAGAATGGATAGAAGATCCAACGGTTAATTAGCAATGTTGGGATTCACGAGTCTAGATCCAACGGTCAAAGTTCATAGTTATTTGTATCATACACTATACAGTGTTATCTTCTTTTCTTCTACTACTACTATAATAGAGAAGTTTTGAATTGGATCCATAGCACAAATCCTGACCGTTGGGATGTTAGATCCAATGGTTCAGAGCAGCTAGATTCGTGTTGAACAGCTAGTACATACCTAGAGCAAACTCCACCATGTTCTAGAACCATCATGTCAACAACCCCCTTCCTAAATTTCATAGCAGAGTAGGCTATATTCTGAATATGTGTAGATAGTTATTATTAGTAGCACCAATCCTGACGATTGGGCTGTTAGATCCAATGGTTCAGACCAGCTGGATTCGTGTTGAACAGTACCCATAGAGCATACTCCACCATGTAACCCCCTGCCCCCCCCCCCCCCCAAATCATAGCACACTAGGCTGTATTATCAATGTGTGTAGATAGTTATTATTAATAGAATTAATGTATGCCTTTTTTCTCTAATAGGACTATTGGTTAACAATAACAACTTAATGTTTGCTAAATCAGATTTCATTCAGCATATACATGTGCGGCTCATGTATTTTACTAGTAGACTTAATGTACGGCTTGTTTCTCTAACAAGACTATTGGTTAATAATAACAACTTGATGTTTGCTAAATCACATTTCATACAGTATATACGTGTGTGGCTCATGCCTTTTACTATTAGACTTAATGTATGCCTTGTTTTCTCTAACAAGACTATTGGTTAATAATAACAACTTAGTGTTTGATAAACCAGATTTCATACAATATATACGTGTGTGGCACGTGCCTTTTACTAGTCCATTCTCACTAGCATCTAAATAGAAGATACACTATGGATAGTACATTATTTTACCCACTATAGTGTATGAATAACTTAGAATTTTGACCGTTGGATCAAGACTCGCGAATCCCAACATTGCCAACCGGTTGGATCTTCTTTTCCATTCTGGCATCTAGTAGATACAATTGATAGTCTTTATTATCGTATCTTACCACTTAATTTTTTGTGAATAACTTTTAATATTGATCGGTTGGATCAAAACTCTCGAATCACAACATTGCCAGCCGTTGGATCTACTGTTCCATTGTAGCATCATCTCTAGAAAAAACTATTATTTATCTTATCTTATCTTACCACTATACAGTGTACGAATAACTTCGAATATATTGATAGTTGGATCAAGACTCGTGAATCCCAACACTCCTAGTCGTTGGATCTTCCTTTCCATTCTACTAGCTAGCATCTCTACTAGAATATATTATGACTAGATACAACCGAATCTAGACAAATCCGAGAATAATAATTTGGATCATGGGGAGTAGAATAATCTTCTCAGGTATAAATTTCGTTCTTGTACTTTGCATATCATGTAGAAGTCAACAATTATAGCTATCTAAAACTTTAAAATTTTGGTAACATGGTCTAGAGAAACGAGGGATAAGATTCTAGAATGATGGAGAAGTGTGTTTTGAGTTTTGTGCATAGCATTCATTGTGATGAAGACTATCAATAGAATCTTCTAGATGCTAGAATGGAAAAGAAGATCCAACGTCTGGAAATGTTGGGATTTGCTAGTCTTGATCCAACGGTCAATATTCAAAGTTGTCCGTACACTATATAGTGGTAGGATCATGTAGAAGTCAACAATTATTAGCTATCTACTAAAACATGAAATTTTTGGTAACACATGGTGTAGGGAAACGAGCTAGGGAGAAGACTCTAGAATGATGGAGAAGTGTGTTTTGAGTTTTGTGCATAACATTCATTGTGATGAAGACTATCAATAGAATATTCTAGACCGTTCAAAAAAATAGAATCTTCTAGATGCTAGAATGGAAAAGAAGATCCAATGGCTAGAAATGTTGGATTCACGAGTCTTGATCCAACGGTCAATGTTCAAAGTTATTCATGCACTATATAGTGGTAAGATTAGATAAGATAAGAATAGATCAGTTTTGAATTGGATCCATAGCACCAATCCTGACTATTGGGCTGTTAGATCCAATGGTTCAAAGCAGCTGGATTCGTGTTGAATAGTACCTAGAGAAAACTCCGGCATGTTCTAGAACCATCATGTCACCGCTCCCAAAATTTCATAGCATAGTAGGTTGTATTCTATCTACTACTAGTAGGTTGCACGTGAGGCTCAGATAATAGACATCTGACATATCATCACTATATAAAATTATAATAGGTAAAGTGGAAAAAATATAAATTTGACCAACTTCTATAAAGTATGGCTGTATATTTGGTTCTTCTACTTTGTATCATCATGTGTAGAAGTCAAGGATTATTAGCTACCTAATACTTGAAATTTTTGGTAACATGGTCTAGAGAAATGAGGGAGAGGATTATAGTATGATGGAGAAGTGTGTTTTGAGAGGTTTATGCATAGTGCCTTCATTATGTTCAAGACTATTAATAGAATCTTCTAGATGATAGAATGCAAAAGAAGATCCAATAATGGCTGGAAATGTTCGGATTCACGAGTCTCGATCCAACGGTCAATATTCAAAGTTACTCGTACACTATATAGTGGTAAGATAAGATAAGATAGTGGAGCAGTTTTGAATGAATTGGATCCATAACACCAATCCTGACCGTTGGGCTATTATTCAGGGTAGCTTGATTCGTGTTGAATAATATCGACCTAGAGCAAAGTCCCCCATGTTCTAGAACCATCATGTCACCACCCCCAAAATTTCATAGCATAGTAGGTTGTATTCTCATTATGTATAGATAGTTATTATTAATAGACTTAAAGTATGCATTTTTCTCTAACAAAACTATTGGTTAGTAACAACTTAATGTTTGTTAAATCACACTTCATATAGAACATTGGGCTGTTAGATCCAATGGTTCAGAGCAGCTAGATTCATGTTGAATAGTACGTATAGAGAAAACTCCACCATGTTCTAGAACCATCAGCATGTCACCACCCCTAAAATTTCATAGCATAGTACGCTATATTCTCAATATGTGTGGATAGTTATTATTAATATACTTAATATATGAATTTTTTTTCTATAACAAGACTATTGGTTAATAACAACTTAATGTTTGTTAAATCACATTTCATAAATTAGAGAAAATGCATAAATTAGGTCTATTAATAATAACTATATACACATATTGAGAATACAACCTACTGTGCTATGAAATTTTGGGGTGATGACATGATGGTTCTAGAGAACATGGTGGAGTTTTCTCTAGGTACTATTCAACATGAATCCAGCTGCTTTGAATCATTGGATCTAATAGCCCAACGGTCATGATTGGTACTATGGATCCAATCAAAACTGCTCCATTATAGAAGTGGAGATCTAAAACATGAAATATTTGGTAACATGGTCTAGAGAAACGAGGGAGAAGATTCTAGAATGATGGAGAAGTGTGTTTTGAGTTTTGTGCATAGCATTCATTGTGATGAAGACTATCAATAGAATCTTCTAGATCGTTCAAAAAATCGAATCTTCTAGATGCTAGAATGGAAAAGAAGATCCAACGGCTAGAAATGTTGGGATTCACAAGTTTTGATCCAACGGTCAATATTCAAAGTTATTCGAACAGTATATAGTGGTAAGATAAGATAAGATAAGAATAGAGCAGTTTTGAATTGGATCCATAACATCAATCCTAACCGTTGGGCTGTTAGATCCAATGGATCAAAGCAGCTGGATTCGTGTTGAATAGTACCTAGAGCAAACTTCTCCATGTTCTAGAACCATCACGCATGTCACCACCCCCAAAATTTCATAGCACAGTAGGTTGTATTAGCAATATGTGTAGATAGTTATTATTAATATACTTAATTTATGCATTTTTGGGGTGGTGACATGATGGTTCTAGAACATGGTGGAGTTTGCTCTAGGTCTGTACTATTTACAGCCTACTATGCTAAGAAATTTTGGGGGTGGTGGTATGATGGTTCTATAACATGCATGGTGGAGTTTGCTCTAGGAACTATTCAACACGAATCCAGCTTCTTTGAACCATTGGATCTAACAGCCCAACGATCATGATTGGTGCTATGGATCCAATTCAAAACTGCTCTATTATAGTAGTAGAGATAGAGATATCTTATCTTACCTCTTACCACTATATAGTGTACGAATAACTTTGAATATTGACCGTTGGATCAAGACTCGTGAATCCCAACATTTCTAGCTGTTGGATCTTCTTTTCCATTCTAGCATCTAGAAGATTCTATTGATAGTCTTCAGCATAATGACATGCAAAGTGCAAGGACCAAATATACACCCATACTTTATAGATTTTGATCAAATTTATAATTTATTGTGCTTTACCAATTATAATTTTATATGATATGTCATACGTCTACTATCTGAGTCTCACGTGCAAGGCACGTGCAACTTACTAGTAATAGGTAAAGCAGAAAAAATATAAATTTGATCAACATCTATAAAGTATGGGTGTATATATTTGGTTCTTGTACTTTGTATATCATGTAGAAGTCAACGATTATTAGCTATCGAAAACTTTAAAATTTTGGTATGGTCTACAAAAACCAGAGAGAAGATTCTAGTATGATGGAGAAGTGTGTTTTGAGTTTTCTTCATAGCATTCATTGTGATCAAGACTATCAATCGAACCTTCTAGATGCTAGAATGGAAAAGAAGATAGTTATTATTAATAGAATTAATGTATGCATTTTCTCTAACAAGACTTAAAGTATGATGGTCCTAGAACATGGTGGAGTTTTCTCTAGGTACTGTTCAACACGAATCTAGCTGCTCTAAACCATTGGATCTTATATCCCAACAATCAGGATTAGTGTTATGTATCCAATTTAAAACACGCTAGAGACTCTTGTCAAGAAAAAAAGGCAAAAACAGGCCACACACACAGCGCGGCCGTACCAAGGTAGACTTGTGCGGTGCGATGCAGTGGCACGAGGGAGAGATCAGTCGGCCGGTGCGCGCGGGGCGCTGCACGGGAGGGGGAGAGAGGATGGATGGTGAGAGACAGTGAAGGAGAGAGAAAACATAGTAGTACTACTAGTAATATTGTGCTACTAGTAGTAGGTACCTGTACTATCGTGTCAGAAACCAGTCAAACTAGCTTTACTCTGACATCGCACCGCCTTCAACTCCTTCGCTGCTCTCGCGCCGCCTCCCGTTAATAATCTCTTCTTGCTCTTCGTTTTTTCTTCTGTTTTTTTCTTTCGCAGTTTTGGGGTTAATTTTCGGGTGCCCCTGGTTTAGTAGAAGTATGGACTACTCAATTTTGCACAATATTCATTTTTTCTGAAAATTGGGTATAGGGCATTCAGATCCAAAATATTCGTGCGCAAAATAATTCCGGTCAATGGGAACTTTTTTTTTCTTTCTAACAAGGAATCTGCCCCGAAGTACCAAAAACATGCGTGTTAAAATCCAATGGTGGGCATGAAAATTACATAGTGGTCCAAAAAAGAAAACCAAAATACATCTGGAACCTATACTTTTACAACACGGACCCTAAAGATACAACTCGGAAATTTGAACATGTTTTTCCTAATACTAGTTCGAAACTACCACCCAGCATTATTGTATACCATAGCAAGACACACCCATCTACTAAATATGGGAACATTATCATGAACTATGATGTAGATATGGCCATGACCTAATCGGTCGTTCTGCTTGAGAAACCCTCGAGTGTTTAGGCCATATCTAATGTGACTACAACTTTTTTGAATGTTTCAAATCTCATGTTTACCTTTTTTTTCATGGATGGTACTGCAAACAAGAGGATGTCATGCGGACCCTTTTTGTTTATTTATTTTCCTTTATATCCTTTCATTTTTTTAATATGTGTAAGAGTTGCCAGCATGCAAATTCATATATATCAAGATATTGAGTCATTTAGAAATCTCAACGATTTTCAAGATATTGACCCACAGTGTACACCTTCAAAATAGTTTCATAGTATAACTTCAAGAGCAAAGCTGTGATGGGTTCCTGACACTAGGTATAGAATAGGGGGAGTAGTAAAATGCAATGAGATGGGGGGAGTAATTTCTAGAGCCGTAGTTATTGCAGCCCCTAATTTCTGCCATCTACCATTTCTCTCTACATGTAGTAGAGCGCGAAGGAAAAAAATAAACCAATGGGGAGAGAATTACGGTGCAGTTAAGAGGCTAGCTCTAATAACGTTCCCAAGATTTTCTCACCGATTTTCAAGGCCACGTCTTGGTACCAACAAAACAGTAGTACTAGCTAGTACTCCCTCCATTCCAAAATATAAGATGTTTTAGTTTTGTGAAAAGAGTGCATGTAGACCGCTTTTGGTGTATATGTTCATTTAGATTGAACATATACACTAAAAGTGGTCTAGATACACTCTTTTCACTAAACTAAAACATCATGTATTTTGAAATGGAGGGAGTACATTTTTTTTGAACAGGCAGTACTAGTACTCCATGTTAAGGCCAGTCATAGTGGGAGTAACCTTGCCCTACTTGTATTGCCAACTAAGCATATAGATGCTATGACATGCAATTAAATGATGAGAGAGAGGCTTGTGGAACTAGCTATGTTACCATAACATCACACATTTCAAGACAAAATGAGTCTACATTGCAATAAATGTTATTTTCCACTATGGAGGTAGTAACTGACTAGTAACATATGCATGGTACTACTACTTACTTTACACTATGACCAGCCTAAGTGGGGATTTGGCTATGCGAGAGGCCGCACAATTACCAAGATAAGAATGCATGCTTGGTTAGGTAGGCACTTAATACTTGAAGGTCAACTATACCGGTGGTAGTAGCTTTCTACCGTTGATTGCTTGTACGAGTACTACTACTAGTACTACTCCGTAGTATATATATGTACTACACTTCCAAAAGCAAGAGTACAAAAGTACCTAGATTGAGCAGTGGTGGAGTCTGCTGATGTCTCAAAATATATTCGAGCTCATTGGGGAACCCCAAGAGGAAGGTATGATGAGCACAGCAGCAAGATTTACCTCAGTTATGAAACCAAGGTTATCGAACCAGTAGGAGCAAGGAAACACCTCCAAGGTGTTGTTTCCAACTTGGAATCCTACACAACACAACCACAGAACTTTGCCCCCAACTTACAGTGAGGTTGTCAATCTCACTAGTTTTGCTGAAAACAAAGGATTAAACGTATTGTGTGGAATATAGTAATAGCTTGCAGAAAGTAAATAGAAAACAATAAATAGTTGTAGATTGATGGTAAAAGAAAGGACCAGGGTCCACAGTTCACTAGTGGTGATTCTCCTTAAGATAGATGACATGTTGGGTGAACAAATTACAGCGGGGCAATTGACAAACATCGAGAAAGCATACATGCATATACTAATCATCTTGACTGCTATGAGATTTCATTGGGCATTACAACATTATACATAGACCATAATCCAACTGCATCTATGACTAATAATCCACCTTCAGGTTATCATCCGAACCCCCTCCAGTATTAAGTTGCAAGCAACAGATAATTGCATTAAGCAAAGTGTGTAAAGTAAACAATATGATTGTTCTATGAACAAAGGATTGTTGTTTTCTCCGTAGTAGCAATAGCACATCTAGTACCTTAGAGATTTCTATCACTTCCCCAGATTCCTAGAGGCATGAACCCACTATCAAGCATAAATAGTCCCTCTTGGAGTTGCTAGCATCTACTCGGCCAACATAGCTACTAACAACGGAGAGTGTGCAAGATCACAAATAACAAAGGCATGATAGAATCAATAATCAATCTGAAATAGCATCTCAATATCCATCGGATCCCCATAAACACAACATGTAGGATTACAAATAGATGATCTTGATCATGAACGGAGCTCACAAGATCTAAACATGGTAGCACAAAGGAGAAGAACCAACCATCTAGCTACTACATGGACCCGTAGTCCAGGGATGAACTATTCACGCATCACACCGGAGGCAGGCATGGTGGTGAAGAAGCCCTCTAGGGTGATCTCTCCCCTCTGGCAGGGTGCCGGGAAGAGCTTCAGATCCCTCCCGACCTAGCGATGGAGATGACGGTGGCTATAGACTCTTTCGTGGAATTTTGATCGGGTACTTAGGGTTTCTATATCGGAGGCTTCTTATATGCGAAAGGGCAGGCCGAGGGGGTGCCCCAGGCAGCTGCACCACCCCTAGGCACGGGTCAGGCCTGGCTGCATGGCCAGGTGGTGTGGCCGGCCCCTGGCCTCTCTCCAAGCTTGCAACGTATCAACAAAACATAAGAAAGTAGATATAAAACAAGCATTGAACATAAAAAATTATAGATACGTTTGCAACGTATCAACATCCCCGAGCTTAACTCCTGCTCGTCCTCGAGTAGGTAAGTGATAAAAAGAAAGAATAATTTTTGAGGTGACATGCACCATCACAAACTTGATCAAAGTATTTGTAAAACATTGATAGCTAGGATCATAGTAATTTAACATAGCATGAACAATATAGTTCTAAGAATAAGACATAGCAATTATGTTGTAGCATGAAAAGGTACAAACAAAAGATTCATGAATAACAATGCTTTGCAAGACGTTTATTTGTTTCATATAAAGAAAGCATAATGAGAATGGTATTCAGCTTGTCCCTCATAGTGTAGCAAAACATAAATGCATAGGACACCTTCAAAGTTCATAAGGGTGACTAGATACAAATAGTTTAAGAACAAGCAATATCAGAGTTATGAATCAATCAACAAGTCTTGGGACAATGCACATTAAACTAAGAATGACCACTATGCTCTCTCAATAGGTGCATAAAGATAGAAGATGGAGACTCACATAAAAGTAAAAGAAAGGCCTTCATAGAAGGAAGGAGGGATTCAAGTCTCATAAAGAGCTTCCAAAAATTATGGTACTTATAGCTTTCAGCTCTCATTGCCCCTATCATAAGCATCTTTAGGTGATTAAGGTTAAAGTGACACAACTAAGAGGATATGCTTGACAAGTTATAAGTTGAAATCTCATGCCCTTTACTTACGAGTACCAAACCTCATAGAGAACCGCCAATGGGGTACCCCTTTCCCCATGACACAGGAGCTATCCCATATCAAAATGACAAGGCAACAGACAATGAGCATCTCAGCGATCTTTTTATTTGCTATTTGCATAGGTTTTTATTGAGGATGCTTCATAGAATGCTCATTATGGTTATGCTGCAAGTTTCCACCATGATTAGGCATGGCTTAAGATAGCGGCCCGGGCGTTTCTCTAACACACATACAAACTCCATGATCTTACAAGTTCCCCTTTTATTTCACACCGCCGGGATCCATAAGCAAAAGAATCATGATATCAACGGAATAGTAAGTGCAATGTTGAAAGTGTTCCCCATGATACATGGTTCTGCTAACTTCAGCTTATAAAGAGCAAGCATATACGCAACACAGATGGACACAATGGTTCAAGATTATTAAGTGCAAGAAAGTAAAGTGTGCCATCAAGTTCATGAGAGCTTTAATCACTAATTTTCACATAACAAGTTTAATTCAGAAGGTAGATAAAATCATGAATATACTTGGAATAGCAAATGCCAATAGGTAGGTATGGTGGACTCTTTGGAATAACTTGGTTTTATTTGGAGTTGGATGCATGAGTGGAACTCATACTTGGTTATGGAGGCTAGCAAAAGACTGGGAGCGACCAACTAAGAGAGCAATAATGGCCATGATCATGCAAAGCGACAAAACATCATTAATTAAAGCATAAAGTGATATTACAAGTTTAAAACTAAATGATCATAGAGGCTATGGTGACTTGGGATAGTCTTAACATGGTGTGAGCATGCGCCAAGTCAATCCAAATAAAGCATCAAAGGAGAATACCACAATACTATGCTTTAATATGCTAAAACAACGCATGATTCTTTCAAGGCACATTAAGCAATCTCAATTGTTTATAACATGTCATGCTACAGAAAAAATAACTAAGCATAAAGCCAAAACAATATCAAGCATGACATGACAAAACATAGGCCACAGTCAAAAACAAGCTCCTTTTTACCACTTAAGCATGAACTTTTCCTACTCTTTTCCAATCCAAACCAACTTATTTGAAAACTAATGTATGAATGAGGGGGTCCAACCAATTTATTCAAGCAAACTAAGAAAACTAAGCAATCGAAAATCAAAAACAAAAACAAAGACGCTCCAAGAACAACACAAATGTGCATGAAACAATAAAAATGAAGTGTTTGGAAGAAACCTAAGATTTTTATTGACGAAGAAGGGGATGCCTTGGGCATCCCCAAGCTTTGACGCTTGTACTTCTTGGATATTTCTTGGGGTGACATGGGGTGGCATCCCCAGGCTTGAGCTTTTGTCCATTCTTCATCTCATTCCATTACTCTTCCCGACAGCTGAAATTTTTCCTTCATACAAAACTTCACACACTCTTCATTAGCAACATTAGTATGTTCAAAAGATAATAGACCTTTGGAGTTTTAGGTTTAAAACAGCATAACTTTCACTAAATACACAAGCTAATGTAGCAATTCCCTCAAAAGGCTCAATTTTCCCCAAAAAGAACCCAAAAAGGAATCAATAAGAAGCAAATGCAAATAATGGCAGAAATTTGTCAAAACAGACCAGCAGGTAGAAACCGATTTTTCAAAGACCTTATGTTGCTCAAATCGAAAAGTGTTGAACTAATAAAAGTTGTATAACAACCTGGGGCAGAATCACAACAAATTATAGCTCAAACCGACGTATAGAGATTTTTCACGAATTTTTACAGTGAAGCACAAAAATCTGTTTCGGGACAGCAACTTTCCCAAGCATTACTTCTCTCTCATTAGAGGTTACTCTTGGCACAAAAACCACACAAAAATGATAAGGAGAGGTTATTACTGAAACAATAAATTTCAAGACTCAACTAAAACTTTTGGGTTATCTCCCAATAAGTACTTTTCTTTAACGCCTTTAAGTTAGGCATAAGAAGCAAGAAAAGAATCAAGTATTCTCAAATGAAGAAGCATTAAGAGAAAATTTTGTTTTAATAGGAGAGGCAAAAGGAATATTCTCTCTCTTCTTAGGGAAGTGTTCTATACCTTTCTTGAGTGGAAATTGATATTTAATGGTGCCTTCTTTCATATCAATAATGGCACCAACAGTTCTAAGAAAAGGTCTTCCCAAAATAATAGGAGAAGAAGCATTGCATTCAACATCCAAAACATAAAATCAATGGGGACATACGTATTGTTAACCATAATAAGAACATCATTAATACTCCCCATGAGTTTCTTTTTAGCATTATCATCAAGTGGACATTTAAATAACAATCTTCCAATGGTGGCAAATAAAGCATTTCATAAATCTTTCTAGGCATAATAGAAACACTACTATCAAGATCACATAAGGCTTTGAGATCAAAATCATTTACTTTCATATTAATGATGGGTTCCCAACCATATTATAATTTCATAGGAATAGAAGCTTTATGTTTCTTCTTTTCTTCTTTAATTTTTATGAGAGCATCAGTAATGTGTTTTGTAAAGGCCATATTCATAGCACTAGCATTAGGACTTTTAGCAAGCTTTTGTAGGAACATAATAACTTCAGAGATATTATAACCATCAATATCGAAATCATAATTATCATCTAAAGTAGTAGAGCTATTGTTTCCCATGTTTCGAAGAATTTCAGCATTTTATTAGAAAAGGTTCCATTGGGTTTACTAGCTTCAACATTAATGGTAGTGATAGCAGAAATACTAATATTTCTAGCAATTTCATCTTCTCTTTCCCACTTAGCATGCAACTCAACTAATAGTCTAACATTTTCATCAATTCTAACTTGTATGGCATTAGTAGAAGCAAAGGGATTTTCAATAGTTTCAGGTTTAGCAGGCATTTTGTTAAAAGAAGATTGTGCTTCAGACAATGTTGCTATATTTCTTTCAGCATTAGAGAGTTTTCCTCAATAGTTTTATTGAAAGCAGTTTGTTTACTAATAAAATCTTTAAGCATGACTTCAAGTTTAGAGGGTGCACTTCTATTATTGTTGTAGGAATTTCCATAAGCATTACCATTTTTGGCCGGATATGGCCTATAATTGTTATTACCAAAATTGTTCTTGTAAGCATTGTTGCTAAAATTATTATTTCTTATAAAGTTCACATCAACTTGCTCTTCTCGAGCAACCAAAGAGGCTAAGGGAACATGATTTGGATCAATATGAGCTTTCCCATTAACAAGCATAGACATAATAACATCAATTTTATCACTCAAGGAGGAGGTTTCTTTAACAAAATTTACCTTCTTACCTTGTGGTGCTCTCTCAGTGTGCCATTCAGAATAGTTAACCATCATATTATACAAAAGCTTTGTTGCAGCACCCAAAGTAATGGTCATAAAGGTACCTCCAGCAGCAGAATCCAGCAGATTTCTTGAAGAATAATTCAGCCCTGCATAAAAGGTTTGGATAATCATCCGAGCAGTAGTCCATGAGTGGGACAATTCTTTACCAAAGACTTCATTCTTTCCCAAGCTTGAGCAACATGTTCATTATCAGATTGTTTGAATTTCATTATTTCACTTCTCATAGATATAATCTTACTAGGAGGATAATATTTTCCAATGAAAGCATCTTTGCATTTAGTCCAAGAATCAATACTATTTCTAGTTAGGGATTTCAACCATTCTTTAGCTTTTCCTCTCAAAGAGAAAGGAAACAATTTAAGCTTAATAATATCCCTATCTATATCCCTATGTTTTTGCATCTCACAAAGTTCAACAAAGTTATTAAGATGAGCAGCAGCATCTTCAGTACCAATACCAGAAAATTGTTCTCTCATAGAAAGATTGAGTAAAGCAGGTTTAATTTCAAAGAAAGTAGCTTCAGGAAAAGGTGGAGCAATAGGTGTGCACATGAAATCATTGTTGTTGGTGCTAGTGAAGTCACACAACTTAGTGTTTTCAAGAGTAGTCATTTTTTGTGTTTTTGATAACGAAAGCAAACTGCTGCAACTAATTTTTTTGTGTTTTTGATAAAGGAACAAGCAAACAAGGAAAAAATAAACTAAGCAAAACAAAATAAAACAGAGTAAAGAGATTGGTTATGAGGGACTCCCCTTGTGAAGATGTCCTAGACTCCCCGGCAAGGGCGCCAGAAAAAGAGCTTGATGGCTCAAAATATATTCGAGCTCGTTGGGGAACCCCAAGAGGAAGGTATGATGAGCACAAAAGCAAGTTTTCCCTCAGTTATGAAACCAAGGTTATCGAACCAGTAGGAGCAAGGAAACACCTGCAAGGCGTTGTTTCCAACTTGGAATCCTGCATAACACAACCACAGAACTTTGCCCCAACTTACAGTGAGGTTATAAATCTCACCGGTTTTGCTGAAAAAAGGGATTAAACGTATTGTGTGGAAGATAGTAATAGCTTGCAGAAAGTAAATAGAAAACAGTAAAGAGTTGTAGATTGATGGTAAAAGAAAAGGACCAGGGTACATAGTTCACTAGTGGTGATTCTCCTTAGGATAGATGACATGTTGTGAACAAATTACAGCGGGGCAATTGACAAACATCGAGAAAGCATACATGCATATACTAATCATCTTGGCTGCTATGAGATTTGATTGGACATTACAACATTATACATAGACCGTAATCCAACTGCATCTATGACTAATAATCCACCTTCAGGTTATCATTCGAACCCCCTCTAGTATTAAGTTGCAAGCAACAAATAACTACATTAAGCAAAGTGTGTAAAGTAAATAATACGATGGTTCTATGAACAAAGGACTGTTGTTTTCTCCCTAGTAGAAACAACACATCTAGTACCTTAGAGATTTCTATCACTTCCCTAAAGTCCTAGAAGCATGAACCAACTATCGAGCATAAATACTCCCTCTTGGAGTTGCTAGCATCTACTCGCCAAAATAGCTACTAACAACGGAGAGCATGCAAAATCACAAATAACAAAGACATGATAGAATCAATAATCAATCTGAAATAGCATCTCAATATCCATTGGATCCCCACAAACACAACATGTAGGATGACAAATAGATGATCTTGATCATGAACGGAGCTCACAAGATCTAAACATGGTAGCACAAAGGAGAAGAACCAACCATCTAGCTACTACATGGACCCGTAGTCCAGGGATGAACTACTCACGCATCACACCGGAGGCAGGCATGGTGATGAAGAAGGCTTCTAGGGTGATCTCTCCCCTCCGGCAGGGTGCCGGGAAGAGCTTCAGATCCCTCCTGATCTAGGGATGGAGATGACGGCGGCTAGAGATGCTTTCATGGAATTTTGATCGGGTACTTAGGGTTTTTATATCGGAGGCTTCTTATAGGCGAAAGGGGAGGCCGAGGGGGTGCCCGAGGCGGCTGCACCACCCCAGGTGTGGGTCAGGCCTTGCCGCGTGGCCAGGTGGTGTGGCTGGCCCCTGGCCCCTCTCCGTCTCGTCTTCTGGCTCCGTGTTCCCCTCAGTGAAATATTGACTTTGGCTTTTGTCCCGTCCAATTCCGAGAATATTCATTTTCTGACTTTTCTGGAACCAAAAACAATAGAAAACAGGCAACTAGAACTGTGGCATCTTGTTAATAGGTTAGTCCAAGAAAGTGTATAAAAATACTCCAAAGTGTGGACAAAACATAAGAAAGTAGATATAAAACAAACATGGAACATCAAAAATTATAGATACGTTTGCAACGTATCATCTGCCGCAGAGCGATATCCAGAGAGAGAGAGAGAGAGAGACAGAGAGAGTGACGAGGTTTAACTCGCCAATGTCCATTGTTATGGACTTGGGTTTTGGAGAAGGAGGGAGCGCTGGAGGCACAAGTTTTACCCAGGTTCAAGCCTCGTAGAGGTCCCTACTCCTGCTTGTCTGCTCTTGGAATTAACAAAGGAATCGAAGATTATAGGGGTGCGCAGATGCAATCTGGCGAGAGTTGTGGAAACTAGGTTTACCCGTGTCTCCTCCTCGCTGCCCCTCCTAGCCTTTATATAGATAGGATAGGTCTCGGATAGCAGATCGAGTCGGTTACAGATTAGGGTTTTCCCTTTTGAACTTTCTATCTTAAGCTTCTTCTTGTCTCGCAAGCAATTGAGAGTCCGTGGGCCACTCGAATTCTACATTGGGCCTTGGCAACGCCATGGACTTCCGCCGTATCTAGACCATATATACCAAACGTGAGTACATGTAGGGTATACCCATGTTAGTAGCCCCCGAGTGTCCAGTGGAATCATAGATTCAACTAGGGACTTTATTAAGTCTTTCGAGTGCATGACCGAGTGTATTTTCGAGTGTTCAGTTTGTGTCATAGGGATTGTTGATATACGTGCCTGATTTATCCAATGTATCGGTATCAGTTAACTGCCTTAGGGAAAAACAATGCAATCTACTCAAACTCGAGTCCCCGAACTCGAATTCGGAAAAGTGCCGGCGTAATTCGACTCAGGCCGCAGAGGTCTTACAGGAGTCGAATTCTAGTGTATAACGGTAAGCACTCGACGCGTCCGTCAAGGCATGTTCATCGTACCTACAGGCACGAATATGTTTCTGGTAGTGCGCAGCAAATGCGTTGCCAGGCCTTATTCAGGTCTGATCTTCACGCTATAAGCACGGCATCCAAAAAATTTATCATCGCGGAGATGATTCAGGTGGCCCAGGAGACGTAATCTCTTTGTAGGGAAAATGTGAAGCGCAGTCACCATAGAATTCGAGTGTGGATGTTATCAACACACAGTACGATCACTACAAGGAATCTGGCTATATATAACCCTCCATTTTCATCACAGAATCGTCATAGTAGTCTGTTTATGACGATTTTATGACGATTTTGAGATCGTCGAAAGCTGGGCGTCGCAAAATGAACTATAACGACGTTTTTGATAAAATCGTCATAACCGTCTATGACGATATTGAATCGTCATAAAGTCTATGACGATCCAATATCGTCATGGGCCATCTAGTCTGGCCAAGTCAGATCTTACGTGGCCGATCCTACGTGGCAAAATTGTGACGAAATTAAATCGTCTTAAATCAAAATCAGCCCAGTCCATTTCTAGGTTCCACATGGGCTCGGCCCAACTATTCTAGATTGTTTTTCATACTATTCTGGATTGGTTTTCATACCAAATCTGGTCAGCTACATGGGCCAAGCCCAACATTCTGGCATATTTATTTCTTTTGCATGGGCCTTTTATATGAATAGATTCTTACTTTTGGCCTTCTTATTTTGGGCTGGTCCCACCAGTAACATGGGTCCCAGTTAATCCCACTTATTACTGTCTGTTTTCTCATGTTTTCACAGTAATTAAACAGATAATAATTTAACCAAGACCAACATAATATACAAAATTAATTTGATTCAAACATGTCACATTTACGAATAATATTTCTGATAACATCAGAACATTACAATCAAACACAGCTCACATCAGGTGGAGCAACCAAAATACAATCAAACTTTCAAACAGTACACAAGCTAGCTATTTTTGATATTTTAGAACTTCTTCACACTTCCACTTTGTCTAACTTATTCAGCATTGGCACCAACGACCTATAAAACATCACATTCATCCAAAAAAATAAGGACTGAGTTCATATAACTGGATATATTGATAGAAGGCGATACAAAATGTGCTTATGTATGAACAAAAAAGTATAACATAAGTGAGAGGCCATAGCATGTGCAAAACAAACTTAACGAATGCAGGCATATCCATAGGCAACACATGATGCATGCATCAAGCATAAGGCCCATATATGTTTCAGAAAGACCAATGCAGAGAGAATCTGATCAAGTACACATTAGAAAACTAGTGTTGGAATTATGCCCTAGAGGCAATAATAAAGATGTTATTATTATAATTCTTGTTCATGATAAAGTTTATATTCCATGCTAGAATTGTATTAAGCGGAAACTTTAATACTTGTGTGGTTTGTGAACAACACCGTGTCCCTAGTACGCCTCTATGGACTAGCTCATTGATCAATGATGGTTAAGGTTTCCTAACCATAGACATGAGTTGTCAATTGATAATGAGATCATATCATTGGGAGAATGATATGGTGGACAGACCCAAACTAAGCAAAGCTATTAGATCGTTTCATCGTGTTCGTCTTTGCGAAGCTTTTCTCATGTCAAATATTGTATTCCTTAGACCATGAGATAATACAACTCCCTGGTATCGGAAGAAAGCTTTGAGGTCATCAAACGTCATCTTATGAGAGGGTGATCATAAAGGTGTCTCTCAGGTGATCGGAAAGTATCTGTTGGGTTGTATGTATCGAGATGGGATTTGTCCCTCCCAAGTCGGAGACATATGCTTCGGGCCCACTCGGTAATTGATATCAACACCGCTTGCAAGCATGTGGTTAAGGAGTTAATCACAAAGTGATATCGGATTACGGAACGAGTAAAGTACTTGCTGTGAACGAGATTGAACTAGGTATGACGATACCGACGATCGAATCTCGGGCAAGTAAAATATCGCGAGACGGCAGGGAATATATATATGGGATTGATTGAATCCTGGCATCGTGGTTCATCCGATATGATCATCGATGAATATGTGGAGTCAATATGGGTGCCTGCACCGCTGTTGATTATTGATAGAAGATCATGTACGCATATTCTCGAACCCGCAGGTCACACACTTAACGTGTCTCGACGCTAGGATAGATTGGATAATTGGTTTATGAATTTTTGTTCGAGTCTCGGATGGGATCCGGGATATCACGAGAGGTTCGAATGGTCCGAGAATAAGATTCATATAAGGCGGTGCAGTTTTGGAGTTCGAATAGTTCCGTTAATCGGTATTGTACCGGAAGCTTCTAGAACCTTCGAAGGGGACCAACATGGCCCCACCTTCCGGGAGGGGCATGGGCCTATGAGGGAGTGTCCTGGTCCGATTGGGCCAGGGGCACAAGGCCCCATAGGGTCCAGCGACCCTAGATAAGTTTAAATCGTTTAAACTAGAGATAAGATAGGGTTTCTAGAAGGGAGAGTTTAAATCGTTTAAACTAGAGATAGGCTTGGAGGATGGGCAGGGCTGGCACCCCCTCTATATATAGAGGGCTGGTGCGCCTCCCCACACACACCTTCCTCCAAACCCTAGTTGCCTGCCGCCCTCTCTCCTCCCGACTGTTTGTGGGCGAAGCCTCACGCAGAAATTCTCCACCATATACCACGCCGTCGTTGTAGATCCAATCCATCTCTCCACCATACTTGCTGGTCCGAGGAAGGAGGAGACGCCGAGGTGCTGCACGTGTGCATCTCACGGAGGCACCGCCACTTGTGGTGCTAGATCGGATCGGATCGCGAGGAGGAGAAGCGTACGACTACATCACCCACGTTCCGATTTAACGTTCAGCGTAATCTTCAAGGGTATGAAGATCTAATCCAATCTCTCGTTGTTTGCATCTCCTAGATTAGATCTTGGCTTTCCTCCGCTCGCTCAGAAAATTTTGATTTACTATGCTGCGAAACCCTTCAGTGGTATCAGAGCTAGATCTATGCGTAGATGTGATTCACGAGTAGAACGCAACATGGTTGTTGCGGGCGTTGATGTTTTCTGTTGCAAGCCTCTTGTTTGTGTTCTTCTTATTACGCGGGATAGTGAGATTGAAGCGGTCCAGGCCAACCTTACGCTGACGCCGTCATGAGACCGCTCCACACTTGACGTGTGGCTTGTACCACACATGCGGTGGTGGATGCCGATTTCTCTCACTATAGTTGTCATGGGATTAACACCGAGTTTGGCAACCATAATATCACCGTTGTGGCTTTCCGTAGGTAAGAATCGTTCTTAGCATCTACTCCCATAAGCCACGTAAAACATGCAACAACAAAGTAGAGGCGTCTAACTTGTTTTTGCAGGGAGTGTTTTATGTGATATGGTATGGCCCAAGATGTGATGTGTATATTGTATGCGATGATCATGTTTTGTAATGTTTCACGACTTGCATGTCGATGAGTTCACAACGGCAGGAGCCATATGGTTGTCTTTATAATTGTGTATGACCTGCGAGTCAACTTCTTATACGCCATGTAATAGCTTTACTTTATCGCTAAGTAGTTAGCAATAGTTGTAGTTGCTATTCGTGGTGGAGGCAATCATGGTGGAGTGATGGAGATCATGCTTAACGCACAAGATGGAGATCATTGCGCGAAGATTGGCTATACCATGTCACATAAAGTTATATGCATGTGATGTTTATCCTTTTATGTATCTTATTATGCTTAGATCGCGACGGTAGCATTATAAGATGATTCCTCACTTAAAGATCAAGATAAAACTGTGTTCTCCCCAAGTATGCACCGCTATGAAAGTTCGTCGTGTCCAAGCATCACGTGATGATCGGGTGTTATAGACTCTACGCCACATACAACGGGTGCAAGCCAGCTTTACACGCGAAATACTTGGGTCTAACTTGACGAGCCTAGCATGTATGCATACATGGCCTCGGAACACAAGAACCGAAAGGTTAAGCATGAGTCATATGAATGATATGATCGACACTTCGTTGTCCACCATTGAAACCACATCTCTTTTCGTGATGATCGGATTAGGTGTGGTGAATTTGGATCGTGTTCACTAAACAACTTGAGGGATGTTGAATTTAGTGGGAGTTCATCTAGTAATTTGATTAAGTTGAACTATTTATCATGAACATAGTCTAAATTGTACTTGCAAATACTATAGATCACATGGCCAAGTCCAACTTCAACTTCAACGTTTTTGCTGAGAAACAAAAGCTTAGAAACAATGGGTCTAACTTCACCAACTGGTTCCGCAATCTAAGAATCATTCTGTCTGGTGGACAAAAGGACTATGTCCTTGGGAAAGCATTAGGTGACCCCTCAAGAATCGCGCCGTGATGAGAAAGCTGTCTATCATCGCAAGAAAGATGATTATGGTGTGATTAAGAGCACCATGTTGTTTGCTATGGAACCGAACTTCAAAATCGTTTTGAAAACTATCCGGGCCCTTTGAGATTCTCGAGGAGCTGAAAACCATGTTTCGCACTCAGCCCGCTCGAGAGATATGAGATCTCAGAAGTTCTTTAATCGCAAGATGGAGGAAGGGAGTTCCGTTAGTGAGCACGCCATAAAGATGTCGGCCACACTCAACGCCTTGAGCAATCGGATCAAGAAGATTCCAGAGGAGCTCAAGATTGACAGGGTTCTGCAATCACTCCTCCCAGCTACAAAAGTTTTGTAGTGACTCATAATCGAGATTGGTTCCACTGACACGATCACCGAGCTCTTCGCAAAGTGAAGGCTGCGGAGGTGGACATCAAAAGGATAATCATGTGTTGATGGTCAACAAGCCCTCCTTTAAGAAAGGTAAGGTGCAAAGAAGCCCTTCAAGAAAGGAGGCTGAAACGCTGCGTTGCCCTGAGAAGAAGCTCAAGTCTGACCTGCCGTAAACCGAAAGTGCTTCTATTGCAAGGACAAGGGTCCTTTGGAAGCGCAATCGTTCAAGTACTTAGCGGACAAGAAGGTGGCACCATCAAAGGTATATTTGATATACATGTTATTGATGTTTTCCTTACTAGCCCTCGTTGTAGTGCCCGGGTATTTGATACTGGTTCGGTTGCTAATATTTGTAACTCAAACAGAGCTACTTAAATAGGCGGCTTGCGAGGGATGAGGTGACGATGCGCTGGCGTTAACGGATCAAGAGTTGATGTGATGGCCAAGACGCCTCTCCTTAGTTTTACCTTCGGATTAGTTTTAAACCTTAATAAATGTTATTATGTGCCTGCGTTGAGCATGAACATTATTTCTGGATCGTGTTTATTGCAAGACGGTTATTCATTTAAATCGGAGAATAATGGTTGTTCTATTTATATGAGTAACATCTTTTATGGTCATGCACCTCTTGTGAATGGTTTATTTCTTCTAAATCTCGAAAGGGATGAAACACACATCCATAACATTGAGGCTAAGAGATGCAAAGTAGATAGTGATAATACTACTTATTTGTGGCAATCCGCTGCTCAGGTCATATTGGTGTAAAGCGCATGAAGAAACTCCATTCGATGGACTTTTGGAGTCTCTTGATTTTGAATCATTTGACACATAACCATGCCTCATGGGCAAGATGATCAAAACCTCGTTCTCCGTATGATGGAGCGCAACGGACTTGTTGGAAATCATACATACCGATGTATGCGGACCGATGAGTGTTTCGACGCGCGGTGGATATCGCTATTTTCTCACTTTTACCGATGACTTAAGTAGATATGGGTATATCTATTTAATGAAACATAAATCTGAAACATTTGAAAAGTTCAAAGAATTTCAGAATGAAGTGGAGAACCATCGTAACAGAAAGATTAAGTTTCTACGATCCGATCGTGGGGGCGAATATTTAAGTTATGATTTTCTCACGCATCTCAAAGCAAGTGGAATCGTTTCACAACTCACGCCACCCGGAACACCACAGCGCAATGGTGTGTCTGAACACCGGAATCGAACCCTATTAGATATGGTCCGATCGATGATGTCTCTTACTGATTTGCCGTTATCATTTTGGGGTTATGCATTAGAAACCGTTGCATTCACTTTAAATAGGGCTCCATCTAAATCCGTTGAGACGACACCGTATGAACTATGGTTTGGTGCTAAACATAAGTTGTCGTTTCTTAAAGTTTGGGGATGCGAAGCTTACGTCAAGAAGTTGATGCCCGACAAGCTCGAACCCAAAGCGGAGAAATGTGTCTTCATAGGATACCCTAAGGAAACTATTGGGTATACCTTCTATCACAGAATCAAGGCAAAGTGTTTGTCAGAAGAACGGTTCCTTTCTTGAGAAGGAGTTTCTCGAAAAGAAGTGAGTGGGAGGAAAGTAGAGCTAGACGAGGTTGTTGAACCTTCTCTTGAATTGGAGAGTAGCGCAGACCTGAAATTGTTCCAAAGGCCATCGCCAACAATAGAGGAAGCTAATGACAAGGATCATGAAGCTTGACCGGACGCTCTTGACGTCGCAGTCGACAAGGTCGCGTGCCCCTCCCGAGTGGTACGGCAACCTGTCTTGACTGTCTTGTTACTAGAAGACAAATAACTCACGAACTATGAGGAAGCGATGATGAGCCCAGACCGAGAAATGGCTAGAAGCCATGAACCGAATTGGGATCCATGAGTGAAAACCAAGTATGGACTTTGGTGGACCCTCCTAGCGACCGAAAGGCCGTTGAGTGCAAATGGATCTTCAAGAAGAAAACGGACACGGATGGTAATGTTACCGTCTATAAAGCACGGCTTGTTGCGAAAGGTTTTCGACAAGTTCAAGGTGTTGACTACGATGAGACTTTCTCTCCGTAGCGATGTTTAAGTCCATTCGGATTTTATTAGCAATTGATCGCTTTCATGATTATGAAATATGGCAAATGGATGTCAAGATCGCTTTCCTCAATGGCAACATTGATGAAGAGTTGTATATGATGCAACCCAAAGGTTTTGTCGATCCTAAGGATCTTGATAAAGTATGCAAACTTCAGCGTTCCATTTATGGATCAAGCAAGCATCTCGGAGTTGGAACCTTCGCTTTTGATCAAGTGATCAAGAGCTTTGGATTTGTTCCAAATTGCTCTAAGCTTGCATCTACAAGAAAGTGAGTGGGAGCTCGGTGAAGTTTCGGTACTATATGTGGATGACATATTGATTATTGGAAATGACATCAACATGCTTAACGATGTGAAGAGTTATTTGAACAAGTGTTTTCAATGAAAGACCTAGGTGAAGCTGCTTATATATTGGGCATCAAGATCTATAGAGATAGACAAAGACGCTCGATAGCTTTAAGCGAGTACATACCTAGACAAAGTTCAAAAGGTTCAGAATGGATAAGGCATTGAAAGGTTCGTGCCTATGTTGTCGTGGAAGATATTGAGCAAGTCTCGTGTCCAGCTACGGTAAATGATAGGGAAGCTATGAGCAAAGTGCCTTATGCCTCGCCATAGGTTCCATCATGTATGCCATGTTGTGTACTAGACCGGATGTGTCCAATGCTCTTAGTTTGACGAGCGATATCAAAGTGATCCAGTGGAACCTTTGGACAGCCGTGAAGAACATCCTAAGGTACCTAAATAGGACTAAAGAAATTTTCTTAGTCTATGGGGTGATGAACAGCTCGTCAAAAGGTTACGTCGATGCTAGTTTCGACATCGACAAGGATGATTGTAAATCTCGAATAGGATACGTGTATATTTTGAATGGAGGAGCGTGAGTCGGAGAAGCTGCAAGCAAAGCGTGATCGCGGATCTACATGAGAAGCGGAATACATGGCTGCCGCAGAAGCGTCAAGTGAAGGAGTTTGGATCAGAACTTCATCATTGAGCTTGAGTGGTTCCAAGTGCATTGGACCCACCGGAGATATTGTGTGACAACACCGGCGCCATAGCACTCGCTAAGGAACCAAGATATCATCCAAAGACCAAGCATATCAACTGAAGTTTCATATAATCCGAGATTATATAGCGATGGAGATCTGAAGATCAGCAAAGTACATACAGATCTGAATGTCGCAGATCCATTGACTAAACCTCTTCCACGTGTAAAACATGATCAGCACCTCGATTGCCATGGGTGTGAGATTGTTGCCAAATGTAAACTAGATTATTGACTCTAGTGCAAGTGGGAGACTGTTGGAATTATGCCCTAGAGGCAATAATAAAGATGCTATTATTATAATTCTTGTTCATGATAAAGTTTATATTCCATGCTAGAATTGTATTAAGCGGAAACTTTAATACTTGTGTGGTTTGTGAACAACACCGTGTCCCTAGTACGCCTCTATGGACTAGCTCATTGATCAATGATGGTTAAGGTTTCCTAACCATAGACATGAGTTGTCAATTGATAATGAGATCATATCATTGGGAGAATGATATGGTGGATGACCAAACTAAGCAAAGCTATTAGATCGTTTCATCGTGTTCGTCTTTGAAGCTTTTCTCATGTCAAATATTGTATTCCTTAGACCATGAGATAATACAACTCCTGGTATCGGAAGAAAGCTTTGAGGTCATCAAACGTCATCCTATGAGAGGGTGATCATAAAGGTGTCTCTCGTGATCGGAAAGTATCATTGGGTTGTATGTATCGAGATGGGATTTGTCCTCCCAAGTCGGAGACATATGCTTGCCCACTCGTAATCGATATCAACACCGCTTGCAAGCATGTGGTTAAGGAGTTAATCACAAAGTGATATCGGATTACGGAACGAGTAAAGTACTTTGCCGTGAGCGAGATTGAACTAGGTATGACGATACCGACGATCGAATCTCGCAAGTAAAATATCGTGAGACGAAGGGAATATATATATGGGATTGATTGAATCGGCATCGTGGTTCATCCGATATGATCATCGATGAATGTGTGGGAGTCAATATGGGTGCCCAGACCCTGTTGATTATTGATAGAAGATCATATGCGCATATTCTCGAACCCGCGAGGTCACACACTTAACGTGTCTCGGCGCTAGGATAGATTGGATAATTGGTTTATGAATTTTTGTTGAGTCTCGGATGGGATTCGGGATATCACGAGAGGTTCGGAATGGTCGGAGAATAAGATTCATATAAGGCGGTGCAGTTTTGGAGTTGAATAGTTCGGGTTAATCGGTATTGTCTGGAAGCTTCTAGAACCTTCGGAAGGGACCAACGTGGCCCCACCTTCCGGGAGGGGGCATGGGCCTATGAGGGAATGTCCTGGCCGCATTGGGCCAGAGGCACAAGGCCCCGTAGGGCCCAGCCGATCCTAGATAAGTTTAAATCGTTTAAACTAGAGATAAGATAGGGTGTCTAGAAGGGAGAGTTTAAATCGTTTAAACTAGAGATAGGCTTGGAGGATGGGCAGGGCTGGCGCACCCCCTCTATATATAGAGGGCTGGTGCCCCTCCCCACACACCTTCCTCCAAACCCTAGTTGCCCTGCGCCCTCCTCTCTCCCTCCCATTTGTTTGTGGTGAAGCCCTGCTGCAGAAATTCTCCACCATATACACCACGCCGTCGTGTTGTAGATCCAATCCATCTCTCCACCATACTTGCTGGTCCGAGGAAGGAGGAGACGTCGAGGTGCTACACGTGTGCATCTCACGGAGGCACCGCCACTTGTGGTGCTAGATCGGATCGGATCGCGAGGAGGAGAAGCGAGTACGACTACATCACCCACGTTAAACGAGCGTTCATTGGCGAATCTTCAAGGGTATGAAGATCTAATCCAATCTCTCTCGTTGTTTGCATCTCCTAGATTAGATCTTGGCTTTCCCTCTGTTCGCTTCCGTAGAAAAATTTGATTTACTATGCTGCGAAACCCTTCAACTAGGTATAGATTATTACTATGAATAACAAGCAATTTGGAAGGTATAGATTATTACAGAATCTGAAATTTCTTGATTCAGTTTCTTTAATGCACCAGGTACAAAATGTGCATAAGACAGAAGGCAGGGAAAGGTGCACATGTATTATAGCATGATTGCAGGGAAGGATGCAGGGCATCGAACTTAGTAAAAGCAACCAATGCATCAAACATGTATATACAAGAATGCATACCGAGTTGTGGCAGCACTAACATGCTAATAAGAGAGGAGGGATTGAAGTGGCAGTTGACTCACAGTTTCCAGGCATCGGTGGACAAGATAGAGAGTATGATGTAGAGCTTGTGGTAGATGTTGAACACTCTCTGAAATTCATTGAAGACGGTCTTGAGCTGCAGACCGAGCATGTGTTGGGGGAGAGCAGCGCAATAACCATAACATCTTCTTTCTTGCACGGCCTGATGTAATCAACTGAAAATACAAGGCATAAAAGCTCAAAGATATGATCAACTTAAAGCAAACCTAATAAGCAGCAACATAATTTATTCTCTCATGAACACTAAGTAGAGACAACAAATGTGATACATAGATAAATTTAGAGCTGAATGTCACTACTACCAACTTATTAATTTCGCACAGAACAACTCTAGCAAAATATAAGGGTCAGTACCTTAAAACTTTGAGATGTAACAACCAGGATTCATGCTACAATGTTGACCTACCTATCATATAGCTACAGGACCGCACAATCAGTTTTTGATCTAACCAAGCACATGATTCATATTTATTCCTAACAATGGTCTTAGTGGAAATCCCCCACTTTCTTTCACGGCTCCACACTTCCAACTTTTTTAGGCCTGGAGCTCCTGTAAAAGAGGAAGCACCACATTTTCAATCTCTATGAAGGGAACACTCAACCTGGTAAATCACTTATAAAAACATACTACCAGTATTCTACAAGCATCTACTTTCCCTAAAACAGATGGAATCAAATAGTGAAATAAGCACCATTTATTGTGAAAGGCAATGTCATATGCAAAACCATAGAAGATCAAGTAGTTCAGATGCATCATGTTCAGGTTTGTGAACTAAATATGAAAAGCCACACTAAGCCGCAGAGCACAACCAAAAGCTCCAGTCATCCTGACCAAACAAAAGTACATGAGGATGTTGAGCGGGAGTACCTTAGTGTTTAAGTCAGCGGTGAACTTGCACATGTAGTCAGTGGCGGCGAGGTTCCTACGCTCTTGCGGCGCCCTTGCAGCTGAAGATGGACGGCAACATCTTGGTCCTTGTTCTCCACGTACTCGTGCAAGAACTCCGCGAGCTCGGCATCCACCTCACTTTCCTGCAGAAACGCCAGGCGAAGCATATGAACCCCAGACGCCTTTCGGCGGCGACCTCGACGATGAGGCTGAGGTGGAGGCGCGACCCTTGCTCGAGCGCCTCGACCCGCTGGAAGAGGGACGTGTCAGGGCCCAGCTCCGTGGCGCCGTCGAACAGGGTGGCGTCGATATTGATCTCCTCGGTCCCGCGGTGGGATGCGCGGAGGCGCACCCACTGCTCCCCTGGGCGGTCCTCCACGGCGAAGGACTTGAAGCCGGTCGGCGGCTGCGAGAGGGCGGAGGGCGAATGAGGTGGGGGATCATCGCGTAGTGCGGAGTGGAGGGAGGAGTGAGGGGGGAGGGGTGGGGTGGTACCCGGTTGGGAGGGCGGCGGTCGGAGATGTAGGAGATCTCGGAGCGCAGGAGATGGAGGAGGCGTTCGTCGAATGGGGAGCGCAGGGTCGAATGGGGATCTTGGTCCATGGCAGCCACGAGATCTTGGAGGGGGACACCGTGGACTTGGCTGTGGCAGGGGAGGACGGGATGGAGATCGCGATCTAGAAGATGAGCAAAGTGGCGGCGGGGTGGTGGGAGGGAGGTAGGTCGGGGTAGTTAGGGTTAGGGCTGGGACACAGAGCACAGGAACCACACGTGGGGATTTTTCTTTTACCTTTTTTTTAAAATGGTTATAGGTGCGGTGCTTTTCTGGTAGTTGGATCATCTCGTGGACGTCTCAGATCGGTTTCCTGGGGCCGATCCGTGGGTAGGCAAGTCCTCCCTCCTGATTGGCTGAATATGGGTGTTTATTTTATGAGTGCAAAAACAGTTTGTTTTGTTAAATATCTACCAAATGAATTTTTCAAAATTCTACCAACTTATTTTAAAAAAAATACTAGACCACCTTACATGGACAATGTCCCAACCGGGGTATCTCAAACCTTTCCGTTCACACCTGGCGAAAAAGACAAATTCCTGCCGAATCGGTAGGAAGTGGGTCCGGTTTGAACTACAGGTACATTATTTGATGCCTATTATTTTTTGGAAAAATGATTTTTAGACCCATAATATGTTGTTTCTTTAGAGATCCAATGCAAGTTTAGCGAGGCTCAGCCACGAGCTAAGAATCTTTATACCCGTCGTTTTGATCATAGTTTGAAACGGGCATAAAAAATTAAAAAACTGTTAGATCCATGCAAATCCTTCGCGTGACGTCTTATTATGTGACACAGTTGCAATGAAAAATACCAATCCTGGTATATTGTAAGTGTCTCGAAAAAACCTTCTCAGAAATGACCTATCATGTTCGAGGTTTCATGGCTTTCGGGCTAAACGACCAATGTTATGGCCAGGATCACGACATAGTTTGTGCTAATGTGCACATATTGTGCACACATATGTATCATGGGATGGCGAACAATGTTGCAGGAGAAAGTTTTCCATTTCGACGCACGGAAAATCCATTTTCCATTTTCCGAGCGCAAAAAACGGGGCGTTTTATGAAGCAACCACCAAATGAAAGTTTTAGAATGGTACCGCCATATTTTGTAAAAATACTAGACCACCTTACATGGACAATGTCCCAACCGGGGTATTTCAAACCTTTCCGTACACCCCTGGCAAAAAAGACAAATTCCTGCCGAATCGGTAGGAAGTGGTTCCGGTTTGAACTACAGGTACATGATCCGATGCCCATTATTTTTTGAAAAAATTTGTTTTAGACTCGCAATATGATATTTCTTTAGAGATCCAATGCAAGTTTAGCGAGGCTCGGCCCTGAGCTAAGAACCTTCATGCCCGCCGTTTTGACCATAGTTTGAAACGGGCATAAAAAAATAAAAAACGGTCCGATCAATGCAAATCCTTCGCGTGGTGTCTTATTATGTGATATAATTGCAAGGAAAAATACCAAACTTGGTAAATTGAGTATGTCTCAAAAAACCCTTCACAAAATGACCTATCATGTTCGAGGTTTCGTGGCTTTCGGGTCAAACGACCAATGTTATGGCTAGAATCAGGGCATAGTTTGTGATAATGTGCCCATATTGTGCACACATATTATCATGGCATGGAGAACAATGTTGAAGGAGGAAGTTTTCCTTTTCGACGCACGGAAAAACCATTTTCTATTTTCCGAGCGCAAAAAACGGGGCGTTTTGTGAACCAACCACCAAATGACAGTTTTAGAATGTTACCGCCACATTTTGTAAAAATACTAGACCACCTTACATGGACAATGTCCCAACCGGGGTATCTCAAACCTTTCCGTACACCCCTGTCGAAAAAGACAAATTCCTGCCGAATCGGTAGGAAGTGGTTCCGGTTTGAACTACAGGTACATGATCCGATGCCCATTATTTTTTGTGTGTTTTAGACTCGCAATATGATATTTCTTTAGAGATCCAATGCAAGTTTAGCGAGGCTCGGCCCTGAGCTAAGAACCTTCAAAACCCTAGTTTCAAAATCATATTTTGAATTATGATATTGTCCCTACTATGGACTAATATGGGATTAGTAGATCCACAATTTAAAGTAATCATACTATTCATAATTAACATCCTAGTATGATCTAATAATATTTATAAAAATTTAGAGACAAAAATCAATTATTTTGGAGTTATTATAGAAAGATACACAATAATTATGAAAAAAACAAAAACAAAAAAAACCTAACCGGACCTAATCTACTGCGCTCAAGGTCAAAGGCCGCCCAAATATACCTTCCCAATGAGGCCCATTAGGAGAAACCTGGCCTCTAGGCCCAGTTTCGATCGCGACTTATAGTTAAATTGGCGGAGCGCGGTTATGGGACAAGTAAGGTGTGTTGGTCTAGTGGTTAGATGCCTTCTATTTCTAGGGAGGTCTGTGGTTTGAGTCCCCTTGCAGCCCATTTTTTGCATATTTTTCTTGATGCGCACGTGAGGTCAATTAGTGGGGTTTGCATACATGGAACCAAATATTGACACATAGGTATGCCACATATGAAAAAACTAACACATAGACATGCCACATAGATGAAAATGCTGTGGAAAATTATTTTGAGGGTCATATTATTAATCCTTGTATTTTTATAAGAAGAAAACATATATCATTTGTTATTTTTGGAATTAGAAAATAAAAGATATGAATTATCTTACTTAAAACCTTTTTATTCATTTTACGTACAAAATGACAGAAAATTACACCATTTGTCTCTATACCAGATCTTAAAAGCCCAATGGTCCGTTGGCACAGTCCGTTTGAAAATTCTAAAAAGGAAAAAAATGCGGAGCAGAAAAAGCGAATTCTCGATACGTAGAAGCCCAGGCCCAATAGTCCAGCATAATTTAGCTAAATAGTTCGCGCGACTTATTGTAGACATGACTACGGTGTTTCCCTGGTGGTTGCTATCTCATTGAACATGGAGTAGGGTGCGGGTTCGATTCACCGCGGCGACGTTTTTTGCCAATCTTTTTCATGGACGCGCGCATATAGTACGCTACGGAAAAAAAGACTCACACGTGGACAATGCATATTTCTATGCCACATAGCTAATAACTGACACGCTGACATGCCACATAAACGAAAATTGCCGACATGGACGCCTACTTATTTCAATTTTCTTATTTTAGACATTATAACCAATTTAAATCGTCGTAATCAGCTGCAAATTGATTCACCGCGGCGACGTTTTTTGCCAATCTTTTTCATGGACGCGCGCATATAGTACGCTACGGAAAAAAAGACTCACACGTGGACAATGCATATTTCTATGCCACATAGCTAATAACTGACACGCTGACATGCCACATAAACGAAAATTGCCGACATGGACGCCTACTTATTTCAATTTTCTTATTTTAGACATTATAACCAATTTAAATCGTCGTAATCAGCTGCAAATTAAGTCATAGACTATGTCTGTTATATTATGACGATTTTGGCTAGTACAATTATGACGTTTTTGGGTCAAATCGTCTTAATTTTTCAGGGCTTTGAACCATTCGGATGGCTTAAGACCATTTGGTGCAAAATCGTCATAGATCTATGATGATTTTGTTCAGGATCATTATCAGAAGGTCATAGTATGCCATATTTGTTGTAGTGGATGTACGAATAATCATAGGGTGCGCGACCAGTGCTCCCTATGGGAGTTGTCCCGAATGCCTGGTTGAGTCGAAGACTCAAGCAGGGACTAAAAGACCTTTTGCGACTATTGTCGTCTTTCGCTGCTTGTTTTAGTCGGATTTGCTTCCAGCGCTCCCTATGGGAGTTACCCATAGTCCTCAATCGAATCGTAGATTCGAGTGGTGGGTATATCTTGAGTGTTCATATACTTGTATGAATATAATCGTAGGGTGCGCGACCAGCGCTCCCTATGGGAGTAGCCCCCGAGTCTTCGGTTGAGTCGAAGACTCGAGCAAGGACTAAAGTAGTCAAAATCTTCTACTGCTGAAAATCAATGACGTCAGTGCTGACGATGTGATGACCTCGGTTGCTCGCGTGAGCGGCTTTGACGGGACATGTTGAGCGGTGGGTCCTATTTTCTGACTTCGATTTGACCGGGCGTGCGTAATCTTCTGTTTTAACTGCGTCTTCTTGATTTCCGCGTGTAATGGGAATAGTGGGGGGACAGTTCATGCTTCAGCCTCGCCACGTGTCGATAGCGATGTGCGCCATGCATGTAGTAGTGTTTCTGCTGGCCGTTGGATGGTTTTGTGCGAGGAGGTTAAGTAGCAGCACAACTGCGGTACTTTCCCCATATGTCTTCTTTGTTCTTGCCTCCATCGCCATTGCTGCTGCTCTCTGCTTCCATGCGCACTTTCTCATTGCAGCGTTGGACCAGCTCCGTATCTTCCCCAGCTACTTCCTCCATTCTCACCGCCATCAGAAGATGGGCAAGAAGAAGGGAGGCACCACTGCCGGGTCTGCCGCCGCCATTGCCGCCACCAAGAAGAAGGGTGGCTCCACAACTGTGGGCACCAGCGCCGCCAGCGCTGGGAAGAATAAGGGTGCGGGCACCCGAGTCACCAACGGCGCTTGGCTTGCGTCCATCATCAAGCCCACCAAGCTGCATCTTCATCGTCGAGATGGAGTTCTTCCCTCCGTGGAAGACGACTCGCGAGTGCCCGGCGAGGAGGTAATCCCATGTCCTCCTCGTGGTTTCTGGGTGATGTTCCTTGCGTTCATCATCCGAGGTCTTTCTTTGCCCCTGCATCCGTTCTTAGGGGCCTCCTTTGCTTCTACAGGCTCCAGCTGCATCAGCTATCCCCAAATTCTATTCTCCACATCTCCTGCTTCATTACTCTTTGCGAGTGCTGGCTCGGAGTCGAGCCGCACTTTGGCCTCTTTAAGAGGCTTTTTAAGCTCAAAAGCCAGTTGGCGTCCGGTTCGATAGTCTACGACGTAGGAGGCTGTGGAATCCATGTCGACTCTTCCGCCACTTACTTCGATATCAAGCTCACTGCGTCTGTCCAAGGGTGGAGAGGCAAGTGGTTCTACATCTGCGACCAGAAGGCTGACAGAGAGCACTACGGACTCGCGCCTTCGATCCCGCGACGCCGTGCAAGAGGAGGCGTTCTTGGAAGAATATCGTGATGCCTGGCGAGTCCGAGGAAATGGAGGTGCTGTATAAGCGCGTATGCGACCTCGAGAGTCGCATAGGCAAAGAAGAGGGAGGCGCTGCCCTCATTCGCACATGGTTGCACCGTTGTGTCCAGCCTCTGCAGGCCAGAGTCCACCCTATGTTCTGCTGGGCTGGTGCGAACGATGCCACTTGCGTATCTTCCGATGGCATTTATGCGGGTGAGGTTGATAACAGGGTGCGACTGGTGACCAAATACACCACCAAGGAGGTTCTCCCAGGCGAGCCAGTCGTGCCTCCTTTCGACGCCTCAAACCCTCCTCCTGAGGTAGAATTGTATGACGAAGTAGCTTTCGTTTTCGGTTGCCTTTTGCAATGCTATGATATATAATATCGTATCTTCTGAATGTAGGACTAGTAGGTGTCTCCCAATGTGCCCCTCGTCCTGAAGGGGTTATCCCTCGTGAGGTGGATGAGGAGGACGAGTTGGAGTCGACCATCCCAATCGAAGAGGAGGAGGGAGCCCCCGAGTCCAGCGACTTGGACACTCGCAAGCTTTCCCGCAGCAAGGATTCAGATGCCTTGTCGCCGACGATGCCAGAAGGCCCTTCTGTTGTTGCAGAGGAGCCAATCCCCGCCGTTCCTGTGCGCTCCATGGCTCCTCCTGCCAGGAAGAAGCTGTGACTGCCAAAGGAGTCGGAGGAGTCGGAGGAGCAATCCTTCAACCTTGATAGATTTGACTGATGAGTTCGCGACTTTGCCTTGGTTTCTTTCTTGGAGTTGCGTTTCCTGAGGTTTTTGATGGATGTGTTTTGTAGCCAAGCGGCGTCGTCGTCTTCTGGCAACGTCCAATTTGTGAAGAATCCGGAGTCACGGACTCCAAGGCCAAGGAAGTGGCCGAACGATCTTCCTCTCCTCCATTGGTGGCCCACTCCGGGCACAACTCATCGATTTCCCCACATGCTGGGGGACACCAGGTGGTTGCCCGGATGACTGCGCGATAGTCATCTTCGGAGTCTCTGGAGGACCATGTAAGCATCTCTTTGCTGTTTTGTCAGTCGAATATATACTTGGTGCTATTGCTGAACCTTGTTTTCTTCTAATGCACCTCATCATGAAGGAAGTTGCTCGCCTGGCGGAGCAAGTCCTAGACATGGGTCGACAGCATGCACGGTTGGACAATCATCATCGCGTTGTTGAAGGTTAGTTTTGCCTTTGTCTTTATCTTGGTGAAGTTTCTAGATTCGATTGATGATACATCTTGTTCTTTGTAGTTGAGCATAACAAACTTCTGCATCATGCTTCTTCACTCGAAAAGACGCTTGTCGCGGCGGCGAAGAGTCGCAATGAAGCAATCGCGGCCCTAGAGGAGTCGCGATTACGCGTGGAGGACTTGTGCTCCTCCAATGCCGAGAGGGAGAAGTTGCTCAAGGAGCAGCTTTTCTCGATTGCTAAGTCCCTCTCAGGTACTCTTTTCAGCTGATTTTTTGTTGTTTCTTGCTCTGATATCGTGTTATTGTCTTAACACTTTGCTGTATGTAGATGTCGGTGGCCTGAGCTTTGACGCCCAGGCCCTTCGTCACGATGATGCATTGGCTGGTGTTATCGCCGTAGTCGAAGACCGTAGCGCGTCCATTCAAGGGACACTGACAAAGGCCAAGGGTGTGCTCAGTCGCATACGTAGGGATCTAACTCCCAAGGCTGAGCTACTTGACAACCTGGAGGAACTGGCCGAATCCCTTGCTGGGGTATTCCTATGGAGTTCAGGAACTCCCGGCGGTCTATCGGTGCCACCATGGCACTCGCGATGGTGCAAGCCCATGGCGTGGAGGTGGATCATGCCACAATTTCCAAGGCGATGCCCGTCGGCGTAGATGGCCAACAGGTAGTGTTTGCTCCCTTTGCTACTAGCTGTGGTAAATATGGGCCGCAGCTCATCAATACAGTCGCCAAATACTCCAAGGAGCTACAGCGAGCGAAGAATGCGGCGAAGGCTGCGGCATCAGGGGCTAGCACTGGAAAGTCTGTGGCATCGGGGACCGCCACGGATTCGACGAGGCCCCCGAAGTCGAAGTCGAAGTCGAAGAAGCAGGCTACTCCTTAGTGGCTATTATGTAATAGTTGTAGTTTTTATTTTTTGTGTTGAAACCATACTTTTGTGGGAGTATCCCTGTTGAGACTTCGCTCTTTCTGAATGCATTCGATCCTTTTAGCATTGTACTTCTTGGTCCCTTATTTAGCTCTTGCTTGGTTTATGATAGGGTACGTCGAGTGGTCCCTCGAGTGATCCTCGCGATCCTCCACCCACCAATGAAACCTTGGCGCCGCCGCGCTCAAAGGTGCATGAGTTGTCCCTGCTTTCACGACTGTGTGATCGCATTAAGCAACTGGAGCGTGAGTTTCCCATCCTCCATGGTAGCGCGGATGTATGGAAGTCGAAGGCAGAGAAGGCTACCGCCCACGACTAGTATCTCTTGGAGGAGGTGACACAACTGAGTGAGCAGTTCAAATGTTAGCTTTCTACCCTCTTATCTTTTCTTTTAGTCGGTCACGGCGATGCCTTGTCTTCATGCTTTGCCCTTTTGCTTGGTGTAGTTATTAGTGCCCGTCATCCACAGGATGAGAAGGACCAGATTGCTATTCGAATGAATGATCTGACCCAGGAGCAACTACAGGCGAGTGGGTACTTCTAGGTGGACCACGATCGTGCGGTCACGCTTGCGACCCTGCAGGATCGTGCTTCTCGAGTACTTCACTTTTTGAAGAAGGCGTAGTCATGCCTTAGGCATATCTACCAAACGATGTTTCTGTTGGACGTCGTCCCTTCAATCCTGTTGGCTCTTCTGGCAAAGTTCCAGGATTTGAGTGCGGTTCGCGAGTGTGTGCGACATCAGTTAGTGGCAGGTGCTAAGGCTACGTTGTCGCTGGTGCGACTACATAGGACGAATGTAGATGTTGTGGCTGTTGCCGCTGGGCCGCCACCTCCACCAAAGGGTATGACCTGGGACATGGTTCCGCACTACCAAGCGGTTGATTGCCCAGCGGAAGAAGTTGTCGACTTGTTTGAGGAACAAACGAACGTTCTCCTATTGCAGCAGTAGCATGATTTGTATCATGCACATAGTTGTACAAGTGTTGTAAAGTTCATATGAATATGTTGGATGTAATTAATACTCATTGATATGTGAATAGCTTGCTAGCTTTTATATTTTGCGAGTGTGTTTGCACTCTGCAGTTCCTTTTTGTTAGCCTGACTTATGTTATTTCAGCATCTTGCCAACCTATCAGGTGCATTGCAACTGTGTTGGTGTTTATCAAGGGTTCGATTGTTGTTGTCTCAGCTACTCGGGATACTGCGATTTGTTCGTAGAAAGAGAGTGTAAAGGGTGGTGCAGCCCCCGAGTGATCGATTTGTAGGAAAATGAGGAAAACATAGAGTTTTGGGACACTTAGCTTTATTTATTCGTAGAATAGTACGAGGTATAATGTGTGGCTAAGTAGCCTGGCTGAATAGCCTTATTTGTAAAAAACGACTAGGGGTAGAAGCGACGCAACTATGCGACGTTCCAGGGGTTGGAGTATGCGACTCATGTCTTGAAATCTTTAAGGCGATAGGCGCCACCTGGGATTACTTCTGTAATCACGTAAGGTCCCTCCCAAGGAGACTCGAGCTTGAGATTCCCTGGTTGCTTGAGTCGCAGGAACATGTCTCCTTCGACGAAGGATCTTGGGCGTAGCCTTCTGATGTGGTAGTTGCGGAGGCTTTGCTGGTAGATCGTTGATCTCTCCGCTGTGATTTCTCGCGGCTCGTCAAGGAGGTCGACGGAGTCTTCGAGTGCAAGGGTTGACTCCTGCTCGCTGTAGGCGACCACCCGTGGGGCTTTGTAGCGTACTTCTGCGGGTAGCACCGCTTCAGCACCGTGCACCATGAAGAATGGGGTATATCCGGTGGCGCTGTTTGGAGTTGTGCGCAAGCTCCAGAGTACGGATTACAGCTCGTCTGGCTAGCATCCGGCGGCTTGTTAGAGTGGCCGGAGGTGTCACTTTTTGATTCTGCCGCAAACGAGGCCGTTGGCCTTTTCGACTTGACCGTTGGTCTGCGGGTGAGCCACTGAGGTGTAGCTTATGTTGATTCCCAGGTTCTCGTAGAATTCCTGGAAATCCTTGGAGGTGAAGTCCGTCCCATTGTGTGTGATGATGGTGTGTGGCACTCCAAAGCGGTACATAATGGACTCGAAGAATTTGACAGCGCTAGCTCCTGATTGATTTGTCACCGGCATGGCCTCGATCCACTTGGTGAATTTGTCGACTGCGACCAGGAGGTAGACGTAGCCTCCTCGCGAGGATTTGGGGAGCTTGCCGACCATGTCGAGTCCCCATTGCACGAAGGGCCAAGCCAATGGTATTGGCCGAAGTTCCGCGCCAGGTGCGTGCAGTTTGTCCGTGAATCGCTGGCAAGTGTTGCAGCGCTGGACGATGTCCTTTGCGTCGTGCATGACCGTGGGCCAGTAGAATCCGGCTCGTAGAGCTTTGGCGATGAGGGCGTGACTGCCAGCATGGTGCCCGCAGGTCCCTTAGTGGATGTCGAGGAGGACGGCCCTTCCGTCCCTGTTGGAGCCGCACCGTTGGAGCACTCCTGTGATACTGCGCTTGTACAGTTCGTCATTGATGACGGCGAATGCCTTGGATCATCGCGCAATGTGTCGCGCGTCAATCGGATCATCTGGCAGCCTCTTGTTGAGTAGATATGTGATGTAGGGTTGTGTCCAAGATGGCTCGATCATCATGACGCCCATTGGTCCTTCGAGTCCTGTATCAAGCTCCAGGTCGTCGAGTGCCATTGGCTCATTGGGTGGCGTAGCCCCCGAGTCCGTTGACGCACTTGCTTTCTTCTATGGAGCCTTTGGCTTGATGGAGCATTCGCATATGCGCTCGAGAAATACCCCAGGTGGTATGGGGGCGCAGGTGGAGCCAATGTTAGCGAGTGTGTCTGCCTCTTCGTTGCTTTCGCGGCCTACGTGTCGCAGCTCACAGCCATCAAAGTCCCCTTCGAGTGTGATGTAGAGATCATGATAGGCGATCATGTTGTCGCTCAGTGCGTCGCACTCGTGCATCGTTTGGTTGACCACCAGTTTGGAGTCGCCATAGATGATGAGCCTCTTGGCGCCATAGGCTTTCACCATCCGCATCACATGGATTAGAGCTTCATACTCAGCTTCATTGTTGGAGGCAGTGAACTGCATTCGCATAATGTATTTCAGCTTGTCTTCCTGGGGCGATGTCAGTATGACACCTGTGCCAGCGCCGTCCTTTTGTTTGGACCCATCAAAGTGCATCATCCAGAGATAGGACATATCTGGCTTTTCAGGGAGATGGTCCTCCATCTAGTGCACGAGGAAATCAGGGAGGACATGCGACTTGATCGCGTCGCGCTTTTCGTATGTGATGTCTCGTGGAGACAATTCGATTCCCCAAAGCGTGACTCGCCCGGTGGCATCAGGGTTATTGAGGATGTGCCCGAGTGGGGCGTCGTTGACCACCACGATTGGCTGTCATGAAGACACCATACGCCAGCTTCTGGTAGTGCGGGTACCGCTATTTTGTTGGCGTGAGCACCTCGCTGAGGTAGTAGACTGGGCACTGGACTCCATGGACCTTGTTTTCTTCGGCTCGTTCCACCACAAGCATTGTACTGACCACTTGGTTGGTGGCAGAGATGTAGAGCAATAACGGCTCTTTTTCTTGTGGAGTCACTAGTACTGGCGAGGTGGATAGTAGACGTTTGAGGTCTTCGAAGGCTTCTTGCGCGTCGTCTATCCACTCGAACTTGTCAGTTTTGCGAACAAGTTGGTAGAAGGGTAGTGCCTTTTCGCCCATTCGACTGATGAATCGATTGAGCGCCACGATTTGCCAGGCCAGCTGCTGGACGCCTCTTATGTTCTTTGGCTTTTCCATGGCCAGTATGGCCTTTATTTTCTTCGGGTTTGCTTCGATCCCTCTCGCGGAGATGAGATACCCGAATAATTGCCCAGATGGTACGCCAAAGGCGCATTTGTCCGGATTGAGATTGATCCGTTAGAGGTCGAGGTTGGCGAAGCTCTCGCGTAGATCGTCAATTAGCAAGGCTTCCTCTTTTGTTTTGATGACGATGTCATCAACGTAGACTTGGATGTTGCGACCAAGTTGATTCTTGAGGCAGGCCTGCATGCACCACTGATAGGTGGCTCTTGCATTTTTTAGCCCGAAAGGCATCGTGTTGTAGCAGAACACACCAAAGGGCGTTGTAAACGCTATTTTCTCTTGGTCTTCCTCCTTCATTCGAATCTGATTGTAGCTTGAGTAGGCATCAAGGAAGCAGAGACGCTCACATCCTGCGGTGGAGTCGATGATTTGGTTGATTCGCGGCAGCGGGAAGTGATCCTTTGGGCAGTGCTTATTCAAGGAGGTGAAGTCCATGCACATCCGCAGGATATCCGTGTCCTTTTTGGGCACAAGCACTGTGTTAGCGAGCCAAGTGCTTTCCTTGATCTCGCGTATGAATTTTGCATCGAGGAGTCTATTGATCTCCATTCTGACTGCTTTTTCTCTTGGTTCAGAAAGTCACCGAATTGTCTGCTTGACTGGCCTTGCGTCTGGATTTACGTCGAGTGAGTGCTCGGCGAATTCCCTGGGAACTCCTGGCATGTCTGCTGGACACTAGGCGAAGATCTCCCAGTGCTCACGGAGAAATTCAACGAGTGCGAGTTCCTATGTGGAACTCAAGTTGTTGGCGATGAGGGTCGTCTTTGTCGGGTCCGTAGGGTGGACCTGGACTTTCTTCGTGTGCACTGACGAGTCGAAGGACAGGTCGGGTGAACTTGGCCTGCTCAGGGGAGGCAAACTGTTGTCTGTCGACCCTTCCATCTTGCGAGTTCCTCCTGCATGCGAAGGACTGGGAGATTCTGTTGAATTCCCTGTCGTAGCTATCGGACCTCTCAAAGTGGTCGTTGATTGTGATTACGCCGTTTGGGCCCGGCATCCTCATCTGCAGGTAGGCGTAGTGTGGCACTGCCATGAACCTCGCGAATGCGACACATCCTAGGATGCAGTGATATTGTGAAGGCCAGTCGACGACCTCAAAGTCGATGCTCTCTCGCCGAAAGTTTTGCGGCGTGCTGAAGATAACGTCGAGGTTGATTTTTCCTAGGGGATATATGCCTTCCCCTGGGATGATGTCGTGGAACGTCGTGTCTGAAACTTCCAAACACGTCAGAGGGATCCTCATCGCCCGTAAGGTACTCGCGAACATGAGGTTAATGCCACTACTGCCATCCATGAAGACGCGACTCATGTCGAAACCCCCAATTTGCGCCTCGAGTATGAGAGGACAGTGGCTTGGACGAGAAACTTGGTGCGGGTGGTCATGCCTGTCGAATGTAATGCAGGAGTCGCTTCCACTGAGGTACTTAGTGGTGTAAGGTGGAGAGTTTATCGCCAAGTTGACTTGGCAAGTGTTGGCCTTCTGCACTCGATTTAAGTGACTCCCTTTTTGGATCATCCCCATATGGCCCACGACTCGTGGGTATGGTTCGCCTCCGTGATGCTGGATCGGTGCAGCCGCGGGTGGTGGTGGTCCGGGCGGTGGTGGAGGAGCTCCATGTGCCACATCGCCTGGAGCGGCTCCAGAGCCCCTGTTGACCGTGTCGCGATTCATCCGGGCCAGGCCTTTGTGGAGTTTGAGGAACTCGCGGCAGTCCTTGAGAAGGTGGCTAGATTTCTTCTTGCCATCGTGCCTGTCGATGTAGAAGTGCATGTTACATGGCCCGGACAATTTGTCCTCGATAGACATTGTGGGTGCCTCTTCGCGAGTGCGGTGGTGCCACACCTGCGTGGTTTTTCTGCTATCGCGGTATCCGCTGTTGCGGTTATCATCGTGTTTGTCGGTGTAGCCGGCTACGACCATGTTGACCTCGTCGCGGTCCTCGTAGACATGCATTTGACGTTTGCTTCGGTGGTCGCGTCTACGAACAAGGTCGTCGTCATCGTCGGAGTAGGTACGATTTTTTACCGAGTCTTCTCCGTCAGCCCACCGATTCGTGATTTCCATCAGGTGGTCAATCGTTTTGGGCTTTGAGCGGCCCAGCTCCTCCCTGAGCTCTAAAAGGTGAACGCCGCCGTTGAATGCGTCGACTGCGTGGTCCTCCGAGATGTCTTCTGCGGAGTTCTTGATGATGGACCACCTCTAGATGTACGAGCATAGTGATTCGCCCGACTTTTGCTGGTAGCTTCTCAGCTCTTCGATTGATGTAGGCCTTTTCTAGGTGCCCTTGAAATTGTGCACGAACCTGTAGACCAGCTCTTCCCAGCTGCGAATGGATCCGCGCGGGAGATTGTTGAGCCATGCGCGAGCGACGCCCTACAGCTGTAGCTGTAGGCATTGCATGGCCGTGCTTCGACTCCCTCCATGTAGTCTGACGGAGGAGATGTGGTCCTCCAACCAGATTTTCGGGTCGTGTAGACCGTCAAATTTTGGGTTCTCTGACGGTAGTTTGAACCCTTTAGGCATTCGCTTCTGCCTGATGGCTCTGCTGAAGCATCTGACGCCGCAGAGCTCAGTCTCGTCCTCTTTTGAGTCAACCGAACAAGCGCGTATTGCCCTTGATTTGTCAATTTTGCATTGTGTGAGGTCATCACGTGCATCGTAGTCGCGATCGTGTCGCCGTGAGCGGCGACGCCGAGACAGATCGTGACTATCATTGTTGGACGAAGGCGAGGAGTAATGTTTTGCTAGAGCCTTGCTTTTCTTTGGCTCTGGTGCAGGCTCTTTGTCGAGGGTTGCCTCGACTAGCCCCAAGCCCGTGATCGTAGATCGGTGCATGGCAGCTCGTGGATCTCTAGCTGGCGGCTGGTTATTGAGGAGGTACATGGTGGCCGCCATTACCGCGGCTTGCAGCGTCTTCGGGAGCGTGTTGCCCCGTGTATCCACCATCATGGAGCCAAAGTCGAGGACTTTCATGACTTCCACGCGCTCCTCCTCGGTGAGGTGGGCTAGTCGAGATCTTCTCTTATTGGCCAGGTACTCGTTGCCTTTGGAGGAGGATCCTCCATGGGAGGAGAGCTCGGCTCGTCGAAGGCTTGATTCGTCCGCCGCCTTTTTACACGCTTTGAGTTGCGAGATTGCATGTAGCTGGTGTCTGTATTCCTCCTTGAGTAGCCAATGGTAACCCATCAGCATGTCTGGCGGGGAGTTGAGGGGCAGAGGATTACCTCGCAAAGCTTCTCGATAGCGGGCCCACTTGTTGTCGTTGAGCTTGATCACCACACGCTCTATAGTGTGTTCACTCACTATTGTCGGCAGTTCTCCTGCCTCTCCATTGTTGACGGGTGCGCCATTGCCACCGTTGGTGGAGCCGCCATTGGGCATGCTGCCGTTGGGTGGTCCAGTGCCGTTGGGCATGCTACCGTTGGGCGGTCCATTGCCAGATCTGGTGCCAAAGTTTTCGCGATTGGCGGTAGTATCGCCTGCATTGATGACGGCGCACATGAAGTGGTTGGGGAAGCTGTTGCTCCCGCAACTTTCAGATCCAGAGCAGTAGGCTCCATCTTTAGTGGCTAGATCACCCAGATCGGATCCACGACTGCTGTCGCTATCCGTGCTCCCAGCTGTTGCCGAGGCGTTGAGTTCGGTGAGGGTGCCGATTGGTGGTGGGAACCACGATGCTGGAGTAATCACGGGTGTCGTCGGCTGGTCAGGCATGCGAAAGCTGGGCGAGTCGCCGGCGTGTGGACCGTGAAGTCGAACATGCCGAAGAGCTGGCGAATCTCCACTGTTTTGGAGTTGTAGATCGCGGTTGATGGGGCCGAAGAAGCCATGACATCAGCACTCCCAATTCCCACAGACGGCGCCAATTGACGAGGGTTTAACTCGCCAACACCGGGGCAGCGAGCTAGGCGGAAGGTTGGAAAAGTTTGGCGAGCCAGATCCCGCGCCTGCTCTCATCTGGCCCACCTATAGCACGCCCATCAAGAACCTGCACACGGCACGAGCAGCGGCATTTAACCGCCCAACTGGAGGCGAGGCGAGCTGCCGGCCAGACGCTCGGGTCTGAGCTCCTCCAAATAGCAGATGAGTAGGCTGACGCCAACCGGCAGATGCAAGAGGACCCCCAGTTGCTCCAAGGGGAGCAGGCAGCCCGCCAACAGCAAGGGTGCGCCTCGCGACACCCAACAGGCGTCCTCTCCTCAACCGGCTAAGGTCCGCAGCAAGCGTCGCGGTTCGGGCAGCAAGGGCCAGCCGCGCTAGGAGCAAACGGTGAACAGCAACCCACCACCTCCCCCTCCCGCAACGGTAGTGCCAAGACCCGCCGTTTCTCGTCTATCGGGTCGAGTGGGGGCGCCCAACCCGGATCACCCGGATGCCCATGACCGCATCGAGCTCCTCGCTCAAGCACACGTTACGGAGGAAGAAGACTCCACCGGATCGGTTTGTTTCGGACCCTGCATCCGAAACGAGCCATTTCTGGATAAATTCACCCTACCCAGGGACACCCCCAAGTATGACAGCAGCATGAAACCGAAAGATTGGCTGACCGACTACGCTACGGTAGTCGGCATCGCCCATGGGAACTACCATGCGCTACGTCCCCCTTATCCTAACTAGGCCAGCGAGGACATGGATCAACAGCCTCGCGCCCAATAGCATCAACGCCTGGCCAGACTTTGAAAAGGTGTTCGTCCGCAACTTCAACGGCGCGTACAAGCATCCGGGCCACCCGCACGACCTGGCCTTGTGCGTCCAGGGCGACCGCAAAACGGACCGCGAGTACCTCGCCAAGTGGACGGAGTTGCGCAACACTTGCGAGGGCATCCTGGCGAGCCAGGCCATTGGCTTCTTCATCGAGGGATGCCAAGAAGGCACCATGCTTTGCCACCGGCTACTGTGTGACGAGCCCAAAACCATGGCGGAGCTCATGACAGTAGCAGACCAGTACGCCACAGCGGATGCCGCCATGAAGAAGCCCCTCCGAGTAAGTGCCGACGGGCGTCCGACTCCTACGGAGCTGGCTCGTGACCGTCCGAGCAATCCGGCTAGAGAAGCCGGATCCTCCAGGCGCCACGACAATGATAACCGGTTCCACAAGGACCGCCAGGCCGGACAATCGAAGCCCCGCTACCACGCCATGGTGCTCGACCCCCTCATCGTCTCCAGCGAGCGCACCTACCGTTTCTCGCGCGTCCTCAACAACGGAGGCAGCAGCCTCAACCTCTTCTACCGGTCTTTGCTGGAGAAGCTGGGCATTCGCGAATGCGACCTGCGCTTGACTACCACGACGTTCCACGGTGTGCTGCCGGGACTGGCTTGCACCCTGCTGGGTAAAATCCAGCTGGACATCATCCTCGGGACCGAGGAAAACTTCCGCCGTGAGCCGATTTGGTTTGAGGTGGTAAACCTGATGAGCTCCTACCACGCTCTCCTCGGGCGCCCCGCCCTCGCTAAATTCATGGCCGTCCCCCACTACGCGTACCTCAAGACGAAGATGCCGGGACCAAACGGCGTGATCACCATCGCCGGCTGCTTTAGGCGGTCGATGGAGTGCGCCTCAACCGGCTCCAAGCTGGCAAAGGCCCTCATCATAGCCGAAGAGAAGCACGTGATCATGCGCAACATGGCCATGGCCAAGCAAGATATGCCGGCTAGCAGCAAGCCGGCTGGAGAAGGAGCTTTCTAGCAAGCAAAGGAGACGAAGAGGATCTTGCTCGACCCCTCTGACCTGACCAAGTTCGTCACCATTGGTGCCAACTTGGACATCAAATAGGAAGGCGCGCTCGTCGACTTCCTCCATGAGAATCAGAACATCTTCGCATGGTCACCTAAGGACATGCCAGGTGTACCGAGGGAGTTCGCCGAGCACTCGCTTCATGTGGGGCCGGATGCCAAGCCGGTCAAGCAGCCTCTATCCCGGTTCGCTGAGGAGAAGAGGAAGATTATCGGTGACGAGATCACCTGGCTCCTTGCAGCTGGGTTCATCATGGAAGTGTACCACCCGGACTGGATGGCAAACCTAGTCTTGGTGTTGAAAAAGAAAAAGACCTAGCGCATGTGTATCGACTACGCTAGTCTGAACAAGGCGTGCCTAAAGGACCCCTTCGCCCTGCCCCGTATCGATCAAGTCATCAATTCCACGGTCGACTGTGATTTGTTGTCTTTTTTAGATTGTTATTCTGGTTACAATCAGATCTGGCTAAACCCGGCTGACCAGATAAAAACATCGTTTATCACCCCGTACGGGGCTTTCTGCTATGTAACCATGCCTTTCGGTCTAAAGAATGCAGGCGCTAGCTATCAACGCTGCATGCAAAAGTGCTTGCACTCGCAGATCGGCCGAAACATGCATGCTTATGTGGACGATGTGGTCATCAAGACCAAGGAGAAGCGCACCCTCCTCGAGGACCTGGGAGAGACATTTGGCAACCTCCGGCAATACCAGATGAAGCTGAACCCAGAGAAATGCGTCTTCAGAGTCCCAACCGGTCAACTACTCGGTTTCCTCGTCTCGCAACGAGGGATGGAGGCGAATCCGGAAAAGATTGCGGCCATCGAGAGGATGCAGCCGCCTAGGAGCCTGCTCGGAGTCCAGAAGTTCACCGGATGCCTAGCCTCCCTTAGCCGTTTCGTTAGCCGGTTGGGGGAGAAGGCACTCCTGGTGTACCAGCTGATGAAGAAGACGAACAAGTTCTCCTGGACCTCGCAGGCCGACGCCGCCTTTCATGACCTCAAGCGCATGCTATCCACAGTGCTGGTTCTTGACACACTAGCTAGGAAGGAGCCAATGTTGCTCTATATAGCAGCCATCAGCCGGGTCGTCAGCGTCGTCCTGGTGGTGGAGCGCCCCGAGGAAGGCAAGGCTCAGCCGCTTCAACGACCCGTCTACTACCTCAGCGAGGTTCTCTCCCTCTCCAAGCAGAATTACCCCCACTACCAGAAGATGTGTTACAGCGTGTACCTGACATGCAAGAAGCTCAAGCACTACTTCCAAGAGCATCTGATTAAGGTCGTGTGCACCACACCCCTTTTGGAAATCATCGGCAACAAGGACGCCACCGGCCGAGTGGCGAAATGGTCCATCAAGCTCGTCGCCTACTCCATCCAGTACGAGCCCTGGCTCACGATCAAGTCGCAGGCGATGGCGGACTTCCTTGTCGACTGGGCTGAGACCCAATACCTCCCACCGGTTCTGAATTCGGACCATTGGAGGATGTACTTCGACGGGTCAAAGATGCTCGGGGGCTTGGGAGCCAGCATCGTGCTCACCTCGCCCAAAGGAGACTGGCTGGAGTACGTCCTGCAGATCCACTTCAAGGACTCCAACAACGTGGCCGAATACGAGGCGCTGGCGCACGGCCTCCGGCTAGCCAGAGAGATCGGTGTCAACCGGATCCTTTGCTTCGGCGATTCGGACCTGGTGGTGCAACAGGTATACAGCGAATGGGACGCCCGGGACGCAAACATGGCTCTCTACCGGTTCCACATACAGAAGCTCAGCGTCTGCTTCGACGGATCTGAGTTCCATCACGTCCCTCGTGTCAACAACGAGGCAGCAGACGCGCGAATCGGATCCACCAGGAAGGTGATCCCACCTAGGGTCTCCTTGGAGCACCTGCGCAAGCCCTCCATCAACCCGTCCCCCGAGTCGGATTCCATCATTTAGGCAGAGAGTGCCCTGGTTGACGGCACGGCAGACGCCGAGCCGGCAGAACCCCCAAAGAAGAAGGCCCGCACTAACTCAGGCAAATTAGTACCCTCCGGCTCGCAAGACCCAGGGGTTGCTGACTCGTCAAATGGCTCGGGGGCTGCCATCCCGGGTACCTCATCCGGACGACCCCCCGATGACCATCAACCGGAGGGCGGAAGCATCCTAACCATCCATGAGATACCATCTTGGGCGCAGCCCTTCATGGACTACATCGCCAATGGAGAACTTCCGGACGATGAGGTGGAGGCCAGGCAAATCCGGCGTCGCGCGCACACGTACACCATCATCAACAAAGAGCTGTACAAGCGCAGTGTATCCGGCATCTTCCAAAGATGTGTCGATGTGGACACAGGCTACCGACTGCTCAAGGACATCCACCAGGGTGAGTACGGACACCACGCCTCCTCTAGGGCGATAGTCGCCAAGGCGTTCCGCCACGGCTTCTATTGGCCCATCGCCCTTGAGGACGCCGAACAGTTAGTCCGCGCGTGTAACGGGTGCCAATGTTTCGGGCAGCTCAGGCACATGCCGGCCTCGGTACTCAAGTCCATACCGATCACCTGGCCTTTTGCTGTTTGCGGCCTCGACATGGTCGGTCCCTTCAAGCGGGCATGCGCAGGCATGACACATCTGCTAGCAGTAGACAAGTTCACAAAGTGGATAGAGGCCAAGCCTATCCGGAAGCTGGACGGGACAACAGTAGTCACCCTCTTCACCGACATCATCAACCGTTTCGACTACCCCAACAGCATCATCACCGACAATGGCACGAACTTCGCCAAGGGGGCCTTCGCCCGATTCTGCAGCAACAAGGGCATCCGACTGGACCTTGCTTTCGTCACGCACCCACAGTCCAACGGGCAAGTCGAAAGGGAAAATGGCCTAGTGTTAGCCGGCATCAAGCCATGTCTCATCGAGCCCTTGGAGTGGTTACCCGGATGCTGGATCGAGCAGCTTCCGGCTGTGGTGTGGAGCCTCCGCACCACGCCGAATAGATCAACCGGCTACACCCCGTTCTTCCTGGTCTAGGCTCAAAAGCCGTCCTCTCCGCAGACATCGAGTTCGACTCTCCGTGCAAGCTCCTCTACAATGAAAATGCCAACCAAGAGGCGCAGGAAGATGGTGTGGACCTCCTCAAGGAGGCCCGCGAGCTGGCATTGTCCAGATCGGCCTTGTACCAGCAACGCCTATGCCACTACCATTCAAGCCAGATCCACCCTGTCGTATTCCATGAGGGCGACCTGGTCCTCCGGCTGGTGCAAGGCACGAAGGGCATGCACAAGCTATCGCCACCCTGGGAGGGCCCCTTCATCATCCGTCGAGCGCTGCCCAACGACTCCTACTACCTTATCGATGCGCAGCAGCCATGCAAGAACAAGATGGACAAGTCGGATGAGGAAACAGAGCGCCCCTGGAACGTGGCCCTGCTCCGCCCGTTTTACACCTAGTCACTGGACAGTGTATGTATCCCGCAAACCCTATGAATGAAAATGCGGACCCCCTACAAGATACTCGGGGGCTCCTTGCTAGAAATTTGTATGTATCTGTTTTCTAGTTCAGTTTTTTTGGCTCCGGCAGTCCCTACCCGGGGGCTTGCCGGCTGGCCCGGCCTGCTAAATCAACAAACCGACTGAGTAGTGTGTGACAATGTCAGAGGCCCACTCTTCGTCTCAGCTATAGACCGCAACCCGGCTGTCCGGCTAGCAAGAGCAAAAGCCCGAGGCATCCCACATGAAAAACGGGGAGGAGATGTGACATATCGGGCGTCCCGGCCTCGCAGCTAGCTTGAGACGATCCGGCTACTAAGCCGATTAGTACCGTGCGCAATGTATTGTCAGCTCCCTTCGATTCCGGCTGCAGACCGCAACGCGGCTGCCCGGCAAGGACGCAGCGGAAACAACAGAGAACACGGGAAAATGACTAAGTGTCCAGAGAAGCGCAAGCCGGTTTTCAAAAAACAAATCCGTCTTTTGGCTAAAGTTTAGCAAACTAACCCATTAACGGGTGAGAATGTATGTATGTGTGTATATTTTTTGTACGACTATTTCAAGTGGGAATTCAGGAAGAAAAGAAGAAGATTCGAAGTCCTTGCCTTCATCAAGCGCTCCGAATCTCGGGGGCTACACCCACTAGGTGCGCTCGCGCGCCCCCGGTGGAATCTTGTAGTTTCCGACTGGCTAAAGGCATTTAGCCGGATATTTGGAGCCCCGGTGAGGGCAAGGGTAGGAAGAGAAGAAAGAAGAAGATTCGAAGCACTTGGCTGCGCCAGCTACTCCGAATCTCGGGGGCTACACCAGCAGGTGTTGGCGCCTCCTTTGGAATGGAAGTTCCCATGCTGCAGCGTCAACCAGCCAGTGGCGGCTAGGGGCTAGTCGGATGAAGCTAAAGACTTGAGGAAAGAAAGAAGATTCGAAATAGCTGGCTACGCTAGCTACTCCGAATCTCGGGCGCTACACCCAGTGGGTGCGCTGACGCGCCCCCACTAGAATTGCAGTTTCCCCGGCTAAAGGCGTTCAGCCGAGTGAAGTTAGCCAGATAAATTCAATCGGCGAAATATTTAAAGAGCATACAAGAAACACAAGTTGGAAGCAGGCCAAAATAACTCAGACCAATATAAATAGTGAGAAGAAGCTCCCATGAGTTCACCCGGTGCCAGAGGCAACCGACACAGATAGCAAGGTTTCAAACAAAACAAGATAAACAAATACGCCCGGCATCCCGAGGTCATAACTAAGTGGCAGGGCCCTTGCCGTGCGGAGCGCCCTAGTTGGCGGCAGTCTTGGGAGGCGGAGGAGGCACGGCGGCTGATCCGGTTCCGGCGTCCCTACCAGCCGGTTGCGATGAAGCTTCCGCATCTGGAGTGCCGGCGGACTCCGAGTCGGTGAGGACCTCGTCGACATCCACTAGTCGGCAATCTTGATAGCGGAGGCTCAGAGCCCCGGATGGGCAAGGTCAGCACCGGCGATCTTCTCGACACGGGCGTCCTTGTACCAAGACAATATGAGGCCGAAGGCCATCTTTGCCCCGGCTCATGCCGCCAAGTCCCTCAGCCGGTCGACGGTAGCCGGCACCTCCGCCACCTTGGCGGCCAGCTGCGCCATCGTCTCCAGAACCGGAGCATCCGGCCACAGGAAGGAGAAGATGGCCTGCGCCGCTTGACAAAGCTTGGCAGCCTCCTCGCCGAGAAGGACAACCAGCTCCTAGGCCGTCGGCTAGTCTCCCAGCCAGTTCTCCTATAGCCGGTTGTATGCCAGCAGGTCTATGCCGAGATAAAAGGCTGTCAGAAAAAAGAACGTCAGATCCGGCTGCCGGATCCGGAAAGACGAGCGAAGTCGGAAAGGGAACTTACCCTTGGCCATATGCCCGACCTGTATCAGCTCCTCCACCAAGGCCTTCTCCCGGACCGTCGGCCGTTTAACCTCCTTCTCCTGGTCCTTGCTCTAGGCCTCGAGAAGGGTGAAGGCTTCAGCCCGGCTAGCGAGGGTGGCGTCGTGCTCCTTGGAGGCGGCCTCTAGAGCATCCACCTTGGTGTGCAAGTCTTTATTCTACAGCCAAAGCGTAGAATTAGACTTGCTCAGTCGGTCGTTCGCCTACTTCAAGCGATCGATATCCCGCTGAGCGCACACCATGATGGCTACAAAAAACCGACTATCAGCAAAAAAAGGGGATTCCGGATGAGGGAACTTACTCTGCGAAGTCTCGTTGACGATGGCAAGCTTCTGCTCTAGGGTTCGGTTACCGCCGGCTGAGGCCTCGAGCAGCCGGATCTCCTTCACCGCCAGCTCGAGGGTGGCAGCAAGATCCATCAGCGAGGCGGCGGAAGAGGTGTCGTCGTCAACCGCGTTGGCAACCAACGACTCCTTCTCCACCACCCTCCACTCCTCCCCTGGCTCGTCGTCGGAGTTTTCGTCGCCGACAACCATGAGTTCTTTGCTAGCGGCGGCCCTCCGCGCCCCTGCAAGAGAACTATCCCCGCCTTGTGAGGTGGTCATACCCGTTTCTGGATGGACCACCGTAGCCGGCGGGGGCCCCCCGCTCTAGCTGTTGCAGCCGGTTCAGCTCAAGGCGGTGGCGGAGGTGGTTCCTCGGAAGAAGGAGGGGCGGAGGCGGACGCGGGCGGCGCGCGGGGCGGCGACCCAGTCGGCGTCCGCACTAGGCTCGCAGCACCGAAAGAGACCAGCGTGCTCAGCGGCAAAAGGTAGGGAAAAAGCAAGAGGCTAATAAGCCAAAGACAGACAAGCAAATCAAAAAGAGTGGAAGACAGCAAAAAGACTAAGAATATAAAACTTACCCCTGCACCACCGGAGGCGGCCCCTTCTTGCGACCAAGGCGGCTCGGGGAAGGGCGCCGGTCCGGCTCGTCTTGGGGGCCGGCTCCTCCGCGGCGGGACGGCTGGAGCCACCTCCGCTGCCACCAGACCGGCTGGAGCTACTCCCGCCAGCACCGGACCGGCTGGAGTCGCCATCCGTCACGCGGCGCCGTGACGGCTCGGGAGCCGGGGCGGCCTCCTCCTCCTCGTCGACCTCCGCGTGAGGATCTGTGGCCGGCTTGTCATTCCGGCTGGGGAAGACGTCGTCGTCCCCATCAGACTCTTCGCCGGACCGACGAGCGCGTGGCTGGGGCAAGTCGGGCGTGAAGCTCTGAAGAGGGGTCTCGCCCTCCACCCGTAGGATACAAGGGAAGATCTACCAAGGACAAAAGACGCAAGTAGATTAATCGGATGGAAAAACGGCAAGAAACACAAAAGGAAATCTAGATAGCAAGACTTACCTAGGGCGCGCGGTTGTCGCGGCTGTAAGGGGCCAGCCCGAACTTCCAGCATTCCGGCAGCCGCTCCTTTGTGATGGTCCACACCCACTCCTTTAGGTTATGGTAGCGGGGATCACGGCGGGACAGCCGGGTCGGGTCCAGCCGGCCGGAGTAGAAGCATATCTTGTGTACCCGCTGCTGTAGCGACATCATCAGCCTGGACATCCAGCTGAGGGTGATGTCCAGGCCAGTTAGACCGGCGGTGACAAGGGCATGCATGCGCTGTAGCATCGCGTCTGACTCCAGTTTCTCGCCGTAGATCTTCAGATCCCACTGCAGCCGGCTAGACTCCACGTCCTGGAACGCCGGCAGGTTGATCCGGTCCACGGCGGTGAGGTTGCGGACGTAGAAATACGACTGCTGCCACAGCCGTACCGTGTCCTGCAGTCAGAATTTGGGGTAGCCGGTCTGCGTGCGGGAGTAGATGGAGGCGCCACCGCACGTCACCAGCGGCCCCTTGGTGAATTAAACCTGTGGCCGGACTCAGAAGAGCCGGCAAAAGAGCCCGAGATCTGGCTGGATCCCGAGGTAGCTCTCGCAGAAGGCCACAAAATGCGCCAGTGTCCCGATGGCATTGGCGCCTAGGTGGCGGAGGCGCTGATCGAATAAGGCGAGGAAGGTGAGGAAGAACGGGTGCACCGGCAGCGCGAAGCCGCGGGCCAGATGCGAAAGGAAGACGACCCGCTCCCCCTCCGCCGGGTGCGGCGACTCCTCCCCCGCTGGCGTGAGCCGCACCTCCATCTCCTCCTCCGACGGAAGGACGCGGGTCGCCCGGTACTTCTCGATCTATTCCTCCGTCACAGAGGAGCCACACCAGGAGCCCCGCTCGGCTGCCATTGCCGATTCGCTGGGAAGCACTCGCGCAGAGGAGTGACGGTGGCCCGTACCGCCGGCGATGCTAAACGGGCAGCACGGCGGACTACAGCGACGATGGCGAGCGAGGCGATGCGAGGAAGGCAAGAGCGCAAGAGAAGATAGTGGAAGCAGTGAGCAAAGGGACAAACCGCTCCCCCCGGGCGTCCCTTTAAAGACCCTGAAGTGGAACCGTCCGCGGTGCCACGTGGCGGCCACCCAGACGCCCCTCGATCTCCACACAGTGCAGGATCCTTTGCGCAGGCAGGGGACTCACAGACGATCCCGGAGTAGAAACCGAAGAGGCAGGCGGTGGTTCCCGAGGCGACACGTGACGAGACGTTACGCTGCGCGCCGCAGAGTAATGATGGCACGTGCGTGCGTGGCTGGCATCAGGACTGATGTCACGGGTAGCGCAACTACCAAACCTAGCCGTCCAGAAAATTCAAAATGGTGAGGAGCACGCGCACATTTCACCTAAGGGCAAAATCTACACGCGCTCGGGGGCTAGTGTCGGGGGGATGACCTCCGGATGCCCCAACCAGACAAGAACGATGGCAGTCGGATCACGCCCGGCTGGCGGCGCACAGCCGGACAGGAGCAAGTCAAGCCGGCTACCCCATGGTAGCCAGAATGGTGAGAAGCAGCCGGCTACAGCAGCGTAGCCGGAACCAATCAGGAGGACAGTGCGACATGCAGCACAGTGCACGGTACGCCCTTGTACGATGACAAGACTGGCAACTACCCAGCCATACCGAAGACTTTGCGGGGTGACGCGGGAACAGTGGCCCGATGCTGATGACAGGCTTGCACGACGTTCACTGTGCCCACGACGACCATACTGCTAGTACTCTGATGAGACGTAGTTGTACCGAGTACTGTAGATGACCAGCCGGCTGGGACCCACCTATGGGGCCCGCCAGCCGGACTAGCCAGTGAGACCGTTGCCTCTCTGCCTATATAGGGAGAGGCAAGGCCTCAGTAGAAAGGGTTGGTCTCAGTGCATTTAAGGCAGTAGCTAGAGAACACATCTCAAGGAGCACTTGTAACCCGTATATCGCTCATAGTCAGATCGGTAGGAGTAGGAGTTTTACCTCATCACGAGGGCTCCGAACCTGGGTACTTCCTTTGTCCAGCTACACTTGCTTGTATCCAATCCCGCCTGCGGACGCCGTCGATATCTTCCCTTCTAGTCCCCACACCTCTATCTAACCTGTTTAGGTACTGTCGTTCCCAATACAACGACATGATTGCTAACCTTGGATCATATTCTCTTTTCCTTGGAGTGAACTATTCGATTATCGTGCGCATAGGCGGTGCAGATCTTACCTCAGGTTATCTGACGAGAAGCAACTGTGTCTACATCTTACCAACTACAGCGTGGCTTTCCAAAGAGGCGCAACCTGAATTATGCCGCTTCAGTCTTAGTGGTAAAGACTGCAGTGTTACTTCTGAAATCAATGTCCTTGAGGAAATTAGTAACCCTCGCTTCTAGACAGGAACGGTGAAGCATGCGCTTTGGTTCGTACCAACCTTCGCGAACGCCGTCGACAGGAACCAGCCTCATGCTTAACTAAGAAACAAGACATGTTGCCACAATACGTAATGATGCAATCCATATGTAATAGTTGGTACTACAAGTAGAGAAATAGTTCTGGACCATGTTGAATTGTTTATTTTGTTTAGTTGTCTGAAGTCATCGGCTTTCAACTTGTTGGTCTCCTCTCTTTTGAAACATGTCCTTGTATCGGTACTATGTTTATTTACTCGTATGAACTTGACTATATTTTTTTGGACCTTTCGCATAATGCACTTTAGTCTGCCAATTCTAGAGTTCTTTTAGAAATATGGAAATTTTAGCATGAACAGGATGTTACAGACCACATGCCATACACTTGAACAATCACCTCAATGCTTATGTAAGGGTCGTACTCTATGAAAACAACCTTGGCTTGAACAATTATAGCCTCATTCTCTAGTCTTTGGTTAAGCTAATATGACGAGACCATATTTTTTAGAGATTTATCTTATCTTATCACTATATAGTGTACGGTTAACTTTTAACATTAACCGTTGTATCAAGACTAGCAAATTCCAACATTGCTAACCCCCGAATCTTCTTTTCCATTCTAGCATCTACTCACTCTGTTCCATAATATAAAATGTTTTAACTTGTGCGAAACGAATGTATCTAGATGACTTTTAGTGTGTGGTTCACTCCGAACCTACACACTACTTTTAGTGTGTAGTAAAAGATGTCTAGATACATTTTTTCACAATAGCTAAACCATCTTATATTCTAAAACGGAGGAAGTAGGAGATTCTATTGATACATCCGTATCTAGACATATGTTAGTGCTAGATACATCCATATCTAAATGAACCTAAGTCAAGTAATTTGGGTTAGAGGGAAAACTAGACTTTAGCACAATTACGCTATGCACAAGTACAAGAACCAAATATACACCCGATACTTTATGGAAGTGGCTCGAAAATATATTTATTTTCTCCGCTTTACCTATTACTATTTTATAGAGTAGTAAAATTTTATATTGTGATGATATGGCATTCATTCTACTAGACAGCGTTGGCATGCTATACTAACTAGCTAATTACTACTAGTAAAATTTCCTCGATGCTAGTACTACAGTAGTACTAGACAGCGTTGGCGTGTTACACTAGCTAGCTAATAATTAAAGTCTCGTTAATGCAGTTGCGCCTTGCAGCAGAAGAGCGGCGAAGGAACACACAAAAAACTCCTTGTTCAAAGAGCCATACCGTCTTCCCCATCTCTGGCAGTATTTGGTATCGTATCCAACGCGCGCATCATTCATTTTCCTCGCCATCTCACCCGCGGCATCGGTCCTTCCAGGCCGCAACCCTCTCCTCCAAAACCTCCCAACTGTCATAGATTGATCTGCCTCGCCCCCAAACCATCGGGACGCGATGGCGGATTTGGGGCCCAACCGGTGGTACGGCGGATGGAGCAACATCGGCACGGACGTGTTCGATGAGATCGCTATGCGTATGGACACTACCAGCGCCATCCGGCTGGCCGCATGCTCAAAGAAGTTGAACCTCCGAGTCACCAGCGGAAAAGGTAGCAGATGCCCCAACGACGGTTGCGGGACATTGATCACGTACCGTCAGGTCCACAATCACAAGATTGCGTGCGCGCATGGCCCTTGCAACTGCATGGAGGATGGCTGCATTTTCGCCGCCTCGCCGGCGGCGCTCCTCGCCCACCTCTGTGAAGCTCACTCGATGAGGGCGCACAGTTTCCGCTACGACAAAACACGCAGGTACTCCTCTAAGCCTCTGTCGGCAACAGGCCTGCGGACAGTAGATATCATCGGATCCGGGGACTATGGTATTGTGTTCGCGGTGCGATTTGACACGCGCCAAATGCTACACATCATGTCCGAAGTATGCATTAGGTCGGTGGCGTGCTTGTCGCCGTGGTACATAGTGAAGTTTTGGTCATCGACTGTGATTGAGGGGAGAAGGATAAAAAAATTCCGGGCTATGCCTGCCAGAGAGCATCGCGTCGCCCCACGGCATCCCGTTCGAAGAGCTGCAGTGGCTCATGCCGGTGCTGATGTCGCACCAGGTCACTCGTCAACTGTCGATGTTCACCCTGAAATACTGTCTTCGGATTAACAGGATTCATGAGTGAGATAAACACATCTTAATGTTCGTTAGAGTATTTGAACTACTAGAAAGACTTACGACCTGTTCTTGGTAGTTGTTCTTAGGAGTATTTTTATGGAGTTCAACTACTGCTAACATATTTTGTAGTAATACCTACTGTACTAGTACTTATCATTTTGGGAGACATGGTTCCTAGCTTAAGGTAGTTCTGAGTATTTTCTATGGAGTTCTTCCTCTGCTAATCTATTTTGCAATAATAACTATGTACGGGTGCTTGTTCAGATCGACCGATGAAGTGCAGAATATGGTCTCGCTATACTTTTGAATCAGGTGTAGCTACATCTATTGAATTTTAATTTGTGCATTGCTGAATCTGTCAATTATTGTCTGTGTACTGCTAATTCGGTCAGTTTGAAATGTTGTTGAATCTGTCAATTGCTGCTGAATATGAACTGGAAATCTGTCAAGTGCTGCTGAATATGAACTGGGAATTTGTCGATATTTTTCGGTCATATTCTATACTGCTGAATCTTTTAAATGCTACTGAATTTATCAAATGTTCTATTGTTACTATTAGTACGTACAATACAATATTTTGTAGAACTAACTATGATTTACGTGTACTTGTTTAGATCAAGTGCAGCAGATTATCTTGCTTTTCTTTTGGAACTTGACATTTTATAGAACTAATATTGATGTACTGCTACTTGTTTAGACCAAGTGCAGTACATGGTCTTGCTTTTCTTTTGAAACTTGGCATTTTATAAAACTAATACTGATGTACTGCTACTTGTTTAGATCAAGTGCAGAAGATGGTCTTGCTTTTATTTTGTAACTTGGACTTGTCATAAACTCATAATCTTGACCAGGCTTTGCATTGATGTGAGAAGGAGGCATGCACAGAAAAGCAGACTTGATCGTCAGTTTTTCTTGCTCCAATGATTGAGTGTATTAGGAGAACAGGCCAAACTGATCATGGGCCAAGGTTTTTTTAGCTGGAACAAGAACTGATTCTCTCTATACTGCTATTGAATTTCAAGCATGAAAGCTATCGAATCTCTCAAATATTCCGTCGTTGCTATTACTAAACCATTTGTGAAACTAATACTGATGTACTGGTATTGTATTTCATCGTCTGTATTGCTGCATTGGTCACTTTTGAAATGCTGCTGAATTGGTCAAGTGCTCCCGAATATTAACTTTGAATCTGTTGATAATTTTTCTATCCTATTCTATATTGCTGAATTTTGACATGAATATCTGCCAAAAAGAATTATCACTTCTCCTCCGCCCTCGGTCTTTGTTTCGAATCCGGCAGAGCACATCACAATGCAATTTTTATTAACCAAGAGAAGAAATCTAGTACTCCCTCGGATCCAAATTAATGTTCTTACATTTGTCTAGATTCTAACATATCTAGTCATGTTTTAGTGCTAGATACGTCTGAATCTAGCCAAATCTGAGAACATTAATTTGGATCGGAGGGAGTAGCTTGTTCGGCCCCTCTTTAGCCTAGAATATTTTAATTTAGTCTTTTATGGGTCAGGAACTACTGACCACAGCTCAATGCAATTTTGTCAATGACCATAGCTCAATGAAATTTATGGGTCAGGAACTACTGACCCCCCCACCTCTCATAATAAAAAAACTCTGTCTACCCATGTTTTTAAGAAAATACCCCATTATGTGGCATTTTATAAATTGAGATGCGAGGAGCGTTGCCCTTTTATATTTTAAAAGAGATAAATATAAACACACAAAATATTTTAAGAAGACTAATACAAAAGTTGTAGTACTAATAAAAGTTTAATGATATTTTTCTATAAATATGTTTGTTGTATTTGGCACTCAGTTTACGATTATTTGATTTGAAGGTCTTTTGTTTGAATCGCCTTTGTGTGTGTGTATCTTGGGTTTACTTTTTTTCTAGCAATATCGCATTACGGAGAGGCTGACATCACGGACCCACCAGCATGCAGCGTCCCTAGACTTTGTTTTGAGGGTGGGTTCGAAAAACAAGTTTAAATACTTATACAAAGAGGCTCGCATCAGGGACCCACCAGACAGAACATACAAGGCTGCATCGGGGACCCACAAGCCAGAACATGCCAGAGAGGCTGACATAAGGGCCCCAGCAGTAAGACCATACACGGCTGCCACGGTGAAAATAGCGGACGCGGCCGAAAAGAAAGTCCATCATACACACGTTGCACTTACAGAGAAGCTCACATGTCGGACCCAGCAGGCCCAAGCATAGCCCATGAAATTAGCCTATTATCCCCAAGCATAGCCCAATACCTTCTAATTCAGCCTTTTCGTGGTCTTGTGGCCACCGACCGTAGCCCATTCAATTTAGATGTGAGCCCATGGAAAATAAGCCATGATGAATAGGACATCCGCCCCGAGTTAGCCTAGAATCTTTTTAATTCGGCCTTTCTGAGCATTTTTTGTACTCTGAGGCTGACATCTGGGACCCGAAAAACAGTCCAACATACACACGTTTCTTTCAAGTAGAGGCTGTCAGTTGGGATCCAGCATAGACACGTTTCCTGTATAGAGGTGGTTGACATCTGGGACCCAGCAAGTTGCCAAGGACAAAATAGCGGACATGGCCAAAAAAAAGTCCATCATACGCACGTTTCATTTACAAAGAGGCTGATCTATGGGATCCAGCAGTGTGACCTTATACAGATGCTGCATCGAGCAACGTAGCTAGTTCAAAACAGGGAGGCATGAGCGAGAAAAAAGTTCAGCATGTACACGTTTCTTTTAATGAGAGGCTGAAATGGGGGACCCAGCAGCGTGAGCAAATGGCAGATTCGTCGAGCAATGCTATCTAGTTCGAAACAGGGTAGCGCTTGAGAACAAAAAAATTCCATCATACCCACGATTCTTCTAATGTGATGCTGACATAAGGGACCCACCAGCCTCAATAAACGGCTGATGCAGCGAGCAAAGCTATCAAGTTCGGACCACGAAGGCGCTACAAAGGGTAAAAAATCTATCATACACATGTTTCTTCCAATGAGAGGATGACATGTGGGGCCCAGCATCGTGATTAAATGGTTGATGCATCGAACAATGCTATCAAGTTCGGAACAGGGTAGCGCGAGCGAAGGAAAAAATCCATCATACACACGTTTCTTCTAATGAGAGGATGGCATGTGGGGCTCAGGAGGTTGGTTAAACGGTAGATCCGTCGAGCAGCGCTATCAACTCGGAACGGGGTAGCACCAGCGAAGGAAAAAATTCCATCATACACACGTTTCTTCTAATGAGAGGATGACATGTGGATCCCAGGAGGTTGATTCGACGGTAGATGCATCGAGAAACGCTATCAACTTCAGAATAGGGTAGCACGAGCCAAGGAAAAAATTCCATCATACACATGATCCTTCTAATGAGAGGCTGACATGTGGGACCTAGCAGCCTGACTAAACAGCAGACGCCTCGAGCTACGTTATCGAGTTCAAATCAGGGAGGTGCGACCGAAAAGTATGGTCCGCTAGAGACACTGACGTCCAGGACCCACTCGCCTCAAAAGACTTCGACGAGTCAACATCGCGTGAGGAAACGAAAATCTTGTTTCTGCCACGCGCTGCCTGAGCTTCCTCCATGTTTTTAGCAGATCCGTCATAGTAGAGGGCCATGAAACTGGAAAAAAAGTTTTCCATTGGCCATGGTCGAGCCGAGAATTTCGTCGCAGAAGACGCGCCTTCTACGATGACTGTCGGGCCAATTCGTTGCGGAAGGAAACTTTTCTTGTAGTGCATGGTCAGAGAGACCAAAAGCACATAGTGAGGCAGAAGTTGGATCATAGAATGCACAGGAGTGTGTGTGGTCATGTGGATCAATGTGGTCTTCGAAAATAACACATTAAATGACACTAGTGATCAATGTGGTTTAAGAAAATAACACATGCAATGACTCTAGGTGATCCATGTGTCAAACCATGGTCATAGATACCAAAAGCAAATAGGAAGAGCATCTTCTATATTGCATGTTACAATAGTGGGGCAAAAGTTGCATCACAGAATGCACTGGAGTGTATGTGGTCATGTGCATCAATATGGTCTAGGAAAAGAACACATGCAATGACACTAGTGATCAATGTGGTTTAGGAAAAGAACGAATGAAATGACACTAGTGATCAATGTGGTTTAGGAAAAGAACACATGCAATGACTCTAGGTGATCCTTATGTCAAACCATGGTCACAGAGACCAACAGCACAAAGGAAGATCAACTTCCACATTGCATGTTGCACCAATGAGGCGGAAGTTGCATTACAGAATGCACTAGAGTGTGTGTGGTCATGTGGATCAATATGGTCTAGGAAAAGAACACATGCCATGACACTAGTGATCAATGTGGTTTAGCAAAAGAACACATGCAATCACTATAGGTGATCCATGTGTCAAAGGATGTTCATAGATACCAAAAGCACATAGAAAGAGCAACTTCCACATTGCATGTTGCGCCAATGAGGCAGAAGTTGCATCACCGAATGCAAGGGAGTGTGTGTGGTCATGTGGATCAATGTGGTCAAGGAAGAGAACACATGCAATGACACTAGTGATCAATGTGGTTTAGGAAAACAACACATGCAATGACTCTAGGTAATTCATGTGTCAAACCATGGTCACAGAGACCAAAAGAACATAGAAAGAGCAACTTCCACATTGCATGTTGCACCAGTGTGGTAGAAGTTGCATCACAGAATGCACTGGAGTGTTTGTGGTCTTGTGGATAAATATGGTCCAGGAAAAGAACACATGAAATGACACTAGTGATCAATGTGGTTTTGGAAAATAACACATGCAATGACTCTAGGTGATCCACGTGTTCAACCATGGTCATAGAGACCAAAAGCACATAGGAAGAGAAGCAACCACATTGAATGTTGCACTAGTGAGGCAGAAGTTACATCACAGTATGCACTGGAGTGTGTGTGGTCATGTGGATCAATGTGGTCTAGGAAAATTACACATGCAATGACACTAGTGATCAATGTGGTTTAGGAAAAGAACACATGCAATGACTCTAGGTGATCCATGTGTCAAACCATGCTCATTGAGACCAAACGCACATAGGAAGAGCAGCTTCCATATTGCATGTTGCACCAGTGAGGTAGAAGTTGCATCGCAGAATGCACTGGAGTGTGTGTGGTCATGTGGATAAATGTGGTCTAGGAAAAGAACACATGCAATGACACTAGTGATCGGTGTGGTTTAGGAAAAGAACACAAGAAATGATACTAGTGTTTAATGTGGTTTAGGAAAAGAACACATGCAATGACTCTAGGTGATCCATGTGTCAAACCATGGTCACTGAGACCAAAAGCACATAGGAAGAGCAGCTTCCACATTGCATGTTTCACCAGTGAGGCAGAAGTTGGATCATAGAATGCACTAGAGTGTGTGTGGTCATGTGGATCAATGTTGTCTTGGAAAATAACACATGAAATGACACTAGTGATCAATGTGGTTTAGGAAAAGAACACATGCAATGACTCTAGGTGATCCATGTGTCAAACCATGGTCATAGAGACCAAAAGCACATAGGAAGAGCAACTTCCATATTGCATGTTGCACCAGTGGGGCAAAAGTTACATCGCAGAATGCACTGGAGTGTGTGTGGTCATGTGGATCAATATGGTCTAGGAAAAGAACACATGCAATGACACTAGTGATCAATGTGGTTTAGGAAAAGAACACATAAAATGACACTAGTGATCAATCTAGTTTAGGAAAAGAACACATGCAATGACTCTAGGTGATCCATATGTCAAACCATGGTCACAGAGACCAAAAGCACATAGGAAGAGCAACTTGCACATTACATGTTGCACCAGTGTGGTAGAAGTTGCATCACAGAATGCACTGGAGTGTTTGTGGTGTTGTGGATAAATATGGTCTAGCAAAAGAACACACGAAATGACACTAGTGATCAATGTGGTTTAGGAAAATAACACATGCAATGACTCTAGGTGATCCATGTGTCCAACCATGGTCACAGAGACCAAAAGCACATAGGAAGAGCAGCTTCCACATTGCATGTTGCACTAGTGAGGCAGAAGTTGCATCACAGTATGCACTGGAGTGTGTGTGGTCATGTGGATCAATGTGGTCTAGGAAAATAACACATGCAATGACACTAGTGATCAATGTGGTTTAGGAAAAGAACACATGCAATGACTCTAGGTGATCCATGTGTCAAACCATGGTCATAGAGACCAAACGAACATAGGAAGAGCTTCTTCCATATTGCATGTTGCACCGGTGAGGCAGATGTTGCATCGCAGAATGCACTGGAGTGTGTGTGGTCGTGTGGATCAATGTGGTCTAGGAAAAGAACACATGCAATGACACTATTGATCAATGTGGTTTAGGAAAAGAACAGATGAAATGACACACTTGTTCAATGTGGTTTAGAAAAGAACACATGTAATGACTCTAGGTGATCCATGTCTCAAACCATGGTCACGGAGACCAAAAGCACATAGGTAGAGAAGCTTCCACATTGCATGTTTCACCAGTGAGGCAGAAGTTGGATCATAGAATGCACTGGAGTGTGTGTGGTCATGTGGATCAATGTTGTCTTGGAAAATAACACATGAAATGACACTAGTGATCAATGTGGTTTAGGAAAAGAACATATGCAATGAATCTAGGTGATCATGTGTCAAACCATGGTCATAGAGACCAAATGCACATAGGAAGAGCAGCTTCCATATTGCATGTTGCACTAGTGGGGCAAAAGTTGCATCGTAGAATGCACTGGAGTGTGTGTGGTCATGTGGATCAATATGGTCTAGGAAAAGAATACATGCAATGACACTAGTGATCAATGTGGTTTATGAAAAGAACACATGAAATGACACTAGTGATCAATCTGGTTTAGGAAAAGAACACATGTAATGACTCTAGGTCATCCATATGTCAAACCATGGTCACCGAGACCAAAAGCACATAGGAAGAGCAACTTCCACATTGCATGTTGCACCAGTGTGGTAGAAGTTGCATCATAGAATGCACTGGAGTGTTTGTGGTCTTGTGGATAAATATGGTCTAGGAAAAGAACACATGAAATGACACTAGTGATCAATGTGGTTTAGGAAAATAACACATGCAATGACTCTAGGTGATCCATGTGTCCAACCATGGTCACAGAGACCAAAAGCACATAGGAAGAGGAGCTTCCACATTGCATGTTGCACTAGTGAGGCAGAAGTTGCATCACAGTATGCACTGGAGTGTGTGTGGTCATGTGGATCAATATGGTCTAGGAAAATAACACATGCAATGACACTAGTGATCAATGTGGTTTAGGAAAAGAACACATGCAATGACTCTAGGTGATCCATGTGTCAAACCATGGTCATAGAGACCAAACGCACATAGGAAGAGCACCTTCCATATTGCATGTTGCACCGGTGAGGCAGAAGTTGCATCGCAGAATGCACTGGAGTGTGTGTGGTCATGTGGATCAATGTGGTCTAGGAAAAGAACACATGCAATGACACTAGTGATCAATGTGGTTTAGGAAAAGAACATATGAAATGACTCTAGGTGATCCATGTGTCAAACCATGGTCATAGAGACCAAAAGCACATAGGAAGAGAAGCTTCCACATTGCATGTTTCACCAGTGAGGTAGAAGTTGGATCGTAGAATGCACTGGAGTGTGTGTGGTCACGTGGATCAATGTGGTATTGGAAAATAACACATGAAATGACACTAGTGATCAATGTGGTTTAGGAAAAGAACACATGCAATGACTCTAGGTGATCCATGTGTCAAACCATGGTCATAGAGACCAAAAGCACATAGGAAGAGCAGCTTCCATATTGCATGTTGCACCAGTGGGGCAAACGTTACATCACAGAATGCACTGGAGTGTGTGTGGTCATGTGGATCAATATGGTCTAGGAAAAGAACACATGCAATGACACTAGTGATCAATGTGGTTTAGGAAAAGAACACATGAAATGACACTAGTGATCAATCTAGTTTAGGAAAAGAACACATGCAATGACTCTAGGTGATCCATATTTCAAACCATGGTCACAGAGACCAAAAGAACATAGGAAGAGCAACATCCACATTACATGTTGCACCAGTGTGGTAGAAGTTGCATCACAGAATGCACTGGAGTGTTTGTGGTCTTGTGGATAAATATGGTCTAAGAAAAGAACACATGAATTGACACTAGCGATTAATGTGGTTCAGGAAAATAACACATGCAACGACTCTAGGTGATCCATGTGTCCAACCATGGTCACAGAGACGAAAAGCACATAGGAAGAGCAGCTTCCACATTTCATGTTGCACTAGTGAGGTAGAAGTTGTATCACAGTATGCACTGGAGTGTGTGTGGTCATGTGGATCAATCTGGTCTAGGAAAATAACACATGCAATGACACTAGTGATCAATGTGGTTTCGGAAAAGAACACATGCAATGACTCTAGGTGATCCATGTGTCAAACCATGGTCACTGAGACCAAAAGCACATAGGAAGAGCAGCTTCCACATTGCATGTTTCACCAGTGAGGCACAAGTTGGATCATAGAATGCACTGGAGTGTGTGTGGTCATGTGGATTAATGTTGTCTTGGAAAATAACACATGAAATGACACTAGTGATCAATGTCCTTTAGAAAAAGAACATATGCAATGAATCTAGGTGATCCATGTGTCAAACCATGGTCATAGAGACCAAAAGCACATAGGAAGAGCAGCTTCCATATTGCATTTTGCACTAGTGGGGAAAAAGTTGCATCGTAGAATGCACTAGAGAGAGTGTGTGGTCATGTGGATCAATGTGGTCTAGGAAAATAACACATGCAATGACACTAGTGATCAATGTGGTTTAGGAAAAGAACACATGCAATGACTCTAGGTGATCCATATGTCAAACCATGGTCACAGAGACCAAAAGAACATAGGAAGAGCAACTTCCACATTGCATGTTGCACCAGTGTGGTAGAAGTTGCATCATAGAATGCACTGGAGTGTTTGTGGTCTTGTGGATAAATATGGTCTAGGAAAATAACACATGCAATGACACTAGCGATCAATGTGGTTTAGGAAATGAACACATGAAATGACACTAATGTTTAATGTGCTTTAGGAAAAGAACACATGCAATGAATCTAGGTGATCCATGTGTCAAACCATGGTCACTGACACCAAAAGCACATAGGAAGAGAAGCTTCCACATTGCATGTTTCACCAGTGAGGCACAAGTTGGATCATAGAATGCACAGGAGTGTGTGTGGTCATGTGGATCATTGTGGTCTTGGAAAATAACACATGAAATGACACTAGTCATCAATGTGGTTTAGGAAAAGAACAAATGCAAAGACTCTAGGTGATCCATGTGTCAAACCATGGTCATAGAGACCAAAAGCGCATAGGAAGAGCAGCTTCCATATTGCATGTTGCACCAGTGGGGCAAAACTTGCATCACAGAATGCACTGGAGTGTGTGTGGTCATGTGGATCAATATGGTCTAGGAAAAGAACACATGCAATGACATTGTGATCAATGTGGTTTAGGAAAAGAACACATGAAATGACACTAGTGATCAATCTGGTTTAGGAAAAGAACACATGCAATGACTCTAGGTGATCCATATGTCAAACCATGGTCACAGAGACCAAAAGCACATAGGAAGAGAAACTTCCACATTGCATGTTGCACCAGTGTGGTAGAAGTTGCATCATAGAATGCACTGGAGTGTTTGTGGTCTTGTGGATAAATATGGTCTAGGAAAAGAACACATGAAATGACACTAGCGATCAATGTGGTTTAGGAAAATAACACATGCAATGACTCTAGATGATCCATGTGTCCAACCATGGTCACAGAGACCAAAAGCACATAGGAAGAGCATCTTCCACATTGCATGTTGCACTAGTGAGGCGGAAGTTGCATCACAGTATGCACTAGAGTGTGTGTGGTCATGTGGATCAATGTGGTCTAGGAAAATAACACATGCAATAACACTAGTGATCAATGTGGTTTAGGAAAAGAACACATGCAATGACTCTAGGTTATCCATGTGTTAAACCATGGTCATAGAGACCAAACGCACATAAGAAGAGCAGCTTCCATATTGCATGTTGCACCGGTGGGGCAGATGTTGCATCGCAGAATGCACTGGAGTGTGTGTGGTCATGTGGATCAATGTGGTCTAGGAAAACAACACATGCAATGACACTAGTGATCAATGTGGTTTAGGAAAAGAACACATGAAATGACACACTTATCCAATGTGGTTTAGGAAAAGAACACATGCAATGACTCTAGGTGATCCATTGATCAAACCATGGTCACTAAGACCAAAAGCACATAGGAAGAGCATCTTCCACATTGCATGTTTCACCAGTGAGGCAGAAGTTGGATCATAGAATGCACTGGAGTGTGTGTGGTCATGTGGATCAATGTGGTCTTGGAAAATAACACATGAAATGACACTAGTGATCAATGTGGTTTAGAAAAGAACACATGCAATGACTCTAGGTGATCCATGTGTCAAACCATGGTCATAGAGACCAAAAGCACATAGGAAGAGCAGCTTCCGTATTGCATGTTGCACCAGTGGGGCAAAAGTTGCATCATAGAATGCACTGGAGTCTGTGTGGTCATGTGGATCAATATGGTCTAGGAAAATAACACATGCAATGACACTAGTGATCAATGTGGTTTAGGAAAAGAACACATGAAATAACACTAGTGATCAATCTGGTTTAGGAAAAGAACACATGCAATGACTCTAGGTGATCCATGTGTCAAACCATGGTCATAGAGATCAAAAGCACATAGGAAGAGCAACTTCCACATTGCATGTTGCCCCAGTGTGGTAGAAGTTGCATCATAGAATGCACTGGAATGTTTGTGGTCTTGTGGATAAATATGGTCTAGGAAAAGAACACATGAAATGACACTAGCGATCAATGTGGTTTAGGAAAATAACACATGCAATGACTCTAGATGATCCATGTGTCCAACCATGGTCACATAGACCAAAAGCACATAGGAAGAGCATCTTCCACATTGCATGTTGCACTAGTGAGGCAGAAGTTGCATCACAGTATGCAGTGGAGTGTGTGTGGTCATGTGGATCAATGTGGTCTAGGAAAATAACACATGCAATGACACTAGCGATCAATGTGGTTTACGAAAAGAACACATGCAATGACTCTAGGTGATCCATGTGTCAAACCATGGTCATAGAGACCAAACGCACATAGGAAGAGCAGCTTCCATATTGCATGTTGCACCGGTGAGGCAGATGTTGCATCACAGAATGCACTGGAGTGTTTATGGTCATGTGGATCAATGTGGTCTAGGAAAAGAACACATGCAATGACACTAGTGATCAATGTGGTTTAGGAAATGAACACATGAAATCACACTAGTGTTTAATGTGGTTTAGGAAAAGAACACATGCAATGACTCTAGGTGATCCATGTGTCAAACCATGGTCACTGACACCAAAAGCACATAGGAAGAGCAGCTTCCACATTGCATGTTTCACTAGTGAGGCAGAAGTTGGATCATAGAATGCACTGGAGTGTGTGTGGTCATGTGGATCAATGTGGTCTTGGAAAATAACACATGAAATCACACTAGTGATCAATGTGGTTTAGGAAAAGAACACATGCAATGACTCTAGGTGATCCATGTGTCAAACCATGGTCATAGAGACCAAAAGCACATAGGAACAGCAGCTTCCATATTGCATGGTGCACGAGTGGGGCAAAAGTTGCATCACAGAATGCACTGGAGTGTGTGTGGTCATGTGGATCAATATGGTCTAGGAAAAGAACACATGTAATGACACTAGTGATCAATGTCGTTTAGGAAAAGAACACATGAAATGACACTACTGATCAATCTGGTTTAGGAAAAGAACACATGTAATGACTCTAGGTGATCCATATGTCAAAACCATGGTCACAGAGACCAAAAGCACATAGGAAGAGCAACTTCCACATTGCATGTTGCACCAGTGTGGTAGAAGTTGCATCATAGAATGCACTGGAGTGTTTGTGGTCTTGTGGATAAATATGGTCTAGGAAAAGAACACATGAAATGACACTAGCGATCAATGTGGTTTAGGAAAATAACACATGCAATGACTCTAGGTGATCCATGTGTCCAACCATGGTCACAGAGACCAAAAGCACATAGGAAGAGCAGCTTCCACATTGCATGTTGCACTAGTGAGGCAGAAGTTGCATCACAGTATGCAGTGGAGTGTGTGTGGTCATGTGGATCAATGTGGTCTAGGAAAATAACACATGCAATGACACTAGCGATCAATGTGGTTTACGAAAAGAACACATGCAATGACTCTAGGTGATCCATGTGTCAAACCATGGTCATAGAGACCAAACGCACATAGGAAGAGCAGCTTCCATATTGCATGTTGCACCGGTGAGGCAGATGTTGCATCACAGAATGCACTGGAGTGTCTGTGGTCATGTGGATCAATGTGGTCTAGGAAAAGAACACATGCAATGACACTAGTGATCAATGTGGTTTAGGAAATGAACACATGAAATCACACTAGTGTTTAATGTGGTTTAGGAAAAGAACACATGCAATGACTCTAGGTGATCCATGTGTCAAACCATGGTCACTGACACCAAAAGCACATAGGAAGAGCAGCTTCCACATTGCATGTTTCACTAGTGAGGCAGAAGTTGGATCATAGAATGCACTGGAGTGTGTGTGGTCATGTGGATCAATGTGGTCTTGGAAAATAACACATGAAATCACACTAGTGATCAATGTGGTTTAGGAAAAGAACACATGCAATGAATCTAGGTGATCCATGTGTCAAACCATGGTCATAGAGACCAAAAGCACATAGGAAGAGTAGCTTCCATATTGCATGGTGCACTAGTGGGGCAAAAGTTGCATCACAGAATGCACTGGAGTGTGTGTGGTCATGTGGATCAATATGGTCTAGGAAAAGAACACATGCAATGACACTAGTGATCAATGTCGTTTAGGAAAAGAACACATGAAATGACACTACTGATCAATCTGGTTTAGGAAAAGAACACATGTAATGACTCTAGGTGATCCATATGTCAAAACCATGGTCACAGAGACCAAAAGCACATAGGAAGAGCAACTTCCACAATGCATGTTGCACCAATGTGGTAGAAGTTGCATCATAGAATGCACTGGAGTGTTTGTGGTCTTGTGGATAAATATGGTCTAGGAAAAGAACACATGAAATGACACTAGCGATCAATGTGGTTTAGGAAAATAACACATGCAATGACTCTAGGTGATCCATGTGTCCAACCATGGTCACGGAGACCAAAAGCACATAGGAAGAGCAGCTTCCACATTGCATGTTGCACTAGTGAGGCAGAAGTTGCATCACAGTATGCACTGGAGTGTGTGTGGTCATGTGGATCAATGTGGTCTAGGAAAATAACACATGCAATGACACTAGCGATCAATGTGGTTTAGGAAAAGAACACATGCAATGACTCTAGGTGATCCATGTGTCAACCCCTGGTCATAGAGACCAAACGCACATAGGAAGAGCAGCTTCCATATTGCATGTTGCACCGGTGAGGCAGATGTTGCATCACAGAATGCACTGGAGTGTCTTTGGTCATGTGGATCAATGTGGTCTAGGAAAAGAACACATGCAATGACACTAGTGATCAATGTGGTTTAGGAAAAGAACACATGAAATCACACTAGTGTTTAATGTGGTTTAGGAAAAGAACACATGTAATGACTCTAGGTGATCCATGTGTCAAACCATGGTCACTGAGACCAAAAGCACATAGGAAGAGCAGCTTCCACATTGCATGTTTCACCAGTGAGGCAGAAGTTGGATCATAGAATGCACTGGAGTGTGTGTGGTCATGTGGATCAATGTGGTCTTGGAAAATAACACATGAAATGACACTAGTGATCAATGTGGTTTAGGAAAAGAACACATGCAATGACTCTAGGTGATCCATGTGTCAAACCATAGTCATAGAGACCAAAAGCACATAGGAAGAGCAGCTTCCGTATTGCATGTTGCACCAGTGGGGCAAAAGTTGCATCATAGAATGCACTGGAGTCTGTCTGGTCATGTGGATCAATATGGTCTAGGAAAAGAACACATGCAATGACACTAGTGATTAATGTCGTTTAGGAAAAGAACACATGAAATGACACTAGTGATCAATCTGGTTTAGGAAAAGAACACATGCAATGACTCTAGGTGATCCATATTGCATGTTGCACCAGTGTGGTAGAAGTTGCATCGTAGAATGCACTAGAGTGTTTGTGGTCTTGTGGATAAATATGGTCTAGGAAAAGAACACATGTAATGACACTAGTGATCAATGTGGTTTAGGAAAAGAACACATGAAATGACACTAGTGATCAATCTGGTTTAGGAAAAGAACATATGCAATGACTCTAGGTGATCCATCTGTCAAACCAAGGTCACAGAGACCAAAAGCACATAGGAAGAGCAACTTCCACATTGCATGTTGCACCAGTGTGGTAGAAGTTGCATCACAGAATGCACTGGTGTGTTTGTGGTCTTGTGGATAAATATGGTCTAGGAAAAGAACACATGAAATGACACTAGCGATCAATGTGGTTTAGGAAAATAACACATGCACTGACTCTAGGTGATCCATGTGTCCAACCATGGTCACAGAGACCCAAAGAACATAGGAAGCGCAGCTTACACATTGCATGTTGCACTAGTGAGGCAGAAGTTGCATCACAGTATGCACTGGAGTGTGTGTGGTTATGTGGATCAATGTGGTCTAGGAAAATAACACATGAAATGTCACTAGTGATCAATGTGGTTTAGGAAAAGAACACATGCAATGACTCTAGGTGATCCATGTGTCAAACCATGGTCATAGAGACCAAACGCACATAGGAAGAGCAGCTTCCATATTGCATGTTGCACCGGTGAGGCAGATGTTTCATCGCAGAATGCACTGGAGTGTGTGTGGTCATGTGGATCAATGTGGTCTAGGAAAAGAACACATGTAATGACACTAGTGATCAATGTGGTTTAGGAAAAGAACACATGAAATGACACACTTGTTCAATGTGGTTAAGGAAAAGAACACATGCAATGACTCTAGCTGATCCATTGGTCAAACCATGGTCACTGAGACCAAAAGCACATAGGAAGAGCAGCTTCCACATTGCATGTTTCACCAGTGAGGCAGAAGTTGGATCATAGAATGCACTGGAGTGTGTGTGGTCATGTGGATCAATGTGGTCCTGGAAAATAACACATGAAATGACACTAGTGATCAATGTGGTTTAGGAAAAGAACACATGCAATGACTCTAGGTGATCCATGTGTCAAACCATGGTCAGAGAGACCAAAAGCACATAGGAAGAGCAGCTTCCGTATTGCATGTTGCACCAGTGGGGCAAAAGTTGCATCATAGAATGCACTGGAGTCTGTGTGGTCATGTGGATCAATATGGTCTAGGAAAAGACCACATGCAATGACACTAGTGATCAATGTGGTTTAGGAAAAGAACACATGAAATGACACTAGTGATCAATCTGGTTTAGGAAAAGAACACATGCAATGACTCTAGGTGATCCATATGTCAAACCATGGTCATAGAGACCAAAAGCACATAGGAAGAGCAACTTCCACATTGCATGTTGCACCAGTGTGGTAGAAGTTGCATCATAGAATGCACTAGAGTGTTTGTGGTCTTGTGGATAAATATGGTCTAGGAAAAGAACACATGTAATGACACTAGTGATCAATGTGGTTTAGGAAAAGAACACATAAAATGACACTAGTGATCAATCTGGTTTAGGAAAAGAACATATGCAATGACTCTAGGTGATCCATCTGTCAAACCAAGGTCACAGAGACCAAAAGCACATAGGAAGAGCAACTTCCACATTGCATGTTGCACCAGTGTGGTAGAAGTTGCATCACAGAATGCACTGGTGTCTTTGTGGTCTTGTGGATAAATATGGTCTAGGAAAAGAACACATGAAATCACACTAGCGATCAATGTGGTTTAGGAAAATAACACATGCACTGACTCTAGGTGATCCATGTGTCCAACCATGGTCACAGAGACCCAAAGAACATAGGAAGAGCAGCTTACACATTGCATGTTGCACTAGTGAGGCAGAAGTTGCATCACAGTATGCACTGGAGTGTGTGTGGTTATGTGGATCAATGTGGTCTAGGAAAATAACACATGAAATGACACTAGTGATCAATGTGGTTTAGGAAAAGAACACATGCAATGACTCTAGGTGATCCATGTGTCAAACCATGGTCATAGAGACCAAACACACATAGGAAGAGCAGCTTCCATATTGCATGTTGCACCGGTGAGGCAGATGTTGCATCGCAGAATGCACTGGAGTGTGTGTGGTCATGTGGACCAATGTGGTCTAGGAAAAGAACACATGTAATGACATTAGTGATCAATGTGGTTTAGGAAAGGAACACTTGAAATGACACACTTGTTCAATGTGGTTTAGGAAAAGAACACATGCAATGAATCTAGGTGATCTATGTGTCAAACCATGGTAACTGAGACCAAAAGCACATAGGAAGAGCAGCTTCCACATTGCATGTTTCACCAGTGAGGCACAAGTTGGATCATAGAATGCACTGGAGTGTGTGTGGTCATGTGGATCAATGTGGTCTTGGAAAATAACACATAAAATGACACTAGTGATCAATGTGGTTTAGGAAAAGAACACATGCAATGACTCTAGGTGATCCATGTGTCAAACCATGGTCATAGAGACCAAACGCACATAGGAAGAGCAGCTTCCATATTGCATGTTGCACCGGTGAGGATGATGTTTCATCGTAGAATGCACTGGAGTGTGTGTGGTCATGTGGATCAATGTGGTCTAGGAAAAGAACACATGTAATGACACTAGTGATCAATGTGGTTTAGGAAAAGAACACATGAAATGACACACTTGTTCAATGTGGTTAAGGAAAAGAACACATGAAATGACTCTAGCTGATCCATTGGTCAAACCATGGTCACTGAGACCAAAAGCACATAGGAAGAGCAGCTTCCACATTGCATGTTTCACCAGTGAGGCAGAAGTTGGATCATAGAATGCACTGGAGTGTGTGTGGTCATGTGGATCAATGTGGTCTTGGAAAATAACACATGAAATGACACTAGTGATCAATGTGGTTTAGGAAAAGAACACATGCAATGACTCTAGGTGATCCATGTGTCAAACCATGGTCATAGAGACCAAAAGCACATAGGAAGAGCAGCTTCCGTATTGCATGTTGCACCAGTGGGGCAAAAGTTGCATCATAGAATGCACTGGAGTCTGTGTGGTCATGTGGATCAATATGGTCTAGGAAAAGACCACATGCAATGACACTAGTGATCAATGTGGTTTAGGAAAAGAACAGATGAAATGACACTAGTGATCAATCTGGTTTAGGAAAAGAACACATGCAATGACTCTAGGTGATCCATATGTCAAACCATGGTCATAGAGACCAAAAGCACATAGGAAGAGCAACTTCCACATTGCATGTTGCACCAGTGTGGTAGAAGTTGCATCATAGAATGCACTAGAGTGTTTGTGGTCTTGTGGATAAATATGGTCTAGGAAAAGAACACATGTAATGACAATAGTGATCAATGTGGTTTAGGAAAAGAACACATAAAATGACACTAGTGATCAATCTGGTTTAGGAAAAGAACATATGCAATGACTCTAGGTGATCCATCTGTCAAACCAAGGTCACAGAGACCAAAAGCACATAGGAAGAGCAACTTCCACATTGCATGTTGCACCAGTGTGGTAGAAGTTGCATCACAGAATGCACTGGTGTGTTTGTGGTCTTGTGGATAAATATGGTCTAGGAAAAGAACACATGAAATGACACTAGCGATCAATGTGGTTTAGGAAAATAACACATGCACTGACTCTAGGTGATCCATGTGTCCAACCATGGTCACAGAGACCCAAAGAACATAGGAAGAGCAGCTTACACATTGCATGTTGCACTAGTGAGGCAGAAGTTGCATCACAGTATGCACTGAAGTGTGTGTGGTTATGTGGATCAATGTGGTCTAGGAAAATAACACATGAAATGACACTAGTGATCAATGTGGTTTAGGAAAAGAACACATGCAATGACTCTAGGTGATCCATGTGTCAAACCCTGGTCATAGAGACCAAACACACATAGGAAGAGCAGCTTCCATATTGCATGTTGCACCGATGAGGCAGATGTTGCATCGCAGAATGCACTGGAGTGTGTGTGGTCATGTGGACCAATGTGGTCTAGGAAAAGAACACATGTAATGACATTAGTGATCAATGTGGTTTAGGAAAGGAACACATGAAATGACACACTTGTTCAATGTGGTTTAGGAAAAGAACACATGCAATGAATCTAGGTGATCCATGTGTCAAACCATGGTAACTGAGACCAAAAGCACATAGGAAGAGCAACTTCCACATTGCATGTTTCACCAGTGAGGCACAAGTTGGATCATAGAATGCACTGGAGTGTGTGTGGTCATGTGGATCAATGTGGTCTTGGAAAATAACACATAAAATTACACTAGTGATCAATGTGGTTTAGGAAAAGAACACATGCAATGACTCTAGGTGATCCATGTGTCAAACCATGGTCATAGAGGCCAAAAGCACATAGGAAGAGCAACTTCCATATTGCATGTTGCACCAGTGGGGCAAAAGTTGCATCGCAGAATGCACTAGAGTGTGTGTCGTCATGTGGATCAATATGGTCTAGGAAAAGAACACATGCAATGACACTAGTGATCAATGTGGTTTAGGAAAAGAACACATGAAATGACACTAGCGATCAATGTGGTTTAGGAAAAGAACACATGCAATGACTCTAGCTGATCCATTGGTCAAACCATGGTCACAGAGACCAAAAGCACATAGGAAGAGCAGCTTCCACATTGCATGTTGCACTAGTGAGGCAGAAGTTGCATCACAGTATGCACTGGAGTGTGTGTGGTCATGTGGATTAATGTGGTCTAGGAAAATAACACATCCAATGACACTAGCGTTCAATGTGGTTTAGGAAAAGAACACATGCAATGACTCTAGGTGATCCATGTGTCAAACCATGGTCATAGAGACCAAACGCACATAGGAAGAGCAGCTTCCATATTGCATGTTGCACCGGTGAGGCAGATGTTGCATCGCAGAATGCACTGGAGTGTGTGTGGTCATGTGGATCAATGTGGTCTAGGAAAAGAACACATGCAATGACACTAGTGATCAATGTGGTTTAGGACATGAACACATGAAATGACACTAGTGTTTAATGTGGTTTAGGAAAAGAACACATGCAATGACTCTAGGTGATCCATGTGTCAAACCATGGTCACTCACACCAAAAGCACATAGGAAGAGCAGCTTCCATATTGCATGTTGCACCAGTGGGGCAAAAGTTGCATCACATAATGCACTGGAGTGTGTGTGGTCATGTGGATCAATATGGTCTAGGAAAAGAACACATGCAATGACACTAGTGATCAATGTGGTTTAGGAAAAGAACACATGAAAAGACACAAGTGATCAATCTGGTTTAGGAAAAGAAGACATGCAATGACTCTAGGTGATCCATATGTCAAACCATGGTCATAGAGACCAAAATCACATAGGAAGAGCAACTTCCACATTGCATGTTGCACCAGTGTGGTAGAAGTTGCATCATAGAATGCACTGGAGTGTTTGTGGTCTTGTGGATAAATATGGTCTGGGAAAAGAACACATGAAATGACACTAGCAATCAATGTGGTTTAGGAAAATAACACATGCAATGACTCTAGGTGATCCATGTGTCCAACCATGGTCACAGAGACCAAAAGCACATAGGAAGAGCAGCTTCCACATTGCATGTTGCACTAGTGAGGCAAAAGTTGCATCACTGTATGCACTGGAGTGTGTGTGGTCATGTGGATCAATGTGGTCTAGGAAAATAACACATGCAATGACACTAGTGATCAATGTGGTTTAGGAAAAGAACACATGCAATGACTCTAGGTTATCCATGTGTTAAAACATGGTCATAGAGACCAAACGCACATAAGAAGAGCAGCTTCCATATTGCATGTTGCACCGGTGGGGCAGATGTTGCATCGCAGAATGCACTGGAGTGTGTGTGGTCATGTGAATCAATGTGGTCTAGGAAAAGAACACATGCAATGACACTAGTGATCAATGTGGTTTAGGAAAAGAACACATGAAATGACACACTTGTTCAATGTGGTTTAGGAAAAGAACACATGCAATGACTCTAGCTGATCCATTGGTCAAACCATGGTCACTGAGACCAAAAGCACATAGGAAGAGCAGCTTCCACATTGCATGTTTCACCAGTGAGGCAGAAGTTGGATCATAGAATGCACTGGAGTGTGTGTGGTCATGTGGATCAATGTGGTCTTGGAAAATAACACATGAAATGACACTAGTGATCAATGTGGTTTAGGAAAAGAACACATGCAATGACTCTAGGTGATCCATGTGTCAAACCATGGTCATAGAGACCAAAAGCACATAGGAAGAGCAGCTTCGGTATTGCATGTTGCACCAGTGGGGCAAGTTGCATCATAGAATGCACTGGAGTCTGTGTGGTCATATGGATCAATATGGTCTAGGAAAAGAACACATGCAATGACACTAGTGATCAACATGGTTTAGGAAAAGAACACATGAAATGACACTAGTGATCAATCTGGTCTAGGAAAAGAACACATGCAATGACACTAGTGATCAATGTGGTTTAGGACATGAACACATGAAATGACACTAGTGTTTAATGTGGTTTAGGAAAAGAACACATGCAATGACTCTAGGTGATCCATGTGTCAAACCATGGTCACTGACACCAAAAGCACATAGGAAGAGCAGCTTCCACATTGCATCTTTCACTAGTGAGGCAGAAGTTGGATCATAGAATGCACTGGAGTGTGTGTGGTCATGTGGATCAATGTGGTCTTGGAAAATAACACATGAAATCACACTAGTGATCAATGTGGTTTAGGAAAAGAACACATGCAATGACTCTAGGTGATCCATGTGTCAAACCATGGTCATAGAGACCAAAAGCACATAGGAAGAGCAGCTTCCGTATTGCATGTTGCACCAGTGGGGCAAAAGTTGCATCATAGAATGCACTGGAGTCTGTGTGGTCATGTGGATCAATATGGTCTAGGAAAAGAACACATGCAATGACACTAGTGATCAATGTGGTTTAGGAAAAGAACACATGAAATGACACTAGTGATTAATCTGGTTTAGGAAAAGAACACATGCAATGACTTTAGGTGATCCATATGTCAAACCATGGTGATAGAGACCAAAAGCACATAGGAAGAGCAACTTCCACATTGCATGTTGCACCAGTGTGGTAGAAGTTGCATCATAGAATGCACTAGAGTGTTTGTGGTCTTGTGGATAAATATGGTCTAGGAAAAGAACACATGTAATGACACTAGTGATCAATGTGGTTTAGGCAAAGAACACATGAAATGACACTAGTGATCAATCTGGTTTAGGAAAAGAACATATGCAATGACTCTAGGTGATCCATCTGTCAAACCAAGGTCACAGAGACCAAAAGCACATAGGAAGAGCAACTTCCACATTGCATGTTGCACCAGTGTGGTAGAAGTTGCATCACAGAATGCACTGGTGTGTTTGTGGTCTTGTGGATAAATATGGTCTAGGAAAAGAACACATGAAATGACACTAGCGATCAATGTGGTTTAGGAAAATAACACATGCACTGACTCTAGGTGATCCATGTGTCCAACCATGGTCACAGAGACCCAAAGAATATAGGAAGAGCAGCTTACACATTGCATGTTGCACTAGTGAGGCAGAAGTTGCATCACAGTATGCACTGGAGTGTGTGTGGTTATGTGGATCAATGTGGTCTAGGAAAATAACACATGAAATGACACTAGTGATCAATGTGGTTTAGGAAAAGAACACATGCAATGACTCTAGGTGATCCATGTGTCAAACCATGGTCATAGAGACCAAACACACATAGGAAGAGCAGCTTCCATATTGCATGTTGCACCGGTGAGGCAGATGTTGCATCGCAGAATGCACTGGAGTGTGTGTGGTCATGTGGACCAATGTGGTCTAGGAAAAGAACACATGTAATGACATTAGTGATCAATGTGGTTTAGGAAAGGAACACATGAAATAACACACTTGTTCAATGTGGTTTAGGAAAAGAACACATGCAATGACTCTAGGTGATCCATATGTCAAACCATGGTCATAGAGACCAAAAGCACATAGGAAGAGCAACTTCCACATTACATGTTGCACCAGTGTGGTAGAAGTTGCATCATAGAATGCACTGGAGTGTTTGTGGTCTTGTGGATAAATATGGTCTAGGAAAAGAACACATGAAATGACACTAGCAATCAATGTGGTTTAGGAAAAGAACACATGCAATGACTCTAGGTGATCCATGTGTCAAACCATGGTCATAGAGACAAAAAGCACATAGGAAGAGCAACTTCCATATTGCATGTTGCACCAGTGGGGCAAAAGTTGCATCGCAGAATGCACTAGAGTTTGTGTCGTCATGTGGATCAATATAGTCTAGGAAAAGAACACATGCAATGACACTAGTGATCAATGTGGTTTAGGAAAAGAACACATGAAATGACACTAGCGATCAATGTGGTTTAGGAAAAGAACACATGCAATGACTCTAGCTGGTCCATTGGTCAAACCATGGTCACAGAGACCAAAAGCACATAGGAAGAGCATCTTCCACATTGCATGTTGCACTAGTGAGGCAGAAGTTGCATCACAGTATGCACTGGAGTGTGTGTGGTCATGTGGATTAATGTGGTCTAGGAAAATAACACATCCAATGACACTAGCGATCAATGTGGTTTAGGAAAAGAACACATGCAATGACTCTAGGTGATCCATGTGTCAAACCATGGTCATAGAGACCAAACACACATAGGAAGAGCAGCTTCCATATTGCATGTTGCACCGGTGAGGCAGATGTTGCATCGCAGAATGCACTGGAATGTGTGTGGTCATGTGGATCAATGTGGTCTAGGAAAAGAACACATGCAATGACACTAGTGATCAATGTGGTTTAGGACATGAACACATGAAATGACACTAGTGTTTAATGTGGTTTAGTAAAAGAACACATGCAATGACTCTAGGTGATCCATGTGTCAAACCATGGTCACTGACACCAAAAGCACATAGGAAGAGCAGCTTCCACATTGCATGTTTCACTAGTGAGGCAGAAGTTGGATCATAAAATGCACTGGAGTGTGTGTGGTCATGTGGATCAATGTGGTCTTGGAAAATAACACATGAAATCACACTAGTGATCAATGTGGTTTAGGAAAAGAACACATGCAATGACTCTAGGTGATCCATGTGTCAAACCATGGTCATAGAGACCAAAAGCACATAGGAAGAGCAGCTTCCATATTGCATGTTGCACCAGTGGGGCAAAAGTTGCATCACAGAATGCACTGGAGTGTGTGTGGTCATGTGGATCAATATGGTCTAGGAAAAGAACACATGCAATGACACTAGTGATCAATGTGGTTTAGGAAAAGAACACATGAAATGACACAAGTGATCAATCTGGTTTAGGAAAAGAACACATGCAATGACTCTAGGTGATCCATATGTCAAACCATGGTCATAGAGACCAAAAGCACATAGGAAGAGCAACTTCCACATTGCATGTTGCACCAGTGTGGTAGAAGTTGCATCATAGAATGCACTGGAGTGTTTGTGGTCTTGTTGATAAATATGGTCTACGAAAAGAACACATGAAATGACACTAGCAATCAATGTGGTTTAGGAAAATAACACATGCAATGACTCTAGGTGATCCATGTGTCCAACCATGGTCATAGAGACCAAAAGCACATAGGAAGAGCAGCTTCCACATTGCATGTTGCACTAGTGAGGCAAAAGTTGCATCACTGTATGCACTGGAGTGTGTGTGGTCATGTGGATCAATGTGGTCTAGGAAAATAACACATGCAATGACACTAGTGATCAATGTGGTTTAGGAAAAGAACACATGCAATGACTCTAGGTTATCCATGTGTTAAACCATGGTCATAGAGACCAAACGCACATAAGAAGAGCAGCTTCCATATTGCATGTTGCATCATGAGAATGCCTTTGGAGTGTGTGTGGTCATGTGAATCAATGTGGTCTAGGAAAAGAACACATGCAATGACACTAGTGAATAATGTGGTTTAGGAAAAGAACACATGAAATGACTCTAGCTGATCCATTGGTCAAACCATGGTCACTGAGACCAAAAGCACATAGGAAGAGCAGCTTCCACATTGCATGTTTCACCAGTGAGCCAGAAGTTGGATCATAGAATGCACTGGAGTGTGTGTGGTCATGTGGATCAATGTGGTCTTGGAAAATAACACATGAAATGACACTAGTGATCAATGTGGTTTAGGAAAAGAACACATGCAATGACTCTAGGTGATCCATGTGTCAAACCATGGTCATAGAGACCAAAAGCACATAGGAAGAGCAGCTTCGGTATTGCATGTTGCACCAGTGGGGCAAAAGTTAGATCATAGAATGCACTGGAGTCTGTGTGGTCATATGGATCAATATGGTCTAGGAAAAGAACACATGCAATGACACTAGTGATCAACGTGGTTTAGGAAAAGAACACATGAAATGACACTAGTGATCAATCTGGTTTAGGAAAAGAATACATGCAATGACTCTAGGTGATCCATATGTCAAACCATGGTCATAGAGACCAAAAGCACATAGGAAGAGCAACTTCCACATTGCATGTTGCACCAGTGTGGTAGAAGTTGCATCATAGAATGCACTAGAGTGTTTGTGTTCTTGTGGATAAATATGGTCTATGAAAAGAACACATGTAATGACACTAGTAATCAATGTGGTTTAGGAAAAGAACACATGAAATGACACTAGTGATCAATCTGGTTTAGGAAAAGAACATATGCAATGACTCTAGGTGATCCATCTGTCAAACCAAGGTCACAGAGACCAAAAGCACATAGGAAGAGCAACTTGCACATTGCATGTTGCACAAGTGTGGTAGAAGTTGCATCACAGAATGCACCGGAGTGTTTGTGGTCTTGTGGATAAATATGGTCTAGGAAAAGAACACATGAAATGACACTAGCGATCAATGTGGTTTAGGAAAATAACACATGCAATGACTCTAGGTGATCCATGTGTCCAACCATGGTCACAGGGACCAAAAGCACATAGGAAGAGCAGCTTCCATATTGCATGTTGCGCCAGTGGGGCAAAAGTTGCATCACAGAATGCACTGGAGTGTGTGTGGTCATGTGGATCAATATGGTCTAGGAAAAGAACACATGCAATGACACTAGTGATCAATGTGGTTTAGGAAAAGAACACATGAAATGACACTAGTGATCAATCTGGTTTAGGAAAAGAACACATGCAATGACTCTATGTCATCCATATGTCAAACCATGGTCACAGAGACCAAAAGCACATAGGAAGAGCAACTTCCACATTGCATGTTGCACCAGTGTGGTAGAAGTTGCATCATAGAATGCACTGGAGTGTTTGTGGTCTTGTGGATAAATATGGTCTAGGAAAAGAACACATGAAATGACACTAGCGATCAATGTGGTTTAGGAAAATAACACATGCAATGACTCTAGGTGATCCATGTGTCCAACCATGGTCACAGAGACCAAAAGCACATAGGAAGAGCAGCTTCCACATAGCATGTTGCACTAGTGAGGCCGAAGTTGCATCACAGTATGCAGTGGAGTGTGTGTGGTCATGTGGATCAATGTGGTCTAGGAAAATAACAGATGCAACGACACTAGTGATCAATGTGGTTTAGGAAAAGAACACATGCAATGACTCTAGGTTATCCATGTGTCAAACCATGGTCATAGAGACCAAACGCACATAAGAAGAGCAGCTTCCATATTGCATGTTGCACCAGTGAGGCAGATGTTGCATCGCAGAATGCACTGGAGTGTGTGTGGTCATGTGGATCAATGTGGTCTAGGAAAAGAACACATGCAATGACACTAGTGATCAATGTGGTTTAGGAAAAGAACACATGAAATGACACACTTGTTCAATGTGGTTTAGGAAAATAACACATGCAATGACTCTAGGTGATCCATTGGTCAAACCACGGTCACTGAGACCAAAAGCATATAGAAAGAGCAGCTTCCACATTGGATGTTTCACCAGTGAGGCATAAGTTGGATCATAGAATGCACTGGAGTGTGTGTGGTCATGTGGATCAATGTGGTCTTGGAAAATAACTCATGAAATGACACTAGTGATCAATGTGGTTTAGGAAAAGAACACATGCAATGACTCTAGGTGATCCATGTGCCAAACCATGGTCATAGAGACCAAAAGCACATAGGAAGAGCAGCTTCCATATTGCATGTTGCACCAGTTAGGCAAAAGTTGCATCATAGAATGCACTGGAGTGTGTATGGTCATGTGAATCAATATGGTCTAGGAAAAGAACACATGCAACGACACTATTGATCAATGTGGTTTAGGAAAAGAACACATGAAATGACACTAGTGATCAATCCGGTTTAGGAAAATAACACATGCAATGACTCTAGGTGATCCATATGTCAAACCATGGTCACAAAGACCAAAAGCACATAGGAATAGCAACTTCCACATTGCATGTTGCACTAGCGTGGTAGAAGTTGCATCACAGAATGCACTAGAGTGTTTGTGGTCTTGTGGATAAATATGGTCTAGGAAAAGAACACATGAAATGACACTAGCGATCAATGTGGTTTAGGAAAATAACACATGCAATGACTCTAGGTGATCCATGTGTCCAACCATGGTCATAGAGACCAAAAGCACATAGGAAGAGCAGCTTCCACATTGCATGTTGCACTAGTGAGGCAGAAGTTGCATCACAGTATGCACTGGAGTGTGTGTGGTCATGTGGATCAATGTGGTCTAGGAAAATAACACATGCAATGACACTAGTGATCAATGTGGTTTAGGAAAAGAACACATGCAATGACTCTAGGTTATCCATGTATCAAACCATGGTCATAGAGAGCAAACGCACATAAGAAGAGTAGTTTCCATATTGCATGTTGCACCGGTGAGGCAGATGTTGCATCGCAGAATGCACTGGAGTGTGTGTGGTCATGTGGATCAATGTGGTCTAGGAAAAGAACACATGCAATGACACTAGTGATCAATGTGGTTGAGGAAAAGAACACATGAAATAACACACTTGTTCAATGTGGTTTAGGAAATGAACACATGCAATGACTCTAGGTGATCCATGTGTCAAACCATGGTCACTGAGACTAAAAGTACATAGGAAGAGCAGCTTCCACATTGCATGTTTCACCAGTGAGGCAGAAGTTGGATCATAGAATGCACTGGAGTGTGTGTGGTCATGTGGATCAATGTCGTCTTGGAAAATAACACATGAAATGACACTAGTGATCAATGTGGTTTAGGAAAAGAACACATGCAATGACTCTAGGTGATCCATGTGTCAAACCATGGTCATAGAGACCAAAAGCACATAGGAAGAGCAGCTTCCGTATTGCATGTTGCACTAGTGGGGCAAAAGTTGCATCGCAGAATGCACTGGAGTGTGTGTGGTCATGTGGATCAATATGGTCTAGGAGAAGAACACATGCAATGACACTAGTGATCAATGTGGTTTAGGAAAAGAACACATGAAATGACAGTAGTGATCAATGTGGTTTAGGAATAGAACACATGCAATGACTATAGGTGATCCATGTATCAAACCATGGTCACTGGGACCAAAAGCACATAGGAAGAGAAGCTTCCACATTGCATGTTACACCACTGAGGCAGAAGTTCCATCAAAGAATGCACTATAGTGTGTGTGGTCATGTGGATTAATGTGGTCTAGGAAAATAACACATGCAATGACACTAGTGATCAATGTGGTTTAGGAAAAGAACACATGCAATGACTCTCGGTGATCCATGTATCAAGCCATGGTCATAGAGACCAAAAGATCATAGGAAGAGCAGCTTCCATATTGCATGTTGCACCAGTGAGGCAGAAGTTGTATCGCAGAATGCACTGGAGTGTGTGTGGTCATGTGGATCAATGTGGTCTAGGAAAAGAACACATGCAATGACACCATTGATCAATGTGGTTTAGGAAAAGAACACATGAAATGACACTAGTGATCAATGTGGTTTAGGAAAAGAACACATCCAATGACTCTAGGTGATCCATGTGTCAAACCATAGTCATAGATACCAAAAGTAGATAGGAAGAGGAGCTTCCATATTGCATGTTACACCAGTGGGGCAAAAGTTGCATCACAGAATGCACTGGAGTGTGTGTGGTAATGTGGATCAATATGGTCTAGTAAAAGAACACATGCAATGACACTAGTGATCAATGTGGTTTAGGAAAAGAACACATGAAATGAAACTAGTGATCAATGTGGTTTAGGAAAAGAAGTTGCATCACCGAATGCAGGGGAGTGTGTGTGGTCATGTGGATCAATGTGGTCTAGGAAAAGAACACATGCAATGACCCTAGTGATCAATGTGGTTTAGGAAAACAACACATGCATTGACTCTAGGTGATCCATGTGTCAAACCATGGTCACAGAGAGTAAAAGCACATAGGAAGAGCAGCTTCCACATTGCATGTTGCACTAGTAAGGCAGAAGTTGCATCATAGTATGCAATGGAGTGTGTGTGGTCATGTGTATCAATGTGGTCTAGGAAAATAACACATTCAATGACACTAGCGATCAATGTGGTTTAGGAAAAGAACACATGCAATGACTCTAGGTGATCCATGTGTCAAACCATGGTCATAGAGACCAAACGCACATAGGAAGAGCAGCTTCCATATTGCATGTTGTACCAGTGAGACAGAAGTTGCATCACAGAATGCGCTGGAGTGTGTGTGGTCATGTGGATCAAAGTGGTCTAGGAAAAGAACACATGCAATGGCACTAGTGATCAATGTGGTTTAGGAAAGAACACATGAAATGACACTAGTGATCAATGTGGTTTAGGAATAGAACACACGCAATGACTCTAGGTGATCCATGTGTCAAACCATGGTCAGTGAGACCAAAAGCCCATACAAAGAGCAGCTTCCACATTACATGTTTCACCAGTGAGGCAGAAGTTGGATCATAGAATGCATAGGAGTGTGTGTGGTCATGTGGATCAATGTGGTCTTGGAAAATAACACATGAAATGACACTAGTGATCAATGTGGTTTAGGAAAAGAACACATGCAATGACTCTAGGTGATCCATGTGTCAAACCATGGTCATAGAGACCAAAAGCACATAGGAAGAGCATATTCCGTATTGCATGTTGCACTAGTGGGGAAAAAGTTGCATCGCAGAATGCACTGGAGTGTGTGTGGTCATGTGGATCAATATGGTCTAGGAAAAGAACACATGCAATGACACTAGTGATCAATGTGGTTTAGGAAAAGAACACATGAAATGACACTAGTGATCAATGTGGTTTAGGAAAAGAACACATGGAATGACTCTAGGTGATCCATATATCAAACCATGGTCACAGAGACCAAAAGCACATAGGAAGAGCAGCTTCCATATTGCATGTTGCACCAGTGGGGCAAAAGTTGCATCGCAGAATGCAATGGAGTGTGTGTGGTCATGTGGATCAATATGGTCTAGGAAAAGAACACATGCAATGACACTAGTGATCAATGTGGTTTAGGAAAAGAACACATGAAATGAAACTAGTGATCAATGTGGTTTAGGAAAAGAAGTTGCATCACCGAATGCAAGGGAGTGTGTGTGGTCATGTGGATCAATGTGGTCTAGGAAAAGAACACATGCAATGACCCTAGTGATCAATGTGGTTTAGGAAAACAACACATGCATTGACTCTAGGTGATCCATGTGTCAAACCATGGTCACAGAGAGTAAAAGCACATAGGAAGAGCAGCTTCCACATTGCATGTTGCACTAGTGAGGCAGAAGTTGCATCATAGTATGCAATGGAGTGTGTGTGGTCATGTGTATCAATGTGGTCTAGGAAAATAACACATTCAATGACACTAGCGATCAATGTGGTTTAGGAAAAGAACACATGTAATGACTCTAGGTGATCCATGTGTCAAACCATGGTCATAGAGACCAAACGCACATAGGAAGAGCAACTTCCATATTGCATGTTGTACCAGTGAGACAGAAGTTGCATCACAGAATGCGCTGGAGTGTGTGTGGTCATGTAGATCAAAGTGGTCTAGGAAAAGAACACATGCAATGACACTAGTGATCAATGTGGTTTAGGAAAGAACACATGAAATGACACTAGTGATCAATGTGGTTTAGGAAAAGAACACACGCAATGACTCTAGGTGATCCATGTGTCAAACCATGGTCAGTGAGACCAAAAGCACATACAAAGAGCAGCTTCCACATTACATGTTTCACCAGTGCGTAGAAGTTGGATCATAGAATGCATAGGAGTGTGTGTGGTCATGTGGATCAATGTGGTCTTGAAAAATAACACATGAAATGACACTAGTGATCAATGTGGTTTAGGAAAATAACACATGCAATGACTCTAGGTGATCCATGTGTCAAACCATGGTCATAGAGACCAAAAGCACATAGGAAGAGCATCTTCCGTATTGCATGTTGCACTAGTGGGGAAAAAGTTGCATCGCAGAATGCACTGGAGTGTGTGTGGTCATGTGGATCAATATGGTCTAGGAAAAGAACACATGCAATGACACTAGTGATCGATGTGGTTTAGGAAAAGAACACATGAAATGACACTAGTGATCAATGTGGTTTAGGAAAAGAACACATGGAATGACTCTAGGTGATCCATATATCAAACCATGGTCACAGAGACCAAAAGCACATAGGAAGAGCAGCTTCCATATTGCATGTTGCACCAGTGGGGCAAAAGTTGCATCGCAGAATGCAATGGAGTGTGTGTGGTCATGTGGATCAATATGGTCTACGAAAAGAACACATGCAATGACACTAGTGATCAATGTGGTTTAGGAAAAGAACACATGAAATGACACTAGTGATCAATGTGGTTTAGGAAAAGAACACATGCAATGACTCTAGGTGATCCATATGTCAAACCATGGTCACAGAGACCAAAAGCACATAGGAAGAGCAGCTTCCATATTGCATGTTGCACCAGTGGGGCAAAAGTTGCATCGCAGAATGCAATGGAGTGTGTGTGGTCATGTGGACCAATATGGTCTAGGAAAAGAACACATGCAATGACACTAGTGATCAATGTGGTTTAGGAAAAGAACACATGAAATGAAACTAGTGATCAATGTGGTTTAGGAAAAGAAGTTGCATCACCGAATGCAAGGGAGTGTGTGTGGTCATGTGGATCAATGTGGTCTAGGAAAAGAACACATGCAATGACCCTAGTGATCAATCTGGTTTAGGAAAACAACACATGCATTGACTCTAGGTGATCCATGTGTCAAACCATGGTCACAGAGAGTAAAAGCACATAGGAAGAGCAGCTTCCACATTGCATGTTGCACTAGTGAGGCAGAAGTTGCATCATAGTATGCAATGGAGTGTGTGTGGTCATGTGTATCAATGTGGTCTAGGAAAATAACACATTCAATGACACTAGCGATCAATGTGGTTTAGGAAAAGAACACATGTAATGACTCTAGGTGATCCATGTGTCAAACCATGGTCATAGAGACCAAACGCACATAGGAAGAGCAGCTTCCATATTGCATGTTGTACCAGTGAGACAGAAGTTGCATCACAGAATGCGCTGGAGTGTGTGTGGTCATGTAGATCAAAGTGGTCTAGGAAAAGAACACATGCAATGACACTAGTGATCAATGTGGTTTAGGAAAGAACACATGAAATGACACTAGTGATCAATGTGGTTTAGGAAAAGAACACACGCAATGACTCTAGGTGATCCATGTGTCAAACCATGGTCAGTGAGACCAAAAGCACATACAAAGAGCAGCTTCCACATTACATGTTTCACCAGTGAGGCAGAAGTTGGATCATAGAATGCATAGGAGTGTGTGTGGTCATGTGGATCAATGTGGTCTTGGAAAATAACACATGAAATGACACTAGTGATCAATGTGGTTTAGGAAAAGAACACATGCAATGACTCTAGGTGATCCATGTGTCAAACCATGGTCATAGAGACCAAAAGCACATAGGAAGAGCATCTTCCGTATTGCATGTTGCACTAGTGGGGAAAAAGTTGCATCGCAGAATGCACTGGAGTGTGTGTGGTCATGTGGATCAATATGGTCTAGGAAAAGAACACATGCAATGACACTAGTGATCGATGTGGTTTAGGAAAAGAACACATGAAATGACACTAGTGATCAATGTGGTTTAGGAAAAGAACACATGGAATGACTCTAGGTGATCCATATATCAAACCATGGTCACAGAGACCAAAAGCACATAGGAAGAGCAGCTTCCATATTGCATGTTGCACCAGTGGGGCAAAAGTTGCATCGCAGAATGCAATGGAGTGTGTGTGGTCATGTGGATCAATATGGTCTACGAAAAGAACACATGCAATGACACTAGTGATCAATGTGGTTTAGGAAAAGAACACATGAAATGACAAAAGTGATCAATGTGGTTTAGGAAAAGAACACATGCAATGACTAGGTGATCCATATGTCAAACCATGGTGACAGAGACCAAAAGCACATAGGAAGCGCAGCTTCGACATTGCATGTTGCACCAATGAGGCAGAAGTTGCATCACCGAATGCAAGGGAGTGTTTGTGGTCATGTGGATCAATGTGGTCTAGGAAGAGAACACATGCAATGTCCCTAGTGATCAATGTGGTTTAGGAAAACAACACATGCATTGACTCTAGGTGATCCATGTGTCAAACCATGGTCACAGAGACCAAAAGCACATAGGAAGAGCAACTTCCACATTGCATGTTGCACCAGTGTGGTAGAAGTTGCATCACAAAATGCACTGGAGTGTTTGTGGCGTGGATAAATATGGTCTAGGAAAATAACACATGAAATGACACTAGTAATCAATGTGGTTTAGGAAAATAACACATGCAATGACTCTAGGTGATCCATGTGTCCAACCATGGTCACAGAGAGCAAAAGCACATAGGAAGAGCAGCTTCCACATTGCATGTTGCACTACTGAGGCAGAAGTTGCATCACAGTATGCACTGGAGTGTGTGTGGTCATGTGAATCAATGTGGTCTAGGAAAATAACACATGCAATGACACTAGTGATCAATGTGGTTTAGGAAAAGAACACATGCAATGACACTAGTGATCAATCTAGTTTAGGAAAAGAACACATGCAATGACTCTAGGTGATCCATGTGTCAAACCATGGTCATAGATACCAAAAGCACATAGGAAGAGCAGCTTCCATATTGCATGTTGCACCAGTGGGGCAAAAGTTGCATCGCAGAATGCACTGGAGTGTGTGTGGTCATGTGGATCAATATTGTCTAGGAAAAGAACACATGCAATGACACTAGTGATCAATGTGGTTTAGGAAAAGAACACATGAAATGACACTAGTGATCAATGTGGTTTAGGAAAAGAACACATGCAATGACTCTAGGTGATCCATGTGTTAAACCATGGTCATAGAGACCAAAAGCACATAGGAAGAGCAGCTTCCGTATTGCATGTTGCACTAGTGGGGCAAAAGTTGCATCGCAGAATGCACTGGAGTGTGTGTGGTCATGTGGATCAATATGGTCTAGGAAAAGAACACATGCAATGACACTAGTGATCAATGTGGTTTAGGAAAAGAACACATGAAATGACTCTAGGTGATCCATGTATCAACCCATGGTCATAGAGACCAAAAGATCATAGGAAGAGCAGCTTCCATATTGCATGTTGCACTAGTGAGGCAGAAGTTGCATCGCAGAATGCACTTGAGTGTGTGTGGTCATGTGGATCAATGTGGTCTAGGAAAAGAACACATGCAATGACACCAGTGATCAATGTGGTTTAGGAAAAGAACACATGAAATGACACTAGTGATCAATGTGGTTTAGGAAAAGAACACATCCAATGACTCTAGGTGATCCATGTGTCAAACCATAGTCATAGATACCAAAATTAGATAGGAAGAGGAGCTTCCATATTGCATGTTACACCAGTGGGGCAAAAGTTGCATCACAGAATGCACTGGAGTGTGTGTGGTAATGTGGATCAATATGGTACAGGAAAAGAACACATGCAATGACACTAGTGATCAATGTGGTTTAGGAAAAGAACACATGAAATGAAACTAGTGATCAATGTGGTTTAGGAAAAGAAGTTGCATCACCGAATGGAGGGGAGTGTCTGTGGTCATCTGGATCAATGTGGTCTAGGAAAAGAACACATGCAATGACCCCAGTGATCAATGTGGTTTAGGAAAACAACACATGCATTGACTCTAGGTGATCCATGTGTCAAACCATGGTCACAGAGAGTAAAAGCACATAGGAAGAGCAGCTTCCACATTGCATGTTGCACTAGTGAGGCAGAAGTTGCATCATAGTATGCAATGGAGTGTGTGTGGTCATGTGTATCAATGTGGTCTAGGAAAATAACACATTCAATGACACTAGTGATAAATGTGGTTTAGGAAAAGAAAACATGCAATGACTCTAGGTGATCCATGTGTCAAACCATGGTCATAGAGACCAAACGCACATAGGAAGAGAACCTTCCACATTGCATGTTGCACAAGTGTGGTAGAAGTTGCATCACAGAATGCACTGGAGTGTTTGTCGTCTTGTGGATAAATATGGTCTAGGAAAAGAACACATGAAATGACCCTTGTGATCAATGTGGTTTAGGAAAATAAAACATGCAATGACTCTAGGTGATCCATGTGTCCAACCATGGTCATAGAGACTAAAAGCACATGGGAGGAGTAGGTTCCACATTGCATGTTGCTCTAGTGAGGCAGAAGTTGCATCAAATTATGCACTGGAGTGTGTGTGGTCATGTGTATCAATGTGGTCTAGGAAAATAACACATTCAATGACACTACTGATCAATGTGGTTTAGGACAAGAACACATGCAATGACTCTAGGTGATCCATGTGTCAAACCATGGTCATAGAGACCAAACGCACATAGGAAGAGCAGCTTCCATATTGCATGTTGTACTAGTGAGACAGAAGTTGCATTACAAAATGCACTAGAGTGTGTGTGGTCATGTGGATCAAAGTGGTCTAGGAAAAGAACACATGCAATGACACTAGTGATCAATGTGGTTTAGGAAAAGAACACATGAAATGACACTAGTGATCAATGTGGTTTAGGAAAAGAACACACGCAATGACTCTAGGTGATCCATGTGTCAAACCATGGTCACTGAGACCAAAAGCACATACAAAGAGCAGCTTCCACATTACATGTTTCACCAGTGAGGCAGAAGTTGGATCATAGAATGCACAGGAGTGTGTGTGGTCATGTGGATCAATGTGGTCTTGGAAAATAACACATGAAATGACACTAGTGATCAATGTGGTTTAGGAAAAGAACACATGCAATGACTCTAGGTGATCCATGTGTCAAACCATGGTCATAGAGACCAAAAGCACATAGGAAGAGCAGCTTCCGTATTGCATGTTGCACTAGTGGGGAAAAAGTTGCATCGCAGAATGCACTGGAGTGTGTGTGGTCATGTGGATCAATATGGTCTAGGAAAAGAACACATGCAATGACACTAGTGATCAATGTGGTTTAGGAAAAGAACACATGAAATGACACTAGTGATCAATGTGGTTTAGGAAAAGAACACACGCAATGACTCTAGGTGATCCATGTGTCAAACCATGGTCACTGAGACCAAAAGCACATACAAAGAGCAGCTTCCACATTACATGTTTCACCAGTGAGGCAGAAGTTGGATCATAGAATGCACAGGAGTGTGTGTGGTCATGTGGATCAATGTGGTCTTGGAAAATAACACATGAAATGACACTAGTGATCAATGTGGTTTAGGAAAAGAACACATGCAATGACTCTAGGTGATCCATGTGTCAAACCATGGTCATAGAGACCAAAAGCACATAGGAAGAGCAGCTTCCGTATTGCATGTTGCACTAGTGGGGAAAAAGTTGCATCGCAGAATGCACTGGAGTGTGTGTGGTCATGTGGATCAATATGGTCTACGAAAAGAACACATGCAATGACACTAGTGATCAATGTGGTTTAGGAAAAGAACACATGAAATGACACTAGTGATCAATGTGGTTTAGGAAAAGAACACATGCAATGACTCTAGGTGATCCATATGTCAAACCATGGTCACAGAGACCAAAAGCACATAGGAAGCGCAGCTTCGACATTGCATGTTGCACCAATGAGGCAGAAGTTGCATCACCGAATGCAAGGGAGTGTTTGTGGTCATGTGGATCAATGTGGTCTAGGAAGAGAACACATGCAATGACCCTAGTGATCAATATGGTTTAGGAAAACAACACATGCATTGACTCTAGGTGATCCATGTGTCAAACCATGGTCACAGAGACCAAAAGCACATAGGAAGAGCAACTTCCACATTGCATGTTGCACCCGTGTGGTAGAAGTTGGATCACAGAATGCACTGGAGTGTTTGTGGTCGCGTGGATAAATATGGTCTAGGAAAATAACACATGAAATAACACTAGTAATCAATGTGGTTTAGGAAAATAACACATGCAATGACTCTAGGTGATCCATGTGTCCAACCATAGTCACAGAGACCAAAAGCACATAGGAAGAGCAGCTTCCACATTGCATGTTGCACTACTGAGGCAGAAGTTGCATCACAGTATGCACTGGAGTGTGTGTGGTCATGTGAATCAATGTGGTCTAGGAAAATAACACATGCAATGACACTAGTGATCAATGTGGTTTACGAAAAGAACACATGCAATGACGCTAGGTGATCCATGTGTCAAACCATGGTCATAGAGACCAAACGGACATCGGAAGAGCAGCTTCCATATTGCATGTTGCACCAGTGAGGCAGAAGTTACATCGCAGAATGCACTGGAGTGTGTGTGGTCATGTGGATCAATGCGGTCTAGGAAAAAACACATGCAATGACACTAGTGATCAATGTGGTTTAGGAAAAGAACACATGAAATGACACCAGTGATCAATGTGGTTTAGGAAAAGAACACATGCAATGACTCTAGGTGATCCATGTGTCAAATCATGGTCACTGAGACCAAAAGCACATAGGAAGAGCAGCTTCCACATTGCATGTTGCACCAGTGAGGCAGAAGTTGGATCATAGAATGCATTGGGGTGTATGTGGTCATGTGGATCAATGTGGTCTTGGAAAATAACACATGAAATCACACTAGTGATCTATGTAGTTTAAGAAAAGAACACATGCAATGACTCTAGGTGATCCATGTGTCAAGCCATGGTCATAGAGACCAAAAGCACATAGGAAGAGCAGCTTCCATATTGCATGTTGCACCAGTGGGGCAAAAGTTGCATCGCAGAATGCACTGGAGTTTGTGTGGTCATGTGGATCAATATGGTATAGGAAAAGAACACATGCAATGACACTAGTGATCAATGTGGTTTAGGAAAAGAACACATAAAATGACACTCGTGATCAATGTGGTTTAGGAAAAGAACACATGCAATGACTCTAGGTGATCCATATGTTAAACCATGGTCACAGAGACCAAAAGCACATAGGAAGAGCAGCTTCCACATTGCATGTTGCACCAATTAGGCGGAAGTTGCATTGCAGAATGCACTAGAGTGTGTGTGGTCATATGGATCAATATGGTATAGGAAAAGAACACATGCAATGACACTAGTGATCTATCTGATTTAGCAAAAGAACACATGCAATGACTATAGGTGATCCATGTGTCAAAGGATGGTCACAGATACCAAAAGCACATAGGAAGAGCAGCTTCCACATTGCATGTTGTACCAATGTGGTAGAAGTTGCACCACCGAATGCAAGGGAGTTGTGTGGTCATGTGGATCAATGTGGTCTAGGAAGAGAACACATGCAATGACACTAGTGATCAATGTGGTTTAGGAAAACAACACATGCAATGACTCTAGGTGATCCATGTGTCAAACCATGGTCACAGAGACCAAAAGCACATAGGAAGAGCAACGTCCACATTGCATGTTGCACCAGTGTGGTAGAAGCTGCATCACAGAATGCACTGGAGTGTTTGTGGACTTGTGGATAAATAAGGTCTAGGAAAAGAACACATGAAGTGACACTAGTGATCAATGTGGTTTAGGAGAAGAACACATGAAATGAAACTAGTGATCAATGAGGTTTCGGAAAAGAAGTTGCATCACCGAATGCAGGGGAGTGTGTGTGGTCATGTGGATCAATGTGGTCTAGGAAGAGAACACATCCAATGACCCTAGTGATCAATGTGGTTTAGGAAAACAACACATGCATTGACTCTAGGTGATCCATGTGTCAAACCATGGTCACAGAGAGTAAAAGCACATAGGAAGAGCAGCTTCCACATTGCATGTTGCACTAGTAAGGCAGAAGTTGCATCATAGTATGCACTGGAGTGTGTGTGGTCATGTGTATCAATGTGGTCTAGGAAAATAACACATTCAATGACACTAGTGATAAATGTGGTTTAGGAAAAGAACACATGCAATGACTCTAGGTGATCCATGTATCAAACGATGGTCATAGAGACCAAACACACATAGGAAGAGCAACTTCCACATTGCATGTTGCACAAGTGTGGTAGAAGTTGCATCACAGAATGCACTGGAGTGTTTGTCGTCTTGTGGATAAATATGGTCTAGGAAAAGAACACATGAAATGACACTTGTGATCAATGTGGTTTAGGAAAATAAAACATGCAATGACTCTAGGTGATCCATGTGTCCAACTATGGTCACAGAGACTAAAAGCACATGGGAAGAGCAGGTTCCACATTGCATGTTGCTCTAGTGAGGCAGAAGATGCATCAAAGTATGCACTGGAGTGTGTGTGGTCATGTGTATCAATGTGGTCTAGGAAAATAACACATTCAATGACACTAGTGATCAATGTGGTTTAGGAAAAGAATACATGCAATGACTCTAGGTGATCCATGTGTCAAACCATGCTCATAGAGACCAAACGCACATAGGAAGAGCAGCTTCCATATTGCATGTTGTACCAGTGAGACAGAAGTTGCATCACAGAATGCGCTGGAGTCTGTGTGGTCATGTGGATCAAAGTGGTCTAGGAAAAGAACACATGCAATGACACTAGTGATCAATGTGGTTTAGAAAAAGAACACATGAAATGACACTAGTGATCAATGTGGTTTAGGAAAAGAACACACACAATGACTCTAGGTGATCCATGTGTCAAACCATGGTCATAGAGACCAAAAGCACATAGGAAGAGCAGCTTCCGTATTGCATGTTGCACCAGTGGGGCAAAAGTTGCATCGCAGAATGCACTGGAGTGTGTGTGGTCATGTGGATCAATATGGTCTACGAAAAGAACACATGCAATGACACTAGTGATGAATGTGGTTTCGGAAAAGAACACATGAAATGACACTAGTGATCAATGTGGTTTAGGAAAACAACACATGCAATGACTCTAGGTGATCCATATGTCAAACCATGGTCACAGAGACCAAAAGCACATAGGACGAGCAGCTTCGACATTGCATGTTGCACCAATGAGGCAGAAGTTGCATCACCGAATGCAAGGGAGTGCTTGTGGTCATGTGGATCAATGTGGTCTAGGAAGAGAACACATGCAATGACCCTAGTGATCAATGTGGTTTAGGAAAACAACACATGCATTGACTCTAGGTGATCCATGTGTCAAACCATGGTCACAGAGACCAAAAGCACATAGGAAGAGCAACTTCCACATTGCATGTTGCACCAGTGTGGTAGAAGTTGCATCACAGAATGCACTGGAGTGTTTGTGGTCGTGTGGATAAATATGGTCTAGGAAAATAACACATGAAATGACTCTAGTAATCAATGTGGTTTAGGAAAATAACACATGCAATGACTCTAGGTGATCCATGTGTCCAACCATGGTCACAGAGACCAAAAGCACATAGGAAGAGCAGCTTCCACATTGCATGTTGCACTAGTGAGGCAGAAGTTGCATCATAGTTTGCACTGGAATGTGTGTGGTCTTGTGAATCAATGTGGTCTAGGAAAATAACACATGCAATGACACTATTGATCAATGTGGTTCAGGAAAAGAACACATGCAATGACTCTAGGTGATCCATGTGTCAAACCATGGTCATAGAGACCAAACAGACATAGGAAGAGCAGCTTCCATATTGCATGTTGCACCAGTGAGGCAGAAGTTGCATCGCAGAATGCAATGGAGTGTGTGTGGTCATGTGGATCAATGTGGTCTAGAAAAAAAACACATGCAATGACACTAGTGATCAATGTGGTTTAGGAAAAGAACACATGAAATGACACCAGTGATCAATGTGGTTTAGGAAAAGAACACATGCAATGACTCTAGGTGATCCATGTGTCAAACCATGGTCACTGAGACCAAAAGCACATAGGAAGAGCAGCTTCCACATTGCATGTTGCACCAGTGAGGCAGAAGTTGGATCATAGAATGCATTGGGGTGTATGTGGTCATGTGGATCAATGTGGTCTTGGAAAATAACACATGAAATCACACTAGTGATCAATGTAGTTTAAGAAAAGAACACATGCAATGACTCTAGGTGATCCATGTGTCAAACCATGGTCATAGAGACCAAAAGCACATAGGAAGAGCAGCTTCCATATTGCATGTTGCACTAGTGGGGCAAAAGTTGCATCGCAGAATGCACTGGAGTGTGTGTGGTCATGTGGATCAATATGGTCTAGGAAAAGAACACATGCAATGACACTAGTGATCAATGTGGTTTAGGAAAAGAACACATGAAATGACACTAGTGATCAATGTGGTTTAGGAAAAGAACACATGCAATGATTATAGGTGATCCATGTGTCAAAGGATGGTCACAGATACCAAAAACACATAGGAAGAGCAGCTTCCACATTAAATGTTGTACCAATGTGGTAGAAGTTGCACCACCAAATGCAAGAGAGTGTGTGTGGTCATGTGGATCAATGTGGTCTAGGAAGAGAACACATGCAATGACACTAGTCATCAATGTGGTTTAGGAAAACAACACATGTAATGACTATAGGTGATCCATGTGTCAAACCATGGTCACCGAGACCAAAAGCACATAGGAAGAGCAACGTCCACATTGCATGTTGCACCAGTGTGGTAGAAGCTGCATCACAGAATGCACTGGAGTGTTTGTGGTCTTGTGGATAAATAAGGTCTAGGAAAACAACACATGCATTGACTCTAGGTGATCCATGGTCCAAACCATGGTCACAGAGAGTAAAAGCACATAGGAAGAGCAGCTTCCACATTGCATGTTGCACTAGTAAGGCAGAAGTTGCATCATAGTATGCACTGGAGTGTGTGTGGTCATGTGAATCAATGTGGTCTAGGAAAATAACACATGCAATGACACTAGTGATCAATGTGGTTTAGGAAAAGAACACATGCAATGACACTAGTGATCAATCTGGTTTAGGAAAAGAACACATGCAATGACTCTAGGTGATCCATGTGTCAAACCATGGTCACAGAGACTAAAAGCACATAGGAAGAGCAACTTCCACATTGCATGTTGCACCAGTGTGGTAGAAGTTGCATCACAGAATGCACTGGAGTGTTTGTGGTCGTGTGGATAAATATGGTCTAGGAAAATAACACATGAAATGACTCTAGTAATCAATGTGGTTTAGGAAAATAACACATGCAATGACTCTAGGTGATCCATGTGTCCAACCATGGTCACAGAGACCAAAAGCACATAGGAAGAGCAGCTTCCACATTGCATGTTGCACTAGTGAGGCAGAAGTTGCATCATAGTATGCACTGGAGTGTGTGTGGTCATGTGAATCAATGTGGTCTAGGAAAATAACACATGCAATGACACTAGTGATCAATGTGGTTCAGGAAAAGAACACATGCAATGACTCTAGGTGATCCATGTGTCAAACCATGGTCATAGAGACCAAACAGACATAGGAAGAGCAGCTTCCATATTGCATGTTGCACCAGTGAGGCAGAAGTTGCATCGTAGAATGCAATGGAGTGTGTGTGGTCATGTGGATCAATGTGGTCTAGGAAAAAACATATGCAATGACACTAGTGATCAACGTGGTTTAGGAAAAGAACACATGAAATGACACCAGTGATCAATGTGTTGTAGGAAAAGAACACATGCAATGACTCTAGGTGATCCATGTGTCAAACCATGGTCACTGAGACCAAAAGCACATAGGAAGAGCAGCTTCCACATTGCATGTTGCACCAGTGAGGCAGAAGTTGGATCATAGAATGCATTGGGGTGTATGTGGTCATGTGGATCAATGTGGTCTTGGAAAATAACACATGAAATCACACTAGTGATCAATGTAGTTTAAGAAAAGAACACATGCAATGACTCTAGGTGATCCATGTGTCAAACCATGGTCATAGAGACCAAAAGCACATAGGAAGAGCAGCTTCCATATTGCATGTTGCACTAGTGGGGCAAAAGTTGCATCGCAGAATGCACTGGAGTGTGTGTGGTCATGTGGATCAATATGGTCTAGGAAAAGAACACATGCAATGACACTAGTGATCAATGTGGTTTAGGAAAAGAACACATGAAATGACACTAGTGATCAATGTGGTTTAGGAAAAGAACACATGCAATGATTATAGGTGATCCATGTGTCAAAGGATGGTCACAGATACCAAAAACACATAGGAAGAGCAGCTTCCACATTGAATGTTGTACCAATGTGGTAGAAGTTGCACCACCAAATGCAAGGGAGTGTGTGTGGTCATGTGGATCAATGTGGTCTAGGAAGAGAACACATGCAATGACACTAGTCATCAATGTGGTTTAGGAAAACAACACATGTAATGACTCTAGGTGATCCATGTGTCAAACCATGGTCACAGAGACCAAAAGCACATAGGAAGAGCAACGTCCACATTGCATGTTGCACCAGTGTGGTAGAAGCTGCATCACAGAATGCACTGGAGTGTTTGTGGTCTTGTGGATAAATAAGGTCTAGGAAAACAACACATGCATTGACTCTAGGTGATCCATGGTCCAAACCATGGTCACAGAGAGTAAAAGCACATAGGAAGAGCAGCTTCCACATTGCATGTTGCACTAGTAAGGCAGAAGTTGCATCATAGTATGCACTGGAGTGTGTGTGGTCATGTGTATCAATGTGGTCTAGGAAAATAACAAATTCAATGACACTAGTGATAAATGTGGTTTAGGAAAAGAACACATGCAATGACTCTATGTGATCCATGTGTCAAACCATGGTCATAGAGACCAAATGCACATAGGAAGAGCAATTTCCACATTGCATGTTGCACAAGTGTGGTAGAAGTTGCATCACAGAATGCACTGGAGTGTTTGTGGTCTTGTGGATAAATATGGTCTAGGAAAAGAACACATTAAATGACACTTGTGATCAATATGGTTTAGGAAAATAAAACATGCAATGACTCTAGGTGATCCATGTGTCCAACCATGGTCACAGAGACTAAAAGCACATAGGAAGAGCAGCTTCCACATTGCATGTTGCTCTAGTAAGGCAGAAGTTGCATCATAGTATGCACTGGAGTGTGTGTGGTCATGTGAATCAATGTGGTCTAGGAAAATAACACATTCATTGACACTAGTGATCACTGTGGTTTAGGAAAAGAACACATGCAATGACTCTAGGTGATCCATGTGTCAAACCATGGTCATAGAGACCAAACGCACATAGGAAGAGCAGCTTCCATATTGCATGTTGTACCAGTGAGAGAAGTTGCATCACAGAATGCACTGGAGTGTGTATGGTCATGTGGATCAATGTGGTCTAGGAAAAGAACACATGCAATGATACTAGTGATCAATGTGGTCTAGGAAAAGAACACATGAAATGACACCAGTGATCAATGTGGCTTAGGAAATTAACACATGCAATGACTCTAGGTGATCCATGTGTCAAACCATGGTCACTGAGACCAAAAGCACATAGGAAGAGCAGCTTCCACATTACATGTTGCACAAGTGAAGCAGAAGTTGGATCATAGATGCACTGGGGTGTGTGTGGTCATGTGGATCAATGTGGTCTTGAAAAATAACACATGAAATCACACTAGTGATCAATGTGGTTTAAAAAAAACACATGTAGTGACTCTAGGTGATCCATGTGTCAAACCATGGTCATAGAGACCAAAAGCACATAGGAAGAGCAGCTTCCATTTGCATATTGCACCAGTGGGGCAAAAATTGCATCGCAGAATGCACTGGAGTGTGTGTGGTCATGTGGATCAATATGGTATAGGAAAAAACACATGCAATGACACTAGTGATCAATGTGGTTTAGGAAAAGAACACAAGAAATGACACCATTGATCAATGTGGTTTAGGAAAATAACACATGCAATGACTCTAGGTGATCCATGTGTCAAACCATGGTCACTGAGACCAAAAGCACATAGGAAGAGCAGCTTCCACATTGCATGTTGCACCAGTGAGGCAGAAGTTGGATCATAGAATGCATTGGGGTGTATGTGATCATGTGGATCAATGTGGTCTTGGAAAATAACACTTGAAATCACACTAGTGATCAACGTAGTTTAAGAAAAGAACACATGCAATGACTCTAGGTGATCCATGTGTCAAACCATGGTCATAGAGACAAAAAGCACATAGGAAGAGCAGCTTCCATATTGCATGTTGCACTAGTGGGGCAAAAGTTGCATCGCAGAATGCACTGGAGTGTGTGTGGTCATGTGGATCAATATGGTCTAGGAAAAGAACACATGCAATGACACTAGTGATCAATGTGGTTTAGGAAAAGAACACATGAAATGACACTAGTGATCAATGTGGTTTAGGAAAAGAACACATGCAATGATTATAGGTGATCCATGTGTCAAAGGATGGTCACAGATACCAAAAACACATAGGAAGAGCAGCTTCCACATTAAATGTTGTACCAATGTGGTAGAAGTTGCACCACCAAATGCAAGGGAGTGTGTGTGGTCATGTGGATCAATGTGGTCTAGGAAGAGAACACATGCAATGACACTAGTCATCAATGTGGTTTAGGAAAACAACACATGTAATGACTCTAGGTGATCCATGTGTCAAACCATGGTCACAGAGACCAAAAGCACATAGGAAGAGCAACGTCCACATTGCATGTTGCACCAGTGTGGTAGAAGCTGCATCACAGAATGCACTGGAGTGTTTGTGGTCTTGTGGATAAATAAGGTCTAGGAAAACAACACATGCATTGACTCTAGGTGATCCATGGTCCAAACCATGGTCACAGAGAGTAAAAGCACATAGGAAAAGCAGCTTCCACATTGCATGTTGCACTAGTAAGGCAGAAGTTGCATCATAGTATGCACTGGAGTGTGTGTGGTCATGTGAATCAATGTGGTCTAGGAAAATAACACATGCAATGACACTAGTGATCAATGTGGTTTAGGAAAGGAACACATGCAATGACATTAGTGATCAATCTGGTTTAGGAAAAGAACACATGCAATGACTCTAGGTGATCCATGTGTCAAACCATGGTCACAGAGACTAAAAGCACATAGGAAGAGCAACTTCCACATTGCATGTTGCACCAGTGTGGTAGAAGTTGCATCAATGCAATGCGGAGTGTTTGTGGTCGTGTGGATAAATATGGTCTAGGAAAATAACACATGAAATGACTCTAGTAATCAATGTGGTTTAGGAAAATAACACATGCAATGACTCTAGGTGATCCATGTGTCCAACCATGGTCACAGAGACCAAAAGCACATAGGAAGAGCATCTTCCACATTGCATGTTGCACTAGTGAGGCAGAAGTTGCATCATAGTATGCACTGGAGTGTGTGTGGTCATGTGAATCAATGTGGTCTAGGAAAATAACACATGCAATGACACTAGTGATCAATGTGGTTCAGGAAAAGAACACATGCAATGACTCTAGGTGATCCATGTGTCAAACCATGGTCATAGAGACCAAACAGACATAGGAAGAGCAGCTTCCATATTGCATGTTGCACCAGTGAGGCAGAAGTTGCATCGTAGAATGCAATGGAGTGTGTGTGGTCATGTGGATCAATGTGGTCTAGGAAAAAACACATGCAATGACACTAGTGATCAACGTGGTTTAGGAAAAGAACACATGAAATGACACCAGTGATCAATGTGGTTTAGGAAAAGAACACATGCAATGACTCTAGGTGATCCATGTGTCAAACCATGGTCACTGAGACCAAAAGCACATAGGAAGAGAAGCTTCCACATTGCATGTTGCACCAGTGAGGCAGAAGTTGGATCATAGAATGCATTGGGGTGTATGTGGTCATGTGGATCAATGTGGTCTTGGAAAATAACACATGAAATCACACTAGTGATCAATGTAGTTTAAGAAAAGAACACATGCAATGACTCTAGGTGATCCATGTGTCAAACCATGGTCATAGAGACCAAAAGCACATAGGAAGAGCAGCTTCCATATTGCATGTTGCACTAGTGGGGCAAAAGTTGCATCGCAGAATGCACTGGAGTGTGTGTGGTCATGTGGATCAATATGGTCTAGGAAAAGAACACATGCAATGACACTAGTGACCAATGTGGTTTAGGAAAAGAACACATGAAATGACACTAGTGATCAATGTGGTTTAGGAAAAGAACACATGAAATGAAACTAGTGATCAATGTGGTTTAGGAAAAGAAGTTGCATCACCGAATGCAGGGGAGTGTGTGTGGTCATGTGGATCAATGTGGTCTAGGAAGAGAACACATGCAATGACCCTAGTGATCAATGTGGTTTAGGAAAACAACACATGCATTGACTCTAGGTGATCCATATGTCAAACCATGGTCACAGAGAGTAAAAGCACATAGGAAGAGCAGCTTCCACATTGCATGTTGCACTAGTGCGAAGGTTGCATCATAGTATGCACTGGAGTGTGTGTGGTCATGTATCAATGGTATAGGAAAATTACACATTCAATGACAATAGTGATAAATGTGGTTTAGGAAAAAAACACATGCAATGACTCTAGGTGATCCATGTGTCAAACCATGGTCATAGAGACCAAATGCACATAGGAAGAGCAACTTCCAAATTGCATGTTGCACAAGTGTGGTAGAAGTTGCATCACAGAATGCACTGGAGTGTGTGTGCTCATGTGTATCAATGTGGTCTAGGAAAATAACACATTCATTGACACTAGTGATCACTGTGGTTTAGGAAAAGAACACATGCAATGACTCTAGGTGATCCATGTGTTAAACCATGGTCATAGAGACCAAACGCACATAGGAAGAGCAGCTTTCACATTGCATGTTGCACCAATTAGGCGGAAGTTGCATTGCAGAATGCACTAGAGTGTGTGTGGTCATGTGGATCAATATGGTCTAGGAAAAGAACACATGCAATGACAGTAGTGATCTATGTGATTTAGCAAAAGAACACATGCAATGACTATAGGTGATCCATGTGTCAAAGGATGGTCACAGATACCAAAAGCACATAGGAAGAGCATCTTCCACATTGCATGTTGTACCAATGTGGTAGAAGTTGCACCACCGAATGCACTGGAGTGTGTGGTCATGTGGATCAATGTGGTCTCGGAAAATAACACATGCAATGACACTAGTGATCAATGTGGTTTAGGAAAACAACACATGCAATGACTCTAGGTGATCCATGTGTCAAACCATGGTCATAGAGACCAAACGCACATAGGAAGAGCAGCTTCCATATTGCATGTTGTACCAGTGAGAGAAGTTGCATCACAGAATGCACTGGAGTGTGTATGGTCATGTGGATCAATGTGGTCTAGGAAAAGAACACATGCAATGATACTAGTGATCAATGTGGTCTAGGAAAAGAACACATGAAATGACACCAGTGATCAATGTGGCTTAGGAAATTAACACATGCAATGACTCTAGGTGATCCATGTGTCAAACCATGGTCACTGAGACCAAAAGCACATAGGAAGAGCATCTTCCACATTACATGTTGCACAAGTGAAGCAGAAGTTGGATCATAGATGCACTGGGGTGTGTGTGGTCATGTGGATCAATGTGGTCTTGAAAAATAACACATGAAATCACACTAGTGATCAATGTGGTTTAAAAAAAACACATGTAGTGACTCTAGGTGATCCATGTGTCAAACCATGGTCATAGAGACCAAAAGCACATAGGAAGAGCAGCTTCCATTTGCATATTGCACCAGTGGGGCAAAAATTGCATCGCAGAATGCACTGGAGTGTGTGTGGTCATGTGGATCAATATGGTATAGGAAAAAACACATGCAATGACACTAGTGATCAATGTGGTTTAGGAAAAGAACACAAGAAATGACACCAGTGATCAATGTGGTTTAGGAAAAGAACACATGCAATGACTCTAGGTGATCCATGTGTCAAACCATGGTCACTGAGACCAAAAGCACATAGGAAGAGCAGCTTCCACATTGCATGTTGCACCAGTGAGGCAGAAGTTGGATCATAGAATGCATTGGGGTGTATGTGATCATGTGGATCAATGTGGTCTTGGAAAATAACACTTGAAATCACACTAGTGATCAACGTAGTTTAAGAAAAGAACACATGCAATGACTCTAGGTGATCCATGTGTCAAACCATGGTCATAGAGACAAAAAGCACATAGGAAGAGCAGCTTCCATATTGCATGTTGCACCAGTGGGGCAAAAGTTGCATCGCAGAATGCACTTGAGTGTGTGTGGTCATGTGGATCAATATGGTCTAAGAAAAGAACACATGCAATGACACTAGTGATCAATGTGGTTTAGGAAAAGAACACATGAAATGACACTAGTGATCAATGTGGTTTAGGAAAAGAACACATGCAATGACTCTAGGTGATCCATATGTTAAACCATGGTCACAGAGACCAAAAGCACATAGGAAGAGAAGCTTCTACATTGCATGCTGCACCAATTAGGCGGAAGTTGCATTGCAGAATGCACTAGAGTGTGTGTGGTCATGTGGATCAAGATGGTATAGGAAAAGAACATATGCAATGACACTAGTGATCTATCTGATTTAGCAAAAGAACACATGCAATGATTATAGGTGATCCATGTGTCAAAGGATGGTCACAGATACCAAAAGCACATAGGAAGAGCAACTTCCACATTGCATGTTGTACCAATGTGGTAGAAGTTGCACCACCGAATGCAAGGGAGTGTGTGTGGTCATGTGGATCAATGTGGTCTAGGAAGAGAACACATGCAATGACACTAGTGATCAATGTGGTTTAGGAAAACAACACATGCAATGACTCTAGGTGATCCATGTGTCAAACCATGGTCATAGAGACCAAAAGCACATAGGAAGAGCAACGTCCACATTGCATGTTGCACCAGTGTGGTAGAAGCTGCATCACAGAATGCACTGGAGTGTTTGTGGTCTTGCGGATAAATAAGGTCTAGGAAAAGAACACATGCAGTGACACTAGTGATCAATGTGGTTTAGGAAAAGAACACATGAAATGAAACTAGTGATCAATGTGGTTTAGGAAAAGAAGTTGCATCACCGAATGCAGGGGAGTGTGTGTGGTCATGTGGATCAATGTGGTCTAGGAAGAGAACACATGCAATGACCCTAGTGATCAATGTGGTTTAGGAAAACAACACATGCATTGACTCTAGGTGATCCATATGTCAAACCATGGTCACAGAGAGTAAAAGCACATAGGAAGAGCAGCTTCCACATTGCATGTTGCACTAGTAAGGCAGAAGTTGCATCATAGTATGCACTGGAGTGTGTGTGGTCATGTGTATCAATGTGGTATAGGAAAATTACACATTCAATGACAATAGTGATAAATGTGGTTTAGGAAAAAAACACATGCAATGACTCTAGGTGATCCATGTGTCAAACCATGGTCATAGAGACCAAATGCACATAGGAAGAGCAACTTCCAAATTGCATGTTGCACAAGTGTGGTAGAAGTTGCATCACAGAATGCACTGGAGTGTGTGTGCTCATGTGTATCAATGTGGTCTAGGAAAATAACACATTCATTGACACTAGTGATCACTGTGGTTTAGGAAAAGAACACATGCAATGACTCTAGGTGATCCATGTGTTAAACCATGGTCATAGAGACCAAACGCACATAGGAAGAGCAGCTTCCACATTGCATGTTGCACCAATTAGGCGGAAGTTGCATTGCAGAATGCACTAGAGTGTGTGTGGTCATGTGGATCAATATGGTCTAGGAAAAGAACACATGCAATGACAGTAGTGATCTATGTGATTTAGCAAAAGAACACATGCAATGACTATAGGTGATCCATGTGTCAAAGGATGGTCACAGATACCAAAAGCACATAGGAAGAGCATCTTCCACATTGCATGTTGTACCAATGTGGTAGAAGTTGCACCACCGAATGCACTGGAGTGTGTGGTCATGTGGATCAATGTGGTCTCGGAAAATAACACATGCAATGACACTAGTGATCAATGTGGTTTAGGAAAACAACACATGCAATGACTCTAGGTGATCCATGTGTCAAACCATGGTCATAGAGACCAAACGCACATAGGAAGAGCAGCTTCCATATTGCATGTTGTACCAGTGAGAGAAGTTGCATCACAGAATGCACTGGAGTGTGTATGGTCATGTGGATCAATGTGGTCTAGGAAAAGAACACATGCAATGATACTAGTGATCAATGTGGTCTAGGAAAAGAACACATGAAATGACACCAGTGATCAATGTGGCTTAGGAAATTAACACATGCAATGACTCTAGGTGATCCATGTGTCAAACCATGGTCACTGAGACCAAAAGCACATAGGAAGAGCATCTTCCACATTACATGTTGCACAAGTGAAGCAGAAGTTGGATCATAGATGCACTGGGGTGTGTGTGGTCATGTGGATCAATGTGGTCTTGAAAAATAACACATGAAATCACACTAGTGATCAATGTGGTTTAAAAAAAACACATGTAGTGACTCTAGGTGATCCATGTGTCAAACCATGGTCATAGAGACCAAAAGCACATAGGAAGAGCAGCTTCCATTTGCATATTGCACGTGGGGCAAAATTGCATCGCAGAATGCACTGGAGTGTGTGGTCATGTGGATCAATATGGTATAGGAAAACACATGCAATGACACTAGTGATCAATGTGGTTTAGGAAAAGAACACAAGAAATGACACCAGTGATCAATGTGGTTTAGGAAAAGAACACATGCAATGACTCTAGGTGATCCATGTGTCAAACCATGGTCACTGAGACCAAAAGCACATAGGAAGAGCAGCTTCCACATTGCATGTTGCACCAGTGAGGCAGAAGTTGGATCATAGAATGCATTGGGGTGTATGTGATCATGTGGATCAATGTGGTCTTGGAAAATAACACTTGAAATCACACTAGTGATCAACGTAGTTTAAGAAAAGAACACATGCAATGACTCTAGGTGATCCATGTGTCAAACCATGGTCATAGAGACAAAAAGCACATAGGAAGAGCAGCTTCCATATTGCATGTTGCACCAGTGGGGCAAAAGTTGCATCGCAGAATGCACTTGAGTGTGTGTGGTCATGTGGATCAATATGGTCTAAGAAAAGAACACATGCAATGACACTAGTGATCAATGTGGTTTAGGAAAAGAACACATGAAATGACACTAGTGATCAATGTGGTTTAGGAAAAGAACACATGCAATGACTCTAGGTGATCCATATGTTAAACCATGGTCACAGAGACCAAAAGCACATAGGAAGAGCAGCTTCTACATTGCATGTTGCACCAATTAGGCGGAAGTTGCATTGCAGAATGCACTAGAGTGTGTGTGGTCATGTGGATCAAGATGGTATAGGAAAAGAACATATGCAATGACACTAGTGATCTATCTGATTTAGCAAAAGAACACATGCAATGATTATAGGTGATCCATGTGTCAAAGGATGGTCACAGATACCAAAAGCACATAGGAAGAGCAACTTCCACATTGCATGTTGTACCAATGTGGTAGAAGTTGCACCACCGAATGCAAGGGAGTGTGTGTGGTCATGTGGATCAATGTGGTCTAGGAAGAGAACACATGCAATGACACTAGTGATCAATGTGGTTTAGGAAAACAACACATGCAATGACTCTAGGTGATCCATGTGTCAAACCATGGTCATAGAGACCAAAAGCACATAGGAAGAGCAACGTCCACATTGCATGTTGCACCAGTGTGGTAGAAGCTGCATCACAGAATGCACTGGAGTGTTTGTGGTCTTGCGGATAAATAAGGTCTAGGAAAAGAACACATGCAGTGACACTAGTGATCAATGTGGTTTAGGAAAAGAACACATGAAATGAAACTAGTGATCAATGTGGTTTAGGAAAAGAAGTTGCATCACCGAATGCAGGGGAGTGTGTGTGGTCATGTGGATCAATGTGGTCTAGGAAGAGAACACATGCAATGACCCTAGTGATCAATGTGGTTTAGGAAAACAACACATGCATTGACTCTAGGTGATCCATATGTCAAACCATGGTCACAGAGAGTAAAAGCACATAGGAAGAGCAGCTTCCACATTGCATGTTGCACTAGTAAGGCAGAAGTTGCATCATAGTATGCACTGGAGTGTGTGTGGTCATGTGTATCAATGTGGTATAGGAAAATAACACATTCAATGACAATAGTGATAAATGTGGTTTAGGAAAAAAACACATGCAATGACTCTAGGTGATCCATGTGTCAAACCATGGTCATAGAGACCAAATGCACATAGGAAGAGCAACTTCCAAATTGCATGTTGCACAAGTGTGGTAGAAGTTGCATCACAGAATGCACTGGAGTGTGTGTGCTCATGTGTATCAATGTGGTCTAGGAAAATAACACATTCATTGACACTAGTGATCACTGTGGTTTAGGAAAAGAACACATGCAATGACTCTAGGTGATCCATGTGTTAAACCATGGTCATAGAGACCAAACGCACATAGGAAGAGCAGCTTTCACATTGCATGTTGCACCAATTAGGCGGAAGTTGCATTGCAGAATGCACTAGAGTGTGTGTGGTCATGTGGATCAATATGGTATAGGAAAAGAACACATGCAATGACAGTAGTGATCTATGTGATTTAGCAAAAGAACACATGCAATGACTATAGGTGATCCATGTGTCAAAGGATGGTCACAGATACCAAAAGCATATAGGAAGAGCATCTTCCACATTGCATGTTGTACCAATGTGGTAGAAGTTGCACCACCGAATGCACTGGAGTGTGTGGTCATGTGGATCAATGTGGTCTCGGAAAATAACACATGCAATGAAACTAGTGATCAATGTGGTTTAGGAAAACAACACATGCAATGACTCTAGGTGATCCATGTGTCAAACCATGGTCAGAGAGACCAAAAGCACATAGGAAGAGCAACTTCCACATTATGTTGTACTAGTGTGGCAGAAGTTGCATCACATAATGCACTGGAGTGTTTGTGGTCTTGTGGATAAATAAGGTCTTGGAAAATAACACATGAAGTGACACTAGTGATCAATGTGGTTTTGGAAAAGAACACATGAAATGAAACTAGTTGATCCATGTTTCAAACCATGGTCATAGAGACCAAAAGCACATAGGAAGAGCAACTTCCACATTGCATGTTGCATCAATGTGGTAGAAGTTGTATCCCAACATGCACTGGAGTGTTTTTGGTCTTGTGGATAAATATGGTGTAGGAAAATAACACATGAAATGACACTAGTGATCAATGTGGTTTAGGAAAACAACGCATGCAATGACTCTAGGTGATCCATGTGTCAAACCATGGTCACAGAGACCAAAAGAACACAGCAAGAGTAGCTTCCATATTGCATGTTGCACCAGTGAGGCAGAAGTTGCATCACAAACTGCACAAGAGTGTGTGTGGTCATGTTGATTAATGTGGTCTAGGAAAAGAAAACATGCAATGACACTATCATCAATGTGGTGTAGGAAAAGAACAGATGCAGTTACTATAGGTGATCCATGTGTCAAAGCATGGTCACAGACACCAAAAGCACATAGGAAGAGCAGCTTCAACATTGCATGTTGCACCAGTGAGGCAGAAGTTGCATCACAAAATGCACTTGAGTGTGTGTGGTCATGTGGATCAATGTGGTCTAGGAAAATAACACATGCAATGACACTAGTGATCAATGTGGTTTAGAAAAAGAACACGTGCAATAACTCTAGGTGATCCATTTGTCAAACCATGTCACAAAGATCAAAAGCACATAGCAAGAACAACTTCCACATTGCATGTTGCACTAGTGAGGAAGAAGTTGCATCACAGGATGCACTATAGTGTGTGTGGTCATGTGGATCAATGTGGTCTAGGACAAGAACACATGTAATGACACTAGTGATCAATGTGGTTTACGACAAGATCGCATGCAATGACTATAGGTGATGCATGTGTCAAACCAAGGTCATAGAGACCAAAAGCACATATGAAGAGCAGCTTCCAGATTGCATGTTGCACTAGTGAGATAGCAGTTGCATCATAGATGCACTGGAGTGTGTGTGGTCATGTGGATCAATTTGGTCTAGAAAATGAATACATGCAATGACTCTAGTGATTAATGTGGTTTAGTAAAAGAACACATGCAATGAATCTAGGTGATCCATGTGTCAAACCATGGTTAGAGAGACCAAAAGCACATATGAAGAGCAACTTCCACATTGCATATTGCCCTAATGAGGCAGAAGTTGCATCACATAATTCACTGGAGTGTGTGTGGTCATGTGGATCAATGTGGTCTAGCAAAAGAACACATGCAATGTCTCTAGTGATCAATGTGATTTAGGAAAAGAACACATGCAATGACTCTAGGTGATCCATTTGTCCAACCATGGTCACAGAGACCAAAAGCACATAGGAAGAGCAGCTTCCGCATTGCATATTGCCCTAATGAGGCAGAAATTGCATCACGGAATGCACTGGAGTGTGTGTGGTCATGTGGATTAATGTGGTCTAGGAAAATAACACATGCAACGACACTAGTGATCAATGTGGTTTAGGAAAACAACACATGCAATGACTCGAGGTGATCCATGTGTCCAACCATGGTCACAGAGACCAAAAGCACATAGGAAGAGCAGCTTCCACATTGCATGTTGCACCAGTGAGGCAGAAGTTGGATCACAGAATGCACTAGGGTGTGTGGTCATGTGGATCAATGTGGTCTAGGAAAATAACACATGCAATGACACTAGTGATCAATGTGGTTTAGGAAAAGAATATATGCAATGACTCTAGGTGATCCATGTGTCAAACGATGGTCATAGAGACCAAAAGCACATAGGAAGAGCAGCTTCAATATTGCATGTTGCACCAGTGAGGCAGAAGTTGCATCACAGAATGGACTAGAGTGTGTGTTGTCACGTGGATCAATATGGTCTAGGAAAAGAACACATACAATGACACTAGGGATCAATGTGGTTTTGGAAAAGAACTCATGGAATGACTCTAGGTGATCCATGTGTCAAACCATGGTCACGAAGACCAAAAGCACATAGGAAGAGCAACTTCCATATTGCATGTTGCACCAGTGTGGTAGAAGTTGCATCCAAACATGCACTGGAGTGTTTGTGGTCTTGTGGATAAATATGGTCTAGGAAAAGAACACATGAAATGACACTAGTTATCCATGAGGTTTAGGAAAAGAACACATGCAATCACTCTAGGTGATCCATTTGTCAAACCATGGTCACAGAGACCAAAAGAACACAGGAAGAGCTTCTTCCATATTGCGTGTTGCACCAGTGAGGCAAAAGTTGCATCACAAAATGCACAAGAGTGTGTGTGGTCATGCTGATTAATGTGGTCTAGGAAAAGAAAACATTCAATGACACTATGATACATGTGGTGTAGGAAAATAACAGATGCAGTTACTATAGGTGATCCATGTGTCAAAGCATGGTCACAGACACAAAAAGCACATAGGAAGAGCAGCTTCAACATTGCATGTTGCACCATTGAGGCAGAAGTTGCATCATAGAATGCACTTGAGTGTATGTGGTCATGTGGATCAATGTGGTCTAGGAAAATAACACATGCAATGACACTTGTGATCAATGTGGTTTAGAAAAAGAACATGTGCAATAACTCTAGGTAATCCATTTGTCAAACCATGTCACAAAGATCAAAAGCACATAGCAAGAACAGCTTCCACATTGCATGTTGCACTAGTGAGGAAGAAGTTGCATCACAGAATGCACTATAGTGTGTGTGGTCATGTGGATCAATGTGGTCTAGGACAAGAACACATGTAATGACACTAGTGATCAATGTGGTTTACGAAAAGATCACATGCAATGACTATAGATGTGTCAAACCATGTTCAAACAGATCAAAAGCTCATAGGAATAGCAGTTTCCACATTGCATGTTGCACCAGTGAGCCAGAAGTTGCATCAAAGAATGCGCTGGAGTGTGTGTGGTCATGTGGATCAATGTGGTCTAGGAAAATAACACATGCAATGACACTAGTGATCAATGTCCTTTAGGAAAAGAACACATGCAATAACTCGAGGTGATCCATGTGCTAAACCATGGTCACAGAGACCAAAAGCATAGGAAGAGAAGCTTCAACATTGCATGTTGCACCAGTGAGGAAGAAGTTGCATCACAGAATGCACTTGAGTGTGTGTGGTCATGTGGATCAATGTGGTCTAGGAAAATATCACATGCAATGACACTAGTGATCAATGTGGTTTCGAAAAAGAACACATGCAATAACTCTAGGTGATCCATTTGTAAAACCATGTCACAAAGAGCAAAAGCACATAGAAAGAGCAGCTTCGACATTGCATGTTGCACCAGTGAGGAAGAAGGTTCATCACAGAATGCACTAGAGTGGGTGTGGTCATGTGGATCAATGTGGTCTAGGAAAAGAACACATGTAATGACACTAGTGATCAATGTGGTTTAGGAAAAGAACACATACAATGACTCTAGGTGATCCATGTGTTAAACCATGGTCATATAGACCAAAAGAACATATGAAGAGCAGCTTCCACATTGCATGTTGCACCAGTGAGGCAGAAGTTGCATCACAGAATGCACTAGAGTGTGTGTGGTCATGTGGTCTAGGAAAAGAACACATGCAATGACACTAGTGATCAATGTGGTTTAAGGAAAAGAACACATGCAATGACTATCAGTGATCCATGTGTCAAACCATGTTCAAAGAGACCAAAAGCTCATAGGAAGATCAGCTTGCACGTTGCATGTTGCACCAGTGAGCCAGAAGTTGCATCACAGAATGCGCTGGAGTGTGTGTGGTCATGTGGATCAATGTGGTGTAGGAAAATAACACATGTAATGACACTAGTGATCAATGTGGTTTAGGAAAAGAACACATACAATGACTTGAGGTGATCCATGAATCAAACCATGGTCACAGAGACCAGGCACACATGTAGAGCAGCTTCCACATTGCATGTTACACCAGTGAGTCAGAAGTTTCATCTCAGAATGCACTGGAGTGTGTGTGGTCATGTGGATCAATGTGGTCTAGGAAAAGAACACATGCAATGACTCTAGTGATCAAAGTGGTTTAGGAAAAGAACAAATGCAATGACTATAGGTCATCCATGTGTCAAACCAAGGTCATAGAGACCAAAAGCACATACGAAGAGCATCTTCCACATTGCATGTTGCACCAGTGAGATAGCAGTTGCATCACAGATGCACTGGAGTGTGTGTGGTCATGTGGATCAATTTGGTCTAGGAAAAGAATACATGCAATGACTCTAGTGATTAATGTGGTTTAGTAAAAGAACACATGCAATGAATCTAGGTGATCCATGTGTCAAACCATGGTTAGAGAGACCAAAAGCACCTATGAAGAGCAACTTCCACATTGCATATTGCCCTAATGAGGTAGAAGTTGCATCACAGAATTCACTGGAGTGTGTGTGGTCATGTGGATAAATGTGGTCGAGCAAAAGAACACATGCAATGACTCTAGGTGATCCATGTGTCAAACCATGGTCATGGAGACCAAAAGCACATAGGAAGAGTAGCTTCCACATTGCATATTGCACTAGTGAGGCAGAAGTTGCATCACAGAATGCACTGGAGTGTGTGTGGTCAGATGGATTAATGTGGTCTAGGAAAATAACACATGCAATGACACTAGTGATCAATGTGGGTTAGGAAAACAACACATGCAATGACTCTAGGTGATCCATGTGTCCAACCATGGTCACAGAGACCAAAAGCACATAGGAAGAGCAGCTTCGACATTGCATGTTGCACCAGTGAGGCAGAAGTTGCATCACAAAATGCACTAGAGTGTGTCGTCATGTGGATCAATGTGGTCTAGGAAAATAACACATGCAATGACACTAGTGATCAATGTGGTTTAGGAAAAGAAGACATGCAATGGCTCTAGGTGATCCATGTGTCAAACCATGGTCATACAGACAAAAAGCACATAGGAAGAGCAGCTTCAATATTGCATGTTGCACCAGTGAGGTAGAAGTTGCATCACAGAATGAACCGGAGTGTGTGTTGTCACGTGGATCAATATGGTCTAGGAAAAGAACACATACAATGACACTAGTGATCAATGTGGTTTTGGAAAAGAACTCATGGAATGACTCTAGGTGATCCATGTGTCAAACCATGGTCACAGAGACTAAAAGCACATAGGAAGAGCAACTTCCACATTGCATGTTGCACCAGTGTGATCAATGTGATTTAAGAAATTAACACATGCAATGACTCTAGGTGATCCATGTGTTAAACCATGGTCATGGAGACCAAAAGCACATAGGAAGAGCAGCTTCCACATTGCATATTGCACTAGTGAGGAAGAAGTTGCATCACAGAATGCACTGGAGTGTGTGTGGTCAGATGGATTAATGTGGTCTAGGAAAATAACACATGCAATGACACTAGTGATCAATGTGGTTTAGAAAAACAACACATGCAATGACTCTAGGTGATCCATGCGTCAAACCATGGTCACAGAGACCAAAAGCACATAGGAAGAGTAGCTTCCATATTGCATGTTGCACGAGTGAGGCAGAAGTTGCATCACATTATGCACTAGAGTGTGTGGTCATGTGGATCAATGTGGTCTAGGAAAATAACACATGCAATGACACTAGTGATCAATGTGGTTTAGGAAAAGAACACATGCAATGACTCTAGGTGATCCATGTTTTAAACATGGTCAAAGAGACTGATGGGGATATGCCGGATGGGGTATGCCCAGCAGGACATTTCAATTGGACCAAGTGCCTCGCGAGTGGGCCTGCAAGACGGCGATTGGAAAGCGACTGAAAGGAACCCTGGCGACTGGAAGCTGGAGGCCCAGAAGCATAGCTGAAGCCTAGTCGGATTAGGTCAAATCCTCCGAGTCCTTGACTGATTTGGTTGGATATCTATAAACCCTAGCGAGGTACCCCCTATATAAGCCTCCCTAGGGTTCCCTTTGTACTCACGGTCTATCATGCACCCCTTCCGAGCGACTCGCTGCCTACCCGCCGAGCTCGTCACCCCTGTAACTCACTCGTCGATAATACAATCTAGCAGGAGTAGCTCTCTACCCTATGGGGGGGGGGAGGGTCAAACCTGGGTAAAATCATGTGTCTCAGCCCTCATCTTTCTCCATAGATGGCTGCCTGCTCTTGCCCTCAATCCTATCAATCGCTACCCCTGGTAGCGACTGCCGTGGTCATTCCCATGACAATGGCGCCCACCGTGGGGCATGGCCGGTCTGGCCTGAGTTCTGCGGCGAGACCCTATTTGCCAATCGATCAGCCAATCGCCACCGGCCGCATGATTGCCAGCTGAAGGATCCTCCAGATCCTGCCCAGCAGCTACATCCCCTCGTCGCGCCCGATCACGCACATCGCGGTGATGCCAGTTAGAACCATCAACTTGTCCGTCGTCTTCACCGATGCCGTCGACCTGGCGGGAACGGTGATCATCGGTGGATCGCCGGCGCGCCGCGATCTGCACTCAGAGGACCAAATCCGCTACATCAGCCTCCTCCCCACTGATTACGTCTCGGCCGCCAGCAATGCGGCTGGGACTGATGCCTCCACGGATGATGCGACCCTCCATGATGATGCTGATTCGGCGACCCCTGCCTCGGTCGCCGGATCCATCGCCACCGCATAGCACGAGGACTCCACCACACGGGTCTCCAACCCTGAGGATTAAGAGGACCCCTCCATCCTCGGGATCTTCGACTCCGACTGCGGATCGGAGTCCCCCGAAGACTTCCACGCTAGATCCAATCGCTTCAATGTGATCTATATGGCGGGCATCACGAGCACCCTCCCAGATCCGTTCTCCACGCTGATCCCGCCGACCGTGACGACAATAGAGGTCGAAGAAGCCCGCCTGTGACTGGAGGAGGCATCACGTAGGGAGCAGGCCGAGCGTGAGAAATTCTGCCTAGAGTTGGAAACAGCGCAGGAGCTATTTCTCTACCATCAACACCGCATCAGGACCCGCCTGCACTCTGATACGTTGCAAACGTATCTATAATTTTTGATGTTCCATGCTTGTTTTATATCTACTTTCTTATGTTTTCTCCATACTTTGGAGTATTTTCATACACTTTCTTGGACTAACCTATTAACAAGATGCCATAGTGCCAGTTGCCTGTTTTCTGCTGTTTTTGTTCCAGGAAAGTTAGAAAATGAATATTCTCTGAATTGGACGGGACAAAAGCCAAAGTCAATATTTCACCAAGGGGCACACGGAGCCAGAAGACGAGACGGAGAGGGGCCAGAGGCCGGCCACACCACCTGGCCACGCGGCCAGGCCTGGCCCGTGCCAGGGGTGGTCCAGCCGCCTAGGGCACCCCCTCGGCCTCCCCTTTCACCTATATATTGCCTCTGATATAGAAACCCTAAGGGTCCGATCAAAATTCCACGAAAGAGTCTATAGCCGCCGTCATCTCCATCCCTAGACCGGGAGGGATCTGAAGCTCTTCCCGGCACCCTGTCGGAGGGGAGAGATCACACTAGAGGCCTTCTTCATCACCATGCCTACCTCCGGTGTGATGCGTGAGTAGTTCATCCCTGGACTACGGGTCCATGTAGTAGCTAGATCGTTGGTTCTTCTCCTTTTTTCTACCATGTTTAGATCTTGTGAGCTCCGTTCATGATCAAGATCATCTATTTGTAATCTTACATGTTGTGTTTGCGGGGATCCGATGGATATTGAGATGCTATTTCAGATTGATTATTGATTCTATCATGTCTTTGTTATTTGTGATCTTGCATTCTCTCCTTTGTTAGTAGCTATCTTGGCCGAGTAGATGCTAGCAACTCCAAGAGGGAGTATTTATGCTCGATAGTGGGTTCATGCCTCTAGGAATCTGGTGAAGTGACAGAAATCTCTAAGGTACTAGATGTGATGTTGCTACTAGGGATAAAACAACAATCCTTTGTTCATAGAATAATCATATTGTTTACGTTACACACAATGCTTAATGCAATTATCTGTTGCTTGCAACTTAATACTGAGGATGGTTTGGATGATAACCTGAAGGTGGATTATTAGTCATAGATGCAGTTGGATTACGGTCTATGTATAATGTTGTAATGCCCAATCAATTCTCATAGGAGTCAAGATGATTAGTATATGCACGTATGTTTTCTCGATGTTTGTCAATTGCCCCACTGTAATTTGTTCACCCAACATGTCATCTATCTTAAGGAGAATCACCATTAGTGAACTATGGACCCCGGTCCTTTCTTTTACCATCAATCTACAATCAATTTACTGTTTTCTGTTTACTTTCTCCAAGCAATTACTATCTTCCACACAATACGTTTAATCCTTTGTTTTCAGCAAAACCGGTGAGATTGACAACCTCACTGAGTTGGGGGCAAAGTTCTGTGATTGTGTTGTGCAGGATTCCAAGTTGGAAACAACACCTTGGAGGTATTTCATTGCTCCTACTGGTTCGATAACCTTGGTTTCATAACTGAGTGGAAACGTGTTGCTATACTCATCATACCTTCCTCTTGGGGTTCCCCAATGAGCTCAACATCTTGAGTAAGCAAGACTTTTTCTGGCGCTGTTGCCGGGGATTGAGGAAGAAGAAGCTCCCATGTCAACCACATGCCATCAAAGACTTTTTCTGGCGCCGTTGTCGGGGAGTCAAGGACATCTTCACAAGGGGAGTCCCTCATAACCAATCTCTTTACTGTGTTTTATTTGATTTTCTTACTTTATTTCTGCTTTGTTTGCTTGTTTCTTTATCAAAAACACACAAAAAATAGTTGAACTAGTTTGCTTTCTTTATCAAAAACATAAAAAAATTTGTTTCCTCATTCTTAGATCACCATGTTGATCTCCAAGTTCACCCTAAAAGACCTTGCAATAGGTAGTGGCTCTATAATTGGAAAAGATAATATTGAAGAATTCTTTAATCATGTTAGTAAGCAAGAGGATATTGAGGATAGATCCCTTGCAGAACTTGCTCCAAATTATGAAATTGCTGCAGCTTCTTTAGTTCACATGTTGGAAGCTAGGTTTGTTAATCTTAACCCCATAATGCAAGTAATGTTTCTTAAACTTAAAGAAATTGAGGATCCTGAAAAGAGAGATTTTATTCTAGAAACCTTACTTAAAGAATTCTATGATGTCGCTAAGGAAGCTAGAAAAGTATTTGATAATTTTAATATGCTAGGCTCATGTGTAGATGTTATTGGTACACGAGAAAAGATGGACAAAACCTAACCTAATGGGGAGGAAATTAAGATACCAATACCTTTTAAACTTGTAGGAATGCATGAAGCCTTAGAAAATAATTTTGATTGGATTGTTCCTGAAACCCCGTTTAATGAAAATAGTGAACCCAAGAGCATTGAGAGAGGATCCTCTAGAACTTATTTGGATGAAATACCTTGCCTTGTTGAAGATATTTCTGGTATTAATCTTAATGCTTATTCATTTGAGAATACTTGATTCTTTCTTGCTTCTTATGCCTAACTTAAAGGTGTTAAAGAAAAGTACTTATTGGGAGATAACCCAAAAGTTTTAGTTGAGTCTTGGAAGTTATTGCTTCAGTAATAACCTCTCCTTATCCTTTTTATTTGTTTTTGTGCCAAGAGTAACCTCTAATGAGAGAGAAGTAAGACTTGGGAAAGTTGCTGTCCCGAAACAGATTTTTGTGTTTCGCTGTAAAAATTCGTGAAAAGTCTCCGTATGTCGGTTTGAGCTATAATTATTTGTGCTTCTTCCCCAGATTGTTGTCCAACTTTAGTTAGTTCAACACTTTTCGATTTGAGCAACAGAAGGTCTTTGAAAAAATCGGTTTCTACCTACTAGTCTGTTTTGATAGATTTCTGCCATTATTTGCATTTGCTTCTTATTGATTCCTTTTTGGGTTCATTTTGGGAAATTGAGCTTTTTGAGGGAAGTGATACAGTAGCTTGTGTTTTAATGGAAGTTTTACTTGTGTTGAAACTAAACCAAAATACTTATTATCTTGAGTATACTAATGTTGCTAATAAAGATTGTGTGAAGTTTTGTATGAAGGAAAACATTCAGGTGTAAGGGAAGAATGATGTAATGAGATGAAGAATGGACAAAATCTCAAGCTTGGGGATGCCACCCGTGTCGCCCCAAGAAATATCCAAGAAATACAAGCGTCAACGCTTGGGGATGCCCAAGGCATCCACTTCTTCATCAATAAAAATCTCAGGTTTCTTTCAAACACTTCATTTTTATTATTTCATGCATACTTGTGTTGTTCTTGGAGCGTCTTTGTTTTTGGTTTTGATTTTCATTTGCTTTGTTTGCTCGAATAAATTGGTTGGACCCCCTCATTCATGCATTAGTTTTCAAATAAGTTGGTTTGGATTAGAAAAGAGTAGGAAAAGTTCATGCTTAAGTGGTAAATAGGAGCTTGTTTTTTATTGTGGCCTATGCTTTGTCATGTCATGCTTGATATTGTTTTGGCTTTATGCTTAGCGATTTTTTCTGTAGCATGACATGTTATAAACAATTGAGATTGCTTAATATGCCTTGAAAGAATCATGCGTTGTTTTTAGCATATTAAAGTATAGTATTGTGGTATTCTCCTTTGATGCTTTATTTGGTTGATTTGGCGCATGCTCACACCATGTAAGACTATCCCAAGTCACCATAGCCTCTATGATCCTTTAGTTTTCAACTTGTAATATTACTTTATGCTTTAATTAATGATGTTTTGTCACTTTTCATGATTATGGCCATTATTGCTCTCTTAGTTGGTCGCTCCCAGTCTTTTGCTAGCCTCCATAACCAAGTATGAGTTCCACTCATGCATCCAACTCCAAATAAAACCAAGTTATCCAAAAGATTCCACTATAACTACCTATTAGCATTTGCTATTCCAAGTATATTCATGTTTTTATCTACCTTCCGAATTAAACTTGTTATGTGAAAATTAGTAATTAAAGCTCTCACGAACTTGATGGCACACTTTACTTTCTTGCATTTAATAAACTTGAACCATTGGGTCCATCTTTGTTGTGTATATGCTTGCGCTTTATAAGTTGAAGTTAGCAGAACCATGTATCATGGGGAACGCTTTCAACATTGCACTTGTACTTTGTACCCCGTTGATATCATGTTCTTTTGCTTATGGATCCCGGTGGTGTGAAATAAAAGTGGAACTTGTAAGATCATGGAGTTTGTATGTGTGTTAGAGAAATGCCTGGGCCACCAGCCTAAGCCATGCCTAATCATGGTGGAAACTTGCAGCATAACCATAATGATCACTCTATGAAGCATCCTCAATAAAAAACCTATGCAAATAGCAAATAAAAAGATCACTGAGATGCTCATTGTCTGTTGCTTTGTCACTTTGATATGGGATAGCTCCTGTGTCATGGGGCAAGGGGTACCCTGTTGGCGGTTCTCTATGATACATATGTACTTACAATGACAAGAGCTTACTTGTGACTGAAGTTGAGTAGCATGAGGTTCGGTACTCGTAAGCAAGGGGCATGAGATTTCAACTTATAACTTGTCAAGAATATCCTCTTAGTTGTGTCACTTTAACCTTAATCACCTAAAGATGCTTATGATAGGGGCAATGAGAGCTGAAAGCTAATAAGTACCATAATTTTTGGAAGCTTTTTATGAGACTTGAATCCCTGCTTCCTTCTATGAAGGCCTTCTTTTACTTTATGTTGAGTCTCCATCTTCTATCTTTATGCACCTATTGAGAGAGCATAGTGGCCATTCTTAGTTGAATGTGCATTGTCCCAAGACTAGTCACCCTTATGAACTTTGAAGGTGTCCTATGCATTTATGTTTTGCTACACTATGAGGGACAAGCTGAATGCCATTCTCATTATGCTTTCTTTATGTGAAACAAACAAACGTCTTGCAAAGAATTGTTATTCATGAATCTTTTGTTTGTATCCTTTCATGTTACAACATAGTTGCTATGTCTTATTGTTAGAACTATATCTTTCATGCTATGTTAGAGTACTATGATTGTTGGGGATATACTTTCCGGGTATCCTCACAGTTCCTCACTGACCAGGGTGGCCCACTTTGGGTTAGAGCTTTGCTTCACGAGCGGCCCAGTCAGGGAGAAAGACGGAGTCCAATCCGGCTACGAGAAGGCCCAGAAGACTTACCGACTTAGGCCCATAATGTTACTTGTAGTTCAAGATGTACTCTGTAACCGACTCTTAGACATAGCCGGATAGACCTCTCCTGTAAACCCTAGGTCGGATATCTATATAAGCCGTCCTAGGGAGAGCCTTTAGGGCACCTCAATACTTTAGACCCTCAACTCGCACTGGCGAAACCCTTGTAACCCATATTCCGCTCGCCAGACATCGATTGCTAGCAGGAGTAGGATCCGTCCAAAGCCGGCGGATTCGAACCTGGGTAAACTTGTGTGCTCACCGTCCCGGAATACCGTACGTCTCACCCCCCTCTCTTCCGCACGCCTCGAGGACCCCCTCATGGCGTACTTGTCATATATTCGACGACAGTTGGCGCCCACCGTGGGGCAAGTGAGCTACGGATCTGCATTCCGAGCAGAATGTACAAGAATCGGAATCGGCGAGACTATCGCCGTCGGTCGCATCCTCTACACCAGCGACGTCCCTCTCATCATTCTCGATGAGACTTGGATTCTGGCAAAGGAGGCCGTGACTGCCTACACAATCATGTCTTTTGGCAAGATCGATGTTTACATCGGTTTCGCTGAACCTGCCCAGCCCACCCCAGCGGTGATGATAGATGCAGAAGAATTTTCTGGGTCCCCTTTGTCCATGGAGGCGGCAGAATTCTGGATCTCAGAAAACCCTAATCCCACCCAGCCCGCACCAGTTGCGGAGATAGTGGAGAAACCCGAACCTGAAGAAGACCTAGCGGTCAACGTCGAATCTAGAATGGATCTCCCTGGAGGAGCCGAATCCCAGATCGACCCACCCATGGAAGTCGAAATCCAGGAGGAGCATATCAACGACACTGATTCTGGCTCTGATGTTGCCAGAACAGATAGGCCTTTCCTAAGGTACCTCAGGAGGCACGCATCGCACTTCGTCGGATACGTGGGATCCGGATCCGGCTCTGCCGATGCTGGAGAAAACACCGACTCGGTGCTGGAAGCAATTGGAACAAACGCCGACGTACCCGCATCCTCGGATGAGTCGATGACGTCAGTAGATTTCTGAAAGTTCTCCGTGGAGTATGAAGAGGAGTACAACTCCAAAGTTGCAGAAGAAGGAGAAGCCATGGATGAAGGATCCGGGGAACACTCTCCCAAAACACAGGATGACATGGACGTTGGAGATAATCCCGAGGTCTATATGTCCGAAAGTACCGATTAGAGCTTGACTCCGGGAAACGGACCCAAAGCCGTCTTTGCTACCGGCACTGCCAAGGCAAAGAAGAAGAACAAGAAAAACAAGACCCCAGCAAAAGACCCTCTGACAGAGGAGGTGATTGCCGAGGAATACGAAGAAGATTAGGATGGAGCACTTATCCCAGACGAGCTGAAAAAAGAAGCATCGGTGGATGGACACGTGATCACTGAAGGTGCGCGTAAACTCATCAATGCCGCATTAACCACACCTATCCCTACAGCTGCAGAACTTACTGCAGATGAGCTGGATGAAAGGGCGCAAGCCCTAGCAGCGCGTCGTTAACAACTCCTCGATGAAGCCAAAAACATCGAGGTGGAGAAGAAGCGCATGTCGAACAAGGAGTACTTGTATCGTCTGCATCAGAAGACATGGAAGCGTCACATAGATGACAAACAATTCCCACGTGTCCGTGCCGTCCTTTTTGGAGATGAGATGGGGAAGCCACGGAAAGATAGCAACGGAGATTGGGTATACCCAACGCCAGTACAAAATACCGTGGCAGCCCGAGAAATTCTATCGGCTAATCCAGGACCAGAGGAGATCCGTTTGGGTATCAAGCTACTCAACAAGGGACTGGAGCAGCAAAAGGTCGCCATGTCCGGAAGTCAAAAACTGGTCTCAGATTCTGACCAATGTCGCACAGATCCGGCATGGGTTGGCGTAAGATCCCATAAAGTCCGGGCGCAGTATCATCACCCCGAACGCAGGGAAGACAACTATTCAAGAACCGGATCTTCAGGACAGCATCACAAAACTTCGCGTAACTAGAGCAACGTCGCCCCAGCGGCCGAGAAAGACGCCATCGCTGCCCTGAATCCGACGAACTCTCCCCGACGAGAATCTAAAGATCGAAGGGGAGAAGATAAAGAGAAACGTCGGGAGGAGGACCATCAGAGAATGCCACCTCCTAGACATGAGAACCGTCCGGCTGAGCCTCACCATGCTGGGAACGATAGACGAAGAAACGACGGAAACCATGCCGGTACAAGCTGGCAGGGGGCTCGTCGTAGTCAAGCTGCTCCAACCTCTCCACTACACAGTCATCACAACAGCTCCCATGGAGGGCAAGGAGGACGACATGGCGGAGGAGGTGGTAGCAGAAGCCGAAGTCCGGCTCCACGGCACCGCAGCCACAGCCGGCATTCGGGATGATCTCTATCCCCGAACGACGCAAGGCATAGGATCAACTCCAACATAGAGGCTCGGCGCTATGAAAATGATGACGTGTACGTGGGCCCAAAGTGCTTCGATCCACGCATCAGAGCTACAAAATTCCCAGAAGGATTTGCTATCTGAAGACATATCCAAGCCTACGACGGCATTGCTCGGCCAGACACCTGGTTACAGGATTTCTTCCAAGCTTGTTGCATTGCCAAAGGCGGAAACAGCCTGGTCGCAACCTGATATCTCCCACTTATGTTGCGGAAGACGGCACGATCATGGCTCAATGAACTTCGGGAAAACACCATCCATAATTGGTATGATTTACAAAGCGCGTTTTTTCAGAATTTCGAAGGCACATACCGGAGGCCCTGTACGGTTGGAGACCTACAGCGTTGCACCCAGAAAGCCAGAGAAACTTGCCAGGATTACCTCGGACGATGGATCGACACCAAGAACTCCTGCGAAGGAGTAAATGATCAAACTGTGATTGAAGCTTTCATCGCAGGTCTCCCTATTGTTTTACTATGCCATCGCTTGAAGTGTGACAAGGTTACCGATTTGGGAGAGATGATAGAAACAACGAGCAAGTATGCAGATGCTGATGACGATGCAGAAGGACTACTCAATGCCCTAGTTGTGCCTCAGTCGGCAAAACAACCAAAGCAACAAGCTCAGAAGCGCAAAAACACCTTGGAAGAAAAACCCAACGCGGAAACAGCGGTAGTCACTACTGTTTCCGGGTCTGGAGGACGAGGAGGACGTGGCGGAGGCCGCGGGCGTGGCTGTGGAACATCAAGGGTCCAAGGTAGAGGAGAACAACAACCAGGCAAAACCTACTCTTGGGCCGACATTGCGAATAACCCATGTGTGCATCACCTAGACGCCAATGGGGGCTCGTCCCACACCAACGCTGAATGTCGTTTCAATGACGACATCAAAAGAGATGACACCGTGGGCTACAAAGCTAAGCGAAAGAAGGGAAAGAAAAATCCCAAAAAAGACAAGGAGACCAAGGAAGATTCCGACATGGAGGAAGCTGATGCTTCAAATCCCAAGTCGGAAGGGAAGAAGACTTTTCCCACCAAGAAGGACACTTATGTCACCTTCCTCGGATCTCAACCAGCAAAGGTCAAGAAAGCAGTTCTACACGAGCTCAATGCAACAGTTCCGGCTGTCCCCTAGTATTTGGACTGGTCGGGAGTGGCAATCACGTTTGACCGCGATGATCATCCGCCTAAGTTACACAGGCAAGGAAAATACGCCTTAATCATCAACCCACTTATTGACGGTTATGGTTTCTCCAAGACCCTCATGGACGGTGGTAGCAGCATCAATATTCTCTATGTCGAAACGCTACGCTGGATGAAGATCTCGAAGACCTAGCTAAAACATAGCTCTGTGATTTTTCACGGAGTTGTCCCAGGAAGACAAGCTAATTCCCTGGGAGAGATCACTTTGGATGTTACCTTTGGAACTCCAAAGAATTATCGGACGGAGGCACTTTCCTTCGAAGTGGTCCCGTTCAAGAGCGCATACCACGCTATATTCAGGCGTCCGGCTTACTGGGCTTTTATGGCTCGTCCGTGTTACATTTACAATATGATGACAATTCTAGGTCCCAACGGCGTGATCACCATCATGGGAGACCCGAAGAAAGCGCGAGAGTGCGAGGATAGAAATGTGCCTTTGCTAAAGCCGTGCTGCATGCCCAGGAGTACCAGGAGATCAAGAAGAGCATAGATCCGTCCGACATGCCCGCAACGAAGAAGGAGGTTACCAAGCCAAATCCGGAGTTCAAGGCATCAGAAGAGACGAAGAAAGCACCGTTGAAGGATGATGACCCCTCCAAGGTGACCCAGATAGGCATAGGCCTAGATAGCGCATAGGAAAGCGCGCTCGTCAAGTTCCTCCAAACAAATCAAGATATCTTCGCATGGCAGCCATCTGACATGACCGGAGTACCTAGGGAACTTGCCGAGCACTCTCTAAATGTAAACCCGAACGCTAAACCGTCAAACATTCCTTACGACGGTTTGGCGACGAAAAGTGTAAGGCAATAGCTAAGGAACTAGCACAGCTCGAGTTAGCCGGATTCATAGAAGAGGTCATCCACACTGAGTGGTCGGCCAATCCTGTAATGGTCCCTAAAAAGGACACCACTGATTTAAGGATGTGTGTTGATTATACTGCCTTGAACAAGGCTTGTCCAAAATATCTGTTTGCTCTGCCTATAATTGATCAAGTTATCGAGTCTACGGCAGGCTCGGAACTCCTTTGTTTTCTCGACGCATATTCCGGTTATCACCAAATCCGGATGAAGGAATCTGACAAAGTCAAAACTTCATTCATAACCCCCTTCGGAACCTTCTGTTTTGTTACGATGCCCTTTGGGCTAAAGAACGCAGGAGCTACATACCAGCACACGATGCAGCGTTGCCTCCACGACCAACTCAGACTCAATGTACATGCATACGTGGATGATATCACGGTGATGTCCAAAAAGAAGGAAACACTCATTTCCAACTTCGAGGAAACATTCGCCAATCTACGAAAATACAACATCATCCTTAACCCGAAGAAATGTTTCTTTGGAATATCAGCCGGAAAATTGTTAGGTTTCATCGTGTCTCAAAGAGGCATAGAGGTGAACCACGACAAAATCAAGGCTATACTCAATATTTCCATGCCAACTCATCAAGGACGATAAAGATTAACTGGTTGCATTGCTACGCCAATGATTTGTAAGCCGGCTTGGTGAAAGAGCCGCACCATTATACAAACTCAAGAAGACCAAAGATTTTGTTTGGACCGACGGTCAAGCCGCAAAGACCTGAAGAAAGTACTCTCATCTGCTCCTATCCTTGCAGCGCCGGAACCTCAGGAACCGATGTTGCTTTATATTGCTGCGACAAATAAGGTCGTTAGTATCGTCGTGGTGGTGGAGAGACCAGAGGAAAATCAGGAACACTTGGTGCAGCGTCCAACTTACTTTGTCAGCGAGGTCTTGACAGAATCAAAACAGCGATATCCGCACTATCAAAAGTTGGCTTATGGTGTTTTCCTAGCATCTCGTAAGTTATGACACTATTTTCAGGAGCACCAATTACCGTGGTGAGCAAAGCTCCCATGAGAGACATAATCAACCATAGCGACGCCACAGGACGTGTCGCCAAATGGGGCATAGAGCTCTCAGCTTTCGATATTGAGTATAAACCTCGGACAACAATCAAATCCCAGATCCTTGCCGACTTTGTCGCTGATTGGACAAAGACGAAGGAGAACATGGTCCTCCCTGAATCGGAATACTGGACCCTCTTTTTCGATGGGTCTAAGGCTCGAGGGGGCTCGGGGGCTGGCGTGGTGCTCAAATCACCCCTAGGAGATAAACTATTATACGTGTTGCAGATCCAGTTCACAGCGACAAACAATATTGCCGAGTATGAAGCACTGCTGCATGGAATCCGGATTGCCAAAGATATTGGCATCCGGCGTTTGATGTGTTACGGAGATTCGGATCTTGTTGCTCAGCAAGTCTCGGATATTTGTAATGCAAATAAGCACATGGCAGCATATAAAGCTGTCGTGGATGATCTATCTAAATCGTTCGAAGGGTTTCAAGTTCAACACATCCCTCGAGCAGAAAATGAGGAAGCAGATGCACTATCTCGAATAGGCTCTACGCGGAAAGAGGTCCCGGATGGCGCATTTTTAGAGCACCTCAAAGTTCCCTCGATAAAGGGAGTAGATGAGGAATATCCGACCAAATCCGACTCACCTTTAATAGCAGTTCTGGCTGTAATTCCCAGCTGGACTCAACCCTACCTTGATTATTTGGTAGATGGCAAATTACCCGAAGACGAGGTGCTGAGCCGGCAGATTATCCGACGAGCAAAAGCCTATACTATTGTTAAGGGTGAGCTCCATAAACGGAGTGTTTCTAGGGTTTTTCAGTGCTGTGTATCTCCGGAAGAAGGAGTGGAAATCTTAAGGGAAATCCACGGCAGTGTGGTCACCACGCAGCCAAATCTTTAGTGGCAAAAGCTTGTCGACATGGATTTTTCTCGGCTTACGTGCAAGATGCCGAACGGTTAGTCAAGACATGCAAAGGATGCCAAAAGTACGCCAAGCAAGCTCATGTTCCGGCTGATCAGCTGCGAACAATACCTATAACATGGCTTTTTGCGGTCTGGGGGCTTGATATGGTAGGACCCTTTAAACGAGCTCCAAGTGGATTTACCCACCTCTTAGTGATGGTGGATAAATTCACCAAGTGGATCGAGGCTAAACCTGTCACTAGTTGTGATGGAGCAACAGCCAAAAGATTTGTCGAGGATGTTATAATCCGGTATGGTTATCCGCATAGCATTATCACGGACAACGGGAGTAACTTTTCTATGGGAGAACTGGCTGAATTCTGCGATGAGCAAAATATCCGGCTTGACATTGCGTCAAGCACATCCACAAAGCTAACGGACAAGTCGAAAGAGCAAATGGTTTAATTCTACAAGGCCTGAAACCAAGACTCGAAGCACCACTACGACGTGCTGCGGGGGCTTGGGCAGAGGAATTACCTTCTGTAATTTGGAGTTTACGAACAACTCCGAACAGGTCAACATGATACACACCTTTCTTCTTAGTCTATGGTGCAGAAGCAGTTCTTCCTAGTGATTTAATTCATACTTCTACTAGAGTGGCCGCGTGTATCGAAGAGGATGCCGAGATTTCTCGACAAAATGATCTCGACTTAGTCGAAGAAGTTCGCATCGTTGCTGAAATGAGATCTACAGCCTATCAGCAGAAGTCACACAAGTATCATAGCTAGAGAGTCCGAAATAGATCTTTCAATAAAGGTGATTTGGTTCTCCGGCTTGTGCAACAAAGAAAGCACAAACGTTCCCCAGTATGGGAAAGGCCCTTTTTAGTTAGTCGAGTATTGCATAATGGATCGTACTACTTAACTGACATGAGGCCAGTGAAAGAAAGACCTGCTACTAAGAAGAGAAAGAGAGCTGGAGGTAGTACAAATCCGGATGAGTTAGACAGACCATGGAATATTGCTCAGCTACGTCCCTTTTATTCTTAGTTTATCTTCCTTTGTAATCATACATATGTACATGTTCTGTGAGAAATAAAAGTTTTGGTTGCCTCAAGTTTTTTCTGAGAAGTTCTTAAACCATCTTATTTCCGAATGATCATGTCATAGTCGAAAATCCCAGAATGCTTGAAAGTACTTTATGCTCATGTTCGTTCTGGTCTAGATTTCCGATTCTAAAAACTGCTACCTTCGGGTATAACTCTAAAAATTTCTAGTTTTTACTTTGGTTATTTATCTGATTGCCGGATGCGGGCATTTTTCGAGTAGTGAATTGTTGGTACTGGAAGCCGGCTTTGTTTCCAAGTTTAATCTGGTTTAGCAATTGAGCTCTGTTGCTCGGCAAAGTTTCTGGTTGAAGGTTTAACCGGCTCATGAAAGGGACGAGGCGGAAAGCCAGATAAACGATAAGTCGAGACGAAAAATATAAGTGCTTGTGTAAACATTTCAGGCACGCAAAAATTTCAAAAGTCAAAAGTGCTGAATAGATCAAATGCTTAGCACTTGCAAAAGATAAATAGTACTTAATATTTACAATCGCATCAGCTTTTTTCCGGAATAATATATAAATTTCTGGTCTATGATGCAGAAGAAGATGAAGGATCTGCCAACTTGGTGGTCACTCCGCCTTGATATCTTTCCAAGATGTCCGCATCCGAGTTGGTGCGTTCATCATCAGAAACTTCTTCGGCTTCTTCTGCAGGAGGAGGCGAAGTATCCATGCGGGTGAAGAAGGGGATCTCGTAGCTGGTCAGATCAGCTACGTGGAACCCGTATCCGGTGCAGGAGTGCATTATAGCTTGAAGGTCTTGCTCTTGGCCGTCTTCATCCACCTTGTAGTACCCTCTGGTCACTTGCCATATCTCCATGTTTCCATGGTTGCTCATGACCATGGAGAGAGCGTTCTACGCAGCAGTCCGCGTGTAGGACATGTTCTAGTCCCGAACAAGCTGCGACATCTCCTTGGCCCTGTCCCGCACCTCAAAATCTGACATGCTTGGCATGTCCGGAATCCTGAGAGACTCGCCAATGTCCTTAAGGAACTGGCGATAGTCATGAAGAAGATCACCGACTTGGGTAAGCCGGTGGGTGCGGGGCTCGGACGAAGAAGAGTCCGTCAACTTAAGAGGACCTATACACAAAACAAAGTTAAGAAAAAACCGACATTGCTAGAAGTCGAAGAAAAAGATAAGTCAGAGAGGTGGAATGTACCAAAAATGACATCGTCAATCTTGGTCTTCTCCTCCCGGAGACTCCGGAGTTCAGCCCGGAGCGCCTGGGACAGGTCCTTCTCTCTGCCAAGCTCATTCTTGAGGTCCGAGATTATTTTATCCTGAGCAGCAATCTTGCGATCACGCTCATCAGTGGCCATGGATGAGGATTCAAGGACTTGAGCTATGCCCTTTTCATGATCTGCCTTGAGCTTATCCAGCTCTTGGCGAAGTCCTTTGTTCTCCACCACTAGGGTCTTGAGGTTCTCGGCCTCTTCAATCATAGCGATGGATTGTTTCACCAGCGCTGTAAGCCAAAAAAGAACAACAGTTCAGAAAAATTCGACATTGAAAAACCCAAAGACAAGGCTTGAATCTCGGAATTTTTACCTTCGGCCTCATCCTTGGCTACTTTGAGCTCAGCATTTTTAAGCCGGAGAGCTTTGATCTCTCTCTGCTTATCAAAGATATTGGTCAGTAATTCCTGGTTATAGGAACATACTTTTTGTAAGTCAGAATACCCAAAGTCAGAAAGCTACTTAAGACTCGGGCTAATATTTTTGCTAAATATCAGCACGAGCCTTGGGGGCTACAGTAGTTCACTCGGTGGCATCCTAATGAAGCATAAACTCGGATTCTGTATCCTACTTCATGCTTGGGGGCTAGAGGATATGATATAACATAATGGAAAAAACAAGAGTTGGAATTCCGACTTACATATTGTTCGCGGGTGAGTTTATCTAAACCCGCATTCACTTCAGCGGCCACCTTCTCGGCAAGAGTAAGAGGGATCACTGGGGCTATTGGAAGCTCGCCAGTCCTAATCCTCTCGTCGCGAAGGCGGACTTGAGTGAGAAGGTCAGAGAACTTGATGTCCTCTACTTCTTGCGCTTCCTCCTTGGGGGATAAATGGCTTTTATCTAGGACTTGCCTGGCTAGCCGCTAGATCTCCTCTGCAGATTTCCGGGTCAGGCCAAACTTGGCAAGACCCGGATTGCTGAGGAGGTTTTCGGCGAAGACTTCAGCCGTGGGATCATTACCCGAAGAGGGTTCACCCTTATCTTGAGCTGACGCACCCACGGTGACGTCAGTTTGCGACCCAAGGAACACAGGCTCCGTTTGAAGAGCCGGATCTTCTGCAGCATCCGACGAGATAACCGGAGTTGCAGAAGGTTGAGGGGCCGGAGTCGGAGGAGCCACGGCAGGGGAAGCTATGGTAAGCTTCGTCTAGCTTAAGGGCTTCGAAGAAATCCCTTTCCCCTTGCCCTTGGTGATTGATTTTGCTCTGAGAAGGTAACAAAGTCAGAAACGTTACATCTCGGAAAGAAATTTGAGTAAAGTACAAAGATGGAAAAGTTGTGACCGAAAAGATACCTCTTCACGACAGGCACCTCCTTTGTGCCAACCGCTACTGTCTGAGCTTTGCGCTTCTTGAGCGCAAGATCCGGCAGTGGAACTACCTCTACCTCCTTAGAAAACTCCGGAGGATATCCTTCGAGCGGAGCAAGTTCCGACTCGAGGATGTCAGCGAGCTGAAAATAAGAAAACATATCAGTATTGCAATATAACTCAAAGATAGAAACACATAAAAGATGTGATGATAAAAGCTTACCGGCACCACAGGGTTTTCCGCTGTGTGCATGTCTAGAGAAACCTCCGGAATCCGCCTTTTGATCCGCTCCTTGATCAGCCACTTGATTTGGCTTATGTAGCCTTGAGTGGTGTAGGCTTTGGGGCTGATGCGGAGGGAGTCAGTTAGAGAAGACGTGACGGAATGCATCAGTCTATCCCCGTGGTGCTGAAGTGGCTGGATCCGGCGTGAGACCCAGCACTGGACCAAGTCGGATCCCTTCAGACCATTGTGCTTGATCAAATATTCGATCCGCCTCTTAGCGAGGATCAGATCATCTGTGAGAGCCGGAGCAGCCTCGTCCCAGGAAGGTTGGGCCGTGGCGGCTCTGTCAACAAAAGCCGGCAAAGCAGTAGCTTTGCCGGGAGCCAGAATATCCCTATGGTAGAAAAAAGTGGCTAGCCATTGTTTGACCGAGTCACTGGCAAATTTTTTGGGATATGCCCGGTCTTGTCTAAGAGAAAAACTAATGGTGCCGGTGATATAAGGAACACCGGCAGTAATGGAATTCCTCCGGACATGGAAGTAAAACCAGAAGAGAAGCAAACTCGGCCTAATGCCAAGAAAGCCCTCGCAAAGCGCAGCATATGCGCTCATTTCTAGAAGAGAATTGGGAGGAAGATTATGGAGTTGAACTCCATAGTGATCTATCACCTCGGAGAAGAACTCCGAGGGAGGAAAAGACAGACCTCGGTCCAGATGAGTGCCGAAGTGGACTCGCTCGCCCTCGTGTGGGTTGGGGACGGTTTCGGCGGAGCCACTCCGCCAGTCGCCAGCGACGAGAAGCCCCTCCTTCTCCACATTCTTGAGGCCCTCCTCATTAAGGGCGCAGGGGATCCAGATTCCTCAGAAGCTCTCCTTCTCCGCTGCAGCTTCCGCCTTCGCCGCCGCCGCCGCTGCCGCCAAGACAGAGGAAGAAGATGACGAAGCCATTTTTCTCCGGTGAGAAAATGACCTTAAAGGGGCGGCGCTGGGAGTTTCTGTGGGGGAAGGACGAGGAGGCCCTGTGCGCGCAGGAGGATTGGGAAAGAAGGAAACAACAAAGGACTGGTGGAAAGGAGAAGGAGAAATCTAAACCCCTTATATCCACCTACCTGTGCCAAGATTCGTGCAAACGCTATAGTGCAACCGCCACGCGTCGTGGAAAGAACTGGGAAGGACCCACGTGATGATTGCGTCGCCTCGATCTCCACGCATGCATTGAAACGATGCCTCGGTTCCACGGACCGCGGACCCACCAACGGTCGTGCTGACGGAACGCTTGTCAGATGATGTGACTTGACCATGCTTGTGTCAGGTGGCGTTAGAGACCAAGTTTCAGCTTAGTTCAAAATCAAGCTAGAAAATCCGAGTAACCTACTGATAGGTCCGACTTATTTTTAAGACCCGGATCATATCTTTTGTTGTGAAGTTTCATGAACCCTTCAAGATTCTGCAAGCCGAAGATCAAGCTAGACGATGATAAATCCGACTTTGGATCTTGGATGCCTCTGGGGGCTGCTATTGGGGATATACTTTCCAGGTATCCTCACACTTCCTCACTGACCAGGGTGGCCCACTTCGGGTTAGAGCTTTGCTTCACGGGCGGCCCAGTCAGGGAGAAAGACGGAGTCCAATCCGGCTACGGGAAGGCCCAGAAGACTTACCGACTTAGGCCCATAATGTTACTTGTAGTTCAAGATGTACTCTGTAACCGACTCTTAGATGTAGCCGGATAGACCTCTCCTGTAAACCCTAGGCCGGATATCTATATAAGCCGTCCTAGGGAGAGCCTTTAGGGCACCTCAATACTTTTGACCCTCAACTCGCACAGGCGAAACCCTTGTAACCCATATTCCGGCTCTGCCGTATTACTAGATTGCTAGCAGGAGTAGGATCCGTCTAAAGCCGGCGGATTTGAACCTGGGTAAACTTGTGTGCTCACCGTCCCGGAATACCGTACGTCTCACCCCCTCTCTTCCGCACGCCTCGAGGACCCCCTCATGGCGTACTTGTCATCAATCCGACGACAATGATCCCAGCTATCAATGTTTACAAATACTTTGATCAAGTTTATGATGGTGCATGTCACCTCAAAAATTATTCTTTCTTTTTATCACTTACCTACTCGAGGATGAGCAGGAGTTAACCTTGGGGATGTTGATACGTTGCAAACGTATCTATAATTTTTGATGTTCCATGCTTGTTTTATATCTACTTTCTTATGTTTTGTCCACACTTTGGAGTATTTTCATACACTTTCTTGGACTAACCTATTAACAAGATGCCACAGTGCCAGTTGCCTGTTTTCTGCTATTTTTGGTTCTAGGAAAGTCAGAAAATGAATATTCTCGGAATTGGACGGGACAAATGCCAAAGTAAATATTTCACCGAGGGGGACACGGAGCCAGAAGACGAGACGGAGAGGGGCCAGAGGCCGGCCACACCACCTGGCCTCGTGGCCAGGCCTAGCCCACGCCAGGGGGTGGTGCTGCCGCCTAGGGCACCGCCTCGGCCTCCACTTTCGCCTATATATTGCCTTTGATACATAAACCCTAAGGGCCCGATCAAACTTCCACGAAAGAGTCTGTAGCCGCTGTCATCTCCATCGCTAGATCGGGAGGGATCTGAAGCTCCTCCTAGCACCCTGCCGGAGGGGAGAGATCACCCTGGAGGCCTTCTTCATCACCATGCCTGCCTCCAGTGTGATGCGTGAGTAGTTCATCCCTAGACTATGGGTCCATGTAGTAGCTATATGGTTGGTTCTTCTCCTTTGTGCTACCATATTTAGATCTTGTGAGCTTTGTTCATGATCAAGATCATCTATTTGTAATCTTACATGTTGTGTTTGCGGGGATCCGATGGATATTGAGATGCTATTTTAGATTGATTATTGATTCTATCATGTCTTTGTTATTTGCGATCATGCATGCTCTCCGTTGTTAGTAGCTATCTTAGCCGAGTAGATGCTAGCAACTCCAAGAGGGAGTATTTATGCTCGATAGTGGGTTCATGCCTCTAGGAATCTAGGGAAGTGACAGAAATCTCTAAGGTACTAGATGTGCTATTGCTACTAGGGAGAAAACAACAATCCTTTGTTCATAGAACAATCGTATTGTTTACTTTACACACAATGCTTAATGCAATTATCTGTTGCTTGCAACTTAATACTAGAGGGGGTTCGAATGATAACCTGAAGGTGGGTTATTAGTCATAGATGCAGTTGGATTACGGTCTATGTGTAATGTTGTAATGCCCAATCAAATCCCATAGGAGTCAAGATGATTAGTATATGCATGTTTGCTTTCTCGATGTTTGTCAATTGCCCCGCTGTAATTTGTTCACCCAACATGTCATCTATCTTAAGGAGAATCACCATTAGTGCTATGGACCCCGGTCCTTTCTTTTACCATCAATCTACAATCTATTTACTGTTTTCTATTTACTTTCTGCAAGAAATTACTATCTTCCACACAATACGTTTAATCCTTTTTTTTCAGCAAAACCGGTGAGATTAACAACCTCACTGAGTTGGGGGAAAAGTTTGGTGATTGTGTTGTGCAGGATTCCAAGTTGGAAACAACACCTTGGAGGTGTTTCCTTGCTCCTACTGGTTTGATAACCTTGGTTTCATAACTGAGGAAAAACTTGTTGCTATACTCATCATACCTTCCTCTTGGGGTTCCCAAACGAGCTCAACATCTTGAGTAAGCACACTCCAACGTCTAGGGCCGCGTCCTGAACATCAACGACAAGAGCGACCCCGTGCACGTGGCCGAGCCCGAGTACTACGAGAACGCTCCGCCTGGTGGCAGCAACCGCCCACCACCTGGCGCACCTGTGACTGGAGCCCCACCGCCACCCATAGGTCGCGCACCCCCGCCGGACTAGCCTCGAATCATCATCTCGCTGCAAGCCCGCAACGCCAATAGGCTACCGTTGTACTCTACTCCAATGGACAACGTCATCACGGCAGACATCACAGTCACCCACCTCGACATCCAAGGAGAAGGCGCGCTGCAGATCCAGTACGCCAAGTCCCTACTCGCCAGGGCTGTCGAGCAGCAAGCCACGGGAGTCAACCCGCGGGGGCGGATCTACTCCCGCTCAGGGAAGCAGGGCGGCCTCAAGAGGCCGTCCGACTGTCGGCAACACCCTCAACTACCCATCGCCCGAGCCCCTGCCGCTACAACCATTGGCCGCCAACCCCGTGCTCTCCACCAACGAGCCGTGGCCTACGAACAACACGGTCGCCGGCAATAGCCAACCGATCAAAGAACGGACGCACATCATCAACAATCAGGCCTAGCGGGCGCGCAGGCCAATGATCTGAGGCACACCCTCACTAACCGCGGCAACCCCGAGCCAAGGGGGTTGCTCAGCCGATTCGGCATGTAGTGCTTCGGACCAATGATCCGAGGCGAGAAGTACCCCTCAAACTTCAAGGCACCCGAGGAGATCGAAAACTACGATCCAACGTACGACCCAGCGGTGTAGCTAGATACATACCTTATGGCGATGGGAATATCCGGCCACACCGACCTACTCGCCGCTCACTACCTTCCCTTGATGATGGAGGGAGCGACCAGGCAATGGATCAACACCCTCCACACCGACAGCATCAACTCGTGGGAGGAGATGCACGACGCCTTTGTTAGGCACTTCGATGGCTCCTACACCCGCGCCACCACCATTGAAGACCTGGAACACTGTATCTAGGGACAGCGTGAGTCGACCCGCCACTGGATCTAGAGGTGGTAGGAGCTATGGATCAACGCTTCCGGCATCCACCTGGACACGGTGATCCACTTCTTCAAGAACGCGTGCCGGTACGAGCCCCTGGTCACTAAGATCAAGAGGGTCTATCGGACGCTCGACAACATCCCCGACCTCCTCGAGATCGCCAAGCGCTACGCGGAGGAGGACCCTAACAAAAACTCCGACGACGAGTCGGGGGGAAGACACCGTGCTAGCGACCACGACAACAGATGACAGCGCAACATGTGCTATAGCAACATTCGCCTTACCAGAAAGCGACACGGTGACGGGCGGGTCGACTTCGTCGCCAACACTAGCTATGGGCAACATGACCCTAAAAACTTCCGCCGTGATAGAGGAAACTTCCGCGACAGCGGAAATTACCATGCCAACAACACGACGATGCCAAAATTTGACCCTGCCGCCCTCCTCAACCAGCCCTATGTGTACCACATCAGGGAGGGGAAGCCTGCCACCCACACCACCACGGAATGCCATTCTCTAAAGGAAATCGAGAAGGTAAGGTGAGCAAGGGAGGACCCCAACAACAACCCTCCAAGGGACAACGACAACGCTGGCGAATTCGGCAATGTCGTCGGCTCGCTACACACCTTCACTGGGCTCGGCACCAAATGCAAAAAGAAGGTGCTCGCCCGTGAAGTCACCATCAATGCGGTGACCCATGTCAACATTCCCCGCTTCCTCAAATGGTCTAAGCAAAGCATCACCTGGAGTCGCCAAGACCATGCACCCAGGATCGAATATCCGGGGCGAGTCACCCTGGTGGTCAGGCCCAAAGTGGCCGACTACTGGCTACCCAAGATGCTGATGGATGGCGGAAGCTCCATCAACATCATGTACTTGGACACATTCAAGAGGCTACACCTCCCAGAGTTGGTGATCGAGTCGACTCTCACCACCTTCCACGACATCACCACAGTCAGAAGGCGTACCCGATCGGCAAGGTGATGTTGCCACTCACCTTCGGCACACCAGCAAACTTCCGCACCGAGCGGATCGTCTTCGAGTCAGTGAACTTCCGCAGCCCCTACCACTGCGTCCTGGGGCGCCAGGCGTTCGCCAAATTCATGGCAACCCCACACTACGCCTACAACATGATGAAACTTTTTGGGCCAAGTGGCATCATCACCATCCACGGTGACCCCGACATGGCCGTGGAGTGCAAGGACAAAGGCGTCAACGCCATCATCGCTGGGGAAACCAACCACGTGGATGAGCTTGTGAAATATGCGAGAAACATCGCCAAGGTTGACCCCACCATCCTGAAGAAGCCCACCTCCCGGGGAACAACTTTCGAGGCAACCACGCACACTCACACTGTTGAGCTCATCCCAGGTGACTCCAGCCAAACGGTCACCATCGGGACGAGCATGAGTACCGCATAGGAAAGCACGCTCATCGGGTTCCTGCGTGAGAATCGCGACATCTTCTCATGGAAACCATCCGACATGCCTAGTGTCCCGAGGAAACTCGCTGAGAATAAACTAAATGCAGACCCAAAAGTGCGACCAGTAAAGCAGTCGTTCCGGCCCTTCAATGAAGAGCACCGCCGACCAATCGCCGACCAATTGCCGACCAATCGCCGAAGAAGTACAATGTCTACTCGCTGCAGGCTTCATTTGGCCCATCAAGTACTCCAAGTGGCTGGCAAACCTAGTCCTGGTTCTGAAAAAGAACAACACCTGGAGAATGTGTATCGACCAGACCAACCTCAACAGCGCCTGCTCGAAGGAGGAGTTCTTCCTACCACACATAGATCAGATCATCGACTCGACCATGGGATCAAAGTCGCTGTGCTTCCTCGACGCGTACTCTGGTTACAACCAGATCAAAATGGTGGTCGAGGACGAGGAGAAAACGGCGTTCATCACGCCATTCGACGCCTTCTGCTACACCACCATGACGTTTGGCCTCAAGAATGCCGGTGCGACTTATCAAAGGTGCATGCAGGAGTGCCTTGCGAGTCAAATTGGCTGCAACATCCATGTCTACATCGACAATGTGGTGGTAAAATCCACCCGCCAGAGCGACCTGCTCACCGACCTGGCCGAAACCTTCGCAAATCTACGGAGGTACAAGATCAAGCTCAATCCAGGAAAGTGCACCTTCGGCATGCCCACTAGACACCTCCTGGGGTACGTGGTTTCCAAACAAGGCATCAGGGCAAACCCCACCAAGATTGACACCATCGCGTGGCTCGGGAAACCCGAGTGCCTGCGTGACGTCCAGAAGCTGGCCGGGCTAGTCGTGGCTCTCAGTCGCTTCATCCCTCGGCTCGGTGAGAAGGTGATGCCTCTCTACCGTCTGATGCGCAAGAACCCCATGTTCCAATGGGACGAAGAAGCGGAAAACATGCTCAAGGTGCTCAAGGAAGTGCTGCTCACGGCACCGCTGCTCGCCGCCCCAATCGACAAAGAGCCAATGCTCATCTACGTCGCGACCTCCACTTGATTCGTCACCGCCGTGATGGTCGTCGAGCGACCAGAGGAGGGCAAGGAGCACCCCTTACAGCGCCCCGTCTACTACATCAGCGAGGTCCTAATGGACTCAAGACAACGATAACCACAGTACCAGAAATTGGTGTATGCGGTCTTCAGAGCCGAGCGGCGACTCCTACATTACTTCCAGGAGCACCCCATCATGGTCGTCTCCTCCGTGCCACTGCAGGACATCACCACAATCACGCGGTGACTAGGCGATTCGCTAAGTGGGCCGTCAAAATCGGCATCCACGACATCAAGTACGAGCCACACAAAGCAATCAAATCGTATGCCTTGGCCGATTTCCTCACCAACTGGGAAGAAGAATAGGAGCCGCAGAAGCTACCCTATCTCCATTACTGGTCGCTCCACTTTGACCAAGTTGCTGGGACCTGTGACGCTGTCTCCCCAACCATGATAGCGTATCGCCAAGTGGTGGATCAGCTAGGAGGTCACTTCACCGGCTACTTCGTCGAATGGATCGACAGGCGCAAGAACAAGGAAGCCGACACTCTCTCCCGCATTGGATTGGCCCACCAAACGCCACCCGCGGTTGTCTTCCTCGACATCTTCCACAAGCCTTCGGTTTCCCCGCCCAAGGAGATCGACATCAGGATACCTTTGCAGCCCGAGCCCACCCTAGTCGCCATGACCATGGAGCCCAGCGACTGGACCGCACCATATGTCGCCTTCCTCGAGCACAAGGTCCTGCCCATCGACGAGACAGAGGCGCGAATGATCGTGCGCCACTGCAAATCCTTCATCATCATAAATGGCGAGCTCCACAAACACAGTGTGACTGGCGTATTCCAGCACTGTGTACAGCCAGAAGAAGGTCGCAAGATACTCCAAGACATCCATGCCGGCGACTGCGGCCATCACACCGGCGCTAGATCGCTAGTCGCTAAGGCCATGCGACATGGCTTTTACTAGCTCACCACGCATGACGACGCCATTGACATCGTCCAACGATGCGTTCGGTGCCAGAAGTATGCCAACCAGATGCACATCCCTGGTTCGGAACTCAAGACCATCCCCATCACCTGGCCATTTGCCGTATGGGTCGTGGACAAGGTCGGCCCGTTCAAGATGGCTCCACCTGGCTTCACCCACCTCCTGGTCGTAGTCCACAAATTTACCAAGTGGGTCGAGGCCAAGCCGATCAAGAAGTGCGACGGCAAGACTGCCACCAAGTTCCTCCATGAGCTCATGTACTAGTATGGCTACCCGCATAGCATCATAACGGACAACGGCACCAACTTTGTGAAAGGTGCCATGGCGGATTTCTAGAGGAGCACGACATACGGCTCGACCTCGCCCCAGTCGCCCACCCAGAGTCGAATGGCCAAGCAGAGCGCGGCAACCAAAGCTTCCTCCACAGCCTCAAGCTGCGACTTAGGGTGCCCCTCGAGCGCACCCCTAGATGCTGGGTAGAAGAGCTCCCCTCCGTGATATGGGGCATCCACACATCTGTTAACTGCTCCACAGGGTTCACACCCTTCTTCATGGTGTATGGCATTGAAGCTGTCATGCCAACTGACCTGGAACACGAATCGCCTCGGGTCGTCAATTACATGGAGGCGGAAAACGAGATCGCCCGCCAAGACCGGATCGACCAGCTCGACGGAGCACGCAACCTATCTCACTCCCGCACCGCCATCTACCAGCAGGGACTCCGCCGCTACCATAGCTGTCAAGTCCGGACTCACACCTTCTAGGAAGGCGACCTGGTCCTACGACTGATCTAGTACAAGAAGGGCATGCACAAGCTTTCCCCCCATGGGAGGGGCCATTCGCTATAGGGCGAGTCCTTAGCAACGATGCCTACTACCTCATCGATGTAAGAGGCAATGGCCAGCTCGAAGTTAGGAGGCCATGGAATGTAAACCTCCTTCAAAATTTCTACACATAGAACTAAAACTTGTACTCACCTGCTATATAATGAAATCAAATCAGATCGCACAAATTGTGTCCACTCGCCATACTCTTGTGCCAATCACACTCGTACATCTAGCAACACGCTACCCACGGAAGTAAACCCTTGGTTGAGCGACCGGCATGGCTAAGTAGTGCGCGGCCCAAGGGCACCGAAGACACACGGGCCTTGTGTCGTCCACGAACACGCCACCCCAGAGCCACCATCATAGTCGCCTCGCTTGATTGGATCGCCAGGCCAAGACAACCGATAACGCTTCTCACAGTGGCCCGTCCTTCCCATCCTTGTGCAAAGCGACTCGAACGGTTAAGTACCACGCACGGGGACTTGTCTGCAATAACCCCCATGCGGCTCGGGAACACACCAAGTAAGAGAGCCTGCCTTGGAGTCACCCCGCGACTGACTTTCCAAGCCAGGGGAGAGAGGTGTTACGAACAACGCACCAGGTCCTCACCTACCTTGGGCGTGTGACTAGAACGGCTAAGTACCACGCTCGGGGACTCGCCTAAACCGACCTTGCTCGCGCTCAGGAAAATAGCCAAGTACAGAGCTCCCTTGGGGTCGCCAAGCGACTGGCTCCATGAGCCACGGCGAGTCGACACCAGCCAAATTAAATACTTAATACAACCAAACTTACATACATACGAGGTAAACCCAAATGAAGGGTGGGCGCGCTCGGGGACTTGTACAAACAAATACTCAACAGAACTCAGAAATCACCATGCATTGCTAGTCGATTGACCCCTTTCATTCCAGCAACAAAATACATTGTTTACATTACAAAAGCGACCAGTCGCCATAACTTACAAAAAGCCCCTCAGGGCAGTCATTCATTTTGCAGGTTCCGACAAAGAGGCACCGCCATCACCCTTGACCCAGACGAATGGCTCCCAAGGGTTCGCCGGATATGTCGTCAATTGCTTCGCCAGCGACGACCGGAAGGGCTGCTCCAACTTCAAATCATGGTGCTTCGGCTCGGGGTCGCTTGGCGCCACCACCATCTCCTGGTACGGTAGCAAATCCCCCATCGCCAATACTCGCTCTGTGAATGGAGCAGCCTTGGCGATCAACTTAAGCACCTCGAAGATCTCCATCAAGCCAGTCGCCGATGGATACCCGCTGGTGACATCGTCGAGGTCGAAGTCATCGGGGAAGTGAGCGAGCCCAAGGCTAAGCGCTGTGGTGGCCCCGCGTTTGAAGGCTAACTGCGCCATCCTCAAGGTAGCACCAAACCTTAGTCAACCCCCTACGAATAACATTGGTGGGGGAGATCCCTTGAAGAACAGCCTAGACACACAGTGCCGAAGTGGTGGCCGCGTTCACCACCGTCATCACGCACTACAAAGCGTCAAAGGTCTACACCATCGGGTCGCTTTGACCTATCATGGCTACAACGTCAGAAAATCAACATCACTAAGGCCTAGTGGACTCACCCCCTTGGGGACCCGCCGCATACCAGAAAAAGAAGGAGCAGAAGGAAAGGACACTCACCAAGAAGTTTGCGGCAACTCTCTGTCACATGTTTCTCAAGCGCCCCAATGTTGCTCTACAACCCCATGATGACTGATTCGGAGGCTTTCCGCTCCTCCTCTGTCGCGGCGACTGCATCCTTGGACCTCTCTTCAAAAGAGATCATCGACCCCTTTGCCGCTTCTAGCTCCTTCACTAGCGAGTCGACTCGCTCCCCTGCTATGGCCAACACCACCTTCGTAGCATCCAACTCAGCAACTAACATACCCCTCCCGGGCCTTAGCAATCGCAGCATGGAATTCATCTACAAGGAAAAAGCATCACGGTTCAGTTTTGCATAGCAACGACGGCCCGAGCTCGCTAAAGAAAACAGTAACTCGCCAGCAAATTCTTGGTGTCGCCGGTTGGCCTCTTGTGCTATCTGCAGATCGTGCTCCAGGTGCTCCTTCACGGCTTGTCGATCGGATGATTCCCTCTTCAGGCCTTGATGATAGAAAGACAATAAGAGACTGGACAACTAAAGTTCTAAGTGTCTAGCTGCTAAAATTTAGTGACTAGACCCTCGGGGACTGGACGACTAAAGTTCTAAGTGCCTAGACGCCGAAATTCAGCGACTAGACACTCAGGGACCGGACATACCCGAATAGCAGCACCAAGCATGCTGTGAAGCTCGCTGTCATCCGTCGAAGGGACCACCAAATACGTGCGCCCATGCCGCTGCCCAATGTGATCATCGATGATCTCTGGAATTTGCAGTGATTGAGTTTCAGCCGCCGTCGAGAACGCCTTTGCCATAAAGCGTGGAAACGACGAGGCCATCCTCACCGGGGCATTGGTTGTCGAAGCTAGCGTCTCCCCCAACAAGACTTCCTTGATTGGCTCTGAGTGGGCGGCCGCCACTTCTCCAGCGCGGGCAACGGAGTCATCCTCCTCCATGTTCCATCCTGCCACGATGTCAGGGATGCCCCTTCTTCTTCTTTGCGCCTTCGCCTGGCCCATCCTCTGGGGTAATCCTCCTCTTCTTGGAGGGGTCGACTTCGCCTTGTCCGTCGACGGGCGGAACTTTGGCCATCAAAGGGCGACCAATCTTCTTGGTGCCAGACCTCTGAAAATGGCCACGATTAGGAAGCTGATGATGCAAGGGATACTGAAATGCGACAAAGAATCAGTCTTACTTGGCGACAGGGAGAGTGCACAAACGAGTGCTGATATGCACGGGCTTCTCCATCTCCAGACCCAAACGGCGCGAGAGCACCTTCTCGAACACATTCGAGGCCCACGACACCGTCGTCTTCTTCGACGTCGAGGTTGAAGTTGCGGAAACCTCCGGCCCAGGCGACATGGCCCCCTCCTTCGGTGGCGGTGATTTCGACCCTATGTCTTCAGCAGTCCCTAGCTCCGGGGTGGCCGAAGATGTTGGTGCAATCATGGCAAGTGGAACCTCCGACTCCACCATCACGGCCGCGGTCTCCGATCCCTTCATCGGAGTTGGATCCTCAGGGATCTTGGTTGGAACATCAGCCTCCTCATCACCTGATTCCTCATCCGATTCAAAGGCCACCACTGATCTGGGCGGCGACGCCAACTTTGGTGCCGGCTTCTTCGTAGGTGACTTCAGCTTCCATGCAGGCTTTGCCGACGTGGCCACTCGCCGCAAGTTGTGCTCCTGCATAGTCTCATCGTCGTTGTCGTGCTCCTCAAGGCTACGACTCACCTCGATGTCATGGTGCTTCTGCATACGAGTCTTGCAGGCTGTGGGCGCCGGTGGAGGAATGTCCCTCACTTCTTCCTTGCTGTCGAAGGATTCCCCTTGGGTCCCTTCCTCGAGCTACTTGGGGATCTCCTCGTCGATCGGGGGAAGCCAACCCTCGAGGATCTAGAACAACTAAGAGCAGACAAGGATAATTGGTTCGGTTAAAGATCGCGACTGAACATTACAAGTTACGGGTGCAAATTGCACCCCCGCGAATTGCGGCTGAAGATGAAGCAACAGGGAAAAACTTACCTTGGGAGCTTCATTCTTCACGGCTACGTACAGAGCAAGCCCGGCTATTGCCTCGGTGACTTCTGTGTCCGTGATCATCTTCAAGGCGGCCTTGTAGTCCGCGGCGTCCCAGGCCTCTTTGGTTGTCCTGGAAGGATCGTTCTTCCCGGTGTACTTGTACATCCAGTGGGGTCGGGTCGCAAGTGGGACCAGGCGCCGCTCGAGCCAACACTTGTAGAGGTTGATCGTCTCGAGCCCTTTGTTTTTTAGCTCTTGGATCTGCTCCATCATTTGGGTGACGGCCATCTTCTAGTTGTCGGGGAGCTTCATCGCTATCAGCCGACGGGGCTCCCTCCTCTCTGCAACATGCATTGGGAGTGCCACTTCGCCGGAGGGAGTGGACTCCTTCAGATAAAACCAGCTTTTCTTCCACTCGCTCACGGATTTCTTCGGCAGTAGGAGCTTCAAGAAGTTCACCTTCAGCTTCAGTTGAAAGATAACGCCACCTGCCGCCAGGACAGGGCCGCCCGACCCGTCGCGGCTTAGGCATCCGTGGAACAGCTCCAACCACAGCGGGAAATATGGACGGTATCCCAGATAGCATTCACAGAAGGCGACGAAGATCGCCAACTGTTTGATGCTGTGCGGACCTAGATCCGACGACTTGATCACGTAATACGCACAGAACCGCTGGAAAAAGATCGAAGTGGGGAATCCCAGGCACCTCTCCAGGTGGCTTGGGAAACAAATGAACTCACCGGGGCGAGGCTTCGGCTCAGTCTCGGTGGATGTGGGAATCTGTCAGTTCCCCTTACAAAGAACCCCCGCGTCTTCGAACGATTTGAGCTGGGCAGTGGTGCACTTGGACTTCCCCCACAAATCCTTTGGAGGCGCCATCGAGGAGGAGACCAGGTCGCCTGGTCCAGAAATTCTGGATCACAGGGAGACGAAGAGACTAGGAGTGCACGGGGGTGAGAAATGTGGAGGAAGATCTGCAGATTTCCTCGATGATCTCCATATAAAGGTACACTGCCCACCAATCTCGAGATAGCCGTAATCCCATGGTAACTACGCCGAAGTTTCCGTTGGTTTACTCAACGGCTAATTTGACCAAGCTGGCGGTCCAACTTCTTCCACTCGACTCGCCTGCTGTTGCGCCTTGTCCATTCGACAGGGACAACGACTCGGGCATAATTCCATTCGCCAATGCTGCGACTGAAGACCCGGTGGAGAAATTTCCTCCTTCATTGAGGGAGTCCATCGCTGACTCGACTAGGTGTCCAAATTGGGCTCGCCTACTCCAACCGCCAAATGAACACCTTCACCAAGTCGACACTGGCCTCGGGGACTACTGATGGGGATATGTCGGATGGGGTATGCCCAGTAGGACATTTCGACTAGACCAAGTGCCTCACAAGTGGGCTTGCAGGACGACGACTGGAAAATGACTGAAAGGAAGCCTGGCGACTGGAAACTGGAGGCCCAGAAGCGTAGATGAAGCCCAGTCGGATTAGGTCAAATCCTCAAAGTCCTTGACTGATTCGGTTGGATATTTGTAAACCATAGCGAGGTACCCCCTATATAAGACTCCATAAGGTTCCCTTTGTACTCATGTTCTATCATGCACCCCTTCCGAGCGACTCGCTGTCTAGCCGCCGAGCTCACCACCCCTGTAACCCACTCGCCGATAATACAATCTAGCAGGAGTAGGTCTTTACCCTACGGGAGGCCGAACCTAGGTAAACTTTTGGGTCTCAGCCCTCATCTCGCTCCGCAGATGGTCGCCCGCTCTTGCCCTCAATCCTATCAATCGCTACCCCTGGTAGCGACTGCCGTGGTCATTCCCACGATAGGGACCAAAAGCACATAGGAAGAGCAGATTCCACATTGCATGTTGCACAAGTGAGGCAGAAGTTGCATCACGGAATGCACTAGAGTGTGTGTGGTCATATGGATCAATGTGGTCTAGGAAAAGAACACATGCAATGACACTAGTGATCAATATGGTTTATGAAAACAACAAGTGCAATGACTATAGGTGATCCATGTGTCAAAGCATGGTCACAGAGACCAAAAGCACATAGGAAAAGCAGCTTCCACATTGCATGTTGCACCAGTGAGGAAGAAGTTGCATCATAGAATACACTAGAGTGTGTGTGGTCATGTGGATCAATGTGGTCTAGGAAAAGAACACATCAAATGACACTAGTGATCAAGGTGGTTTAGGAAAAGAACAAATTCAATGACTATAGGTGATCGATGTGTTAAAGCATGGTCACAGATACCAAAAGCACATAGGAAGAGCAGTTTCCACATTGCATGTTGCACCAGTGAGGTGGGAGTTGCATCACAGAATGTACTAGAGTGTGTGTGGTAAGGTGGATCAATGTGGTGTAGGAAAGAACACATGCAATGACACTAGTGATCAATGTGGTTTAGGAAAAGAACACATGCAATGACTCTAGGTGATCCATGTGTCAAACCATGGTCACAGAGACCAAAAGCACATACGAAGAGTAGCTTCCACATTGCATGTTGCACCAGTGTGGCAGAAGTTGCATCATAGAATCCAGTGTAGTGTGTGTGGTCATGTGGATCAATATGGTCTAGGAAAAGAACACATACAATGACACTACTGATCAATGTGGTTTTGAAAATAACACATGCAATGAATCTTGGTGACCATGTGTGAAACCGAGGTCACAGACACCAAAAGCACATAGGAAGAGAAACTTCCACATTGCATGTTGCACCAGTGTGGTAGAACTTACATCACAGAATGCACTAGAGTGTGTGTGCTCTTGTGGATAAATATGGTATTGGAAAAGAACACATGAAATGACACTAGTGATAAATGTGGTTTAGGAAAAGAACACATGTAATGACTCTAGGTGATCCATGTGTCAAACCATGGTCACAGAGACCAAAAGCAAATAGGAAGAGCAACTTCCATATTGCATGTTACACCAGTGAGGCAGAAGTTGCATCACAGAATGCACTAGAGTGTGTGTGGTCTGTTGGATCAATGTGGTGTAGGAAAAGAACACATGCAATGACACTATGATCAATATGGTGTAGGAAAAGAACGCATGCAATTACTATAGGTGATCCATGTGTCAAAGCATGGTCACAGAGACCAAAAGCACATAGGAAGAGCAGCTTCAACATTGCATGTTGCAATAGTGAGGCAGAAGTTGCATCACAGAATGCACTATAGTGTGTGTGGTCATGTGGATCAATGTGGTCTAGGAAAATAACATATTCAATACCACTAGTGATCAATGTGGTTTAGGAAAAGAACACATGCAATGACTCTAGGTGATCCATGTGTCAAACCATTGTTACAGAGACCAAAAGCACATAGAGCAGCTTCCACATTGCATGTTGCACGAGTGAGGCAAGAGTTGCATCACGGAATGCACTAGAGTGTGTCTGGTCATGTCAATCAATTTGGTCTAGGAAAAGAACACATTTAATGACACTAGTGATCAATGTGGTTTAGGAAAAGAACACATTTAATGACTCTAGGTGATCCATGTGTCAAACCATGGTCATAGAGACAAAAATCACATAGGAAGAGCAGCTTCCACATTGCATGTTGCACTAGTGAGGCAGAAGTTGCATCACAAAATGCACTGGAGTGTTTGTGGTCATGTGGATCAATGTGGTCTAGTAAAAGAACACATGCAATGACACTAGTGATCAATGTGGTTTAGGAAAAGAACACATGCCATGACTATAGGTGATCCATGTGTCAAACCATGTTCAAAGAGACCAAAAGCTCATAAGAAGAGCAGCTTCCTGTTGCACCAGTGAGCGAGAAGTTGCATCATAGAATGCACTGGAGTTTGCGTGATCATGTGATTTAATGTGGTCTAGGACAATAACACATGCAATGACACTAGCGATCAATGTGGTTTAGGAAAAGAACAAGTGCAATGACTATAGGTGATCCATGTGTCAAATCATGGTCATAGAGACCAAAAGCACATAGGAAGAGCAGCTTCCACATTGCATGTTGCACTAGAGAGGCAGAAGTTGCATCACAAAATGCAGTAAAGTGTGCATGGTCATGTGGATCAATGTGGTCTAGGAAAAGAACACATGAAATGACACTAGTGATCAATGTGGTTTAGGAAAAGAACAAATGCAATGGCTATAGGTGATCCATGTGTTAAAGCATGGTCAAAGATACCAAAAGCACATAGGAATAGTAGCTTCCATATTGCATGTTGCACCAGTGAGGTAGAAGTTGCATCATAGAATGCACTAGAGTGTGTGTGGTCATGTGGATCAATGTTGTCTAGGAAAAGAACACATGCAATGACACCAGTGATAAATGTGGTTTAGGAAAATAACACATGCAATGACTCTAGGTGATCCATGTGTCAAACCATGGTCAAAAAGACCAATAACACATAGGAAGAGCAGCTTCTAGATTGCATGTTGCACTAGTGTGGCAGAAGTTGCATCACAGAATCCACTTTAGTGTGTGTGGTCATGTGGATTAATATATTCTAGGAAAAGAACACATACAAGGACACTACTGATCAATGTGGTTTTGGAAAAGAAACATGCAATGACTCTAGGTGATCCATGTGTCAAACTATGGTCACAGAGACCAAAAGCACATAGGAAGATCAGCTTCCACATTGCATGTTACACGAGTGAGGCAGAAGTTGCATCACAAAATGCACTAGAGTGTGTGTGGTCATGCGGATCAATGTGGTCTAGGAAAAGCACACATGCAATGACACTAGTGATCAATGTGGTTTAGGAAAAGAACACATGCAATGACTATAGTTGATCCATGTGTCACACCATGGTCACAGAGACCAAGCACATAGGAAGAGCAGCGTCCACATTGCATGTTGCACTAGTGAGGCAGAAGTTGCATCACAGAATGCACTGGAGTGTGTGTGGTCATGTGGATCAATGTGGTATAGGAAAAGAACACATGCAATGACTCTACTGATCAATGTGGTTTAGGAAAAGAATAGATGTAATGAACCTAGGTGATCCATTTGTCAAACCATGGTTACAGAGACCAAAAGCACATAGGAAGAGCAGCTTCCACATTGCATGTTGCATGAGTGAGGCAGAAGTTGCATCACAGAATGCACTAGAGTGTGTCTGGTCATGTCAATCAATGTGGTCTAGGAAAAGAACACATGTAAAGACACTAGTGATCAATGTAGTCTAGGAAAAGAACACATGTAATGACTCTAGGTGATCTATGTTTCAAACCATGGTCATAGAGACCAAGATCACATAGGAAGAGCAGCTTCCACATTGCATGTTACACGAGTGAGGCAGAAGTTGCATCACAAAATGCACTAGAGTGTGTGTGGTCATGTGGATCAATGTGGTCTAGTAAAAGAACACATGCAATGACACTAGTGATCAATGTGGTTTAGGAAAAGAACACATGCAATGACTATAGGTGATCCATGTGTTAAACCATGTTCACAAAGACCAAAAGCTCATAGGAAGAGCAGCTTCCACATTGCATGTTGCACCAGTGAGCCAGAAGTTGCATCATAGAATGCACTTGAGTTTGCGTGATCATGTGATTTAATGTGGTCTAGGAAAATAACACATGCAATGACACTAGTGATCAATGTGGTTTAGGAAAAGAACAAGTGCAATGACTATAGGTGATCCATGTGTCAAAGCATGGTCACAGAGACCAAAAGCACATAGGAAGAGCAGCTTCCACATTGCATGTTGCACTAGAGAGGCAGAAGTTGCATCACAGAATGCACTAAAGTGTGCGTGGTCATGTGGATCAATGTGGTCTAGGAAAAGAACACATGAAATGACACTAGTGATCAATGTGGTTTAGGAAAAGAACAAATGCAATGGCTATAGGTGATCCATGTGTTAAAGCATGGTCACAGATACCAAAAGCACATAGGAATAGTAGCTTCCATATTGCATGTTGCACCAGTGAGGTAGAAGTTGCATCATAGAATGCACTAGAGTGTGTGTGGTCATGTGGATCAATGTGGTCTAGGAAAACAACACATGCAATGACACCAGCGATAAATGTGGTTTAGGAAAATAACACATGCAATGACTCTAGGTGATCCATGTGTCAAACCATGGTCAAAAAGACCAATAACACATAGGAAGAGCAGCTTCTAGATTGCATGTTGCACTAGTGTGGCAGAAGTTGCATCACAGAATCCACTGTAGTGTGTGTGGTCATGTGGATTAATATATTCTAGGAAAAGAACACATACAAGGACACTACTGATCAATGTGGTTTTGGAAAAGAAACATGCAATGACTCTAGGTGATCCATGTGTCAAACTATGGTCACAGAGACCAAAAGCACATAGGAAGATCAGCTTCCACATTGCATGTTACACTAGTGAGACAGAAGTAGCATCACAGAATGCACTAGAGTGTGTGTCGTCATGTGGATCAATGTGGTCTAGGAAAAGAACACAAGAAATAACACTAGTGATCAAGGTGGTTTAGGAAAAGAACAAATTTAATGACTATAGGTGATCCATGTGTCAAAGCATGGTCACAGATACCAAAAGCACATAGGAAGACCAGTTTCCACATTGCATGTTGCACTAGTGAAGTAGCAGTTGCATCACAGAATGCACTGGAGTGTGTGTGGTCATGCGGATCAATGTGGGCTAGGAAAAAAACATATGCAATGACACTAGTTATCAATGTGGTTTAGGAAAAGAACACATGCAATGACTATAGGTGATCCATGTGTCACACCATGGTCATAGAGACCAATCACATAGGAAGAGCAGCTTCGACATTGCATGTTGCACCAGTGAGGTAGAAGTTGCATCACATAATGCACTGGACTGTGTGTGGTCATGTGGATCAATGTGGTATAGGAAAAGAACACATGCAATGACTCTAGTGATCAATGTGAAAGACCAAATGCAATTAACCTAGGTGATCCATGTGTCAAACCATGGTTACAGAGACCAAAAGCACATAGGAAGAGCAGCTTCCACATTGCATGTTGCAATAGTGTGGCAGAAGTTGCATCACAGAATGCACTAGCGTGTGTGTGGTCATGTGGATCAATGTGTACTAGAATAACAACACATGCAATGAGTCTAGTGATCATTGTGGTTTAGTAAAAGAACACATGCAATGACTATAGGTGATCCACGCATCAAACCATAGTCACAGAGACCAAAAGCACACAGCAAGAGCAGCTTTCACATTGCATGTTGCACCAGTGAGACAGAAGTTGCATAACAAAATGCATTAGAGTGTGTGTGGTGTGGGGCCCCCGGATTAATCATCCGAGAAGTCCCTGTTATGCATACACCACGTTCCCATGATCAGTGAGCCGTGGAACATAACCGACAAGTATCATTACAACATCTGAAATATATCGAATTACAAGACTTACATAGTTGCCATTATGGCTACATCAATAATCATTAGCGAAAATTCATCAAGCGTAGAGCCCGATCCATGACTTAACCTACATGCAACTGACTGGGAGGACGTCCTAGCTCGCATAGCCGTCAACTTCATCCTCTTCTTGATATCTGTCCAAGTTAATAGCCAGGGACAATGCCAGTGAGTACTTTGAACATACTCGCAAAACACCTTAAGATAACAACAATAACAAGAGGATATGCATTATGGTTGTGCTAGTAGGAGGGCTCCAAGAGAGGTTCTTTTCTCAGATAGTTTCTCTTGTAGATATAGCATCTACATATCTTTGTTGAAAACTTTTGTAAAACATTTTGGCCACCGTTTTGAAAAGTTTTAGAAACCCTAGGACTGGGTCACCCATTTGTTCCTCCTTTACGGTCATCCCATGACCAAACTCCTTCCATCCCTTTTCTGACCATCCCATGGTCAAAATAGGTATCCTTTCCAACCATCCCATGGTCAAAACATTTCCAAAGCCATTTGTTTTCCGAAATCCTTTTTGAAAACAAAACCAGCACCGCTCTACAGCAACCTTCCCAACCGTCCATGACCACGGACGCGGCTATTCGAATAGATTTACACTCTGAAGAGGTTGTACACTTTACCCACACCATCCGGGTACACTACCCTGATCTTCACCGATCGTGGGTCGAGTAACCGATCAAGACTCTCCGGATGCCCACTCCAATATAAGTGCCTACCCTATGAGTGTTATTCCCCTCAAAACCGGGACGTCGGGTACATAGGACCAACCGGAGCGCTTTTTCCACTTATCGAGTGTGTGCTTTCAATGAGGGGATCATAGTAACGCGTGGAGGTCAATAGACCCTTCGTTCCTTCTCTAGGTCGATGTCCCACATGGACCCTTATGTGAGAAGGCCCACCCTCCAGGGATTTTTATCCCCTGTAGTAGTTGCGAAGTAGCTTATACCAGAATAGACAAACATCAAATCTAGCCCTGTCCCATTCCAGAGTAATGTGGTTGCACAGGTTAATTGTTCTAGCAAAATTGCAAAGATCCAGGTGTGTTTTTGTAAACCTTTTTCCTCCATCTTTCCTTTAACCTTTTTGTAAAACAAAACCTTTGTCTTTCTCAACATCTCTTGGGAGGTCCCACCTCACCAAGGTTTTATCATAAAACATTTGGTAAAACTTTTTCCGAGGTGTTCCCATCCTCTAGCTTTGCTTTGGCTAAATCGGGGGTCTCAAAAGGGTTATGGTGATATACACCATCTATTCTACTAGGGACAAGTAGGTGTCACCAAGGGGGTTGTTCTTAGTAGTACCAAAGTGTAATAGTTCGGAGGATCCGAACCACTACCATATATACATCATCATATAGCAAAACAATGCAGTTTTAATAAATAGTAGATAAAACATGCGTAAGTAAAATGGTAGGGCAAGGCTTATGAGCAAGAATGTGGCTTGCGTGAGGATCAGCAATATGGCATAATTGTCCCTGAACTTCTTCTTGGAAAACCCAATAATATACAATAATATCCCTCTTCTTCTGATCACCGAGATAATCGCATCTATCGTTGTTAGGGAGCACACATGTAAACAAGCAAAAGCACAATCAACACAAGGCATACAAGCAACAATACATTCAGCAAGCAATGGACAATACAAGTTTACAATTCAGTAGGTTTTGAGTGGTTGGCATCTACACGAGTGGAATTACTTGAAATGCCTTTGTGTTGGTTTTCTTTAATGATTTGGGTGCCTAAACGACTTAATTAAGGGGTTCAGTTATAAGGTCCAAGTTGTATAGGGTACCTTTGTGTAGAAACGATACCATCAGATAGGTAGTGATAATATGAAACCCACAAAAGTGGTTTCACCAAATTATCAATTTCCATTCATTTATAATGAATTTTCTAGTGGGAAAAACTCTAGTTTTAGGAAATAATTCACCAGAAATGTTCTGTATGTCCAAAAAATTATTTCCTTGGGTGGTTAGGTAGGGATTGATGTACTTGTTCACTGAGAGTTGGAATCATATCAAAATATTTACCAGAATGCCCTCAGGAAATTCCCAAAGGCAGTTCTATAGACAACTTGTCTTTTTCACCAGATTTAATCTACAATAGATTTTGATAGGAAACTAATGCCACATGGTAGGTTTTTGAATATCTTTCTGTAGGAATTGGATTCACTCTTTTTGAAGTTGTCAAACTCCCTTACTGATTTTTCTACTGAGACTACCCTAGGCAGAGATGAATAATTCACCAAAATTACACAGAGCCTCCATAGAATTTTATCTCCTAGATTTTGGTAGACCTTAGTGTACCACATCACAGGGAGTTGGAATTAGGTCAATACATATCATACATTGGCCTAGAGAATTTTCTAAAGACAGAATTTTCTTGTTTTTGTTATTTTTACCAGGGGCAAACTAAGAAGCAAATTATGGTGAGGCCAAAGTGGCATGCAAGGCTCTAGATATACCTTGCAGTACAAAAAGGTTCAATTCAAAAAGACTTACTAAACTCTATGGAGGATTTATTTTGTTACAGGGGCCTGTCTTGATAATGTATTTTACAGAGAAGATACAACCGCTGAACGGGACACATTTTGGTGCTGCATGTTTAAGAAAACACATGGGCACCTGGAGAAAATTATATCTTGGAATTTCTAGTTATTTTTCATTTTTATTAAGATTTAATCCTACTCAGCTACTTAGCAGCCCTGTGAAAAAGAAAAGGATTAGGGGGATTCTGTGGGCTGGCATCGAGGACAAATGGGCCAGAACAGCACCGGCTGGCCCACTCGCTGGCGATCTAGCGCGGGAGGGGAATTTGAAGGCCTGCCAGGTGGGCCCTAGCGGTCAGTGGCAGTAGCCGGCCGAAGGGGTAAGGGCGAGGGTGAGCCGTTCGATCAAGTTCTAATCGATGGAGCACACAGGACTTCAACCTCCCGCGGTGGCGCGGGATTGAAACCCTAGGGGACTACACCGGCGGGTGTAGGGGCTTACCTGGGGATTGCTTCCCGCCATGGAGATGCAACAGGAAGATGCGGTGCTCTCCGCCGACTCCGGCGAGTGGCAGAATAGGTGGTTTTCATGCCGGAGGATATCTCGGACGACGACGTCCGATGGATCTCGCTGGAGCTCGTTCGTGGAGACGGTTGCCGGTGTTCCTGAGTCATAAATAGATGCAGGTGAGGTAGATCCTGGAGAAGGTAGCACATGCACGCAAGGATGGGTTGCAGAAGAGAACCAAATCGAGGACGAGTTGAAGTTTTTATCCAACCCCCGAGAGAGCTTCCTCTCCATCTTCACGCACATGCATAGAGAGAGACTGGATGAGGGTTTGTAGGGGAGGTGGAGGAGGGCTATGGAGGCGAACTGCGGTGTTGGGGAAGAGCGAGCTCGACCATGCACTCCTATTGAAGGAGGCTGAGGAGAGGCTCTACTCCTCCTCTAGGAGCTTGCAGGGCCAGGGAAGGGCTAGGGAGCTCGGGATAGGTAGGTAGAGGTGGGGGAAACAAATGGTGCGGCAGAGGGGTTCGGGAGTGGCCTCTGGTCTTAATAAACAAGAGGGGGAGGTGTATGGTGGTCTATGTCCATGGGAGGACAAGGGGAGGGAGCTAGCCATCCATTGGGCGTGGAGGGCGGTGGGGTGAGAGGGGATGGTGCTCTGGTCGTGCCTATGGGCATAGGGGCAGAGTGCAGCAGCTGCAAGGGGAGTAAAGAAGTTTGCAAGGCAAGACACCCACATGAGGTTAAGCTCTAGTGTCCAAGCACTAGAGGACAAGTTGCTACAGGGTGATGCTACAGTGCAAATCGACCAGAGGGGTGTGCTGGTGCTGGTGGAAGTTGATGGAGATATTTTGATGAGGTTTTGATTTGATTTAGCTCATGGATTTGCTTAATGTCAACTTTGATCATGGGGATGCTCATGAAGAGAATCAATTAATTTGACATGGATGAGATGAGACAAGTGTACTGGTAGATAGATGAGGTCAAGATACCTCTCTAGGGATTATTTGAGATTTTTCTAAGGATTTAAAGTCCACTTAAGACCATTTACTCAAAAAGTGCAGAAGTAGTTTCTGGAAGTTCATTTGATGTTTTTACATTGGACCAGGTTGGTTTCTAATGTGAGAAGGTCCCAAATATGATTTCACACTTTGGAGAATTTTCTCGAGATTTATTGAGGACTAAATGTATTTTAAACTATTATTATTCCATTTCTACCATTTAAGAAAATAGGCAAAAAGAAATAATAAAGTTATTCAAAAATATTTATTTTTTAGATGGGAAGGTAGGTTATGATATATGGATCTCAATTGAGCCAAAATTTGGGGAAGTGCTTTGACAAAAACCAAACTTTCTATTGGGAAAGGAGGTTTGGAGATTTTGTCTATTAAGGAAAATTAATAGATTTGGTGCCATAATAATTATGGATAATATTGGATAAATCTTGATGATCAAGGTAGATGATGTAGACAAGGTGTAGCAAGCATTTGCAACCTTGGGAATTGTAAATCCACTTGAAGTAGATGAAAAACAAGGAGTTGTGGATCTAGGGTGATGTTATTTTTATACCACCAAAACCTTGTTAGATCTTGGAGCTCAGAGCTCACCTTGATGCAAGGGATAGATGGATATGTAGTACAAGTCATATAGATGATGATGGCAGAAGGAGTTTGGATTAGTTACATTTGAGGTGGACTGGAAGTGATGGCAAACTTTGTTGAAAATAAGGCTGCCATACCAGATGAGTCATGATGCCTTATAAACCATGTGGGTTTAAGAAGCACAAAGATCCACTTGGAACAAGTGAAGTAGATATTGATATACCTATATGAGTAGAACACAACAATGCAAAGAGTTGGTCCATATAAGGTTGGATGGTGGTGTGAGCTTCTATCAAAGTAGGCATGATTACTAGATTTGCAGGAAAAGTTATTTTCTTGTCTGCAAAACCATCAAGGACAAGTGGGTCGGAGGATGATATAACCAAGGGCAAAAGTGGGCCTTGGTCGTACTTAGGATGGTTAAGAAGATGGTTCAACTGCCTTACCAAAAACTCACAAGGGTTGAGAAAGGGAGACATCCAAAAAGGTGATGTTCAAACAGATTCCAGACTTAGCCAAATTTGGCAGTTTTAGGATTTTTGACTAGAATGTGGGTGGTGATGATTCTGATGGGTTGCAAGGTACCAAAGCATCATCAAGTGAATGAGGTTGAAGATTAGATTGAGTAGAAGGGATCCAGGCTTGATATCGGTCTCTATTGACTTGGAAACTTCTGGAGTGGATCATTGCAGAATTGATCTGGTTAAGGGTTTCAGATGATCACCTTGTGGCTAGAAATTAGATCCAGATTGTATTCTTGCTTAGGGTGTGGTGATTTGGAAACCTCTTGATCCTAGTGATGAGATCCTAGAGTAGCTCATACTATCTCCTAAACAGACAAATCAAACAGCAGATCAAGGCAATTCATCAGACAGCAGATCAAGGCAACTCATCTTACAAACAAATCAACTACTACTAGGGTTACCATCAAGCTTAGCTTGAGGTAAGGATGGGAAATTTTGAAAGGTTGGAGTTTGAATAAGGTAAGAGTCCTTGGTATCCCTACCAAGAGTAGAATTCAGAAGTTGTATACAAGGTTTTGAGAATCCTAGAGGTAGGAGTAGTTGAAGGTTTTGTCTTGAGAACATAAGGAGATTGTAGTATATATCTCTCCATAGTTTTGTCATTAGAAGGTACTATAATTGTTTTGGTTACATAAGCATCTTGGCTCATGTTTTGAAATGCTAGAACATTTGAGAATATGTAAAATGATCCAGGATAGTTTTGTTAAATAGTTTTTGTCAACTGATGGTGAGGTAAGGAGTATCATATGGTATACACTCACATGCTCAAGAACAAACAATCAACAAGCAAACACTGCACCAATGAACAAGAAAAAGTTCTTGTTCCCCCTGATTTTTGCATTCTGGACCACTAATCAGGGTTGCTGAAATTGGGATATTACAGACCTTTCCCCCTTAAAAGAATCTCGTCCCGAGATTCAGGAGAGTAGGGTTAGGGGATTTTGAGTCAGGGTTAGCGCTACTGGTTTCAAGCGTGCTATCTTACGGATTCCGTCTTTGGAAGTGGTTACCCTATCGATGAAGTTGAGCTTCAGTCTTCCGGGATGCACGGAGAGTTGAGCAGAGTCCAGCCTTGATTGCGAGGAATGATCTTATATTCCTTCGGGGCTTGATACCTCGAGGGCTTAGGCTATGCAGACAGTCTCGATTCTGAACTTCATGGAGTACTCGTCGGAGGATAGAATCTATAGCTGGGAGTACCTCTCTCTAAGGATTCACAACTTTTCCTTAGGGTCGTAGCGTACCCTAATTAACGATTTTAGGGTCGGGACTCCTGAGTTTGCTTCAGCGAAGGGTTACCCTACTTTGTGGGAAAGACGTAGTCTTCCCCCCTCAAGTTAAACTAGGGTGGTTCGGAGTTAACGCAGTCCTTCCTTCTTGGAGTCATCGGATGATGTTAGGTGGATATTGCAATCTTCTGCTCGGAGTTGAAACCTTCCGATGACATCCGCAAACTAGGTGTTATGTGGCTTATATACTACTGTATTCGTACTTAGCCGATCGGAGTAGTTGGAGTCTCACGTCCACTAAGCGATTGGAACTAAACGGTTGGCGATCTTGGGGTCCTTCAAGTATGTCTTCAGCTGAAGGAGCGAAGCGATTTCGTAGAATCTTCAGCTAGTTTCGGTTCTGATGTCTCACGGGTTGTTGTTTGGTGAGAAGGCGTCAAATCTGGCGGTCTTTCTAAAGTATCCTCGGGTAGATAGTCTTCTGAAGATTGAGTGGGGAGACGTGGTCTTTCCACTTTGGAGCTTCACTAAGTGGCTTTAGGAGTGGTGCAAGCCTTCTGCCTGGGAGTGCTGCCCGGTGGTTAGTGGAAAGTTGTCTTCTTTCTGGGTCTTGATTGGAGTCTTCGAGTGACGCCCTATTCTCGCAAACCTTGGTGGGGGTGGTTTCCTAACGCAGCCTTTAAGGGGTTAGCTCAAGGTAAATTAGCGGTTTACGACTCTTCTTGCTAGTAGCTAGTCAGGGTTGAAGCAGTTAGCGTCGGGTAAGCGGTTTTCATTGGCCTTTCTTGCGTTGCTTCTGCTTGATGGCGGAGTAGGCTTGTGGTCTTCACGTTTCCTTAGAAGCGCTAATATACCGAAGGTCATTGTAAGTATGTCTTCACTTCTTGTCTTGGTCGACATTTCTGGTGGTGTCTTGTGGATATTGAGGATGCTTCGGTGATTGACTTCCAGCTTCAACGGGATTTTTGCTATAGTAAACTAAGGAACAAGGGAGTGTGGTGCTATTGCCGAGTCTTGCGAGATGAGTTTGACGAGGTATGCCATCCTACTGAGGTGAAATCTTCGAGTTGATTCCGACTTGACGAAATCAAACTCCTGATTCTCCCCATGCTTTTCCTCTCATAAACTCTCGAGGTTGGTCTGAGTCTCATTACCTACAGCTAACACAGGGGTTTCCTGAGTTACTAGGTGGGTTATCGCTCCTCGAGTCACATTTTTAAGGAGGTCAAAGCAAACCAGAACATACAAACAAGGCGAACAGGGTGAGGTAATCGCAATGTCCTCAGCAAACAACACACATCAAGCAACACAGGATGCACTTAGGCAAGCAAGCACGGTCAACGCTAGGGACCAAGGAGTTAACTACTCGCGATGTAGGGGAATCCTATTCTTAGGACTATTGATCCTAGATAGCGTCTTTCTTCGAGTCAGAGTCACTATCTCGCAGATGAAGCCTTCGTCGTATCTTGGACGCTCCTTGATAGTGCAACACTTGATGTCTTCTAATTAGGGGGATTCTACTGGTAGAGCGATATTGTAGTCTCCTTGTGTTTGCTGGTAGTTGCTTGTCTTCACCGGGTTCTAGATCCTAGTTATTTAAAATCCGTAGGTTTGAAGTTATGGACGAGAGTTAGAGGAAACCATTTTCGAAAGCATTTACTTAGAGTAAGAGAAGAAGTAGAACTTTTTGAAACTCATTGAGAAACTAGTTTTCGAAAGCTGGGGTTTTCAAAATAAGGTTCCTGTCTAGCGACCATGCTAACTAAGGTTCTCCTACAGTCAGGATGGCTCTGATACCAAGTTGGTGGGGCCCCCAGATTAATCATCCGAGAAATCCCTGTTATGCATACACCACGTTCCCATGATCAGTGAGCCGTGGAACATAACCGACAAGTATCATTACACCATCCGAAATATACCGAATTACAAGAATTACATAGATGCCATTATGGCTACATCAATAATCATCAGCGGAACGTCATCAAGCATAGAGCCTGATCCATGCCTTAACCTACAGGCTACTGACTGGAAGGATGTCCTAGCTCGCATAGCCGTCAACTTCATCCTCTTGTTGATATCTGACCAAGTTAATAGCCAGGGACAATGCCAGTGAGTATTTTGAACGTACTCGCAAACCACCTTAAGATAACAACAATAACAAGAGGATATGCATTATGGCTGTGGTAGTAGGAGGGCTCCAAGAGAGGCTCTTTTCTCAAATAGTTTCTCTTGTAGATATAGCATCTATATATCTTTGTTGAAAACTTTTGTAAAACATTTTGGAAACCGTTTTGAAAAGTTTTAGAAACCTTAGGACTAGGTCACCCATTTGTTCCTCCTTTACGGTCATCCCATGACCAAACTCCTTCCATCCCTTTTCTGACCATCCCATGGTCAAAATAGGTATCCTTTCTGACCATCCCATGGTGAAAACATTTCCAAAGCCATTTATTTTCTGAAATCCTTTTTGAAAACAAAACCAGCACCGCTCTACAACAACCTTCCCAACCGTCCATGACTGCGGACGTGGCTATTCGAATAGATTTACACTCTACGGAGGTTGTACACTTTACCCACACAATCCGGGTACACTACCCTGATCTTCACCGATCGTGAGTCGAGTAACCAATCAAGACTCTCCGGATGCCCACTCCAATATAAGTGCCTACCCTATGAGTGTTATTCCCCTCAAAATCGGGATGTCGGGTACCGAGGACCAACCGGAGCGCTTTTTCCACTTATCGAGTGTGCGCTTTCAATGAGGGGCTCATAGTAACACGTGGAGGTCAGCAGACCCTTCATTCCTTCTCCAGGTTGATGTCCCACATGGACCCTTATGTGAGAAGGCCCACCCTCTAGGGATTTTTATCCCCTGTAGTAGTTGAGAGGCAGCTTATACCAGAATAGACAAACATCAAATCCAGCCCTATCCTATTCCAGAGTAATGTGGTTGCACAGGGTTAATTGTTATAGGAAAAGTGCAAAGAACCGGGTGCGTTTTTGTAAACCTTTTTCCTCCATCATTCGTTTAGCCTTTTTGTAAAACAAAACCTTTGTCTTTCTCAACATCTCTTGGGAGGTCCCACCTCACCAAGGTTTTATCATAAAACTTTTGGTAAAACTTTTTCCGGGGTCTTCCCATGCTCTAGCTTTGCTTCGGCTAAATCAGGGGTCTCAAAAGGGTTATGGTGATATATAGCATCTATTCTACTAGGTATAAGTAGGTGTCACCCAGGGGGGTGTACTTAGTAGTACCAAAGTTTAATAGTTAGAAGAGCCGAACCACTACCATATATACATCATCATATAGCAAAACAATGCAGTTTTAATAAACAGTAGATAAAACATGCGTAAGTAAAATGGTAGGGCAAGGCTTATGAGCAAGAAGGTGGCTTGCCTGAGGATCAGCAATATGGCATAATTATCCCTGGACTTCTTCTTGGAAAACCCAATAATATACAATAATATCCCTCTTCTTCTGATCACCGAGATAATCGCATCTATCATCGTCAAGGAGCACACATGTAAACAAGCAAAAGCACAATCAACACAAGGCATACAAGCAACAATACATTTAGCAAGCAATGGACAATACAAGTTTATAATTCAGTAGGTTTTGAGTGGTTGGCATCTACACAAGTGGAATTACTTGAAATGCCTTTGTGGGTTTTCTTTAATGATTTGGGTGCCTAAATGACTTAATTAAGGGGTTTAGTTATAAGGTCCAAGTTCTGTAGGGTACCTTTGTGTAGAAATGATACCATCAGATAGGTAGTGATAATATGAAACCCAGAAAATTGGTTTCACCAAATTATCAATTTCCATTGATTTATAATGAATTTTCTAGTGGGAAAAACTCTAGTTTTAGGAAATAATTCACTAGAAATGTTCTGTATGTCCAAAAAATTATTTCCTTGGGTGGTTAGGTAGGGATTGATGTACTTGTTCACTGAGAGTTGGAATCATGTCAAAATATTTACGAGAATGCCCTCAGGAAATTCCCAAAGGCAGTTCTGTAGATAACTTGTCTTCTTCACCGGATTTAATCTATAGTAGATTTTGATATGAAACCAATGCCACATGGTAGGTATTTTGAATACCTTTCTGTATGAATTGGATTCACTCTTTTTGGAGTTGTCAAACTCCCTTAGTTATTTTTCTACTGAGACTACCATAGGCAGAGATGAATAATTCACCAAAATTACACAGAGCCTCCATAAAATTTTATCTCCTGGATTTTGGTAGACCTTAGTGTACTACATAACAGGGAGTTGGAATTAGGTCAATACATATCATAGATTGGCCTAGAGAATTTTCTAAAGACAGAATTTTCTTGTTTTTGTTATTTTTACCAGGGGCAAACTAAGAAGCAAATTATGGTGAGGCCAAAGTGGATGCAAGGCCCCAGATATACCTTGCAGTACAAAAATGTTTCAATTCAAAAAGAGTTACTAAACTCTATGGAGGATTTATTTTGTTAAAGGGGCCTATCTCGGTAATGTATTTTTACAGAGAAGATACAACCGCTGAACGGGACACATTTTGGTGCTGCATGTTTAAGAAAACACATGGGCACCTGGAGAAAATTATATCTCGGAATTTCTAGTTATTTTTCATTTTTATTAAGATTTAATCCTACTCAGCTACTTGGTAGCCCTGTGGAAAAAGAAAAGGATTAGGGGGGTTCTGTGGGCTGGCATCGAGGACAAACGGGCCAGAACAGCACCGGCCAGCCCACTCGCTGGCGATCTGGTGTGGGAGGGGAATTTGAAGGCCTGCCAGGTGGGCCCCAGCGGTCAGTGGCAGCAGCCGGCCGAAGGGGTAAGGGCGAGGGTGAGTCGTTCGATCAAGTTCTGATCGACAGAGCACACGTGTCTTCAACCTCCCGCGGAGGTGCGGGATTGAAACCCTAGGGGACAACACCGACGGGTGTAAGGGCTTACCTGGGGACTGCTTCCCGCCATGGAGATGCCACAGGAAGATGCGGTGCTCTCCGCCAACTCCAGCGAGGGGCGGAAGAGGTGGTTTTCGTGTCGGACGATATCTCGCACGATGACGTCCGATGGATCTCGCCGGAGCTCGTTTGTGGAGAGGGTTGCCGGTTTTCCTGAGTCATAAATAGATGCAGGTGAGGTAGATCCTGGAGAGGGTAGCACATGCACGCAAGGATGGGTTGCAAAAGAGAGCCAAATCAAGGACGAGTTGAAGTTTTTATCCAACCCCTGAGAGAGCTTCCTCTCCATCTTCACGCACATGCAGAGAGAGAGAGGCTGGATGAGGGTTTGCAGGGGAGGTGGAGGAGGGCTGTGGAGGCGAACTGCGGTGTTGAGGAAGAGCGAGCTCGACCATGCACTCCAACTATTGAAGGAGGTCGAGGAGAGGCTCTACTCCTTAGGAGCTTGCAGGGCCAGGGAAGGGTTGTGGAGCTCAGGGATAGGTAGGTGGAGGTGGGGGGAACAAATGGTGCGGCAGAGGGGTTCAGGAGTGGCCTCTGGTCCTAATAAACAAGAGGGGGAGGTGTATGGTGGTCTAGGTCCATGGGAGGACAAGGGGAGGGAGCTGGCCATCCATTGGGCGTGGAGGGTGGTGGGGTGAGAGGGGATGGTGCTCTGGTCGTGCCTATGGGCATAGGGGCAGAGTGCAGCAGCTGCAAGGGGAGTAAAGAAGTTTGCAAGGCAAGACACCCACATGAGGTTAAGCTCTAGTGTCCAAGCACTAGAGGACAAGCTGCTACAGGGTGATGCTACAGTGCAAATCGACCAGAGGGGTGTGCTGGTGCTGGTGGAAGTTGATGGAGATATTTTGATGAGGTTTTGATTTGATTTAGCTCATGGATTTGCTTAATGTCAACTTTGATCATGGGGATGCTCATGAAGAGAATCAATTAATTTGACATGGATGAGATGAGACAAGTGTACTGGTAGATAAATGAGGTCAAGATACCTCTCTAGGGATTATTTGAGATTTTTCTAAGGATTTAAAGTCCACTTAAGACCATTTACTCAAAAAGTGCAGAAGTAGTTTCTGGAAGTTCATTTGATATTTTTACATTGGACCAGATTGGTTTCTGATGTGAGAAGGTCCCAAATATTTTTACAAGGAGTTGTGGATCTAGGGTGATGTTGTTTTTATACCACCAAAACCTTGTTGGATCTTGGAGCTCAGAGCTCACCTTGATGCAAGGGATAGATGGATAGGTAGTACAAGTCATATAGATGATGATGGCAGAAGGAGTTTGGATTAGTTACATTTGAGGTGGACTGGAAGTGATGGCAAACTTTGTTGAAAATAAGGCTGCCATACTAGATGAGTCATGATGCCTTATAAACCATGTGGGTTTAAGAAGCACAAAGATACACTTAGAACAAGTGAAGTAGATATTGATAGACCTATATGAGTAGAAAACAACCATTCAAAGAGTTGGTCCATAGAAGGTTGGATGGTGGTGTGAGCTTCTATCAAAGTAGGCATGATTACTAGATTTGCAGGAAACGTTATTTTCTTGTCTGCAAAACCATCAAGGACAAGTGGGTCGGAGGATGATATAACCAAGGGAAAAAGTGGGACATGGTAGTCCTTAGGATGTTTAACAAGATGGTTCAAGTGCCATACCAAAAATGCACAAGGGTCGAGAAAGGGAGACATCCAAAAAGGTGATGTTGAAACAGATTCCAGACTTAGCCAAATTTGGCAGTTTTAGGATTTTTGACTAGAATGTGGGTGGTGATGATTCTGATGGGTTACAAGGTACCAAAGCATCATCAAGTGGATGAGGTTGAAGAGTAGATTGAGTAGAAGGGATCCAGGCTTGATATTGGTCTCCATTGACTTGGAAACTTCTGGAGTGGATCACTGCAGAATTGATGTGGTTAAGGGTTTCAGATGATCACCTTGTGGCTAGAAATTAGATCCAGATTGTATTCTTGCTTAGGGTGTGGTGATTTGGAAACCTCTTGATCCTAGTGATGATCTCCTAGAGTAGCTCATACTATCTTCTAAACAGACAAATCAAACAACAGATCAAGGCAATTCATCAGACAGCAGATCAAGGCAACTCATCTTACAAACAAACCAACTACTACTAGTGTTACCATCAAGCTTAGCTTGAGGTAAGGATGGGAAATTTTGAAAGGTTGGAGTTTGAATAAGGTAAGAGTCCTTGGTATCCCTACCAAGAGTAGAATTCAGAAGTTGTAACAAGGTTTTGAGAATCCTAGAGGTAGGAGTAGTTGAAGGTTCTGTCTTGAGAACATAAGGAGATTGTAGTATATATCTCTCCATAGTTTTGTCATTAGAAGCTACTAACATAGTTTTGGTTACATAAGCATCTTGGCTCACGTTTTGAAATGCCAGAACATTTGAGAATATGTAAAATGAGCCAGGATAGTTTTGTTAAATAGTTTTTGTCAACTGATGGTGAGGTAAGGAGTATCATATGGTATACACTCACATGCTCAAGGACAAACAATCAACAAGCAAACACTACACCAATGAACAAGAAAAAGTTTTTGTTGCCCCTGATTTTTGCATACTTGACCACTAATCAGGGTTGCTAAAATTGGGATGTTACATGTGGTCTTGTGAATCAATGTGGTCAAGTAAAAGAACACATGCAATGACACTAGTGATCAATGTGGTTTAGGAAAAGAACACATGCAATGACTGTAGGTGATCCATGTGTCAAACGATGTTCAAAGAGACCAAAAGCTCGTAGGAAGAGCAGCTTCCACATTGCATGTTACACCAGTGAGCCAGATGTTGCATCATAGAATGCACTAGAGTGTGTGTGGTCATGTGATTCAATGTGGTCTAGGAAAATAACACATGCAATGACACTAGTGATCAATGTGGTTTAGGAAAAGAACAAGTGCAATGACTATAGGTGATCCATGTGTCAAAGCATGGTCACAGAGACCAAAAGCACATAGGAAGAGCAGCTTCCAAATTGCATGTTGCACCAGTGAGGCAGAAGTTGCATCACAGAATGCACTAAAGTGTGTGTGGTCATGTGGACCAATGTGGTCTAGGAAAAGAACACATAAAATGACACTAGTGATCAATGTGGTTTAGGAAAAGAACAAATGCAATGACTATAGGTGATCCATGTGTCAAAGCATGGTCACAAAGACCAAAAGCACATAGGAAGAGAAGCTTCCACATTGTATGTTGCACCAGTGAGGCATAAGTTGCATCACAGAATGCACTAAAGTGTGTGTGGTCATGTGGATCAATGTGGTCTAGGAAAAGAACACATGAAATGACACTAGTGATCAATGTGGTTTAGGAAAAGAACAAATGCAATGGCTATAGGTGATCCATGTGTTAAAGCATGGTCACAGATACCAAAAGCACATAGGAATAGCAGCTTCCATATTGCATGTTGCACCCGTGAGGCAGAAGTTGCATCACAAAATACACTAGAGTGTGTGTGGTCATGTGGATCAATGTGGTCTAGGAAAAGAACACATGCAATGACACCAGTGATAAATGTGGTTTAGGAAAATAACACACGCAATGACTCTAGGTGATCCAAGTGTCAAACCATGGTCAAAGAGACCAATAGCACATAGGAAGAGCAGCTTCCAGATTGCATGTTGCACTAGTGTGGCAGAAGTTGTGGGGCCCCCGGATTAATCCTCCGAGAATCCCTGTTATGCATACAACCACAATCCCATGATCAGTTAGTCGTGGCACATAACCGACAAGTATCATTACAACATCTGAGATATACCATAATACAGGACTTACATAAATGCCATTATGGCTATACCATCTTCAACAGCGGAACCTCGTCACGCGCAGAACCCAATCGTGCCTCAACCTACAGGCAACTAACTGGGAGAACGTCCTAGCTCGCATAGTCGCCAACATCATCTTCTTCTTGATATCTGACCAAGTTAATAGCTAGGGACATTGCCAGTGTGTACTTTGAATGTACTCGCAAACCACCTAAAAATAATTGTAATAACAAGAGGATATGCATTATGGTTGTTGTAGTAGGAGGGCTCTAGGAGATGTTCTTTTCTCAATTAGTTTCTCTTGTAGATATAGCATCTACATATCTTTGTTGAAAACTTTTGTAAAACATTTTGGGAACCTTTTTGAAAAGTTTTAGAAGACACTAGGACTGGGTCACCCATTTGTTCCTTTCTTCCGGTCATCCAACGACCAAACTCCTTTCATTCCTTTCTGACCATCCCATGGTCAAAACCTTTCTCCTTTTCGACCATCCCATGGTCAAAATATTTTCAAAGCCTTTGCTTTTCCAAAATCCTTTTTGAAAACAAAACCAGCACCGCTCTACAGAAGTTTGTCCAACCCGTCCTTAACCGCGGACACGGCTATTCGAATAGATTTACACTCTGTAGAGGTCGTACACTTTACGCACACCCTCTGGGTACACTGCCCTGATCTTCACCGATCATGGGTCGAGTAACCGATCAGGACTCTCTGGATGCCCACTCCAATATAAGTGCCTACCCTATGAGTGTTAATCCCCTCAAAACCGAGACGTCGAGCGAGGACCAATCGGAGCGCTTTTTCCACTTCTCGAGTGTGTGCTTTCAATGAGGGGCTCATAGTAACGCGTGGAGGCATGCCGACCCTTCATTCCTTCTCTAGGTCGATGTCCCACATGGACCTTTATCGGAGAAGGCCCACCCTCCCGGGATCCCCGATCCCCTGTAGTTGTTGTGAGGCAGCTTATACCAGAGTAAACAAACATCAAATCCAACCCCTTCCCACATAGGGATAGTGTGGTTGCACAGGGTTAAGTTGTTATAGCTAAACTGCAAAGAATCGGGTGCGTTTTTGTAAACCTTTTTACTCCATCTTTTCTTTAGCACATTGTAAAACAAAACCTTTTTCTTTATCAACATCTCTTGGGAGGTCCCACCTCACCAAGGTTTTAACATAAACCATTTGATAAAACTTTTTCGGGGTCTTCCCATCCTCTAGTTTTCCTTCGGCTAAACCGGGGTCTCCAAAGGGTTATGGTGTAGTATGATACGTCCATTTTGCATCACTATTCTATGTCTTAATTCACTATTATTCATTGATATATTTCATATTGTGAGGTGATACTTATGTTATTTCATCTGTTTTTGCATGGTTGATGACTTTTGGAGCATGGACCGCTGCAGTCAGGATTTTGATGGAAAGGTGCTGTTTGGAGGCAAAATTCGTGAAGATCAGAAAATCCAGGAAAATATACAGAAAATCCTATTTTTCCAGAAGACTAAGTATGCCAGAAGACGGAGTGGAGATGGACCACAGGGGGCCCACACCACCCCCTGGCGCGGGCAGCCCTAGGCCGCGCCAGGAGGTGGTGTGGACACCCTGGCCCACTCCAGCCTCTCCCCTCTGGCATATATCATCCTCCCGAAACCCTAAGACTCGGGGAGCGACCACAGAAAAATTCCGCCGTCTCTGCGAGGTGGAAAACACCAAGAGAGAAAGATCTCTCCGGCAGACAGATTTCTGCCGAGGGAATTCCTTCCCGGAGAGGGGAGATCGTCGCCATCAACACCACTATCAAGATGGACTTCATCGGGATCATCATCATCATCATCACCACCATCAGCACCCTCATCACCATCTCCATATTGCTGTAACAATTGAGTTGAATCTTGCATTAGTTCATAGGGGAAACTTTTCCGGTGTTGATTACTCTTTGTAGTTGATGCTATTGAGTGAACCATTGAATTATTGTTTATGTTCAGATTGTTATACATCATTATTCCATCTCTGATCATGATCCATATGATGTCTTGTGAGTAGTTCGTCTTGTTCTTGAGGACATGGGAGAAGTCTTGTTCTTAGTAGGGGAGTTGTGTTGACAAAGATTCAATAGATTGTTATTTAAGTTGTGGTGTACTTCTTTTAGTGGTGTCATGTGAACGTCGACTACATGACACTTTACCTATATGGGCCTAGGGGAATGCATTGTGTATTTGGCTACTAATCGTAGGGGTTGCCGGAGTGACAGAAACCTGAACCCCCGTTAGGAAACCATTGCACAAGGGACGTAAGGGTCTTAGAGTTTAAAGCTGTGGTTAGGTTTCTACCTTAATTACTTTCTTGTACTTACGGATGTTTGCAAGGGGTATAATCACAAGTATGTATCAGTCTTGGATGGGGCGGTACATTAGCACTGGTTCACCCACACAACACATAGCAAGCTAAAGAACATTAATCAACTATATGAAGCGAAAGCACTTGACAGTCTTCCCATGTGTCCTCGAGAATGTTTGGTCATCTTAAGTAATACAACCGGCTTGTCCTTTGCTGCATAAAGGATTGGGCCACTTGCTGCATTTATTCCTACTGTCTTTTATTTACTCATACTTTGTTTACTTGCTTTATCAAAAACCCCTAAAAATCCATTTGCTAAGTATTTGCAGAGAATTCCAGGTCCATACCACTAGCCAGCACCTTCTACTCCTCGTTGGGTTCGACACTCTTACTTATCGAAAATACTGCGATAGACCCCCTATACTTGTGGGTCATCAAGACTATTTTCTGGCACTGTTGTCGGGGAGTGAAGCGCTATTGGAGAGTGGAACTGGTAAAGGAAACTTCTACTGTGATTATTGTTTACTTCTGTTAGTTGCTTTATTTTCGTTATGGATAATTCGCTGAGTTTCTTATTTGGTAATGCTACTACCACTGCTAAGTTAGTTAGATAAGCCACCACCTGCTGAGAATGATGTTTTCAAAATACCTACAAGAATTATTGATCGTGTTATGGATAACTACTATATTGGGGATGGAACTGTCCATCCCGGTGATCATTTACTCTTTATACACGAATTATGCGGGTTGTTCAAGTGTGCAGGTATTACTACAGATCAAGTTAAGAAGAAGTTATTCTCATTATCGCTGAAAGGAAGAGCTGAGGAATGGTATAAGCTGCTGCAGAATGGTCAAGCTCTGGAATGGGAGGAAATAGTGCCTCTCTTTTATTCAAAGTTTTATCCTCCTAGTGAGATTCATAAAGATCGGAATCAAATATACAACTTTTGGCCTCTTGATGGAGAGAGTACAACTCAAGCTTGGGGGAGATTGAAGTTACTAATGCTCAAATGTCCCATTCATGAGCTCCCCAACAATATTATTATCAATAACTTCTATGCAAGGCTTCCTCTACATGACAAGGATTTATTGGATGCTTCTTGTGCTGGATCATTCACTCGCATGGAAGAAGAAGCTAAATGGGATCTTCTGGACCGTATTCAAGACAATGCTGAAGCTTGGGAGAATGACAAAGGTAGAAAGTTAGGTATAAATTATGATTATGAATGCATTGAATCTTTTATGGGAACTGATGACTTTCAAAATATTAAAAATGTTTATGGTCTAGACTCTCAAGCTATCGCTTCTTATTTTAAGGCTTTTGCTTCCTACATTGAAGTGCCTAAAAAGAAGTGGAATAAGTATCATGAACCTTATAAAGATGTTTCTAAGAGTGTTCCTGCAAGAAATACTGAAATTTATACTGCTAATCATGTCTTACCTAAACCTTATATTGAGAAAATGCCTTTCCCAGTTAAGATAAAGGAACATTCTATGATAGCTAGTATGGTTAATGAAAGTACAAATAAAGCTGTTGAACCTAATAAACGAATGGTAGATGAACCTATAATAGCAAATGTGAAAGACTTTGTTACTAAATATGAAGAAGAGGGACACACTATCCTTTGTAAGGATACCTCTAATATTATCTCACAAAGTAGTGTTATGAGAGCTAGTATTCCTATGTTTGCTGTTAGAATAAGTGATCATTACTATGATGGTCCTTGTGATAGCTATATTTTAAGTTTATGCATGATACTGAAAGTTACTATAAGAGAGGGAAAAGAGTTCTTATGCATCTCAATAATATCAAGTTTCCTCATTTTATGCTGAAAGTTTCTATGTTGCACTTCTTTTGCCTTCTTATGCAAGTAGCCTCTGGTTTCAACAACTTGTTTGTTTACAAAATTCCCTTGCATAGGAAGTGGGTTAGACTTAAATGTGTGTATTTTTGCTTCATAATGCTCTCTTTCACTTCAATTCATATTCCTGAGTGGGCATCTTCAAAATTATCATGCCCATCTAAATGGCTATAAAGAAAGAGCTTTATGGGAGACAACCCAATTTGTTTTTGCTTTCAGTTTATTTTTGTTTCTTTGAGTCTTGGAAGTTATTACTTCGGTAATAACCGCTCATTATCCGTTTTGTTTGGTTTTTGTGTCAAGATCAACCTCTAATAAGAGAGAAGTAATATTTGGGGAAGTTGATGTCCCGAAACAGATTTTTGTGCTTCACCGTAAAAATTCGTGAGAGATCTCTGTACGTCGGATTGAGCTGTAATTTTTTGTGCTTCTGCCCCAGGTTGTTACTTAACTTTCGTTAGTTTTGCACTTTTTGATTTGATTAACAGAAGATTTTCCAAAAATTTGATCTTTACCTGCTGGTCTGTTTTGACAGATTTAGCCACTCTTGCATTTGCTTCTTTATTCGATTTCCTTTTTGAATTTTTTTTGGGTTTTCGGAAGGAGTTGCTACAGCAGCTTATATTTTGATGGTTTTCAGTTAAAGTTGAACTCAAAAGGTTTTATCACTTCACTTATACTAATGTTGCTAATGAGAACTGTGTGAAGTTTTGTGTGAGAGAAATTTCCAGGAAGTGGAGATAATGGTGTAATAAGGAAGAGAAGGGTTTTATGACTCAAGTAATAAGTGTATGAAGATGAAGATATTGATGTTATTCAAGTGATGACTCCGGAAGAATCTACTAGATACCAAATTCAGAAACCTGCAGAGTCTATTTTCAAATAGGTAACGGTTCTGGTAAGAAAAGTTCCGCGAAAATACTATCCAACTATATTTTTGCAGTTTTCAGTCAATAAGGAAAGTTACAAAGTGAAAAAGGGATGGAACTAGAGCCGGGTAGCCCACACCACCTTGTGGCGCGAGCCCACCCCTGGCCACGCCACTAGGTGGTGAGTTCACCCCGGACTCCGCCTCCGACTCGTTTTCTCCCAGTACCTTCCTTTTGATATGAAACTTCGTAATATATAACCCCCTGGATCCCCCGAGGTTCATATATCGTGTTTTCGTCGTGTTTTTGTTTCAATCTGTTTCTGCCAGGACATACTCTTTGAAGGCTTAGAAGCACAATGGTGTCCGTCAAGGATAAAGGGAAGGAGCCCATGGAGGAAGACCTCCAAGACCCTGGGAAGGAGAAGGAGATCAAGAGTGAAGGTGAAGAGGAGCAAGGCCAACATCCGCATACCGGCACTACCATTGCTTGCATTGGAGTGGTGGCAAACCCAGTCATTGGAGGGAAGCCTCCTCATCACTGTTCAGATCCCTGGTCACTTCCTCCATGCACCAAGAATCCTTTCCATACCCTTATCCATGAGCATCAATACTAGAATATGCCCAAGGGGAAATTACCCTCCAATTGGGATTTGCCTCGTTCTAGCCATGCAGGAAAAGAAGACTTTAAGGAGGAAGAGTGGGGAAAGAATAGCAAGAGCTGGAATTCTCAACATGACGTGACCATGAGCCGCATTGAGCAAAACTCACAGTTGATTCGTAATCTCACCTTCGAGATTGAGGACTTGGGGAAACTGATCAGAGGGCTCATCGAGAGGATACCACCACCACCAAAGGAGTAATTCGTCATTAGGTTTGGCATCCCCTTGGTTTGTTCCAAGCTTGGGGGAGTGCTGCGGTATCACATCACTATCTTCTATCTTTTTACCTTTTTAGTAGAGTCATATCATGAATAGAGGAGTTATTATGTAGTATGGTTTGCATTATGGAAGTGTCCCCTCTCTCGTTAGATATGTATCCCTTGGTGTGAGTTGCCGTTATAGAATATTAATGAGAACTTCTATCATTCACTCTTTTGCATAGCTTATATTAGTTTTCAATTCGTGGTTATATGTTTGATCTTATTGTTAGTATTGGTATCACTCTAGGATCATTGAGTTAATTTAGTTGGTTTTGGCAAACCTGGCTCGGTCAGTAGCAACACTATTTTTGAGAGTTGAATGAAAAAGATAGAAGTACTCTAAAGAAAAATAATTTCATCATCTTTCTTTCTTGATTTGCTCATAAGTTTAGTATTCTCTAGTTAAGATCTTTTGAGCTTCCAAGGAAGATTGCATGTTTATCTTTATCACTTGTATATTTGTTTGTTTCCTTCAACTCTTATACTTGCTACCCAGCCTTGCTAGCCAAAAACCTGTACTGAGAGGGTATTCTTCTCGTGCATCCACCTCCTTTAAACCAAAACCTTTGCCATTTGTGTCCACCATAACTACCGAGTAGCATTATTGATATTCCAAGTAAATTCTTGTTTTATCTACCTCCCAAATTAAATTTGTTATGTGAAAATTAGTGATTAAAGCTCTCACGAACTTGATGGCACACTTTACTTTCTTGCACTTAATAAACTTGAACCATTGTGCTCACCTATGTTGCGTATATGCTTGCGCTTTGTAAGTTGTGAATTAGCGAACCATCTTTGTCATGGGGAACGCTTTCAACATTGCACTGGTACTTTGTACCTAGTTGATATCATGTTCTTTTGTCTATGAATGTCGTCGGTGTGAAATGAAAGGGGAGCTTGTAAGTCCATGGAGTTATGCATGTGTGTTAGAGAAATGCCTGGGCCGCTGGTCTAATCCATGCTGACATGGTGGAAACCTGCAGCGTAACCATAACGAGTATCTATGAAGCATTCTTCTTATAAAAAAAGATAGAGATTGAGAAAAAAAAAGAGATATTATGAAAAGAGGAAAGAGAGAAAAAAGCACCATATTCCCATGGTAAATAAGAAGATTGCTGAGATATTTGTTGTCTGCTTTCCTTGTCATTTTCATATGGGGATTCTTCCGTACCATCGGGCAAGGGGTACCCTGTTGGCGGTTCTCTATGATACACATATGCTTACGATGACAAGAACTTACCGGTGACTAAACTTGAGTAGCATGAGGAGCGGCCCTCGTATTCAAGGGACATGAGATTCTCAACTTACAACTTGTCAATGCATATCCTCATATTTGATCACTTTAACCTTAATCACCTAAAGATGCCTATGATAGGGGCAATGAGAGCTGAAAGCTAGTAAGTATCATAATTTTTGGGAGCTCTTTATGAGACTTGCAATCCCTCTTACCTATTTGAAGGGCCTTTCTTTTACTTTGTAGTTGAGTCAGTAAACCTACTTCCTCTCTACCTCAGCAAGTATTTGTAGTTGATGTGTTTCATTCATTCATATGATGATTTATTCAATCATGTTTCTTATGTTCCTTGTTTTGCACATTGCTCTTATATTGATGTTTACTACTTTGAAAGCTATCATTGAAAAACCAACTATTTGTGAACTCCAGCAAATTATCAACTATTCTTCGACCAAGAGCTAAGTTTGCCATTACCAATTATGATTCACTTTATGTATCTTTATTGTGTTTCCTTTACCTATTACAAGTTGAGTTATATAATCGTGAGTTATCTTCTATTATGATCTATGCTTTTGATGAATGTGATGCTTCTTGTCCGTATTCTTTTATCGACTCTTCACTCCATAAACCTGAGGCCATGTTTATTGAGCTCAGTTTCGCTTGGGGACAAGCGAAGTCTAAGCTTGGGGGGAGTTGATACGTCCATTTTGCATCACTATTCTATGTCTTAATTCACTATTATTCATTGATATATTTCATATTGAGAGGTGATACTTATGTTATTTCATCTGTTTTTGCATCGTTGATGACTTTTGGAGCATGGATCGCTGCAGTCAGGATTCTGATGGAAAGGTGCTGTTTGGAGGCAAAATTCGCGAAGATCAGAAAATCCAGGAAAATATATGGAAAATCCTATTTTTCTGGAAGACTAATGATGCCAGAAGACGGAGTGGAGATGGTCCACAGGGGGCCCACACCAACCCCTGGCGCGGGCAGCCCTAGGCCACGCCAGGAGGTGGTGTGGCCACCCTGGCCCACTCCAGCCTCTCCCCTCTAGCGTATATCATCCTCCCGAAATCCTAAGACTCAGGGAGCGACCATAGAAATATTCTGCCACCTCTGCGGGGCGGAAAACACCGAGAGAGAAAGATCTCTCCGGCAGACAGATTTCTGCCGGGGGAATTCCTTCCCGGAGAGGGGAGATCGTCGCCATCAACACCACCATCAATCCGGACTTCATCGGGATCATCATCATCACCACCATCACCACCATCAGCACCCTCATCACCATCTCCATATTGCTGTAACAATTGAGTTGAGTCTTGCATTAGTTCATAGGGGAAACTTTCCCGGTGTTGATTACTCTTTGTAGTTGATGCTATTGAGTGAACCATTGAATTATTGTTTATGTTCAGGTTGTTATACATCATTATTCCATCTCTGATCATGATCCATATGATGTCTTGTGAGTAGCTCGTCTTGTTCTTGAGGACATGGGAGATGTCTTGTTGTTAGTAGTGGAGTTGTGTTGAGAAAGATTCAATAGATTGTTATTTAAGTTGTGGTGTACTCCTTCTATTGGTGTCATGTGAACGTCGACTACATGACACTTCACCTATATGGGCCTAGGGGAATGCATTGTGTATTTGGCTACTAATCGTAGGGGTTGCCGGAGTGACAGAAACCTGAACCCCCGTTAGGAAACCATTGCACAAGGGATGTAAGGGTCTTAGATTTTAAAGCTGTGATTAGGTTTCTACCTTAATTACTTTCTTATACTTACGGATGTTTGCAAGGGGTATAATCACAAGTATGTATTAGTCTTGGATGGGGCGGTACATTAGCACAGGTTCACCCACACAACACTTAGCAAGCTAAAGAAGATTAATCAACTATATGAAGCGAAAGCACTTGACAATCTTCCCATGTGTCCTCGAGAACGTTTGGTCATCTTAAGTAATACAACCGGCTTGTCCTTTGCTGCACAAAGGATTGGGCCACTTGCTGCATTTATTCCTACTGTCTTTTATTTACTCGTACTTTGTTTACTTGCTTTATCAAAAACCCCTAAAAATCCATTTGCTAAGTATTTGCAGAGAATTCCTGATCCATACCACTAGCCAGCACCTTCTGCTCCTCGTTGGGTTCGACACTCTTACTTATCAAAAATACTGCGATACACCCCCTATACTTGTGGGTCATCATAGTACACCATCTATTATGCTAGGGACAAGTAGGTGTCACCAAGGGGGTTGTACTTAATAGTACAGAAGAGTAATAGTTCAGAGGAGCCAAACCACTACCGGATATACATCAACAAATAATAAAATAGTGCAGTTTCACAAATAGTAGACAAAACATGCATAAGTAAAATAGTAGGACGAGGCTTATGAGCAAGAAGGTGGCTTGCCTGAGATTAGCAATATGGCATAATTGTCCCTGGACTTCTTCTTAGAATACCCAATAATATACCAAAAATAACCATCTTCTTCTGATCTCCGAGATAATCGCAACTATCATCGTCAGGGAGCACACATGCAAACAAGCAAGAGCACAATCAACACAAGGCATACAAGCACCAATACAATACAACAAGCAATTGAATAGGACCGAATTAAGATTCGGATGGTTTTGAGAGGATTGGATTTAGGAGATTGAGATGGCCTTGGAGAAGGGGATGAACATCCCTTATGGTTTATAGTCTAGGAAATACCTAAGAGGGGTTTTGGACTAAGGATTGGTTCTGTATGATATCAATATACACAAATGATATCTACAGATAGGTATTGAAATAACAAGGACAACAAAAGTGGTTTCACTATTTTATCACTTTTCTTGAAATACTTATGAATATTCTAGTGCTAAAGGCTCTAGTATTAGGAAATATTTCACCAGACAACTTCTGGAGCTCCAAAAATCATTTCCTTGGGTGGCTAGGTAGGGCCTGATGTACTTGTTCACTGAGAGTTGGAATCATGTCAAATTATTACCAGAATGCCCTCAGGAAATTCCCAAGCAGTTCTGTACACAACTTGTCTTTTGCACCAGACTAAATCTACAGAAGCTTTTGAGTTGATTCCAAAGGCACATGGTAGGCATTTAAAATACCTTTCTGTAGAAATTGGAATCACCTTGTTTCGATTTATATAACTCCTGCAGGGATTTTATTGATGAATAAACCATGCACAGAAATGATTATTCCACCAAAACTCAACAGGAGTTCCAACAATTAAGATCCTAGGTTTGGTTAGATATGGATGTAGATAATCCAGTAGAGTTGGAATTAGGGTAAAAGCTATTATGGATTCGCCTAGAGAATTTTCTAAAGGCAGAAAGTCTCTGCTTTTGTTATTTCTGCTATAGCAACTCCAAAGCTCCACTTGGTATGGGGCTAGGGCCGCATGCAAGGTACACTGATACCTTTCAGTGCAAAGTGGTTTTGTTCAAATTGGAGTTGTAAAACTACCAGTAGGATTTTAGGAGGGTTTTAGATACCTTCTAGATATTCATTTAATATAAAGAATCTATGCATAATCTAGGCTTTCCAAAGGTACTACGTGTTAGAGAAATATAAATGTACCTAGGAAAATTTAGATCTGGGCACTTTGTGTTGATTTCCATTTTTATATTGAATTAAACCGTGCAGGTAATTAACCAGATCTGGAAAAGACAATTAGTAAAATAAAAGGGAGAAGCAGCCACTGGGCCGGATTCCAGACGTAGATGGGCCTCCCGACGCACCACCGGCCCACTAACACTGTACTGAGCGCACGGTGGCGATTCAAATTGCTGCCAGGTGGGGCCCGTCCGTCAGCGAGTGAGGAGGGACAAGGGGTATCGGCTCCCCTGGGCCGTAGGATTAGAAGGGGCTCGAACGGTCGACAACCGTCATCCTTTTCCCGATGGCGGCAGCGGGACAGAACCCTAGGAAGGATCTGGCAAGGCTCGGGGAGCTTACCAGAGGCACGGGGAGGAGTCCACGAGGGTGCAGGGTGACGTGGTGGTCGGTTGCGGTTCCGGCGATGGTCGGTAGAGGATGGCTTGGCGACCGGAGACGTTCCCCGCAGTGGCGCCGACGGAGGAGCTCGGAGGCTCTCCGGAGCACGCCTAGAGGTGGCTGCATCTCGGAGTAGAGGCAGCCGCGCGGATCTAGGAGGAGTATGAGTCCCTGGGCATCCTTTGACGAGGTATCTGGGGCTCGGACACGTCGGGTTCAACGGGGAGCTTCTCATCGGACAAGCACGATGACGGCGGCTCCGGTGTACCTGGGACAGAAAGGAGGGCACATGTGAGTAGATCTGAGTGAGAGTGGTTGATAAAAGTGTATAGGGGAGAGGAAGGTGGCCTGGTTCAAAGGCATACTTGCCCTTTTAGAGCTAGACCGAGAGGAGAGGTTCCTCTCTTTCCATGGCGTGGGAGGGCAGAGGAGGCGAGAGGGAGCTGGTGGGGTGGTGTTGTGACAGCCAGGGAGTGAAATGAGGGCACATGGGATGGGTGGAAGATCTCTGGCCTCTTTAACAAGGAGGGGGTTTGGTGTAAGGTGCACCAAGTGCACACATGGTCATGTTTTGGTCCATGGCCTTTCCATTAGCTGCTAGGGGTAGTGGGTGGTCGTGCTAGATCCTGGTTACTGTTGGGAGACAGAGAGGGAAGGGTTTCTGTAGCAGCATTGAAGAGGTTTTGGCGTGATATGCTTGTCTCCCCTTCTTGCCTTGCTTCCAAGCATTAGAAAACAAAGGTTAGAGTTTTGCTACAGTGGCTGCTACAGTGTAGCATGACCAGGAGGGATGAAGGGTGTTGTGCAAACTTGCTTGGCAAGATTGGTGGGATTTGATTTGGTTTTTGGGTAAAAAGAGGTTAAATGATCAATCAGCCATAAAGGATGATCAGGGTTTATTTCTTGATTTTTGGTATTGACCAAGCGAGATAAGGATGCTAGTAGATGGGTAGGGTTAGGATGCCTCTTGAGGATTTATTTGAGATTTTTCTAAAGATTTAAAGTCCACTTAAATCCATTTATTCAAAAACTGCAGAAGTGGTTTCTAGAAGATCATTTGGTAAATTTACATTGGACAAGTGGATTTTTTGTTGTGATATGGTCCCAAGTGTTAATACACACTTAGGGGAATTTTCCCAAGATTTATTGGGGGATAAAAGTATTTAAAACAATTATTATTCCAATTCATCCATTTAAGAAAATGGGCAAAAAGAAATAATAAAGCTCTTCAAAAATATTTATTTTTGAAGTGGGAAGAAAGGGTATGGTATATGGATCTCAATTGAGCCAAAAGTTGAGGAAGTGTTTTGGCAAAAACCAAACTTTCCTTCATGGAAGAAGTTTTGGAGGTTTTGCCTATTAAAGGAATTTAAATAGTTTTGGTCCATAATAATTATGGATAATTATTCATAAATCTTGATGATCAAGGTAAAAGATGTAGACAAGGTGTAGCTAGCATTTTCAACCTTGGGATTGGAGAATCCAAGTTGATTTTGGTGGAATACCCTAGATTAAGGATCTAGGGTGATGTTAATTTCATACCAACAAAACCATGTTGGATCTTGGAGCTCAGATCTCCCCTTGGGGCATGGGGTAGATGGATGGATAGACCAAGTGAGGTATATTGCAATGGTGTAGGGGTTTGAGCTTGATCCTTCTTGAGCTCACCAAGACAGGCTTTCAAACTTTGAATAAAATAAGCCCGCCAAAGCAGATTATCAACTAGCCTTCAAAGCCTTGTGAGTTTAAGAAGCACAAGGATACACTTTGAACAAGTGAAGTATACATTGATAGACTTATATGAGTAGAACACAACCATGCAAAGAGTTGGTCCATAGAAGGTTGGATGATGGTGTGAGCTTCTGTCAAAGTAGGCATGATGACTAGATTTGCAGGAATAATTATTTTCTTGCCTGCAAAACCATCAAGAACAAGTAGGGTGGAGGATGATCTAACTAAGGGCAAGAGTGGGCCTTGGTAGTACTCAGGATGGTTAATAATATGGTTCAGATTTATTTTCAAAAATGCACAAGGGTTGAGAAAGGGAGGCATTCAAAAAGGTGATGTTGGAAACAATTTTCCAGACAGCCAAATTTGGCAGCTTTAGGGTTTTTGACTAGAATGTGGGTGGTGATGATTTTGAGGGGTTGCCAGGTACCAAAGCATCGTGGATGATGTTGAAGTGTAGATTGAGTAGGAAGGATCCTTGCTTGATTCGAGTCTTTATTGACTTGGGGGCTTCTAGAATGGATCACTGCAGAATTGATCTGGGTAGGGGTTTTAGATAACCACCTAGTGGCTAGATATTTTATCCAGATTTGTAGTCTTGCTTAGGATGTGTTGATTTGGAAACATCTTAATCCTAGTGATGAGCTCCTAGAGTAGCTCATACTACTCCTAAACAGACAAATCAAACAGCAGATCAAGGCAATTCAATTTACAAACAAAACAATCCTACTACTAGGGTAACCATCAAGCTTAGCTTGAGGTAAGTATGGGCATTTTTGAAAGGTTGGAGTTTGAATAAGGTAAGAGTCCTTGGTATCTTTACCAAGAGTAGAATTCAAAAGTTTTATACAAGGTTTTGGAAAACCTAGAGATAAGAATGGTTGAAGGTTCTACCTATAAAACATAAGGAGATTATAATAGGTTGCTCTCCATAGTTTAGGGAAAAGAAACTACTAAAATAGTTGGTTTGCAAAGGCCTCTTAGCTCAGGTTTTGAAATGCCAGAACATTTGAGAATATGACAAATAAGCCAAGACAGTTTTGGTAAGTAGCTTTTGTCAACTGTTGTTGAGGTAAGGAGTATACCTTCTAATACACAATCATAAGCATAAACACAGTCAAACAACAGGTAAACACATCATCACTAAACAAGAAAAAGTTTTTGTTCCCCCTGATTTTTGCATTCTAGACGACTAATCTGGGTTTCTGAAATTGGGATGTTACAGACCTTTCCCCCTTAAAAGAATCTCGTCCCGAGATTCGGGAGAGTAGGGTTAGGGAATTTTGAGTCGGGTTGATACTAGGTGTCTTACGCGTACTATCTTACGGACTCCGTCTTTGGAAGTGACCACTCTGTCAAGGAAGTTGATCTTCGATCTTCCGGGATGCACGGAGAGTTGAGCAGAGTCCATCCTTGATTGTGAGGAATGACTTTCTTTTCCTTCCGGATTCTATATCCCGAGGGCTTAGACTGGGCAGACTATCTCGACTTCTGAACTTTACTGAGTACCCTTCGGTGGACAGAGTCTATGGCTTGGGGTACCTTTCTCTAAGGATTCACGCATCTTCCTTAGGGGTGTAGCCTAGTTAACGACCTTATGGTCGGGACTCCTAGGTTGGCTTCTGGTGAAGGGTTACTCTATTTTGGTGGGAAAGACGCAGTCTTTCCCCCTTAGGATTAGACTATGACGGCGCGGGGATAGCACATTCCTTTCTTCTTGGGGTCATAGAATCTTCAGATGGTGTCCACGAAGCTACGTCTTACGGGTTGTTGTTTGGGTGAGAAGGCGTCAAATCTGGCGGTCTTTCTAAAGTATTTTCAGGTAGATAGTCTTCTGAAGATTGAGTGGAAATACACAGTCTTTCCACCTTGGAGCTGCACTGAGTTGCTTTAGGACTGGTGCGGATGTTCTGTCTGGGAGTGCGGACCTGATGTTAGCGGAAGGCTGTATCTTCCCGGAGTATTGAGCTGGGGTCGTCGAGTGACGTGCTATTTTATCAACCTTGGCGAGGCTGGCTTCCTAATGAAGCCTTTAGGGTGGTTAGCTCAAGGTAAATTAGCGGTTTACGACTCTTCTTGATAGTGCTTCGTCCAAGTAGAGGCATCTAGTTTTAGAGGGGTTGTCGTCTCTTGAACACTTGGTGTTGTTCCTGCTCGAAGACGGAGTAGACTCGTTGTCTTCACGTTTCCTTATCATCTGGCTTCAGGGGTGGTTCTGAACTTCTAGGGAGGACATTCCGTTGGTTTGGGTAGGGTCGACTAGATTAGTTAGTCTCCTGAGGCGGTCAGAAGCTCTAATACACTAAGGTTAGTGTGGTTAGGTCTTCACTTCTTGTCTTGGTTGGTTTGTCGAGTGGTTTCTTGTGGATATTGAGGATCCTTCGGTGATCGACTTCCGGCTTCAACGGGATTCTGGATGTAGTAGACTGAGGAACAAAGGAGTGTGGTGCCATTGACGAGCCTTGTGAGGTGAGTTTGATGAGGTATGTCGTCCTGCTGAGGTGAAAACTTCGGGTTGATTCTGACTTGACGACATCGAACTCCTGGTTCTTGCGACGCTTTTCCTCTCATATACTCTGAAGGTTAGTCTGGGTCTCATTTCCAACAGCTAACATAGGGTTTTCCTGAGTTATTAGGTGGGTTATCGCTCCTCGAGTCACATTTTTAAGGAGGTCAAAGTAAACCAGAACATTGCAAGCAAGGCGAACAGAGCGAGAGAATCACAATGTCCTCGGCAAACATCACACATCAAGCAACACAGGATGCACTTCGGCAAGCAAACACGGTCAACGCTAGGGACCAGGGAGTTAACTACTCGCGATGTAAGATAATCCTATTCTTAGGACTATTGACCCTAGATATCGTCTTTCTTCGAGTCGGAGTCATTATCTTGCAGATGAAGCCTTCGTCGTAACTTGGATGCTTCTTTATAGTGCAACACCCGATGTCTTCTGATTGTGAGGATTCCGCTGGTAGAGCGATATTGTAGTCTCCTTGTGTTTGCTGGTAGTTGCTTGTCTTCATCTTGTTCTCATTGTCTTCACCGGGTTCTAGATCCTAGTTATTTAAAATCTGGAGGTTTGAAGTTTGGGGACAAGAGTTGGGGTAAACCATTTTCGAAAGCATTTACTTAGAGCAAGAGAAGAAGTAGAACTTTTTGAAACTCATTGAGAAACTAGTTTTTGAAAGTCGGGGTTTTCAAAATAAGGTTCATGTCTAATGACCCTGCTAACTAAGGTTCTCCTATAATCAGGATGGCTCTGATACCAAGTCTATGGAGCCCCCGGATTAATCCTTCGAGAATCCCTGTTATGCATACAACCACGATCCCAGGATCAATTAGTCGTGGCACATAAGCGACAAGTATCATTACAACATCCGAGATATACCGTAATACAGGACTTACATAAATGCCACTATGGCTATACCATCTTCAGCAGTGGAACCTCATCACACGCAGAGCCCAATCGTGCCTCAACCTACAGGCAACTGACTGGGAGAACGTCCTAGCTCGCATAGTCGCCAACATCATCTTCTTCTTGATATCTGACCAAGTTAATAGCCAGGGACAATGCCAGCGAGTACTTTGAATGTACTCGCAAACCACCTAAAAATAATAGTAATAACAAGAGGATATGCATTATGGCTGTTGTAGTAGGAGGGCTCCAGGAGAGGTTCTTTTCTCAATTAGTTTCTCTTGTAGATATAGCATCTACATATCTTTGTTGAAAACTTTTGTAAAACATTTTGGAAACCTTTTTGAAAAGTTTTAGAAGACACTAGGACTGGGTCACCCATTTGTTCCTTTCTTCCGGTCGTCCCACGACCAAACTCCTTTCATTCCTTTCTAACCATCCCATGGTCAAAACCTTTCTCCTTTTCGACCATCCCATGGTCAAAATATTTTCAAAGCCTTTGCTTTTCCGAAATCCTTTTTGAAAACAAAACCAGCACCCCTCTACAGAAGTTTGTCCAACCCGTCCTTAACCGCGGACACGGCTATTCGAATAGATTTACACTCTGCAGAGGTCGTACACTTCACCCACACCCTCCGGGTACACTACACTGATCTTCACCGATCGTGGGTCGAGTAACCGATCAGGACTCTCCGAATTCCCACTCCAATATAAGTGCCTACCCTATGAGTGTTAATCCCTTCAAAACCGGGACGTCGGGCGAGGACCAACCGGAGCGCTTTTTCCACTTCTTGAGTGTGCGCTTTCAATGAGGGGCTCACAGTAACGCGTGGAGGCCTGCCGACCCTTCATTCCTTCTCCTGGTCGATGTCCCACATGGACCTTTATCAGAGAAGGCCCACCCTCCAGGGATCCCTGATCCCCTGTAGTTGTTGTGAGGCAGCTTATACTAGAGTAAACAAACATCAAATCTAGCCCCTTCCCATATAGGGATAGTGTGGTTGCACAGGGTTAAGTTGTTATAGCTAAACTGCATAGAACCAGGTGCATTTTTGTAAACCTTTTTCCTCCATCTTTTCTTCAGTACTTTGTAAAACAAAACCTTTTTCATACTCAACATCTCTTGGGAAGTCCCACCTCACCATTGTTTTAACATAAAATGTTTGATAAAGCTTTTTGAAGTCTTCCCATCCTCTAGTTTTGCTTCGGCTAAACCGGGGTCTCCAAAGGGTTATGGTGTAGTACACCATCTATTCTGCTAGGGACAAGTAGGTGTCACCAAGGGGGTTGTACTTAATAGTACAAAAGAGTAATAGTTCGGAGGAGCCAAACCACTACCGGATATACATCAACAAATAATAAAACAATGCAGTTTCACAAATAGTAGACAAAACATGCATAAGTAAAATAGTAGGACAAGGCTTATGAGCAAGAAGGTGGCTTGCCTGAGATTAGCAATATGGCATAATTGTCCCTGGACTTCTTCTTAGAATACCCAATAATATACCAAAAATAACCATCTTCTTCTGATCTCCGAGATAATCGCAACTATCGTCGTGAGGGAGCACACATGCAAACAAGCAAGAGCACAATCAACACAAGGCATACAAGCACCAATACAATACAACAAGCAATTGAATAGGACCGAATTAAGATTCGGATGGTTTTGAGAGGATTGGATTTAGGAGATTGAGATGGCCTTGGAGAAGGGGATGAACATCCCTTATGGTTTATAGTCTAGGAAATACCTAAGAGGGGTTTTGGGGATTCGTTCTGTATGATATCAATATACACAAATGATATCTATAGATAGGTATTGAAATAACAAGGCCAACAAAAGTGGTTTCACTATTTTATCACTTTTCTTGAAATACTTATGAATATTTTAGTGCTAAAGGCTCTAGTATTAGGAAATATTTCACTAGAAAACTTCTGGATCTCCAAAAATTATTTCCTTGGGTGGCTAGGTAGGGCCTGATGTACTTGTTCACTGAGAGTTGGAATCATGTCAAAATAATTAACAAAATGCCCTTAGGAAATTCCCAAAGGCAGTTCTGTACACAACTTGTCTTTTGCACCATACTAAATCTACAGAAACTTTTGATTTGATTCTAAAGACACATGGTAGGCATTTAGAATACCTTTCTGTAGAAATTGGAATCACCTTGTTTGGATTTATATAACTCCTGCAGAGATTTTATTGATGAATAAACCATGCACAGAAATGTTTATTCCAGGAAAACTCAACAGGAGTTCCAACAATTAAGATCTCCTAGGTTTGGTTAGATATGGATGTAGATAATCCATTAGAGTTGGAATTAGGGTAAAAGCTATTATGGATTGGCCTAGAGAATTTTCGAAAGGCAGAAGGTCTCTGCTATTATTATTTTTGCTACAGCAACGCCAAAGCTCCACTTGGTATGGGGCTGGGGTGGCATGCAAGGTACCACTGATACCTTTCAGTGCAAAGTGGTTTTGTTCAAAATGGAGTTGTAAAACTACCATTAGGATTTTAGGAGGGTTTTAGATACCTTCTAGATATTGATTTAATATAAAGAATCTATACATAATCTGGGCTATCCAAAGGTACTGCGTGTTAGAGAAAATATACATGTACCTAGGAAAATTTAGATCTAGGCACTTTGTGTTGATTTCCATTTTTATATTGAATTAAACCTTGCAGGTAATTAACCAGATCTAGAAAAGACAATTAGTAAAAGAAAAGGAAGAAGCAGCCACTTGGCCGGATTCCAGACGCAGATGGGCCTCCAGATGCACTACCGGCCCACTGGCGCCGCAATGAGCGCACGGTGGCGATTCAAATTGTTGTCAGGTGGGGCCCGTCCGTCAGCGAGTGAGGAGGGACGAAGGGGTATCGGCTCCCCTGGGCCGTAGGATTATAAGGGGCTCGAACGGTCGACGACCGTCGTCCTTTTCCCGACGGCGGCGGCAGGACAGAACCCTATGGAGGATCTGGCGGGGCTCGGGGAGCTTACCAGATGCACAGGGAGGAGTCCGCGAGGATGCAGGGTGACGCGGTGGTCGGTTGCGGTTTCGGCGATGATCGGCAGAGGATGGTTTAGCGACCGGAGATGTTCCCCGCAGTGGCGCCGACGGAGGAGCTCGGAGGCTCACCGGAGCACGCCTGGAGGTGGCTGCATGTCGGAGTAGAGGCAGTCGCGTGGATCTAGGAGGGGTATGAGGCCCTGGGGCATCCTTTGAAGAGGTATCTAGGGCTCGGACACATCGGGTTCGACGGGGAGCTTCTCATCGAACAAGCATGACGGCGGCGGCTCCGGTGTACCTGGGACAGAAAGGAGGGCACAGGGGAGTAGATCTGAGTGAGAGTGGTGGATAAAAGTGTATAGGGGAGAGGAAGGTGGCCTGGTTCGAAGGCATACTTGCCTTTTTAGAGCTAGACTGAGAGGAGAGGTTCCTCTCTTTCCATGGCGAGGGAGGGCAGAGGAGGCGAGAGGGAGCTGGTGGGGTGGTGTTGTGACAGCCAGGGAGTGAAATGAGGGGACATGGGATGAGTGGAAGATCTCTGGCCTCTTTAACAAGGAGGGGGATTGGTGTAAGGTGCACCAAGTGCACACATGGTCATGTTTTGGTCCATGGCCTTTCCATTGGCTGCTAGGGGCAGTGGGTGGTCGTGCTAGAGCCTGGTTACTGCTGGGAGACAGACAGGAAAGGGTTTTTGTAGCCGCATTGAAGAGGTTTTGGCGTGATATGCTTGTCTCCCCTTCTTGCCGTGCTTCCAAGCATTAGACAACAAAGGCTAGAGTTTTGCTACAGTGGCTGCTACAGTGTAGCACGACCAGGAGGGATGAAGGGTGTTGTGCAAGCTTGCTTCCCAAGATTGGTGGGATTTGATTTGGTTTTTGGGTAAAAAGAGGTTAAATGATCAATCAGCCATAAAGGATGATCAGGGTTTATTTCTTGATTTTTGATATTGACCAAGTGAGATAAGGATTCTAGTAGATGGGTAGGGTTAGGATGCCTCTTGAGGATTTATTTGAGATTTTTCTAAAGATTTAAAGTCCACTTAAATCCATTTATTCAAAAACTGCAGAAGTGGTTTCTGGAAGATCATTTGGTAAATTTACATTGGACAGGTGGAGTTTTTGATGTGAGATGGTCTCAAATGTGAATACATACTTAGGGGAATTTTCCCAAGATTTATTGGGGGATAAAAGTATTTAAAACAATTATTATTCCAATTCATCCATTTAAGAAAATGGGCAAAAAGAAATAATAAAGCTCTTCAAAAATATTTATTTTTGAAGTGGGAAGATAGGGTATGGTATATGGATCTCAATTGAGCCAAAAGTTGACGAAGTGTTTTGGCAAAAACCAAACTTTCCTTTATGGAAGAAGTTTTGGAGGTTTTGCCTATTAAAGGAATTTAAATAGTTTTGGTCCATAATAATTATGGATAATTATTCATAAATCTTGATGATCAAGGTAAAATATGTAGACAAGGTGTAGCAAGCATTTGCAACCTTGGGATTGGAGAATCCAAGTTGATTTTGGTGGAATACCCTAGATTAAGGATCTAGGGTGATGTTAATTTCATACCAACAAAACCATGTTGGATCTTGGAGTTCTGATCTCCCCTTGGGGCATGGGGTAGATGTATGGATAGACCAAGTGAGGTATATTGCAATGGTTTAGGGGTTTGAGCTTGATCCTGCTTGAGATCACCAAGACAGGCTTTCAAACTTTGAATAAAATAAGCCCACCAAAGCAGATTATCAACTAGCCTTTAAAACCTTGTGGGTTTAAGAAGCACAAGGATCCACTTGGAACAAGTGAAGTAGATATTGATAGACTTATATGAGTAGAACACAACCATGCAAAGAGTTGGTCCATAGAAGGTTGGATGATGGTGTGAGCTTCTGTCAAAGTAGGCATGATGACTAGATTTGCAGGAATAGTTATTTTCTTGCCTGCAAAACCATCAAGAACAAGTAGGGTGGAGGATGATCTAACCAAGGGAAAGAGTGGTTCTTGGTATTCCTCAGGATGGTTAACAAGATGGTTCATATGCATTTTCAAAAATGCACAAGGGTTGAGAAAGGGAGGCATTCAAAACGGTGATGTTGGAAACAATTTTCCAGACTTGGCCAAATTTGGAAGCTTTAGGGTTTTTGACTAGAATGTGGGTGGTGATGATTTTGAGAGGTTGCCAGGTATCAAATCATCATCAAGTGGATGATGTTGAAGTGTAGATTGAGTAGGAAGGATCCTTGCTTGATACTTGTCTTTATTGACTTGGGAGCTTCTAGAATGGATCACTACAGAATTGATCTGGGTAGGGGTTTTAGATGACCACCTGGTGGCTAGAGATTTTATCCAGATTTGTATTCTTGCTTAGGATGTGTTGATTTGGAAACATCTTGATCCTAGTGATGAGCTCCTAGAGTAGCTCATACTACTCCTAAACAGACAAATCAAGCAGCAGATCAAGGCAATTCAATTTATAAACAAAGCAAACCTACTACTCGGGTTACCATCAAGCTTAGCTTGAGGTAAGTATGGGCAGTTTTGAAAGGTTGGAGTTTGAATAAGGTAAGAGTCCTTGGTATCTTTACCAAGAGTAGAATTCAAAAGTTTTATACGAGGTTTTGGAAAACCTAGAGATAAGAATGGTTGAAGGTTCTACCTATAAAACATAAGGAGATTATAATAGGTTGCTCTCCATAGTTTAGGGAAACAGAAACTACTGAAATAGTTTGTTTGCAAAGGCCTCTTGGCTCAGGTTTTGGAATGCCAGAACATTTGAGAATATGAAAAATAAGCCAAGACGGTTTTGGTAAGTAGCTTTTGTCAACTGTTGAGGTAAGGAGTATACCTTCTAATACACAATCATAAGCATAAACACAGTCAAACAACAGGTGAACACATCATCACTAAACAAGAAAAAGTTTTTGTTCCCCCTAATTTTTGCATTCTGGACGACTAATCAGGGTTCCTGAAATTGGGATGTTAGAGAAGTTGCATTACAGAATCCACTATAGTGTGTGTGGTCATGTGGATTAATATGGTCTAGGAAAAGAACACATACAATGACACTACTGATCAATCTGGTTTTGGAAAAGAAACATGCAATGACTCTAGGTGATCCATGTGTCAAACCATGGTCACAGAGACCAAAAGCACATAGGAAGAACAGCTTCCACATTGCATGTTGCACTAGTGAGGCAGAAGTAGCATCACAGAATGCACTAGAGTGTGTGTGGTCATGTGGATCAATGTGGTCTAGGAAAATAACACATGAAATAACACTAGTGATCAAGGTGGTTTAGGAAAAGAACAAATTCAATGACTATAGGTGATCCATGTGTCAAAGCATGGTCACAGATACCAAAAGCACATAGGAAGAGCAGTTTCAACATTGCATGTTGCACTAGTGAAGTAGCAGTTGCATCACAAAATGCACTGGAGTGAGTGTGGTCATGCGGATCAATGTGGTCTAGGAAAAAACAAATGCAATGACACTAGTGATCAATGTGGTTTAGGAAAAGAACACATGCAATGACTATAGGTGATCCATGTGTCACACCATGGTCACAGAGACCAAGCACATAGGAAGAGCAGCTTCCACATTGCATGTTGCACCAGTGAGGCAGAAGTTGCATCACAGAATGCACTGGAGTGTGTGTGGTCATGTGGATCAATGTGGTATAGGAAAAGAACACATGCAATGACTCTAGTGATCAATGTGAAAGAACAAATGCAATTAACCTAGGTGATCCATGTGTCAAACCATGGTTACAGAGACCCAAAGCACATAGGAAGAGCAGCTTCCACATTGCTTGTTGCAATAGTGTGGCAGAAGTTGCATCACAGAATGCACTACAGTGTGTGTGGTCATGTGGATCAATGTGGACTAGAATAAGAACACATGCAATGACTCTAGTGGTCATTGTGGTTTAGTGAAGGAACACATGCAATGACTATAGGTGATCCACGCATCAAACCATGGTCATAGAGACCAAAAGCACGTAGGAAGAGCAGCTTCCACATTGCATGTTGCACCAGTGAGACAAAAGTTGCATAACAAAATGCATTGGAGTGTGTGTGGTCTTGTGAATCAATGTGGTTAAGTAAAAGAACACATGCAATGACACTAGTGATCAATGTGCTTTAGGAAAAGAACACATGCAATGACTATAGGTGATCCATGTGTCAAACGATGTTCAAAGAGACCAAAAGCTCGTAGGAAGAGCACCTTGCACATTGCATGTTGCACTAGTGAGCCAGATGTTGCATCATAGAATGCACTAGACTGTGTGTGGTCATGTGATTCAATGTGGTCTAGGCAAATAACACATGCAATGACACTAGTGATCAATGTGGTTTAGGAAAATACAAGTGCAATGACTATAGGTGATCCATGTGTCAAAGCATGGTCATAGAGACCAAAAGCACATAGGAAGAGCAGCTTCCACATTGCATGGTGTACTAGTGAGGCAGAAGTTGCATCACAGAATGCACTAAAGTGTGTGTGGTCATGTGGATCAATGTGGACTAGGATAAGAGCACATGCAATGACACTAGAGATCATTGTGCTTTAGTAAAAGAACACATGCAATGACTATAGGTTATCCACGCATCAAACCATGGTCACAGAGACCAAAAACACGCAGGAAGAGCGGCTTCCACATTGCATATTGCACCAATGAGACAGAAGTTGCATGACATAATGCACTGGAGTGTGTGTGGTCATGTGAATCAATGTGGTCTAGGAAAAGAACACATGCAATGACTCTACTAATCAAAGTGATTTAGTAAAAGAACACATGCAATGAATCTGGGTGATCCTTTTGTCAAACCATTTTTACAGAGACCAAAAGCACATAGGAAGAGCACCTTCCACATTGCATGTTGCCCTAGTGAGTCAGAAGTTGCATCACAGAATTCACTCGAGTGTGTGTGGTCATGTGGTATAGGAAAAGAACACATGCAATCACTATAGGCGATCCATGTGTCAAACAATGGTCACAGAGACCAAAAGCACATAGGAAGAGCAGCTTCGATATTGCATGTTGCACCAGTGAGGCAGAAGTTGCATCACAGAATGCACAAGAGTGTGTGTGGTCATGTGGATCAATTTGGTCTAGGAAAGGAACACATGCAATGACACTATGATCAATGTGGTGTAGGAAAATAACACATGCAATTACTATAGGTGATCCATGTGTCCAAGCATGGTTACAAAGATCAAAAGCACATAGGAAGAGCAGCTTTAACATTGCATGTCGCACCAGTGGGGCAGAAATTGCATCATAGAATGCACTGGAGTGTATGTGGTCATGTGTATCAATCTGGTCTAGGAAAAGAACACAAGCAATGACTCTAGTGATCAATGTGGTTTAGGAAAAGAACACATGCAATGACTAAAGGTGATCCATGCATCAAACCATGGTCACATGACCAACAACACATAGGAAGAGCAGCTTCCACATTGCATGTTGCACTAGTGAGACAGGAGTTGCATCATAGAATGCACTGGAGTGTGTGTGGTCATGTGGATCAATGTGATCTAGGAAAAGAACACATGCAATAAATCTAGTGATCAATGTGGTTTAGTAAAAGAACACATGCAATGAATCTAGGTGATCCATGTGTCAAACCATGGTTAGAGAGACAAAAAGCACATAGGAAGAGCAACTTCCACATTGAATATTGCCCTAATGAGGCAAAAGTTGCATCGTAGAATTCACTAGAGTGTGTGTTGTCATGAGGATCTATGTGGTCTAGGAAAAGAACACATGCAATGTCTCTAGTAATCAATGTGATTTAGTAAAAGAACACATGCAATGACTCTAGGTGATACATGTGTCAAACCATGGTCACGGAGACCAAAAGCACATAGGAAGAGCAGCTTCAACATTGCATATTGCACCAGTGAGGTAGAAGTTGCATCACAGAATGCACGGGATTTTGTGTGGTCGAATCAATGTGGTCTAGGAAAATAATACATGTAATGACACTAGTGATTAATGTGGTTTAGGAAAATAACACATGCAATGACTCTAGGTGATCCATGTGTCAAACCATGGTCATAGAGATCAAAAGCACATAGGAAGAGCATCTTCCACATTGCATGTTGCACTAGTGAAGTAGAAGTTGCATCATAGAATGCACTGGAGTGTGTGTGGTCATGTGGATCAATGTAGTCTAGAAAAATAACACATGCAATGACACTAGTGATCAATGTGGTTTAGGACAAGAACACATGCAATGACTAAAGGTGATCCATGCGTCAAACCATGGTCACATGACCAAAAGCACATTGGAAGAGCATCTTCCACATTGCATGTTGCACTAGTGAGACAGGAGTTGCATCATAGAATGCACTGAGTGTGTGTGGTCATGTGGATCAATGTGGTCTAGGAAAAGAACACATGCAATGAATCTAGTGATCAATGTGGTTTAGTAAAAAAACACATGGAAGGAATCTAGGTGATCCATGTGTCAAACCATTGTTACAGAGACCAAAATCACATAGGAAGAGCAACTTCCAAATTGAATATTTCCCCAATGAGGCAAAAGTTACATCGCAGAATTCACTAGAGTGTGTGTTGTCATGAGGATCAATGTGGTCTAGGAAAAGAACACATGCAATGTCTCTATTCATCAATGTGATTTAGTAAAAGAACACATGCAATGACTCTAGGTGATCCATGTGTCAAACCATGGTCACGGAGACCAAAAGCACATAGGAAGAGCAGCTTCGACAATGCATATTGCACCAGTGAGGCAGAAGTTGCCTCACAGAATGCACGGGATTGTGTGTTGTCGGATCAATGTGGTCTAGGAAAATAACACATGTAATGACACTAGTGATAAATGTGGTTTAGGAAAATAACACATGCAATGACTCTAGGTGATCCATGTGTCAAACCATGGTCATAGAGATCAAAAGCACATAGGAAGAGCATCTTCCACATTGCATGTTGCACTAGTGAAGTAGAAGTTGCATCACAGAATGCACTAGAGTGTGTGTGGTCATGTGGATCAATGTAGTCTAGAAAAATAACACATGCAATGACACTAGTGATCAATGTGGTTTAGGAAAAGAACACATGCAATGACTCTAGCTGATCCATGTGCCAGACCATGGTCACAGAGACCAAAAGCACATAGGAAGAGCAGCTTCCACATTGCATGTTGCACGAGTGAGGCAGAAGTTGCATCACAAAATGCACTAGAGTGTGTGTGGTCATGTGGATCAACGTGGTCTAGGAAAAGAACACATTCAATGATATTAGTGATCTATGTGGTTTAGGAAAAGAACAAATACAATGACTATGGGTGATCCCTGTGTCAAAGCATGGTCATAGAGACCAAAAGCACATCAAAAGAGCAGCTTCCACATTGCATGTTGCACCCGTGAGGCAGAAGTTGCATCACAGAACGCACTAGAGTGTGTGTGGTCATGTGGATCAATGTGGTCTAGAAAAAGAACACATGCAATGACACTAGTGATCAATGTGGTTTAAGAAAAGAAGAAATGAAATGACTATTGGTGCTCCATGTGTCAAAGCATGGTCACAGATACCAAAAGAACATAGGAAGAGCAACTTCCACATTGCAGGTTGCACCAGTGCGACGGAAGTTGCATCATAGAATGAAGTATAGTGTTTGTTGACATGTGGGTCAATGTGTTCTAGGAAAAGAACACATGCAATGACACTAGTAGTCAATGTGGTTTAGGAAAAGTACACATGCAATGACTCTAGGTGCTCCATTTGTCAAACCATGGTCACAGAGACCAAAAGCACATAGGAAGAGCAGCTTCCACATTGCATGTTGCACCAGTGTGGCAAAGGTTGCATCGCAGAACCCACTGTAGTGTGTGTGGTCATGTGGATCAACATGGTCTAGGAAAAGAACACTTACAATGAAACTAGTGATCAATCTACTTTTGGAAAGAATGCATGTGATGGCTCTAGGTGTTCCATGTGTCAAACCGTGGTCACAGAGAATAAAAGCAATAAAGGGAATATGCCCGAGAGGCAATGATAAAGTGGTTATTATCTTATTCCATGTTTATGATAAATGTTTATTTTGCATGCTATAATTGTATTAATTGGAAACGTTAATACATGTGTGTTTAATAAACAAAATACAAAGTTCCTAGTACTGCCTCTCATATAAACTAGCTTGTTGATTAACAAGATGATCAAGGTTTCCTGATCATGGACATTGGATGTTGTTAATAACGAGGTCACAACATTGGTGGAATGATGTGATGAACATTCATCCGAAGTATAACATTACAATCAAAGTCATTATGTTTATATTGCTATAACATCATACGAAGTAATCTTAGTTCTTAGACCATGAGATCATGTTAATTGCTGACACCCGAAGAGTATCTTGATAAAATCAAACGTCACACCGTAACAGGGTGACTATAAAGGTGGGTTCAGTGCTACAAAGGTGTTATGTTGAGGCTCATGGATCAAGAGTGGGATTTGCCCATCCCGATGACGTATAGATATACTCTGGCCCTCTCGGTGATATCACATTAAGATAGCTTGCAAGCAAGTGATGTGATCACTAGAATGTTATATCACGGGAATGAGAAAAGAGTGCATGTCGGTAACAAGATCAAACTAGGTATGGAGATACCGATGATCGAATCTCGGACATGTAATATATCATGAGACAAAGGGATTTAGTTAATAGCGTTAAAGGTTCTCATGATCACAGAAGTCATCGTTGAATTTGTAGGAGTCAGTATGGATCTCCAGGTCTCGCTTCTGATTATTGATCTGAGAAGGGTCTTGATCATGTCTGCATTATTCGTGAACCGTAGGCTGACACACTTAAGGGATACCGACACTATTTGGAGAAAATATGTTTCAGATAAAGATTTAAGAAAGCGCTGGAATTATTTCAATAAACACCAAAACTATTTCGGGTGAAATTGCTGAAATTGGTTCTGCATGTAATATTAAAATGTTGGAGGGGGTTTTACGTGAATATTTGTTAGTTAAAGTAATTAACAAAATTCTGAATAAAAAATAATAAAAGAGTTTTATTAAATGAGAGAGCATTAAATTTGGAGAAATTTAATGCATTTAAAGTGGAGACTTCAAAAGAGAATGTGAAGGGGCATTTTAATGTGGAGGGGTTACCACCACATGAATGGGGAGGTGAAGGGACACCCTCCCCTCCTCCTATAATAGGCCCCCCTCTCACTCCTTCTTCCTCACACCTCCTCGTGAAGGATCTCTCTCCCCCTCTAGTATTATTTCCCCATGGTCTCGGATTAGCGAGATACATGTTCCTAGTGGCTTTATCTGGAAAGGAGTTGCTTCTTCCGCTGCTTTGCTGGAGCGAGGGACGGAGGTTGTCGGGGTACCGGACATGTGTGCGATCACGGATGCATCGCTGCTTTGCGGTGCTGGACTTGGTGGTGCTGGACTTGCTAGAGCTGGATCTGATGGACGTGCTGGAGCCGGAGCTGCTAGACTTCGTCACGATCTTGAGATCGACAAGTGTACAACTACATCATCCACGAGTTCCAACTTGTTAACGAAGCTTTGTTGTCTTCGAGGGTAAGTTCTCTAGGGATGTATATCCACCCGTTGCTTGTATCTAGTAGATAGATTTTGGCGTATAGTTCCCATCGTAGGAAAGTTTTTGTTTTCTATGTTGCGAACCGTTCAGTGGTATCAGAGCCTGATCTATGCGTAGGTGCTTTGCACGGGTAGTACACATATGTTTATATGTGGGCGATGATGATTATGTTATTGCATCTTCTATGTATTTTGGATATTGGTGGCATAGTGGGATGAAGCGGCCCAGACCAACCTTACATGTCATCGCGCATGAGACCGGTTCCACGACTGACATGCAATTAGTTTTGCATAAGTGGCTGGCGGGTGTCTGTCTCTCCTACTATAGTCAATATCTGATTTACAACGAGTTGCTAATAACTTAGTTATCATCGGTGTGGTTCCATGTTCGTAGGTAAGACCGGTTCTATCTTCAAAATCCCTAAGCCACGTAAAACTTGCAATGGATAAATTAGAGGCGTCTAGTTTAGATTGTTGCTGGGCTAGCGTCATGATATGGTAATGTTGTAAGTAGATGTATGATAGATACCCTTACAACACACCTAACGTGTAAGTTCCATAGACCTTGGCCTTACACACAAAGGAATGATAGAGATCATACCATGATGCATATGATAGAGATCAAATGCATGGACCATCTCATCCCACTTTACACATTAGATGTTTGCATCTTACATTGCTAGTTTGGAGTTTTAGTAGCATTATAAGATGATCCCTCATTTAAATATCAAGATAAAATGTGTTCTTCCTTAAGTATGCACTATTGTATGGATCGTGTTTCGAGACATCACGTGATGATCGGGTGTAGTCGACTCCGCGCTTTCATACAGCGGGTGTAAGACAGTTTTACACACGCGAGTACTAAGATTCTTACTTGGCGAGCCTAGCATGTACAGACATGGCCTCGGAACACGGACCAAAAGGTTAAGCATGAGTCATATAGTTGATATGATGCCCATATTGATGCTCTCCTTTGAAGCTACACCGACTCACGTGATGATCGGACTTGGTGTAGTGGATTTGGTTCATGTAATCACCAAAAAGGCACGAGGGATGTCGTTTTTGAGTGGGAGTTCATTTCTAATTTGGATTAGTCGAACTCAATTTGTCATAAACTAAATCGAAGTGAATTTGCATAATTTTTTGTAGTCATTGGCGTCTGTTCACTACCTTATGCTTAGTTTTAATTGAGATAATAGAACTATAGAATTCTGGATATTTACTTTATGAACTGGTGTCGTATTGTTTTGAATGTCAATTTAAAGTTTATAAGTCCTATTGCAAACTTTCAGCAAACTCTATTTACTCCATGAAGTTTAATAAGTAGTATTAAATCAAGAGTAAGAATTCCAATGTTAGTATCTATAGTATCATGTTTTCCTCCATGATTATTGATATTCAAAAGTTGTTTTAATATCAAGATTATATAAGAGCTGAAAATTGTTTCAGAAACCATCATGTGTGAAAGATATTGTGATATCTGAAACAATGTTTTTGGTTGCATTATGATAGAGTATAATTTAGCAAAATACATGTTCTCATATTGTATGAGAATTTGTGAAGGATGGAGATGCTAAGCATCTGGATCTCCTAAAAAGGTTTTGGGAACTAACATTATACTCGCGATTCTTCCTTATAGGCTGTAGTAGCTTGATCATGAAAGTTGTCATGATAAGGATGAATAGAAGATGTAAGTAAAATATTTACTACACTAATAGATTACTAAAGAATGGATTTTTGAAAGAACACCAAACATTTGATGATGGTGATCCACTTCAAAGTGCAAGTCCAAAGGTATTAGTATTTGACTATATACACTTTGTACTATGTGTCATGTGAATGACACCACTATTGATGTTGATAGATTCTTTTAAAAGGAAAAGAATTGTTGAAAGAGAATCTATAAAATATTTGGCACAAAAGAAAAGGTTAGAGATGTCCAACTTAGGTATATAGAAGATATACATGTTATGGCTGTATTCCTTGCTTGTTAAACTATGTGGTTCTGAGGTATTGGATACCGGTATTGGATACCGAATTGGTTTGTGTGAAGTGTCATACAGAACAACACAATTCATGAACTACAACGGCCTAAGTAACTAGCAAGAGAATAAGTGATGATGTTCATCGAAAACAAATAAAGTGTTATTGTGTTTTTCGTTGTCGTCAAACCTAGCCTTCAAGATTTGTTTTAATAATTGTTATTTTGTTCCGGTATTACGAGAACAATGGTTGTTCAAATAATTACCGTATTCCATAAAGGATGAATGAACTTTTACAAGTCTAGTTGGAGAAATCACATCCATAAACACTATTGCTAAAATGTCGCAAGACAAATGATTGAAAGATCACTTATGAAGTGACATCGCTGTTTAAATTATATTGGAAATAAAACATGAAGAAACTCCATGTTGATGGATTTTTGGAGTCTTTGATTATGATCAATTGACGCTTGTGAGACTTTCCTCGAGATAATTGAAACTCCGTCCATAGGCCAAAGAGAAACGGATGAATAACTTATTGGATATTATACAAATTGATGTATATAGTCCATTATATGTAGCCATATGTGATGGATCTTTTTGCTTCATATGCTTTCTCCAGAAATTTAAGTGAATATATCTATATATTTACTTAATAAGGAAGAAGTATGAAACATTTGAAAATTGTTCAAAGACTTTCAAGATGAAGTGGAAAATCATTGTAACAAGAAAATAAAGAGTTTACGATTCGATCATAAAGGAAGATATTTGAGTTAAATATTTAGCAAAAACACCTAAGATTTGAGGAATTGTTCCATGATTTATGTTTCCCGATAAACCATAGGAGTATGGCATATTCGAGAGATGAAATCAAACCATGTTCGACATGGTAAGATCAAAGGTGTCATTTATAAAACTGCCATTATGTTTTAAGGATTAAAGCTTTAGAGACTACCGCTTTTACACTGAAAAGAGCACCATCTTGATCCGTTGAAATGACACCATATAAGTTATGGTTTGGGATAAAACCCGAATTGTCTTTTCTTAAATTTTGGTATGCTATGCATAAGTAAAATGTTTACAACCAAAGTCGGATAAGCATGTCTTTGTAGGTTATCCCAAAGAATTTGTTGGGAATTTCTCCATAACACCAAGGACAAAAGAGTTTGTCGCTTGGAACGTCAAGTTTCTTGAGAAGGAACTTTTCGTGAAAAGTTAAGTGGGAGGACAATAGAACTTTGATAAGGTTGTTGAACCTTAGCTATATGTGCTAAGTAGCGCAGCGCCGGAAAGTGTCCCGGTAGAGGCCACATTGCTCATGGCTCCCGTGATTACAAAGGGTGTGATCTCGGAGATTAGAGTTCTTATTGAACCGTGTGGGTCGGTAAGAATCAAATAGTGTGATTTGATAAGCAAGTCGTTATTGTTTTGACAATGATGAACTGACTACATGCAAAGAAGCGATGATGGGCCCTGACTCCACAAAATGACTAGAAGTCATAGAATCCGTGATAGTATCCATACACGAGAAATCAAGTTTCTGAACTTGGAAGACCCTCTGAAAAGGCGTAAAGCTTATCGGTCATGTTTGGATCTATAAAGAAACAGACATGGATGTTTAACATCTATGAAATAGTCGACATGTCGGAAATAAGTTTACGGCAATGTTCAAGGAGTTGACTATGACAAGATTTGATCTTTCATAGCGATATTTAGTCTTGACGGATTAATGTAGCAACCACTACATATAATTTGGTATATGGTAGTTGAATAAACAAAACAAGGTTCTTCTAATATAACGGTTACCTAGGACGTGTACATAACATGGTCTGAAGGGTTTTGTTAATTCAAAGGGTGCTAAAAGGGCATGTAAACTTCAATAGTTAAAGTGAGCATAGCGGAGTTGGAATCTTCACCATGATGAAACTGTTAAAAGAGTTTAAATTCATCGGAGATGATGAAGATGCTTGCATTTGCAAGAAATTAAGTGGGAACGCTGAGACATATTTCTAATACATTATTTAGAGAACATATTGTTGATTGGAAATGATGTATCTTGTATTGACACAAGTTAAGAATTTCATTAAAATAAGATTTCAATGAAAGACTTGGGCAAACCCGGAATATTTGGCATCAATATCTATATGGATAGATTGAGGCGCTAATATGGTTGTGCCAGACATACATATATGAGATATTGAAAGGGTTCAATATGGAAACAACAAGAAAGGTCCTTGCTGCATGGAAAGGATTGTATCAAGATTCAAGTGTTTCAACACTTGGTGAGTAAAATCACATGAAGATTTTGATCGATTATACCATGATATGTATATATCCAGAATGTCCTATGCTCTAAATGTTATGAGCACATACCAGAATGATTCATAAGATGATCATTGGACAATAGTAAAGATATTATTATGAGCTTTGGAAGAACTAAGAATATATCATGTATAAGTGACAAATAGTTAAAGGTAGTTCATTGTAAAGTGTTACATTGATACTAGTTTTGTCACAAGATACAAATTAAATTTATCTCAATTTAGACTATGGGTGGCACAATGTAATGGAAAGGATGTTCCATGATGGATTTGGATAAGTTCCAAAGTTGAAACATTATGACGGATACTACAACAAAAAGCTAAGTATATGATTGCTATAGTAGCAGCAAAGGAGGGGATTTGTGTTAAGAAGTTTGCTATCAAACTAGGTGTGGTTCAAAGTGGGCTAATACTATGAAGATATATTGTATGACAATAATATCAACATATTTTAACCCGAACGAACTAAAGGTCTCACCAAAGGACCAAATTTATACAATGCCATCTCATTTGAGAATGAGTTTTGCGTAGAGACGCAAAGACATGCAAATACACACGGACCTGAAAGTGCCAGATCCGGAGATTATGTTAACCACTAGCAAACGCGTACATTCAACACCTAGGTGCTGTATATACAAGTTTACAAACTAGATTATTGACTCTAGTGCAAGTGGGAGACTAAAGGGAATATGCCCGAGAGGCAATAATAAAGTGATTATTATCTTATTCCATGTTTATGATAAATGTTTATTTTGCATGCTATAATTGTATTAATTGGAAACGTTAATACATGTGTGTTTAATAAACAAAATACAAAGTTCCTAGTACTGCCTCTCATATAAACTAGCTTGTTGATTAACAAGATGATCAAGGTTTCCTGATCATGGACATTGGATGTTGTTAATAACGAGGTCACAACATTGGTGGAATGATGTGATGAACATTCATCCGAAGTATAGCATTACGATCAAAGTCATTATGTTTATATTGCTATAACATCATACGAAGTAATCTTAGTCCTTAGACCATGAGATCATGTTAATTGCTGACACCCAAAGAGTATCTTGATAACATCAAACGTCGCACCGTAACAGGGTGACTATAAAGGTGGGTTCAGTGCTACAAAGGTGTTATGTTGAGGCTCATGGATCAAGAGTGGGATTTGTCCATCCCGATGACGGATAGATATACTCTGGCCCTCTCGGTGATATCACATTAAGATAGCTTGCAAGCAAGTGATGTGATCACTAGAATTTTATATCACGAGAACGAGAAAATAGTGCATGTCGGCAACAAGATCAAACTAGGCATGGAGATACCGATGATCGAATCTCGGACATGTAATATATCGTGAGACAAAGGGATTTAGTTACTAGTGTTAAAGGTTCTCACGATCACAGAAGTCATCATTGAATGTGTAGGAGTCAGTATGGATCTCCAAGTCCCGCTTCTGATTATTGATCTAAGAAGGGTCTTGATCATGTCTGCATTATTCGCGAACCGTAGGCTGACACACTTAAGGGATACCGACACCATTTGGAGCAAATATGTTTCAGATAAAGATTTAAGAAAGCGCTGGAATTATTTCAATAGACACTAAAACTGTTTCGGGTGAAATTGCTGAAATTGGTTCTGCATGTGATATTGAAATGTTGCAGGGGGTTTTATGTGAATGTTTGTTAGTTAAAGTAATTAGCAAAATTCTGAATAAAAAATAATAAAAGAGTTTTATTAAATGAGAGAGCATTAAATTTGGAGAAATTTAATGCATTTAAAGTGGAGACTTTAAAAGAGAATGTGAAGGGGCATTTTAATGTGGAGGGGTTACCACCACATGAATGGGGAGGTGAAGGGACACCCTCCCCTCCTCCTGTAAAAGGCCCCCCTCTCACTCCTTCTTCCTCACACCTCCTCGTGAAGGATCTCTCTCCCCCTCTAGTATTATTTCCCCATGGTCTCGGATTAGCAAGATACATGTTCCTAGTGGCTTTATCTGGAAAGGAGTTGCTGCTTCCGCTGCTTTGCTGGAGCGAGGGACGGAGGTTGTCGGGGTACCGGACGTGTGTGCGATCACGGATGCACCGCTGCTTTGTGGTGCTGGACTTGGTGGTGCTGGACTTGCTAGAGCTGGATCTGATGGACGTGCTGAAGCCGGAGCTGCTGGACTTCATCACGATCTTGAGATCGACAAGTGTACGACTACATCATCCATGAGTTCCAACTCATTAACAAAGCTTTGTTGTCTTCGAGGGTAAGTTCTCTATGGATGTATATCCACCCATTGCTTGTATCTAGTAGATAAATCTTGGCGTATAGTTCCCATCGTAGGAAAGTTTTTGTTTTCTATGTTGCGAACCCTTCAAGCACATAGGAAGAGCAACTTGCACATTGCATGTTGCACCAATGTGGTAGAAGTTGCATTATAGAATGCACTAGAGTTTGTGTTTAGCAAAAGAACACATGCAATATGGTCATGTGGATCAATGTGGTTTAGGAAAAAACACATGCAATGACTCTTAGGGACTCCATGTGGCAAACCTTGGTCACATGGACCAAAAACAGTTAGGAAAGCAGCTTCCACATTGCATGTTGCACTAGTGTGGCAGAAGTAGCATCACAGAATCCGATGGAGTGTGTGTGGTCATCTGGATCAATGTGGTTTTAGAAAAAAACACATGCAATGTGGTCATGTGGATAAATGTGGTTTAGGAAAATAACACATGCAATGACTCTAGGGACTCCATGTGTCAAACCATGGTCACATAGACCAAAAACACTTAGGAAAGCAACTTCCACATTGCATGTTGCACCAGTGTGGCAGAAGTTTGCATCACAGAATCCACTAGAGTGTGTGTGGTCATGTGGATCAATCTGGTTTAGGAAAAGAACACATGCTTTGACTATAGTGGATCAATGTGGTTTAGGAAAAGAACACATGCAATGACTCTAGGGACTCCATGTGCCAAACCATGGTCACAGAGACAAAAAACACTTAGGAAAGTAGCTTCCACATGGCATGTTGCACCAGTGTGGCAGAAGTTGCATCACAGAATCCACTAGAGTTTGTGTGTTTATGTGAATCAATGTGGTTTAGGAAAAGAACACATGCAATGTGGTCATGTGGATCAATCTGGTTTAGGAAAAGAACACATGCAATGACTCTAGGGACTCCACGTGTCAAACCATGGTCACATAGACCAAAAATACGTAGAAAAGTAGCTTCCACATTGCATGTTGCAATAGTGTGGCAGAAGTTGCATCATAGAATCCTCTGGAGTGTGTGTGGTCATGTGGATCAATGTGGTTTAGGAAAAGAACACATGTAATGTTGTCATGTGGATCAATGTGGTTTAGGAAATGAACACATGCAATGGCTCTAGGGACTCCATGTGTTAAACAATGACCAAAAACACTTAGAAAAGCAGCTTCCACACTGCATGTTGCACCAGTTTCGTAGAAGTTGCATCACCGAATCCACTAGAGTCTGCGTGGTCAACTGGATAGATGTGGTTTAGGACATGAACACATGCAATGTGGTCATGTGGATATATGGTTTAGGAAAAAATAGCACATGCAATGACTCTAGGCACTCGATGTGTCAAGCCATGGTCACATAGACCAAAAACACTTAGGAAAACAGCTTCCACATTGCATGTTGCAACAGTGTGGCAGAAGTTGCATCACAGAATCCACTGGAGTGTGTGTGGTCATGTGGATCAATGTGGTTTAGGAAAAGAACACATGCAATAACTCTAGTACATTAATGTGGTTTAGGAAAATAACACATGCAATGACTCCAGGGGTTCCATGTGTCAAACCATGGTCACAAAGACCAAAAACACCTAGGAAAGCAGCTTCCATATTGCATGTTTCACCAGTGTGGCAGAAGTTACATCACATAATCCACTGGAGTGTGTGTGGTCATGTCAATCAATATGGTTTATGAAAAGAACACATGCAATGTGGTTTAGGAAAAGAACACATGCAACGACTCTAGGGACTCCATGTGTAAAACCATGGTCATAAAGACGAAAAAATTAGGAAAGTAGCTTCCACACTGCGTGATGAACCAGTGTGGTAGAAGATGCATCACAGAATCCACTTGAGTGTGTCTTGTTATGTGGATCAATGTGGTTTAGGAAAAGAACACATGCAATGTGGTCATGTGGATCAATGACTCTAGTGGATCAATGTGGTTTAGGAAAATAACACATGCAATGACTATTGGGACTCCATGTGTCAAACCATGGACACATACACCAAAAACATTTAGGAACGTAGCTTCCACATTGCACGTTGTACCAGTGAGGCAGAAGTTGCATCACAGAATGTACTAGAGTGTGTGTGGTCATGTGGATCAATGTGGTTTAGGAAAAGAACACATCCAATGACTCTAGTGGATCAGTGTGGTTTAGGAAAAGAACACATGGAATGACTCTAGGGAATCCATGTGTCAAACGATGGTCACAGAGACAAAAAACACTTAGGAAAACAGCTTGCACGTTGCATGTTACACCAGTGTGGCAGAAGTTGCATCACAAAATCTATTGGAGTGTGTGTGTTCATGCGGACCAATGTGGTTAACAAAAAGAACACATGCAATGACTCTAGGGACTCCATGTGTCAAACCTTGGTCACAGAGACAAAAAAGACTTAGGAAAGCAGCTTCCACATTGCATGTTGCACCAGTGTGGCAGAAGTTGCATCACAGAATCCACTGGAGTGTGTGTATTCATGTGGATCAATGTGGTTTCGGAAAATAACACATGCAATTTGGTCATGTGGATCAATGTGGTATGGGAAAAACACATGCAATGACTCTAGGGACTCCATGTATCAAACCATGGTCACATAGACCAAAAACACTTAGGAAAGAAGCTTCCACATTGCATGTTGCACCAGTGTAGAAGAAGTTGCATCATAGAATCCACTGGAGTGTGTGTGGTCATGTGGATCAATTTGTTTTAGGAAAAGAACACATGGAATTTGGTCATGTGGACCAATATGGTTTAGGAAAAGAACACATGCAATGTGGTCATGTGGATCGATGTGGTTTGGGAAAATAACACAAGCAATGAATTTAGGTCCATGTGTCAAACCATGGTCACATAGACGAAAAACACTTAGGAAAGCAGCTTCCACATTGCATGTTGCACGGTGTGGCAGAAGCTGCATCACAAAATCCACTAGAGTGTGTGTGGTCATGTGGATCAATTTGGTTTAGGAAAAGAACACATGCAATGACTCTAGTGGATCAATGTGGTTTAGGAAAAGAACACATGCAATAACTCTAGGGACTCCATGTGTTAAACCATGGTCACATAGACCAAAAACACTCAGGAAAGCAGCTTCCAAATTGCATGTTGCAGCAGTGTGGCAGAAGTTGCATCATAGAATCCACTGGAGTGTGTGTTCATGTGGATCAATGTGGTTTAGGAAAAGAAGACATGCAATGTGGTCATGTGGATCAATGTGGTTTAGGAAAAGAACACATGCAATGACTCTAGGGACTCCATGTGTCAAACCATGGTCACATAGTGTAACAAACCGAACCCGGCTTGGTTCGAATCCCTGTGATTACAGTGCTAGTCCCTGGATCGAATAGCTAGCACCCACAGTTTAAGATGTAATATCAAGATACAAAGTTCATATTACATCGCATGGTCCAAAATATGAATAGTTTATTATATACTCATAGCCATAGGTTATCTTATTACAAAGCAGCAGACTACAAGTAAATCATGGAGTCCTTCATCTTCATGTGCCACAAGCAAACATGTTAAGTGCAGACTCGTAACCCTGCCATCATTCCTCACTCATTAATAGAATAACCTGCAACATGATAGGTTGCATCCACAAAGGGTCAATACTTTGAATGTATTGGAAAGTGTCACTAGTTTGTGGATATAAGTTGGACTATCACTACATGCATATTTGGCTAAGTAGAACTTATGATTATTTGTAGAAAGCAATATGGTTTTATCCTATCTTTGCAAAATAGTTTTGATCTTTCAACAACTTTCTGAACTCCTTGGCAAACTCCAAGTGCTTCTGAACTCCAAGTGCTTCTACTCCCTTGTTGACACCATCATGTTTTACTTTGAGAAATTGGAATGTCGAGATCTTCCATAGCTTCAGGCCTTAGTTGCTCAGAGTTGTCTGTTACCTAGGACACAACTAAGTAATTAGAATTTGATCTTCTGCAGAAGTTCTACACTTTACCCACATGACACAATCTCATTTTGACGCCACCAGTGGCCGCTAGATTAATACACACCAAATGGAGTACCGGCAGATCGAGAATGTGACAAAGTCTTTCCATAGAAGTCCTCCCAATACATAGTGCTAGCACGTCTATGGGTACCAAAGTAAGGATATGCTTCCAAATACATAATGCTAGTCCCTCTATAGAAGTACCAATGCAAGGGTCTTCCGCTATGTAATTGACTAAGCTAGAGCCCATTGAGCATGTGGTTGTACACGGAAGCCACTATATGAGAAACATGTCCAATCTCTAAGTCCATGGGTGGTATTCTTCTAGTGTACACACGAGAGAGATAGCCATAGATATGGTTCCCTTCGTTGCCTCCTTATTCACAACTGAGTATCCACATTCCACCCAAGTGATTCATTGAGTACTTATTTTATTATATAAAACATATATATTTTTCCAACACCTCATATAATCATATCATGATATATTCCACCCTGAATCTATAGCAGGGCTAAGAATACTACAACTATGATGTTTCAACTAAGAAAGATACAAAGGATATCATAAATAGGACATAGCATAGCATAGTAACATAGTGGTCCTATCATGCATACTACAAAATTCCACTAAGTGTAATGAAAATAGTAGGACATGGATGATAGTGCAACTTGCCTTAGTAGTTGGTCGTGTTGGTACACTCTACGCAGTAACACACTTGACAATCCACACAATCTATCAAACAAAACAACCAAGACAAAGCATGCACAAAATCAACACTAATTGCAATACAAAAATCATGCAAAATATGCAAGCATGTAAGATGGCAATTTTTATTGTACAAATTGTTATAATAAGGTTCTGAACATTACTAAGTGCTTTCTGAACATTTTATATTTGCAAGATTACAAATGCAACCATTTGTGCAATTATAACAATTAGCAATATTTTCTAACACTTGGAAAGGCCATTCTCACTAAATAATTGCCAAGGTATTATTTATACTAAACTAAATTTATATTTTGGTATTACTGGACATATGGTTCAGTTTGCAATCCATAGCAAAAAGATTCACCCAAAAATAAATTATAGAATAAATTTTATAGCCAATTTACTCTACAAATAGTTCTGCAAAAACAATGGCTTTAACAGAACTAAAAGTACCAAATTATGGATCCATTGTTTTCTACTCATTTTTGTGATTCCCTAGACATATTATTTGCTAAATTGGATGAACAGAACTTAAACTATGATATTTACAAGTTTCTATGTAAATCTGTCCAAAATGAACGAAAATAGCAATGGCTTGACAATTGGCGGGATTCTATTGGCTGATACCCTTTTATTTAAGTGATCTTAAAATCAGCCGTTGGATGAAGATCTAACAGATGAGATAGGGAGGAAGAAAAGAACTCACATAGGGAAAAGTTCAGTAGCGGTGTACGGTGGCGACCAGCTCTGCTAGTCTGCCTTGAATTCACGTATAGACTAGGAGGATATTATTGATCTGATTTCTGGTCTACGAGGTGAAGAAATTGAAGGTGGATCCGAAGTTGAATTTGGTTGGTCCTGCCTCTTCTCGTTGGGGCGTACAGGCCGTCCAGGCCATGGCTATGTACATATTGTCAACAATCTTCAGACTAAGGTCGGGCGGTCGTCGGGTACTCCCTTCGGGAGGGTCAGCTGCGGAAATCAGGAGATTAGAGGGGCAGATAGATTCTCACGAACATGGTAAGAAGAATAGGAGAATAATAGAGGCATGGTTTCCTCTGTATCGGAGAAAACAATGATGGCGTCCAATGGCTATCAGAATTTTGACGACAAAATCCGATCGGAGGAGAGGTAGCGCTTGGGCGTGGTGATATGGAGTGATGAGTTCGATGAGGGGAGGATCCTGGGATCTTTTTATAGCAGGGGACGGATTCGGACGAGGGGACATCAAGGAGGTGAGTTGATTGCCGTCCCTATTCGGCTTCGGCAATGATGACCCCTACTACCGATTTAAGATGCACTGAGGTGGGGTTTTAATACGCTGAATGGAAACATGGCTCAGTGGGGAGTAACTTTCGTGTTTAATCCAAAGAGAAATAGTCACTCAAATCGGTGGAATTGAGAGGGGAAGGTACAACCATGGAAGTCGTTATGTAGAGTTTCATGTTCAGTTACGTTCTATAGGTGGAAGATGAACAAACGGATCGAGTGGATCGAGTAGATGGGCCATGGAATGCCATGTGGCCCAAGAAGAATAAGAGAAAGGAGATAAAAACAAAACATGGGGAGAGGGATGTCACCGGTTGGTCATATTCTCATGTTACATTTTTTCTCCTATTTCTCATCTTTTTGTAACTTCTATTTAGGGTTTCAAATTGGTCTAAATTATTTCCTATAAATTTTGTAGGAACCAAATTAGTCTTTTCTCTTTTCTTTTATTCCTTATTTGGAAATGGATTTACATATGTTAAAATCCAAAATGTAATAACATCCAATAAATCCAAAGGAACATTTCTCCAACATGTTCATTATAAATTTTGGAAAGTCATATTATTCCCCTCTTTAATTTTAAACATGGTTGGACAAATATTCAACTGCAACAAGATCAAACAGCAACGTTGGGTTCGTTAAAATCTTCCAATGGAAATTCATTATGTTTGAACAAGGCAAAGAAAAATTAAAAAAATCAGTAAAAGTTTTATTTGCTTCACAAATTCGATAACTTATCTTATAATTTTCAACATTCCAAATTTTGAAAAAATTTGGGATGTTACACATAAACCAAAAGCACTTAGGAAAGTAGCTTCCACATTGCATGTTACAACAGTATGGCAGAAGTTGCATCACAAAATCTAGTGGAGTGTGTGTGGTCATGTGGATCAATATGGTTTAGGAAAAGAACACATACAAGGTGGTCATGTGGATTAACGTGGTTTAGGAAAAGATCACATGCAATCACTCTAGAGACTCCATGTGTCAAACCATGGTCACATAGACCAAAACACTTAGTAAAGCACCTTCCACATTGCATGTTGCAACAGTATGGCAGAAGTTGCATCACAGAATCTACTACAGTGTGTGTGGTCATATGGATCAATGTGGTTTAGGAAAAGAACACATGCAATGACTCTTGTGGATTAATGTGGTTTAGGAAAAGAACACATGCAATGACTCTAGGGACTCCATGTGTCAAACCATGGTCACATAGACCAAAAACACTTAGGAAAGTAGCTTCCACATTGCATGTTGCACCAGTATGGCAGAAGTTGTATCATAGAATCCACTAGAGTGTGTGTGGTCATGTGGATCAATGTGGTTTAGGAAAAGAACACATGCAATGACTCTAGTGGATCAATGTGGCTTAGGAAAAAACACATGCAATGACTCTAGGGACTCCATGTGTCAAACCATGGTCAGAGAGACCAAAAACACTTAGAAAAATAGCTTCCACATTGCATGTTGCACCAGTGTGGAAGAAGTTGGATCACAGAATCCACTGGAGTGTGTGTGTGTTTATGTGGATTAATGTGGTTTAGGAAAAAAACACATGCAACATGTTCTTGTGGATCAATGTGGATTAGGAAAATAACACATCCAATGGCTCTAGGGACTGCATGTGTCCAACCATGGTCTCATAGACCAAAAACACTTAGGAAACTAGCTTCCACATTGCACGTTGCAATAGTGTGGTAGAAGTTGCATCAGAGAATCCAATGCAGAGTGTCGTCATGTGGATCAGTGTAGTTTAGGAAAAGAACACATGCAATGACTCTAGTGGATCAATCTGGTTTAGGAAAAGAACACATGCAACGACTCTAGGGACTCCATGTGTCAAACCAGGGTCACATAGACCAAAAACACTTAGGAAATCAACTTCTACATTGCATGTTGCACCAGTGTGGCAGAAGTTGCATCACGGTATCCATTGGAGTGTCTGTGGTCATGTGGATCAATGTGGTTTATCAAAAGAACACATGCAATTACTCTAGTGGATCAATTTCGTTTAGGAAAAGAACACATGCAATGACTCTAGGGACTCCATGTGTCAAACCATGGTAACAGAGACCAAAAACACTTAGGAAGGCAGCTTCCACATTGCATGTTGCACCCGTGTGGCAGAAGTTGCATCACAGAATGCACTAGAGTGTGTGGGTTCATGTAGAAAAATGTGGTTTAGGAAAAGAACACATGTAATGTGGTCATGTGGATCAATGTGGTTTAGGAAAAGAACAAATGAAATGACTCTAGAGACTCCATGTGTCAAACCATGGTCACATAGACCAAAAACACTAAGGAAAGAAGCTTCCACATTGCATGTTGAAATAGTGTGGCAGAAGTTGCATCACATAATCCACTAGAGTGTGTGTGGTCATGTGGATCAATATGGTTTATGAAAAGAACACATGCAATGACTCTAGGGACTCCATGTGTCAAACCATTGTCAGAGATACCAAAAACACTTAGGAAAGCAGCTTCCACATTGCATGTTGCAATAGTAGGGTAGAAGTTGCATCACAAAATCCAATGGAGTGTGTGTGTGGTCATGTGGATACGTGTGGTTTAGGAAAAAAACACATGCAATGACTCTAGTGGTCAATGTGGTTTAGGAAAAGAACACATGCAATGACTCTAGGGACTCCATGTGTCAAACCAGGGTCACATAGACCAAAAACACTTAGGAAAGCAGCTTCCACATTGCATGTTGCACCAGTGTGATAGAAGTTACATCATGGAATCCACTGGAGTGTGTGTGGTCATGTGGATCAATGTGGTTTAGGAAAAGAACACACGCAATGATTCTAGTGGATCAATGTGGTTTAGGAAAAGAACACATGCAATGACTCTAGGGACTCCATGTGTCAAACCAGGGTCACATAGACCAAAAACACTTAGGAAAGCAGCTTCTACATTGCATGTTGCACCAGTGTGGCAGAAGTTGCATCACGGTATCCATTGGAGTATATGTGGTCATGTGGATCAATGTGGTTCAGGAAAAGAACACATGCAATGACTCTAATGGATCAATTTGGTTTAGGAAAAGAACACATGCAATGACTCTAGGGACTCCATGTGTCAAACCATGGTCACAGACACCAAAAACACTTAGGAAGGCAGCTTCCACATTGCATGTTGCACCCGTGTGGCAGAAGTTACATCACAGAATGCACTGGAGTGTGTGGGTTCATGTAGAAAAATGTGGTTTAGGAAAAGAACACATGTAATGTGGTCATGTGGATCAATGTGGTTTAGGAAAAGAACAAATGAAATGACTCTAGGGACTCCATGTGTCAAACCATGGTCACATAGACCAAAAACACTAAGGAAAGAAGCTTCCACGTTGCATGCTGAAAGAGTGTGGCAGAAGTTGCATCACATAATCCACTGAAGTGTGTGTGGTCCTGTGGATCAATGTGGTTTAGGAAAATAACACATGCAATGACTCTAGGGACTCCATGTGTAAACCATTGTCACAGATACCAAAAACACTTAGGAAAGCAGCTTCCACATTGCATGTTGCAATATTGCGGTAGAAGTTGCATCACAGAATCCAATGGAGTGTGTGTGTGTGTGGTCATGTGGATAAATGTGGTTTAGGAAAAGAACACATGCAATGACTCTAGTGGTCAATGTGGTTTAGGAAAAGAACACATCCAATGACTCTAGGGACTCCATGTGTCAAACCAGGGTCACATAGACCAAAAACACTTAGGAAGGCAGCTTCCACATTGCATGTTGCACCAGTGTGGCAGATGTTACATCACGGAATCCACTGGAGTGTGTGTGGTCATGTGGATCAATGTGGTTTAGGAAAAGAACACATGCAATGACTCTAGTGGATCAATGTGATTTAAGAAAAGAACATATGCAATGACTCTAGGGACTCCATGTGTCAAACCATGGTCACAGAGACCAAAAACACTTAGGAAAGCAGTTTTCACATTGCATGTTGCACTAGTGTGGCAGACGTTGCATCACAAAACGAACTGGAGTGTGTGTGTTCATGTGGATCAATGTGGTTTAGGAAAAGAACACATGTAATGTGGTTATGTGGATCAATGTGGTTTAGGAAAAGAACAAATGAAATGACTCTAGGGACTCCATGTGTCAAACCATGGTCACATAGACCAAAAACAGTAAGGAAAGCAGCTTCCACATTGCATGTTGAAACAATGTGGCAGAATTTGCATCGCAGAATCCACTAGAGTGTGTGTGCTCATGTGGATCAATGTGGTTTAGGAAAAGAACACATGCAATGACTGTAGGGACTCCATGGGTCAAACCATTTTCATAGATACCAAAAACACTTAGGAAAGCAGCTTCCACCAATCATGGTGCACCTGTGTGGCAGAGGTTGCATCACAAAATCCACTAGAGTGTGTGTGGTCATGTGCATCAATGTGGTTTATGGAAAGAACACATGCAATGTGGTCATGTGGATAAATATAGTTTAGGAAAAGAACACGTGCAATGTGTTCATGTGGATCAATGTGGTTTAGGTATAACAACACATGCAATTTGTTCATGTGGATCAATGTGGTTTAGGAAAAGAACACACGCAATGGCTCTAGGGACTCCATGTGTCAAACCTATTGGGCCACACAGGGATAAACAAAAACTTTTACCCTACGCGGTACACCCAAAATCTAGCTCAGGCGATAGGCCACGAGTTTTACCACTAGATGCGTAGGTGCGGATTGTTGATGAAGCGTGTCAGTTGATGCCGTGCTGAATGATCCTCGTACAACACGTCCAGATCCCCACGGACCTCCTTGTCTCCAATGCCACATGTGCAACGCCTTTACCGGTATCCACACGTACATGAAGGAGCTATACGCAGAGGACTGCTAGATCCTGTCTAGCCCAAAAATGGGAGTGGCGAAAGTGACGGCTAGGTCAGGGATAATCCCTTCTCACTCCACTTATATACACTCCTAGGTGGTCTCAACGCTTGAGGCCCATCTAGGTCATACCCCAATCCCCACATGGATCTAATCCACATGGGCTCCTTACCCTTAAGTGTGTGACCCTGTAGGTTTACGCACACCTGGACATGACACGAGTCACCACTCCGAGTCAATAGTTGGTAGCGGACTCTAGCAAGATGTGCCAACTACCAAGCGCCATAAAGTCAGAAGACAAACCTTTCTCAATGTGACTTTCATCCAAGTCCCTTTGCCTCACGATATACCTTGTAAAGCTATAGGCGAGTTGTTGCCATCCCTTTATTAGCTCGAATCTCTCTTCTCATTCCGTGATATACGATTCACTGGACTAACACTTAGTCCAACTCCTTGGTTAACACTTAACCAAGTCGCGCATGACCATGCTTCCGAATCATATCACACGAGAGGGCCTAGAGAATATCTCTCGATTACAGAGGGGTAAATCCCATCTTGGTAATCCACGTCACGCAACTTGCTTCATAACCAACCCGAACCCTACCTTTATAACTGCCCATTTACGGAACAATGTTTCATAGGACCTAAGATGGCGATCCGCAACTCGGATCATGCGATCACCTCAGGTGATAGGATTCCATTGCTTGAGACTACAAATGACAACATGATCATTGTATCTCAACTGTGGGTCGGTCCAATTCGCTAAACTCTTTAGCTGAATCAGTGTAAGTCGGAATAGCATCACCATGCCCATGACAAGTGGAACCGAGTCATCAGCCGACTTTCACATTAGTCTAAGTTGTGTGTCCATCACAACCTCAATGACCAAGGACAACTAGTATGAACAACATGAATATATAGTTCCACAATCAAATCACATATTCAATGATACATATCAATAGTTCATACATGGACAATAACTCTATAAATACATTGGGAATAACATCATACATGATTGCCTCTAGGGCATATTCCCAATAGTCTCCCACTTGCACTAGAGTCAATCATCTGACATCACATGTCTAGGCATCTAATACCCATAACTCTTAGGTGTGCCTCAAGCTTCGGCTGTGGTAGCGGCTTTATCAACGGATTCACAATATTTGCATCCGTGTGTACCTTGAATAACTTGGTATCACCTTGATGCACGAACTGGCGAATCAAGTGATACCGCATGAGTATATGTTTGGTCTTCTGGTGTTGTCTAGGTTCCTAGGCTTGTGCGATAGCACCATTGTTGTCACAATACACGTCTAACGGATTGGACGAGCCCTGAACCACACCAAGATCCATGAGGAAATTCTTCATCCAAATGGCTTCTTTTGCAGCCTCCGAGGCAGCAATAAACGCAACCTCCATCATAGACGCGGACACCGTCTCTTGCTTGGAACTCTTGCAGCTCACAACCCCTCTGTTTATCGCAAACACATATCCGGATTATGACCGAGAATCATCCGAGTCAGTGAGATAACTCGCATCCGTGTAACCCCTTGCACTAAATTCATCCTCACCTCCATAAACCAAGAACATATTAGTCCTTTTCCGAAAAGGCAGATCTCATCTGCCTTCCGAATATGGATTTCATCATCGGATAAAACAATTTACCCAAATCAGACCCGTACTCCGATTCGACCAAACTCTTTGATCTTCGATCACCGCATCCAGATTTACGCGTCACAGTCTACCCCGATGGCGGAAGCCGACCGGTAGGGGTATGTCGTTCCACGACCTTTAGCAGTTAGATCACGGAAACAGATCATCCATTCCCCGAGTACAGTTGATCCAATCAACTCCATACAAAACTGATCTATCTCATAGATCGACCACCAAAACTGCAATTAGATCCAATCTAACGCCAACCGCATATCACATATGCATGATCTCGAGCCTAAAACCAGAAGCTAACGTTCTGATACCACTGTTGGGCCACGCAGGGATAAACAAAAACTTTTACCCTACACGGTACAACCAAGATCTAGCTCAGGTGATAGGCCACGAGTTTTACCACTAGACGCGCAGGTGCAGATTGTTGATGAAGCGCGTCAACTGATGTCGTGCTGAACGATCCTTGTACAACACGTCCAGATCCCCACGGGCCTCCTTTGTCTCCAGCACCGCACGTGCAATGCCTCTACTGGTATCCACACGTACAGGAAGGAGCTCTAGGCAGAGCACTGCTAGATCCTGTCTAGCCCTAAAATGGGAGTGGAGAAAGTGACGGCTAGGTCAGGGACAATCCCTTGTCACTCCACTTATATACACTCCTAGCTGGGCTCAACGCTTGAGGCCCATCTAGGCCGTACCCCAATCTCCACATGGATCTAATCCACATGGGTTTCTTACCCTTAAGTGTGTGACCCTGTAGGTTTACGCACACCTAGACACGACACGAGTCAACACTCCGAGTCGATAGTTGGTAGCGGCCTCTAGCAAGACATGCCAACTCCCAAGCACCGTAAAGTCAGAAGACAAACCTTTCTCAATGTGACTTTCGTCCAAGTCCCTTTGCCTCACGATATATCTTGTAAAGCAATAGGCGAGTTGTTGCCATCCCTTTAATAGCTTGAATCTCTCTTCTCGTTCCATGATATACGATTCACTGGACTAGCACTTAGTCCATCTCCTTGGTTAACACTTAACCAAGTCGCGCATGACCATGCTTCCGAATCATATCACACGAGAGGGCCCAGAGAATATCTCTCGATTACAGAGGGGCAAATCCCATCTTGGTAATCCACGTCACACAACTTGCTTCACAACCAACCCGAACTCTACCTTTATAACTGCCCATTTACGGAACAACGTTTCATAGGACCTAAGATGGCGATCCGCAACTCAGATCATGTGATCACCTCAGGTGATAGGATTCCATTGCTTGAGACTACAAATGACAACATGATCGTTGTATCTCCACTATGGGTCGGTCCAATTCGCTAAACTCTTTACCTGAATCAGTGTAAGTCAGAATAGCATGACCATGCCCATGACAAGTGGAACCGAGTCATCAACCGACTTTCACATTAGTCTAAGTTGTGTGTCCAGCACAACCTCAATGACCAAGGACAACTAGGATGAACAACATGAATATATAGTTCCACAATCGAATCACATATTCAATGATACATATCAATAGTTCATACATGGACAATAACTCTATGAATACATTGGGAATAACATCATACATGATTGCCTCTAGGGCATATTCCCAACAGTCTCCCACTTGCACTAGAGTCAATCATCTGACATCACATGTCTAGGCATCTAATGCCCATAGCTCTTAGGTGTGCCTCATGCTTCGGCTGTGGTAGCGACTTTATCAACGGATTCGCAATATTTGCATCTGTGTGTACCTTGAATAACTTGATATCACCTTGATGCACGAACTGGCGAATCAAGTGATACCGCATGAGTATATGTTTGGTCTTATGGTGTTGTCTAGGTTCCTAGGCTTGTGCGATAGCACCATTGTTGTCACAATACACGTCTAACGGATTGGACGAGCCCTAAACCACACCAAGATCCATGAGGAAATTCTTCATCCAAACAGCTTCTTTTGCAGCCTCCGAGGCAGCAATATACGCAGCCTCCATCATAGACGCGGACACCGTCTCCTGCTTGGAACTCTTGCACCTCACAGCCCCTCCGTTTATCACAAACACATATCCGGATTACGACCGGGAATCATCCGAGTCAGTGAGATAACTCGCATCCATGTAACCCCTTACACTAAGTTCATCCTCACCTCCATAAACCAGGAACATATTAGTCCTTTTCCGAAAACGCAGATCTCATCTGCCTTCCGAATATGGATTTCATCATTGGATAAAACAATTTTACCCAAATCAGATCCATACTCCGATTCGACCAAACTCTTTGATCTTCGATCACCGCATCCGGATTTACGCGTCACAGTCTACCCCGATGGCGGAAGCCGACCGGTAGGGGTATGTCGTTCCACGACCTTTAGCAGTTAGATCACGGAAACCAGATCATCCATTCCCCGAGTACAGTTGATCCAATCAACTTCATACAAAATTGATCTATATCATAGATCGACCACCAAAACTGCAATTAGATCCAATCTAACGCCAACCGCATATGACATATGCAGGATCTCGAGCCTAAAACTAGAAGCTAATGTTCCGATACCATTGTTGGGCCATGCAGGGATAAACAAAAACTTTTACCCTATACGGTACAACCAAGATCTAGCTCAGGTGATAGGCCACGAGTTTTACGACTAGACGCGCAAGTGCGGATTGTTGATGAAGCGCGTCAACTGATGCCATGCTGAACGATCCTCGTACAACATGTCCAGATCCCCACGGGCCTCCTTGTCTCCAGCACCGCACGTGCAATGCCTCTACTGGTATCCACACATACAGGAAGGAGCTCCAGGCAGAGCACTGCTAGATCCTTTCTAGCCCTAAAATGGGAGTGGAGAAAGTGACGGCTAGGTCAGGGACAATCCCTTATCACTCCACTTATATACACTCCTAGCTGGGCTCAATGCTTGAGGCCCATCTAGGTCGTAACCCGATCTCCACATGGATCTAATCCACATGGGTTTCTTACCCTTAAGTGTGTGACCCTGTAGGTTTATGCACACCTAGACACGACACAAGTCACCACTCTGAGTCGATAGTTGGTAGCAGCCCCTAGCAAGACATGCCAACTCCCAAGCGTCGTAAAGTCAGAAGACAAACCTTTCTCAATGTGACTTTCATCCAAGTCCCTCTGCCTCATGATATATCTTGTCAAGCTATAGGAGATTTGTTGCCATCCCTTTAATAGCTCGAATCTCTCTTCTCGTTCTGTGATATACGATTCACTGGACTAACACTTAGTCCAACTCCTTGGTTAACACTTAACCAAGTCGCGCATGGCCATGCTTCCGAATCATATCACATGAGAGGGCCTAGAGAATATCTCTCCATTACAGAGGGGCAAATCCCATCTTTGTAATCCATGTCACGCAACTTGCTTCACAACCAACCTGAACCCTACCTTTATAACTGCCCATTTAGGAACAACGTTGATAGGACCTAAGCTGGCGATCCACAACTCGGATCATGCGATCACCTCAGGTCGAAGGATTCCATTACTTGAGACTACAACTGACAACATGCTCGTTGTATCTCAACTATGGGTCAGTCCGATTCGCTAAACTCTTTAGCCGAATCAGTGTAAGTCGGAATAGCATCACCATGCCAATGACAAGTGGAACTGAGTCATCAATCGACTTTCACATTATTCTAAGTTGTGTGGCCAGCACAACCTCAATGACCAAGGACAACTAGTATGAACAACATGAATATATAGTTCCACAATCGGATCACATATTTAATGATACATATCAGTAGTTCATATATGGACAATAACTTTATGAATACATTGGTAATAACATCAGACATGATTGCCTCTAGGGCATATTCCCAACAAAACCATGGTCATATAGACCAAAAACACTTAGTAAAGTAGCTTCCACATTGCACGTTGCAATAGTGTGGTAGAAGTTGCATCACAGAATCCAATGGAGTGTGTGTGGTCATGTGGATCAACATGGTTTACGAAAAGAACACATGCAATGACTCTAGTGGATCAATGTGGTTTAGGAAAAGAACACATGCAATGACTCTAGGGACTCCATGTGTCAAACCAGGGTCACATAGACCAAAAACACTTAGGAAAGCAGCTTCCACATTGTATGTTGCAAAAGTGTGGCAGAATTTGCATCACAGAATCCACTGGAGTGTGTATGGTCATGTGGATCAATGTTGTTTAGGAAAAGAACACATGCAATGACTCTAGGGACTCCATGTGTTAAACCATTGTCACAGATACCAAAAACACTTAGGAAAGCAGCTTCCACATTGCATGTTGCACCTGTGCGGCAGAAGTTGCATCACAAAATCCATAAGAGTGTGGTGTGGTCATGTGGATCAATGTTGTTTAGGAAAATAACTCATGCAATATTGTCATGTGGATCAATGTTGTTTAGTTAAAGAACACATGCAACTACTCTAGGGGCCCCATGTGTCAAGCCATGGTCACATACACCAAAAACACTTAGGAAAGCACCTTCCACATTGCATGTTGCACCATTGTGGCAGAAGTTGCATCATAGAATCCACTGGAGTTTGTGTGTGTTCATGTGGATTAATGTGGTTTAGGAAAAGAACACATGCAGTGTGTTCATGTGGATCAATATGGTTTAAGAAAATAACACATGCAATGGCTCTAGGGACTCCATGTGTAAACCATGGTCACATAACCAAAAACACTTAGGAAAGTAGCTTCCACATTGCACGTTGCAATAGTGTGGTAGAAGTTGCATCACAGAATCCAATGGAGTGGGTGTGGTCATGTGGATCAGTGTAGTTTAGGAAAAGAACATGTGCAATGACTCTAGTGGATCAATGTGGTTAAGGAAAAGAACACATGCAATGACTCTAGAGACTCCATGTGTCAAACCAGGGTCACATAGACCAAAAACACTTAGGAAAGCAGCTTCGACATTGCATGTTGTACCAGTGTGGCAGAAGTTGCATCGCGGAATCCATTGGAGTGTTTGTGGTCATGTGGATCAATGTGGTTTAGGAAAAGAACACATGCAACAACTCTAGTGGATCAATTTGGTTTAGGAAAAGGACACATGCAATGACTCTAGGGACTCCATGTGTTAATCCATGGTCACAAAGACCAAAAACACTTAGGAAAGCAGCTTCCACATTGCATGTTGCACCAGTGTGGCAGAAGTTGCATCACAGAATGCACTAGAGTGTGTGTGTTCATGTGGATCAATGTGGTTTATGAAAAGAACACATGCAATTAATCTAGGGACTCCATGTGTCAAATCATGGTCACATAGACCAAAAATACTTAGGAAAGTAGCTTCCACATTGCATGTTGCACTAGTGTGGCAGAAGTTGCATCGCAGAAATCCACTAGAGTGTGTGTGGTCATGTGGATCAATGTGGTTTAGGAAAAGAACACATGCAATGACTCTAGTGGATCAATGTGGTTTAGGAAAAAACACATGCAATAACTCTAGGGACTTCATGTGTAAAACCTTGGTCACAGAGACAAAAAAGACTTAGGAAAGCAGCTTCCACATTGCATGTTGCACCAGTGTGGCAGAAGTTGCATCACAGAATCCACTGGAGTGTGTGTATTCATGTGGATCAATGTGGTTTCGGAAAATAACACATACAATGTGGTCATTTGGATCAATGTGGTTTAGTTAAAGAACACATGCAATAACTCTAGGGACTCCATGTAGGGCCACACAGAGATAAACAAAACGTTTTCCCTACGAAGTGATCCCAAGATCTAGCTCAGGTAGAAGGCCACAAGGATTACCACTAGACACGCAGTTGCGGAATCGATGAAGCACGTCGCTTGATGCAGTGGAGACCTCATGATCCGTTCCAGTTCCACGATTGTTGAAGTGCTGAACATACAACACCTCCGCCAGTATCCACACTTACAAGGGGGTGCTCCGGCGGTGGACTGCTAGGTCTGGTATGGCGGCAATAGGACGGACTGGGGCTAGGGTTTCTAACACATGGGCTGACCTAACCTTGTGCTCTAAGCACCTGCGCCCCACCTTATATAGGGAGTGAAAGTGGGCTCCACTCACTTGTGGCCCATTCAATAAAAGGCCTATATTAGTCACTGTGAGTCCAACTCACTGACTAAGTCCATGTCTCTATTTGGGTCCAACCCAAATAGATTTCCTGTTTGGGTCTATCCCAAACTTGCTCTCGCTCTTAAGTGTGTGACCCGACAGGCTCATGGTAACCCGGACACGATCCGAGTCTCACTCGTGACCGATCAGTCGGTAGCGGCTCCTGGCAGAACGTCCCAACTCCCAAGTACCAAAGAGTGATGACGACTTACCTTCCAATGCGACTTTCGTCTAAGTCCCTTTTGCCTCACGATATACCTTGTTGAACTATAGGCGAATAATCGTCATCCCTTAAATAGTCCGACTCTCTTTCTCGATCCGAGATAAGTGATTCATCCGACTAACTCTTAATCGGTCGCCTTGGTTAACCCTTAACCGAGTCGTGCATGGCCATGCTTTCCGAACCATATCTTCCGAGAGGGCCCAGAGAATATCTCTCCAGACGAAGGGGCAAAATCCCATCTTGGTTATTCACATCATGCAGCTTGATTCTCAGTCGACCCGAACTCCGCCTTTATAATCGCGCCCAAAGTCGAAACAAATTTGATGTAACCTAAGTCGGTGATCCTCAACTCGGATTGTGCAATAACCTCAGGTCTAAGGATTACATTGATTGAGACATGCAAATGACGACTTGTTCGTTGCATCTCAATATGGGTCAGTCCGTCTCGCAAAACTCTTTAGCCGAATCTGTGTAAGTCGAATAGCATCTCCATGCCCATGACAAGTGGAACCGAGTCATCTGCTGACTTTCACATTGGTCTAAGTTGTGTGTCTAGCACAACCTCGATGACCAAGGACAATTAGTATGAACAACATGAATATATAGTTCCACAATCGAATCACATATTCAATGATATATATCAGTAGTTCATACATGGATAATAAATTTATGAACACATTGGGAATAACATCATATATGATTGCCTCTAGGGCATATTCCCAACAGTCTCCCACTTGCACTAGAGCAAATCATCCCACATCACATGTCTAGGCATCTAATGCCCATAGCTCTTAGGTGTGCCTCATGCTTCGGCTGTGGAAGTGGCTTTGTCAATGGATCCGCAATGTTTGCATCCATGTGTACCTACATAACTTGATATCACCTTGATCCACGAACTAGCGAATAAGGTGGTATCGCATGAGTATATGTTTGTTCTCTGGTGTTGTCTAGGTTCCTTGGCTTGTGCGATAGCACCATTGTTGTCACAATACACATCTAACGGATTGGACGAGCCCTGAACCACACCAAGATCCATGAGAAAATTCCTCATCCAAACGGCTTCCTTTCCCGCCTTCGAGGCAGCAATATACTCAGCCTCTATTATAGACGCAGACACCTTCTCTTGCTTGGAACTCTTCCATCTCACAGCCGGATTGCGAACGAGAATCATCCGAGTCAGTGAGATAACTCGCATATGTGTAACCCCTTACACTGAGTTCATGCTCACCTCCATAAACCAGGAACATATCCTTAGTCCTTCTCAAGTACTTGTGGATATTTTTAGCTGCCGCCCAGTGGATTTCTCCAGGGTCAGCCTGGTATCTGCTCACAACACTTAGAGCATAGGAAACATCCAGCCTAGTACAAATCATAGCATACATGATGGATCCGACTACAAAAGTGTACGGAATCGCACTCATCCGACTTTGCTCATCAGTTATCGAAGGACACTGAGTCTTGCTAAGTTTTACGCCATGGGCCATCGGTAAGAACCCCTTCTTAGACGATTCCATGTTGAACTTCTTCAACACTTTGTCCAAATATGTACTCTGACTCAATCCAATGAGCCGCCTTGATCTATCTCTATAGATCCGGATTCCTAGTATGTAAGTTGCCTAACCCAAGTCCATCGAAAAACTCTTTTCCAATGATTCCTTGGTCTCTTGCAACATCTGGACATCATTCCCAATTAGTAATATGTCATCCACATATAAGATCAGAAAGTTTACTTTGCTCCCACTAAACTTCTTGTATAAACAAGAATCATGATCACTCTTGATGAAGCCAAACGATTTGACTACCTCATCAAAGCGAATGTTCCAACTCCGAGATGCTTGCTTCAACCCATAAATGGATTTCTGAAGTTTTCATACCTTGTCAGCATTAGACGGATCGACAAAACCCTCGGGCTGTATCATATACATGTCCTCAGTTAAATTTCCATTAAGGAAAGCCGTCTTGACATCCATCTTCCATATCTCATAGTCGAAATAGGCTGCTATAGCTAACATGATCCGAACTGACTTAAGCATCGCCACGGGAGAGAAAGTCTCATCGTAGTCAACTCCTTGAACCTATTGGAAGCCCTTCGTGACAAGCCGTGCTTTATAGATAGAAACATTTCCATCCATATCAGTTTTCTTCTTAAAGACCCATTTGCACTCGACGGATCTTGCACTGTCTGGCAGATCAACCAAGTTCCAAACTTGATTTTCATCCATGGACTTTAACTCAGATCTCATGGCTCCAAGCCATGACTCAGAATCAGAACCCGCTATCGCTTCCGAATATGTTGCTGGCTCATCACTGTCCAACAGTAACATATCACGAACACTTCGCAATCTGGCCGGTCTTTGTAGTGTTGGTGTAGTTACCGGCTCAGGTACCACGACCTGCTCAACCTCTAAGGCTTTTGCCGACTCGATGCTGGCCGGTATCTCTCGAATTTCTTTGAGCTGCACCGTGCTCCCACTGACTCCCTGACTAAGAAACTCTTTCTCAAGGAAGGAACCGTTCCGAGCGACAAACACTTTTCCCTCTTCTCGGTTATAGAAGTAGTAGCCCAAGGTTTCCCTCGGATACCCCACGAAAATACACTTATCCGACTTGGTCGTAAGCTTGTCCGACTGAAGTCGCTTGACAAATGCTTCACAACCCCAAATCTTATGAAAAGATAAACTCGGTTTCATGCCACTCCACATATCATGCGGTGTCTTTTCTACCGATGTTGATGGTACTCTGTTAGCATGAACGCTGCAGTTTCTAGACAATAACCCCAAAATGATAAAGGCTGATCTGTCCGACTCATCATTGATCGTACCATGTCTAACAAGGTCCGATTCCGCCTTTCCGACACACCGTTTCTCTGTGGTGTTCCCGGCAGAGTGAGATGGGGAACTATTCCACAACTCTTTAGATGGTCATCAAACTCATGGCTCATGTACTCGCCTCCTTGGTCCGACCGAAGAAACTTTATTTTCTTGTCGAGTTGATTCTGTACCTCATTCTGGAATTCCTTGAACTTTTCAAAGGCTTCCGACTTATGTTTCATCAAGTAGATATATCCATACCTACTCAAATCATCAGTGAAGGTAATGAAGTACTGATAACCACGTCTTGCCGTCATGCTCATTGGGCCACATACATCACTATGTACTAGTCCCAATAAGTCCGACGCCCTTTCACAACTCTTTGCAAAAGGTGTCTTGGTCATCTTGCCGAGTAGGTAGGATTCACATGTCTCGAACGACTCCAAGTCGAACAAAGTTTGGAGTCCATCATCATGGAGCTTCTTCATGCATTTCCAACTTATATGACCAAGCAGACAATGCCAAAAGTAAGTCATATTCAGATCATTTGGTTTGAACCTTTTCATATTTATGTTATAGACAGATTCACCTTCAAGATTCAAAATAAATAACCCGTCCCGGGTGGGTGCAAAGCCGTGAAACATATCATTCAAATATAAAGAACAACCATTATTCTTAATATTCGACTCATAGCCTTGTCTCATCAAACATGAGGCAGAAATAATGTTTCGACTAAGCACTAGAACATAATAACAATTATTTAGCTCCATTAAGAATCCAGAAGGTAAATGAAGTTGCATCATGTCGACTTCCAACACAGCGACTCTCGCTTTGTTGCCGACTCGAATGTGAACCTCGCCTCTTTCCACGCTCCTAGTTCTTACCAGTCCCTGCAACGAGTTGCAGATGTGAATGACTGATCCAGTATCATATACCCAAGAACTACCAGGTGCATCAGCAAGATAAATGTCTATAACATTGCAAACAAGCGTACCTGAGCCGGAAGTCACACCTCCACTCTTGGCTTTGTCAGCCAGATACTTGCTGCAATTCCTCTTCCAGTGGCCATCCGCCTTGCAATAGAAGCAAGTGGACTCGGCTCCAGGAGATGGCTTAGTCCCTGAGGAAGCGCTTTGCACCGGGTCCTGAGCCTTACCTCCTGACTTAACCTTCTTCTTAGTCCAAGAACTCTTCTTGAACTTAGCCTTATTCTACACCATCAACACTTGACTGACGCCTTTCTTGAGATCCGCCTCAGCCTGCTTGAGCATCCCATGTAATTCAGTGAGCTTCTTATCCATACCATGCATGTGGTAGTTCGATATGAACTGACCATACACACAAGGAAGAGGGTTCAGAATTATGTCCGTAGTGAACTCTTAGCTAATGGGGTAGCCGAGCCTTTCCAGAGACTGCACGTAACCAACCATCTTGATCACATGCGGACTCAGTGGATCGCCATCCTTAAGCTTGCATCTCAACAAAGCCTGGGAGACTTGATAACTCTCGGTCTTTGCCTAAGACTGGAACATACTTTTGAGGCTTTCGATCATATCGTAGGCCTCAACATTCTCGAACTGCTGTTGCAAGTCTGGTTCCATGTGAGCAAGCATAAGACAGCTTATCTCCGTGGATTCATCACAAATCCGACGGTAGGCATTGGTGGCTGCGACAGTCGCATTCTCATCCGGCTCATCTGGAAGTGGGTTGTCTAGGACACGGTCCCTTTTTTCTTGTTTGAGAACATTCTCAGATTACGATACTAGTTGGTGAAATTAGTTACATTCAGCTTATCTTTCTCTAAGATGGTTCTCAAAGCAAAACCGGAAATCTGAGGGAGACTGCTAGGTGCCATTGATCTACAACAGAAATATGCAAAACACTTAAGACATGTATCCATAAAAGAGCAAGCATATTAAACACTTTAATATTTATGCTCCCACTAGAACCAACACCCCTCCGATGCTTACTTAGTGATTCAGGACCCTAAATAAGCAAGTCGACTAGTGAGCTTTAGCATCACCGCTAGCCGTCAAGTGATCTAGGTAGACAACTCCTTGTCAATTGTATCTCATACGACTCCTGTTGGATGTGTGGCATCACATGCCCTGGCTCCCATACGACTTTTCCCCGAGTCCCACAACCGTTGTGATATACCCGTCTAGATTACCAAGTGCTTCCGCTGTAAGAGTCCGACTCGAACCCACCTAGTCGAAAAGAATTGATAGAACCTCAATTTTATGAGCCCACTACCAAAAATGTCCGACTTGTGATGGTGCAGCACTGGCGGGGAAACCGACTAGACCTTCTTTGATGGATTTCTTTCTACCAACTATCTAATAGAGGTAAAAATAGAGACATAAACATAACACAAAATAAAGCAATTATAATGTGAGATGGTATGTCTCTCTTCATGGTGATCTCCATCTCCACAAAGTCTATAATCCAACTCGTGCCAACTCTTGTCACATGCCGCCTTACACCATGTAGCCGACTTGTACATCGACTTGCATGCCATCCGGATTCTCTAAACAGCTACACTAGCTAGTAATGTAAATTACATAGAGAATCCGACACGCAGGTCGTTATACAATAAAATGACAGCACCTAGGCTCCAGCTGGCTGACAAAAACTGTGATACACAGATCACGTTTGGATTACACACATCATATGCACATAAGCCATACCATTCACAATAACATCCTGCAAAAACAAGTTATGCATAGATACGATATCTATCGGCGTTGTGAAACTCGCAACGACATCTAAGGCGCTATGACAGGGAGAAGCCGGCGGTCCCAGTCATCTGCATTCCGGACATGGATTTCGTCATCGGATAAAACAATTTTACTCAAATCCGATCCGGACTCCGGTTCGACCAAACTCGTTGATTTTCGATCACCACATCCGGATTAACGTGTCACAGTCTACCCCGATGGCAGAAGCCGACCGGTAGGGGTATGTCGTTCGACGACCTTAGTAGTAATAACATGGAAACCAGATCATCCATTCCCCCGAGTACAGTTGATCCAATCAACTTCATACAAAACCGATCTATCTCATAGATCGACCACCAAAACATCAATTAGATCCAATCTAACGCCAACCGCATATCACATATGCATGATCTAGAGCCTAAAACTAGAAGCTAACGCTCTGATACCACTGTAGGGCCATGCAGAGATAAACAAAACTTTTTCCCTACGCGGTGATCCCAAGATCTAGCTCAGGTAGAAGGCCACAAGGATTACCACAAGACGCGCAGTTGCAAAATCGATGAAGCACGTCGCTTGATGCAGTGCAGTCCTCACGATCTGTTCCGGTTCCACGATCATCGAAGTGCTGAACGTACAGCACCTCCGCTAGTACCCACACGTACGAGGGGGAGCTCCGGCGGTGGACTGCTAGGTCCTGTACGGCGGCAACAGGATGGATTGGGGCTAGGGTTTCCAACACATGGAGTGACCTAACCTTGTGTTCTAGGCACCTTCTCCCCAGCTTATATACGGAGTCAAAGTGGGCTCCACTCACTTGTGGCCCATTCACTAAAAGGCCTATATTAGTCACTACGAGTCCAACTCACTGACTAAGACCATGTCTCTATTTGGGTCCAACCCAAATAGATTTCCTGTTTGGGTCTAACCCAAACTTGCTCCTGCTCTTAAGTGTGTGACTCGATAGGCTCATGGTAACCCGGACATGATCCGAGTCTCACTCGTGACCGATCAGTCAGTAGAGGCTCCTAGCAGAGCATGCTGACTCCCAAGTACGAAAGACTCATGACGACTTACCTTCCAATGCGACTTTCGCCTAAGTCCCTTTTGCCTCACGATATACCTTGTCGAACTATAGGCGAATAATCGTCATCCCTTAAATAGTCTGACTCTCTTTATTGATCCGAGATAAGTGATTCATCCGACTAACTCTTAGACGGTCGCCTCGGTTAACACTTAACCGATTCGTGCATGGCCATGATTTCCGAACCATATCTTCCGAGAGGGCCTAGAGAATATCTCTCCAGACGGAGGGGAAAATCCCATCTTGGTTATTCACATCACACAGCTTGATTCTCAGTCGACCCGAACTCCGCCTTTATAACTGCCCAGTGATGGAACAACGTTTGACAGAATCTAAGTCGGTGATCCTCAACTCGGATTGTGCAATAACCTCAGGTCTAAGGATTACATTGATTGAGACATGCAAATGACGACTTGTTCGTTACATCTCAATATGGGTCAGTCCGACTCGCTCAACTCTTTAGCCGAATCCGTGTAAGTCGGAATAGCATCTCCATGCCCATGACAAGTGGAACCGAGTCATCTGCCGACTTTCACATTGGTCTAAGTTGTGTGTCCAACACAACCTCGATGACCAAGGACAATTAGTATGAACAACATGAATATATAGTTCCACAATCGAATCACATATTCGATGATATATATCAGTAGTTCATACATGGACAATAAATTTATGAATACATTGGGAATAACATCATATATGATTGCCTCTAGGGCATATTCCCAACACTCCATGTGTCAAGCCATGGTCACATAGACCAAAACACTTAGGAAAGCAGCTTCCACATTGCATGTTGCACAGTGTGGAAGAAGTTACATCACAAAATCCAGTGGAGTGTGTGTGGTCATGTGGATCAGTGTGGTTTAGGAAAATAACACATGCAGTATGGTCATGTGGATCAACGTGGTTTAAGAAAAGTACACATGTAATGACTCTAAAGACTCCATGTGTCAAACCATGGTCACATAGACCAAAAACACTTAGGAAAGCAGCTTCCACATTGCTTGTTGCACTAGTGTGGCATCAGTTGCATCACAGAGTTCACTGGAGTGTGTGTGGTCATGTGGATCAATGTGATTCAAGAAAATAACACATGCAATGGCTCTAGGGACTCGATGTGTCAAACCATGGTCATATAGACCAAAAACACTTAGCAAAGTAGCTTCCACATTGCACGTTGCAATAGTGTGGTAGAAGTTGCATCACATAATCCAATGGAGTGTCTGTGGTCATGTGGATCAGTGTGGTTTAGGAAAAGAACACATGCAATGACTCTAGTGGATCAATGTGGTTTAGGAAAAGAACACATGCAATGACTCTAGGGACTCCATGTGTCAAACCAGGGTCATATAGACCAAAAACACTTAGGAAAGAAGCTTCCACATTGCATATTAGAAAACTGTGGCAGAAGTTGCATCACAGAATCACATAGAGTGTGTGTGGTCATGTGGATCAATGTGGTTTAGGAATAGAACACATGCAATGGCTCTAGTGGATCAGTGTGGTTTAGGAAACGAACACATGCAATGACTCTAGGGACTCCATGTGTCAAACCATGGTCACATAGACCAAAAACACTTAGGAAAGTAGCTTCCACATTGTATGCTGCACTAGTGTGGCAGAAGTTGCATCAGAGAATCTACTAGAGTGTGTGTGGTCATGTGGATCAATGTGGTTTAGGAAAAGAACACATGCAATGACTCTAGTTGATCAATGTGGTTTAGGAAAAAACACATGCAATGACTCTAGGGACTCCATGTGTCAAACCATGGTCATAGAGACAAAAAACACTTAGGAAAGCAGCTTCCACATTGCACGTTGCACCAGTGTGGCATAAGTTGCATCACAGAATCCACTAGTGTATGTGTGTGTCTTCATGTGGATTAATGTGATTTAGAAAAATAACACGTGCAGCATGTTCATGTGGATCAATGTGGTTTAGGAAAATAACACATGCAATGGCTCTAGGGAGTCCATCTGTCAAACCATGGTCACATAGACCAATAACACTTAGGAAAGAAGCTTCTACATTGTACGTTGCAATAGTGTGGTAGAAGTTGCATGACAGAATCCAATGGAGTGTGTGTGGTCATGTGGATCAGTGTGGTTTAGGAAAAGAACACATGCAATGACTCTAGTGGATCAATGTGCTTTAGGAAAAGAACACATGAAGTGACTCTTGGGACTCCATGTGTCAAACCAGGGTCACATAGACCAAAAACACTTAGGAAAGCAGCTTCAACATTGCATGTTGCACCAGTGTAGCAGAAGTTGCATCACGGAATCCACTAGAGTGTCTGTGGTCATGTGGATCAATCTGCTTTAGGAAAAGAACACATGCAATAACTCTAGTGGATCAATTTGGTTTAGGAAAAGGACACATGAAATGACTCTAGGGACTCCATGTGTCAAACCATGGTCACAAAGACAAAAAACACTTAGAAAAGAACCTTCCACATTGCATGTTGCACCAGTGTGGTAGAAGTTGCATCACAGAATGCACTAGAGTGTGTGTGTTCATGTGGATCAATGTGGTTTATGAAAAGAACACATGCAATGACTCTAGGGTCTCCATATGTCAAACCATGGTCACATAGACCAAAAATACTTAGGAAAGTAGCTTCCACATTGCATGTTGCACTAGTGTGGCAGAAGTTGCATCATAGAATCCACTAGAGTGTGTGTGGTCATGTGGATCAATGTGGTTTTGGAAAAGAACACATGCAATGACTCTAGCGGATCAGTGTGGTTTAGGAAAAAACACATGCAATGACTCTAGGGACTTCATGTGTAAAACCTTGGTCAAAGAGACCAAAAACACTTAGGAAAGCAGCTTCCACATTGCATGTTGCACCAGTGTGGCAGAAGATGCATCACAGAATCCACTGGAGTGTGTGTGTGTTCATGTGGATCAATGTGGTTTCGGAAAATAACACATACAGTGTGATCATTTGGATCAATGTGGTTTAGGAAAAGAACACATGCAATAACTCTAGGAACTCCATGTGTCAAGCCATGGTCACATAGACCAAAACACTTAGGAAACAGCTTCCACATTGCATGTTGCACAGTGTGGCACAAGTTACATCACAAAATCTAGTGGAGTGTGTTTGGTCATGTGGATCAATGTAGTTTAGGAAAAGAACACATGCAATGACTCTAGTTGATCTATGTGGTTTAGGAAAAACACACATGCAATGACTCTAGGGACTCCATGTGTCAAACCATGGTCACAGAGACAAAAAAACACTTACAAAGTAGCTTCCACATTGCATGTTGCACCAGTATGGCATAAGTTGCATCATAGAATCCACTAGAGTGTGTGTGTGTCTTCATGTGGATTACTGTGGTTTAGGAAAAGAACACATGCAGTGTGTTCGCGTGGATCAATGTGGTTTAGGAAAATAACACATGCAATGGCTCTAGGGACTCCATGTGTCAAACCCTGGTCACATAGACCAAAAACACTTAGGAAAGTAGCTTCCACATTGCAGGTTGCAAAAGTGTGGTAGAAGTTGCATCACAGAATCCAATGGAGTGTTTGTGGTCATGTGGATCAGTGTGGTTTAGGAAAAGAACACATGCAATAACTCTAGTGGATCAATGTGGGTAAAAGAACACATGCAATAACTCTAGTGGATCAATGTGGTTTAGTAAAAGAACACATGCAATAACTCTAGGGACTCCATGTGTCAAGCAATGGTCACATAGAGCAAACAACTTAGGAAAGCAGCTTCCACATTGCATGTTGCACAGTGTGGTAGAAGATACATCACAAAATCCAGTGGAGTGTGTGTGGTCATGTGGATCAGTGTGGTTTAGGAAAATAACACATGCAGTATGGTGATCTGGATCAACGTGGTTTAGGAAAAGTACACATGCAATGACTCTAAGGACTCCATGTGTCAAATCATGGTCACATAGACCAAAAACACTTAGGAAAGCAGCTTCCACATTGCATGTTGCACTAGCGTGGCATAAGTTGCATCACAGAGTCCACTAGAGTGTGTGTGGTCATGTGGATCAATGTGGTTCAGGAAAATAACACATGCAATGGATCTAGGGACTCCATGTGTCAAACCATGGTCATATAGACCAAAAACACTTAGTAAAGTAGCTTCCACATTGCACGTTGCAATAGTGTGGTAGAAGTTGCATCATAGAATCCAATGGAGTGTGTGTTGTCATGTGGATTAGTGTGGATAAGGAAAATAACACTTGGTATGACTCTAGTGGATCAATGTGGTTTAGGAAAAGAACACATGCAATGACTCTAGGGACTCCATGTGTCAAACCAGGGTCACCTAGACCAAAAACACTTAGGAAAGCAGCTTCCACATTGCATGTTGCAAAAGTGTGGCAGAAGTTGTATCACAGAATCACCTAGAGTGTGTGTGGTCATGTGGATCAATGTGGTTTAGGAAAAGAACACATGCAATGACTCTAGTGGATCAATGTGGTTTAGGAAAAGAACACATGCAATGACTCTAGTGGATCAATGTGGTTTAGGAAAAGAACACATGCAATGACTCTAGGGACTCCATGTGCCAAACCATGGTCACATAGACCAAAACCACTAAGGAAAGTAGCTTCCACATTGCATGCTGCACTAGTGTGGCAGAAGTTGCATCAAAGAATCCACTAGAGTGTGTGTGGTCATGTGGATCAATGTGGTTTAGGAAAAGAACACATGCAATGACTCTAGTTGATCAATGTGCTTTAGGAAAAAACACATGCAATGACTCTAGGGACTCCATGTGTCAAACCATGGTCATAGAGACAAAAAACACTTAGGAAAGCAGCTTCCACATTGCACGTTGCACTAGTGTGGCATAAGTTGCATCACAGAATCCACTAGTGTGTTTCTTCATGTGGATTAATGTGATTTAGGAAAAGAACACGTGCAGCGTGTTCATGTGGATCAATGTGGTTTAGGAAAATAACACATGCAATGGCTCTAGGGACTCCATGTGTCAAACCATGGTCACATAGACCAAAAACACTTAGGAAAGAAGCTTCCACATTGCATGTTGCAATAGTGTGGTAGAAGTTGCATCACAAAATCCAATGGAGTGTGTGTGGTCATGTGGATCAGTGTGGTTTAGGAAAAGAACACATGCAATGACTCTAGTGGATCAATGTGGTTTAGGAAAAGAACACATGCAATGACTCTAGGGACTCCATGTGTCAAACCAGGTCACATAGACCAAAAACACTTAAGAAAGCAGCTTCGACATTGCATGTTGCACTAGTGTGGCAGAAGTTGCATCACGGAATCCACTAGAGTGTCGGTCATGTGGATCAATGTGGTTTAGGAAAAGAACACATGCAATAACTCTAATGGATCAATTTGGTTTAGGAAAAGGACACATGAAATGACTCTAGGGACTCCATGTGTCAAACCATGGTCACAAAGACCAAAAACACTTAGGAAAGAACCTTCCACATTGCATGTTGCACCAGTGTGGCAGAAGTTGCATCACAAAATGCACTACAGTGTGTGTGTTCATGTGGATCAATGTGGTTTATGAAAAGAACACATGCAATGACTCTAGGGACTCCATGTGTCAAACCATGGTCACATAGACCAAAAATACTTAGGAAAGTAGCTTCCACATTGCATGTTGCACTAGTGTGGCAGAAGTTGCATCATAGAATCCACTAGAGTGGGTGTGGTCATGTGGATCAGTGTGGTTTTGGAAAAGAGCACATGCAATGACTCTAGCGGATCAATGTGGTTTAGGAAAAAACACATGCAATGACTCTAGGGACTTCATGTGTAAAACCTTGGTCACAGAGACCAAAAACACTTAGGAAAGCAGCTTCCACATTGCATGTTGCACCAGTGTGGCAGAAGTTGCATCACAGAATCCACCGAAGTGTGTGTGTGTTCATGTGGATCAATGTGGTTTCGGAACATAACACATACAATGTGGTCATTTTGATCAATTTGGTTTAGGAAAAGAACACATGTAATAACTCTAGGGACTCCATGTGTCAAGCCATGGTCACATAGACCAAAACACTTAGGAAAACAGCTTCCACATTGCATGTTGCATAGTGTGGCAGAAGTTACACCACAAAATCCAGTGGAGTGTGTGTGGTCATGTGGATCAATGTGGTTTAGGAAAAGAACACATGCAATGACTCTAGTTGATCTATGTGGTTTAGGAAAAATCACATGCAATGACTATAGGGACTCCGTGTCAAACCATTGTCATAGAGACAAAAAACACTTACAAAGCAGCTTCCACATTGCATGTTGCACCAGTGTGGCATAAGTTGCATCACAGAATCCACTAGTGTGTGTGTGTCTTCATGTGGATTAATCTGGTTTAGGAAAAGAACACAGTGTGTTCATGTGGATCAATGTGGTTTAGGAAAATAACATGCAATGGCTCTAGGGACTCCATGTTTCAAACCATGGTCACATAGACCAAAAACACTTAGGAAAGTAGCTTCCACATTGCGTTGCAATAGTGTGGTAGAAGTTGCATCAGAATCCAATGGAGTGTCTGGTCATGTGGATCGGTGTGGTTTAGGAAAAGAACACATGCAATGACCCTAGTGGATCAATGTGGTTTAGTAAAAGAACACATGCAATAACTCTAGGGACTCCATGTGTCAAGCCATGGTCACATAGAGCAAACAACTTAGGAAAGAAGCTTCCACATTGCATGTTGCAAAGTGTGGCAGAAGTTACATCACAAAATCTAGTGGAGTGTGTGTGGTCATGTGGATCAGTGTGGCTTAGGAACATAACACATGTAGTATGGTCATGTGGATCAACGTGGTTTAGGAAAAGTACACATGCAATGACTCTAAGGACTCCATGTGTCAAATCATGGTCACATAGACCAAAAACACTTAGGAAAGCCGCTTCCACATTGCATGTTGCACTAGTGTGGTATAAGTTGCATCACATAATCCACTAGAGTGTGTGTGGTCACGTGGATCAATGTGGTTCAGGAAAATAACACATGCAATGGATCTAGGGACTCCATGTGTCAAACCATGGTCATATAGACCAAAAACACTTAGTAAAGTACCTTCCACATTGCACGTTGCAATAGTGTGGTAGAAGTTGCATCATAGAATCCAATGGAGTGTGTGTTGTCATGTGGATTAGTGTGGATTAGGAAAATAACACTTGCAATGACTCTAGTGGATCAATTTGGTTTAGGAAAAGAACACATGCAATGACTCTAGGGACTCCATGTGTCAAACTAGGGTCACATAGACCAAAAACACTTAGGAAAGAAGCTTCCACATTGCATGTTGCAAAAGTGGCAGAAGTTCCATCATAGAATACAGTAGAGTGTGTGTGGTCATGTGGATCAATGTGGTTTAGGAAAAGAACACATGCAATGACTCTAGTTGATCAATGTGGTTTAGGAAAAAACACATACAATGACTCTAGGGACTCCATGTGTCAAAGCATGGTCACATAGACCAAAAACACTTAGGAATGCAGCTTCCACATTGCATGTTGCACTAGTGTGGAAGAGGTTGCATCACAGAATCCACTGGAGTGTATGTGTGGTCATGTGGTTTAGGAAAATAACACATGCAATGGCTCTAGGGACTCCATGTGTCAAACCATGGTCACATAGACCAAAAACACTTAGGAAAGTAGCTTCCACATTGCAAATTTCAATAGTGTGGTAGAAGTTGCATCACAGAATCCAATGGAGTGTGTGTGATCATGTGGATCAGTTTGGTTTAGTAAAAGAACACATGCAATGACTCTAGTGGATCAATGTGGTTTAGGAAAAGAACACATGCAATGACTCTAGGGACTCCATGTGTCAAACCATGGTCACAAAGACCAAAAACACTTAGGAAAGCAGCTTCTGCATTGCATGTTGCACTAGTGTGGCAGAAGTTGCATCACAGAATGCACTGGAGTGTGTGTGTTCACGTGGATCAATGTGGTTTAGGAAAATAACACATGTAATGCGGTCTAGTGGATCAATGTGGTTAAGGAAAAGAACAAATGAAATGACTCTAGGGACTCCATGTGTCAAACCATGGTCATATAGACCAAAAACACTAATGAAAGCAGCCTCCACATTGTATGTTGAAACAGTGTGGCGGAAGTTGCATCGCAGAATCCACTAGCGTGTGTGTGGTCAGGGGGATCAGTGTGGTTTAGTAAAAGAACACATGCAATGACTCTCGGGACTCCATGTGTCTTCCACATTGCATGTTGCACCTGTGTGGCAGAAGATGCATCACGAAATCCACAAGAGTGTTTGTGGTCATGTGGATCAATGTGGTTTATGGAAAGAACACGTGCAATGTGGTCATGTGGATAATTGTGGTTTAGGAAAAGCTACCATGCAGTGTGTTCATGTGGATCAATGTGGTTTAGGAAAAGAACACATGCATCTTATTCATGTGGATCAATGTTGTTTAGGAAAAACACTTGCAATGGATAGAAAGAACCAGGTCAGGCAAAAGTCTAAAGAACAAAAACACTTGAAAATATTGCATATTTGCACTAGTGTGTTAGACTAGGTGTGGCGAGAAGTGCATCAGTGTGTGTCCGCTGTGTGGTGTGTGGTCATGTGGATCAATGGTTTCATGTAAGACACATGTAACAGTCATGTGGAGATGAATGAGGAAGCATGAAAAGAACAATAAAGCGACTCACAGGGACTGTGTATGAGAAAATACAAAACATATACCAAAGTAGCTTGGGAAAGTAGCTTGTGTTGCATGTTGAAGCTAGTGTGGAGAATCCCACTTGAGTGTGTGTGGTCATGTGGATCAATGTGTTTGGAAAAGAACACAGGAAAGAACACATGCAATTACTCTGAGGACAACCATGGTCACGAGATGGTCCAAAGAACCAAAAACAAGTGATTTCAACACATTTGCATGTTGCAAAACTGTGAAAGGATTGCATAAGAAAATCCACTAGGTGTGTGTCAATGTGTGGATCAATGTAGTTTATGAAAAGAAAAGATGCAGTAGTCATGTGTGGATCAATGTGTGGTTTTTGAAAAGAACACACGAAATATGGTCATGTGAATTACTTTTGTTGGAAAAGACACACATCAACTCGATGGCTCTAAAGGGACTCATGTGTCGAACCATGGTCACATAGAACAAAACCACTTAAAGCACTTCTCCATTTGCAATAGTGGTGTGGTAAAAAATTGAATCACAAAATCCAATGGGTGTGTGTGGTCATGTGTGGTGAGTGTTAGGAGGAGAGAACATATGATGACTCTGGTTGATCAATGTGGTTTAAAAGAACACATGCAATAACTCTAGGGACTCCATGTGGGTCACATTCCACATTGCATGTTGCATAGTGTGGCGAAGTTACATCACAAAATCTAGTGGAGTGTGTGTGGTCATGTGGATGGTGTGGTTTAGGAAAAAAACACATGATGGTCATGTGGATGGTTTAGGACTCTAGGGACTCCATGTGTCAACCCATGGTCAGAGAGACCAAAAACACTTCGGAAAGCAGCTTCCACATTGCATGTTGCACTACTGTGGCAGAAGTTGCATCACAGAATCTACTGGAGTGTGTGTGGTCATGTGGATCAATGTGGTTTAGGAAAGAACACATGCAATGACTCATGTGGATCAATGTGGTTTAGAAAGAACTCTAGGGACTCCATGTGTCAAACCATGGTCACATAGACCAAAAACACTTAGGAAAGTAGCTTCCACATTGCACGTTTCAATAGTGTGGTAGAAGTTGCATCACAGAATCCAATAGAGTGTGTGTGATCATGTGGATCAGCTTGGCTTAGTACAAGAATACATGCAATGACTCCAGTGGATCAATGTGTTTTAGGAAAAGAACACATGCAATTACTCTAGGGACTCCATATGTCGAACCATGGTCACAGAGACCAAAAACAATTAGGAAAGAAGCTTCCACATTGCATGTTGCAAAAGTGTGGCAGAAGTTGCATCAGAAAATCCACTAGAGTGTGTGTGGTCATGTGGATCAATGTGGTTTATGAAAAGAACAAATGCAATGTGGTCATGTGGATCAATGTGGTTTAGAAAAGAACACCTGAAATATGGTCATGTGGATACTTGTGGTTTAGGAAAAGAACACATGCAATGGCTCTAGGGACTCCATGTGTCAAACCATGGTCACATAGAACAAAACCACTTAGGAAAGCAGCTTCCACATTGCACGTTGCAATAGTGTGGTAGAAGTTGAATCACAAAATCCAATGGAGTGTGTGTGGTCATGTGGATCAGTGTGGTTTAGGAAAAGAACACATGCAATGACTCTAGTGGATCAATGTGGTTTAGTAAAAGAACACATGCAATAACTCTAGGGACTCCATGTGTCAAGACATGGTCACATAGAGTAAACAACTTAGCAAACCAGCTTCCACATTGCATGTTGCATAGTGTGTCAGAAGTTACATCACAAAATCTAGTGGAGTGTGTGTGGTCATGTGGATCAGTGTGGTTTAGGAAAATAACACATGCAGTCTGGTCATGTGGATCAATGTGGTTTGGGAAAAGTACACATGCAATGACTCTAAGGACTCCATGTGTCAAATCATGGTCATATAGACAAAAAACACTTAGGAAAGCAGCTTCCACATTGCATGTTGCACTAGTGTGGCATAAGTTGCATCACAGAATCCACTAGAGTGTGTTGTCATGTGGATCAATGTGGTTCAGGAAAATAACACATGCAATGGATCTAGGGACGCCATGTGTCAAACCATGGTCATATAGACCAAAAACACTTAGTAAAGTAGCTTCCACATTGCACGTTGCAATAGTGTGGTAGAAGTTGCATCACAGAATCCAATGGAGTGTGTATGGTCATGTGGATTAGTGTGGATTAGGAAAAGAACACTTGCAATGACTCTAGTGGATCAATGTGGTTGAGGAAAAGTACACATGTAATGACTCTAGGGACTCCATGTGTCAAACCAGGGTCACATAGAACAAAAACACTTAGGAAAGAGGCCTCCACATTGCATGTTGCAAAAGTGTGGCAGAAGTTGCATCACAGAATCCACTGGAGTGTGTGTGGTCATGTGGATCAATGTGGTTTAGGAAAAGAACACATGACATGACTCTAGTGGATCAATGTGGTTTAGGAAAAGAACAAATGCAATGAATCTAGGGACTCCATGTGTTAAACCATGGTCACATAGATCAAAAACACTTAGGAAAGTAACTTCCACATTGCATGCTGCACTAGTGTGGCAGAAGTTGCATCAAAGAATCCACTAGAGTGTGTGTGTGGTCATGTGGATCAATGTGGTTTAGGAAAATAACACATGCAATGACTCTAGTTGATCAATGTGGTTTAGGAAAAACACATGCAATGACTCTAGGGACTCCATGTGTCAAACCATGGTCACATAGACCAAAAACACTTAGGAAAGCAGCTTCCACATTGCATGTTGCACTAGTGTGGCATAGGTTGCATCATAGAATCCACTTGAGTGTGTGTGTGGTCACGTGGATCAATGTGGTTTTGGAAAATAACACATGCAATGGCTCTAGGTACTCCATGTGTCAAACCATGGTCACAGAGACCAAAAACACTTAGGAAAGTAGCTTCCACATTGCACGTTTCAATAGTGTGGTAGAAGTTGCATCACAGAATCCAATAGAGTGTGTGTGATCATGTGGATCAGTTTGGTTTAGTACAAGAATACATGCAATGACTCCAGTGGATCAATGTGGTTTAGGAAAAGAACACATGCAATGACTCTAGGGACTCCATGTGTCAAACCATGGTCACAAAGACCAAAACACTTAGGAAAGCAGCTTCCGCATTGCATGTTGCTCCAGTGTGGTAGAAGTTGCCTCATGGAATGTACTGGAGTGTGTGTGTTCATGTGGATCAATGTGGTTCAGGAAAAGAACGCATGTAATGTGGTCAAGTGGATCAATGTGGTTTAGGAAAAGAACAAATGAAATGACTCTAGGGACTCAATGTGTCAACCCATGGTCATATAGAGCAAAAACACTAAGGAAAACAACTTTCACATTGTAAACAGTGTGGCAGAAGTTGCATCGCAGAATCCACTTGAGTGTGTCTGGTCATGTGGATCAATGTGGTTTAGTAAAAGAACACATGCAATGACTCTAGGGACTCCATGTGTCAAACCATTGTCACAGATACCAAAAACACTTAGGAAAGCAGCTTCCATATTGCATGGGGCACCTGTGAGGAACAAGACGCATCACAAAATCCACAAGAGTGTGTGTGGTCATGTGTATCAATGTGGTTTATGGAAAGAACACGTGCAATGTGGTGATGTGGATAATTGTGGTTTAGGAAAAGCTACCATGCAGTGTGTTCATGTGGATCAATGTGGTTTAGGAAAAGAACACATGCAATTTATTAATGTGGATCAATGTGGTTTAGGAAAAGAACACATGCAATGGCTGGAATCCATGTGTCAAACCATGGTCACAAAGACCAAAAACACTTAGGAAATCATCTTCCACATTGCATGTTGCACTAGTGTGGCAGAAGTTGCATCAGATAATCCACTGGAGTGTCTGTGGTCATGTGGATCAATGTGGTTTAGGAAAAGAACACATGTAATGAGGTCATGTGGATCAATGTGGTTTAGCAAAAGAACAAATAAAATGACTCTAGGGACTCCATGTGTCAAACTATGGTCACATATACCAAAAACACTTAGGAAAATAGCTTCCACATTGCATGTTGAAATAGTATGGCAAAAGTTGCATCATAGAATCCACTGAAGTGTGTGTGGTCATGTGGATCAATGTGTTTTAGGAAAAGAACACATGCAATCACTCTAGGGACTCCATATGTCGAAGCATGGTCATAGAGACCAAAAACAATTAGAAAGCAGCTTCCACATTGCATGTTGCGCTAGTGTTGCAGAAGTTGCATCAATGTGGTTTATGAAAAGAACAAATGCAATGTGGTCATGTGGATCAATGTGGTTGATGAAAAGAACAAATGCAATGTGGTCATGTGGATTAATGTGGTTTAGAAAAGAACACACGCAATGTGGTCATGTGGATCAATGTAGTTTAGGAAAAGAACACATGCAATGCCTCTAGGGACTCCATGTGTCAAACCATGGTCACATAGACCAAAACCACTTAGGAAAGCAGCTTCCACATTGCATGTTGCAATAGTTTTGCTAAAGTTGCATCATAGAATCCATAGGAGTGTGTTTGGTCACATGGATTAATGTGGTTTAGGAAAAGAACACATGCAATAACTCTAGTGGATCAATGTGGCTTAGGAAAAGAACACATGCAATGACTCTACGGACTCCATGTGTCAAAACATGGTCACATAGACCAAAAACAGTTAGGAAAGCAACTTCCACATTACATGTTGCACCAGTATGGCAGAAGTTGCATCACATAATCCACTGGAGTGTGTGTGGTCATGTGGATCAACGTGGTTTAGGAAAAGAACACATGCAATGTGGTCATGTGGATCACTGTGTTGTTTAGGAAAAGAACACATGCAATGACTCTAGGGACTCCATGTGTCAAACCATGGTCACATAGACCAAAAACTCTTAGGAAAGTAACTTCCACATTGCATGTTGCACCTGTGTGGCAGAAGTTGCATCACAAAATCCACTAGAGTGTGTGTGTGGTCATGTGGATCAATGTGGTTTATGGAAAGAACACATGCAATGTGGTCATGTGGATCAATGTGGTTTAGGAAAATAACAAATGCAATGTATTCATGTGGATCAATGTGGTTTAGGAAAAGAACACATGGAATGACTCTAGTTGCAGCGCAGAATCCATGTGTGTGTGGTCATATGGATCAATGTGGCTTAGGAAAATAACACATGCAATGACTCTAGGGACTCCATGTGTTAAACCGTTGTCATAGTTACAAAAAATACTTATGAAAGCAGCTTCCACATTGCATGTTGCAATAGTGGGGTAGAAGTTACATCACAGAATCCAATGGAGTGTGTGTGGTCATGTGGATATGTGTGGTTTAGGAAAAGAACACATGCAATGACTCTAGTGTTCAATGTGGTTTAGGAAAAGAACACATGAAATGACTCTAGGGACTCCATGTGTCAAACCAAGGTCACATAGACCAAAAACACTTTGGAAAACAGCTTCCACATTGCATGTTGCACAGTGTGGCACAAGTTACATCACAAAATCTAGTGGAGTGTGTTTGGTCATGTGGATCAATGTAGTTTAGGAAAAGAACACATGCAATGACTCTAGTTGATCTATGTGGTTTAGAAAAACACACATGCAATGACTCTAGGGACTCCATGTGTCAAACCATGGTCACAGAGACAAAAAAACACTTACAAAGTAGCTTCCACATTGCATGTTGCACCAGTATGGCATAAGTTGCATCATAGAATCCACTAGAGTGTGTGTGTGTCTTCATGTGGATTACTGTGGTTTAGGAAAAGAACACATGCAGTGTGTTCGCGTGGATCAATGTGGTTTAGGAAAATAACACATGCAATGGCTCTAGGGACTCCATGTGTCAAACCCTGGTCACATAGACCAAAAACACTTAGGAAAGTAGCTTCCACATTGCAGGTTGCAAAAGTGTGGTAGAAGTTGCATCACAGAATCCAATGGAGTGTTTGTGGTCATGTGGATCAGTGTGGTTTAGGAAAAGAACACATGCAATAACTCTAGTGGATCAATGTGGGTAAAAGAACACATGCAATAACTCTAGTGGATCAATGTGGTTTAGTAAAAGAACACATGCAATAACTCTAGGGACTCCATGTGTCAAGCAATGGTCACATAGAGCAAACAACTTAGGAAAGCAGCTTCCACATTGCATGTTGCACAGTGTGGTAGAAGATACATCACAAAATCCAGTGGAGTGTGTGTGGTCATGTGGATCAGTGTGGTTTAGGAAAATAACACATGCAGTATGGTGATCTGGATCAACGTGGTTTAGGAAAAGTACACATGCAATGACTCTAAGGACTCCATGTGTCAAATCATGGTCACATAGACCAAAAACACTTAGGAAAGCAGCTTCCACATTGCATGTTGCACTAGCGTGGCATAAGTTGCATCACAGAGTCCACTAGAGTGTGTGTGGTCATGTGGATCAATGTGGTTCAGGAAAATAACACATGCAATGGATCTAGGGACTCCATGTGTCAAACCATGGTCATATAGACCAAAAACACTTAGTAAAGTAGCTTCCACATTGCACGTTGCAATAGTGTGGTAGAAGTTGCATCATAGAATCCAATGGAGTGTGTGTTGTCATGTGGATTAGTGTGGATAAGGAAAATAACACTTGGTATGACTCTAGTGGATCAATGTGGTTTAGGAAAAGAACACATGCAATGACTCTAGGGACTCCATGTGTCAAACCAGGGTCACCTAGACCAAAAACACTTAGGAAAGCAGCTTCCACATTGCATGTTGCAAAAGTGTGGCAGTTGTATCACAGAATCACCTAGAGTGTGTGTGGTCATGTGGATCAATGTGGTTTAGGAAAAGAACACATGCAATGACTCTAGTGGATCAATGTGGTTTAGGAAAAGAACACATGCAATGACTCTAGTGGATCAATGTGGTTTAGGAAAAGAACACATGCAATGACTCTAGGGACTCCATGTGCCAAACCATGGTCACATAGACCAAAACCACTAAGGAAAGTAGCTTCCACATTGCATGCTGCACTAGTGTGGCAGAAGTTGCATCAAAGAATCCACTAGAGTGTGTGTGGTCATGTGGATCAATGTGGTTTAGGAAAAGAACACATGCAATGACTCTAGTTGATCAATGTGCTTTAGGAAAAAACACATGCAATGACTCTAGGGACTCCATGTGTCAAACCATGGTCATAGAGACAAAAAACACTTAGGAAAGCAGCTTCCACATTGCACGTTGCACTAGTGTGGCATAAGTTGCATCACAGAATCCACTAGTGTGTTTCTTCATGTGGATTAATGTGATTTAGGAAAAGAACACGTGCAGCGTGTTCATGTGGATCAATGTGGTTTAGGAAAATAACACATGCAATGGCTCTAGGGACTCCATGTGTCAAACCATGGTCACATAGACCAAAAACACTTAGGAAAGAAGCTTCCACATTGCATGTTGCAATAGTGTGGTAGAAGTTGCATCACAAAATCCAATGGAGTGTGTGTGGTCATGTGGATCAGTGTGGTTTAGGAAAAGAACACATGCAATGACTCTAGTGGATCAATGTGGTTTAGGAAAAGAACACATGCAATGACTCTAGGGACTCCATGTGTCAAACCAGGGTCACATAGACCAAAAACACTTAAGAAAGCAGCTTCGACATTGCATGTTGCACTAGTGTGGCAGAAGTTGCATCACGGAATCCACTAGAGTGTCGGTCATGTGGATCAATGTGGTTTAGGAAAAGAACACATGCAATAACTCTAATGGATCAATTTGGTTTAGGAAAAGGACACATGAAATGACTCTAGGGACTCCATGTGTCAAACCATGGTCACAAAGACCAAAAACACTTAGGAAAGAACCTTCCACATTGCATGTTGCACCAGTGTGGCAGAAGTTGCATCACAAAATGCACTACAGTGTGTGTGTTCATGTGGATCAATGTGGTTTATGAAAAGAACACATGCAATGACTCTAGGGACTCCATGTGTCAAACCATGGTCACATAGACCAAAAATACTTAGGAAAGTAGCTTCCACATTGCATGTTGCACTAGTGTGGCAGAAGTTGCATCATAGAATCCACTAGAGTGGGTGTGGTCATGTGGATCAGTGTGGTTTTGGAAAAGAGCACATGCAGTGACTCTAGCGGATCAATGTGGTTTAGGAAAAAACACATGCAATGACTCTAGGGACTTCATGTGTAAAACCTTGGTCACAGAGACCAAAAACACTTAGGAAAGCAGCTTCCACATTGCATGTTGCACCAGTGTGGCAGAAGTTGCATCACAGAATCCACCGAAGTGTGTGTGTGTTCATGTGGATCAATGTGGTTTCGGAACATAACACATACAATGTGGTCATTTTGATCAATTTGGTTTAGGAAAAGAACACATGTAATAACTCTAGGGACTCCATGTGTCAAGCCATGGTCCCATAGACCAAAACACTTAGGAAAACAGCTTCCACATTGCATGTTGCATAGTGTGGCAGAAGTTACACCACAAAATCCAGTGGAGTGTGTGTGGTCATGTGGATCAATGTGGTTTAGGAAAAGAACACATGCAATGACTCTAGTTGATCTATGTGGTTTAGGAAAAATCACATGCAATGACTATAGGGACTCCACGTGTCAAACCATTGTCATAGAGACAAAAAACACTTACAAAGCAGCTTCCACATTGCACGTTGCACCAGTGTGGCATAAGTTGCATCACAGAATCCACTAGTGTGTGTGTGTCTTCATGTGGATTAATCTGGTTTAGGAAAAGAACACAGGCAGTGTGTTCATGTGGATCAATGTGGTTTAGGAAAATAACACATGCAATGGCTCTAGGGACTCCATGTTTCAAACCATGGTCACATAGACCAAAAACACTTAGGAAAGTAGCTTCCACATTGCACGTTGCAATAGTGTGGTAGAAGTTGCATCACAGAATCCAATGGAGTGTCTGGTCATGTGGATCAGTGTGGTTTAGGAAAAGAACACATGCAATGACCCTAGTGGATCAATGTGGTTTAGTAAAAGAACACATGCAATAACTCTAGGGACTCCATGTGTCAAGCCATGGTCACATAGAGCAAACAACTTAGGAAAGAAGCTTCCACATTGCATGTTGCAAAGTGTGGCAGAAGTTACATCACAAAATCTAGTGGAGTGTGTGTGGTCATGTGGATCAGTGTGGCTTAGGAACATAACACATGTAGTATGGTCATGTGGATCAACGTGGTTTAGGAAAAGTACACATGCAATGACTCTAAGGACTCCATGTGTCAAATCATGGTCACATAGACCAAAAACACTTAGGAAAGCCGCTTCCACATTGCATGTTGCACTAGTGTGGTATAAGTTGCATCACATAATCCACTAGAGTGTGTGTGGTCACGTGGATCAATGTGGTTCAGGAAAATAACACATGCAATGGATCTAGGGACTCCATGTGTCAAACCATGGTCATATAGACCAAAAACACTTAGTAAAGTACCTTCCACATTGCACGTTGCAATAGTGTGGTAGAAGTTGCATCATAGAATCCAATGGAGTGTGTGTTGTCATGTGGATTAGTGTGGATTAGGAAAATAACACTTGCAATGACTCTAGTGGATCAATTTGGTTTAGGAAAAGAACACATGCAATGACTCTAGGGACTCCATGTGTCAAACTAGGGTCACATAGACCAAAAACACTTAGGAAAGAAGCTTCCACATTGCATGTTGCAAAAGTGGCAGAAGTTCCATCATAGAATACAGTAGAGTGTGTGTGGTCATGTGGATCAATGTGGTTTAGGAAAAGAACACATGCAATGACTCTAGTTGATCAATGTGGTTTAGGAAAAAAACACATACAATGACTCTAGGGACTCCATGTGTCAAAGCATGGTCACATAGACCAAAAACACTTAGGAATGCAGCTTCCACATTGCATGTTGCACTAGTGTGGAAGAGGTTGCATCACAGAATCCACTGGAGTGTATGTGTGGTCATGTGGTTTAGGAAAATAACACATGCAATGGCTCTAGGGACTCCATGTGTCAAACCATGGTCACATAGACCAAAAACACTTAGGAAAGTAGCTTCCACATTGCAAATTTCAATAGTGTGGTAGAAGTTGCATCACAGAATCCAATGGAGTGTGTGTGATCATGTGGATCAGTTTGGTTTAGTAAAAGAACACATGCAATGACTCTAGTGGATCAATGTGGTTTAGGAAAAGAACACATGCAATGACTCTAGGGACTCCATGTGTCAAACCATGGTCACAAAGACCAAAAACACTTAGGAAAGCAGCTTCTGCATTGCATGTTGCACTAGTGTGGCAGAAGTTGCATCACAGAATGCACTGGAGTGTGTGTGTTCACGTGGATCAATGTGGTTTAGGAAAATAACACATGTAATGCGGTCTAGTGGATCAATGTGGTTAAGGAAAAGAACAAATGAAATGACTCTAGGGACTCCATGTGTCAAACCATGGTCATATAGACCAAAAACACTAATGAAAGCAGCCTCCACATTGTATGTTGAAACAGTGTGGCGGAAGTTGCATCGCAGAATCCACTAGCGTGTGTGTGGTCAGGGGGATCAGTGTGGTTTAGTAAAAGAACACATGCAATGACTCTCGGGACTCCATGTGTCTTCCACATTGCATGTTGCACCTGTGTGGCAGAAGATGCATCACGAAATCCACAAGAGTGTTTGTGGTCATGTGGATCAATGTGGTTTATGGAAAGAACACGTGCAATGTGGTCATGTGGATAATTGTGGTTTAGGAAAAGCTACCATGCAGTGTGTTCATGTGGATCAATGTGGTTTAGGAAAAGAACACATGCATCTTATTCATGTGGATCAATGTTGTTTAGGAAAAGAACACTTGCAATGGATAGAATCCATGTGTCAAACCAAGGTCACAAAGAACAAAAACACTTAGGAAATCATGTTCCACATTGCATGTTGCACTAGTGTGGCAGAAGTTGCATCGCAGAATCCACTTGAGTGTGTGTGGTCATGTGGATCAATGTGGTTTAGGAAAAGAACACATGTAATGTGGTCATGTGGATGAATGTGGTTTAGGAAAAGAACAAATGAAACGACTCTAGGGACTTCCATGTGTCAAACCATGGTCACATATACCAAAAAACACTTAGGAAAGTAGCTTGCACATTGCATGTTGAAATAGTGTGGCAAAAGTTGCATCACAGAATCCACTTGAGTGTGTGTGGTCATGTGGATCAATGTGTTTTAGGAAAAGAACACATGCAATTACTCTAGGGACTCCATATGTCGAACCATGGTCACAGAGACCAAAAACAATTAGGAAAGCAGCTTCCACATTGCATGTTGCAAAACTGTGGCAGAAGTTGCATAAGAAAATCCACTAGAGTGTGTGTGGTCATGTGGATCAATGTGGTTTATGAAAAGAACAAATGCAATGTGGTCATGTGGATCAATGTGGTTTAGAAAAGAACACCTGAAATATGGTCATGTGGATACTTGTGGTTTAGGAAAAGAACACATGCAATGGCTCTAGGGACTCCATGTGTCAAACCATGGTCACATAGAACAAAACCACTTAGGAAAGCAGCTTCCACATTGCACGTTGCAATAGTGTGGTAAAAGTTGAATCACAAAATCCAATGGAGTGTGTGTGGTCATGTGGATCAGTGTGGTTTAGGAAAAGAACACATGCAATGACTCTAGTTGATCAATGTGGTTTAGTAAAAGAACACATGCAATAACTCTAGGGACTCCATGTGTCAAGACATGGTCACATAGAGGAAACAACTTAGGAAACCAGCTTCCACATTGCATGTTGCATAGTGTGGCAGAAGTTACATCACAAAATCTAGTGGAGTGTGTGTGGTCATGTGGATCAGTGTGGTTTAGGAAAAAAACACATGCAGTCTGGTCATGTGGATCAATGTGGTTTGGGAAAAGTACACATGCAATGACTCTAAGGACTCCATGTGTCAAATCATGGTCATATAGACAAAAAACACTTAGGAAAGCAGCTTCCACATTGCATGTTGCACTAGTGTGGCATAAGTTGCATCACAGAATCCACTAGAGTGTGTTGTCATGTGGATCAATGTGGTTCAGGAAAATAACACATGCAATGGATCTAGGGACTCCATGTGTCAAACCATGGTCATATAGACCAAAAACACTTAGTAAAGTAGCTTCCACATTGCACGTTGCAATAGTGTGGTAGAAGTTGCATCACAGAATCCAATGGAGTGTGTATGGTCATGTGGATTAGTGTGGATTAGGAAAAGAACACTTGCAATGACTCTAGTGGATCAATGTGGTTTAGGAAAAGTACACATGTAATGACTCTAGGGACTCCATGTGTCAAACCAGGGTCACATTGAACAAAAACACTTAGGAAAGAGGCCTCCACATTGCATGTTGCAAAAGTGTGGCAGAAGTTGCATCACAGAATCCACTGGAGTGTGTGTGGTCATGTGGATCAATGTGGTTTAGGAAAAGAACACATGACATGACTCTAGTGCATCAATGTGGTTTAAGAAAAGAACAAATGCAATGACTCTAGGGACTCCATGTGTTAAACCATGGTCACATAGATCAAAAACACTTAGGGAAGTAACTTCCACATTGCATGCTGCACTAGTGTGGCAGAAGTTGCATCAAAGAATCCACTAGAGTGTGTGTGTGGTCATGTGGATTAATGTGGTTTAGGAAAATAACACATGCAATGACTCTAGTTGATCAATGTGGTTTAGGAAAAACACATGCAATGACTCTAGGGACTCCATGTGTCAAACCATGGTCACATAGACCAAAAACACTTAGGAAAGCAGCTTCCACATTGCATGTTGCACTAGTGTGGCATAGGTTGCATCATAGAATCCACTTGAGTGTGTGTGTGGTCACGTGGATCAATGTGGTTTCGGAAAATAACACATGCAATGGCTCTAGGTACTCCATGTGTCAAACCATGGTCACAGAGACCAAAAACACTTAGGAAAGTAGCTTCCACATTGCACGTTTCAATAGTGTGGTAGAAGTTGCATCACAGAATCCAATAGAGTGTGTGTGATCATGTGGATCAGCTTGGCTTAGTACAAGAATACATGCAATGACTCCAGTGGATCAATGTGTTTTAGGAAAAGAACACATGCAATTACTCTAGGGACTCCATATGTCGAACCATGGTCACAGAGACCAAAAACAATTAGGAAAGAAGCTTCCACATTGCATGTTGCAAAAGTGTGGCAGAAGTTGCATCAGAAAATCCACTAGAGTGTGTGTGGTCATGTGGATCAATGTGGTTTATGAAAAGAACAAATGCAATGTGGTCATGTGGATCAATGTGGTTTAGAAAAGAACACCTGAAATATGGTCATGTGGATACTTGTGGTTTAGGAAAAGAACACATGCAATGGCTCTAGGGACTCCATGTGTCAAACCATGGTCACATAGAACAAAACCACTTAGGAAAGCAGCTTCCACATTGCACGTTGCAATAGTGTGGTAGAAGTTGAATCACAAAATCCAATGGAGTGTGTGTGGTCATGTGGATCAGTGTGGTTTAGGAAAAGAACACATGCAATGACTCTAGTGGATCAATGTGGTTTAGTAAAAGAACACATGCAATAACTCTAGGGACTCCATGTGTCAAGACATGGTCACATAGAGGAAACAACTTAGCAAACCAGCTTCCACATTGCATGTTGCATAGTGTGGCAGAAGTTACATCACAAAATCTAGTGGAGTGTGTGTGGTCATGTGGATCAGTGTGGTTTAGGAAAATAACACATGCAGTCTGGTCATGTGGATCAATGTGGTTTGGGAAAAGTACACATGCAATGACTCTAAGGACTCCATGTGTCAAATCATGGTCATATAGACAAAAAACACTTAGGAAAGCAGCTTCCACATTGCATGTTGCACTAGTGTGGCATAAGTTGCATCACAGAATCCACTAGAGTGTGTTGTCATGTGGATCAATGTGGTTCAGGAAAATAACACATGCAATGGATCTAGGGACGCCATGTGTCAAACCATGGTCATATAGACCAAAAACACTTAGTAAAGTAGCTTCCACATTGCACGTTGCAATAGTGTGGTAGAAGTTGCATCACAGAATCCAATGGAGTGTGTATGGTCATGTGGATTAGTGTGGATTAGGAAAAGAACACTTGCAATGACTCTAGTGGATCAATGTGGTTGAGGAAAAGTACACATGTAATGACTCTAGGGACTCCATGTGTCAAACCAGGGTCACATAGAACAAAAACACTTAGGAAAGAGGCCTCCACATTGCATGTTGCAAAAGTGTGGCAGAAGTTGCATCACAGAATCCACTGGAGTGTGTGTGGTCATGTGGATCAATGTGGTTTAGGAAAAGAACACATGACATGACTCTAGTGGATCAATGTGGTTTAGGAAAAGAACAAATGCAATGAATCTAGGGACTCCATGTGTTAAACCATGGTCACATAGATCAAAAACACTTAGGAAAGTAACTTCCACATTGCATGCTGCACTAGTGTGGCAGAAGTTGCATCAAAGAATCCACTAGAGTGTGTGTGTGGTCATGTGGATCAATGTGGTTTAGGAAAATAACACATGCAATGACTCTAGTTGATCAATGTGGTTTAGGAAAAACACATGCAATGACTCTAGGGACTCCATGTGTCAAACCATGGTCACATAGACCAAAAACACTTAGGAAAGCAGCTTCCACATTGCATGTTGCACTAGTGTGGCATAGGTTGCATCATAGAATCCACTTGAGTGTGTGTGTGGTCACGTGGATCAATGTGGTTTTGGAAAATAACACATGCAATGGCTCTAGGTACTCCATGTGTCAAACCATGGTCACAGAGACCAAAAACACTTAGGAAAGTAGCTTCCACATTGCACGTTTCAATAGTGTGATAGAAGTTGCATCACAGAATCCAATAGAGTGTGTGTGATCATGTGGATCAGTTTGGTTTAGTACAAGAATACATGCAATGACTCCAGTGGATCAATGTGGTTTAGGAAAAGAACACATGCAATGACTCTAGGGACTCCATGTGTCAAACCATGGTCACAAAGACCAAAACACTTAGGAAAGCAGCTTCCGCATTGCATGTTGCTCCAGTGTGGTAGAAGTTGCCTCATGGAATGTACTGGAGTGTGTGTTCATGTGGATCAATGTGGTTCAGGAAAAGAACGCATGTAATGTGGTCAAGTGGATCAATGTGGTTTAGGAAAAGAACAAATGAAATGACTCTAGGGACTCCATGTGTCAACCCATGGTCATATAGAGCAAAAACACTAAGGAAAACAACTTTCACATTGTAAACAGTGTGGCAGAAGTTGCATCGCAGAATCCACTTGAGTGTGTCTGGTCATGTGGATCAATGTGGTTTAGTAAAAGAACACATGCAATGACTCTAGGGACTCCATGTGTCAAACCATTGTCACAGATACCAAAAACACTTAGGAAAGCAGCTTCCATATTGCATGGGGCACCTGTGAGGAACAAGACGCATCACAAAATCCACAAGAGTGTGTGTGGTCATGTGTATCAATGTGGTTTATGGAAAGAACACGTGCAATGTGGTGATGTGGATAATTGTGGTTTAGGAAAAGCTACCATGCAGTGTGTTCATGTGGATCAATGTGGTTTAGGAAAAGAACACATGCAATTTATTAATGTGGATCAATGTGGTTTAGGAAAAGAACACATGCAATGGCTGGAATCCATGTGTCAAACCATGGTCACAAAGACCAAAAACACTTAGGAAATCATCTTCCACATTGCATGTTGCACTAGTGTGGCAGAAGTTGCATCAGATAATCCACTGGAGTGTCTGTGGTCATGTGGATCAATGTGGTTTAGGAAAAGAACACATGTAATGAGGTCATGTGGATCAATGTGGTTTAGCAAAAGAACAAATAAAATGACTCTAGGGACTCCATGTGTCAAACTATGGTCACATATACCAAAAACACTTAGGAAAATAGCTTCCACATTGCATGTTGAAATAGTATGGCAAAAGTTGCATCATAGAATCCACTGAAGTGTGTGTGGTCATGTGGATCAATGTGTTTTAGGAAAAGAACACATGCAATCACTCTAGGGACTCCATATGTCGAAGCATGGTCATAGAGACCAAAAACAATTAGGAAAGCAGCTTCCACATTGCATGTTGCGCTAGTGTTGCAGAAGTTGCATCAATGTGGTTTATGAAAAGAACAAATGCAATGTGGTCATGTGGATCAATGTGGTTGATGAAAAGAACAAATGCAATGTGGTCATGTGGATTAATGTGGTTTAGAAAAGAACACACGCAATGTGGTCATGTGGATCAATGTAGTTTAGGAAAAGAACACATGCAATGCCTCTAGGGACTCCATGTGTCAAACCATGGTCACATAGACCAAAACCACTTAGGAAAGCAGCTTCCACATTGCATGTTGCAATAGTTTTGCTAAAGTTGCATCATAGAATCCATAGGAGTGTGTTTGGTCACATGGATTAATGTGGTTTAGGAAAAGAACACATGCAATAACTCTAGTGGATCAATGTGGCTTAGGAAAAGAACACATGCAATGACTCTACGGACTCCATGTGTCAAAACATGGTCACATAGACCAAAAACAGTTAGGAAAGCAGCTTCCACATTACATGTTGCACCAGTATGGCAGAAGTTGCATCACATAATCCACTGGAGTGTGTGTGGTCATGTGGATCAACGTGGTTTAGGAAAAGAACACATGCAATGTGGTCATGTGGATCACTGTGTTGTTTAGGAAAAGAACACATGCAATGACTCTAGGGACTCCATGTGTCAAACCATGGTCACATAGACCAAAAACTCTTAGGAAAGTAACTTCCACATTGCATGTTGCACCTGTGTGGCAGAAGTTGCATCACAAAATCCACTAGAGTGTGTGTGTGGTCATGTGGATCAATGTGGTTTATGGAAAGAACACATGCAATGTGGTCATGTGGATCAATGTGGTTTAGGAAAATAACAAATGCAATGTGTTCATGTGGATCAATGTGGTTTAGGAAAAGAACACATGGAATGACTCTAGTTGCAGCGCAGAATCCATGTGTGTGTGGTCATATGGATCAATGTGGCTTAGGAAAATAACACATGCAATGACTCTAGGGACTCCATGTGTTAAACCGTTGTCATAGTTACAAAAAATACTTATGAAAGCAGCTTCCACATTGCATGTTGCAATAGTGGGGTAGAAGTTACATCACAGAATCCAATGGAGTGTGTGTGGTCATGTGGATATGTGTGGTTTAGGAAAAGAACACATGCAATGACTCTAGTGTTCAATGTGGTTTAGGAAAAGAACACATGAAATGACTCTAGGGACTCCATGTGTCAAACCAAGGTCACATAGACCAAAAACACTTTGGAAAACAGCTTCCACATTGCATGTTGCACTAGTGTGGCAGAAGTTGCAGCACGGAATCCACTAGAGTGTGGGTGGTCATGTGGATCAATGTGGTTTAGGAAAAGAACACATGCAATGACTCTAGTGGATCAATATGGTTTAGGAAAAGAACACATGCAATGACTCTAGGGACTCCATGTGTCAATCCATGGTCACAGAGACCAAAAACACTTAGGAAAGCATCTTCCACATTGCATGTTGCACTAGTGTGGCAGAAGCTGCATCACAAAATGCACTGGAGTGTGTGTGTTCATGTGGATCAATGTGGTTTAGGAAAAGAAAAAATGAGATGACTCTAGGGACTCCATGCGTCAAACCATGGTCACGTAGACCAAAAACACTAAGGAAAGCACCTTCCAAATTGCATGTTGAAATAGTGTGGCAGCAGATGCATCGCAGAATCCACTAGAGTGTGTGGTCATGTGGATCAATGCGGTTTAGGAAAAGAACACATGCAATGACTGTAGGGACTCCATGTGCCAAAACATTGTCACAAATACCAAAAACACTTAGGAAAGCAGCTTCCACATTGCATGTTGCACCTGTGTGGCAGAAGTTGCATCAAAAATCCACTAGAGTGTGTGTGTGTATTCATATGGATCAATGTGGTTTCGAAAAATAACACATACAATGTGTTCATGTGGATCAATGTGGTTTAGGAAAATAACACATGCAATGGCTCTAGGGACTCCATGTGTAAAACCATGGCCACATAGACCAAAAACACTTAGAAAAGTAGCTTCCACATTGCACGTTGCAATATTGTGGTAGAAGTTGCATCACAGAATCCAATGGAGTGTGTGTGGTCAGGTGGATAATATTGGTTTAGGAAAAGAACACATGCAATGACTCTAGTGGATCAATGTGGTTTTGGAAAAGAACACATGCAATGACTCTAGGGACTCCATGTGTCAAACCAGGGTCACATAGACCAAAAACACTTAGGAAAGCAGCTTCAACATTGCATGTTGCACCAGTGTGGCAGAAGTTGCATCACGGTATCCACTAGAGTGTCTATGGTCATGTGGATCAAAGTGCTTTAGGAAAAGAACACATGCAATGACTCTAGTGGATCAATTTTGTTTAGGAAAATAACACATGCAATGACTCTAGAGACTCCATGTGTCAAACCATGGTCATAGAGACCAAAAACACTGGAGTGTGTGTGTTCATGTGGATCAATGTGGTTTAGGAAAAGAACACATGTAATGTGGTCATGTGGATCAATGTGGTTTAGGAAAAGAACAAATGAAATGACTCTAGGGACTCCATGTGTGAAACCATGGTCATGTAGACCAAAAACACTAAGGAAAGCATCTTCCAAATTGCATGTTGAAATAGTGTGGCAGCAGATGCATCGCAGAATCCACTAGAGTGTGTGTGGTCATGTGGATCAATGTGGTTTAGGAAAAGAACACATGCAATGATTGTAGGGACTCCATGTGTCAAACCATTGTCACAAATACCAAAAACACTTAGGAAAGCAGCTTCCACATTGCATGTTGCACCCGTGTGGCAGAAGTTGCATCACAGAATACACTGGAGTGTGTGTTCACGTAGAAAAATGTGGTTTAGGAAAAGAACACATGTAATGTGGCCATGTGGATCAATGTGGTTTAGGAAAAGAACAAATGAAATGACTCTAGGGACTCCATGTGTCAAACCATGGTCACATAGACCAAAAACACTAAGGAAAGCAGCTGCCACATTGCATGTTGCACAGTGTGGCATAAGTTACATCACAAAATCAAGTTGAGTGTGTGTGGTCATGTGGATCAGTGTGGTTTAGGAAAATAAACATGTAGTTTGGTCATGTGGATCAACGTGGGTTAGGAAAAGTACACAGGCAATGACTATAAAGACTCCATGTGTCAAACCAGAGACACATAGAGCAAAAACACTTAGGAGTGTGTGTGGTCATGTGGATCAATGTGTTTTAGGAAAATAATACATGTAGTGGCTCTAGGGACTCCATGTGTCAAACCATGGTCACATAGACCAAAAACACTTAGGAAAGTAGCTTCCACATTGCACGTTGCAATAGTGTGGTAGAAGTTGCATCACATAATCCAATGGACTGTGTGTGGTCATGTGGATCAGTGTGGTTTAGGAAAAGAACTCATGCAATGACTCTAGTGGATCAATGTGGTTTGAGAAAAGAACACATGCAATGACTCTAGCGACTCCATGTGTCAAACCAAGGTCACATAGACCAAAAACACTTAGGAAAGCAGCTTCCACATTGCATGTTGCAACAGTGTGGCAGAAGTTGCATCATAGAATCCGCTGGAGTGTGTGTGGTCATGTGGATCAATGCGGTTTAGCAAAAGAACACATGCAATGACTCTAGTGGAGCAATGTGGTTTAGGAAAATAATACATACAATGACTCTAGGGACTCCATTTCTCAAACCATGGTCACAGAGACCAAAAACACTTAGCAAAGCAGCTTCCACATTACATGTTGCACTAGAGTGGCAGAAGCTGCATTACAAAATCCACTAGAGTGTGTGTGGTCATGTGGATCAATGTGGTTGAGGAAAAGAACACATGGAATGACTAGTGGATCAATGTGGTTTAGGAAAAAACACATGGAATGACTATAGGGACTTCATGTGTAAAACCATGGTCATAGAGACCAAAAGCACTTAGGAAAGCAGCTTTCGTATTGCATGTTGCACTAGTGTAGTAGAAGTTGCATCACAAAATCCACTGGAGTGTGTGTGTGTTCATGTGGATAATGTGGTTTCGGAAATTAACACATACAATGTGGTCATTTCGATCAATGTGGTTTAGTAAAAGAACACATGCAATAACTCTAGGGACTCCATGTGTGAAGCCATGGTCACATAGACCAAAACACTTAGGAAAGTAGCTTCCACATTGCATGTTGTACAGTGTGGCAGAAGTTTCATCACAAAATCTAGTGGAGTGTGTGTGATCATGTGGATCGGTGTGGTTAAGGAAAATAACACATGCAATGTGGTCATGTGGATCAACATGGTTTAGGAAAAGTACACACGCAATGACTCTAAGGACTCCATGTGTCCAACCATGGTCACATACACCAAAAGCACTTAGGAAAGCAGCTTCCACATTGCATGTTGCACTAGTGTGGCATAAGTTGCATCACAAAATCCACTGGAGTGTGTATGGTCATGTGGATCAATGTGGTTTAGGAAAATAACACATGCAATATGGGCATGTGGATCAATGTGGTTTCGGAAAAGAACACATGCAATGACTCTAGGAATTCCATGTGTCAAACCATGGTCACATAGACCAAAAACACTTAGGAAAGCAGCTTCCACATTAAATGTTGCACTAGAGTGGCAGAAGCTGCATCACAAAATCCACTAGAGTATGTGTGGTCATGTGGATCAATGTGGTTTAGGAAAATAACACATGCAATGACTCTAGTGGATCAATGACGTTTAGGAAAAAACACATGCAATGACTCTAGGGACTCCATGTCTCAAACCATGGTCACAGAGACCAAAAACACTTAGGAAAGCAGCTTCCACATTGCATGTTGCACTAGAGTGGCAGAAGCTGCATCACAAAATCCACTAGAGTGTGTGTGGTCAAGTGGATCAATGTGGTTTAGGAAAATGACACATCCAATGACTCTAGTGGATCAATGTTGTTTAGGAAAAGAACACATGCAATGACTCTTGGGACTCCATGTGTCAAACCATGGTCACAGAGACCAAAAACACTTAGGAAAACGGCTTCCACATTGCATGTTGAACCAGTGTGGAAGAAGATGCATCACGGAATCCACTGTAGTGTCTGTGGTCATGTGGATCAATGTGGTTTAGGAAAAGAACACATGCAATGTGGGCATGTGGATCAATGTGTTTTAGGAAAATAACACATGCAATGTGGTCATGTGGATCAATGTAGTTTAGGAAAAGAACACATGCAATGACTCTAAGGACTCCATGTGTCAAACCATGGTCACATAGACCTAAAACACTTAGGAAAGAAGCTTCCACATTGCATATTGCAACAGTGTGGTATAAGCTGCATCACAAAATCCACTGGAGTGTGTGTGGTCATGTGGATCAATGTGGTTTAGGAAAAGAACACATGCAATGTGGTCATGTGGATCAATGTGATTTAGCAAAAGAACACTTGAAATGATTCTAGGGACTCCTTGTGTGAAACCTTGGTCACATAGACCAAAAAACACTTAGGAAAGAAGCTTCCACATTGCATGTAGGAACAGTGTGGGAAAACTTGCATCACAGAATCCACTGGAGTGTGTGTGGTCATGTGGATCAATTTGGTTTAGGAAAAGAACACATGCAATGACTCTAGGGACTCTATATGTCAAACCATGGTCATAGAGACCAAAAACACTTAGGAAAGCAGCTTCCACATTGCATGTTGCGCTAGTGTGGCAGAAGATGCATCACAAAATCCACTGGAGTGTGTGTGGTCATCTGGATCAATGTGGTTTAGGAAAAGAACACATGGAATGACTCTAGGGACTCCATATGTGAAGCCATGGTCAGATAGACCAAAACACTTAGGAAAGTAGCTTCCAAGTTGCATGTTGTACAGTGTGGCAGAAGTTTCATCACAAAATCTAGTGGACGGTGTGTGGTCATGTGGATCAGTGTTGTTAAGGAAAATAACACATGCAATGTGGTCATGTGGATCAATGTGGTTTAGGAAAAGTACACATGCAATTACTCTAAGGACTCCATGTGTCAAACCATGGTCAGAGACACGAAAAACACCTAGGAAAGCAGCTTGCACATTGCATGTTGCACTAGTGTGGCATAAGTTGCATCACAAAATCCACTGGAGTGTGTATGGTCATGTGGATCAATGTGGTTTAGGAAAATAACACATGCAATGTGGGCTAGTGGATCAAAGTGGTTTAGAAAAAGAACACATGCAATGACTCTAGGGACTCCATGTGTCAAACCATGGTCACATAGACCAAAAACACTTAGGAAAGCAGCTTCCACATTGCATGTTGCACTCGTGTGATAGAAGTTGCATTACATAATCCACTAGAGTGTATGTGGTCATGTGTATCAATGTGGTTTAGGAAAATAACACATGCAATGACTCTAGTGGATCAATGAGGTTTAGGAAAAAACACATGCAATGACTCTAGGGACTCCATGTCTCAAACCATGGTCACAGAGACCAAAATCACTTGGGAAAGCATCTTCCACATTGTATGTTGCACTAAAGTGGCAGAAGCTGCATCACAAAATCCACTAGAGTGTGTCTGGTTGTGTGGATCAATGTGGTTTAGGAAAAGAACACATGCAATGAATCTAGTGGATCAATGTTGGTTAGGAAAAGTACACATGCAATGACTCTAGGGACTCCATGTGTCAAACCATGGTCATAGAGACCAAAAACACTTAGGAAAGCAGCTTCCACATTGCATGTTGCACCAGTGTGGCAGAAGATGCATCACGGAATCCACTGGAGTGTCTGTGGTCATGTGGATCAATGTGGTTTAGGAAAAGAACACATGCAATGTGGGCATGTGGATCAATGTGTTTTAGGAAAATAACATATGCAATGGTCATGTCGATCAATATAGTTTAGGCAAAGAACACATCCAATGACTCTAAGGACTCCATGTGTCAAACCATGGTCACATAGACCTAAAACACTTAGGAAAGCAGCTTCCACATTGCATATTGCAATAGTGTGGTAGAAGTTGCAACACAGAATCCAGTAGAGTGTGTGTGGTCATGTGGATCAATGTGGTTTAGGAAAAGAACACATGCAATGTGGTCATGTGGATCAATGTGGTTTAGCAAAAGAACACATGAAATGATTCTAGGGACTCCTTGTGTCAAACCTTGGTCACATAGACCAAAAAACACTTAGGAAAGAAGCTTCCACAATTCGTGTTGTAACAGTGTGGGAAAAGTTGTGTCACAGAATCCACTGGAGTGTGTGTGGTCATGTGGATCAATGTGGTTTAGGAAAAGAACACATGTAATGACTCTAGGGACTCCAGATGTCAAACCATGGTCACAGAGACCAAAAACACTTAGGAAAGCAGCTTCCACATTGCATGTTGCACTACTGTGGCAGAAGATGCATCATAAAATCCACTGGAGTGTGTGTGGTCATGTAGATCAATGTAGTGTATGAAAAGAACACATGCAATGTGGTCATCTGGATCAATGTAGTTTAGGAAAAGAACAGATGCAATGTGGTCATGTGGATCATTGTGGGTTAGGAAAAGAACACATGCAATGGCTCTAGTGGATCAATGTTGTTTAGGAAAAGTGTTGGGAATATGCCCTAGAGGCAATCACGTATGATGTTATTTCCAATGTATTCATAAAGTTATTTTGCATGTATGAACTACTGATATGTATCATTGAATATGTGATTCGATTGTGGAACTATATATTCATGTTGTTCATACTAATTGTCCTTGGTCATCGAGGTTGTGCTGGACACACAACTTAGACCAATGTGAAAGTCGGCAGATGACTTGGTTCCACTTGTCATGGGCATGGAGATGCTATTCCGACTTACACGGATTTGGCTAAAGAGTTTAGCGAGTCAGACTGACCCATATTGAGATGAAACGAACAAGTCGTCATTTGCATGTCTCAATCCATGTAATCCTTAGACCTGAGGTTATTGCACAATCCGAGTTGAGGATCACCGACTTAGGTTCTGTCAAACACTATTCCTTCACTAGGCAGTTATAAAGGTGGAGTTCGGGTCGACTGAGAATCAAGTTCCATGATGTGAATAACCAAGATGGGAATTTGCCCCTCCGTCTAGAGAGATATTCTCTAGGCCCTCTCGGAAGATATGATTCGGAAAGCATGGCCATGCATGACTCGGTTAAGTGTTAACCGAGGCTATTGACTAAGAGTTAGTCGGATGAATCACTTATCTCGGATCAAGAAAGAGAGTCAAACTATTTAAGGGATGACGATTATTCGCCTATAGTTCGACAAGGTATATAGTGAGGCAAAAGGGACTCAGACGAAAGTCGCATTGGAAGATATGTCGTCATGACTCTTTGGTACTTGGGAGTCGGCATGTTCTGCTAGGAGCCGCTACCGACTGATCGGCCACGAGTGAGACTCAGATCGTATCCGGGTCACCATGAGCCTGTCGGGTCACACACTTAAGAGCGAGAGCAAGTTTGGGTTAGACCCAAACAGGAAATCTATTTGGGTTGGACCCAAATAGAGACATGGACTTAGTCAGTGAGTTGGACTCGTAGTGAGTAATATAGGCCTTTTAGTGAATAGGTCACAAGTGAGTGGAGCCCACTTTCACTCCCTATATAAGCTAGGGCACTCCATGTGTTGGGAACCCTAGCCCCAGTCCAGTCCTGTCGCCGTCGTATCGGACCTAGCAGTCCACCACCGGTGCTGCTCCTTGTATGTGTGGATACTGGCGGAGGTGATGTACGTTCAGCACTTCGATGATCGTGGATCGAAACAGATCGTGAGTACTGCACTTCATCAAGCAACGCGCTACATCGATTCGGCAACCGCGCGTCTAGTGGTAATTCTCGTGGCCTACTACCTCAGCTAGATCTTGGGATCACCGCATAGGGAAAAAGTTTTGTTTATCTCTGCGTGGCCCAATAGTGGTATTAGAGCGATAGTTTCTGGTTTTAGGCTCGAGATCATGCATATGTGATATGCGATTGGCGTTAGATTGGATCTAATTGTAGTTTTGGTGGTCGATCTATGAGATAGATCGGTTCTGTATTAAGTTGATTGGATCAACTATGCTCGGGGAATTGGATGATCTGGTTTCTGTGATCATACTGTTAAGGTCGTGGAATGACATACCCCTACCGTTCGGCTTCCGCCATCGGGGTTGATGTCTACGCACTTCTATTCTTGTAGACAGTTGTTGGGCCTCCAAGTGCAGAGGTTTGTAGAACAACAGCAAGTTTTCCCTTAAGTGGATCACCCAAGGTTTATCGAACTCAAGGAGGAAGTGGTCAAAGGTATTCCCTCTCAAGCAATCCTGCAATCAAGATACAAGAAGTCTCTTGTGTCCCCAACACACCCAATACACTTGTCAGGTGTATAGGTGCACTAGTTAATGAAGAGATAGTGAAATACAAGTGGTATAGATAATTATAAGTGGTAACGGTGATAGAAAATAGCTTGATGGCATGGAAAAGACTAAAGTAAAACTAAAATAAAGATAGAAGCAAGCAAACAAGTAACAGATCTAGTAGCAAACGGTGTTTCAATGCTTAGAAACAAGGCCTAGGGATCATACTTTCACTAGTGAACACTCTCATATAAATATATTCTTCTTTATGATACTACGCTGAACTACTCTCCGGTTGGACACTCTAATCGTTGGTAGGGCTATAACAGCACACCTCAAAGTAAGCCTTTCCCATCTAGAAAACCCCACACTGTCACCATGAGTACTAGATGAGTCCAACAAACACCACAATTCATCAAGACATCCAACTCCAAATATAACTCATAACAAGTATTTGTAATCTCTAGCCTAAGTGCCACCAAGGTGTGCACGCTGTCACTTTCACACACATGGGGAGAGCAGAGATCTATTAAAGCACTTGAGTAGCAAGGTAGATCTATAGATTACAAGCTCATGATCTCAATAAGATCATGCATAGAGAGACAGAGATGAACACATAGCTACCGGTAGAACCCTTAGCCTCGAGAGAGAACTACTCCCTCCACATCATGGGAATCAGCAATGGTGATGAAGATGGTGGTGGAGATCGATGGAGATGGCTCCAGGGGCACCTCCCCGTCCTGGCAGGGTGCCGGAACAGAGACTTTCTGTCCCCCGAATCTCCCCTTCGGTGGCGGCGGCGCTACGGAACTTTTCGTGGCTGGAGGCTTGATGATTTAGGGTTTGTGCATCGGGGGAGATATATAGGCGAAAGAGGCAAGGACGGTGGCCGGCCAGGGGGTCCACACCATGCCCTGGCGCGGCCTAGGTGGACCCGTGCCTAGGGGTGGTTTGGCCACCCTGTGGCCCCTCTCCGGCTCTCCTTCTGGCTCCGTGAATCTTTCGGGAAAATATCGACTTTGTCTTTTGTCCGGTCCAATTCCGAGAATATTGATTTTCTGACTTTCCTGGAACCAAAAACAGCAGAAAACAAGCAACTGTCACTGTGGCTCTTGTTAATAGGTTAGTCCAAGAAATCATATGAAAAGTACTCCAAAGTGTGGACAAAACATAAGAAAGTAGATAAAACCAAGCATGGAACATCAAAAATTATAGATACATTTGCAATGTATCAACATCCCCAAGCTTAAATCCTACTCGTCCTCGAGTAGGTAAGTGATAAAAAGAAAGAATAATTTTTTAGGTGACATGCACCATCATAAACTTGATCAAAGTATTTGTAAAACATTCAAAGCTGGGATCATAATACTTCAATCATAACCTGAAAGACAAAGTTCTAACAATAAGGCAAAGCAACTATGTTGCAACATGAAAAGGCACAAACAAAAGATTCATGAATAACAATGCTTTGCAAGACGTTTGTCTGTTTCACATGAAGAAAACATAGCATAATAGTATTCAGCTTGTCCCTCATAGAGTAGAAAATATAAATGCATAGGACACCTTCAAAGTTCATAAGAGTGACTAGATACAAATAGTTAAAAACAAGCAATATCAAGTTATGCATCAATCAACTAGTCTTGGGACAATGCACATAGAACTAAGAATGGCCACTATGCTCTCAAAGTAGGTGCATAAAGGTAGAAGGTGGAGACTCAATATAATGGTGGAAGAAAGGCCTTCAGGGCTCGTTTGGATGTCAGGTACAAAACACCCTGGGCTAATAAATCGCACGCGAGGTTTTCCCCTGTCATTCAGAAATCCTGGGCGAGAAAACCGCGTGGAGGACCATCCGTGTCATCATTTGGAAGAGAGGGGGAAATCCGTATGCGTACTGCACATGATAACTTGATGAACGAAAAATAAAGACGACCACGAGCTGGTTGTTGTCCTTCTCAACAATATGTGCCGCATCAGCATGCGAGGCTAGGGCTAACCGGGACAGACCAGGTGTAGGCAGAGACATGGCAGGGAGCAAAACGCGCGCGCGTGCGGCCAGGGGCCCATGCCAGCATGTGGTGGCCTGCATCGTGCCTAGCGGACAGGAGGAGCAGGGGATACCCAGGCATCGCAGAGGCAGGGTCGAGCGGCGCTGGTCGAGAAGCGGTCGAGCTGGGGCTTGGCCGCGGGACACCAACGTGGTGCAAGGCGGTGGAGGGCGTCAGAGCTCAAGGACGAGGTGCTCGGCGCAGACAGAGAAGCGCGGCCGGTGGCGCTGCTTCGAGAGGGAGGCGATGGCGCAGTGGTCTCTCGTGTGGCCAGATGGTGAACAGTTGTGCTAGAGATCGCTGTAGCCTACTGTACTTGAGCTGTTCCAATGAATCACTTCACTAATGTGCTCGGAGAAAAGATCAGGAACCACTGCCAGTACGCATGATTTAGGAAGCACACCGGAGGAGGATCCGCTGGCAGAGAGTCGAAGGGAAAATTTGAGCCATCACCAAATATGTAGAGAGGCGAGTATAGCTGAGGATAGCAGCGACGTGTTCACAGAATAGCGGCAGCGCCAAGAGCCGGGAGAGAGAAGGAGACGAAGGTGGGCGCCATCCAAAGCCGAGGATTTCTTGCCCGACGTCCCGAGTAGTGGAAATGTTACCCGGGAAACGGTGCGGACTGGGCCCGGAAACCCCGTGGTGTACGCCTCCAAATGGCCATTCAGTTTTTTCCTGGGTCAATGGACCGCGTGGGTTTTGCTCCACGAGAGAAGTCCAGGATCCCTCCGGGTTCCCTTGCTACCAAACGAGCCCTCATAGAAGGAAGTAGGGATTCAAGTTTCATAAAGAGCTTCCAAAAATTATGGTACTTATAGATTTCAGCTCTCATTGCCCCTATCATCAGCATCTTGAAGTGATTAAGGTTAAAGTGAACAAACTATGGTGTACATGCTTGACGAAGTATAAGTTAGGAATCTCATGTCCCTTGAATACGAGGGCTGCTCCTCATGCTACTCAAGTTTAGTCACCGGTAAGTTCTTGTCATCATAAGTACATGTGTATCATAGAGAATCGCCAACGGGTTACCCCTTGCCCGATGATACGGAAGAATCCCCATATCAAAATGACAAGGCAAGTAGACAACGAGCATCTCAGCAATCTTCTTATTTACCATAGGAATATGGTGCTTTTTTATCTCTTTCCTCTTTTCATAATCTCTTTTTTTATTTTCTTTTTCTCTTTTTTCTCAATATAGGACTCTTTTTTTTATAAGAAGAATGCTTCATAGACAGCTCATTATGGTTACGCTGCAGGTTTCCACCATGACAGCATGGATTAGACCAGCGGCCCAGGCGTTTCTCTAACACATATACATAACTCCATGGACTTACAAGCTCCCCTTTCATTTCACAAGCGACATCCATATACAAAAGAGCATGATATCAACTAGGTACAAGTACCAAGTGCAATGTTGAAAGCATTCCCCATGACAACATGGTTCTGCTAATCCCCAACAAATAAGTGCAAGCATATACAACATAGATGACACAATGGTTCAAGTTTATTAAGGGCAAGAAAAGTAAAGTGTGCCATCAAGTTCGTGAGAGCTATAATCACTAGTTTTCTCATAACAAGTTTAATTCGGAAGGTAAACAAAAACATGAATATACTTGGAATAGCATATGCTAGTAGGTAGGTATGGTGGACTCTTTGGAATAACTTGGTTTAGGGAGTTGGATGCATGAGTGGAACTCATACTTGGTTGTGGAGGCTAGCAAAAGACTGGGGGCGACAAACTAAGAGAGCAATAATGGCCATAATCATGCAGAGCGACAAAACATCATTGATCAAAGCATAAAGTGATACTACAAGTTGAAAACTAAAGGATCATAAAGGCTATGGTGACTTGATATAGTCATAACATGGTGTGAGCATGTGCCAAGTCAACCCAAATAAAACATCAAAGGAGAATACCACTATACTATGCTTTAATATGCTAAAACAATGCATGATTCATCCAAGGCACATTAAGCAATCTCAATTGTTTATAACAAGTCATGCTACAGCAAAGAATACTAAGAATAAAGCCACAACAATATCAAGCATGGCATGACAAAGCATAGGCCACAGTCAAAAACAAGCTCTTTTTACCACATAAGCATGAACTTTCCTACTCTTTTCCAAACCAAACCAAACTATTTGCAAACCAATGTATGAAAGAGGGGGTCCAACCAATTTATTCAGCATACTAAGAAAACCAAGCAAACGAAAAACCAAAATGAAAACGAAAAAGAAGACGCTCCAAGAACAACACAACTGTGCATGAAACAATAAAAATGCGTTTGGAAGAAACCTGGAATTTTTATTGATGAAGAAGGGGATGCCTTGGCCATCCCCAAGCTTTGACGCTTGTACTTCTTGGATATTTCTTGGGGTGACACGCGTGGCATCCCCAAACTTAAGCTTTAGTCCATCCTTCATCTCATTACTCATTCCTTCCATACACCTGAAATTTTTCCTTCATACAAAACTTCACACAATCTCTATTAGCAACATTAGTGCACTTAAGATAAATAAGTCTTAAGGTTCAGTTATAACACCAAATAAACTTCCATTAGAACACTAGCTACTATAGCACTTCCCTCAAAAAGCTCAATTCCCCAAAAGAACTCAAGAAGGAACCAACAAGAAGCAAATGCAGAAAATGACAGAAATCTGTCAAAACAGACCAGCAGGTAAAGACGAATTTTTTCGAAGACCTTCTGTTGCTCAAATAAAAACGCGTTGAAATAACGAAAGTTAGATAACAACCTGGGGCATAATTATAAATAATTACAGCTCAATCCGACATACAGAGCTCTCTCACGAAGTTTTACGGTGAAGCACAAAAATCTGTTTCGGGACAACAACTTTCCCAATCATTACTTCTCTCTCATTAGAGGTTACTCTTGGCACAAAAAGCAAATAAAAAAGATAAGGAAAGTTTATTACAGAGGTAATAACTTCCAAGACTCATGTAAAACTTTTGGGTTATCTCCCAATAAGTACTTTTCTTTAACGCCTTTAAGTTAGGCATGATAATTTGAGAGGATGCTCACATAAGAAATATGAATTGAAGTAAAAGAGAGAATCAAGAAGCAAATTCAAAGCACATTGAAGTCTAACCCACTTCCTATGCATAGGAATCTTGTAAAGAAACAAGTCACGAAAGCACAAATCAACAAGCATAGTAAAGCAAAACAAGTGCAACTTCAAGACTTTCAACATAAAGAGGGGAAACTTAATATTAATGAGATGCATAAAACCATGTTTCCCTCTCTCATAATAACTTTCAGTAGCATCATGAATAAAATTAATAGTATAACTATCACAAGAAACATTCTTATCATGATCCACATGCATAAAAGAATTAATACTCCCCACATAAACATAGTCATTCTTATTGATTATGGTGGGAGCAAATTCAACGAAATAGCTATCATTATTATTTTCATCACCATAATCATCAAATATAGGAGGCATATTGTAATCATAATTAATCTTCTCCTCAATAGTAGGTGGACCGAAAATAGCATACTCATCATTGTAATCATCATATATTGGAGGCATAGTATCATCAAAGTAAATTTTCACCTCCATGCTTGGGGGACTAAAAAGAACATTTTCATAGAAACTAGCTCCCCCAAGCTTAGACTTTTCCATAGCATTAGCAATAATGGTGTCCAAAGAATTCATACTAACAACATTGCTATTAGCATGCAAATGAAGTTCCATAGGTTTTTTAATTTTCTCTTCAAACACTTCATGTCCTAACTCAAGATAAATACTATAAAGCTCTCTAATTTTTTTGTTGTTTTCCATTAAGCCTAACTAGTGAAAACAAGAAACAAAAAGACAAAATTGCAGAATCTAAAGGAAATAACTTCGAGCACTCACACCGGAGGATGTGAGTACCTTTCTATACCTCCCGGCCTTGGCGCAGGAAAATAGGCGTTTGCCGAGGGAGGTTCTTCTTCTTTACTCCTCCGGTGTGAATACCTTTTACCTTACCTCCCCCGCAACGGCGCCATAAAATAGCTTTTCTGGTGCGGTGTTGACGTGGGAGTTTCTTCTTCTTCGTTCCCCGTCAACGACACCAGAAAATAGCTTGATGTCTACGCACTTCTATTCTTGTAGACAGTTGTTGGGCCTCCAAGTGCAGAGGTTTGTAGAACAGCAGCAAGTTTTCCCTTAAGTGGATCACCCAAGGTTTATCGAACTCAGGGAGGAAGTGGTCAAATGTATTCCCTCTCAAGCAATCCTGCAATCAAGATACAAGAAGTCTCTTGTGTCCCGAACACACCCAATACACTTGTCAGGTGTATAGGTGCACTAGTTCGGTGAAGAGAGAGTGAAATATAAGTGGTATAGATAATTATAAGTGGTAACGGTGATAGAAAATAGCTTGATGGCGTGGAAAAGACTAAAGTAAAACTGAAATAAAGATAGAAGCAAGCAAACATGTAACAGATCTAGTAGCAAACGGTGTTTCAATGCTTAGAAACAAGGCCTAGGGATCATACTTTCACTAGTGAACACTCTCATATAAATATATTCTTCTTTATGATACTACGCTGGACACTCTAATCCTTGGTAGGGCTATAACACCACACCTCAAAGTAAGCCTTTCCCATCTAGAAAACCCCACACTGTCACCTTGAATACTAGATGAGTCCAACAAACACCACAATTTCATAAAGACATCCAACTCCAAATATAACTCATAACAAGTATTTGTAATCTCTAGCCTAAGTGCCACCATGGTGTGCATGCTGTCACTTTCACACACATGGGGAGAGCAGAGATCTATTAAAGCACTTGAGTAGCAAGGTAGATCTATAGATTACAAGCTCATGATCTCAATAAGATCATGCATAGATAGAGAGAGATGAACAAATAGCTACCGGTAGAACCCTTAGCCTCGAGGGAGAACTACTCCCTCCTCATCATGGGAATCAGCAATGGTAATGAAGATGGTGGTGGAGATCGATGGAGATGTCTCCGGAGGCACTTCCCGTCCGTGAGTGCGAACAGAGACTTTGTCCCCGAATCTCCCCTTGGTGGCGGCTCTGAGAACTTTTCGTGGCTGGAGGCTTGATGATTTAGGGTTTCTGCATCGGGGGAGATATATAGGCGAAAGAGGCAAGGTCGGTGGCCAGCCAGGGGGCCCACACCATGCCCTGGCGTGGCCTAGGTGGACCCACGCCTAGGGGTGGTTTGGCCACCCTGTGGCCCCTCTCCAGCTCTCCTTCTAGCTCCGTAATCTTCCGGGAAAATATCGACTTTGGCTTTTGTCCGGTCCAATTCCGAGAATATTGATTTTTTGACTTTCCTAGAACCAAAAATAGCAGAAAACAAGCAACTGGCACTGTGGCTCTTGTTAATAGGTTAGTCCAAGAAATCATATGAAAAGTACTCCAAAGTGTGGACAAAACATAAGAAAGTAGATAAAACCAAGCATGGAACATCAAAAATTATAGATACATTTGCAATGTATCAGGGGTAGACTATGACACATAAACCCAGATGTGGTGATCGAAGATCAAAGAGTTTGGTTGAATCGGAGTCCGGATCGGATTTGGATAAAATTGTTTTATCCGATGAAGAAATCCATGTCCGGAATGTAGATGAGATCTACATTTCGAAAAATTGAGACCGCCGGCTTCGCCCTGCTATAGCGCCTTAGATGTCGTTGCGAGTTTCACAATGCCGGTAGATATCGTATCTATGCATAACTTGTTTTTGCAGGATGATGTTGTGAATGGTATGGCTTATGTGCATGTGATGTGTGTAATCCATACGTGATCTGCGTATCACGGTTTTTGTCAGCCGACTGGAGCCTAGGTGTGTCACTTTATTGTACTACGACCTGCGTGTCAGATTCTCTATGTAATTTACATTACGAGCTAGTGTAGCTGTTTGGAGAACCTGGATGGCATGCAAGTCGATATTCAAGTCGGCTACATGGTGTAAGGCGGCACGTGGCAAGAGTTGACACGAGTCGAATTACATGCTTTGTGGAGATGGAGATCGCCATGAAGAGAGCCATACCATTTCACATTATAATTTCTATATTTTATGTTATTGTTATGTCTTTGTTTTTACCTCTGTTAGATAATTGGTAGAAAATAATCCCTCAAAGAAGGTCTAGTCGGTTTCCCCACCAGTGCTGCACCATCACAAGTTGGACATTTTTGGTAGTGGGCTCATAAAATTGAGGTGCTATCAATTCTTTCCGACTAGGTGGGTTCGAGTCAGACTCTTACAGCGGAAGCACTTGGTAATCTAGACACGTCTATCACAATGGTTGTGGGACTCGAGGAAAAGTCGGATGGGAGCCAGGGCATGTGATGCCACCCATCCAACAGGAGTCGCATGAGATGCGATTGATAAGGAGTTGTGTACCTAGATCACTTGACGGCTAGCGGTGATGTTAATGCTCACTAGTCGACTTCCTTATTTAGGGTCCTCAATCACTAAGTAACCATCGGAGGGGTGTTGGTTCTAGTGGGAGCATAAATATTAAAGTGTTTAATATGCTTTCTATTTTATGGATACATGTCTGAAGTGTTTTGCATACTTTTCTGTTGTAGATCAATGGCACCTAGCAGTCTCCCTCAAATTTCCAGTTTTGCTTTGAGAACCATCTTAGAGAAAGATAAGCTAAATGGAACTAACTTCACCAACTGGTATCGTAATATGAGAATTATTCTCAAGCAAGAAAAGAGGGACCATGTCCTAGACAACCCACTTACAGATGAGCCGAATGACAATGCGACTGTCGCAGCCACCAATGCCTACCTTCGGATTTGTGATGAATCCATGGAGATTAGTTGTCTTATGCTTCCTCACATGGAACCGGACTTGCAGCAGCTGTTCGAGAATGTTGAGGCCTACGATATAATCGAAAGCCTCAAAAGTATGTTCTAGGCTCAGGCAAAGACTGAGAGGTATCAAGTCTCTCAGGCTTTGTTGAGCTGCAAGCTTAAGGATGGCGATCCACTGAGTCCGCATGTGATCAAGATGGTTGGTTACGTGCAGTCTCTGGAAAGGCTTGGCTACCCCATTAGCGAAGAGTTCACTACAGAAATAATTCTGAACTCTCTTCCTAGTGCGTATGGTCAGTTCATATCGAACTACCACATGCATGGTATGGATAAGAAGCTCACTGAAGTACATGTGATGCGCAAGGAGGCTGAGGCGGATCTCAAGAAAGGCGCCAGTCAAGTGTTGATGGTGCAAAATAAGGCTAAGATCAAGAAGAGTTCTTGGACTAAGAAGAAGAAGGCAAAGTCGGGAGGTAAGGCTGAGGACCCGGTCCAATGCGCTTCCTTGGGGACTAAGCCATCTCCCGCAGCCAGATCCACTTGCTTCTACTGCAAGGTGGATGGCCACTGGAAGAGGAATTGTAGCAAGTATCTGGCTGACAAAGGAAAGAGTGGAGGTGTGGCTTCCGACTCAGGTACGCTTGTTTGCAATGTTATAGACATTTATCTTGCTGATGCACCTAGTAGTTCTTGGGTATATGATACCGGATCAGTTATTCACACCTGCAACTCGTTGTAGGGACTGGTAAGAACTAGGAGTGTGGCAAGAGGCGAGGTTGACATTCAAGTCGGCAATAAAGCGAGAGTCGCTGCGTTGGAAGTCGGCACGATGCAACTTCATTTACCTTCTGGATTCTTAATGGAACTAAATAATTGTTATTTTGTTCTAGTGCTTACTCGAAACATTATTTCTGCCTCATGTTTGATGAGACAAGGCTATGAGTCGAATATTAAGAATAATGGTTGTTCTTTATATTTGAATGATATGTTTCACGGCTTTGCACCCGTCTAGGACGGGTTATTTATTTTGAATATTGATGGTGAATCTGTCTATAATATAAATGTGAAAGGGTTCAAACCAAATGATCTGAATATGACTAACTTTTGGCATTGTTGGCTTGGTCATATTAGTTGGAAACGCATGAAGAAGCTCCATCATGATGGACTCCTAACTTCGTTCGACTTGGAGTCGTTCGAGACATGTGAATCCTGCCTACTCGGCAAAATGACCAAGACACCTTTTGCAAAGAGTTGTGAAAGGGCGTCCTACTTATTGGGACTAGTACATAGTGATGTATGTGGCCCGATGAGCATGACGGCCAGAGGTGGTTATGAGTACTTCATTACCTTCACTAATGATTTGAGTAGGTATGGATATATCTACTTGATGAAACATAAGTTCGAAGCCTTTCAAAAGTTCAAAGAATTCTAGAATGAGGTACAGAATCAACTCGGCAAGAAAATAAAGTTTCTTCAGTCAGACCGAGGAGGCGAGTACATGAGCCATGAGTTTGATGACCATCTGAAGAGTTGTGGAATAGTTCCCCAGCTCACTCCGCCAGGAACGCTGTAGAGAAACGGTGTGTCGAAAGGCAGAATCGGACCTTGTTATACATGGTACGATCCATGATGAGTCGGATAGATCTGCCTTTATCATTTTGGGGTTCTTGTCTAGAAACTACGGTGTTCACACTAAACAGAGTACCATCAAAGTCGGTAGAGAAGACACCGCATGAGATGTGGACTGGCAAGAAGCCGAGTTTGTCTTTTCTTAAGATTTGGGGTTGTGAAGCTTTTGTCAAGCGACTTTAGTCGGACAAGCTTACAGCTAAGTCAGATAAGTGTATTTTCGTGGGGTATTTGAGGGAAACCTTGGGTCACTACTTCTACAACCGAGAAGAGGGCAAAGTGTTTGTCGCTTGAAACTGTGTCTTCCTTGAGAAAGAGTGTCTCAATCGGGGAGTCAGTGGGAGCATGGTGCAGCTCGAAGGAATTCGAGAGGTACCGGCCATCAGCGAGTCGGCAAAAACCTTGGAGGTTGAGCCGGCAACTGCACCGACACTACAAAGATCGGCCAGATTGCGAAGTGTTCGTGATGTGTTACTGTTGGACAGTGATGAGCCGGCAACTTATTCGGAAGCGATGGTGGGTTCTGATTCTGAGTCATGGCTTGGAGCCATGAGATCCGAGTTAAAGTCCATGGATGAAAATCATGTTTGGAACTTGGTTGATCTGCTAGACGGTGGAAGACCCGTCGAGTGCAAATGGGTCTTTAAGAAGAAAACTGATATGGATGGAAATGTTTCTGTCTATAAAGCACAGCTTGTCACGAAGGGGTTCCGACAGGTTCAAGGAGTTGACTACGATGAGACTTTCTCTCCCGTGGCGATCCTTATATCAGTTTGGATCATGTTAGCTATAGCAGCCTATTTCGACTATGAGATATGGCAGATGGATGTCAAGAAGGCTTTCCTTAATGGAAATTTAACCGAGGACGTGTATATGATACAGCCTGAGAGTTTTGTCGATCTGGCTAATGCTGGCAAGGTATGCAAACTTCAGAAATCCATTTATGGGTTGAAGCAAGCATCTCGGAGTTGGAACATTCGCTTTGATGAGGTAGTCAAATCGTTTGGCTTCATCAAGAGTGATCATGATTCTTGTTTATACAAGAAGTTTAGTGGGAGCAAAGTAAACTTTCTAATCTTATATGTGGATGACATTACTGATTGGAAATGATGTCCAGATGTTGCAAGAAACCAAGGAATCATTGGAGAAGAGTTTTTCGATGAAAGACTTAGGTGAGGTGACTTACATACTAGGAATCCGGATCAATAGAGATAGATCAAGGCGGCTCATTGGATTGAGTCAGAGTACATATTTGGACAAAGTGTTGAAGAAGTTCAACATGGAATCGTCTAAGAAGGGGCTCTTACCGATCTCCCATGGCGTAAAACTTAGCAAGACTCAGTGTCCTTCGATAACTGATGAGCGAAGTCGGATGAGTGCGATTTTGTATGCTTCTGCAGTCAGATCCAACATGTACGCTATGATTTGTACTAGGCCGGATGTTTCCTATGCTCTAAGTGTTGTGAGCAGGTATCAGGCTGACCCTGGAGAAATCCACTAGGAAGCCGCTAAAAATATCCTCAAGTACTTGAGAAGGACTAAGGATATGTTCCTGGTTTATGGAGGTGAGGATGAACTCAGTGTAAGGGGTTACACAGATGCAGGTTATCTCAGTGACTCGGATGATTCTCGTTCGCAATCTGGATATGTGTTTGTTATAAACGGAGGGGCTGTGAGCTAGAAGAGTTGCAAGCAAGAGACGGTGTCTGCGTCTATGACAGAGGCTGAGTATATTTCTGCCTCGGAGGCGGCAAAAGAAGCCGTTTGGATGAGGAATTTCCTCATGGATCTTGGTGTGGTTTAGGGCTCATCCAATTCGTTAGACGTGTATTGTGACAACAATGGTGCTATCGCACAAGCCAAGGAACCTAGACAACACCAGAAGAACAAACATATAATCATGCAGTACCACCTTATTCGCTAGTTCGTGGATCAAGGTGATATCAAGTTATGCAAGGTACACACGGATGCAAACATTGCGGATCCATTGACAAAGCCACTTCCACAGCCGAAGCATGAGGCACACCTGAGAGCTATGGGCATTAGATGCCTAGACATGTGATGTCGGATGATTGGCTCTAGTGTAAGTGGGAGACTGTTGGGAATGTATTCATAAAGTTATTGTCCATGTATGAACTACTGATATGTATCATTGAATATGTGATTCGATTGTGGAACTATATATTCATGTTGTTCATACTAATTGTCCTTGGTCATCAAGGTTGTGCTGGACACACAACTTAGACCATTGTGAAAGTCGGTAGATGACTCGGTTCCACTTGTCATGGGCATGGAGATGCTATTCTGACTTACACGGATTCGGCTAAAGAGTTTAGTGAGTCGGACTGACCCATATTGAGATGAAACGAACAAGTCGTCATTTGCATGTCTCAATCAATGTAATCCTTAGACCTGAGGTTATTGCACAATCCGAGTTGAGGATCACCGACTTAGGTTCTGTCAAACACTGTTACGTCACTAGGCAGTTATAAAGGCGGAGTTCGGGTTGACTGAGAATCAAGCTGTGTGATGTGAATAACCAAGATGGGATTTTCCCTCCGTCTGGAGAGATATTCTCTAGGCCCTATAGGAAGATATGATTCGGAAAGCATGGCCATACATGACTTGGTTAAGTGTTAACCGGGGCTATCGACTAAGAGTTAGTCGGATGAATCACTTATATCGGATCGAGAAAGAGAGTCGAACTATTTAAGGGATGATGATTATTCGCCTATAGTTCGACAAGGTATATCATGAGGAAAAAGGGACTCGGACAAAAGTCACATTGGAAGGTATGTCGTCATGACTCTTTGGTACTTGGGAGTCGACACGTTCTGCTAGGAGCCGCTACCGACTGATCGGTCACGAGTGAGACTCGGGTCGTGTCCGGGTCACCATGAGCTTGTCGGGTCACACACTTAAGAGCGGGAGCAAGTTTGGGTTAGACCCAAACACGAAATTTATTTGGGTTGGACCCAAATAGAGACATGGACTTAGTCAGTGAGTTGGACTCGCGGTGACTAATTTAGGCCTTTTAGTGAATCGGCCACAAGTGAGTGGAGCCCACTTTCACTCCCTATATAAGCTGGGGCATAGGTGCTCAGAACACACGGTTAGGTCACTCCATGTGTTTGAAACCCTATCCCCAGTCCAGTCCTGTCGCCGTCGTACCGGACCTAGCAGTCCACTGCCGGTGCTCCTCATCGTACATGTGGATACTGGCGGAGGTGCTGTACGTTCAACACTTCGACGATCATGGATCAGAACGGATCGTGAGGACTGCACTGCATCAAGCGATGTCCTACATCGATTCCACAACCGCGCGTTGCTGGCTCGTGGTTGATGTCGAGCTCGTTGGGGAACCCCAAGAGGAAGGTATGATGAGCACAACAGTAAGTTTCCCTCAGTTATGAAACCAAGGTTATCAATCCAGTAGGAGCAAGGAAACACCCCAAAGATGTTGCTAGTTGAACATTGGCAGGGCGCACTATCGGTGCCAGCAGCAACGTGGAGACCTGCACAACACAACCACATAACTCTGTCCCCAACTTGCGATGAGGTTGTCAATCTCACCGGTTTTGCTGAAAACAAAGGATTAAGCGTATCGAATGGACGGAAGTAATAATTTGCAGAAAGTAAACACAAAACAGTAAACAGTTTGTAGATTGAATGTAAAAGAAAGGATTGGGGTCCATAGTTCACTAGTGGTGGTTCTCCTTAAGATAGATAACATGCTAGGTGAACAAATTATAGTGGGGCAATTGACAAACATCGATAAAGCATACAAGCATATACTAATCATCTTGACTCCTTTGAGACTTGATTGAGCACTACAACATTATACATAGACCGCCATCCAACTGCATCTATGACTAATAATCCACCTTCAGGTTATCATCCGAACCACCTCCAGTATTAAGTTGCAAGCAACAGATTATTGCTTTACGAATTGTGTGTAAAGTAAACAATACGATTGTTCTATGAACAAAGGATTGTTGTTTTCTCCCTAGTAGCAACAACACATCTAGTACCTTAGAGATTTCTATCACTTCCCCAGATTACCAGAGGCATGAACCCACTATCGAGCATAAATACTAACTCTTGGAGTTGCTAGCATCTACTTGGCCAAGATAGGTACTAACAACGGAAAGCATGCAAGATCACAAATAACAAAGACATGATAGAATCAATAATCAATCTGAAATAGCATCTCAATATCCATCGGATCCCCACAAACACAACATGCAGAATTACAAATAGATGATCTTGATCATGAACGGAGCTCACAAGATCTAAACATGATAGCACAAAGGAGGAGAACCAGCCATCTAGCTACTACATGGACCCGTAGTCCAGAGATGAACTACTCACGCATCACACTGGAGGCTTGCATGATGATGAAGAAGGCCTCCAGGGTGAATTCCCCTCTCCGGCAGGTGCCGGAAGAGCTTCAGATCCTCCCGATATAGGGATGGAGATGACGGTGACTGAGACTCTTCGTGGAATTTTGATTGAGTACTTAGGGTTTTATCGGAGGCAATATATAGGCGGAAGGAGAGGCCGAGGGGTGCTTGGGTCGGCGGACCACCCTGGCGCTGGCCTGCCTGGCCATGTGCTGTGTGGTGTGTGGCCCCAGCCCCTCTCCGTCTCGTATTCTGGCTCCAGATGTCTCCCGATAAAATAGTGACTTTGGCTTTTGTCCCGTCCAATTCCGAGAATATTCATTTTATGACTTCCTAGAACGAAAAACAGCAGAAAACAGGCAGCTGGCACTATGGCTCTTGTTAATAGGTTAGTCCAAGAAATCATATGAATAGTACTCCAAAGTGTGGACAAAACATAAGAAAGTAGATAAAACCAAGCATGGAACATCAAAAATTATAGATACGTTTGCAATGTATCAACATCCCCAAGCTTAACTCTTTTTCCTCCTCGAGTAGGTAAGTGATAAAAAGAAAGAATAATTTTTGAGGTGACATGCACCATCATAAACTTGATCAAAGTATTTGTAAAACATTCAAAGCTGGGATCATAGTACTTAAATCATAACATGAAAGACAAAGTTCTAGCAATAAGACAAAGAAAGTATGTTGCAACATGAAAAGGCACAAACAAAAGATTCATGAATAATAATGCTTTGTAAGACATTTGTTTGTTTCACATAAAGAAAACATAGCATAATAGTATTCAGCTTGTCCCTCATAGAGTAGCAAATATAATTGCATAGGACACCTTCAAAATTCATCAGAGTGACTAGATACAAATAGTTTAAAACAAGCAATATCAAGTTATGCATCAATCAACTAGTCTTGGGACAATGCACATAGAACTAAGAATGGCCACTATGCTCTCAAAGTAGGTGCATAAAGGTAGAAGGTGGAGACTCAATATAATGGTGGAAGAAAGGCCTTCATAGAAGGAAGCAGAGATTCAAGTTTCATAAAGAGCTTCCAAAAATTATGGTACTTAATAGCTTTCAGCTCTCATTGCCCCTATCATAAGCATCTTGAAGTGATTAAGGTTAAAGTGAACAAACTATGGTGTACATGCTTGACGAAGTATAAATTAGAAATCTCATGTCCCTTGAATATGAGGGCCGCTCCTCATGCTACTCAAGTTTAATCACCGGTAAGTTCTTGTCATCGTAAGTACATGTGTATCATAGAGAACCGCCAACGGGGTACCCCTTGCCCGATGATACGGAAGAATCCCCATATCAAAATGACAAGGCAAGCAGACAACGAGCATCTCAGCAATCTTCTTATTTACCATGGGAATATGGTGCTTTTTTCTCTCTTTCCTCTTTTCATAATCTCTTTTTTCCTTTTTGTCTTTTTTCTCAATACAGGACTCTTTTTTTATAAGAAGAATGCTTCATAGACAGCTCATTATGGTTACGCTGCAGGTTTCCACCATGTCAGCATGGATTAGACCAGCGGCCCAGGCGTTTCTCTAACACATATACATAACTCCATGGACTTACAAGCTCCCCTTGCATTTCACACCGACGACATCCATAGACACAATGGTTCAAGTTTATTAAGGGCAAGAAAAGTAAAGTGTGTCGTCAAGTTCGTGAGAGCTTTAATCATAAGTTTTCTCGTAACAAGTTTAATTTGAAGGTAAACAAAAGCATGAATATACTTGGAATAGCATAAGCTAGTAGGTAGGTATTGTGGACTCTTTGGAATAACTTGGTTTAGGGAGTTGGATGCATGAGTGGAACTCATACTTGGTTGCGGAGGCTAGCAAAAGACTAGGAGCGACAAACTAAGAGAGCAATAATGGCCATAATCATGCAGAGCGACAAAACATCATTGATCAAAGCATAAAGTGATACTACAAGTTGAAAACTAAAGGATCATAAAGGCTTATGGTGACTTTGGATAGTCATAACATGGTGTGAGCATGCGCCAAGTCAACCCAAATAAAACATCAAAGGAGAATACCACAATACTATGCTTTAATATGCTAAAACAATGCATGATTCATCCAAGGCACATTAATTAATCTCAATTGTTTATAACAAGTCATGCTACAACAAATAATACTAAGCATAAAGCCAAAACAACATCAAGCATGGCATGACAAAGCATAGACCACAGTCAAAAACAAGCTCCCTTACCACTTAAGCATGAACTTTCCTACTATTTTCCAAACCAAACCAAACTATTTGAAAACCAATGTATGAAAGAGGGGGTCCAACTAATTTATTCAGCAAACTAAGCAAACAAAGCAAACAAAAAACCAAAACTAAAACGAAAAAGAAGACGCTCCAAGAACAACATAACTGTGAATGAAACAATAAAAATGAAGCGTTTGGAAGAAACCTGGGATTTTTATTGATGAAGAAGGGGATGCCTTGGGCATCCCCAAGCTTTGACACTTGTACTTCTTGGATATTTCTTGGGGTGACAAGCATGGCATCCCCAAGCTTGAGCTTTAGTCCATCCTTCATCTCATTACTCATTCCTTCCATACACCTGAAATTTTTCCTTCATACAAAACTTCACACAATATTTATTAGCAACATTAGTGCACTCAAGATAATAAGTCTTTAGGTTCAATTCTAACACCAATAAACTACCATTAAAACACTAGCTACTGTAGCACTTCCCTCAAAATGCTCAATTCCCCAAAAGAACTCAAAAAGGAACCAATAAGAAGCAAATGCAGAAAATGGCAGAAATCTGTCAAAACAGACCAGCAGGTAAAGACGAATTTTTTCGAAGACCTTCTGTTGCTCAAATAAAAAAGTGTTGACCTAACGAAAGTTAGATAACAACCTGGGTCAGAAGCACAAAAATTCACGCCTCAAAAGGATGTACATAGATTTTACTAGAATTTTTACGGTGAAGCACATAAATCTGTTTCGGGACAGCAACTTTCCCAATCATTACTTCTCTCTCGTTAGAGGTTACTCTTGGCACAAAAAGCAAATAAAAAGGATAAGGAGCGGTTATTACTGAAGTAATAACTTCCAAGACTCATGTAAAACTTTTGGGTTATCTCCCAATAAGTACTTTTCTTTAACGCCTTTAAGTTAGGCATGATAATTTGAGAAGATGCTCACATAGGAAATATGAATTAAAGTAAAAGAGAGCATCAAGAAGCAAATTCAAAACACATTTAAGTCTAACCCTCTTTCTATGCATAGGAATCTTATACGCAAATAAATTAACAAAGAACAAAGCGACATGCATAGGACGATAAAACGAAAGTAACTTCAAAACTTCCAGCGAATAGAGAGGTGTTTCAGTACCATGAAAACTTTTACAACCATATTTTCCTCTCTCATAATAATTTTCAGTAGCCTCATGAATAAACTCAACAATATAACTATCACATAAATCATGCTTTTCATGATCTACAAACACTAGAGCTTTATTATAAACATTTTCAAAATAATCCTCAGGAACATGACATTCGTCCTCTTTTGGAAAGCATGGGGGACAATCAAATAATGTAAGGGGTAAAGTGTTACTCTCATTAGAATGTAGGGATGGGTAGATCCATTCTTCCTCCTCTTGATCATCCCTCTCCTCCTCTTTTTCATCCAATGAGCTTCCAGTTTCAGCAATTTCCTCTTCCATAGGCTCCTGCAAGGCATTAGTCTCTTCCATTGGTGGAGAGCATCTATTAAGATATTCAAGAATATAGCCATTTTCTACCTTGTAATTATCAAAGAAAAATTTAAGTATATCACAAACCTCATATTTATAAGGTGAATCATCAGTATTTTCAAGCAAACTAGCAAGTTCAAATGCACCCTTCCAAGCAATAAATTCTTCAATTTGTTCCACATCATAAAAGTCATAATTCCCTTTAACATAAGAAGATATGGTAACATTATAAGTAGAGCACATGTTTATAGCAATGGTATACAATTTATTAATTTGTTCCCATAAGTGTTTCCCTTTTTGTGACAAGTGGTGTTCCTTAAAATAATATTTTTGTTCTTTTGTGAACCCACCTTGCCAATAAGATTCAGTTTCAAAGAAACCAACCATTGATAGAAAGCATGATAAAGCAAGACAATAACAGACCAATGAAAATAACAACTATAGTAGAAACTAATTTTTTTTGTGTTTTTGATAAAGAAACAAGCAAACTAAGCAAAAATAAACTAAGCAAAACAAAAATAACAAAGTAAATAGATTGGTTATGAGGGACTCCCCTTGTGAAGATGTCCTTGACTCCCCGGCAATGGCGCCAGAAAAATACTTTGATGGCGCGTTGTTGATGTGGGAGCTTCTGATGGGTTCGTAGCATGGAAAACAAAAAATTTCTACCACAAGAACGAACAAAACCCAGATCTAATCTAGATAAAAGCCAAGATCTAATATATTAGACATGTGCAACGAGATAGATCTGTACTAACCCTTGTAGACCCGAAAGCGTTACGAGATCGGATCTCGTGGTTGATGTAGTCGATCACTTGCCGATCTCAAGATCGAGTGGACGATCCTTCCGGCGCGTTCCAGCGCCTTCATGATCGGTCACTGCGTGCTGAGTCGGGACCTTCCTCTCCCGTTCCAAAGCAGATGAAGGTAGTAGATCTTCTCCACGGAATCCCAGCAGCATGACGGTGTGGTGGTGGTGGAGTAGAGATTCTGCAGGGCTTCGCCTAAGCCTGAGCAGAGGGAAGGAGGAGGAGAGAGGCGGCGGCCAGGGTTTTGAGTGGAGGGGGCAAGGGGGTGGCGCCCCCACCCCTCTATTTAAAGGAGGGAGGCGCCATGGGAGGGGGAGTCCTAGTAGGACTCCCCTCCCTTCCTTGGCTGGCGGATTGGGAGGGGGGAGGAGTCCTTCTCCCCCACGACTCCTTGTCTTGACCTACAAGGACTCCTTGATCCTTTCTTGGTTTTCAAGCAAACTCCAAGAAATCTCCTAGAACCTTCCAGAACATTCTGAAACATTCTAGAATCCCCATACAAATACTCCGAAACATTTCCTAACTTAGAAAATGATCCCCAATATATGAATCTCATTCTCCGGACAATTCCGGATCTCCTCGTGATGTACTGGATCCAATCCGAGACTCCGAACAACATTCGGTCTCCAACGCATATTCCATATCTACTTAAAACAACTTCGAACCTTAAGTGTGTCACCCTATGGTTCGTGAATATGCAGACATGATGAAGACACCTCTCCGATCAATAACCATCAGCGGGATCTGGAGATCCATAATGGCTCCCACATACTCAACGATGACTTCGTGATTGATAGAACCATTAACATATGAAATCAATTCCCTTTGTCACGCGATATTCTACTTATCCGAGGTTTGATCGTCGGTATCTCCATACCTAGTTCTACCTTGTTACTGATAAGTACTCTTTACTCGTTCCATGTTATGTCATCCCTTGTGACCTAGTCACATGCTTGCAAGCTAACTAGATGACATTCCACCGAGAGGGACCAGAGCATATCTATCCGTCATATGGATGGACAAATCTCAATCTTGGTCCATGCGCTTCAACACATACTTTCAGAATACCCAATGACACCTTTATAACCACCTAGTTACGAAGCAGTGTTTGATGTCATCAAAGTACCCATCCGGTGAAGGTAATTAACATAACCTCATGGTCGAAGGATTAGGTTACTATGCATTTGAAAGCTTATAGCAATACGAACTTAATGACTTGATCTTATGCTACGCTTACTATGGGTGTGTGTCCATCACATCATTCTCCTAATGATATAACCTTGTTATTAATGACATCCAATGTCCATGATCAGGAAACCATGATCATCATTTAATCAACAAGCTAGTTCCACAAGAGGCTTACTAGGGACTCTTTTATGTTTACAAAACACACATGTATCAGTGTTTCCTTATAATACAATTATAGCATGGGATGTAAACATTCATCATAAACACAAAGATATAATAATAACCACTTTTATTGTTGCCTCTTGGGCATATCTCCAATTGTCTCCCACTTCCACTAGAGTCAATAATCTAGATTACATGGTAATATACCTAACACCCATGGCATTCTGGTGTTGGTCATGCTTTGCTCTAGGGAGAGGTTTAGTCAATGGATCTGCCACATTCAGATCAGTGTGTACTTTGCAAATCTTTATGTCACCATCTCGGACATACTCGCGAATAGCATGGAAACGTAGCTTGATGTGCTTCAGCTTGCTATGTGACCTTGGCTCCTGTGCATTAGCTATGGCACTGTGGTTGTCACAAGAGATGGCCATCGGGTCCAATGCACTGGGAACCACGCCAAGTTCAGTAATGAACTCCTTCATCCATATGGCTTCTTGTGCAGCCTCCGAAGCAGCTATGTATTCCGATTCAGTTGAAGATTTCGCCACAACGCTTTGCTTGGCACTCCTCCAGCTCACTACAGCGCCATTCAAAATAAATACGTATCCAGACTGTGACCTCGAGTCATCTGGATCGGTGTTCCAACTAGCATCAGTGTAACCGTTTACAATAAGCTGTTCATCACCTCCATAAGAAAGAACCATATCCTTAGTCCTATTCAGGTACTTTAGGATATTCTTGACCGTTGTCCAGTGTTCCATTCCAGGATCACTTTGATATCTGCTAGTCAAATTAACATCATGTGCTATATCCGGTCTTGTACACAGCATGGCATACATGATAGAACCTATGGCCGAGGCATAGGGAATATTATTCATCTTTTCTCTATCTTCTGCCGTAGCCGGACTTTGAGTCTTACTCAAGGTCTTACCTGACAACATGGGCACGAACCCTTTCTTGCTCTCTTCCATTCTAAACTTCTTTAGAACTTTGTCTAAGTATGTACTTTGTGAAAGCGCTATTAGGCGTCTTGATCTATCTCTATAAATCTTGATGCCTAGAATATATGCCGCTTTGCCAAGATCCTTCATTGAAAAACTATTATTCAAATAGGTTTTGATGCTATTAAGAAGTTCTATATCATTCCCAATCAAGAATATGTCATCTACATATAGTACTAGGAATGCTACAGAGCTCCCACTCACTTTCTTGTAAATACAAGCTTCTCCATAAGTTTGTATAAATCCAAAGTTTTTGATTACTTTATCAAAACGTTGATTCCAACTCCGGGATGCTTGCTTCAGTCCATAAATGGAGCGCTGAAGTTTGCATACCTTGTCAGCATCACTAGGATCGACAAAACCCTTGGGTTGTACCATATACAACTCGTCCTCAATGTCACCATTAAGGAACGCCGTTTTGACATCCATCTGCCAAATTTCATAATCGAAATATGCAGCGATTGCTAACAAAATCCTCACAGACTTTAGCTTCGCTGCTGGTGAGAAAGTCTCATCATAGTCAACTCCTTGAATTTGTCGGAACCCTTTCGCGACAAGTCGAGCTTTATAGACGGTAACATTACCATCAGCATCTGTTTTTCTTTTGAAAATCCATTTGTTCTCGATAGCCTTACGGCCATCCGGTAAGTCCACCAAAGTCCACACTTGGTTTTCATACATGGATCCCATCTCGGATTTCATGGCTTCTAGCCATTTGTCAGAATCTGGGCTCACCATAGCTTCTTCATACGTCGCAGGGTCATCAGTGTTGTCCACCAACATGACGTTCAAGGTAGAGTCATACCAATCAGGAGTGGTACGAACTCTCGTTGACCTACGAGGTTCCGCAGTAACTTCGTTCGTAGTTTCATGATCACCATCATGAGCTTCCTCTCCAATTGGTGCAGGCGGCACAAAAACATCTTCTGGTGCTGCGCTACTCTCAACTCCGAGAGAAGGTTCAATAACCTCGTCGAGTTCTACTTTCCTTCCAGTCACTTCTTTCGAGAGAAACTCCTTCTCAAGAAAGGATCCATTCTTGGCAACGAAAACTTTGCCTTCGGATCTATGATAGAAGGTATACCCAATTGTTTCTTTAGGGTATCCTATGAAGACGCATTTCTCCGCTTTGGGTTCAAGCTTATCAGGTTGTAACTTCTTTACATACGCTTCACAACCCCAAACTTTAAGGAACGACAACTTAGGTTTCTTACCAAACCACAATTCGTACAGTGTCGTTTCAACGGATTTAGATGGTGCCCTATTTAAAGTGAATGCGGCTGTCTCTAATGCATAGCCGCAAAACGATAGTGGTAAATCTGTAAGAGACATCATAGACCGAACCATATCTAAGAGAGTTCGATTACGACGTTCGGACACACCATTACGTTGTGGTGTTCCGCGTGTCAAGCTGAAAGTATTCCACATTTCTTTAAATGCATGCCAAACTCATAACTCAGATATTCACCTCCGTGGTCAGAACGCAGAAACTTAATCTTCTTGTTATGATGATTTTCCACTTCACTTTGAAATTCCTTAAACTTCTCGAAAGTTTCGGACTTATGTTTCATAAAGTAGACATACCCATATCTACTTAAGTCATCCGTGAAAGTGAGAACATAACGATATCCACCACGCGATGCTACACTCATTGGACCGCACACATCGGTATGTATTATTTCCAATAAGTCTGTAGCTCGCTCCATTATTCCAGAGAATGGAGTCTTAGTCATTTTTCCCATTAGACATGCTTCGCATCTTTCAAGTGATTCAAAATCAAGTGATTCAAGAAGTCCATCAGAATGGAGTTTCTTTATACGCTTCAATCCAATGTGACCAAGAGGACAGTGCCACATGTATGTAGAATTATCATTCAATTTTATTCGTTTAGCATCTATGTTTTGAACATGTGTATCACTACTATCGAGATTCAATAAGAATAAACCATTCATCTCAGGTGCATTACCATAAAAGATATTACTCATATAAATCGAACAACCTTTATTCTCAGACTTAAAAGAGTAACCGTCTCGAATAAACAAGATCCAGATATAATGTTCATGCTTAACGCAGCACCAAATAACAATTATTCAAATTTAAAACTAATCCAAGGTAGATGTAGAGGAGCGTGACGGGCGATCACATCAACCTTGGAGCCATTTCCAACGTGCATCATCACCTCGTCTCTCGCCGCCTTTGTTTATTCCGCAGCTCTGCTTCGAGTTACAAATATGAGCAACCAACCAGATCAAATACCTGTGCACTACTATGATTACTAGTAAGATACACATCAATAACATGTATATCGAATATACCTTTCTTCTTGATGTTGCCTTCTTCGATCTGCCGTGTACTTGGGGGCTTACGCTTCCAAAGGACCAGCACCCTTGAAGTAGAAGCATTGCCAGGCTTAGGACCAGCCTTGGGCTTCTTAGCAGGTGTGGCAGCTTTCTTGCCGTCCTTCTTGAAGTTGCCCTTTTTCTTAGGCTTGCCCTGTTTCTTGAAATTGGTGGTCTTATTGACCATCAACACTTGGTGCTCCTTCTTGATCTCCACTTCAGTAGTTTTCAGCATGGACGATAGTTCAGGCAATGTCTTGTTCATGCAGTGCATATTGTAGTTCATCACAAAGTTCTTATAACTCGGTGGCAGTGATTGGAGGACACGATGAATCCCTAACTCATTAGGAATCGTTATCCCCAACTCTTGGAGCTTGTTTGCGTGCCCAGACATGGTGAGCACGTGCTCGCTAACGGAGCTTCCCTCTTCCATCTTACAGGTAAAGAACTTTTCGGAGGCCTCATAGCTCTCCACGGCTGCGTGAGTCTCAAAAATGAGCTTGAGCTCCTTAATGATCTCGAACAGGTCGTGGTGCTCAAAACGCTTCTGGAGCTCCGTTTCTAAACCATATAGGATGGCACACTGAACTGTGGAGTAATGATTTTTCCGAGTGGCGTAAACATTCTTTACGTCATCGGTGGCATCTTCTGCAGGTGGGTCACCTAGCGCTTCGAGCACATAGGTCATCTGACCAGCCCTGAGGACAATCTTCAGACCACGGAGCCAGTCCGTGAAGTTGCTTCCATTGTTCTTAAGCTTTTCTTTCTCTAGGAACGCAGTGAAATTGATGGAGAGGTTCGCCATAATCTACAACAAATTTGCAAGTAGTTTAGACTAAGTTTATGATAAATTGAGTTCAATTTTAATTCTTAAATTAACTAGGTGAACTCCCACTCAAAACAACATCCCTCACATTGTCTTAGTGATTACACGAACCAAGTCCACTACACCAAGTCCGATCTTCATGAGAGAAGATGTAGTTTCATCGGCGAACAATCTTCATGTTCATCATATCACTTATATGATTCATGCTCTACCTTTCGGTATTCCGTGTTCCGAGACCATGTCTGTACATGCTAGGCTCGTCAAGATTAACCTTAGTTTCCGCATGTGCAAATCTGGCTTGCACCCCTTGTATGCACACGTAGAATCTATCACATCCGATCATCACGAGATGCTTCGAGACGACGAGTCTTAACAACGGTGCCAACTAAGGACGAACACTTTATTACTTGAAATTTAGTGAGAGGAATCATCTTATAATGCTACCTTCGTGATCTAAGCAATACAAGATGCATAAAGGATTAACATCACAGGCAATTCATAATTAGTGTGATATGATATGGCCCTTTCTTCTTATGCCTTTGATCTCCATCTCCAAAGCACGGACATGATCTCTATCATCACCAGCATTGCGTCAAGGTCAGTGGCGCCGCTTCATGGTTGTCCATCATCACCAGCAACTATTACAACTACTTGGAATAAAGCTATTACAAGATGAATAGACACACAGGTCCTAACAGAATTAAAGACAACCATTAGGCTCCTGCCGGTTGCCATATTACAACAAGGATCATTGCATACATCAAATATAATCACAATCACATGATGGACATATCACATCACAAAACCCCTGCAAAAACAAGTTAGACGCCTCTAATTTTCTTTGCATGTTTTACGTGGTTTGGGGCTTTCGAATAAGAACGGATCTTACCTACGAAACTGAACCACAACATTGATACAAGTGTTATCGAGTGCAAAGTATAGATTGGATCTATACTATGGTGGGAGAGACAGACACCCGCAAAGCCACTTGTGCAAAGCAAGTTACACGTCAAGCGTGGAGCAAGTCTCACGTGCGATGACATGTAAGGTTAGCCCGAGCCGCTTCATCCCACCATACCGCAAGATGCAAAGTACACAAAGCAAAAGACGGCACGAGCACCAACGCCCACAAAACCATTGTGTTCTACTCGTGCAACATATCTACGCATAGATATGGCTCTGATACCACTGATGGGTTCGTAGCATGGAAAACAAAAAAATTCTACCGCAAGAACGAACAAAACCCAGATCTAATCTAGATAAAAGCCAAGATCTAATCTATTAGACATGTGCAACGTGATAGATCTGTACTAACCCTTGTAGACCCGAAAGCGTTACGAGATCGGATCTCGTGGTTGATGTAGTCGATCACTTGCCGATCTCAAGATCGAGTGGACGATCCTTCCGCGCCTGCGGCAGCGCCTGCAATGGGTCACACGCGGAGTCGGCAGACCTTCCTCTCCTGCTCCACGAGCAATGGAGGTAGTAGATCTTCTCCACGGAATCCTAGCAGCACCACGGTGTGGTGGTGGTGGTGGAGTAGAGAATTCTGCAGGGCTTCGCCTAAGCCTGAGCAGAGGGAAGGAGGAGGAGAGAGGCGGCGGTCAGGGTTTGGAGTGGAGGGGGCAAGGGGGTGGCGCCCCACCCCTCTATTTAAGGGAGGGAGGCTCCATGGGAGGGGGAGTCCTAGTAGGCGGATTGGGAGGGGGGGAGGAGTCCTCCTCCCCCACGACTCCTTGTCTTGCCCTACAAGGACTCCTTGATCCTTTCTTGGTTTTCAAGCAAACTCCAAGAAATCTCCTAGAACCTTCCGGAACATTCCGAAACCTTGTAGAATCCCCATACAAATACTCTGGAACATTTCCTAACTTAGAAAATGATCCCCAATATATGAATCTCATTCTCTGGACAATTCCGGATCTCCTCGTGATGTCCCGGATCCAATCCGAGACTCCGAACAACATTCGGTCTCCAACGCATATTCCATATCTACTTAAAACAACTTCGAACCTTAAGTGTGTCACCCTACGGTTCGTGAATATGCGTATGATGAAGACACCTCCAATCAATAACCATCAGCGGATCCGAGATCCATAATGGCTCTACATACTCAACGATGACTTCGTGATCGATAGAACCATTAACATACGAAATCAATTCCCTTTGTCACGCGATATTCTACTTATCCGAGGTTTGATCGCGGTATCTCCATACCTAGTTCTACCCTCATCGATAAGTACTCTTTACTCGTTCCATGTTATGTCATCCCTTGTGACCTAGTCACATGCTTGCAAGCTAACTATATGACATTCCACCGAGAGGGCCCAGAGCATATCTATCCGTCATATGGATGGACAAATCCCAATCTTGGTCCATGCGCTTCAACACATACTTTCAGAATACCCAATGACACCTTTATAACCACCCAGTTACGAAGCGGTGTTTGATGTCATCAAAGTACCCATCCGATGATGGTGATTAACATAACCTCATGGTCGAAGGATTAGGTTACTATGCATTTGAAAGCTTATAGCAATACAAACTTAATGACTCGATCTTATTCTATGCTTACTATGGGTGTGTGTCCATCACATCATTCTCCTAATGATATAACCTTGTTATTAATGACATCCAATGTCCATGATCAGGAAACCATGATCATCATTTAATCAACAAGCTAATTCCACAAGAGGCTTACTAGGGACTCTTTTATGTTTACAAAACACACATGTATCAGTGTTTCCTTATAATACAATTATAGCATGGGATGTAAACATTCATCATAAACACAAAGATATAATAATAACCACTTTTATTATTGCCTCCTGGGCATATCTCCAACAACTTCTTCTTCTCGATCCCCGACAACGGCGCCAGAAAAATACTTGCTGGCTCGTGGTTTATGTCGAGCTCGTTGGGGAACCCCAAGAGGAAGGTATGATGAGCATAGCAGTAAGTTTCCCTCAGTTATGAAACCAACGTTATCAATCCAGTAGGAGTAAGGAAACACCCCAAAGTTGTTGCTAGCTGAACGTTGGCAGGGCGCACTACCGGTGCTAGCAGCAACGTGGAGACCTGCACAAGACAATCACAGAACTCTGTCCCCAACTTGCGATGAGGTTGTCAATCTCACCGGTTTTGCTAAAAACAAAGGATTAAACGTATCGAATGGAAGGAAGTAGTAGTTTGTAGAAAGTAAACACAAAACAGTAAACAATTTGTAGATTGAATGTACAAGAAAGGACCGGGGTCCATAGTTCACTAGAGGTGGCTCTCCTTAAGATAGATAACATGCTGGGTGAACAAATTACAGCGGGGCAATTGACAAACATCGAGAAAGCATACAAGCATATACTAATCATCTTGACTCCTTTGAGACTTGATTGGGAATTACAACATTATACATAGACCGCCATCCAACTGCATCTATGACTAATAATCCACCTTCAGGTTATCATCCGAACCCCCTCCAGTATTAAGTTGCAAGCAACAGATTATTGCTTTATGAATTGCGTGTAAAGTAAACAATACGATTGTTCTATGAACAAAGGATTGTTGTTTTCTCCCTAGTAGAAACAACACATCTAGTACCTTAGAGATCTTTGTCACTTCCCCAGATTACTAGAGGCATGAACCCACTATCGAGCATAAATACTAAGTCTTGGAGTTGCTAGCATCTACTTGGCCAAGATAGATAGTAACAACGGAAAGCATGCAAGATCACAAATAACAAAGACATGATAGAATCAATAATCAATCTGAAATAGCATCTCAATATCCATCGGATCCCCGCAAACACAACATGCAGAATTACAAATAGATGATCTTGATCATGAACGGAGCTCACAAGATCTAAACATGATAGCACAAAGGAGGAGAACCAGCCATCTAGCTACTACAGGGACTCGTAGTCCAGAGATGAACTACTCACGCATCACACCGGCGGCTTGCATGATGATGAAGAAGGCCTCCAGGGTGAATTCCCCTCTCCGGCAGGGTGCCGGGAAGAGCTTCAAATCTCTCCCAATCTAGGGATGGAGATGACGGCGGCTACAGACTCTTTCATGGAATTTTTGATCGGGTACTTAGGGTTTCCGTATCAGAGGTAATATATAGGCGGAAGGAGAGGCCGAGGGGATGATGGGGTCGGCGGACCACCTCAAGGCAGCCTGGCCAGGCGTCTTGTGGTGGTGGCCAGGCTCCAGCCCCTCCCCATCTCGTATTCTAGGTCCAGATGTCTCCCGGTAAAATAGTGACTTTGGCTTTTGTCCCGTCCAATTCCGAGAATATTCATTTTCTGACTTCCTGGAACCAAAAACAGTAGAAAACAGGCAGCTGGTAGTGGCGGAGCTTGGCAAGGCTCGCTGGGGGGGCAAAATACAATATTTGATGTCTTGGGGGGGCAAAATACACAAAAAAATTCAATCAAAGCTATCTCAATTTTTTTCTTCAAGCATGTGCTCAATCTTGGGGGGGGGGGGGCAGTGGCCCCTGCTGGCCTGCACTAAGCTCCGCCACTAGCAGCTGGCACTGTGGCTCTTGTTAATAGGTTAGTCTAAGAAATCATATGAAAAGTACTCCAAAGTGTGGACAAAACATAAGAAAGTAGATAAAACCAAGAATGGAACATCAATAATTATAGATACATTTGCAATGTATCACGTGTCTAGTGGTAATTGTCATGGCCTACTACCTCAGCTAGATCTTGGGATCACCGTGTAGGGAAAAAGTTTTGTTTATCTCTACGTGGCCCAACAAAAGAACACATGCAATGACTAGGGACTCCATGTGTCAAACCATGGTCACAGAGACAAAAACACTTAGGAAAGCAGCTTCCACATTGCATGTTGCACCAGTGTAGCATAAGTTGCATCACAGAATCCACTAGAGAGTGTGTGTGTGTGTCTTCATGTGGATCAATGTGGTTTAGGAAAAGAACACATGTAGTGTGTTCAGGTGGATCAATGTGGTTTAGGAAAATAACCCATGCAATGGCTCTAGGGACTCCATGTGTCAAACCATGGTCACATAGACCAAAAACACTTAGGAAAGTAGCTTCCACATTGCACGTTGCAATAGTGTGGTAGAAGTTGCATCACAGAATCCAATGGAGTGTGTGTGGTCATGTGGATTAGTGTGGTTTAGGAAAAGAACACATGCAATGACTCTAGTGGATCAATGTGGTTTAGGAAAAGTACACATGCAATGACTCTAGGGACTCCATGTGTCAAACCAGGGTCACATAGACCAAAAACACTTAGGAAAGAATCTTCGACATTGCATGTTGCACCAGTGTGGCAGAAGTTGCATCACGGAATCCACTGGAGTGTCTGTGGTCATGTGGATCAATGTGGTTTAGGAAAAGAACACATGCAATAACTCTAGTAGATCAATTTGGTTTAGGAAAAGGACACATGCAATGACTCTAGGGACTCCATGTGTCCAACCATGGTCACAAAGACCAAAAACACTTAGGAAAGCAGCTTCCACATTGCATGTTGCACCAGTGTGGCAGAAGTTGCATCACATAATTGTTGGGTCCGCAGCATAGAAAACAAAAAAATTCCTACAGTGTGAACTATACGCCAAGATCTATCTGCTAGGTACAAAGCAACAGGTGGACATACATCCAACAAGAACTTACCTTCAAAGACAACGAGTTTTGTTAACGAGTAGGAACTCGTGGTTGATGTAGTCGTACACTTGTCGATCTCAAGATCGTGAGGAAGTCTGAGCGCCGCAACTCAGCAGCGCATCCGTACTCGCACACACGTTCAAGCCATCGGACAACCTCCACCTCCTCGCCCAAACGGAAGCAACTCCTTCCGCATTTAAATGCCACCGGGAACATGTATCTCGCTAATCCGAGACCATGGGGGAATAATTCTAAAGGGGGAGAGAGATCCTTCACAAGGAGGTGTGAGGATGAAGGAGGGAATGGGTGGCCTTTTATAGGAGGAGGGGTGCCCTCCTCCATGGTCGGGCGCATGGGGGTGACCCCTCACCTCCCCCATTCATGTGGTGGTAACCCCTCCACATTAAAATGCCTCTTCACATTCCCTTTTAAAGTCTCCACTTTAAATGCATTAAAATTCTCCAAGTTTAATGCTCTCTCATTTAATAAAACTCTTTTATTAAATTTATTCAGAATTTTGTTAATTACTTTAATTAACAAACATTCACATATAGCCCCTTGCAATATTTCAATATCACATGCAGAACCACTTTCTGCAATTTCACCCGAAACAATTTCCGGTTTCTATTGAAACAATTCCTGCGCTTTGCAATTCTTTCGTCTGAAACATATGTGCTCCAAAATGGTGTCCGGTAACTCTTAAGTGTATCACCCTACAGTTCGCAAATAACGCAGACATGATCGAGACCCTTCTTCGATCAATAATCAGCAGCGGGACCTGGAGATCCGTACTAACTCCTACACATTCAACAATGACTTCTGTGATCGTGAGAACCTTTAACGCTTGTAACTAAATCCCTTTGTCTCGCGATATATTACATGTCCGAGATTCGATCATCGGTATCTCCATACCTAGTTTGATCTCGTTACCAACATCCACTCTTTTCTCGTTCCCGTGATATAACATTCTAGTGATCACATCACTTGCTTGCAAGCTATCTCAATGTGATATCACCGAGAGGGCCCAGAGTATATCTATCCGTCATCAGGATTGACAAATTCCACTCTTGATCCATGATCCTCAACATAACACCTTCGTAGTACTGAACCCATCTTTATATTCACCCTGTTACGGTGTGACGTTTGATGTTATCAAGATACTCTTCCGGTGTTAGCAATTAACATGATCTCATGGTCTAAGGATAAAGATTACTTCGTATGATGTTATAGCAATATAAACATAATGACTTGATCGTAATGCTATATTTTGGATGAATGTTCATCACATCATTCGACCAATGGTGTGACCTTGTTATTAACAACATCCAATGTCCATGATCAGGAAACCTTGATCATCTTGTTAATCAACAAGCTAGTCTATAAGAGAGGCATAACTAGGAACCCTTTTTGTTTATTAAACACACATGTATTGATGTTTCCGATCAATACAATTCTAGCATGTAAAATAAACATCTATCATATATAAGGAATACATAATAACAACTTTATTATTTCCTCTCAGGGCATATTTCCTTCAGTCTCCCACTTGCACTAGAGACAATAATCTAGTTCACATAGTGATAAATCTAACACCCATGGAGTTCTGGTGTTGATCATGTTTTTCCCTAGGGAGAACTTTAGTCAACGGATCTGCTACATTTAGGTCCATGTGTACTTTAGAAATCTTTATATCTCCATCCTTGACATGCTCGCGGATGGAGTGAAACTGGCGCTTAATATGCTTGGAATTCTTGTGAGACCTCGGTTCCTTTATGCTATTATGGCTCCATTGTTGTCACAATAGATCACCATTGGGTCCAATGCACTAGGAACCACACCTAGTTCCGTAATGAACTCTTTCATCCAAACCGCTTCTTGCGCTGCTTCAGAAGCAGCAACATATTCCGCCTCCATCGTTGATCCAGCCACCACAGGTTGTTTGGAACTCCTCCAACTAACTGCTGCTCCGTTCAAGAGAAATACGTATCCGGATTGAGACTTAGAGTCATCTGGATCGGTGTCAAAGCTAACATCGACATAACACTTAGCGACTAGCTCTTCTTCACCTCCGTATATAAGAAACATATCCCTAGTCCTTCTCAAGTACTTGAGGATGTTCTTTACCGCTATCCAGTGTTCCGAACCTGGATCAGATTGGTACCTACTAGTCAAACTAATAGCATGTGCCACATCTAGTCTTGTACATATCATGTCATACATAATAGAGCCTATGGCCAAGGCATAGGGGATCTTATCCATCATCTCTCTTTCTTCCGCCGTAGACGGACATTGAGTCTTACTCAATGTCTTGCCTTGCAACATAGGTAAGAACCCCTTCTTACTTTCGTCCATATTAAACTTCTTTAATATCTTATCAAGGCATGTACTCTGCGATAGCCCAATTAGGCGCCTTGATCTATCTCTATAGATTTTAATGCCTAATATATATGACGCTTCACCAAGGTCTTTCATCGAAAATTTGCTGTTTAGATAACTTTTAACACTGTTTAAAAGATCTATATCATTTCCAATCAATAATATGTCATCCACATATAATATCAAAAATGCCACATTGCTCCCACTCACTTTCTTGTAAATACAAGCCTCTCCATAAGTTTGGACAAATCCAAACTCTTTGCTCACCTCATCAAAGCGGAGATTCCAACTCCGGAATGCTTGATTCAGTCCATAGATGGATCGCTGAAGTTTGCATACCTTATTAGCATCCTTAGGATCGACAAAACCCTTAGGTTGTATCATATACAACTCTTCTTCAATATTACCATTGAGGAACGCAGTTTTGACATCCATCTGCCATATTTCATAATCGAAATATGTAGCAATTGCTAACATAATCCTAACTGACTTAAGCATCGCTACGGGAGAGAATGTCTCATCGTAGTCAACTCCTTGAATTTGTCGAAACCCCTTTGCGACAAGTCGAGCCTTATAGATGGTCACATTACCATCAACATCAGTTTTTCTTTTGAAAATCCATTTATTCTCAACGGCCTTTCGATCGTGAGGTAAGTCCACCAAAGTCCAAACTTGGTTCTCGTACATGGATTCCATCTCGGATTTCATGGCTTCTAGCCATTTGTTGGAATCCGGGCTCATCATCACTTCTTCATACGTCGCAGGGTCATCCATTTCATCAACCATGAAATTCACAATAGGATTGCCATACAGTTCAGGAGCTGCACGTGTCCTGCTTGACCTGCGAGGTTCGGTAGTGTCCTCTTTCGGAGTTTCATGATCAATATCATTAGCTCTCTCTTCATTAGGTGAAGTCAACTCCGAAACAACTTTCGGTGCTGCGCCACTCGCCATTTCATGAAGAGAAGGTTCAATAACCTCTTCGAGTTCTACCTTCCGACTACTCACACCTTTCGCGAGAAACTCCTTCTCAAGAAAGGATCCATTCTTGGCAACAAACACCTTGCCCTCGGATCTGTGATAGAAAGTATACCCAATCTTTCCTTAGGGTATCCTATGAAGACACATTTTTCCGCTTTGGGTTCGAGTTTATCTGGTTGAAGTTTCTTCACATAAACATCACATCCCCAAACTTTAAGAAATGACAGCTTAGGTTTGTTTCCAAACCATAATTTATACGGCGTCGTTTCAACGGATTTAGATGGTGCCCGATTTAAAGTGAATGCAGCTGTTTCCAGTGCATAACCCCAAAATGACAGTGGAAAGTCAGTCAGAGACATCATAGATTGAACCATATCCAATAAGGTACGATTACGACGTTCCGACACACCATTACGTTGTGGTGTTCCGGCAGGCGTGAGTTGTGAAACTATTCCACACTCTTTCATGTGTGTGCTAAACTCGTAACTTAGATACTCTCCTCCATGATCAGACCATAGAAATTTGATCTTTCTATTACGATGATTTTCCACTTCATTCTGAAATTCCTTGAACTTTTCAAAAGTTTCAGACTTGTGTTTCATCAAATAGATATACCCGTTTTACTCAAATCATCCATGAAAGTAACAAAATAACGATATCCACCTCGCGCCGACACACTCATTGGTCCACACACATCAGTATGTATGATTTCCAATAGATCTGTCGCCCGTTCCATTGAACCGGAAAATAGCGTTCTAGTCATCTTGCCCATAAGGCATGGCTCACATGTATCAAATGATTCAAAATCAAGTGATTCCAAAATTCCATCAGAATGGAGTTTCTTCATGCGTTTAACGCCAGTATGACCTAGACAGCAGTGCCACATATATGCAGATATATCATCATCAAGTTTAATCTTTTTAGCATTAACATTATGAATGTGCGTAATATTACTATTGTGATCCGTCAGAAATAAACCATTCAACATAGGTGCATGACCATAAAAGATATTATCCATATAAATCGAACAACCATTGTTTTCAGATTTAAACGAATAACCACTTTGCATCAAACATGATCCGCATACAATATTCATGCTAAGTGCAGGCACCAAATAACAATTATTTAGGTTTATGACTAATCCCGATGGCATATGGAGAGGCAGCGTTCTGACGGCGATCACATCAACTCTTGATCCATTGCCGGCCCGCATTGTAACCTCATCCCTTGCTAGTTGTCGCTTGTTCCGCAGCCCCTGAATCGAGTTACATATATTAGCAACTGATCCAGTATCAAATACCCAGGTGCTACTGCGAGTACTAGTCAAGTACACATCAATAACATGTATATCACATATACCTTTGTTTGCCTTGCCGGACTTCTTGTCCGCCAAATACTTGGGGCAGTTGCGCTTCCAATGGCCAGTCCCTTTGCAATAGTAGCACTCGGTATCAGACTTAGGGCCAGCTCAGGTTTTCTTTTCAGGCGCGGCAATAGATTTGACACCCTTCTTTCCCTTGTGCTTGCCTTTCTTGTCCTTCTTGAAACCGGTGGTCCTATTGATCATCAACACTTGATGTTCTTTCCTAATCTCCACTTCTGCAGTCTTAAGCATTGACAAAAGCTCGGGAAGAGTCTTCTTCATGCCCTGCATATTATAGTTCATCACGAAGCTCTTGTAGCTAGGTGGCAGAGATTGGAGAACACGATGTATGCCCAAGTCAATGGGAATCGTTATTCCCAAGGACACAAGCTTATCGGCATCTGCACATTTTGAGTACGTGCTCACTAACGGAGTTGTTCTCCTCCATCATGCAGCTAAAGAACTTTTCAGTAGCATTATAACTCTCTACGGCAGCATGGGTATCGAAAATCATTTTCAATTCTCCCATGGTATCAAAGCCATTGCCATTTTCGAAACGCTTTCGAAGTTCTGGCTCTAGCCCATATAGTATGCCGCAATGAACTAAGTTGTGGTCCTCCTGACAGGTCACATAGACATTCTTCCTCGTCAGGGGCATCAGGAGCTGGTGGGAGGCCTAGCGGCGCATATAGCACATATTGCTTTTGTGCAACAGTGAGGAGAATCCTCAAATTCATAGCCCAGTTGGTGAAGTTGCTACCATTCGCAGCAAGTTTCTCTTTCTCCATGAACACATTGAAATTAAAAGCAGGTGGTGCCATCTACAACAGAATTTGTAAAGTTTATTTAGACTAAGTTTATGATAGATTGAGTTCAACTAATCCAAATTACTAATGAACTCCCACTCAAAAACGACATCCCTCGTGCATTTTTGGTGATTACATGAACCAAATCCACTACACCAAGTCCGATCATCACGTGAGTCGGTGTAGTTTCAAAGGCGAGCATCTATATGGGCATCATATCAACCATATGACTCATGCTTAACCTTTCGATCCGTGTTCTGAGGCCATGTATGTACATGCTAGGCTCGCCAAGTAAGAACCTTAGTACTTGCGTGTGTAAAACTGTCTTACACCCGTTGTATAAAAGCGTAGAGTCGAGTACACCCGATCATCACGTGATGTCTCGAAACACGATCCATAGAACGGTGCATACTCAAGGAAGAACACATTTTATCTTGATATCTAAATGAGGGATCATCTTATAATGCTACCAAAAGCGCCAAACTAGCAAAGATAAGATGCTAACATCTAATGTGTAAAGTGAGATGATATGGTCCATGCATTTGATCTCTATCATTTGCATCGTGGTATGATCTCTATCATTCCTTTATGTGTAAGGCCAAGGTCTATGGAACTTACACGTTGAATGTGTTGTAAGAGTATCTATCATACATCTACTTACAACAATACCATATCAATACACTAGCCCAGCAACGATCTAAACTAGACGCCTCTAATTTATCAATTGCAAGTTTTACGTGGCTTAGGGCTTTCGGAGATAGAACCGTTCTTACCTACGAACATGAACCACAACGAGGATAACTAAGTTATTAGCAACTCGTTGTAAATCAGATATTGACTATAGTAGGAGAGACAGACACCTGCTAGCCACTTATGCAAAACAAGTTGCATGTCAGTCGTGGAACCGGTCTCATGTACGATGACATGTAAGGTTGGTCCGGGCCGCTTCATCCCACTATGCCACCAATATCCAAAATACATAGAAGATGCAATAACATGATCATCATTGCCCACATATAAACATATGTGTACTACCCGTGCAAAGCACCTATGCATAGATCAGGCTCTGATACCACTGTTGGGTCCGCAGCATAGAAAACAAAAATGTTCCTACGTGTGAACTATACGCCAAGATCTATCTACTAGGTACAAAGCAACGGGTGGACATACATCCAACGAGAACTTACCCTCGAAGACAACGAGTTTTGTTAACGAGTAGGAACTTGTGGTTGATGTAGTCATACACTTGCCGATCTCAAGATCGTGAGGAAGTCCGAGCGTCGCAACTCAGCAACGCATCCGTACTCGCACACACGTTCAAGCCGCCGGACAACCTCCACCTCCTCGCTCTAGCGATCCAGCGGAAGCAGCAACTCCTTCCAGACGAAATGCCACCGGGAACATGTATCTTGCTAATTCGAGACCATGGGGGAATAATTCTAGAGGGGGAGAGAGATCCTTCACAAGGAGGTGTGAGGATGAAGGAGGGAATGGGTGGCCTTTTATAGGAGGAGGGGGAGTGCCCCTCCTCTCCATGGCAGGCGCATGGGGGGTGACCCCTCACCTCCCCCATTCATGTGGTGGTAACCCCTCCACATTAAAATGCCTCTTCACATTCCCTTTTAAAGTCTCCACTTTAAATGCATTAAAATTCTCCAAGTTTAATGCTCTCTCATTTAATAAATCTCTTTTATCAAATTTATTCAGAATTTTTTTAATTACTTTAATTAACAAACATTCACATATAGCCCCTTGCAATATTTCAATATCACATGCAGAACCACTTTCTGCAATTTCACCCGAAACAATTTCCGGTTTCTATTGAAACAATTCCTGCGCTTTGCAATTCTTTCGTCTGAAACATATGTGCTCCAAAATGGTGTCTGGTAGCTCTTAAGTGTGTCACCCTACGGTTCGCGAATAATGCAGACATGATCGAGACCCTTCTACGATCAATAATCAGCAGCGGGACCTGGAGATCCGTACTGACTCCTACACATTCAACGATGACTTTTGTGATCGTGAGAACCTTTAACGCTTGTAACTAAATCCCTTTGTCTCGCGATATATTACATGTCCAATATTCGATCATCGGTACCTCCATACCTAGTTTGATCTCGTTACCGACATGCACTCTTTTCTTGTTCCCGTGATATAACATTCTAGTGATCACATCACTTGCTTGCAAGCTATCTCAATGTGATATCACTGAGAGGGCCCAGAGTATATCTATCCGTCATCGGGATTGACAAATTCCACTCTTGATCCATGAGCCTCAACATAACACCTTCATAGTACTGAACCCATCTTTATAGTCACCCTGTTACGGTGTGACGTTTGATGTTATCAAGATACTCTTCCGGTGTTAGCAATTAACATGATCTCATGGTCTAAGGATAAAGATTACTTCGTATGATGTTATAGCAATATAAACATAATGACTTGATTGTAATGCTATACTTCGGATGAATGTTCATCACATCATTCCACCAATGGTGTGACCTTGTTATTAACAACATCCCATGTCCATGATCAGGAAACCTTGATCATCTTGTTAATCAACAAGCTAGTCTATAAGAGAGGCATAACTAGGAACCCTTTTTGTTTATTAAACACACATGTATTGATGTTTCCGATCAATACAATTCTAGCATGTAAAATAAACATCTATCATATATAAGGAATACATAATAACAACTTTATTATTGCCTCTTAGGGCATATTTCCTTCAATAATGCACTGGAGTGTGTGTTCATGTGGATCAATGTGGTTTAGTAAAAGAACACATGTAATGTGGTCATGTGGATCAATGTGGTTTAGGAAAAGAACAAATGAAATGACTCTACGGACTCCATGTGTCAAACCATGGTCACATAGACTAAAAACACTAAGGAAAGCAGCTTCCACATTGCATGTTGAAACAGTGTGGCAGAAGTTGCATTGCAGAATCCACTGAGTGTGTGTGGTCATGTGGATCAATGTAGTTTAGGAAAAGAACACATGCAATGACTCTAGGGACTCCATGTGTCAAACCATTGTTACAGATACCAAAAACACTTAGGAAAGCAGCTTCCACGTGGCATGTTGCACCTGTGTGTCAGAAGTTACATCACAACATCCACAAGAGTGTGTGTGGTCATGTGGATAAATGTGGTTTATGGAAAGAATATATGCAATGTGGTCATGTGGATCAATGTGGTTTAGGAAAAGAACACATGCAATGTGTTCATGTGGATCAATGTGGTTTAGGAAAAGAACATATGCAATTTGTTCATGTGGATCAATGTGGTTTAAGAAAAGAACACATGCAATGGCTCTAGGGACTCCATCTGTCAAACCATGGTCACATAGACCAAAAACACTTAGGAAAGCATCTTCCACATTGCATGTTGCACTAGTGTGGTAGAAGTTGCATCACAGAATCCACTGGAGTGTGTGTGGTCATGTGGATCAATGTGCTTTAGGAAAAGAACACATGTAATGTGGTCATGTGGATCAATGTGGTTTAGCAAAAGAACAAATGAAATGACTCTAGGGACTCCATGTGTCAAACCATGGTCACAAATACCAAAAACACCTAGGAAAGTAGCTTCCACATTGCATGTTGAAATAGTGTGGCAAAAGTTGCATCACAGAATCCACTGGAGTGTGTGTGGTCATGTGGATCAATGTGTTTAAGGAAAAGAACACATGCAATCATTCTAGGGACTCCATATGTCGAACCATGTCACAGAGACCAAAAACAATTAGGACAGCAACTTCCACATTGCATGTTGAAGTAGTGTCGCAGAAGTTGCATCAGAAAATCCACTAGAGTGTGTGTGGTCATGTGGATCAATGTGGTTTATGAAAAGAACAAATGCAATGTGGTCATGTGGATCAATGTGGTTTAGAAAAGAACACATGCAATGTGGTCATGTGGATCAATGTGGTTTAGGAAAAGAACACATGCAATGGCTCTAGGGACTCCATGTGTCAAACCATGGTCACATAGAACAAAAACACTTAGAAAAGCAGCTTCCAAATTGCATGTTGCAATAGTGTGGCTGAAGTTACATCACAGAATCCATAGGAGTGTGTGTGGTCATGTGGATCAATGTGGTTTAGGAAAAGAACACATGCAATGACTCTAGTGGATCAATGTGGCTTAGCAAAAGAACACATGCAATGACTCTAGGGACTCCATGTGTCAAACCATGGTCACATGGACCAAAAACACTTAGGAAAGCAGCTTCCACATTACATGTTGCACCAGTATGGCAGAAGTTGCATCACATAATCCACTAGAGTGTGTGTGGTCATGTGGATCAATGTGGTTTAGGAAAAGAACACATGCAATGTGGTCACATGGATCAATGTGTGGTTTAGGAAAAGAACACATGCAATGACTCTAGGGACTCCATGTGTCAAACCATGGTCACATAGACCAAAAACAATTAGGAAAGCAACTAACACATTGCATGTTGCACCTGTGTGGCAGAAGTTGCATCAAAAAATCCACTAGAGTGTGTGTGGTCATGTGGATCAATGTGGCTTATGTAAAGAACACATGCAATGACTCTAGTGGATCAATGTGGCTTAGGAAAAGAACACATGCAATGACTCTAGGGACTCCATGTGTCAAACCATGATCACATGGACCAAAAACACTTAGGAAAGCAGCTTCCACATTACATGTTGCACCAGTATGGAAGAAGTTGCATCACATAATCCACTGCAGTGTGTGTGGTCATGTGGATCAATGTGGTTTAGGAAAAGAACACATGCAATGTGGTCACATGGATCAATGTGTGGTTTAGGAAAAGAACACATGCAATGACTCTAGGGACTCCATGTGTCAAACCATGGTCACATAGACCAAAAACACTTAGGAAAGCAACTTCCACATTGCATGTTGCACCTGTGTGGCAGAAGTTGCATCAAAAAATCCACTAGAGTGTGTGTGGTCATGTGGATCAATATGGTTTATGTAAAGAACACATGCAATGTGGTCATGTGGATCAATGTGGTTTAGGAAAATAAGAAATGCAATGTGTTCATGTGGATCAATGTGGTTTAGGAAAAGAACACATGCAATTTGTTCATGTGGATCAATGTGGTTTAAGAAAAAATAACACATGCAATGGATCTAGGGACTCCATGTGTCAAACCATGGTCATATAGCCAAAAACACTTAGGAAATCATCTTCCACATTGCATGTTGCAATAGTATGGTAGAAGTTGCATCACAGAATCCAATGGAGTGTGTGTGGTCATGTGGATCAATGTGGTTTAGGAAAACAAGACATGCAATGACTCTAGTGGATCAATGTTGTTTAGTAAAAGAACACATGCAATGACTCTAGGGACTTCATGTGTCAAAACATGGTCACATAGACCAAAAACACTTAGGAAAGCAGCTTCCACATTGCATGTTACACCAGTGTGGTAGAAGTTGCATCACAAAATCCACTGGAGTGTGTGTGGTCTTGTGGATCAATGTGGTTTAGGAAAAGAACACATGCAATGACACTAGGGACTCCATGTGTCAAACCATGGTCACATAGACCAAAAACACTTAGGAAAGCAGCTTCCACATTGCATGTTGCACTAGGGTGACAGAAGTTGCATCACGTAATCCACTAGAGTGTGTGTGGTCAGGTGGATCAATGTGGTTTACGAAAAGAACACATGTAATTACTCTAGTGGATAAATGTGGTTTAGAAAAAAACCACATGCAATGACTATAGGGACTTCATGTGTAAAATCATGGTCATAGATACCAAAAACACTTAGGAAAGCAGCTTCCACATTGCATGTTCCACCAGTGTGACAGAAGTTGCATCACGGTATCCACTGGAGTGTCTGTGATCATGTGGATCAAGGTGGTTTAGGAAAACAACACATGCAATGAATCTAGTGGATCAATTTGGTTTAGAAAAAGAACACATGCAATGAATCTAGGGACTCCATGTGTTAAATCATGGTCACAAAGACCAAAAACACTTAAGAAGGTAGCTGCCACATTGCATGTTGCACCCGTGTGGCAGAAGTTGCATCACAGAATGCATTGGAGTGTGTGTGTTCATGTAGAAAAATGTGGTTTATGAAAAGAACACATGTAATGTGGTCATGTGGATCAATGTGGTTTAGGAAAAGAACAAATGAAATGACTCTAGGGACTCCATGTGTCAAACCATGGTCACATACACCAAAAACACTAAGGAAAGCATCTTCCACATTGCATGTTGAAACAGTTTGGCAGAAGTTGCATCGCAGAATCTACTGGAGTGTGTGTGGTCATGTGGATCAATGTGGTTTAGGAAAAGAACACATGCAATGACTCTAGGGACTCCATGTGTCAAACCATTGTCATAGATACCAAAAACACTTAGGAAAGCAGCTTCCACATGGCATGTTGCAATAGTGGGGTAGAAGTTGCATCACAGAATCCAATGGAGTGTGTGTGGTCATGTGGATACATGTGGTTTAGGAAAAGAACACATGCAATTACTCTAGTGGTCAATGTGGTTTAGGAAAAGAACACATGCAATGACTCTAGGGACTCCATGTGTCAAACTAGGGTCACATAGACCAAAAACACTTGGGAAAGCATCTTCCACATTGCATGTTGCACTAGTGTGGCAGAAGTTGCATCACGGAATTCACTAGAGTGTGTTTGGTCATGTGGATCAATGTGGTTTAGGAAAATAACACATGCAATGACTCTAGTGGATCAATGTGGTTTAGGAAAAAAACACATGCAATGACTCTAGGGACTCCATGTGTCAATCCATGGTCACAGAGACCAAAAACACTTAGGAAAGCAACTTCCACATTGCATGCTGCACTAGTATGGTAGAAGTTGCGTCACAAAATGCACTGGAGTGTGTGTGTTCATGTGGATCAATGTGGTTTAGGAAAAGAACACATGTAATGTGGTCATGACCAGGAAAATCGAGTGTTGCAATATAGACAAGTGTCCAAATGATACAACAAGGGCTTCATATGCAATAAAGTGACCCAAATCACAATAACGTTAATACCTAGGATCCATAGTCCTAATATAGGATTTCCCTATATCGCGAGTAGTTTACTACTTGGTCCCTAAAGTAGGTCGTGTTTGCTTTCCTAAGTGCACAATGTGTTGCTTGATGTGTGTTATTTGCATTTCTAGGTTCGGTAGAATAGTACAACAAAAACAACTATTTTTTAAATATTCGAAACCTATTTTCTCAAAGCTTTTTGAAAGATTCTACATCTTATCCTCTCTTGTTTTAAGTTGTTTTGAAACATGGTTTATTCTATCGCATGCCCAAATTTCAAACATATGGATTTAAAACAAGTAGGACTTAGAACCTTGTGAAGACGATTATAACAAGATGAAGATAAGAAAGTATAAGCAAACCAAAGGAGACTACAAGATCGCCCTACCAACCAAATCCTCATGACTAGGAAAATCGAGTGTTGCAATATAGAGAAGTGTCCAAATGATACAACAAGGGCTTCATATGCAATAAAGTGACCCAAATCACAATAACGTTAATACCTAGGATCCATAGTCCTAATATAGGATTGCCCTATATCGCGAGTAGTTTACTCCTTGGTCCCTAAAGTAGGCCGTGTTTGCTTTCCTAAGTGCACAATGTGTTGCTTGATGTGTGTTATTTGCATTTCTAGGTTGGGTAGAATAGTACAACCACCTCACACTATTCATCCTATATGTGTATTTTGGCCCAATCGGCATTAGTCCAACTAGTCATTGACCCATGCTCCTACACGGGCTAGCACATTCAAAAAGCTGAATTTATTACATCCTTCCAATTAGTCACCCTTTGTTATGTTTTCGAGTTGTGTTTCCTACCATGACTTCTAGTTTCAAGAAGTAGCTTATTCGAGTTGTGAAAGAAACCATCTCTAAATATGTATATATTTGCACCAAAAAACTGTTGTCTACATTCGTAATATTGACGTCACTTCAACAAATTAACCCATTACAACTTTTTGGAGAAAACTAATGGCGCCAAGATATGTATATACAAAATTCAATATAGAAAATTTATTTTAAACACTATATGGTCAAATAGCTGGAAATAATTAGAGCATCTAGGTTATTCTTGTTTTGTATATCCAGTTGGCAGCAAGGATGCTATATCTATTATATGCAAATGGAAGGTTATTCTTTCTTTCACATGGTTAAGGACATGGTATATTGTGAGAGTTTTTCTTGCTGATCTATTGTGGACCCACCTAATCTATTATTAATTATTTATGTAGTTATATATGCAAAGAATTAATAAAGCAACGTGGGACAATAACTAAATTTAATCGTTAAAAAGTGTTGATGAAAACACAGAAGTTCATAATTTGGAAGTCAGACTATTCAGTACCACATACATGATTTTTTATTCAGTTCAAGTATTGTATGCAACATGAAAGATGGACTGAATCACCATGCACAGTATAGATGGACATAAGAGCAATAGTAGAAGTGGTAAAGCATTTCATGTATTGGACATATATCCTAAAATTTCTTGTTGACCTCCAATATATTTAATATTTCTCTGACTCAAACATTCCCAAATATATGTTTACAAGGCAAAAACATATGTTTGCGGATAAAAAAGGTCAAATATAATTTTCAGCTAAAACATAGATTAAGCAGACTATCGACATAGTTGTATACGCGGATCAGCATGGTAACTAAACTTTCAGGAACATGAGTTGCAACTAACTGTAATATAAAATTAACTGTAATATAAGGACATGATCTTGGTGAAAAACATAGTGGTCTAGTATAGCAAAAAATGTAGCATACTCTACATCATTATCCCTCATAATATCTTGGTTTATAATTTTAAACCCATACGAATCAGCATGTGTGTTTTCAGCTTGAAGAAGCTGCTGGTTTTCTTCTTGGCATTTCCACCTGCAATATAAAAATTATCTTCCGGCTTTTCCCGTGTAGAAACAGAAAAAAGAATTATTAGTTCGGCCCTTACAGAACCATGCACTTTATTTCATCAAGCTAAGCATGGGAAAATTCTAGAAACGAAAACATTGTACTAAATTGTGTACATAATCTCTAGATAAAGAATGTCTTGTTCCTTCCAGAAAAAGGCTTCCATCTTATGAGAATCCTCCTGTTAAAATCGCTTAAGTGTAGTGCACTTGAGAAAATCATGCAGGAAACATTGAAACTCCTAATAAATAAATGGAAGATATTGAATCACGATCTCCCAATAGATATGTCCATTAAATAAGAGCAGTACAACATAATAAAATTATCAGGGTGAAACATTCCATTCTTAGATTGTCGCGTGCTTGTGAAATTTGAAGGAATACAATGTATGCATGAATCTATGATATTTTGTAAATACCACCAAATTCATATTTTGCAAGATCAATCAAAAGAAAACATAAGTCACCCACGTGGCGAGGAACATAAAGAGGTAAACTAACCGTTAAAAGTGCATGTCTTATATGCTTCAGCAGTTCAGCTAACTATGAACCTATCAGTTAGGGCAAAAACTTAGACGGACTGCATGTATGGTTTGGCTTTTTTTTTCTCACGTGACACCGGAGGTACTCTCACTGTGCAATTTAATGTCCTCTGTGCACTCCAGGTTTGATATGACTGCCACCATGAACGTGCGGCATATCAATCTAGAGAAAATAAAACACCAGGAATAGGAATCAATCTTCCTTGGTTTTGCTTCAAATGGAGCGCACGCTGCTGTTATCTCGATTATCTATATCACTACAATGTGCTAGCATGAACACCGGATTCGTAAATCTTGATTATTGTTATCTACCGGCATTAACACCAGCTTCTTAAATCGATCTGCCTATCGCCATGGATAGTAGAAATCAACTCTCGCCGGACGGCCGGAGTCCCATGCTTCTTATATACATCTCTATTTAGATCACGTTTCCCGACTTCATCAGCTGCTGGGAAAAACCGAAGAGGTATTGAAGGCATGAACCTAGGATTTTAATTAGGTCCTCTGCTGTTTAACGAAGGAACAACCAGCGTCATGCACTGAAAGGGAGAAAGAGGGGAAGCTGATGATAGGAGGAGGCTGCTGCGACATCGCGTAAGACAACCGGGGGAAGGAGATCGAGGAGATTTGTTTTTCAGGCAGATCGAGGAGCCTAGCTAGAAGGTGTGTTAGAGTTAGACACACTGATTGGGCACGTGAAAGAAGAGGACTCTTCATAAAACCGTGGTGATCCAACAGTTCAGAACATGAGATATATAAATCAGACGGATGAGATAATGGAGATCGCTTGAGCCTGGCTAGAAGGTGTGTTGGAGTTGGACACGCTGATTGGGCACGTGAAAGAAGAGGACTCTTCATAAAACCGTGTTGATCCAACGGATCAGAACATGAGATTTATAAATCAGACGGATGAGATAATGGAGATCGCTTATTTACCTCTACGATCAATGTGGAGCCTCCTACGGTGTCTCCAATTAGTAAATATAAGATAAGATATAAGATGTCATTTTGGGATCGATACACAATCTAGGAAACTCCCCTAGTATGTTGTTCCCTCCCCTCTAGTATGGAGCCCAACATCTGCTATAGCTAGCAAGACCCCCTACTAACCAAGAGAATCGAACTAGACGCCACTAGGAACAAAAGATCTCAAGACTCAGAAGATCTATGGCATCAAGATTAAAGCTGCTTGAAGAACTCACATCAGCAGGATGACAAGACAGGGGTACTTCTTCAGATCACTTCTCAAGTTCATCAGCCATGTTACAAGCCAATTTCACCTGCCGACAATAGCAAGAGCCCCATTGGAGCCCGAAATCTACTACAAGAGGATCATACCATCAACAAGAAAACGCGATGAGAAGTGAAGACCTGACTCCACTAACCTAGTGTTTAATAGGGTTCCCGATAACCCCAAAAGACTAACTACCCAAACTAACGGGAAGTTTCTCAACCGAAGGACAAAGGTTCCAAATCAAGAAGATTGAAGACAACAAGATAATTGTTCCATCGCACTTAAGCAACTCCAGAGTTCAAGTGAAGAAGGTGCCCCTGAAGCTGGATGTCACTACCTCGATTGAAGGCTAATAAGAAGTATCCTTAACTCCTGACCTGCCTAGAACTAACCTTTTGAAGCTTCATTAGGCAATAACTCCAACAAAATGCTTGGAGTACGGTGTCTTTCAAAGATCTCGACTCAAGACTAGGGATCTACAACATTCCTCTAGCACCAAGACATCACCTCAAGATGGAAGATCCACAACATCTGCCCTGACCCTTAGAAGGCTCTAAGGTGGGAAGACTACGTCTTCCCATTCGATTCAAGTAAAACCTCCACTAGAACATACATCCAGAATCTTAAGCCCTCACCATTGCCAAAAGGTGATAATCCTTTAGGAAACATTGTCAGTTTTTACCCCCTCCCAAAGTTATAGACTGTTATAGATGACCTATCGGAAGTGCTTCAGAAAGTTTCCAATCCGACCTCCTCCATCAAGCATCGACTCTCGAGTCATCAACTCTGAAAATAACAGAAGACTGACCTTGTAAACAAGGTTGGGCGTCTACTCAACTCTTCGGGTACCCGAGAAGCTCAGAATCAAGAAGGCGAGAATACCTGAAATCGACAACACTACTCTCCAATGTGTATGAAGTTGGAAAGAGAGTCCAGGTTACAGAAGGTTTTGCGAAGATCACTCATCTACTACTTCAGCTGAAGCTCAATAGGAAGAGCCGCTAAATCCTACGCGCTCAGATTTGGCCTATTTGAAGCTCTGTTAGCCAACCGCTCTACTAGTCTACTTACGAATAGAATTAGTATATGAGCCTCGTAAGATGTAGCCTACACGATGTCATCTGAAGTTTTCAACTCAAGTGTCATGTTGCGGTTTTCAACACCGGGGTATGTCCCCTTTGATGTTCGACTAGGGGAACAATGTATTGCAAGCGGAAGTGATGAACTGAGCCAACACAATCACATGGAGAGAGATGTGGTGTTTTTTACCCAGGTTTAGGTTCGATGTGATCGAATCCCTATGTCCTGCAACTATCTAGTATATGATTGTCACACTTTTTTACACTTGTTTCTCCCCCTCTTTCTCGTTCGACCTGGGCTTCCTTTTATACGGGAAAGGGGACACCACAGGGGTCGGAGCACACGCAGAGACAAGGGCTCAGCCACGTGTCACTATTGATTCGCAACATGGCCTAGCAGCCATGATTTGGTGCCGTGTGTCGCTTACTAGGCGGTGGCAGACTGGTGTTGGTCTTGACTTAACCGCGTCCTTGTGTCTAAGAGGTTTATCCTAGAAAAGGTTGTGAGAGGGGGTGTAGGCAGGACCCGAGTAGGCATCCCAGCTGAGTCGTCAACTGGCCACATGGCAAACTCTTGGGTGCATGTCGGCCATGTGTTGGGTGAGTGTTTTCCTGGGGCAATGCGTGGTCTTGACTCTTCCGCTAGATCAATGCGCAGTCTACAGCAAGTCAGGCATCGCATGGGAGGTGGACCCTCGAATCTGCCCGGGGAGGCCTCCCCGGGCCTCCTAGTTAGACAGGCCGCAAGGCGCCCAGCACGAAGCCCATGGTTATGTGACTTGGGAGAGCACGGAACCGACATTAGACCCCTGGTGGGGTGCTGCCTCAAGGGGTTTGAGATCCGGGGCGGTACCCCGCCCACTTAAGGCGCTAGACTAGGGGACTGCCCGTGGAGCTTTCTCGGGACTCGGCCTGCAGATTCTTACAAAGATCTTGACGCCTCGGTTCCACTGCCAAGGGAATCCACGGGACTGCCTTTGCAGTGGCTTGAGTCTTCATTTCTTTGCTGAGTGGCTTCATCTCCTCAGCCTATTTATGTTGCCGCGATGGAGGAGGATGTATCCAACACTTCCCTTCTCTCCCTTTTCTGCTCTTCTCTCTCTGTAGCTAGAAGCATGGCCACTGTCCACCTTGATGATCGTGTGCTAGTGTTGGGGAGGTTGCTTCTGCCGACCCTGGAGGGTTAGTTTCCATTGGGCGGTGGCGAGGTAGATCAAGGGAGAGGGCGGCAAGGCCTTGGACGAGGTTGTTGCCTAGAGATGGATCGTTCCATCACGGTGATAGCTCCTCCGGACTTGTGGCTGGATTTGTTCGGCTTCGATTTCTATGTGAGGGTGCACCGAGAAAATGCAGGGACGATGCACCTTCCTGACGTCTTCGCCTGGTCCTTTGGCAGCTATCGCCATACTCGCAGGTTGATGCTTTAGGCTGCTAGGTTTTGCAACACCATCTGGTGGGCTCGCATCTTTTCCAAAGAACATGGGAGTATGTTTCTCAGGAGGGGATGGACCCATTTCTCCGAGACCCACTTCCCCTAGCGGGGAGACATCCTCGTAGTCACGTTCAATAGAGTGGAGACGTTGTCTATCAAGGTGTTTAGCACCAACCAACTATAACACCCCCGAGATTAGGGTTAAACAAACCTCGGATCATCCTCCCAGATAAACTTAACTCCAACCTCAGAGACTCACAGTATATGATTCAGTAACATTATAGAACATAGGGATTCAACAACATAAGTTTAAACTCTTTATAGAGTACGATATCAGATTATTACAAACCAGGGGCCACATACCCATCATTACACCAAACAACGAAAGAAAATTATGTTGTTCTACACAACAAACTTAACAAAAGGCCTAAGAGGCCATAAACATAAGCGACGTCCAACCCATAGTCCTCAAGCTGCTACCTGGGACCCCCAACTACTCGTCGATGTCAACGTAGAAGCCACCTTCAGTTGCGACTAGATCATGTGGAGAAAAACAACAATAGCGCAAGGCTGAGTACGAGAATGTACTCCGCAAGACTTAGATAACCTAGTATCTACATGCTCTGTCTAGAAAATCTTTCTCTGGATTTTCTTTGCGTGAATCCAACTTTGTTGGTAAACAAGACAGAGAGAAGAGGCTCGTCTACACAGAATACTTTCAAAACAGGGTAAGAGAGTGACAACTCCATCTTGAACATCTGGACTTGTTAACCAAGTACATCTGAACTCCTCATCTAGGATCACCCCCTCGAACCCCTGAGGAAGCATCGTTAAGAACACGTGGATCAACAAGTTTTACTTTTAGTTTATGTTATCTATGATCTTAGAATTCGATCACCAAGCGTTCATAACCATGAACACCGCTTTTCGAAAAGATTTAACCCTGCAGGGGTGTACAACTTTACCCACACGTACCAACCGACTCTTAGTGCCAAATATTATTAGCCCTCTTCCTTGGAGGGCCGACAGAGGGTGGTTGACCATGACATTTACCTTGCTTTCGCCGAGACCATGAGTCACGCCCTAAGGAGGGTTCCACCGTAACGGGTCAAATCCCGAAGCCGGTCCCTAGAGATGTGAGGTGAGGTTGGCTTACTAGGGGCTCCATCGACCCCAAGCAACCCGGGCCACGCTTACCTACCTGTTATGATGCACCTCCTTCACCTCCTCTTTCGAAAACATTCTCAATGCATATGCCAAATGGAAAGCCCAAACTATGTGACTCATGGAATCTACTAGGCAAGTTAGTTAGTCGAGGGGTTCCCAAGCCCCGTGTGGCTGTACGCTCGTCTCGGTTCCAAAGGCAAGAACTCGGTTCCTAGTGGTGGCGAGCATAGGACTACAAAAACCACAACCAATGTGGCCTCCCATGCAAGCCTTAGCATATTTATCGGTCACCTTCGATCATGTCTCCATCTCCTACCTTTCTAGATTCTCTGGCATCTCTGATTCATCATCATCGGGATGGATCAAGCGTGATTACTAAGCATGGCTAAGCTTGACCATCGAAGAAGCTCTAGCAACGCTCACATGCCATACCTAGGTATGCTAGGAGCAGTGGATCAGGTATATAAGGCTACAACAGGGAAACTATGCAGTAGATAGGTAACTCTAGCTACTAACAAAACACCACATTGGAATCGTATGCAATATAGCGAGAAAGTAGATACTTTGTAAAACATAGGTTCAGAATGAGAGGCTACGCTTGCCTTGTCCTTTAGTGGATAGATAAGGATCTTCGGTGCCGTTGACTTTGGTCTCGTGCTCGGATCCTATCGCGAAGAAGCAATACCGAAAAGAAAGGAAACAATCAATATCTCAAACCATGCAACGCACAGGCACATGAATGATATGGAAGATTAAAGCTATCATGGCAACCATAGGATTAACATCGATTTAAATGGGTTCAGAGTGCTGAGGGCTTGGCATTCCATCGATCCTATATGCAATTAGGGGGATTTCAATGCTCCTCTAACTAGTTAGGTTTTAGGTTGATCAACAATGCATGATTGTATTTTTAAAGTGTAGATCTCATTTTTCTGAACATTTTGATATATTATTCATATTTTTCTGATTAAATATGAATTAGTTATGAATTTTACAAGTTTATATTAATTTCTACCATTTCTGAAAATTATTAAATGATTAATGATGTCATGCTTGCATCAGCAACCCTAAGCCTAATTCTTTCTGCACTGCAGCGAGATCTACCCGTGACCACAGACGAGGGGGCCCCAGGCCAAGCTGGGACCACCCTGAGGCCACGCGGGCCCCACGTTAGACGCGGCGGCTGGGAGCAGCAGGCGGTGGTCGCCGCTGGCGACTCAGACCACCCCAACACGCGCGGATGGGCGCGCTGGAAAGAGCACGGCAAAGGGAACCACATAGAGGTGGCGCCGCCCCTTTATGGTCACCGAGGCTAGCGGTGCGACGAGGTGCTGCGACGGCGAGCGGCAGCGCGCGATGCTAGGGCGACATGGCCCACACCAGGAAGAACGGAGAGGACGGGGAGATGCGTGAGCTCACCGTGGAGCTGGTCGTGCAAGCGACAGAGCCAGAGGGAGGCCGGAGCAGAAGATAGAGCAGTGGAAGATCTCGTCGGTGCCAAAGAAGACGAGGTCGAGGAGGCCGATTGAGGGTGTCCTGGCCCAATTCCTTTGGGGAGGAAGAAGCTTGTTTCCAGGCAGAGCTCGTGGCAGGGTCAGCGAGGCTCGGGGAGGGTAGCAAAGGCGGCTAGCCGGCGGCCATGGCGGTTAGGGTTTCGGGATCCTGTAGCGAGGCGCAAGGGATAGAGAGGGAGGGCTCGGGGGCGAGTGAGAGGATAGGGAGAAGGCATAGCATGTCTCAGCGACCTTATCCTTGCTCGGAACACGCTGGACGGCGGCGGCCGGGCAGCATGGATCAACGGCGGCGCGCAGGATACGGAGCAGCTTCCAGCTGGAGAAGACGACGAAATTTTTGTGAAACCCCCTGGCAAAAATTAAAGATCAACCCGCAGTCCAGATCAGCGATCCAGGGGCTGAAACTTGCAGGGAAACCCCTGGGTTTTTATTAAAACCTTTGTTTTTATTATAAATAGCTCAATTTATTTGATTTTTAAACCATTTTAAATAGGGAAAAGGAAAGGGCACTTTTGTAAATACCAGAATATTACCAAACTTGAATTTTGGTGCATATTTGTATCCATTTGCACATATTTTAGGGTTTTGTACTTGTATTTTGGTTCACACACTTGGTCACATGCATATATTTTATTGATTTAAACAGATGCATGCAATGCTTAAGTACTATTTATATATATTACCAACTTGGGCTGTTACAGCTCTACCCCCCTACAAGAATCTCGTCCCGAGATTCCTAAGTTTTAGAAAAGAAGGCAGGGTACTCAGATCGAAGATGATCTTCTCGTTCCCAGGTTACTTTGTCCTGAGAGTGATGAGACCACTAAACTTTCAGGAACTTGATGCTTTGACGACGAGTCTTGCGCTCGACTTCATCAGGGATAAGAATAGGATACTCTCGATAAGTCGGATCCTCTTGAAGGTCAAGAGTTTGGTGATCAACACCACGGACATGGTCTTTGAAGCAACACTTGAGTTGAGACACATGAAAGACATCATGCACCTTGGGGAAGTTTGCAGGCAACTCTGATTGATATGCAAGCTTACCACACTTGGAAAGAACACGAAAAGGACCAACATAGCGAGGATATAGTTTGCCTTTGATACCGAAACGATGGTGTAACATCCCAAAACTTTAATCGAGGTTATGAAGATCCAAATCACCCAATTTGGGGTTAACAAAAACTTTTTATCATTAAAATAATTAAGAATGCATATGTGTGTTGCATTAAAATAGAATTGTTTGGAATTGCCATGTTTGATTGTTCTAATGGTTGTAAAATGATTCAAAGGTGAATGCCACATCATATAGATCATTTAAAAACAAAATCCAAAGAAAAAGAAATCAAATGGAATTAATAAAGGCAAATGGTCACTTTTGCCATTTTAATCCACTAGGTCACTTTAGGTGTTCCTAGAAGTCAAATTCAAACAGAAACAATTATAACTCTTTGCACCCCTTGTTAGTACAAGTAATGGTCTACCAAGGTCCACTTTGAAATCTTACAAAAACATTTAAACCCTAATTTTAAATGGCATTTGAAAATGAAATCCATTTCATATGCATAGATCCCACTTTTTCAAAAACCACTCAAATGAGTTCACCTTGACAATCCCAAGAAACCACAGATGCTCAAGCATATGACTAACACACCCACCAAAAATCTTTTCAAAATTCAAACAAAACTTTCTTGCGGCCATTTTGTCGAACAGTTGGCAGGCAGAGAAAATTTGGCCTAACTGATAATGTTGCTAATCAACTCTTTGTCCCCCATTCGACCCCTCTGCTCTTCCCTGTCTCCCCTAGTTCCAACCAAGCCATCAAAGAGCTACCCTTTAGCCCCTAGCAGCAGTACCGCGCCGCCCGTTCTTGGTCGCCGACGGCCAAACATGGGCAACACGCCAGAGACAGCGCTGCACCAAACCAGATTGCCCACTAGCACCGCCACACCCTACCGCGACCCCCTGTCCACCCCATGGACACAGCCGAGCACTGGACCACCGAGGAGCGCCCGCGTACTGAGCCTTTGCGCCATGCACGGAGCATGCCAAAGCGTCGACCCCGACAGGCCAGCACAAGCCGCGTCTTGCCCTCAGCTTGCACACACCGCTCCGCCATAACGCTAGCATGCTCCAGGACATGCCCTTTTCCTGCCGCGCGACCAGCAGCCACCACACGCAGAGTCGAGCACCGCCTCTGCCGCTCAGAGCGTCGACCTTTCCCGATCGCATACCACTGCCCTTATCCATGCCATTACAACATAGCTTACCGCCAGGAGGCAAGCCACCGTCCGCCTACCCCGCCCATACATCTAGCCCTCTGTACCACCATCACCGACGAGCTCACCGTCGCACCCCATGGTCTTCTCGTTGACCTATAAAAGGAGCCCTCCCCAGCACCATTTCTCCACACTCCCCACCTCCCACTGAGTCCCTCACACCTCTCGCATGAGCCGCCGAGCAACCGTTCGCCAGAATTTCCACCAGAGTCGCCGCAGCAGAGGAGAAAGGGGCCCGTCAATTGCGACCACCCCAGGAGCCGCCGCAACCTCGCCTGAGTCCGCCGTCGTCCGCTTGTTAGATCGCCCCATAGCCATGTTAGCTGGAGCCCTGGTAAGCCCCCAATCGACCCCCACCGAGCCGCTAGGGTTCAGTCTCGCCGGCGACCTGTCCGTCGTCGACGATGAACCAGAGCCGTCGATCGTAGTTCTAATCGCACGACCCACATGGCCCCGTACCACTTCGCGTTAGAAGAGCCGCTGACATGCGGGACCCCCTGTCAGCTGTCCTCTGTGCCATGGAGTGTCACTGGGCCGGCCCGTTTAGTTTCCCGCGCTGGCCCTAGAATTCAAACATAGGTTTTTCTATTTAGACTTAATCTAGTTTCTGAACACTAGTTCAAAAATCAATTCAGAGAGTTCTACTAGACCAAATTGGATGATTCAAATTTTGTTAGAAAGATAATTAAAATATCACTCCAAGCCCGTTAGATTTAAATCAATTAGAGTTATAGATCACATATAGCAAAAATAACAAACAGAGATTTTTCTACATTCAAACATTTTTCAAAAATCAACAATAATAGCTTTTGAGTTGATTCAAACTCTCAAAAATTGTAGCATCCCAATTGTCTAACAATTGCAATGCTACTAGCCTAGTCTATATAATGGCTACTTCAAATATATAATTGTTGCATCATCATTATATCATGCTCATGTCATCATGCCTCCTTGCATTTGAGCATCATATAAAACCCTTTTTCCATTTGGTTCTTATCTCATATGCATTGTTAATTGTATTTGCCTCTTGATATTGTATTTGCCTCTTGATATTGCATTTGCTTCTTGATATATTGTTTAAATGCCCAAGTTGAGCTGGGGGCATATCTTTTATTAACTCCACCACCTTTTCTTTCACCACCTTATAATTCCACCATCCAACTAAATATGAGCTTGGCATTTATTGGTTTTACTTCTAGCTCATGTGGGTTGGGATGGATCCAATCCTTTTCCACATGCTCTCATCTTAGCATCATGTTGTTTTCACATCATTGATATATGAGAGCCACTTGGCCACCTTTGCATGCCTTGTGAGTGGGACCCTTTCTCCTAGCTTCCATATGGATTATCATGGAATTATGCTCATGTTGGAATATTTTGGGACTATTGATCATCTAGTGGAACATACACACTAGCATGTCCCATTTTATTTCAAACATGGCCATCTCCATCTATTCCACTTGGGACCTTCCTTTTAATTCTTTTTGCTTGGCTTTTATCCCAATTTTGGGAATGCATAATAATAATGCCATGTGATAATATTGTTTTCACAAGAATCAACATGGCAATAAATATTTTGCATGGGCCATGCAAGTACCACCTTTTGTTTGTCATTTGGATTTTATTTGGAATTTTGAGTGGATCATCTCTACCTCTATCCTTCTTTTGGGCTTGGTCTTAGTTGATCTTGCTTAAAACCATATCACCACCTCTCCCTCTTTTTGGTCTAGCTTGGGTTTGATCTTGTTTTTGCTTGAGCTTGCCAAAAAGGAGAACCATCTCTCTCTCCCTCATCTAACCCTAAACCCTACCCCCCTAATCATCTAACCTACTTACCCCATCATCACCATACCCCATCCTAGCTAAACCCTAAACCTACCCCACCCCCTCTTTTCCATCTATGCCGAGCCTCTTCCAGCTGGCCCCACCTGGCCCCCTCTCTCCTTAAGCCCCAACCCTAGCTACCCCAAGCCCTAGCCCGAGCCTACCACTCCCTACCCTAGCTAATCCGAGCCTCCCCCTCTCCTTTCTCTCTGCCACAAGGGGCACCCGAGCCTACCACCTCTCTGGCCTCACATACCCCACCTGGAAGCCACCCCCCTGCCTGCCCTGCCCTGCCCGACCGAGCACGTGAGGAGAAAGGAGAGAAAGGTGGCACCGATCCACCTTTTCATCCACCCACCTCCCCACGGCATCTCCCTCTCCCTCTCTGCCTCTCCAGATCTGGCCGAGGCGCCCCTCTGCCTCTCCAGATCTGGCCGAGGCGCCTGGCCATCCTCTCTTCCTCTCCACCGACACCACCCTCCCTCTCGCCGGCCATCGTCTACCCCCCTGCTACTCGTCGTTCCGGCTCGCAAGCACGTCGTGGAGGAGGCCTGGTAGACCGAGGAGGTCCTCTACAGCAGCGCGGAGCACGACGTCGAGGAGGAGGAGGCCTGTACCCCTGCACACCGTCGTCGCCCGCGCGAAACCCTAGATCTTTTGGCCGTCTGCATCGCCGTCGCCCTGCTGTGCCTCGACCCGATCCGACCACACCGACACACCCTCGGTGAGCCACGCAACCTCCCTGACATGGTACCCTTCGCCGCGAAGCCCTAGATCCGCCGGACCTTACGCCGAACGCCCTCTGCTTGCCGCCGCTCTTTTCTGTCTGCTGGCTCTAGCATCGCTTAGCCCTCATCTAGCCGCGCAGCCGTTCCCCAGCAGCTACCCCAGCCCACTACAGTGGCTCCGCCCTCCGCGCGCGAGCCCTAGGTCCCCGGATCGATCCCGCGCGCCCGCGCCTGTCGGCGCCGCCGTCGCTTCGTCAGCGAGGAAGATCCACAGTGCATCGCGTGCATGTTTTGCGCTTAACCCCCTGCACTTTTTGTTGCATCAACCCGCGCTCCGCTAGGCCCACTTGTCGGCTACCGTGGCGTATTTGCAAAAGGATCCCGAAGTTTTGTATACTTAACCCGCGATCCCCAGCTGGGCCACGTGGCAGACGCGGTTCGACCACATCACGTGGACCCGCGTGTGCTCCGCCCCACATGTCACTCTCGGTGCTAGGTTAGCTCGCGATGGGAAAATCTTTCTGTGGCGTGTGATGCCCGGTCAGCAGAAGGGCCCACTTTATCCGCAATTGTGGCTCGAGCTGAACTGAGTAACAAAAGTATTTCACGATTCATTTTAATTCAAACCTTTTCAAAATTAATTCAAATTCAAATTTAATTCTGTTTTTAAATAACTTTTAAAATCTAAATCCAAATAATACAAATAATATATGTTTTGAAATCAGAAAAATGTGAGGAATTCAAATATGCCATCCAAAATATATTTTGAACACTTTATTTTCCAAGTTGATTAAAATTACAATAAAATGCCCTTTTCCCTAAATAAATTAATAACTTTTGTTTTATAACTCCAAATTTAACAAATAATATGTCTAAAATGTTTAGCTCGACAAGACCTTTCTGTTTATGCATTCCTTTATCTGTTTTGCAGCATGCATCATATAAATATAAGGTGTACAGCAACTAATTTGAGTATAAAATATGATTAAAACCCCATAAAATGATTTAATCTTGTACTTCACACCTCACCCATGCCATGCTACTTTAATGCCATGCAAATTGTGCATCATTCATCATGGCATGATTGTTTGCTTGATGCATTTTATTCATATGCTTGTGCATTTTATTTATGTTGGCCCTTGTTTGTTTGGTTCTTCTCCGGATAGACGCTGAGCAGGGGATATATCAAGATACCCAGGAGCACTACCCAGATCCATCCCTTGCTTCAACTGAGTGCAAGCACTACCACATGCTTGCATACATATAGTACCTATTGCCTCTATCTTATTCTTGCATCATTGAGTCATGATTGCATTAAACTGAATCCAGTATTGCATAGCCTTTACTTTTAAACCCCGAAGCTTGTTCCTCCATCCCATGAGCCCTTACTACAGGAGTTGTTTGAGCCATGCAGTCGTAGAAACGACATGTGTAGGGTATGTGAGTGTCTGATGGATAACGAGGTACCTATACAACTTAATCTGAGTAGTTATGGGATAACTAATGAAAGTGGCATCGGTGAGCCATATTCGCTATTTGGTTTTTCAGGCTCACTTGTGTCCCGTAGGACCCCGAGTACTTGATTCCTGTTCCTTGAATATTCGCGCTATCCACATCCGGGAGGCTTATGAACCCCCCTGAGCCAGAGCTTGATTCATTCTTATTTCTTGGGGCCACAAACTAGTTTGAGGTTTTATTTACTATCCTGTACTTATGCCATGCTTTACTGCTTTATTTAAATTGTGCGAGTTACTGCACACTGTACTGTTTAGGGAAGCGAAGTGTTTTCGCGGTGTCGACAAGCCCAGTCACATTTTCGGGTTCCCAGTCGTTCACAGCCATTGGCGCAAACCTTGAGTCCGTCTCGGAGCCGGCCAGCTTCGTTGCGGGTAGCTTAATGGGGTGGCCCCCTGAAATATTTCTGAATCTTGTAATTGCTTTGTCGTGGCGCCTCGTTGGGTTTGATTTGGTTTTCCGAGGCATATCGAGTGTGTGTTGCTATTTGTGCACCCTGCTAGGTAAAACTTCAAAGCCGTGTCCATGGTTATGGACGACTTGGAGCACGGTTTCTCGATCATAGACAAGCATAACTAAAGTACCACTTTTAATTTGACTAGACTAGGTACGACTAGTAAATAGTGCAACACTCATGGAATGGATAATAAAACGCCAGCGGATGGGGGTTGTTAAATCCGCTTCCTCGTCGATAAGCGAGGAGGAGGATGGATCTGTTAAGATTACCATTATAACTGTTGTTATTAATTCGCAGACATCCGTCTATCTTTGGTTAGGCGGATGGTTAGCGAGTATCTATAGAACTGTTAGGGTTTATCTTTTGCTGCAATTGCGTCACCCCAGGTTGTGTCCCCTTTAGAGGCATAAAGACTTGCTGAGTACCCCTAGGGTCTCACACGATAAATTATTGGTTCAGATGAACAGGTACACTCGCAAGATGGATACTGGGTGGAAGAGACGGAGGATGTGGGCAACGATCATTCGGTGTAGAGATTCCGGGAACAGGGATCCGTGAGATCTGTGGGCGGGATGTGCTTATTTATGGGGCATCTTATGCCGATTTGCTTCTTATCCGTACTTGGATTTTGTCTTCCGCTTCCGCTTGATACTCTGATGTTTGATGTATGAGGAGATATCCTAAACTATTATATCTATCTAGGATAATTGGATCTTGCCGTATGGCGTTGCTATATTTCCTTTCTTTTTAGATGGAATGGCTCTGATGTACTATTGTATGGTTGCTTGCATACATACTCATTTGTGTATGTAGTTGATCCCTTCGCCTGCCGATTACGCCGCCCGTTCTTGTCCCGATGTTTGGAAATGGTTGGGACAGCCGAAAGGTCTACCTGTGAGTGGCATTTGGGCCCCACCGTACTATTTCAACCATTTCTGCTCATCCAGGCTTGTAACTAGGAGCGTAATTCACCGAGGTAGTTACAATTGGTATCAGAGCCATCCGCCCTTGTGGTCTCAGCCAAATGGTCGTTGTCAGTCTAGCAAATATTTTTGGTAACTATGTATACTAGGGAAAAACAAAACGCGAGAGTAGGACTGCTTCCACTTTTCTTCTTACCCACCACCCACCCTTCTCTAGTAAGGAAGTGTAACGTTTTCAATCCTCTTCTTAAAATTCAAACTAGGACTCACGTGTTCTGGGTTTCCGTAGTACCATAGAAAGTGTGTGTGTGTGTAATTCCTTGTCTATCTGTTGCATCCTTTATGTTATCTTAATCTGCCTTTGGTTATCAACTGTTGGTACATTCCATACTGACAGGCTTTTGAAAACCGGCGCGATCTATCTGACTCCTTGTTAACCGGTGCCATCTTCTTAAGGGTGTTCTTCCTTCTAGCAACTCCTCTTTCTGTGTAACCATCTGTTGCTAATCTCTATCTGCTAAGTGATTTTGCGCATCTATTGGTATTTTAATGCCGAAAAATGCGGAAAAATTTTCTTCGATACATCTGTGTTTCCACACTCCTTTTCAGTCGTGTGGGAAACATTATCTATCTTCCTTTTATCAGCATGTCCATGCTAACTCATTCTTTTGTCACCGGCGCTAAATCCTAGAGTTTCTTTTCATCTCCAAATCTTTGGGCTAATTACATAACATGTGTCGATCCGATGCTGATGATTGTAATTTGGCTCTCGGCATAGCTGTATTCCACTCATGATAAGTGTCGATTGAAATATGAAAAATGCTATCAACCATCACCATCTGGAGGATAAGGTTATCTCCTGTGATTTTGAGTACACCGTGATCATATCTATGCATATTCAAGCATCTTTGGCAATCCGGAGTTTTCTCAAAGCACTACGGCGGTCTATAATCTATCTATCATGCTGCACATCTTTTTGAACTCCATATCTGCACATCTTTTTCGTCTCTGATAGCTCACACCATAAGCAAAGCTATATCATCGGTTCTTATCCAAGGTCTCTTTATCTTTGTAACCGGTGGTCCAATCGACAATGGGAACCAGGTGACATCTCTTTTCTTCCGAAGGACCAGATAATCTATTCTTCCAGTGCATCTTCTTCAACACGAAGCCGTGCTCTTAATATTGTTCTTTCTAAGAGCGTTGAGCTCAGAAAGTGTTTCGAGCATTTGTTTGTTTCCCCCGCATCTTCAACTTGATATTCTGGGGATGTCCTGTTAATCCATGGTGGTATATGTTGATAATATGCTTTCCTATTCTATATCAATGGAAGAACATGGAAGATCATCTGTGTCTCTTTCTCTCAAGCTTCGTGAGCACTGCCTGTGTGCAAAGTCTCAAAGTGAGAATTCTGACGTTTTGAAGTCACCTATCTCGGCCACGTCCTTCTGCTAAATAGATTGCTTCAATTCTGGAATTAGCAAGTCCATTGTTAATTCCATCTTACATCTTCAACCAATCCGGAGTGTTCCTTGTTGGCAAGTTATCATCGTCGTTCCGTCGAAGTTTTTCTCAAGACTGCTAAATCTCTCTTAATCATTTCAAGAAGAACATGGAGTTCTTTACACCTCTATCTCGTTAAGTAATCTCTTGAAACCCTCTCGCTCTATCGTCTATGCTCAATCCACCGGAGGCCATGAAGACTTTTCAGATCTTTCGTAATCCTTCTGTGCAAGTGGTGTTATCTTTTTATTTATCTGTGGAATCTTGCAGTTGTTCTCCGTAACCTTCCTTCATATCTTTCCGGTGGCTTGGTACTTCAGACATGACGATAACATCATCATCTTTATCTATCTGTGAACCCGGCAAATCGTTTGCATCTATCCTTGCTTTCTAACGGAGTTCCATGAGTTATCCTTGTCAATACCTTCAGTCTGTTTCGGTAGTTGGGTTGCATGGTTTTCTTATTCATGTGCGGAGTAATGCTTTGAGTGCGGGATGGAGTAGCTACCATACCACTACTCTTATCATTCGCTCTTGTACATTGAATTGGTGAATTAATGTGATTTCACTCATTCCACGGAAGTTAGAAGTGGCCTTTATCCCTTGATACTTTTACTTCCGTCCTTGTTTTCCGGAGTGCTCTCTCGAAGAAAGTAATCAATAATCTCTTGTTGGTGATCTCACCCTTTCTACACGGAGCAAAATCCTCAATTATCTGGTGGAAACAACGCAAACTTTTTTCTGTCCTCGTCTTTCTACCGGTGATCGACATCCCCAAACAAGATGAAAGAAAACTATCTCTCTCTTTGTTTCATCAATTCTTTTTCTGTGGTAAAGCCAATTATGGTTGATGCCATCAGCCGCAAATCTATTGCGTTAGCCTCAAGGCTAAAGAAAGCAATAAGTATCTCTACAATAAACTCCAGATCGTCCATATTCTTTGCTTCTCGAGATTCCATCATGATCTAGCGTCACATCCGTCTCTGGAAGTTATATCCGCGCACCTCAATTGCGTGATCCTTTGGGTCTTACCGGCGCAACAAGAATCTAATCCGACGATATCTAACTAAATCTTTCTGTTGATATCAAGGGACTCTATTGTTTGAAGTCAATATTGTTTCCGTACTTCATTTCTCAATCCGAGAGGAGATACGATGCTATTGTCATAGTGGTTCAAAACCTCTCCAACCTAGTCTTCCGGCGACATAAAGATCCATCCTCTCTCGTATCGGTAAATCTTTAATCTTAATGGTGTGTCATTTCTTTCTCCATGATACATCATCCTGTCCTTTCTTACACAAGTGGTTCTATTCTTTTATCATGTTCTTGAGAAAACCGGAGCTATGTTCATTCTATCCTTCTTGTCTCACGACAATCCTTCAACTCTTCTAACCGTTGTTTCTCTAGCAAAACGCAAGACTCGCAACAAGTCTAGCAAGTTTTGCAAGGTGTAGTGGTCGCACCATTCCGTTGTTCATCAACTTGGGAACGTGAAGATGAGCTCCGTGCCAAGTATCCTACCCTCTTTGTGTCTTCTTCTTCATCCTAGAATCTCGGGGCGAGATTCCTGTTTAGTGGGGGAGAGTTGTAGCATCCCAATTGTCTAACAATTGCAATGCTACTAGCCTAGTCTATATAATGGCTACTTCAAATATATAATTGTTGCATCATCATTATATCATGCTCATGTCATCATGCCTCCTTGCATTTGAGCATCATATAAAACCCTTTTTCCATTTGGTTCTTATCTCATATGCATTGTTAATTGTATTTGCCTCTTGATATTGCATTTGCTTCTTGATATATTGTTTAAATGCCCAAGTTGAGCTGGGGGCATATCTTTTATTAACTCCACCACCTTATAATTCCACCATCCAACTAAATATGAGCTTGGCATTTATTGGTTTTACTTCTAGCTCATGTGGGTTGGGATGGATCCAATCCTTTTCCACATGCTCTCATCTTAGCATCATGTTGTTTTCACATCATTGATATATGAGAGCCACTTGGCCACCTTTGCATGCCTTGTGAGTGGGACCCTTTCTCCTAGCTTCCATATGGATTATCATGGAATTATGCTCATGTTGGAATATTTTGGGACTATTGATCATCTAGTGGAACATACACACTAGCATGTCCCATTTTATTTCAAACATGGCCATCTCCATCTATTCCACTTGGGACCTTCCTTTTAATTCTTTTTGCTTGGCTTTTATCCCAATTTTGGGAATGCATAATAATAATGCCATGTGATAATATTGTTTTCACAAGAATCAACATGGCAATAAATATTTTGCATGGGCCATGCAAGTACCACCTTTTGTTTGTCATTTGGATTTTATTTGGAATTTTGAGTGGATCATCTCTACCTCTATCCTTCTTTTGGGCTTGGTCTTAGTTGATCTTGCTTAAAACCATATCACCACCTCTCCCTCTTTTTGGTCTAGCTTGGGTTTGATCTTGTTTTTGCTTGAGCTTGCCAAAAAGGAGAACCATCTCTCTCTCCCTCATCTAACCCTAAACCCTACCCCCCTAATCATCTAACCTACTTACCCCATCATCACCATACCCCATCCTAGCTAAACCCTAAACCTACCCCACCCCCTCTTTTCCATCTATGCCGAGCCTCATCCAGCTGGCCCCACAGCCCCTCTCTCCTTAAGCCCCAACCCTAGCTACCCCAAGCCCTAGCCCGAGCCTACCACTCCCTACCCTAGCTAATCCGAGCCTCCCCCTCTCCTTTCTCTCTGCCACAAGGGGCACCCGAGCCTACCACCTCTCTGGCCTGACATACCCCACCTGGAAGCCACCTCCCTGCCTGCCCTGCCCTGCCCGACCGAGCACGTGAGGAGAAAGGAGAGAAAGGTGGCACCGATCCACCTTTTCATCCACCCACCTCCCCACGGCATCTCCCTCTCCCTCTCTGCCTTGCCTCCACTCCACGGCACCCCTCTGCCTCTCCAGATCTGGCCGAGGCGCCTGGCCATCCTCTCTTCCTCTCCACCCACACCACCCTCCTCTCACGGCCACTGCCACCTCGCTACTGCTGCTCGCAAGCACGTCGTGGAGGAGGCCTGGTAGACCGAGGAGGTCCTCTACAGCAGCGCGGAGCACGACGTCGAGGAGGAGGAGGCCTGTACCCCTGCACACCGTTGTCGCCCGCGCGAAACCCTAGATCTTCTGGTCGTCTGCATCGCCGTCGCCCTGCTGCGCCTCGACCCGATCCGACCACACCGACACACCCTCGGTGAGCCACGCAACCTCCCTGACATGGTCCCCTTCGCCGCGAAGCCCTAGATCCGCCGGACCTTACGCCGAACGCCCTCTGCTCGCCGCCGCTATTTTCTGTCTGCTCGCTCTAGCATCGCTTAGCCCTCATCTAGCCGCGCAGCCGTTCCCCAGCAGCTACCCCAGCCCACCGCAGTGGCTCCGCCCTCCGCGCGCGAGCCCTAGGTCCCCGGATCGATCCAGCGCCGCGCCTACTGTCACAAGACCGATCGCTCGTCAGGCGCAGAGGAAGATCCACAGTGCATCGCGTGCACGTTTTGCGCTTAACCCCCTGCACTTTTTGTTGCATCAACCCGCGCTCCGCTAGGCCCACTTGTCGGCTACCGTGGCGTATTTGCAAAAAGGATCCCGAAGTTTTGTATACTTAACCCGCGATCCCCAGCTGGGCCACGTGGCTGGGCACGGTTCGACCGCTGTCACGTGGACCCGCGTGTGCTCTGGCCCCACATGTTACTCTCAGCTAAGTTAGGTTAGCTCATGGTGGGAAAATCTTTCACAAGGCAGTGATGCCCAGTCAGCAGAGGGCCTGCCTGTCACGGACTGTGGCTCGAGCTGAACTGAGTAACAAAAGTATTTCCTGTATTCTGTTTTAATTCAAACCTTTTCAAAATTAATTCAAATTCAAATTTAATTCTGTTTTTAAATAACTTTTAAAATCTAAATCCAAATAATACAAATAATATATGTTTTGAAATCAGAAAAATGTGAGGAATTCAAATATGCCATCCAAAATATATTTTGAATACTTTATTTTCCAAGTTGATTAAAATTACAATAAAATGCCCTTTTCCAATAAATTAATAACTTTTGTTTTATAACTCCAAATTTAACAAATAATATGTCTAAAATGTTTAGCTCGACGAGACCTTTCTGTTTATGCATTCCTTTATCTGTTTTGCAGCATGCATCATATAAATATAAGGTGTACAGCAACTAATTTGAGTATAAAATATGATTAAAACCCCATAAAATGATTTAATCTTGTACTTCACACCTCACCCATGCCATGCTACTTTAATGCCATGCAAATTGTGCATCATTCATCATGGCATGATTGTTTGCTTGATGCATTTTATTCATATGCTTGTGCACTTTATTTATGTTGGCCCTTGTTTGTTTGGTTCTTCTCCGGATAGACGCCGAAGGGGGATATATCAAGATACCTGTGAGCACTACCCATCCATCCCTTGCTTCAACTGAGCTGCTGTGCAAGCACTACCACATGCTTGCATACATATAGTACCTATTGCCTCTATCTTATTCTTGCATCATTGAGTCGCGATTGCATTAAATGAATCCAGTATTGCATAGCCTTTTACTTTTAAACCCCATCAAGCTTGTTCCTCCATCCCATGAGCCCTTACTACAGGAGTTGTTTGAGCCATGCGAGTCGTAGAACAGCATGTGTAGGGTATGTGAGTGTCTGATGGATAACGAGGTACCTATACAACTTAATCTGAGTAGTTATGGGATAACTAATGAAAGTGGCATCGGTGAGCCATATTCGCTATTTGGTTTTCAGGCTCACTTGTGTCCCGTGAGGACCCAGTACTTGATTCTGTTCTTGAATATTCGCTATCCACATCCGGGAGGCTTATGAACCCCGAGCTGAGCTTGATTCATTCTTATTTCTTGGGGCCACAAACTAGTTTGAGGTTTTATTTACTATCCTGTACTTATGCCATGCTTTATCGCTTTATTTAAATTAAAGGTATCGCACATTGTACTGTTAGGAAAGCGGAGTGTTTTCATGGTGTCGACAAGCCCGTCACATTTTCGGGTTCCCAAATGTTTCACGCCATTGACACAAACCTTGAGTCCGTCTCGAGCCGCCAGCCGTTGCTATGGTAGCTTAATGGGGTGGCCCCTGAAATATTTCTGAATCCTGTAATTGCTTTGTCGTGATCGCCTCGTTGGGTTTTGATTTGGTTTTTCCGAGGCATATCGAGTGTGTGTTGCTATTTGTGCACCTCAGGGTAAAACTTTCTAAAAGCCGTGTCCATGTTATGGACGACTTGGAGCACAGGTTTCGATCATAGACAAGCATAACTAAAGTACCACTTTTAATTTGACTAGACTAGGTACCGACTAGTAAATAGTGCAACACACATGGAATGGATAATAAAACTGCCAACGGATGGGGGGGTTTGTTCGTCTGCTTCCTCATCGGTAAGCGAGGAGGAGGATGGATCTATTAAGATTACCATTATAACTGTTGTTATTAATTCACGGACATCCGCTCATCTTTGGTTAGGCGGATGGTTAGCAGCATATCTATAGAACTGTTAGGGTTTATCTTTTGCTGCAATTCGTCACCCTAGGTTGTGTCCCTTTAGAGGCATAAAGACTTGCTGAGTACCCTAGGGTCTCACACGATAAATTATTGGTTCAGATGAACAGGTACACTCGCAAGATGGATACTGGGTGGAAGAGACGGACGATGTGGGCAACGATCATTCGGTGTAGAGATTCCAGGAACGGGGATCCGTGAGATCTGTGGGCGCGATGTGCTTATTTATGGGGCATCTTATGCCGATTTGCTTCTTATCCGTACTCGGATTTTGTCTTCCGCTTCCGCTTAATACTCTGATGTTTGATGTATGAGGAGATATCCTAAACTATTATATCTATCTAGGATAATTGGATCTTGCCGTATGGCGTTGCTATATTTCCTTTCTTTTTAGATGGAATGGCTCTGATGTACTATTGTATGGTGGCTTGCATACATACTCATTTGTGTATGTAGTTGATCCCTTCGCCTGCCGATTACGCCGCCCGTTCTTGTCCCGATGTTTGGAAATGGTTGGGACGGCCGAAAGGTCTACCTGTGAGTGGCATTTGTGCCCCACCGTACTATTTCAACCATTTCTGCTCATCCAGGCTTGTAACTAGGAGCGTAATTCACCGAAGCAGTTACAAAAATCACATTCGATAATACCTACCAGAATATGTAATAATATTTAGGTTTGCATGCAACGAATTTGGACTAGTACCAAAATAATGCTATATAGGCATTTCTAGTCACTTTATATCATTTAAATATTAATCTTAGACTTTATAAAATGTGATCCAACATTTAAATCACATTCCCATGTATTAGAATATGTGGTGATGACATGTGTCCACATGATCCCATATTTTAATTGGAGAATATTAAAACTTAGTTAATTTCAATGAGTAGAAATTACTTTTCTCAAATAAAATAAATGAAACTAGTTCATTAAAATCTTGTGATGAATGTGATGATACTAGATCATCAAGTGTGTGCCTTAATGTGCTAAATAGACTAGTTAAGTATTGTTTGGTGATTGTGTATTCCGTATATATTTATAGACGATAGTACCGACCAAGTCTGCGAGGAGGAGGAGTTCTACCCCGAAGAAGACGAGGAGAATTTCAACCACTACACCAATCAAGGCAAACTATTGTTAGAAAGCTAGAACTAAGCAAATTAACACTTTCCCCCTTAACTTGAGCAAATGCAATAGGCATGCTTTGGTTATACCTTTTGAGTTATACCCATCCCAAGTTTTATTTACAAGTTTTACCTTTTGCCTTACCAAAGTTTCTTTAATTTTAGTAATGCTTTGTGAGATTTTAGAAAGTAGTTTAGATAGCATAAAGAGTATAAAACTTGGCCTATACTAGATGTCATTTGATGTCTACGCACTTCTATTCTTGTAGACAGTTGTTGGGCCTCCAAGTGCAGAGATTTGTAGAACAGCAACAAGTTTTCTCTTAAGTGGATCACCCAAGGTTTATCGAACTTAGGGAGGAAGTGGTCAAAGGTATCCCCTCTCAAGCAACCCTGCAATCAAGATACAAGAAGTCTCTTATGTCCCCAACACACCCAATAGACTTGTCAGGTGTATAGGTGCACTAGTTCAGTGAAGAGATAGTGAAATACAAGTGGTATAGATAATTATAAGTGGTAATGGTGATAGAAAATAGCTTGATGACGCGTGGAAAAGACTAAAGGAAAAGTGAAATAAAGATGGAAGCAAGCAAACATGTAACAGATCTAGTATCAAACGGTGTTTCAATGCTTAGAAACAAGGCCTAGGGATCATACTTTCACTAATGAACACTCTCATATAAATATATTCTTCTTTATGATACTACGCTGAACTACTCTCCGGTTGGACACTCTAATCCATGGTAGGGCTATAACAGCACACCTCAAAGTAAGCCTTTCCCATCTAGAAAACCCCACACTGTCACCTTGAGTACTAGATGAGTCCAACAAACACCACAATTTTATAGAAACATCCAACTCCAAATATAACTCATAACAAGTATTTGTAATCTCTAGCCTAAGTGCCACCATGGTGTGCATGCTGTCACTTTCACACACATGGGGAGAGCAGAGATCTATTAAAGCACCTGAGTAGCAAGGTAGATCTATAGATTACAAGCTCATGATCTGAATAAGATCATGCATAGAGAGAGATGAACACATAGCTACTGGTAGAACCCTTAGCCTCGAGAGAGAACTACTCCCTCCTCATCGTGGGAATCAGCAACGGTGATGGAGATGGCGGTGGAGATCAATGGAGATGGCTCGAGGCACTTCCACATCTGAGTGGTGCCGAACAGACTTTCTGTCCCCCGAATCTCCCCTTCGGTGGCAGCGGCGCTGCAGAACTTGTCGTGGATTTCTGATTGACGATTTAGGGTTTTGGTATCGGGAGGCTCTTATAGGCGAAGGAGGCAAGGTCGATGGCCAGCCAGGGGGCACACACCATGCCCTGGCGCGGCCTAGGGGGACCCATGCCTGGGGTGTGTGGCCACCCTGTGGCCCCTCTCCGACTCTCCTTCTGGCTCCGTGAGTCTCCCGGGAAAATAGTAACTTTGGCTTTGGTCTCGTCCAATTCCGAGAATATTCATTTTCTAACTTCCTGGAACCAAAAACAACAGAAAACAGGCAACTGGCACTGTGGCATCTTGTTAATAGGTTAGTCCAAAAAATCATATGAAAAGTACTCCAAAGTTGGAACAAAACACAAGAAAGTAGATAAAACCAAGCATGGAACATCAAAAATTATAGATACATTTGCAATGTATCATCATTCTATGGCATGAGATTGAGATTAGCATCCCACCTTAGTGAACACTCTTAACTTAGTAGTTGGAGCTACACCAAAAACTTGATCACTTTAGATGGGAATACTTGGTGAAAAAGGCTTATGAAAACCTTGGAATGATGAGTCATTCTATTGAGATGTTTTGACATGTGTTGAGAAACACAAATGGTTTATGATGATGAAAATGTTGAGGCATGAGCCTTAGCCCTTTATAAAAACTGATGGTTGGGTTCGGATGCGATACCATTCCAATTTTACCGTACAACCACAATACCTGAATTGGGTAAGGCTTAGCCGGAAGTTTATATGCATTAGTATTGGTTCCCTCACGGGAGAGGTTTGAGCTGAGGCTACCTCTCAATGTTGTCCACCTATGCAGTGCCCAGGATGGCAGATGGCCTTGGCTAGGAGGCCAAGCTCATAGGAGAGTTGCTTATACTAGAGTGTGTAAAGGAAAGGTTATGTTTGATTATCTGCATACTAAGTATGATGATTCAGGATTATCCCTGACATATGTATTGAAATTTGTGGTGAAAGTGTACCACCTCTGCAGAGTGTCAAACTATTTGAATAGCCGCATCCGCGGTTATGGACAGTTGGAGTGGCTATACTGTTCCATTGTCAGATGTTTTCAAAATGAATTATGGAATGAATTGTGACATGACTTGACCACAACAGAGTTGTGACTATGACAACTAAGTTCCCACTTAGGTGATTTAGAACTTTATTTTATCTTTCTTTGTTTCTGAACTTAGCTTAGGTTTCAAACTGAACTTTACAAATAAACTTAGAACTTAGCATTCCTACTAGAACTACCTTACTTGTTAGTGATAGTTTGCGAGTACTTAAAGAGTAATCATAGCTTTGTCCCTGGCTATTCCCGTGGCTAGACTATGAGGAGGACTATCCGTAAGAAGGACAACGGGACGACTACGACAACTAGGATCATCTCCCATCGTTAGCATTGCCTGTGACACTGAATATGGAGCCCACCGCTACGCTATTTATTCTGCTACTTGTTTGTACTAAGACTGGATCATGAGATCCTTTATTTGTGTAAGACCTTATTATCGTTTGTAATGGATGATGTACTGTGATATCCAATCTGTTATGTATCGCAAAAATGGTAATCCTGGGATTGCGATGTATGGCATAACAGGCATCTGGGATTAAAAATCCGGGTGTTGACAAGTTGGTATCAGAGCCATCCTGTGTTGGGGATATACTTTCCGGGTATCCTCACAGTTCCTCACTGACCAGGGTGGCCCACTTCGGGTTAGAGCTTTGCTTCACGGGCGGCCCAGTCAGGGAGAACAAGACGGAGTCCAATCCGGCTACGGGAAGGTCCATAAGACTTACCGACTTAGGCCCATAATGTTACTTGTAGTTCAAGATGTACTCTGTAACCGACTCTTAGTCGTAGCCGGATAGATCTCTCCTGTAAACCCTAAGCTGTCCTAGGGAGAGCCTTTAGGGCACCCAATACTTTAGACCCTCAACTCGCACAGGCGAAACCCTTGTAACCCATATTCCGGCTCTTCCGTATTACTGGATTGCTAGCAGGAGTAGGATCCGTCCAAAGCCATGGATTCAACACAGGTAAACTTGTGTGCTCACCATCCCGGAACACCGTACGTCTCACACCCCTCTCTTCCACATGCCTCAAGGACCCCCCCTCATGGCGTACTTGTCATCAATCCGATGACAGTTGGCGCCCACCGTGGGGCAAGTGAGCTTCGGATCTGCGTTCCGAGCGGAATCTGCAAGAATCGGAATCGGCGAGACTATCGCCATCGGTCGCATCCTCTATGCCAGCGACGTCCCTCTCATCGTTCTCGAGGAGACTTGGATTATGGCAAAGGAGGCCGTGACTGCCTAAACAGTCATGTCTTTTGGCGAGATCGATGTTTACATCGGTTTCGCTGAACCTGCCCAACCCACCCAGCGGTGATGATAGAGGCAGAAGAATTTTCTGGGTCCCCTTTGTCCGCGGAGGCGGTAGAGTTCCGGATCTCAGAAAACCCTAATCCCACCCAGCCTGCACAAGTGGCGGAGATAGTGGAGAAACCCGAACCTGAAGAAGACCTAGCGGTCAACGTCGAAGCTGGAGTGGATCTCCCCGGAAGAGCCGAATCCCAGATCGACCCACCTGTGGAAGTCGAAATCCAGGAGGAGCATATCAACGACACTGATTCTGGCTCTGATGATGCCGGAACAGACAGGCCTTTCCTAAGGTATACACTACGACGTATGATACTGCAAGACGAAAGCACAGATGCAATCCTTGAGACCATCCAAAGTTTAGATATGGCTGATCGCGAAAGCCGCAGGTACCTCAGGAGGCACGCATCGCACTTCGTCGGATACGTGGGATCCGGATCTGGCTCTGCCGATGCTGGAGAAAACACTGACTCGGTGCTGGAGGCAATTGGAACAAATGCCGACGTACCCGCATCCTCGGATGAGTCGATGACGTCAGCAGATTTCCGAAAGTTCTCCGCGGAATATGAAGAGGAGTATAACTCCAAAGATGCAGAAGAGAGAGAAGCCATGGATGAAGGATTCGGGGAACACTCTACCAAAGCGCAGGATGACATGGACGTCGGAGATAATCCCGAAGTCCAAATGTCCGAAAGTACCGATCAGAGCTTGACTCCGGGAAATGGACCCAAAGCCGTCTTTGCTACCGGCGCTGCCAAGAAGGCAAAGAAGAAAAACAAGAAAATCAAGACCCCGACAAAAGATCCTCTGACAGAGGAGGTGATTGCCGAGGAAAATGAAGAAGACTCGGATGGAGCACTTATCCCAGACGAGCTGAAAAAAGAAGCATCGGTGGATGGACACGTGATCACTAAAGGTGCGCGTAAACTCATCGATGCCGCATTAACCACACCTATCCCTAAAGCTGCAGAACTTACTGCAGATGAGCTGGATGAAAGGGCGCAAGCCCTAGAAGCGCGTCATCAACAACTCCTCGATGAAGCCAAAAACATCGAGGTGGAGAAGAAACGCATGTCGAACAAGGAGTACATGTCTCGTTTGCATCAGAAGACACGGAAACGTCACATAGATGACAACCAATTCCCACATGTCCGTGCCGTCCTTTTTGGAGATGAGATGGGGAAGCCACGGAAAGATAGTAACGGAGATTGGGTATACCCAACACCAGTACAAAATACCGTGGCAGCCCGAGAAATTCTATCGTCTAATCTAGGACCAGAGGAGATCCGTTTGGGTATCAAGCTACTCAACAAGGGACTAGAGCAGCAAAAGGTCGCCCTGTCCGGAAGTCAAAAACTGGTCTCAGATGCTGACCAATGTCGAACAGATCCGGCATGGGCTGGCGTAAGATCCCACTATGTCCGGGCACAGTATCATTACCCCGAACGCAGGGAAGACAATTATTCAAGAACCGGATCTTCAGGACAGCATCACAAAACTTCGCGTAACTGGAGCAACATCGCCCCAGCGGCCGAGAAAGATGCCATCGCTGCCCTGAATCCGACGAACCCTCCCCGACGAGAATCTAAGGATCGAAGGGGAGAAGATAAAGAGAAACATCGGGAGGAGGATCGTCAGAGAATGCCACCTCCTAGACATGAGAACCGTCCGGCTGAGCCCCACCATGATGGGAACGACGGACGAAGAAACAACGGAAACTATGCCGGTACAACCCGGTAGGGGCTCGTCATAGTCAAGCTGCTCCACTCTCTCCACCACGCAGTCATCACAACAGCTCCCATGGAGGGCAAGGAGGACGACATGGCGGATGAGGTGGTGGCAGAAGCCGAAGTCCGGCTCCATGGCACCGCAGCCATAGCCGGCATTCGGGACGATCTCTATCCCCGAATGACGCAAGACATAGGATCAACTCCAACATAGAGGCTCGGCGCTATGAAAACGATGATGTGTACGCGTGCCCGAAGTGCTTCGTTCCACGCATCAGAGTGATGGGTTCGTAGCATGGAAAACAAAAAAATTCTATCGCAAGAACGAACAAAACCCAGATCTAATCTAGATAAAAGCCAAGATCTAATCTATTAGACATGTGCAACGAGATATATCTGTACTAACCCTCGTAGATCCGAAAGCGTTACGAGATTAGATCTCGGGGTTGATGTAGTCGATCACTTGCCGATCTCAAGATCGTGTGGACGATCCTTCCGGCGCCGCATTTCGGCACCGCTTCCGTAGTCGATCACACGTGCGGAGTCGAAGCAGACCTTCCTCTCCCTGTTCTAGCGAGCAGCGGAGGTAGTAGATCTTCTCCACGGAATCCCAGCAGCACGACGGTGTGGTGGTGGTGGTGGAGTAGAGAATTCTGCAGGGCTTCGCCTAAGCCTGAGCAGAGGGAAGGAGGAGGAGAGAGGCGGCGGCCAGGGTTTGTTATGGGAGAGTACTAGGGGGTGGCGCCCCCTCCCCTCTATTTAAAGTAGGGAGGCGCCATGGGAGGGGGAGTCCTAGTAGGACTCCCCTCTCCTTGGTCATGGATTGGGAGGGAGGAATCCTCCTCCCCCACGAATCCGTGTCTTGCCCCACAAAGACTCCTTGATCCTTTCTTGGTTTTCAAGCAAACTCCAAGAAATCTTCTAGAACCTTCCAGAACATTCCGAAACCTTCTAGAATCTCCATACAAACACGCCGAAACATTTCCTAACTTAGAAAATGATCCCCAATATATGAATCTTATTCTCCGGACAATTCCGGATCTCCTCGTGATGTCCCGGATCCAATCCGAGACTCCGAACAACATTCGGTCTCCAACGCATATTCCATATCTACTTAAAACAACTTCGAACTTTAAGTGTGTCACTCTACGGTTCGTGAACATGCAGACATGATGAAGACACCTCTTCGATCAATAACCATCAGGGGGATCTGGAGATCCATAACGGCTCCCACATACTCAGCGATGACTTCGTGATCGATAGAACTATTTAACATACGAAACCAATTCCCTTTGTCACGCGATACTCTACTTATCCGAGGTTTGATCGTCGGTATCTCCATACCTAGTTCTTCCTCGTTACTGATAAGTACTCTTTACTCGTTCCATGTTATGTCATCCCTTGTGACCTAGTCACATGCTTGCAAGCTAACTAGATGACATTCCACCTAGAGGGCCCAGAGCATATCTATCCGTCATATGGATGGACAAATCCCAATCTTGGTCCATGCGCTTCAACACATACTTTCAGAATACCCAGTGACACCTTTATAACCACCCAGTTACGAAGCGGTGTTTGATGTCATCAAAGTATCCATCCGGTGATGGTGATTAACATAACCTCGTGGTCAAAGGATTAGGTTACTATGCATTCGAAAGCTTGTAGCAAAACGAACTTAATGACTAGATCTTATGCTATGCTTACTATGGGTGTGTGTCCATTACATCATTCTCCTAATGATATGATCTTGTTATTAACGACATCCAATGTCCATGATCAGGAAACCATGATCATCCATTAATCAACAAGCTAGTTTAACAAGAGGCTTACTAGGGACTCTTTTATGTTTACAAAACACACAAGTATTAATGTTTCCGGTTAATACAATTATAGCATGGGATGTAAACATTTATCATAAACATAAAGATATAATAATAACCACTTTATTATTGCCGCTTGGGCATATCTCCAACAGTCTCCCACTTGCACTAGAGTCAATAATCTAGTTAAAAACTTGTGCACTCAACACCTATGGATTTCTGGTGTTGTATAGACACTATTGCTAGTGGTAAACATAATCTTCGGATCTGACACTTCCAGGTCCGTGTGTATTTGCATGTGCTTGCGTCTCTACGCATTACTCATTCTCCAATGAGATGGCATTGTATAAATTTGGTCCTTTGGTGAGACCTTTAGTTCCTTGGGATTAAATCATGTTGATACAATTGTCATACAATGTATCTTCATAGTATTATCCCGCTATGAACCACACCTAGTTTGGTAACAAACTACTTGATGCAAATGCCCTCATTTGCTGCTACAATAGTAGTCATGTACTTAGCCTTTTGTTGTAGTATCTGTCACAATGTTTTAACTTTGGTACTCAACCAAATCCGTTATGGAACCTCCTTTCCATTACATTGTGCCACCCATAGTTTAAATTGAGATAAACTTAATTTGTGACAAAACTAGTATCAATGTAACAATTTACAATGAACTATTTGTCACCACTATATAAATAATATATTCTTAGTTCTTCCAAAGATCATAGGAATATCCCTACTATTGTCCAATGATCATCTTATGAGTCATTCTAGTATATGCTCATAACATTTAGAGCATAGGACATATCTGGATGTGTACATCTCAAAGAATGATTGATCAAAATATTCTTGTGATTTCACCAAGTGTCAAAATACTTGAATCTCGTGTCAACACACTTGAATCTTGATTCAATCCTTTCCGTGCGTCAAGAACCTTTCTTGTTGTTTCCATATTGAACTCATTCAACATCTTATCTATGTACATTTGGCAAAACCATATTAGCACCTCAATCTATCCATATAGACATTGATGCCTAATTCTTGGGTTATGCCTAAGTCTTTCATCGAAATGAAATTCTTAACCTGTGTCAATAAAAGATACATCATTTCTAATCAACAATATGTCTTTCACATAATGTATTAGAAATATGTCTTAGCGCTCCCACTTAATTTCTTGCAAAATGCAAACATCTTCATCGTCTCTGATGAAATTAAACCTTTTAACGGTTTCATCACGGTGAAGTTTCCAACTCCGCGATGCTCACTTCAACCATTGAAGCTTTGCATACTCTTTTAGCATCCTTTGAATTAACAAAACCCTTTGGATCGTGTCATGGACACATCCTAGGTAACCATTCTATTAGAAGAACTTGTTTTGTTTGTTTAACTACCATATACCAAAATATATGTAGTGGTTGCTACATTAATCCGTCCAGACTAAATATCGCTATGAAAGATCAAATCTTATCATAGTCAATTCCTTGAACATTGTCGTAAACTCTTTCCGACATGTCGACTATTTCATAGATGTGAAACATCCATGTCTATTTCTTTATAGATCCATATACATCGTAAGGTCTTGCACCTTTCCAGAGGGTCTTTCAAATTCAAAGCTTGATTTCTCGTGTATGGAATTATCATGGATTTTATGGCTTCAAGCCACTTAACAAAGTCAGGGCCCATCATTGATTATTTGCATGTAGTCGGTTCGTCATTGTCAAACAACAATGATTTAACTCTCAAATCTTGGCATTTGATTACTTACCCGACCTACTTGGTTCAATAGGAACTTAAATCCCCGTGACCACATCCTTTGAGGCACGTGAGTCATGAGCATTGTTGCTGCCTCCGGGACACTTACCGACACTGCGCAACTCAGCACATATTAGCCAAGATTCAACAACCTTGTCAAAGTTCTATTGTCCTCCCACTTAACTTTTCACCAAAAATTCCTTCTCAAGAAACTCGACATTCTAAGTGACAAACACTTTTGTCTTCGGTGTTATGGAGGAATACCCAATGGTTATTCGAAATAACCTACAAAGTCATGCTCATCCGACTTTGGTTGTAAACATTTTACTTATGCCTAGTATACCAAAAATTTAAGAAAGGACAACCTGGGTTTTATCCCAAACCATGACTTATATGGTGTCATTTCAACGGATCACGATGGAGCTCTTTTCAGTGTAAAAGCAGTAGTCACTAAAGCTTTAATCTTTAAAATATAATGGCAGTTTTATAAATAACACCTTTGATCTTACCATGTCAAACAAGGTTTCATTACATATCTTGAACACTCCATACTCCTATGGTGTTTTGGGAAATGCAAATCCATGGAACAATTCCTCAAATCTTAGGTGTTTTGATAAACTTGTAACTCAAACATCTTTATGATCCAATCATAAACCTTTTTATTTTCTTGTTACAATAATTTTCCACTTCATCTTGAAAGTCTTTGAACATTTTCAAATGTTTCATACTTCTTCCTTATTGAGTAAGTATATACATATACTCACTCAAATCTTCGGAGAAAGCATATGAAGTTGAAATCCATCGCCCACGACTACACATAATGGATTATATACATCAATATCTACAAATTCCAATCAGTTAGTCGTCCGTTCCTCTTTTGGCCTACGAACGGAGTTTTAATTATCTCCAGGAAAGTATCACAAGCGTCATTTGATCAAAATCAAAGACTCCAAAAATCCATCAACATGGAGTTTCTTCATGTATCCCTAATATAATTTAAACGGTGATGTCACTTCGCAAGTGATCTTTCAATCATTTGTCTTGCGACATTTTAGCATTAGTTTTATGGTCGTTATTTCTCCAACCAGACTTGTATATCATTCATCTATTATGGAATACGGTAAATATTGGAACAACCTTTTGTCGTCATAATACCTGATCAAAATAACAATTATTGAAACAAATCTTGAAGGTAAGCTTTGATGTTAACGAGCAGCACAACAACCCTTTGTTTGTTTTCGATGAACATCATCACATATTCTCTTGCTAGTTACTTAGGCCATTGCAGTTCATGAATTGTGTTGTCCTGTATGACACTTCATACCAACCAATTCGGTATCCAATACCGCAGAACCACATTGTTTAACAACCAAGGAATACAACCATAACATGTATCTTCTATATACCTAAGTTGGATATCTCCAATCTTTTCTTTTCTGCCAAATATTTTATAGATTCTCTTTCAACAATTCCTTTTCTTTTAAAAGAATCTATCAACATCAATAGTGGTGTCATTCACATGACACATAGTACAAACTGTGTATAGTCAAATACTAATACCTTTGGACTTGCACTTTGAAGTGGATCACCTTCATCAAATGTTTGGCATTCTTTCAAAATTCCATTCTTTAGTAATATTTTAGTGTAGTAAACATTTTACTTACATCTTTTATTCATCCTTATCATGACAACTTTCATGATCAAGCTGCTATAGCTTATAAAGGTGAATTGCGAGTATAATGTTTCTTTTCCAAAACCTTTTGGAGGATTAGGACGACTAGCGTCTCCAACCTTCACAAATTCTCATCAAATATGAGGACATATACTCTATCATGTTGTAACCAACACATTGTTTTAGATATCGCAATACCTTTCACATATGATGGTTTCTGAAACATTGCTTTCAGCTCTTAGATAAACTTGATATTAAAAACAATATTTTGAGTATCAAGAATCATGGAGGCAAACATGATACATTAGATACTAACACTGGAATTGTTACTCTTGATTTAATACTATTTATTAAACTTCACAGAGTAAACAGAGTTTGCTGAAGGTTTACAACATGACTTTTAAACTTTAGATTGACACTCAAAACAATACGATACCAGTTTGTAAAGCAAATATCCAGAATTTCTATAGTTCCACTATCTCAACTATAACTAAGCGTAAGGTGGTGAACGGATGCCAATGACTACAACAAACTATGCAAATTCACTTTGATTGTGTTTATGATAAATTGAGTTTGACTAATCCAAATTACAAATGAACTCCCACTCAAAACAACATCCCTCGAGTTGTTTTAGTGATTACACGAACCAAATCCACTACACCAAGTCCGATCATCACGTGAGATGATGTAGCTTTAAAGGCGAACAATCAACATGTTCATCATATCATCCATATGACTCATGCTTTACCTTTCGGTATTCCGTGTTCCGAGACCATGTCTGTACATGCTAGGCTCGTCAAGGTTAACCTTAGTATCTGCATGTGCAAATCTGGCTTGCACCCGTCGTATGCACAGAATCTATCACACCCGATCATCACGAGATGCTTCAAACGACAGTCTTAGCAACGGTGCCTACTAAGGACGAACACTTTATTACTTGATATTTAGTGAGAGGGATCATCTTATAATGCTACCATCGCGATCTAAGCAATACAAGATGCATAAAGGATTAACATCACAGGCAATTCATAATTAGTGTGATATGATATGGCCCTTTCTTCTTATGCCTTTGATCTCCATCTCCAAAGCACGGACATGATCTCCATCATCACCAAAGCATTAAGGCCAAGGTCATGCGCCGCTTTCATGGTTGTCCATCATTACTAGCAAGTATTACAACTACTTGGAATAAAGCTATTACAAGATGAATAGACACGCAGGTCTTAACGAATTAAAGACAACCATTAGGCTCGCGGTTGCCATATTACAACAAGGATCATTGCATACATCAAATATAATCACAATCACATGATGGCCATATCACATCACAAAACCCCTGCAAAAACAAGTTAGACGCCTCTAATTTTCTTTGCATGTTTTACGTGGTTTGGGGCTTTCGAATAAGAACGAATCTTACCTACGAAACTGAACCACAACGTTGATACAAGTGCTATGAAGTGCAAAGTGTAGATTGGATCTATACTATGATGGGAGAGACAGACACCCGCAAAGCCACTTGTGCAAAGCAAGTTACACGTCAAGCATGGAGCAAGTCTCATGTGCAATGACATGTAAGGTTAGCCCGAGCCGCTTCATCCCACCATACCGCAAGATGCAAAGTACACAAAGCAAAAAACGGCACGAGCACCAACGCCCACAAAACCATTGTGTTCTACTCGTGCAACAGATCTACGCATAGACACGGCTCTGATACCACTGATGGGTTCGTAGCATGGAAAACAAAAAAATTCTATCACAAGAATGAACAAAACCTAGATCTAATCTAGATAAAATCCAAGATCTAATCTATTAGACATGTGCAACGAGATAGATCTGTATTAACCCTCGTAGATCCGAAAGCGTTACGAGATTAGATCTCGGGGTTGATGTAGTCGATCACTTGCCGATCTCAAGATCGTGTGGACGATCCTTCCGGCGCCGCATTCCTAGCGGCGCTCATGATCGGTCACACGTATGAGTCGAAGTAGACCTTCCTATCCCCGTTCCAGCGAGCAGCGGAGGTAGTAGATCTTCTCCACGGAATCCCAGCAGCACGACAGTGTGGTGTTGGTGGTGGAGTAGAGAATTCTGCAGGGCTTCGCCTAAGCCTGAGCAGAGGGAAGGAGGAGGAGAGAGGCAGCAGCCAGGGTTTGTTATGGGAGAGTACTAGGGGGTGGCGCCCCCTCCCCTCTATTTAAAGGAGGGAGGCGCCATGGGAGGGGGAGTCCTAGTAGGACTCCCCTCCCTCCTGGTCAAGCGGATTGGGAGGGGAGGAATCCTCCTCCCCACGAATCCGTCTTGCCCACAAAGACTCCTTGATCCTTTCTTGGTTTTCAAGCAAACTCCAAGAAATCTTCTAGAACCTTCTAGAACATTCCGAAACCTTCTAGAATCTCCATACAAACACTCCGGAACATTTCCTAACTTAGAAAATGATCCCCAATATATGAATCTTATTCTCTGGACAATTCCGGATCTCCTCGTGATGTCCCGGATCCAATCCGAGACTCCGAACAACATTCGGTCTCCAACGCATATTCCATATCTACTTAAAACAACTTCGAACCTTAAGTGTGTCACCCTAAGGTTCGTGAACATGCAGACATGACGAAGACACCTCTCCGATCAATAACCATCAGCGGGATCTAGAGATCCATAACGGCTCCCACATACTCAGCGATGACTTCGTGATCGATAGAACCATTTAACATACGAACCCAATTCCCTTTGTCACGCGATACTCTACTTATCCGAGGTTTGATCGTCGGTATCTTCATAACTAGTTCTTCCTCGTTACTGATAAGTACTCTTTACTTGTTCCATGTTATGTCATCCCTTGTGACCTAGTCACATGCTTGCAAGCTAACTAGATGACATTCCACCGAGAGGGCCTAGAGCATATCTATTCGTCATATGGATGGACAAATCCCAATCTTGGTCCATGCGCTTCAACACATACTTTCAGAATGCCCAATGACACCTTTATAACCACCCAGTTACGAAGCGGTGTTTGATGTCATCAAAGTATCCATCCGGTGATGGTGATTAACATAACCTCATGGTCGAAGGATTAGGTTACTATGCATTTGAAAGCTTGTAGCAAAACAAACTTAATGACTAGATCTTATGCTATGCTTACTATGGGTGTGTGTCCATTACATCATTCTCCTAATTATATGATCTTGTTATTAACGACATCCAATGCCCATGATCAGGAAACCATGATCATCCATTAATCAACAAGCTAGTTTAACAAGAGGCTTACTAGGGACTCTTTTATGTTTACAAAACACACAAGTATTAATGTTTCCGGTTAATACAATTATAGCATGGGATGTAAAAATTTATCATAAACATAAAGATATAATAATAACCACTTTATTATTGCCTCTTGGGCATATCTCCAACACAGAGCTACAAAATTCCCGGAAGGATTTGCTATCTCAAGACATATCCAAGCCTACGATGGAATTGCTTGGCTAGACACCTGGTTACAGGACTTCTTCCAAGCTTGCTGCATCGCCAAAGGCGGAAACAGCCTGGTCGCAACCCGATATCTCCCACTTCTGTTGCGGAAGACGGCACGATCATGGCTCAATGAACTTCCGGCAAACACCATCCATAACTGGTATGATCTACAAAGCGCGTTCTTTTGGAATTTCGTAGGCACATATCGGAGGCCCCGTACGGTTGGAGACCTACAGCGTTGCACCCAGAAAGCCGGAGAAACTTGTCGGGATTACCTCGGACGATGGATCGACACCAAGAACTCCTGCAAAGGAGTAAATGATCAAACTACGATGGAAGCTTTCATCGCAGGTCTCCTTATTGGTTTACTACGCCATCGCTTGAAGTGTGACAAGGTTACCGATTTGGGAGAGATGATAGAAATAGCGAGCAAGTATGCAGATGCTGATGATGATGCAGAAGGACTACTCAATACCCTAGCTGTGCCTCAGTCGGCAAAACAACCAAAGTAACAAGCTCAGAAGCGCAAAAACACCTCGGAAGAAAAACCCTACGCGGAAACAGCGGTAGTCACTACTGTTTCTGGGTCTGGAGGACGAGGAGGACGTGGCGGAGGCCATGGGCATGGCCATGGGATAGCAAGGGTCCAAGGTAGAGGAGAACAACAACCAGGCAAAACCTACTCTTGGGCCGACATTGCCAATAACCCATGTGTGCATCACCTAGAAGCCAATGGGGGCTCTTCCCACACCAACGCTGAATGTCGTTTCAACGACGACATCAAAAGAGATGACACCGCGGGCTACAAAGCTAAGCGGAAGAAGGTAAAGAAAAATCCCGAAAAATACAAGGAGACCAAGGAAGATTCTGACATGGAGGAAGCTGATGCTTCAAATCCCAAGTCAGAAGGGAAGAAGACTTTTCCCACCAAGAAGGATACTTATGTCACCTTCCTCGGATCTCAACCAACAAAGGTCAAGAAAGCAGTTCTACATGAGCTCAATGCAATAGTTCCGGATGTCCCCCAGTATTTGGACTGGTCGGAAGTGGCAATCACGTTTGACCGCGATGATCATCCGCCTAAGTTACACAGGCGAGGAAAATACGCCTTAATCCTCAACCCACTTATTGACGGTTATGGTTTCTCCAAGACCCTCATGGACGGTGGTAGCAGCATCAATATTCTCTATGTCTAAACGCTACGCCGGATGAAGATCTCGGAGACCCAGCTAAACCATAGCTCTATGATTTTCACGGGTTGTCCTGTGAAGACAAGCTAATTCTCGAGAGATCACTTTGGATGTTACCTTTGAACTCCAAAGAATTATCGGACGGAGGCACTTTCCTTCAAGTGGTCCTGCTCAAGAGCGCATACCACGCTATATTCGGACGTCCGGCCATCGGGCTTTTTATGGCTCGTCTGTGTTACATTTACAATATGATGAAAATTCCAGGTCCCAACGGGCGTGATCACCATCGGGAGACCAAGAAAGCGCGAGAGTGCGAGGATGGAAATGCCGCTTTGTCAAGCCGTGCACGCCTGGAGTACCAGGAGATCAAGAAGAGCATAGATCCGTCGAGATGCCCGCCACGAAGAAGGAGGTTACCAAGCCAAACCGGAGTTCTAGGCATCAAGAGACGAAGAAAGCGTGTTGAAGGATGATGACCTCCAAGGTGACCCAGATAGGCGAGGCCTAGATAGAGCATAGGAAAGCGGCGTCAAGTTCCTCCAAGCAAATCAAGATATCTTCGCATGGCAGCCATCTGACATGACCGGAGTACCTAGGGAACTTGCCGAGCACTCTCTAAATGTAAACCCGAATGCTAAACCCGTCAAACAGTCCTTATGACGGTTTGGCAACGAAAAGCGTAAGGCAATAGCTAAGGAACTAGCACGACTCGAGTTAGCCGGATTCATAGAAGAGGTCATCCACACTGAGTGGTCGGCCAATCCTGTAATGGTCCCTAAAAAGGACACCACTGATTTAAGGATGTGTGTTGATTATACTGCCTTGAACAAGGCTTGTCCAAAGATCCGCTTCGCCCGCCTAGAATTGATCAAGTTATCGATTCTACGGCAGGCTCGAAACTCCTCTGTTTTCTCGACGCATATTCCGGTTATCACCAAATCCGGATGAAGGAATCTGACAAAGTCAAAACTTCATTTATAACCCCCTTCGGAACCTTCTATTTTGTTACGATGCCCTTTGGGCTGAAGAACGCAGGAGCTACGTACCAGCGCACGATACAGCGTTGCCTCCACGACCAACTCGGATGCAATGTACATGCATACATGGATGATATCATGGTGATGTCCAAAAATAAGGAAACACTAATTTTCGACGTGGAGGAAACATTCGCCAATCTACGAAAATACAACATCATGCTTAACCCGAAGAAATGCTTCTTTGGAATACCAGCCGGAAAATTGTTAGGTTTCATCGTGTCTCAAATAGGCATAGAGGTGAACCGCGACAAAATCAAGGCTATACTCAATATTTTCAGGCCAACTCGCCTGAAGGATATACAAAGATTAACTGGTTGCATTGTTGCGGTCAGTCGATTTGTAAGCCGGCTTGGTGAAAGAGCCGCACCATTATACAAACTCCTGAAGAAGACCAAGGATTTTGTGCGGATCGACGGTCAAGTCTGCATCGCAGACTTGAAGAAAGTACTCTCATCTGCTCCTATCCTTGCAGCGCCGGAACCTCAGGAACTGATGTTGCTTTATATTGCTGCGACAAATAAGGTCGTTAGCATCGTCATGGTGGTGGAGAGACTAGAGGAAAATCAGGAACACTTGGTGCAGCGTCCGACTTATTTTGTCAGCGAGGTCTTGACGGAATCAAAACAACGATATCCGCACTATCAAAAGTCGGCTTACGGTGTTTTCCTAGCATCTCGTAAGCTACGACACTGTTTTCAGGAGCATCCAATTACCGTGGTGAGCAAAGCTCCCATGAGAGACATAATCAACAACAGCGACGCCACAGGACGTGTCGCCAAATGGGGCATATAGCTCTCAGCTTTCGATATTGAGTATAAACCTTGGACAGCAATCAAATCCCAGATCCTTGCTGACTTTGTCACTGATTGGACAGAGACGAAGGAGAACATGGTCCTCCCTGAGTCAGAATACTGGACCCTCTTTTTCGATGGGTCTAAGGCTCGAGGGGGCTCGGTGGCTGGCGTGGTGCTCAAATCACCCCAAGGAGTAAGTATTATACGTGTTGCAGATCCACTTCACAGCGACAGACAATATTGCCAAGTATGAAGCACTGCTGCATGGAATTCGGATTGCCAAGGATATTGGCATCCGACATTTGATGTGTTGCGGAGATTCGGATCTTGTTGCTCAACAAGTCTCGGATATTTGTAATGCAAATAAGCACATGGAAGCATATAAAGCCGTCGTGGATGATCTATCTAAATCGTTCGAAGGGTTTGAAGTTCAACACACCCCTCGAGCAGAAAATGAGGAAGCAGATGCACTATCTCGAATAGGCTCTGCACGGAAAGAGGTTCCAGATGGCGCATTTTTAGAGCACCTAAAAGTTCCCTCGATAAAGGGAGTAGATGAGGAATATCCGACCAAATCCGACTCACCTTTAATAGCAGTTCTGGCTATAATTCCTAGCTGGACTCAACCCTACCTTGATTATTTGGTAGATGGCAAATTACCCGAAGACGAGGTGCTGAGCCGGCAGATTATCCGACGAGCAAAAGCCTATACTATTGTTAAGGGTGAGCTCCATAAACGGAGTGTTTATGGGGTTTTTCAGCGTTGTGTATCTCCAGAAGAAGGAGTGGAAATCTTAAGGGAAATCCACGAAGGCGAGTGTGGTCACCATGCTGCAGCCAAATCTTTAGTGGGAAAAGCTTTTCGACATGGATTTTTCTGGCTTACAGCTCAGGAAGATGCCGAACGGTTAGTCAAGACATGCAAAGGCTACCAAAAGTACGCCAAGCAAGCTCATGTTCCGACTGATCAGCTGCGAACAATACCTATAACATGGCCTTTTGCGGTCTGGGGGCTTGACATGGTAGGACCCTTTAAACGAGCTCCAAGTGGATTTACCCACCTCTTAGTGATGGTGGATAAGTTCACCAAGTGGATTGAGGCTAAACCTGTCACTAGTTGTGATGGAGCAACAGCCAAAAGATTTGTCGAGGATGTTATAATCTGGTATGGTTATTCGCATAACATTATCACGGACAATGGGAGTAACTTTTCTATGGGAGAACTAACTGAATTCTGCGATGAACAAAATATCCGGCTTGACATTGCATCAGTCGCACATCCACAGGCTAACGGACAAGTCGAAAGAGCAAATGGTTTAATTCTACAAGGCCTGAAACCAAGAATCGAAGCACCACTACGACGTCATGGGGCTTGGGCAGGAACTACCCTCTGTAATTTGGAGTTTACTGAACAACTCGAACAGGTCAACAGGATACACACCTTTCTTCTTGGTCTATGGCGTACAGTTCTTCCTAGTGATTTAATTCATACTTCTCCTAGAGTGGCCACAGATATCAAGAGGATGCCGAGATTTCGACAAAATGATCTCGACTTAGTCGAAGAAGTTCGTCGTTGCTGAAATGAGATCTACAAACTATCGCCAGGTTACGCAAGTATCATAGCCAGAGAGTCCGAAATAGATCTTTCAATAAAGGTGATTTGGTTCTCCGGCTTGTGCAACAAAGAAAGCACAAACTTTCCCCAGTATGGGAAGGGCCCTTTTTAGTTAGTCGAGTATTGCACAATGGATCGTACTACTTAACTGACATGAGGCCAGCCAAAGAAAGACCTGCTACTAAGAAGAGAAAGAGAGTTGGAGGCAGTACAAATCCGGATGAGTTAGACAAACCATGGAATATTGCTCAGCTACCCCCCTTTTATTCTTAGTTTATCCTTCTTTGTAATCATACATATGTACATGTTCTGTGAGAAATAAAAGTTTTGGTTGCCTCAAGTTTTTCTGAGAAGTTCTTAGACCATCTTATTTCCGAATGATCATGTCATAGTCGAAAATCCCAGAATGCTTGAAAGTACTTTATGCTCATGTTCGTTCTGGTCTAGATTTCCGATTCTAAAAACTTCTACCTTCAGGTATAACTCTAAAAATTTCTAGTCTTTACTTTGGTTATTTATCTGATTGCTGGATGCGGGCATTTTCCGAGAAGTGAATTGTTGGTACTGGAAGCCTGCTTTGTTTCCGAGTTTAAACTGGTTTAGCAATTGAGCTCCGTTGCTCGCCAAAGTTTCCGGCTGAAGGTTTAGCCGGCTCACGAAAGGGACGAGGCGGAAAGCCAGATAAACGATAAGTGGAGACGAAAAATATAAGTGCTTGTGTAAACATTTCAGGCACGCAAAAATTTCAAAAGTCAAAAGTGCTGAATAGATCAAAAACTTAGCACTTGCAAAGATAAATAATACTTAATATTTGCAATCACATCAGTTTTTCCAGAATAATACATCAATTTCTGGTCTATAATGCAGGAGAAGATGAAGGATCTACTGACTCGCTGGTCACTCCGCCTTGATATCGTTCCGAGATGTCCGCATCCGAGTTGGTGTGTTCATCGTCGGAAAATTCTTCGGCTTCTTCTGCAGGAGGAGGTGGAGTAGCCACGCGGGTGAAGAAGGGGATCTCGTAGCTGGTCAGATCAGCTGTGTGGCACTCGTATCTGGCGCAGGAGTGCATGATGGCTTGAAGGTCCTGCTCCTGGCCGTCTTCGTCTACCTTGCAGTACCCTTTAGTCACTTGCCATATTTCCATGTTTCCATGGTGGCTCATGACCATGGAGAGGGCATTCTGCACGGTAGTCCGCGCGTAGGACATGTTCCAGTCCCGAACAAGCTGCGACATCTCCTTGGCCCTGTCCCGCACCTCAAAATCTGACATGCTTGGCATGTTTGGAATCCTGAGAGACTCGCCAATGTCCTCAAGGGACTGGTGGTAGTCATGAAGAAGATCACCGACTTGGGTAAGCCAGTGAGTGCGGGGCTCGGATGAGGAAGAGTCCGTCAACTTTAGAGGACCTATACATAAAACAAGTCAAGAAAAATCCGACATTAATAAAAGTCGAAGAAAAGATAAGTCAGAGAGATGGAACGTACCAAAAATGACGTCGTCAATCTTGGTCTTCTCCTCCTAGAGACTCTAGAGTTCAGCCCGGAGCGCCTGGGATATGTCCTTCTCTCTGCCAAGCTCATTCTTGAGGTCCGAGATTACTTTATCTTGAGCGGCAATCTTGCGATCGCGCTCTTCAGTGGCCATGGAGAAGGATTCCAGGACTTGAGCTATGCTTGTTTCATGATCCGCCTTGAGCTTATCCAGCTCTTGGTGAAGTCCCTTGTTTTCCACCACCAGGGTTTTGAGGTTCTCGACCTCTTCAATCGTAGCGATGGATTGTTTCACCAACGCTGTAAGACAAAAAGAACAACAGTTCAGAAAAATTCAACATAGAAAAAGCAAAAGACAAGGTTTGAATCTCGAAATGTTTACCTTCGGCTTCATCCTTGGTTACCTTGAGCTCAGCATTTTTAAGCCGGAGAGCTTTGATCTCTCTCCGCTTATTACAGACATTGGACAATAATTCCTGGTTATAGGAACATACTTTCTGTAAGTCAGAATACCCAAAGTCAGAAAGCTACTTAAGACTCGGGCTAATATTTTTTGCTAAATATCAGCACGAGCCTTGGGGGCTACACTAGTTCGTTCTTTGGCATCCTAATGAAAGCATAAACTCGGATTCTATATCCTACTTCATGCTTGGGGGCTAGAGGATATGATATAACATAATGTAAAAACAAGAGTTGGAATTCCGACTTACATATTGCTCGCGGGTGAGTTTGTCTAAACCCGCATTCACTTCAGCTGCCACCTTCTCGGCGAGCGTAAGAGGGATCACTGGGGCTGTTGGAAGCTCGCCAGTCCTGATCCTCTCGTCGCGAAGGCGGACTTGAGTGAGAAGGTCAGAGAACTTGACGTCCTCTGCTTCTTGCGCCTCCTCTTCGGGGGATAGATGGCTTTTGTCCAAGACTTGCCTGGCTAGCCGCTGGATCTCCTCTGCAGATTTCCGGGTTAGGCCAAACTTGGCAAGACCCGGAATGTTGAGGAGGTTTTCGGTGAAGACTTCAGCCGAGGGATCATTACCCGAAGAGGGTTCACCCTTATCTTGACCTGACGCACCCATAGTGGCATCAGTTTGTGACCCAAGGATCATAGGCTCTGTTTGAGGAGTCGGATCTTCTGCAGCATCCGACGAGATAACCGGAGTTGCATAAGGTTGAGGGGCCGGAGTCGGAGGAGCTACGGCAGGCGAAGCTATGATAAGCTTCGTCTGGCGTAAGGGCTTCGAAGAAATCCCTTTCCCCTTGCCCTTGATGATCGATTTTGCTCTGAGAACGTAACAAAGTCGGAAACGTTACATCTCGGAAAGAAGTTTAAGTAAAGCACAAAGACGGAAAAGTTGTGACGGAAAGGATACCTCTTCACGACAGGCACCTCCTTTGTGCCAACCGCTACTGTCCGAGTTTTGCGCTTCTTGAGCGCAAGATCCGGTAGTGGAACTACTTCCACCTCCTGAGAGAACTCCGGAGGGTATCCTTGGAGCGGAACAAGTTCCGACTCGGGGATGTCAGCAAGCTGAAAATAAGAAAACATGTCAGTATTGCAATATAACTAAAAGATAGAAACACATAAAAGATGTGATGATAAAGCTACCGCACCACGGGTTTTACGCGTGTGCATGTCCAGAGAAACCTCTGGAATCGCCTCTCGATCCGCCTCCTTGATCAGCCACTAGATTTGGCTTAGGTAGACTTGAGTGGTTTAGGCCTTGGGGCTGATGCGAGGGAGTCGGGAGAAGACGTGACAGAGTGCATCGGTCTATCTCCGTGGTAATCAAGTGGTTGGATCCGCATGAGACCCAAAGATCGACCAAGTCGGATCCCTTCAGACCGTTGTGCTTGATCAGATATTCGATCCGCCTCTTAGCAAGGATCAGATCATCTGTGAGAGCCGGAGTAGCCTCGTCCCAGGAAGGCTGGGCCGTGGCGGCTCTGTCAACAAAAACTGGCAAAGCAGTATCTTTGCCGGGAGCCGGAATATCCCTATGGTAGAAAAAAGTGGCTGGCCATTGTTTGACCAAGTCACTGGAAGAAATTTTGGGATATGCCCGGTCTCGTCTAAGAGAAAAACTAATGGTGCCGGTGATGTAAGGAACACCGGCAGTGATGGAATTCTTTCGGACATGAAAGTAAAACCGGAAGAGAAGCAAACTCGGCCTAATGCCGAGAAAGCCCTCGCAAAGCACAGCATATGCGCTCATTTCTAGAAGAGAATTGGGAGGAAGATTGTGGAGTTGAACTTCATAGTGATCTATCACCCGGAGAAGAACTCCGAGGGAGGAAAAGACAGACCTCGGTCCAGATGAGTGCCGAAGTGGACTCGCTCGCCCTCGTGTGGGTTGGGGACGGTTTCACCGGAGCCGCTCCGCTAGTCGCCGGCGACGAGCAGCCCCTCCTCCACATTCTTGAGGCCTACCTCATCGAGGGCATGGGGGATCCAGATCACCCTGTAACTTTCCTTCTCCGCTGCAGCTTCCGCCTTCACCGCCGCCGCCGCTGCCGCCAAGCCAGAGGAAGAAGATGATGAAGCCATTTTTCTCCGGTGAGAAAGTGACCTTAAAGGGGCGGTGCTGGGAGTTTCTGTGGGGGAAGGACGAGGAGGCTCTGTGCACGCAGGAGGATTGGGAAGGAAGGAAATGGCAAAGGACTGGTGGAAAGGAGAAGAAGAAATCTGAACCCCTTATATCCACCTACCTGCGCCAAGATTCGTGCAAAGGCTATAGTGCAATCGCCACGCATCGTGGAAAGAACTGGGAAGGACCCACGCGATGATTGCGTCACCTCGATCTCCACACACGCATTGAAATGGCGCCTCGGTTCCGCGGACCCACCAACGGTCAGGCCGATTTTAACGCTCACGATGACGTGACTTGACCATGCTTGTGTCAGGTGGCGTTATAGACCAAGTTCCGGCTTAGTTTAAAAACGAGATGGAAAATCCGAGTAACCAACTGAAAGGTCTGACTTATTTTTAAGACCCGGATCGTATCTTTTGTTGTGAAGTTTCAGGAACCCTTCAAGATTCTGCAAGCCAAAGATCAAGCTAGACGATGATAAATCCGACTCTGGATCTTGGAGGCCTCCGGGTTGCTGCTAGATATACTTTCCGGGTATCCTCACAGTTCCTCACTGACCAGGGTGGCCCACTTCAGGTTAGAGCTTTGCTTCACGGGTGGCCCAGTTAGGGAGAAGAAGACGGAGTCCAATCCGGCTACGGGAAGGCCCAAAAGACTTACCAACTTAGGCTCATAATGTTACTTGTAGTTCAAGATGTACTCTGTAACCGACTCTTAGTCATAGCCGGATAGATCTCTCCTGTAAACCCTAGGCCGGATATCTATATAAGCCGTCCTAGGGAGAGCCTTTAGGGCACCCAATACTTTAGACCCTCAACTCGCATAGTCGAAACCCTTGTAACCAATATTCCGGCTCTACGGTATTACTGGATTGCTAGCAGGAGTAGGATCCGTCCAAAGCCGGCGGATTCGAACCTGGGTAAACTTGTGTGCTCACCATCCCGGAACACTGTACGTCTCACACCCCTCTCTTCCACACGCCTCAAGGACCCCCTCATGGCGTACTTGTCATCAATCCGACGACATCCTGACCATAGGAGACCCTAGTTAGAATGGACGTCCGAACAAAAACTTAGTTTCAAAACCAAAGTGAGTATTTGTGAAAATCTATTTCCCCTCTTACCCTTGAGATTCTTTCAAAAAGATACATGTTCCTCAAAATTCTTACATTACTCCATAATATTTGACACAATTGATCACCTCACTAACTTTCTCATCCTAAATTCTTATAGATGGAAGTTCAGTACTACAAGTTCTACCAGTTGGGCAACATAGGCCAACTGATCTTCGAGAGGGATCTTGATGCACTGTCTGAGTACCTTGAGCGTCCGCATCTGTAATTCTTCGGAGCTCAACTCAATGATCACCCAGGAGGAGATTTACAATGGCTAGTAGTTGTTGATCTTCACGGCAAGATGGAAGCACCACTTTCCGAGAAGATTCAATTCACCATGAGAGAGAACAACTGGCTAGATGGATTAGCCAGGGCAATGCACGAAGCTCTCGCTCGTCTTTGTGCATAGAATGTCAACTTGATCCAGGGAACTCGCTTTGCTCACTATGCAAGGCGTGATTCGATGGGAATGCCTCTGGAGATGCCAAGTCACCCGGAGTTGAAGCGCCAAGTGGAGAACCTCGACTTCCTACTATATGATAGACAGAAGGAATTGGACAATGCTCGAGAGTACGCCAACCACAACCTTGCCATTGCCGCCCAAAAGGCCCGGACTTTCTCACTGCTCATCAAGGATCGTCAATCACTTTGTCGTCAACGCGCAAAGAAGGATCGCACCATCGACCGTCTTCGCAAGAAGGTGCCTGACCTCGAGAAGACCGTCTTCGCAAGAAGGTGCCTGACCTCGAGAAGACCGTCAATCATGAGCAAGAGGCTCCGCTTGCAGCAAAAGAAGAAGAGGAAGAAGGTGAAGACATCCAGGGGGATAATCACTCGTACCTCAGCAATGATGATGACTATCTAGAGGATGATGCCATGGACTTCTACACCAACGATGATGACTCCGACTTCATCGATGATGAGTAGATGCACTAGAGCACGATCGTAGGAGTGAGAAGTAACGGTCCCATTGTATCTTAGCTTACATAATGGTTCTTAAAACCATCTGTTTTCCTTTTGTTGTGGTGTATGTGTTTGTATCGTGTGCTTTGCTTGAATGAATGAAAAGAAATTAGTTGCAAAACCTGAGTCAAACTCAAAGTTTTAGCTTTGAAAACAAAACCCTGAACCTTAGAACTTTCCCTCTTACCCCATTATCTATCTCAATCTTCAGATGACTCGTGGAAACCAAGGAGGGAGCAGCTCATTGCAGGACCCAATGCTGCAGATTTTGCAGATGCTAATTGTGGACCATGAAGCTAGTAGAGCAGAGCGCCAAGCAAATCTAGCTACCCTGTAGCAGATCGCCCAGATGGCTCACAATAATCAGGGCCATGGAAATCAGGATCATCATGGATCCAAACTCAAAAACTTCCAGAATACCAATCCCCCTATCTTTAGCAAGTCTGAAGACCCGCTGGATGCTGATGATTGGTTACAGACCATGGAGAACAACTTAGAAGTCGCAGGAGTGGATGCCAATGAGAAAGTTCTATTTGCCACCCATTATCTGGCAGGAGATGCAAGAGCCTGGTGGAACAGCACCCACACGATGAACCATGGTCAAGTGATGACGTGGGAAGCTTTCAACGTCAAGTTCAGCCTCACCCATGTGCCACAGGGTTTAGTCACCAGAATGAGAGATGAATTCAGACAACTAAAGCAAGGCAGAATGACTGTGGTGGAGTACCGTGACAGATTCTTGTCCCTCGCCAGGTATGCACCTGATGAGATCAACACGGAAGCCAAGAAGAAGGAGAGATTCCTGAACGGACTACCGTTTTGATGAGATGCAGACGGTGCTAGTCAACATCCGTTTTGATGATCTCGAAGAGCTAGTCGACTCTGCCATTCAGATGGAAGGGAAGATCAACCAAGCGAATGACAACCGCAAACGTCGGATGATGCACCAAGCTGGGTCCCACAGTACCCAGAAGTATCTCCCCAACCCGTCTGCCGGATATGCCCCGCAGAACAGTATACCCCCAATGTCTCGTCCCAGCTACCCCAACCGTAGCGGAGGAAATGTGAAGACCGGAGGAAACAACATCAACCACTAGTAAGATTCTCAGGAAGCGCCCGATGTCGTGCTGGGTATGTTTTCTGTTAACTCAGTTTTAGCAAGAGTGTTGTTTGATTCTGGAGCATCGCACTCGTTTGTTACCAAAGAATTTGCATGCACTAGTAAGATTCACCCAACCAACTTGAAGCATGTTATGATAGTTCAAATACTTGGTTCAACCACCAAAGCTAGAAAAATTTGCAAAGTTGTGCCTATCAGAATACATGGGATAGATTTTTATGCCAATCTAATAGTACTTGGAACAAAAGGTTTGGAAGTAGTACTAGGAATGGATTAGATGTCGAAACATAAAGGATTGATCGACTGTGCCAAGAAAGCCATCACCATGACCTGTAGCTCTGGAGTATCAGTAGAGCATATATCTAAAACCTTGCCCCGTCAATTCAAATGCAACAAGAGTCTAGCCCTACCGACCATTGACCAAGTCAGAGTAGTCTGTGAATACCTCGACATATTCCCAGATGAATTGCCCGGTATGCCCCCGGATCGGGATATTGAGTTCATTATCGAACTAATCCCTGGAACCGGACCCATAGCTCAGAGACCCTATAGCATGAACCCATCAGAGTTAGTGGAGATGAAGAAGCAACTGGATGATATGCTGGAGAAAGGCTTGATTCAACCAAGCGCATCGCCATGGAGATCGCCCGTGTTGTTCGTCGACAAGAAGGATGGAGGCAACCGTTTGTGCATAGATTACAGGAAGCTGAATGATGTCACCATCAAAAACAAGTACCCATTGCCAAAGATAGAGGATCTATTTGATCAGTTGACTGGTGCCAGAGTGTTCTCTAAGATTGATCTTAGGACTGGTTATCACCAACTTAAGGTTCATGCAATGGATATTCCAAAGACAGCCTTTACCACCAGATATGGATTATACGAGTATACGGCCATGTCTTTTGGATTAACCAATGCTCCCGCTTATTTCATGAATCTCATGAATAAGATCTTTATGAACTTTCTGGATAAGTTTGTCGTTGTGTTTATCGACGATATTCTTATCTATTCCAAGTCAGAAGAAGACCATGAGAAACATCTAAGAATCATCCTTGAAACCCTTAGAGAGCATCAGTTGTATGCCAAGTTCAGCAAATGTGAGTTTTGGCTGAAAGAAGTAGGATTCCTCGGACATATTGTGTCGGCAGGAGGAGTCGTTGTTGATCCTTCCAAGATCAAAGATGTTGAAGAATGGGAAGCCCCAACCACTCAAACCCAAGTCCGTGCATTTCTCGGATTAGCAGGATATTACCGCAAGTTCATTGAAGGATTTTCGAGCATCGCAAGACCCATGACCCAATTGTTGAAGAAGGACAAGAAGTTTGACTGGACTGACAAATATGAAGCAAGTTTCCAAGAACTTAAGAAGAGATTGATTTCAGCTCCAATATTGATTATGCCAGATATCAAGAAGCCGTTTGATGTGTATTGTGATGCATCCAAGATTGGTCTCGGATGTGTGTTGATGCAATAAGGCAAAGTCATCGCGTATCTGTCTCGACAACTAAAATAGCATGAGCAGAACTACCCTACCCATGATCTTGAATTAGCAGCTGTAGTTTTAGCTTTGAAGACATGGCGTCATTATCATATGGGTAATCGCTGTGAGATTTATTCAGATCACAAGAGCTTGAAGTATATTTTCACTCAGAAGGAGCTGAATATGAGGCAAAGGAGATGGATAGAGTTAATCAAGGATTATGACCTTGACATTCACTATCACCCCGTCAAAGCCAATGTGGTAGCGGATGCTCTTAGCAGATTGCCGTGTAGGTTAAACACCATGATCAAGGAGAAGCAACCAAGTTTGCATGAAGAGTTGGAGCAGTTTAGAACTGAGCTAGTTACCAAAGGATTTTTAGCTAGCATTGAACTTCAACCCACTTTGATTAGTCAGATCAAGGAAGCCCAGAAGGGAAATGCAAGTATCAATGGAATCAAGCGTCGTATTGGTATAGGAAAGGTACTGGGATTCACCGAAGACGAAGAAGGAGTTTTGTGGTACAAAGGACGTATCTGTGTGGCAGCAGATTCGGAGCTGAAGCAAGTTATCATGCAAGAAGCTCATGATACTCTTTATTCTATCCACCCCGGAGGAACAAAGATGTATCAAGATTTGAAGGAGCAATTTTGGTGGCACAAGATGAAGAGAGAAATTGGAACCTACATAGCCAAGTGTGATATCTGTCAAAGAGTCAAAGCGGAACATCAGAGACCCGCAGGACTGTTGCAACCATTGCAGATTCCAGAATGGAAATGGGATTCCGTCGGAATGGACTTTATCACCGGTTTGCCTACTTCTAGTAGGGGAAATGACTCAATCTGGGTCATCGTTGATAGACTGTCCAAGGTAGCCCATTTCATACCTGTCAAGACAACCTACCAGAGTTCGAATCTAGCAGAGTTGTACATTGCTAGAATTGTCAGTTTGCATGGAACCCCCAAGGCCATAGATCGGATCGAAGAACCCAATTTACCTCGAGATTTTGGCAAAAAGTCCAACAAGGATTAGGAACCAAGTTGAATTTCAGCACAGCTTATCACCCGTAGATCGATGGATAGGCTAAAAGAGTCAACCAAATCCTAGAAGATATGTTGAGAGCTTGTGTGTTAGAGTACAGATCAAAATGGGAAGATTGTCTGCCTTTCGCAGAATTCTCATACACCAACAGTTATCAAGCCAGTTTGCAAATGGCCCCATTTGAGTTCTTATATGGAAGAAAGATCCGTACCCCTTTGAATTGGTCACAAGTAGGAGAGTGTCAGATTTTCGGACCCGACATCCTACGAGCAGCCGAAGAGAAGGTTCACAAAGTCTGTCAGCACCTCAAGACCGCCCAATCAAGACAGAAGATTTTTGCTGACAAGAGACAGAGAGACCTAACTTTCAATGTCGGAGATTTTGTGTATCTCAAAGTTTCGCCATTGAAGGGAACGCAACGTTTTAGTTTGAAAGGAAAGTTAGCCCCCAGATATATCTAACCCTTCAAGATTCTGAATCATCGAGGAGAAGTATCGTATCAACTGGAACTACCTGAGGAGATGTCAGCCATCCATAATGTGTTCCATATATCGTTACTTCGCAAATGCTTGGAAGTGCCGGAGAAGACCAAAGTTTTTAAGAACATCGATCACCGAGCCATTGATATTAACAAGGATTTGACGTATCGTGAAGTGCCCATCCGTATCTTGGAGGAAGCATACAGAACCACCAGGACCCGGAGTATCAAATTTCTCAAGATTCAATGGAGCAACCACATCGAAGAAGAAGCCACTTGGGAGCGAGAAGATTACATTAGGACTGAATTTCCAGATCTCTTTAGTTCCTAGTTTTCTTTCTTAAATCTCGGGACGAGATTTTGTTTAAGGGTGGAAGGTTTGTAACATCCCAAAACTTTAATCAAGGTTATCAAGATCCAAATCACCCAATTAGGGGTTACCAAAAACTTGTTATCATTAAAATAATTAAGAATGCATATGTGTGTTGCATTAAAATAGAATTATTTGGAATTGCCATGTTTGATTGTTCTAATGGTTGTAAAATGATTCAAAGGTGAATGCCACATCATATAGATCATTTAAAAACAAAATCCAAAGAAAAAGAAATCAAATGGAATTAATAAAGGCAAATGATCACTTTTGCCATTTTAATCCACTAGGTCACTTTAGGTGTTCCTAGAAGTCAAATTCAAACAGAAACAATTCTAACTCTTTGCACCACTTGTTAGTACAGGTAATGATCTACCAATGCCCACTTTGAAATCTTACAAAAACATTTAAACCCTAATTTTAAATGGCATTTGAAAATGGAATCCATTTCATATGCATAGATCCCACTTTTTCAAAAACCACTCAAATGAGTTCACCTTGACAATCCCAAGCAACCACAGATGCTCAAGCATATGACTAACACACCCACCAAAAATCTTTTCAAAATTCAAACAAAACTTTCTTGCGGCCATTTTGTCGAACAGTTGGCAGGCAGAGAAAATTTGGCCTAACTAATACTGTTGCTAATCAACTCTTTGTCCCCCATTCGACCCCCTCTGCTCTTCCCTGTCTCCCATTGTTCCAACCAAGCCATCAAAGAGCTACCCTTTAGCCCCTAGCAGCAGTACCGCGCCGCCCGTTCTTGGTCGCCGCCGGCCAAACATGGGCAATGCGCCAGAGACATCGTCGTGCCAAACCAGCTTGCCGCTAGCACCGCTGCACCCTACCGCGACCCCCTGTCCATCCCACGGACACAGCCGAGCACTGGACCACCGAGGAGTGCCCGCGCACTGAGCCTCTGCGCCATGCACGGAGCACGCCAGAGCATCGACCCCGACAGGCCAGCACAAGCCGCGTCTTTCCCTCAGCTTGCAGGCGCCACTCTGCCATAACCCTAGCATGCTCCAGGACATGCCCGCCCGCCTTGGCCAGAGCATCGACCTTTCCCGACCGCATACCGCGGTCCCTAGCCATGCCATTACACCGTAGCTGACCGCCAGGACGCAAGCTACCGTCCGCCTACCCCGCCCATGCCTCTTGCCCTCTGTACCACCGTCACCGACGAGCTCACCGTTGCACCCCGCGGTCTCCTCGTCGACCTATAAAAGGAGCCCTCCCCAGCACCATTTCTCCACACTCCAACACTCCCCACCTCCCACTGAGTCCCTCACACCTCTCGCCAGAGCCGCTCGAGCAGCCGTTCACCGGAATTTCCACCGGAGTGGCCGCAGCAGAGGAGAAAGGGGCCCGTCGATTGCGACCACCCCAGGAGCCCCCGTGACCTCGCCTGAGTCCGTCGTCGTCCGCTCGTTCGATCACCCCCATCGCCATCTTAGCTGGAGCCCTGGTAAGCCCCCAATTGACCCCCACCGAGCCGCTAGCATTCAGTCTCGCCGGCAACCTGTCCCTCGTCGACGATGAACCAGAGCCGTCAATCGTAGTTCTAAGCGCACGACCCACATCGCCCTGTACCGCTTCGCGTTAGAAGAGCCGCTGACAAGCGGGACCCCCTGTCCGCTGTCCTCTGCACTGCGGAGTGTCATGGGGCCAGCCCGTTTAGTTTCCCGCGCTGGCCCTAGAATTCAAATATAGGTTTTTCTATTTAGACTTAATCTAGTTTCTCTCCACTAGTTCAAAAATCAATTCAGAGAGTTCTACTAAACCAAATTGGATGATTCAAATTTTGTTAGAAAGATAGTTCAAATATCTATCCAAGCCCGTTGGATTTAAATCAATTAGAGTTATAGATCACATATAGAAAAAATAACAAAACAGAGACTTTTCTACATTCAAACATTTTTCAAAAAATCAACCATAATAGCTTTTGAGTTGATTCCAACTCTAAAAAATCACATTTGATAATACCTACCTGAATATGTAATAATATTTAGGTTTGCATGCAGTGACTTTGGACTAGTACCAAAATAATGCTATATAGGCATTTCTAGTCACTTTAAATCATTTAAATATTATTTTTAGACTTTATAAAATGTGATCCAACATTTAAATCACATTCCCATGTATTAGAATATGTGGTGATGACATGTGTCCACATGATCCCATATTTTAATTGGAGAATATTAAATCTTAGTTAATTTCAATGAGTAGAAATTATTTTTCTCAAATAAAATAAATGAAACTAGTTCATTAAAATCTTGTGATGAATGTGATGATACTAGATCATAAAGTGTGTACCTTAATGTGCTAAATAGACTAGTTAAGTATTGTTTGGTGATTGTGTATTCCGTATATATTTATTGACGATAATACCGACCAAGTCTACGAGGAGGAGGAGTTCTACCCCGAAGAAGACGAGGAGAATTTCAACCACTGCACCAATCAAGGCAAGCTATTGTTAGCAAGCTAGAACTAAGCAAGTTAACACTTTCCCCCTTAACTTGAGAAAATGCATTAGGCATGCTTTGGTTATACCTTTTGAGTTATACCCATCCCAAGTTTTATTTACAAGTTTTACCTTTTGCTTTACCAAAGTTTCTTTACTTTTAGTAATGCTTTGTGAGATTTTAGAAAGTAGTTTAGATAGCATAAATAGTATTAAACTTGGCCTATACTAGATGTCATTCTATGGCATGAGACTGAGATTAGCATCCCACCTTAGTGAACACTCTTAACTTAGTAGTTGGAGCTAAACCAAGAACTTGATCACTTTAGATGGGAATACTTGGTGAAAAAGGCTTATGAAAACCTTGGAATGATGAGTCATTCTATTGAGATGTTTTGACATGTGTTGAGAAACACAAATGGTTTATGATGATGAAAATGTTGCGGCATGAGCCTTAGCCCTTTATAAAAACTGATGGTTGGGTTCGGATGCGATACCATTCCAATTTTACCATACAACCACAATACATGAATTGGGTAAGGTTTAGCCGAAAGTTTATATGCACTAGTATTGGTTCCCTCACGAGAGAGGTTTGAGCTGAGGCTACCTCTCAATGTTGTCCACCTATGCAGTGCCCAGGATGGCAGATGGCCATGGCTGGGAGGCCAAGCTCATAGGAGAGGTGCTTATACTAGAGTGTGTAAAGAAAAGGTTATGTTTGATTATCTGCATGCTAAGTATGATGATTTAGGGTTATCCCTGACAGATGTATTGGATTTTGTGGTGAAAGTGTACCACCTCTTTAGAGTGTCAAACTATTCGAATAGCCGTGTCCACGGTTATGGAGTGGCCATACTGTTCCGTTGTCAGATGTTTTCAAAATGACTTATGAAATGAATTGTGACATGACTTGACCACAATAGAGTTGTGACTATGACAACTAAGTTCCCACTTAGGTGATTTAGAACTTTATTTTATCTTGCTTTGTTTCTGAACTCAGCTTAGGTTTCAAACTTAACTTTATAAATAAACTTAGAACTTAGCGTTCCTACTAGAACTACCTTACTTATTAGTGATAGTTTGCGAGTACTTAAAGAGTACTCATGGCTTTGTCCCTAGCTATTCCCGTGGCCAGACTATGAGGAGGACTATCCGGAAGAAGGACAATAGGACGGCTATGACAACTAGGTTCATCTCCCATCGTCACAATTGCCTGTGACACTAAAGATGGAGCCCACCACTACGTTATTTATTCTGTTACTTGTTTGTACTAAGACTGGATCATGAGATCCTTTATTTGTGTAAGACCTTATTATGGTTTGTAATGGATGATGTACTGTGATATACAATCCGTTATGTCTCGCAAAAATGGTAATCCTGGGATTGCGATGTATGGCATAACAGGCATCTGGGATTAAAAATCCGGGTGTTGACAGATGGACACCCTTTAACGGAGTGACTCGAAGATAAGCTTGATCACTGACTTCAAATTCAACATGTTGATGGTGACGATCATAATAGCTCTTCTGACGAGACTGAGCAGTTTTCAAACGATCTCGTATAATACGAACTTGATCTTCTGCTTCCTTGATCATATCCGGTCCAAAGAACTTTGTTTCACCGGTTTTAGACCAATTCAGAGGAGTACGACATGTTCTTCCGTATAAGAACTAGAAAGGTGCCTGTCTATACTGGACTGATAACTATTATTGTAGGAGAACTCAACAAAAGGTAGGCATTTCTCCCAGTTCTTACCAAAAGATATGACACATGCTCTAAGCATGTCTTCAAGGATTTGATTCACCCTTTCGGTTTGACCACCCCTACTAGGATGATAAGCTGTGTTGAAAGATAAGTGAGTTCCCATAGCTTGTTGGAAACTTGACCAAAACCTTGAAGTGAACAAACTCCCTCGGTCGGAGACAATTTTCTTCGGAACTCCATGAAGGACCACTATCCGAGAGATGTATAACTCAGCCAACTGATTAGCAGTAATGGTCTCATAGATAGGTAGGAAGTGAGAAACCTTGGACAAATAATCGATGATTACCCATATGGCATCATTTCCCTTTTGAGTCTTGGGAAAACCAGTGATGAAATCCATACCAACTTCATCCCATTTCCACTCAGGAATACAGTGCGGTTGCAGGAGACCAGCGGGTCTTTGGTGTTCAGCCTTGACGCGACGGCAAACGTCACATTCAACAACGAAACGAGCGATATCTTTCTTCATACCAGACCACCAGAATCTTTGACGGAGATCCCGATACATCTTGGTACCTCCAGGGTTAATGGAGAGAGGTGATTCATGAGCCTCCTTAAGAATTATCCGCTTCAAGTCCTTCCCATTTGGCACTACCAAATGTGTACCAAAATAGAGGATGCCTTGTTCATTGATGGAGAAACATTTAGCAATTCCACTAGCAATGCTCTCTTTGATTGTGTCAATTTCAGGATCTTGCTTCTAAGCAGCTTTGATCTCATCCTCTAAAGAAAACTTCACCTCGGGAGTAGAAAGGAATCCACGAGGAACAACTTCAAGATTTAACCAAGAAAATTCCTCATGAAGAGAAGGTTGAGCTTGTTTGATCAACAGATTGTTACAGTAGGATTTCCAACTTAGTGCATCAGCAACGACATTGGCTTTGCCAGGTTGATAGTTGAGACCCAAATCATAATCTTTGATGAGTTCCAACCATCTTCTTTGCCTGGGATTTAGATCAGGTTGTGTAAAAAGATACTTCAAACTCTGATGATCCGAGTATAACTCACAACGACTACCGATGAGGTAATGTCGCTATTGCTTAAGAGCATGAACAACAGCTGCAAGCTCGAGATCATGAATTGGATAGTTGTTCTCGTGTGGTTTCAGCTGTTGAGAGGCATAGGCCACCACATGACCATCTTGCATCAACACACACCCGAGACCTTGGTGCGAGGCATCACAAAAGATAACAAAATCTTTACTGGTGTCTGGAAGAACTAGCACAGGAGCAGTAGTTAGCTTGGTTTTCAAAACCTAGAAGCTTTCTTCAGCCTTATCAGACCATTCAAACTTCTTGTCCTTGTTAAGAAGATCATTCATTGGCTTGGCAATCTTGGAAAAGTTCTTGATGAATTGACGGTAGTATCCCGCCAACCCAAGGAAACTTGGAACATCCTTAACAGATTTGGGGGATTCCCAGTCAAGAATGGATTGAATCTTGTCCGGAATAACAGCAACCCCTTCGGAAAAAACAACATGACCAAGGAATATGAGTTCTTGCAACCAAAAGTCACTTTTGGAGAACTTGGCATGGAGACGATGTTCTCGAAGCTTTGTCAACACCACACGCAGATGTTCAGCGTGTTCTTCTTTAGTCTTGGAATAGACCAGAATATCGACGATGTAGACCACAACGAACTTGTCGAGATACTCCATGAAGACAGAGTTCATAAGCCACATAAAAGTGGCTGGAGCATTGGTAAGACCAAAGGACATGACGGTGTACTCGTAAAGACCATAACGAGTAGTAAAAGCAGTCTTTGGAATCTCTTCCTTCCGGATCTTGATTTGGTGATACCCTAACCTCAAATCCATTTTGGAAAAGACGGTGGCACCACTTAACAGATCGTTGATCCTAGGGAGAGGATACTTGTTCTTGACGGTCACAACATTGAGAGGGCGATAATCCACAACCAGTCGCGGTATATTGGTATCCCGCTTCTTAACAAAGATTGTAGGACATCCCCAAGAAGATGTGCTAGGCTGGATCTGCCCTTTTACCTCCAACTCCTCTAATTGCTTCTTCAACTCCATTAGCTCATGAGGGGGCATACGATAGGGTCTCTTGGAAACAGGTGCAGTTCTAGGGACCAACTCTATGACAAACTCCACACTTCGATCAGGTGGCATTCCAGACAACTCTTCAGGAAAGACATCCAGGAATTCACATACCACGGAAACATCTTGAATATCTAACGGAGGTTGAACTTCAAGAGCATACAACTCCACTTGAGGAATAGAAACAACTGAAGGAGATAGTGACCCTACGGTCCAATAGGTGACTGTTATGCCAGCAGGACTAGTCAGAGTCACGGACCTGGTTGCACATTCAATGACCGCTTGATATTGGGACAACCAGTCCATGCCCAAAATGATGTCAATATCAGTTGACTTGAGGGCAATGAGAGAAGTGGGGAACAACTAGGAGGAAACATTGATTAGGTTCCCATGACTAACCATGGTGGTACGCCAACTAGAACCAGCAAAGGTTTAGACAACCCCTCAAAACTTATCCCATGCAATTCGGCAAAAGCTTGTGACATGAATGAATGCAATGCTCCAGAATCAAACAAAACTTTAGCGTGAATGTGATTGATATGAATCGTACCCATAACGGCGCTTGGATCTTTCCGAGCCTCTTCAGCAGAGATATGGGTCAGACGACCACTTCCAGCACCTTGAGGCTTGGTATACTTCTTTGGTGGTGCACTCTCAGTAGCAATCTTTTGCGGACACTCCTTTGCAAAGTGACCAGGCTGGCGATAGTTGAAACAGGTAAGACCTGATGTGGTACCAGCAGCAGGATAGTTTGTCCTACCAGCATTGCTTGAGATAGCATTCGGGCGAGGAGCATATCCAGAAAACCTTGGGGTGTAAGGAGCATGTGACACATCACTGTAAGGCACAAAGCCACGACGCTTCTTATTGCTTGAACCAACCTTGTTGGATCCTTCATAAGAATGTTTACGAGTTTCCTCATACTCCACTTTTCCATGCTCTACTTACATTGCCTTATTCACGAGAGTTTGCAGATTCCCAAAATCCATCAGATGAAGATCACGACGAACATTAGGGTCCAGTCCCATGCGGAACAGAGCTTGCTTCTTAGCATTAGTGGAAACTTCTTTAGGAGCATAGCATGCAAGACGATTGAAGCTACGCTGGTAATCATACACAGAACCAGTGCCTTGTTTCAGCTTAAGGAACTCCTCCCTCTTTTCATCCATTAGGCCCTCCGGAATATGATAGGCTCGGAATCCTTCAGTGAATTCTTGCCAGGTCACGACATGCTGAGCAGCTTGCAGTGCCAAGAAATTTTCCTACCAGGAGTTAGCTGCTCCCTCTAGATGGTAGGCGGCAAAGGTTACCCAATCAGCTTTAGGAACATGACCAGCCTGAAGTTTGTGTTCCGTGGTGCAAAGCCAGTAGTCTGCATCAAGTGGCTTAGAGGAATAGTTGTAGACTGGCGGAGTGAGACGTATGAAATCCTTGATACCGACTTGGTTGTTTGGGCGATGGGTATTGCGCTCAATCCTTTCAAGGATTCTCATTGATATGGGGTGGCCCGATCTTATTAGTAAGCGGATGGCAATGACAATGGTCGATGATAGATAACTAGCCTGTAGCTATGAACTCTCCCGCTCGATCCCTGATGCCAATGCAACAGCTCTCGAACCTTGTAGGATATTCACAACACCACGCTCTTGCGCATGCAGCCGTGACCATGAACGGTAGTATGCAATCTACTAATTCCCAATGGAACAACAGATCGACTCAATTATAGTTGGTAGATTCGAACACAGGGTAATTCTAGAGGTTCTATGAAAGAAACAACTCCAAAATATTTTAACGTGGTCTAAACCCTAACTAGAGGTCGTCCCATAGCTTATAAGGGCGGCTGGAATGACCAGAAACCGAAACTAAACGCAAACGACTCAAACTGATACAAACCGACTCGGACCAGATTCGGTCGGTATGACACTCGGTCGAAATCGTCGGACAGTCCGTCAGGCCGACACTTCGGTGAAGTGTGCCGGACAGTCCGTGGCCGGAAACTTTGAAGTTTCCGGTGGTGTCCGGTAGTATCCAATCGCATCAATGTCCACACCGCTTCTCGACCAGGCCGGATAGTCCGGTGGATCTGGTCGACACTCCGTCATGGCAGATCTTTTGCCTTCGTCTTGATGATCTTCTCTTGCGCCTTCCTCCCTCTCCTCCTCGCGCATCCTTGGGCAATCATCATGTTGGGCTTCTCTAGCCCTTTCTCCTCCTCGCCATGCTTGTTTCTCCAACGAACCTGATCATACATAAATGCATAGACTTAGGCAAGATAAAGTTCTCATCAATCAAAGTACCAGATTCGCTTTAGGAGTAAATTCACCGTTGTTCCAAAGAGCTTAGCACGAGCTCTTGTAATAGGTCCAGTTCTAATCTCATTGGACTGATCCTTTCTTGCAACAGTTGTAGCATCTTCAGTAGTTATTGGGGTAGGTGTAATTGTAGGGATGTCCTCATCATCTCCCCCCCCTTCAAAAGGCGTTGACCTCGACGCTCCAAGGTCTTCTCCAGCATATGGTGACAAATCAGCAACATTGAAGCTATTGCTAACTCCACCAAACTCCTCAATAGGTATATCAACCGAGTAGGCGTTATCATTAATCTTGGCTAACACCTTGTAAGGACCAGCACCACGTGGCTTCATTTTGACTTTTGAAGGAGTGGAAACCTATCCTTGCGTAGATGCACCCAAACCATATCTCCAGGCTCGAATAACACTTCTTTCCTTGCTTGATTCCTTGCAGCAGCAGCAATGTTCTTGCCTTTCTTCTCAATAGCCTCTCGAGTCTTCTCATGTATTTTCTTCACATAATTAGCACGTTTTGATGCCTCCATATCAACTCTCTCATCTACTGGCAGAGGCAACATATCAAGTGGCGTCAATGGCTTGAAACCATACACCACCTCAAAAGGACAAAGCTGAGTAGTTGAATGCACAACCTTGCTGTAAGCAAACTCAACATGTGGAAAACACTCTTCCCACTCTCGCAGATTCTTTTTAATCATGGTCCTTAGTAGCTGTGACAATGTTCGATTCACCACCTCCGTTTGACCATCTGTTTGGGGATGACATGTAGTACTGAACAGCAACTTCGTTCCTAGCTTGCCCCATAAGGTCTTCCAAAAGTAGCTCATGAACTTCACATCACGGTCAGAAACAATCGTCTTTGGTACTCCATGTAATCTCATGATGTCCCTGAAAAATAGGTTAGCAACATGCGACGATCGCTTTTGTAAGTGCAATAAAGTGAGCCATCTTAGAGAATCTATCCACTACCACAAATATAGAATCATGACCTCTCTGAGTTTTAGGTAGACCTAGCACAAAATCCATACTAATGTTTTCCCATGGAATAGTCGGTGCAGAGAGAGGTGTATACAAACCGTGAGGCTTCAGCTTAGATTTCGACTTGTGGCATGTAATACATCGGCTCACAAATCTGTACACATCACGCCTCATCTTGGGCCAATAAAAGTGATCAGTAAGCATGAGTAATGTCTTCTCACGCCCAAAGTGACCCATCAAACCACCAGCATGTGATTCCTGCACTAAGAACAAACACAACGACGATTCTGGAATACATAGTTTGTTAGCTCGAAACAAATATCCATCATGTATATGATACTTATCCCATGCGTTTCTAAGAGCACACAAACGATATGGTTCAGCAAAATCATGGTCAGTTGCATAAAGTGCACAAATAGCTTCTAATCCAGGAATTTTAACATCAAGATTGGTTAATAGCATGTTCTTCCTAGATAGAGCATCAGCAACAACGTTCTCTTTTCCCTTCTTATAGTTAATGATATAAGGAAAAGACTCAATGAACTCAACCCATTTAGCTAATCTTCTATGCAAGTTTGATTGAGCTTTCAAGTATTTCAATGCTTCATGATCAGAATGTATGATGAATTATTTTGGCCACAAATAATGTTTCCAAACCTCAAGTACTCTAACAAGTGCATACAATTCTTTATCATAGATAGAATAATTCAAACGAGCACCAGTCAATTTCTCAGAAAAATAAGCTATAGGCCGACCCTCTTGCATCAAAACGCCACCTATGCCTATACCACTAGCATCACATTCAACTTCAAATTGCTTCGAAAAATCAAGTAATGCAAGTAATGGTGCAGAAGTAAGCAAACATTTTAATGTATCAAATGCAATGTCTTGAGCCGCGCCCCAAACAAAAGGAACACCTTTCTTTGTCAAATCATTTAATGGTGCAGCAATGGTGCTAAAATCTTTCACAAAGCGCCTATAGAAACCAGCGAGACCGTGGAAACTACGCACTTGACTAACATTCATCGGAGTAGGCCAATTCTGAATTGATTCAATTTTAGATTGATCTACCTCTACTCCATGCTTAGAAACAACAAATTCGAGGAATATGACCTTATCTTTTGCAAATGTACACTTCTCAAGATTAGCATACAGTTTATTATCACGTAATACTTGCAAAACTTGTCTAATATGAGTGCAATGTTCAGATTCGGTGTGGCTGTATATGAGTATATCATCAAAGTAAACAACCACGAAACGACCAATAAACTCTCTAAAAACATGATTCATCAAACGCATGAAAGTACTAGGTGCATTAGTAAGACCAAACGACATAACTAACCACTCATACAAACCGAATTTAGTTTTGAAAGCAGTTTTCCATTCATCCCCTTCTTTCATCCTAATTTGATGATAACCACTATGCAAGTCAATTTTAGAGAAAACAGCAGCACCACTCAATTCATCTAGCATATCCTCTAAGCGTGGAATAGGATGACGAAATCGAATAGTTATGTTATTAATCGCTCTACAATCAACACACATGCGCCATGTACCATCTTTCTTAGGAACTAAAATAACAGGAACAACACAAGGGCTAAGAGAGACACGAATGTACCCTTTATCCAGCAACGCTTGTACTTGCTTCTGAATTTCCTTAGTTTCTTCGGGATTAGTCCTGTAAGGTGCACGGTTGGGAAGTGTGGCGCCATGAATTAGGTCCACTTGATGTTCTATAACACGCAATGGGGGCAAACCTGCGGGTACGTCTTCTGGAAACACATCCCCAAAATCCTGCAAAACAGAAGAGACACCAAGAGAAATAGAGGTCATGTCGTTAGAAACCAATACCTCGCCCTTATACATGAGCACAAGTGGCATGGTCAGAGGATCCTCAAAACTCTCTCATATCCTCCTTGGTGGCTAGTATCAATAAACCAGGCACTCTCTCACTTTTCATTATATCACTCAATTTAGGCTCAATTACATCGAACAAATGCTATACGCCTCCTCGAGTGGTAGTATCTTCCTTCAAGTTCACCTCTATCTTCTGGTGAGAATCATTCACAATTTCTTGTGGTGTCATTGGCTGCATAATAATCTTCTTTCCTTTGAATTCCAAGTGATATGTATTGGCTCGGCAATTGTGTTGCACATGGCGATCATAGAGCCAAGGCCGACCCAATAGTAGGTGACAAACAGTCATAGGAACCACATCAAAATCAATAGAATCTTTGAAAATTCACACGTACCATATGATTTACCTTTATCTCACCATTGTTGCTCAACCATTGTATGTAGTATGGCTTGGGATGAGGTAAATATGTCAAATTCAGTTTGGCACATAGTTCCTTACTTGCAAGATTTCTGCAGCTACCTCCATCAATAATTACCTTGCAAGTTTTGTTTGGTCCAACTAGAGCTTTTGTTTGGAACAAGTTGCAACGCTGGGATTCCTCAACCGGTTGCACACTAAGTACACATGAAGATACGACAATAGTGGGTGCATGCTCAGCATATGCATCAGCACCATCCTCGCCGTCATCAATATCATCATCAGAAGCTTCATCTCCACTTTCTACTTCACCTTGTTCATTAACAAACATAACCTTGTTGTTTGGACAATCCTTCTTGTAGTGACCTCTACCTCCACAAGTATGGCACACCACATCACGAGTATGTGTAGTAGACATGTTGGAACCCGAGCTAGCAGCAGGAACAGTGGGTTTCCGAGCATTAGAACCAAACGAAGATGTACTTGTTGGTTTGGCCGATGGTGTAAAAGGAGAAGCAATTGGTGGCGTGACTGTAGGAGGTGTAGATCTGGCCGAAAATCTGCTGGAGGATGGAAAACGAGCGCGTGACTTCGCCTCTTCTACCAACTGGGATTCAGCCTCTCTAGCATGATGCAACAACTCATTCATGGTCTCATACTTGTGATGACGAACAATGCTCTTGATGGGTAACTTCAGATTGTTTAGGAATCGTTGCATGGTCATCTCAATGGACTCACGAACTCGAGCACGCTGCATAAGCATCTCCATCTCCATGTAGTACTCATCAACTGTCATGGTGCCTTGCTTCAATTGCGTCAATTTATCAAAAACTGATCGCAAGTAGTTGGTTGGTACGAAACGAGCTTTCATGATTTGCTTCATCTCGCGCCAATCCATCACAGGAAGTTCATTGTCCTCTCTCCTATGTCGCACAAGAGCATCCTACCAACGCAAAGCATAACCATCAAATTCAGATGCTGCAAGCTTGACCTTCTTATCTTCTGGATAGTCAAATAATCGCCAGAGTTTCTCAATCTTCAATTCCCAGGTGAGGTAGTTTTCAGGATCAATGGAACCATCAAACTTAGGAATCGAGAATTTTGGCTTGCCCAAACCGTCATCAGTAGCTTGGTTGGGCACACGTGGACCACGCCCAAGTTGGGCAAACCCACGACCATGAGCAGGTGCATGGACAGGGGGAATAGCACGCCCCCAACATGTGGAGCAGCATCAACAGTGCTACCCTCATCGACATCATCAAAAGCATCATCATGTTGAGGATCTTCCCTTCTATGCAAAGCGGCTGTCAAACCCTCAATGGACTGCTGCAAAGTAGTGACATTGACATTGAGCGTATCCACTTGCGTTTCGATAGTATCAACTGTCCCAACATGCTGATCCAATCTCATATTCATATCTTGGAGATTCTTGTCAATGGCATCTGTCGTGTTAGTAAACACACGTGTCAAGTGGGATTTTAAAGCCTCATATTCACGCCAATTGACGAGCTCCTCATCCTTCTTTTTCTGCAACACAACATCATCATCACTAGAAGACATGATTAGTAGGTTAGTGCAAAAATCAAAATCTGTATGGTGGAAACTCTCACAACTCACTCACAACTAATAAGAAAGGAGATCTTACCGTTCCAAAGTGAATAGAGATGCTCTACCAAATGAAATCAAAGACTGATGCACTTGATGTGATGAAGTGAATATCAAAGGTATAGAGAACGATCGCAGGGCACACAGGTTATTTAAGGTGGAGCTATAGGTATGGTATCCTATCTACACCGCAAACAAGTCCTAGTGCTGATCGTACAAAAACCCAAGAAACACACACGGTGGAGATAAACGTGGCAAAGCAATTTATGAACAGGAATATTGCAATGCACAAGAGAGACGCTAGTAATAGCTCAAATAGAACAGGCACAAGATTGCTCAATCTACCAGTGCTATACAACAAGGCCTCCAATATTGCACACTTCTATGTCTTTTTTTTTGTCAGGCTTGTAGCTCTTTTCTCTTTTTTTATACTGATTCTCTTTGCATTTTTTTCAACTATATTACTCAATGCAAACGAGCACAGCAACTTATAACAGAACTGGGTCGGATGGTCCGGTTGATATTCGCCGGAGACTCCGGTTGGGCCGGATAGTCCGGTGTGATTCGGCCGGATAGTCCGGTTTTGTCTATCGAAAATTTCTGCACTGCCAACCCTAATGAGCAGCCTGTCGAAGCAAAGCAACTAGTCGCGTGGGTACGTTCCTAGGCACAGATGCTGTAGATAGGCTATGTCTATGGTATGCAAACAAAGGTGTGCTATGTGGACTCGGAAAAACGATAAATACTTGCGGAAACGGTAACGGTGGGAACAGCGGAAAACAAGATGAAAACCTTAAACCTAGACACAAACAGAAACTAGACTCCTACGAGGAAAAACCTGCAGATCGGATCTACGAGAAGATACAATCAGCAACTAAAACTCAAAAACGATGCAATCTAGTCTATGGCAAATCTTTTTGTAAGGCTTTTTCTGTATAGGACGAAAACACTCTCTAATCTATGGATGGATTTGTGGATGCTTACCGAGGCAACACTGGAAATCTGATACCAAGATGATATGGGGTGGCCCGATCTTCTCAGTAAGTGGATGGCAATGACAATGGTGGATGATAGATAACTAGCCTGTAGCTATGAACTCTCCCGCTCGATCCCTGATGCCAATGCAACAACTCTCGAACATTGTAAGATATTCACAACACCACGCTCTTGCGCACGCAGCCGTGACCACGAACGGTAGTATGCAATCTACTAATTCCCAATGGAACAATAGATCACACTCAATTATAGTTGGTAGATTTGAACACAGGGTAATTCCAGAGGTTCTATGGAAGAAACAACTCCAAAATATTTTAACGTGGTCTAAACCCTAACTAGAGGTCGTCCCATAGCTTATAAGGGCGGCTGGAATGACCGAAACTAAACGCAAACCACTAAACTCGATACAAACCGACTCGACCAGATTCGGTCAATGGACATTGGCCGAATCGTCGGACAGTCGGTCAGGCCGACACACTGGTGAAGTGTGCCGGACAGTCCGGTCTGGCCAGAAACTTTGAAGTTTCCGGGTGGTGTTCGGGTAATATCCGATCTGGCATACTGAATGTCCACGCCAGTTCTCCTCTCGACCAGGCCGGACAGTCCGGGTGGATCTGGCCGGACACTCCAGTCGTGGCAGATCTTTTTGCCTTTGTCTTGATGATCTTCTTGCGCTTCCTCCCGCCTCCTCCTCGTGCATCCTTGGGCGATCATCATGTTGGGCTTCTCTTCTAGCCCTTCTCCTCCTCGCGCCATGCTTGTTTCTCCAACGAACCTGATCATACATAAATGCATAGACTTAGGCAGTATAAAGTTCTCATCAATCAAAGTACCAGATTCGTTTAGGAGTAAATTCACCTGTTGTTCCAGTAGCTTAGCACGAGCTCTTGTAATAGGTCCAATTATAATCTCATTGGACTGATCCTTTCTTGCAACAGTTGTAGCATCTTCAGTAGTTATTGGGGTAGGTGTAATTGTAGGGATGTCCTCATCACTCATGTTGTCAGTACGGTTGGTCTCATATATAGCCATGAGTTGAACCATTGATGGTGGTGGAGGAAGATTAGAAGGATCATCCGCATTCCTAGACCCATGAGCTTGAGCACGGGTGCGAGCTCGAGAAGTGTCACCCATCCTGTAAGAACAGAAGGTGTTAGCCAAGGGTTTCAAAGACAGAAGATGCTGAATGTAAAACATGTCATCTCATCAAGCATGGTAGTATCAAAGCATACTAACGTATACACTAACCAGCTGACTTACAAACCATAATAATGGAGTGCTAAGATGTTCTGCATCAAGCAAAACTGAGAAATCTTGATAACGCTGAGAATAGCAACCAGTTACGGAGTACTTAGAAAAACAACCTCGAAGACACGATCCTAAACGTTTGAATTTAGGGGTAAGGAACGAAAACCTTTTCAAACCAAATAGGACGAGAAAACTCCAGCAGTAGAATCACACCAGGAAAGGAGTAAAAAGAGTCCTAGTCAGAGTTTTTTTTTGCAAATAGTTTTCAACCTTTAAATAGTTTTGTCAACTTCTAAACTCAACATCGACCAATACTAGGGTTTCCTACAGGCAGTCCTGCTCTGATACCAAAACTTGTAACACCCCCGAGATTAGGGTTAAACAAACCTCAGATCATCCTCTGAGATAAACTTAACTCCAACCTTAGAGACTCACAGTATATGATTCGGTAACATTACAGAACATAGGGATTCAACAGCATAAGTTTAAACTCTTAATAGAGTACGATATCAGATTATTACAAACCAGGGGTCACAGACCCATCATTACACCAAACAGCGAAAGCAAATTATGTTGTTCTACACAACAAACTTAACAAAAGGCCTAAGAGGCCATAAACATAAGCGACATTCAACCCATATTCCTCAGGCTGCTACCTGGGACCCCCAACTACTCGTCGATGTCAACGTAGAAGCCACCTTCAGTTACGACTAGATCATCTGGAGAAAAACAACAATAGCGCAAGGCTGAGTACGAGAATGTACTCCACAAGACTTAGATAACCTAGTATCTACATGCTCTGGCTAGAAAAGCTTTCTCTAGATTTTCTTTGCGTAAAGCCAACTTTGTTTGTAAACAAGAGAGAGAGAAGAGGCTCGTCTACACAGAATACTTTCAAAACAAGGTAAGAGAGCGTCAACTCCATCTTGAACATCTGGACTTGTTAACCAAGTACATCTAAACTCCTCATCTAGGATCACCCCCTCAAACCCCCAAGGAAGCATCCTTAAGCACACGTGGATCAACAAGTTTTACTTTTAGTTTATGTTATCTATGATCTTAGAATTCGGTCACCAAGCGTTCATAACCGTGAACACGACTTTTCGAAAAGATTTAACCCTGCAGGGGTGTACAACTTTACCCACACGTACCAACCGACTCTTAGTGCCAAATATTATTAGCCCTCTTCCTTGGAGGGCCGGTAGAGGGTGGTTGACCACGACCTTTACCTTGCTTTCGCCGAGACCATGAGTCATGCTCTAAGGAGGGATCCGCCGTAACAGGTTAAATCCCGAAGCCGGTCCCTAGAGATGTGAGGCGAGGTTGGTTTACCAGGGGCTCCATCGACCCCAAGCAACCCCGACCATGCTTACCTACCTGTTATGATGCACCTCCTTCACCTCCTCTTTCAAAAACATTTTCAATGCATATGCCAAATGGAAAGCACGAACTATGTGACTCATGGAATCTATTAGGCAAGTTAGTTAGTCGAGGGGTTCCCAAGCCCCGTGTGGCTGTACGCTCGTCTCAGTTCCAAAGGAAAGAACTCGATTCCTAGTGGTGGCGAGCATAGGACTACAAAAACCACACCCAACATGGCCTCCCATTCAAGCCTTAGCATATTTAGCGATCACCTTCGATCATGCCTCCATCTCCTACCTTTCTAGATTCTCTGGCATCTCTGATTCATCATCACCGGGATGGATCAGGCGTGATTACTAAGCATGGCTAAGCTTGACCAACGAAGAAGCTCTAGCAATGCTCACATGCCAGACCTATGTATGCTAGGATCAGTGGATCAGGTATATAAGGCTACAACAGGGAAACTATGCAGCAGATAGGTAACTCTGGCTACTCACAAAAGACCACATTGGAATCGTATGCAATATAGCGAGAAAGTAGATACTTTGTAAAACATAGGTTCATAATGAGAGTCTACGCTTGCCTTCTCCTTCAGTGGACAGATAAGGATCTTCGGTGTCGTTGACTTCGGTCTCGTGCTCGAATCCTATCGCGAAGAAGCAATACCAGAAAGAAATGCAACATCAATATTTCAAACCATGCAATGCACAAGCACATGAATGATATGGCAGATTAAAGCTATCATGGCAACCATAGGATTAGCATCGATTTAAATGGGTTCGGAGTGCCGAGGGCTTGGCATTTCATCGATCCCATATGCAATTAGGGGGGTTTCGATGTTCCTCTAACTAGTTAGGGTTTAGGTTGATCAACAATGCATGATTGTGTTTTTAAAGTGTAGATCTCATTTTTCTAAACATTTTGATATATTATTCATATTTTTCTGATTAAATATGAATTAGTTATGAATTTTACAAGTTTATATTAATTTCTGCCATTTCTGGAAATTATTAAAGGATTAATGATGTCATGCTTGCATCAGCAACCCTAAGCCTAATTCTTTCTGCACCGCAGCGAGATCTACCCGTAATACTAACGAGGGGGGCCAAGCTGTTGGTCCACCACCGGGCGCCACGTCAGACGCGACAGGCAGAGGTTGTCACAAGCACTCAAAGTTGACCTTAACACGCGCAGATGGGCGCACTAGAGAGAGCACGATGAGGGGATCCACACAGAGGTGGCGCCGCCCTTTATGGTCACCGGGGCTAGCGGTGCGACGAGGTGCTGCGACGGCGAGCGGCGGCGCGCGTCGCGAGGGCGACACAGCTCACACCAGGAAGCACAGAGAGGACGGGAGATGCGTGAGCTCACTGTGGAGCTGGTCGTGCAAGCGGCGGAGCTAGAGGGAGGCCGGAGCAGAAGATAGGGAGGTGGCAGATCTCGTCGGTGCCGAAGAAGACGAGGTCGAGGAGGCCGATTGAGGGCGTCCCGGCCCAATTCCTTCGGGTAGGAAGAATCTTGCGTCCAGGCGGAGCTCGTGGCAGGGTCAGCGAGGCTCGGGGAGGGCAGCAACGGAGGCTAGCCGGCGGCCATGGAGGTTAGGATTTCGGGATCTTGCAGCGAGGCGCAAGGGAGAGAGAAGGAGGGCTCGGGGGCGAGTGAGAGGATAGGGAGAAGGCATAGCACGTCTCAGCGACCTTATCCTCGCCTGGAACGCGATGGACGGTGGCGGCCGAGCAACGCGGATCAACGGCAGCGCGCAGGACATGGAGCAGCTTCCAGCTGGAGAAGACGACGGAACTTTTGCGCAAACCCCCCTAGCAAAAACTAGAGATCAACCCGCACTCTAGATCAGCGATCCAATGGCTGAAACTTGCAGGGAAACCCCTGGGTTTTATTAAAACCTTTGTTTTTATTATAAATAGCTCAATTTATTTGATTTTTAAACCATTTCAAATAGGGAAAAGGCAAGCGCACTTTTGTAAATACCAGAATATTACCAAACTTGAATTTTGGTTCATATTTGAGTCCATTTGCACATATTTTAGGATTTTGTACTTGTATTTTGGTTCACACACTTGGTTACATGCATATATTTTATTGATTTAAAAAGATGCATGCAATGCTTAAGTACTATTTATATATATTACCAACTTGGGCTGTTACACCAACACCGTGTTGACTACTTCCATGAGGAGGGGCTCTGATTCTGCAGAGGTGCCCACCTGGATGTTTGCCCGAGACCCCTCGTCAAGCGAGTAGGTTGGACCTCGGTAGGCTTTAGCAAGGAATATAACATGTAAGGTGTAAGGAGATGTATCCTGCTTTATCTCTCCCGGCTATAATTTTGCACTTATTATTCTAAGAATAAACAGGGTACTTATCTAGAGTTGCTGCCTTCTTGTCTCCCGAGCTTTCTCTGTTGCCGGTTCTCCATTGGTGATAAGGTTCGCTCCTTGATCTCTCCCGGAGCGCATCTTGGTGCACCTTTTGGTTGGTGATCAGGCCCCGGTGGGTGGGGGCGTGAGAGACCACTTTATCTTCATTCGTCAGCTGGGATGATCCTTAGTACATCGCTTTAGGGGTGCTCAGGGTAGCCCCGAGCGTTTCTATTCTTCTGGTGACTCAATCACCGTCAAAGACCAACCACGGGAAAGCTCGGCTATGCTCGCTTATTTGATGGCGCGTCCATCATCGAAGTGAGAGAGACACGTGGGGTGATCCTGCCTGGACTCACGCGCTGCGCGAGCAGTGTGCAGCCTTATCCAACTGTGCCCACTATACCAATGACGCGTCCATCATTAAAGTAGGCGAGACACGTGGGATGATCCCACATAGACTCACGTGCTACACGAACATCACACAGCCTTATCTAACTGTGCACACTACTACGATGGCGCGTTCCATCGTTGCAGTGGGAGAAACGCGTGGGGTGATCTCGCCTGGACTCACGTTCTGCCTAAACATCACGCTTCCTTGTTTCTGGATCACCTGACGGGTAGAATTTTCGAAAATGGCATTCGTGCAAGTGCTCGATATTCCATGAGCTCTCCACGGGACTACCAGCTTTGGTCTCTAGGCGGATCTCTCCAGGCCTAGATACTTATACTACCCAGTAAGGGCCCTCCCACTTTGGTTGTAACTTATTATTTCCCTTCCCGGGGAGAGCCCGGCGAAGGACCAAGTCACCTTCTTGAATAGTGCGAGGCCGGACCCATTGACTATGATAGCATCGTACGATCTGTCGATAGTGAGTTGCGTGCACATCCACTAGGTTACAAGCCTCTTTGAGGAAGTTGATGTCGTCGGTGCGGTGTTCCCCCTAGGCGACCTCTTCATAAGCTCGCACCCGGGAGGACCCATACTGCAGCTCGGTGGGCAGCACGGCCTCGGCGCCGTAGACCAATGAGAAAGGGGTATCTCCCGTGGCCCTGCTTGGAGTGGTCCATATCGACAAGAGGATGGCTTGGATCTGTTCGATCCAGCCCCGCCCACTGGCTTTGAATCGATCGAAGTTCCAGGTCTTGAGCCCGCGTAGCACCTCCGTTGCTCCGAGGATGGGCCACCGAAGCGAAACAGACCTTGGTGCCGAGGGTGTCACAATAAGAGAGGAAGGCACAGCTTGTGAAATGCGATCCATTGTCGGTAATGCTTCAGTGAGATATGCCGAAGCAGTAGACGATACCTCGGATAAACTTGATAGAGGCTTGAGCAGTGACAGCCCGCACGGGCTCCACTTCAGGCCACTTGGTAAATTTGTCGATGGAGATGAATTGGTACTGGTATCCCCCACCGCCCGTGGGAGGGGACCCATGATATCTAGCCACCATATGGAGAAAGGCCTTGATAGGAGTATAGTCTGAATTGCTTGAGTTGTCGATGTATCTCTTTGGCGTGGAATTGGCAGGCGTCGTAGGTTCTGACCAAGTACACGGTGTTTGATAGTTTAGTTGGCCAGTAGAACCCTTGGCGGAATGCTTTCCCTGCCAAGGTCCGGGAGGCAAGGTGACTCGTGCACTCTCCCTTGTATATCTCAGCAAGGAGTTTGCTTCCTTCTTCTTGGGAGATGCGGCGGAGCGGGACACCAGATTGACGCTTCCGGTAGAGGTCTCCATCCATCCGGGTATACATCTTGGCTTATCGGAATGACCTTTCAGCATAGGCACGGTGGGCGGGGAGCTCCCGGATTCGGAGGGACCTTAGTACATCTGAGGCCTATGGTAGCCTAGGCATTTCCTCCACTTGGACCGCGCTCTTGCTAGGAAGGATTCCCGAGTCTTCGTCCCCGGGGGAACATAGCTCCGCACCTGACGATTCATGTATGAGGGGTGTGTCCGAGGGCTCTCCACGGGGCTCCTTGTAGGTTTGCTTGCTTCCCACGTCTTGGTTTCTAGGGGCACACAGCTCCGCACTTATCGATTCGCATACCATAGGTGTGGCCGAGGGCTCCCCGGAAATTTCTGTGGGACTGGTGAGTTCTAGTGTTTTGTTTACCGGGGGCACACGACTTTGCAACCATCACTTCTCATAAGATGAGTGTTGTCGAGGGCTCACCCTTCGCTGCCGAGGGCACACAACTCCGTATCCATCGCTTCACATACGATGGATGTGGTTTAGGGCTCAGCCGGTGTATGGTTTTTGCTATGGTATCTTTCCTCCCGAGGGCACACATCTCCGCACCCATTGCTTCGCATACGATGGGTGTGGCCGAGGGATTGCCCCGGGATTCTTCGTTGGGGGCCGGATACTCACGTATCTATCCCCGGGACACACATCTCCACACCCTTCGCATGCGTATCTGTCCCTGGGACACACATCTACACAACCATTGCTTCACATGCGATGGGTGTGGTCGAGGGCTTGCCCCGGGGTTTTTTGTTGACTTGATCTCGAGGGATCCTGATAGAGGACTTAAGCATCCACTCCACCATGACTTCTGGGGTTACGCATCCCCTAAAAGACGTGATCTTCGAGAGCTCGTCGGTTGCGGTGTTGGAGCTACGCGGAATGTGTTCCATCTGGAGTCCATCAAAGTGCTACTCTAGCTTTCTGACTTCTTCCACATAGGGTGCCATTCGCGAGGAGTCGTAATATTTGTTGATTTGATTAACGACTAGCTGAGAGTCCCTACGTACGATTAGATGCTTGATCCCTAGATCTTTCACAATCCATAGGTCGATGAGTAGGCCTTCATGCTTGGCAGTGTTGTTGGTAGAATGTGCTCCATGGTAGAGCATTTGGACCACATACTTTAGCAGGTCTCCCATTGGCGACACGAGGAGCACGCCAACCCAGAGCTGCCAAGGGAGTACTAGCTATCAAAGTACATGATCTAGTCGCGCTCGTCGATGTTCCCTGGCAGGGAGGATAAGGGATCCTCCTTGTCCTCCAGAGTCAGGGTCCACTCGGCGACGAACATGGCCAGGGCCGAACTCTTGATGGTTTGAGTGTGGGCGAAGTGGAGGTCGAAGTGGCTAGATCCATAACCCACTCCGCCACCTGTCAGGTAGCCTCTCTATTATGTAGCATGTGCTCTAGCGAGTACTTGGGAACTATGGTGACCCAGTGGGCCTCAAAGTAGTGACGAAGCTTCCTCGATGCGATGAGGATATGGAGAAGGAGCTTCTGTAGGGTAGGGTAGGGTAGCGCACCCAGGCATCACATAACACACTGCTAACAAAATACATGGGGTGCAGCATCGTGCACATTTTTGGGGGCTCCTTCTCAATTTCCTTATTAGGTTCAATTTTGAGCCACTCCTTTTTGTAGTTTCCAAATCAATGGAGACCAATCCAAAGCATGTAACCCTTCAACTGATTCTACTCTTCAACCACATTGATTTGGTGGTACGTTATAAATCCTTGAACCCATCTCTCCATCTTGATCTTGTGATCTACTCAAAAACCTTAAAACAGTCAAAAAATTGACCAAATATGAATCTGTTATGAGGATCCCATCTTTGAGTCCCTACCTATATTAATCCATGGGCCATTTTGTAAATGCACTTGAACCATATTGTACCATTATGTGTACTTACAAACCACACTCTTGGCCTTGCCTAGATCCTTGTTGGACCCAATTATCCTTGATGGTTTTGTAGTCAAGAAAATAATCTATTTCTATCAACTGTTTCAACATGCCAACTTTGGGAAAAGCTCCCAACTCCATCTCACCTCACCCACACTATCCTTGTTGCAATTGGATCCTTGTACTTCGTAAACCAATATGGTTTTGGAGGCAAGAAAATAATGCATTTTGGCACCCTTAAAAACAACCACTACAAGAAAAGTTGGCTTTTACAACAGACGATTTTCGTGGTTGAAGGCCCGTTTTTCGTGGCTAAAAAGTCTTCTACGACGGATGGCCATCGTGGTAAAATCCCCATCACAAAAGAATCTACCATGGTTTTTTCCTAACCGTGGCGGATCGCAACCTTCAGCCACGAAAACTTGTTCCGTCATAGATCTGCTCGCCAGCCATGTTGACTGCTGATGAAAACTGTCACGTGGTAGCCGCCGTTAGCGGCCAGTTACCACCGTTAACGGCCATAGAAACCATGGCAGAAGCCAGGCCCAGCCAAGGCCTACTGAATTCTAACTGGGCCAGCCCATTAGGGGGAGCCCAATAAGAAGATGGCCTGTTACTGTTTTGTCCTGCACTGCTTGAAATAGGCCCAAAGTTACAGCCAGCAGTGGCACGCGAACTTTCAGGCCCAATACTATTTTGGCCTGAAGAAGGCCCATGATGGTCCAACACTCTGCGGCCCAATACTATACATTTAAGGCCTGCGGGCGGCCCATCATTGTTTATCGCAGCCCATCGTGGGCGGCCTACTAATGGCCCTTGTCTGAGATGGCCTGCCATCGCTTCGTGCATGTTATCGCCCGCCTTTCACCGTCTAGGCTTTATCAGCCGATCAGCCTTTCTTTATCGTTTCTAGTTCCGTAAATGTGGCACCGTTACTTGCCTCGCTTGAAATTCTCGGCTTCCTTCGCTTGTCACTATGGCTACTGTTTTGGCCTATTACTGTTCGATTTCACTGGTTTCATGGTTTCTCTTTGCTATCGCGATGTGTTGTTAAGGCATAAGCATTATTAAGGCCTGTTATTGTTATGGCATGTTACTCTTACAACCTGTTACCATTACGGCCTATTACTGTTACGTCTAGTTACAACTTATAGGTCGACCCATTATGTTTACGACCTTTTACAGTTTCGGCCTTTTCTGAAGCCCATGCCAATATCATAAAATGTTTATATAATCCAGCATTTTTTACTGTTCATCATCGGCCGAATACACCACGGGCCAATAACAAAGCACGGTATTGTTCCCTAATCGACCTGCCTGGCATAGTTACCGTAACGACTACCGCATATGTGAACGGCGTCAACTAAATGCATACATGGCCTACGCGAGTTATCTAGATATTACATCAGCTGCAAACTTCTTAAAATTATTACATATTATCAAATTAAGGGAAAGAAAAATCGGCATTTTAGTTGACAATCAAGTTGATAGCAGAGTCCTCAATTGATCACCTGCATCTTCCTTTGAGTGTCATAGCTACATTGGAGGATACATGATCTTGCAGCCCCCTCTTTGGTGGCGATAGCAATAATTGCACCCAGAAATTAAGTAATAACAAGTTAATACATCAAACAAGACAAACTACTTATTTAACTGATATGACAGAGCTATGATCTAGAGTTTACAACTGGTCAATGGTTCAATTATTGACCAACACGTCAAACAAATAGGACAAGAAAGCATGCATTAAACGAGCAATAAAAAATGTGTGTGTGGCTTAGAATTTCAGCAAAAATAAACTAGCCAGATCATTTCAACAAATATATATGGAAGCAGTTCTATACCCTAAAATGCAAGAGACGTCGGGTGACTTGGAATTTGTGCTAAGACACAAAAGGGAATGCAGTTACTGTCACAGCGAAGAATGAACTAGATAGAAATTATAATCGTATCATACGAGAACTTGTAGAGCAGGAATGCAAACCACGAATGAACTATATATTGTAGAGGATAGTTATGTCATGACTTAGGACGAACCAGACCTAGAACCAGATGCAAGATATAATGGCGTCGCTCGTGAACCTATAGAGCAGGACAAACAAGCATTAAAGAAGTGTGCCTAGAATGAAATGAGCAATCAAACAAAGTGTTTCTTAGAATTTCAGCAAATATAAACAAGCGAGGTCATTTCTGCAAATATATATGGAAGCAGTGGCATCTCCAGGAATGCATAGTCGTTGGGTGACTCAGAATTTGCGGTGAGCTACACAATGGCATGTAGTTACTGTCATAGCTAAGAATCAACCAGATAGAAATTATAATGGCATCATAAGAGAATGTCTAGAGCAGGAATGCAAACGACGAGTGAAATACACAATAGAGGACAGTTATGCGATTGATTGGGACGAACCAACACTAGATAAGGAAATAATGGCGTCGCTTGTGAACCTGTAGAAGAGGCTATGCAAACCATCATGTTCATTGTTCCATTCTAGGCTCTATGCAAGAAAAAGAAAATAGTTAGTGTTGCAGCTTTTGAAGAACCAGATGGCAACAACAAAATTATAATCGAATTAGTATGAAGAGTCAAAACGGGTACTACCAGACATCATAACGATGCCAAGGAGGAAACAACAACAGGAACTTATCTCAGGACGAACCAGATAGATTCAGTAACTGTGGAGCAGGGAATCCAAACTAATATTTTCCACTAATTTTACATTTTGCAAGAACTACACGGTAGCAGGCAATTACTATTGTTCGGAGTAGCTAAGAACATGTGCATGGCTTCAAAATTTGTAGAGCAGCGAATGCAAACTAACATGTCTAGTGACCTACTCAGTAGTATTTAGCACGAAGAACATGCGTGCGATTTGACTGGGTGTACAGAACAATTAGAAAAATGTAGTTCACTGCGATAGCCTTGAACCTGCTGTACTACTTACAAAACAAAAAAAAAGTTGGTGATTTGGTTACCATGGTCGGATAGGCTTCTAATCATCATCCGTACCGACGCGAGTGACATCCTTGTCACCCAGGGTGCTTTGATTGTGCTGGCTGTTTGTGTCGGGGAAGCAGATCTTGGGTGCTTGATGCTGGCTTGACAGCGGTGGACGAGGTTGAATCGGTGCACTGCATGGCGGTTCAGGTAAGGTACGGGCGGGGAGGATGCTGCCAGCATTGATGCAGATCTTGGGCAGCCGTTGACGGATTCGGCGTCGTCGAGGGGAAAGTGGGAAAAGGAAATCAGGTGCGGTGGACGACGACAGAATCGGTGACCAAGGTCGGGTGCGGTGGATGTCGGTGAAGCGACAATGATGCTTTGGATGAGACCACATCTGATGCAGCTCCTGTATACTATTGGCTGAGGTGTGCATGGTGTCGAGTTCTGGTGGGCAAAGCTAGCCGCGGACAAGTGCTGCGGGAGGTTCCGGGCGTGAGAAATTTCGTAGTGTTTGAAATGGAGGGGCGCGAGGGAGTAGGGACCACGTGATTTTGGTATCGTTTAAAACGGACGGGCGCCAGAAATTTCACAGTGTTTGAAATGGAGGAGCGCGAGGGAGTAGGGACCACGTGATTTTGGTATCGTTTGAAATGGAGGGGTGCCAGAAATTTCGCAGTGTTTGAAATGGAGGGGCGCGAGGGAGTGGGGACCACGTGATTTTGGTATCGTTTGAAACGGAGGGGCGCCAAAAATTTTGCAGTGTTTGAGATGGAGGGGCGCGAGGGAGTAGGGACCACGTGATTTTGGCCGTCTAGCAATCTTGTCCGTCCATCCCAAATCAACGGGCCAAAGGGGATACCTTCCCTTCGAAGGCTCTGGCACGGACACCTATGCAAGCAATCGCTGGGTGTCCCAGAGTAGACTATAGGCGTAGATGTGTAGGTTACTGTAGTAGTAGACCATTAATCCGGCTAGCTGGCGCGATGTCATTTTGGCCCTCCACGAGTTCAAACTTTTACTTATGGTGTTCAGGAGTGAATGCATGCTTCGCACGACTATTTTATTGCATGCACTCCAATAACTTACCTTATTAAAGCATAATAATAACCTGCATAATTTAGAACGTTGGTGCAATACTTGGTCGACTTATTAGAACTAAACATCTCTTGGGTATTTTAGAAGTACTCCCAAACATGTTTCTAGCTTACCAAGATATCGTGTATTTTTTAATGGATGCACTACTATGGATGGTTTTGCATGACTGTCGACATGCACAATTTTGGTTTTACATTGTTCATATTTGACGTCCAGGCAGACAATGTATATATACCTCTCCATGAATAACGATAAGTTTCGTCGTTTTTTCCCTACTTTCTAAATGTTACATTAAACTACCATCATTTCCAATGATTTATGAAACGACCAAAAAAGAGTTGTGACCTTTTTTTAGTATCTAAAAATATTTTCATTGTTAATAATTATTTTTTAGCATTTTACAGAGCATTCCATAAAACGAAACAATGTTTTCACCATTAGGGAAAATGTTTCCATTACATGACAAAAAATAATGTCTTTATCACAAAGAACATATAGCATAAGAAATGAATTCCAATACAATAACCATATGCAATGACCTGATGTGTATAAACCTTAGTGACCGTCTAATTTGTAATTAGAAGTGTCAAGGAGGGAGATGCTAGATTCATTTGTGGTGGCTAGTTGCAAATTTTTAATTCAATAAATGTACTACATTCTTGTAGACACTCACAAAGACAATTGACCTCTTGTCTTAGGAGATTTATGATAAAACTATTACTAGTAGTTCGGAAATAAGTGACTTGGAATTTATCTAGATTCGTATGTATCACTAAAATACGTCTATATACTCGTGAATATGATCTATATACTTGATCTATATACTCATGAATCTAGAAAAATCTAAGTTTCATATTGAGGGAGTACGGCAATATTATAAATTTGCATTGTTGTCATGATAAATAATGATATTCGCTACACTCCATAAACGAAACCACTTCTTTTCTTCTGTCACATTTTTACATTTTGTACTAAAGTATTTTTACTATAAAATAACGCACGAAATTAGTTACTATACACGTTAGTGATTAAGTACTTCCGCTGATTTGTATTTACATACAGAGGTAATACTACACACCCAATTAACATCATAAGTAATTTCTCTTTCTCTCTTTCTAGAGGAGTTTTCTAGGTTGTCAGTTTCAAGAATCATTTGTCAGATACGTAGAATTGAACACTTTAAATTATACAGCGAGTGATTAGATGGATGAACGATTAGTGCATAGAGGCAGTCGAGCTGGTAAAATGCTCACATTTAATGGTAGATGTGAGCACAATTGATTGAGTGGCAAACCTTTTTTTTTGTGGTCGAGGCCCCCGTACGCTGATGACCCTCGCTAATCAACGCAGCTCACATATAAGTGTATTTTTCGTAGTAGTAGTAGAAACATCATCCAGGGAGACAAAGTTCAGCGTCTAGCAATCTTGAACGTCAAATCCGAAATCAACGTGTCAATGCGGATACCTTCCCTCCGAAGGCTCTAGCGCGAATGCCTATGCAAGGAATCGTTGGCTGTCCGTGGGTAGACTATAGGGGTAGCTGTGCTTTTGACCCAAAGTACTCCAGAGTCCAGACAATAGCTGGGTGTCCCCGATGCTGATGGTGCATTTTCTTGTCTAGACACTAGATCCCGGATCCCTACACATCTGACAAAGTAGAAAGTATGACGAAATTTAAAGATCACTCATTGACTATTTAATTATAAAACTCGAAACTCAATCCCGGACATAAAACTCGAAACTCGATGAGTTTAATGAGCACTTAGTTTACCCGGCCCGTTCAAAATCGACTCGTTTCCTTAACAATCTTGGTTGAGCTGCAGTTTTTGCTCGATATCCTTAACGAGCTAAATGATCGAGTTAATGATGTCCATGAGCTACTCGTTAAGCTCGATAACAACCAATGTAAGGCCCATGTCTAATTTGGCAGCCCATCTAAGGCAAACATCTAGCCCATTGAGTAAGACTGAACAATCTAGGAGTGAGCGATCGACCAAAAACCTTACCCTAGACTCCCCCAATCGATTCAGAATATTTCTCATGTGTCTCGTCAAATCGTCATCTCCCACTGCATACCCCATCTCCATGTTCTCAATCTGGATATGCCGATCCGACCGATCAACTCGCCGATCGCTGCTTTTAATTATCGGTATGCCTCTGTCTGAGGCTGATATATTTTCATAACGAGCAGCTCGTGAGCGCTTGTTAACATCTAATGAACCGAGCTGAGCTTTACTTTTTGCTCATTATCATTAACGAGTTTAATGATCTGAGCCTTAATTAGCATGAGCCTTAACGAGCCGAGCCTTAACGGGTCGAGCTGCTTGGTAGTCTATCCCTACAGTATAATCCTTTTTAGCAAACTAAACAAACATCATCTGGTCAAACATGACAGCAGTAGTAACTCTAGTCCACGTACACGGCAGTGTGTTGGCCTAGCTGTAATGACCCAAGTTGTGACATGGTTAATTTAGGGCACGGCAGCATACCGACCTAGCTATAAAATGCGCCAGGATTTCAGATGGTTAATTTAGTGCACTGCAGCGTGCAAGCCAAGCTAATCGGCATCCTAGATGCAGCTCTAGAGGCCTTGCAAAAAAACTCGTTCAAAGAGCCATCCCATCTTCTCCATCTCGGCTGTTTTTATCCCCACTCGCCAACACCGCCTGGCCCCGCATTTGGGATCGTCTCCAGTGCAAGCTTCGCACATTTTCATCGCCATCTCGCCCGCTGCATCGGATCTTGCAGGCGGCGCGCCACCCCTCTCCAAAAGTCCCCCGATAGTCATACTCTGGTCCGACCTCTTCGACCCAATCCATCCCGATGTCACAATCGATGCACAACCCACTACATGGCATCTGGAGCAAGGTCGGCGACGATGTTTTCAACAAAATCGCTATGCGTCTGGACACTACCAGTGCCGCCCGGCTGGCCGCATGCTCCAAGGATCTATACCGCCAAGTCGCGGGCGGAAAAGGTAGCAGATGCCCCCAACAACCACTGCGGGACATTCGTCCCCTACAACAACGTCTACGACCACATAATCTGGTGCTTTCGCGGCCAGCAAGTCTGCACAGAGCCTGGATGCAAGTTCATCACCTCGTCAGTAGAGCTAACGCCTATGGTAGAACTCATCCGCCACCTCAGAATTGCCCACTCGAGGACTACGCCCATAATGCCCTATAGCCACAAACAGTGGAAGCCGTCTAAGCCGGTGCCCACAGGCGGCTCGCAGAGAGCGGATATCATCGGCATCGGGAAAGAGGGCACTGTGTTCGTCGCCCAAATTGATGGCCACACCACGGACATCGTCATATCCCCCAGGTCGTCAGTTCAGGGGCGTGCGAATCGGCGCGGTACAAGGTGAAGCTTTGGTCGCTGTCTCTATGGCATGAGCTCCATGCGGTCGAAATGGTGGTGACATCTGAGCTGACAAGCAGGCCATCGTCGGTCGAAGTCGCCCTGGAAGGGCTTAGGTCGTACTTGTCGCAGCCGCGGTGTTACCTAGAAGCTTCTGAACCGTTCGTCGGAATTCCCTGTGGATTAGGAGTATTGCATCAACAAGTTTCAAAAGTGAGATAAAACATCTAAATATTCTTTGTGATGATCCCAATGTGAAGATATGTAACGTCATACTAATTAATTACTACTTTATGTTGGTGACAGATTCAATTTGTATGGGGAGAGGTGGAACAAGTTTGCGGCAATGTATACCTATTTCCAATGTACGCTGCTGACATAGTGGGTCCACAGACGACAGTGTGATAAAGAAAGGGTAACAGGCAAGAAACAAAGTGCTACCCGGCCAGCACTTGACACACGTTATGTCGAGTATTTTGTATGGAGGTCTTAACTTGCTACTACTAATCTATTTTGTAGTATACATATGTAGTGGTACTTGTTCAGATCGACCGATCGAGTGCTGAATATGGACTCTCTTTCCTTATGAGTCATGGCCTTGATACAACTATTGAATTTCAATTTCTTCATTGCTGAATCTGTCATTTCGTTTGGCCATTGTCTGTACTGCTGAATCGATCACTTCGAAATGTTGTTGCATCTGTCAAGTGGTGCTGAATGTGAACTAGGAATCTGTAGATATTCTTTTTGTCTTATTCTGTACTGCTCAAGCTTCAAATGCTACTCAATATGTCAAGTGTTATGTCGTTACTATTACTATGGTATTTTCTAGAACTAATACTGATGTACTGGTACTTGTTTAGATCAACTGCAGTAGATGGTCTTGCTTTCCTTTTTAAACTTGGCTTTGTCACAATCTAGATGAGGCTTGTTCATTTTGGGATGCATATATATGGGGGTCACACTAGTATTAATGTGAAGAGGAGGTATGCACACAAAAGCATACTTGATCGTCAGTTATGCTTGCTCCAATGATCGAGTGTGTTTAGAGAAAAGGGCAAACTGATCATGCGACAAGGTTTTTAGAGCTGAAACATGAACGGGTTCTCTCTATACTGCTATTGAGTTTCAGTGTCTGTATAGATGAAATAGTCACTTTGGAATGCTGTGGAATCATTCAAGTGCTGCTGAATATGAACTAGGAATCTATCGATATTTTTTCTGTCTTATTCTGTACTACTGGATCTTTCAAATGCTACTGAATTTGTAAAAAAAGTTATGTCGCTGCTGCTGGGCTGCTTGCACTAGAGCTTTTACCTGTGTGTCACCGGAACCGTCTAATGTGTTTTGGACAGAAATGAGAGGGTACCAAGTGAAGTCATTGGATACCTGTCCAGTTTTGGCGCACGCGGTCTGTGTTCCTTGTTCTTTAGATATTTTTACACGAATATATGTCAAAAGAATTATCATTTCTTTTTCCCTCCGGTAGTGAGGTCTGTGTTCCGAATCCGGCCGAGCCATGCAAATTTTACTAAAGAGGAGGTAAAATCTAGCCCATTCGACCCCTCTTTATCCCAGAACAATCTAATCCGGCCTTGTAGGGGTCAGGGGACTTGCTGACGACAACCCATTTAAATATTTATCAAGGAGCCCATGGAGAACAGTGCATGGAGTATAGCCCATTGAGTATAGTAGATGAAGAATAGCCCAAAATGTTTAATTCGGCCTTTTTGGAATTGCCCTTTAAAACAAAAAACCGCCTACCCATGTTTTTAAGAAACTACTCCATTATCTGGCATTTAATAAATTGAGATGCCCACGATTCTTCTAATATGAGGCTGACATAAAGGACCCACTAGCCTGAATAAACGGCTGATGCAGAGAGCAAAGCTATCAAGTTTGGAACGCGAAGGTGCGATAGAGGGTAAAAAATCCATCATACAAACATTTCTTCTAATTAGAGGATGATATGTGGGGCCCAGCAACATGATTAAACGATAGATGCATTGAACAACACTATCAAGTTCAGAACAGGGTAGCGCGAGCGAAGGAAAAAATCCATCATACACACGTTTCTTCTAATGAGAGGATGATATGTGGGGCTCAGGAGGTTGGTTAAACGGTAGATGCGTCGAGCAACGCTATCAAATCGGAACGGGGTAGCGTCAGCGAAGGAAAAAAATCCATCATACGTACACATGTTTCTTCTAATGAGAGGATGACATGTGGGGCCCAGCAGCATGCTTAAACGGTAGATGCATCGAACAACGCTATCAAGTTCGGAACAGGGTAGCGCAAGCGAAGGAAAAAAATCAATCATACACATGTTTCTTGTAATGAGAGGATGACTTGTGGGGCTCAGGAGGTTGGTTAAACGGTAGATGCGTCGAGCAGCGCTATCCACTCGGAACGGGGTAGCGCCAGTGAAGGAAAAAATCCATCATACACACGTTTCTTCTAATGAGAGGATGACATGTGGGGCCAGCATCGTGATTAAACGGTAGATGCATCGAACATCGCTATCAAATTCGGAACAGGGTAGCGCGAGCCAAGGAAAAAAAATCCATCATACACACGTTTCTTCTAATGAGAGGATGGCATGTGGGGCTCGGGAGGTTGGTTAAACGGTAGATGCGTCGAGCAGCGCTATCAACTCGGAACGGGGTAGCGTCAGCAAAGGAAAAAAATCCATCATACACATGTTTCTTCTAATGAGAGGATGACATGTGGGTCCCAGGAGGTTGATTAGACGGTAGATGCATCGAGCAACACTATCAAGTTCGGAACAGGGTAGCGCAAGAGAAGGAAAAAAATCCATCATACACATGATCCTTCTAGTGAGAGGCTGACATGTGGGACCTAGCAGCCTGACTAAACGACAGAAGCCTCGAGCTACGTTATCGATTTCAAATCAGGGAGGCGCGACCGAAAAGTATGGTCCACTAGAGACACTGACGTCCGTGACCCACACGCCTCAAAAGAGTTCAGCGAGTCAACATCGCGCGAGGAAACGAAAATCTTGCTTCTGGCACACGCTGGCCGAGCTTCCTCCATGTTTTTAGCAGATTCGTCATAGTAGAGGGCCACGAAACCGGAAAAAAAGGTTTTCCATCGGCCACGGCCGAGCCGAGAATTTCGCTGAGGAAGACACGCCTTGTACGACGACCGTCGGGCCAATTCGTTGCGGAAGGAAACTTTTCTTGTAGTGAACTAAGTTTGGCATTTAATCTCGAATCACCCAAACATTCTTTTGATCAATTCTCCATACCACTCTCATCTATGCAACCTAGTATACCACCCCATATGCTCCATGATCCAAATGGTTCTCTGATACACCTAATATAGCATACTCAAGAGGGCTTGAAAATGTTAATCATCAATATCACTAATCCCTTTTGTCTATTCAAATTTAATCCTCTAAATTCAAACCAACACCACCCCATCATCCCACTCTCTCACCTTGGTATTGTACAACCTCATCACCCCACCTTGACCTAGTGCTTGTGAAAATTTGGAGAAATACATAGAGAAGTGGAATTTGACCATTCTTATGAACACTTGCAAATAAATATTACCATCTCAAAAACATGGCCATTAATCAATCCAACACCACCACAACACCTCACCCTCTCTCTAGGCGTGGTACTATAGCTTGGGTACTATAGCATCCCCTTCTTTTGCCCTTATTTCTTGGAAGAAAGAGCAAGAGATGATCATCCCATTTAGTGCATATCTTCCAAAGATCTTGTCCAACCTTGCAACGCACCCTCTCTCCACCCCATCCAGTAACCAGGCATGTACCAAGACGCCATCCCTCCTATCTGCCCCACCTGTAAGCTGCTTGGGCTAGCCTCACACCCTACTCCCACCATTTTTATCTTTTGCCTGAGGAAATAGAGAGAGGCCCCCACACTCTCTCTGGTCCCTTGCAGCATAGCATCCGGTTTAGAGTAGCCCCACACACCTCCCTCCACTTCTCCTCTTCCCCAATAAGGAGCCAAGAGCAACCCTAGCTTCATGTGAACTTGGTTCACCATGAACCACTTGTGTCTTAAAACAAAATCCCCCAGGCCTGCCCGCCCCCTCTTTCCTCATCCATTCTGCACCCATAACTTACCAACCTCCACCCCACTGCCCCTGGTTAGTCTCTTGCTCCACAGATCCATGGAGGAGGAAGGAAGCTTGCCTCGGCCATTTTCAGTGGCTTGGGCGTGTCTTCGAACCAGGCTAGTCCTACTTCCTTTCCTTGCATTCTTGTACCCCCTCATATGTATCTACCTAACCCGGCCCTTCTTGCTACCTAGAACCGCCCCTAGAAACGGGGCCATTGATTTCCTGAACCAGTGAGGTAGGTGCATACACGGGAAGAACCTCCCGATGATGAACCGGCCCATGTTGCCCATCGTTGAGATCAGCATCGAGCTCTGCGTCACCACTGCTACTCCACCAACTCGTTCCTCGCCCTTGGTAAGGTTCGTGCACCCCATCTTAAGCTCTTTAGGGTTTCATTCCATCCCGCGTGTCTAGAGGAGGAAGGCATCACGCAGCCATCGGTCGAAACTAGATCGAATGGCCCACTTAGCTTCGTACTGCTTCAGCCATTGGCGCTCGCTGATGGATGGCCCCCGCCCCACGGGTTTGAACCGCGCATGCCCACGGGCGAAGTAAGTTGGCCCAACGCAGTAGCGGCGCAACACTTCTGTCTTGGCCCACTGCCCATTTTCCTTTTAAAAAACCTTTTCTATTATCTTTAGATTTGTTTGATCCTACCTACAAAATAATTCCAATGAAAATGAAAAATAAGTGGAATCGGCCAAATCCAAATTTTTACTTGCAGCCTTGGGTGTATTGCTCAACATGCAGGACAAAAATCAAACCAAAATAATATATCTATTTTTCCCTAGAAAATAAAATGCAACAATGTGTCATATACACCACTTAGTTCTTACAAGGAGTTTTATATATCAAAATTCCTTGAAACCAAATGGTACTATAAGGTATCTTGTATACCAAAAAACCTCCATATCTGACTCTGAGATTTTCTCTAGGTCAAAAAATAAAGTATTTTGAGTTGGTTCAAACTCATAGTTCACATGCACCACAAGATCTACCCAACCCTTGGTTTATCATATTTAGTGATCAACTAAGAAATTTTACTGAATTAAATACTTTTGCATGTGGTTGTTTGACTAATAAAATCATAACAGGAGTTCTGTAACTCTAAAAATAGTGAAACGAAATTCTGCCTTGTGTCCCTTGTCTAAAGATATTATAAGCTCCGACCTTGTGTCCCTGGTTTCATACCAAAAGGATCTATAGAATAAATCTTGTTAAAAGATAATTTGCTTGGAGAGATGAATTTGGGAATTTCCCAAGGGTATTCTTTTAATTATTTTGAAGTCATACCAACTCCTAGTGGACCAATACTCAAATACCTTCCTAATCCTAAGAGGAAGTATTTTTTGACTTACCCGTATTTTTTGGCGAATTAACTACCAAAACAAGGGTTAATGCCACTAGAAATATCATAACTAAATAAATAAAAATGATAGAATGATGAAACCACTTCTGGTAGTTTTGTTATTTCAATACCTACCTACTCGTATCACATTTGCATGCTGGTATCATATAGACCTAGGTAATGGCCTAAAACTCCTAATTTAAGTGGTGTTAAATAAATACATCATAAGTAAAGTTCTAAAAAGGCAAAGAGATACTTCCAATTGCTTTGAACTACAAAATATCATTACCTACTCAATGGTGTTGTGCTTGTTAATATTTTTTGTCTTGTATTGGTGCTTGTATGCCTTGTTGATTCTGGTAAGTATTATGGTTGCATGTGTGATCCGTGATCACGATAGTTGTGGATGTATAAACGTCGAGAAGAAAAATGCATTTATTATTATTATTGGATTTATAAGAAGAAGTCCAAGGACATATTTCTACTAGGTAAGCCACCTACTTGTTCATAAGCTCATCCTACTATTTTACTTATGCATGTTTTATCTACCTATTTATGAAAACTGCATTGTTTTATTATATGGTTATCTATTTCTTGTAGTGGTATGGCTACTCCAAGATATTACACATTCGTACTACTAAGTACAACCCCTCGGTGGAACCTACTTGTACCCTAGCATTGTAAGTTTGTGGATAACACCATAACCCCTTGGAGACCTTGTTTGTGCCAAATCAAAACTATAGGTTGGGAAATCATGGAAAGTTTACAAAAAGGCTTTATGGTTAAACATTGGGAATGATTGCCTTACCGAGAGGAGTTTCGAGCCAATAATATCTTTTGTTTTACAAGTGGTACTAAATTGAAGATGGAGAAAATGTTTATGATAACACACCCGTTTCTACGTAGTTTGCTAGAACAACTAAACCATGTAACCACATTATCCTGGAATGGGACAGGGCTTAGCTCGAAGTTAGTTTGTCCTAGCATGGGATACCTTGCAACTACTTATATGGGATCATATCCCTTGAATGCCATGTCTCCCTTACTGATAGGATCATATGTAGGAAATAATGATCTGGGAAGGTGGGAACCATCCTCGTAGGTGGCCGGACGATACTATGAGCCTCTCATTGAGAGTGCCCACTCAAGAGGAGTTCAAAATGTGCTTCAGTTAGTCCTTGGTACCCCACATCCTGGTGATGATAGGAACACTTCATAGGGTAGGTCCCATGCTAGGGTAAGCTTTCAAGAGTTATGGTCGATTACTCGACCCATGATCCATGTGGGATCAGGACAGGGTACCTGAATGGTGTGGGTAAAGTGTACAACCTCTGCAGAATGTAAATCTATTCAAATAGTCGTGTCCACGGTAATGTATGGTTGGGAAGGTTGATTCATAGTGGTGTTGGTATTTTTTAAAAAAGGCTTTGAGAAAGAAAGAGTTTTCGGAACAAGGTGGTCTGGGATGACGGTGGAGAAGGTGTTCTGATCACGGGATGATCATGGAGAAAGTAGAGCTCGGTCAGTGGATGACCGGGAGATGAAATTGGGTGACCCTGACCTAGTGGTTTTCAACTTAAAATGTTTTTCAAAGGTTTTAAAAAGGGGTTTTCAACAAACATATGGTGATGCTATATCTACAAGAGAAGCTGGTTTTAGAAAAGAACCTGTTATGGAGCCCTCTTACTACCACATCCATATTGCATATCCTTTTATTGATAATCTCTTCAGGTGGTTTGCCAGTACATTCAAATGTACTCACTGGCATTGTCCCTGTATATTTTCTTGGTAAGATTTCAAGAAGAACTAGGAAGAGGAAGAAGGAATGTTGATGACTATGCAAGCTAGGACGTTCTCCTAGTCAGTTCCTTGTAGGTTTTAAGGCATGACTTGGGCTCCATGCATCGATAAAGTTCCACTTACAATGATCGATGTTAGTTCATCAAGGATCATGTATGATGTAGCCATAATGGCCATGAGGTATGACTTGTTTCTTCTTATGTAATGGATGTTTACTTTGATCCTTGTCAATTATTGTAACACCCCACTTCCAGTAACCTCGATTAGTTGCCCTGAATGCCCTAATCAAAGCTGAGCAGCCGTTACTTTGGGAAGAATTTGAGAAGTTTGGACTAGAATTAGTTATCCATGGTTCCCTAGAAAACCTTGAGCTCCTCTGTTTGACCAAATCAAGATGGCCTAGAAAGTACATGCAAGCATAGAAGGCATCAATCGTCGTATGGATAAGGAGGAAGTGTATGGTTTCAAGATCAAATCAGAAGGAGTTCTCTTGTATAATGAACGCATATGTGTGCCCAATGTCCATGATTTGAAGCAACTTATACTGAGAGAAGCCCATGACACTTTGTATTCTATCCACCTGGGAATCACAAAGATGTACCAAGACCTCAAGGAGCAATTCTAGTGGCATGGTATGAGAGATCACACTCTATCTCGCCAAGTGTGATATGTGCCAGCGAGTCAAAGCAGAGCATCATCACCCTGCCGAATTACTATAACCTTTCAAGATACCTGAGTGGAACTGGGAGGAAATTGAAATGAATTTTATCATCGGGTTACCAAGATCCAGCCGTGGGCATGAATCTATTTGGGTTATTATGGATCACTTGACCAAGGTACCCCATTTTATTCCAGTTCATACCTCTTATAGTGGACGACACTTAGCCAATTTGTATATATCATAGATAGTCAGTCTCCATGGAATTCGAAAGAAGATTATCTTGGACCGAGGACCCCAATTCACTTCCCGGTTCTAGTTAAAGCTCCATGAGGCCTTAGGAAGCCACTTATCCTTCCGCACAACCTTCAATCCCTAGACCAGAGGAGAAACAAAATGCGTAAATAAAGTACTGGAGGATCTTCTTCGGTCATGTGTTCTCGCATATGGGTCAAAGTGGGAAGATTGCTTACCTTTTGTCGAATTCTCCTACAACAACAGTTACCAAGCCAGCTTGAAGATGGCCCTTTCCAGTTTCTATATGGAAGGAAATCCTGTACTGCCCTCAATTGGATGGAGACGGGAGAGAGTCAAATTTTGGCCTGGATGTTATTAAGGAGGATGAAGAGCAAGTTCTGCTGATTCAAGACCGCTTGAGAGCCGCCCAATCCTGACAGAAGAGTTATGCTGACTAGAAGCACCGAGACCTGAAATTCAGCACTGGAGATTTTGGCTACCTTCGTGTCACACCTTTGAAGGGAATGCAGCGCTTCCATGTCAAAGGCAAGCTCGGACCAAGGTACATTGGACCATTCAATATTTTGGCTCGCAGTAGAGAAGTATCCTATTAACTAGAGGTACCCTTAGAACTATTAGCCTTTCATGACGTCTTCCATCTATCTCAACTGCGGAAGTGTCTTCAACCCTAAGACAAGATAGAGGTATTCAAGGAAATTGATCATCACTCCATCGACCTCAACCCATACTTGACCTACAGGGAGAGCCTATCCGCATTTTGGAGGAAGCCAATCGTCTCACCTGTAGGCATAACCTCAAGTTCTACAAGGTCTGGTGGGAAAACCACTCAGAAGATGAAGCCACCTTGGAACGAGAATATTACCTCAAGGAGTTTCCCTATATCTTTAGCCCATAGCCCCTAAATCTCGGGAAGATATTATTTTAAGGCGGAGGTTTGTAACATCCCATATTTTGAGAACCCTAATTCATGTAAGAAGACCAATGTGAAGGAACAAAAACTTTTCTTTAGGTTAGTGCATAATTGAGTTAAACCTTTACATGCTTATTCATCTGATGAATTGTCTTGATCTGCTGATATTTGGGTGTAGCATTTTTTGGTGATGATTAGGATGATACTCTAGTGGTTCTAGAACCAAATCTTGCATGAAATATAGGGATCGTCTCAAACTAGATAAAAACCTTCGTGGAAACCCAAAATTCTGCTAAGTCTAGAAACAGTTTCAACCTTCCAAATTTGGCCCCTTTGATTAAGAAACCCTTGTGCATTCTTGAAAATGTACTTGTGCCACTTTGTAGTCCTATCTTAGGTATTGTAAACCATTCCCTTGCTCTGGACCAGATCAACCTAGATAATACAAATACCTGGTGGTTTTGTAGGCAAGTTGATAAAAAATTCTGGTATGGTTAAAAACAACTTATTTTGGCAGTTAATTGCAATCTGCTTAGACCTGATCTAGGGAAACCAAAGGCACCTTGGTGATCTATAAGAAGTGCATTATCTAATTAACCTTACCCCTCCCCATCTCAATTGAGCCCTGAGATAGTTAAACCATCAAGGTTTTGGTGGCATGGAAATAATCTGGCCCTAGATAGCCAACCTGAAGCAAACTCAAATTTATCAATTTGAATTCACCCTAGAAGCTACCAGTGCACTCACATACCACCCCTGGCCGTGCCACCCTCCCCAACCAGCCCTAGACCCATGTGTTGCCATGAGCTGAGAGAGAGAGAAATAATGGTGGAGATCACCATATCTCTCTCTACCACTACCCTTCTCTCACGTCCACTCGCTAGCCCCACTATGTGGCCTCAGGACCGATTGTGGCCAACCCCTTTGACCACCCACATCCTCTCCCAACGCCCTAGCACCCCAAGACATGCGCTCGAGATCCACCCCACGCCCCACCTCGGTGGATTTCGACCATGCCTGGAGCAGAGGACGGACACAAGACCCTCCCTATGACTACTGCATCCCTCTCTCGTGAGCTTGCCATGCATGTTGTCGATCGTGCACTGGCCCTACCCCTATAAACATCCCCAGACCCTCAACTCGCATGCCCTACCCACCATTCTGCAGCCACACCACCCCACAATCCCCCTGCGGGCGGAGGCTCCGCCTCTCGCTCACTGATGGTTGTGCGCGCATGCGCACTACGTCGGTGCTTCAAGTAAGAAGTCAAGGTTGACGATGTGTACCGCCGCCCTCCTCCCTTTACCTGCATGCCTCACGCCAGCGCATCTGTAACTACCTCGGTGAATTACGCTCCTAGTTACAAGCCTGGATGAGCGGAAATGGTTAAAATAGTATGGTGGGGCCCAAATGCCACTCACAGGTAGACCTTTCGGCCGTCCTAACCATTTCCAAACATCAGGACAAGAACGGGCGGCGTAATCGGCAGGCGAAGGGATCAACTACATACACAAATGAGTATGTATGCAAGCCACCATACAATGGTTCTCAGAGTCATTCCATCTAAAAGAAATAGAAATATTGCAACGCCATACGGCAAGATCCAAATATCCTAGGTAGATATAATAGTTTAGGATACCTCCTCATACACCAAACATCAGAGTATCAGGCGGAAGCGGAAGACAAGATCCGAGTACGGATAAGAAGCAAATCGGCATAAGATGCCCCATAAATAAACACATCCCGCCCACAGATCTCACGGACCCCCGTTCCCGGAATCTCTACACTGAATGATCGCTACCAACATCGTCTGCCTCCTCCACCCAAAGATCCATCTTGAAGTTTACCTGTTCATCTGAATCAAACAATTTATCGTGTGAGACCCTAGGGGTACTCAGCAAGTCTCTATGCCTCTAAAGGGGACACAACCTGGGGTGACGCAATTGCAGCAAAAGATAAACCCTAGCAATTCTATAGATACTCGCCAACCATCCGCCTAACCAGAGATAGACGGATGTCCGTGAATTAATAACATCAGTTATAACGGTAATATTAACAGATCCATCCTCCTCCTCGCTTACCGACGAGGAAGCGGATGAACAAACCCCCCCATCCGTTGGCAGTTTTATTATCCATTCCATGAGTATTGTATTATTTACTAGTCAGGTACTTAGTTAAATTAAAAGCGGTACTTTAGTTATACTTGTCTATGATCGAGAAACTGTGCTCCAAGTCGTCCATAACCGCGGACACGGCTTTCAGAAAGTTTTACCCTGCAGGGGTGCACAAATAGCAACACACACTCGATCAACCTTGGAAAAACCAAATCAAAACCCAACGAGGCATTCACGACAAAGTGATCACGGGATTCAGAAATATTTCAGGGGGCCACCCCATTAAGCTACCCGCAACGAAGTTGGTCGGCTCCGAGACGGACTCAAGGTTTGTGTCAATGGCTGTAAACGACTGGGAACCCGAAAATGTGACTGGGCTTGTCGATACCGAAAAACACTCCGCTTACCTAACAAGACAGTGCATTCCTCGCACAATTTTAAATTAAGCAAAGAAAGCATGGCATAAGTACAAGATAGTAAGAAAACCCCAAACTACTTTGTGGCCCCAAGAAATAAGAATGAATCAAGCTCGCTCGGGGGTTCATAAGCCTCCGGATGTGGATAGCGGATATTCAAGGAACAGAATCAAGTACTGGGTCCCACGGACACAAGTGAGCCTGAAAACCAAATAGCAAATATGGCTCACCGATGCCACTTTCATTAGTTATCCCATTACTACTCGATTAAGTTGTATAGGTACCTCGTTATCCATCGACACTCACATACCCTACACATGTCGTTTCTACGACTCGCATGGCTCAAACAACTCCTGTAGTAATGGCTCATGGGATGGAGGAACAAGCTTCGGTGGGGTTTAAAAGTAAAGGCTATGCAATACTTGGGATTCAGTTTAATGCAATCGCGACTCAATGATGCAAGAATAAGAACGAGGCAATAGCTACTATATGTATGCAAGCATGTGGTAGTGCTTGCCTGGCAGCTCAGTTGAAGCGAGAGAAGTATCTGGGTAGTGCTCCTGGGTCTCTGGATATATCCCCGCCAAAAGCCTATTCGAGAAGAACCAAACAAACAAGGGCCAACATAAATAAAGTGCACAAGCATATGAAATAAAATGCATCAAGCAAACAATCATGCCATGATTAATGATGCACAATTTGCATGGCAATAATGTAGCATGGCATGGGTGAGGTGTGGAATACAAGTATAAATCATTTTGTTGAGTTTTAATCATGTTTTAACCTTAATTAAGTTGCTGTATACATTATATTTATATGATGCATGCTGCAGAACAGAACAAGAATTGCATAAACAGAAAGGTCTCGTCGAGCTAATCATTTTAGACATATTATTTGTTAAATTTGGAGTTATAAATCAAAAGTTATTAATTAATTAAAGAAAAAGGGCATTTTATTGTAATTTTAATCAACTCAAAATTTAAAGCGTCCAAAATATATTTTGCAGGGCATATTTGAATTCCTCACATTTTTTCTGATTTCAAAACATATATTATTTGTATTATTTGGGTTTTTAAATTAAAAGTTATTTGAAAACAGATTTAAAATTTGAATTTAAATTAATTTAGAAAAGTTTGAATTAAACAGAGAAACAGAAAGGTTTTTGTTACTCAGCCCAGTTCTAGACACGTATACGCATAACGGGCTCGGCCGACCTGTAAACAATAAGCAGAAAGATTTTCTCACCGCAGCTTGATCTAGCCACAGCAAGTGACAGGTGGGGTCGGAGCACACGTGGACCCACACGCCAGTGGGCGAGTGCGGGGCTGCCACGCGGCACGGCGGGGGACTGCGGGTTGAGGGGTGCTAAACTAGGGGGTCTATCTGCAAAGTGGTACTACGGCTGACAGGTGGGCTCATGCGGACCGCGGGTTAGGAGAAAAAGGTTTGGGGGTAAGTTAAAAAGACGCTGTATTGTTCCTCTTCTCCGCTGCAGAGGATGATCGGTGTCGCGACGCTGCAGAGCGCGCGCGAGGCTCGAATCATGACGCTGCAAGCGCCAAGACAAAGTACCGCTGTGGCTAGCGGGGGTTGGTGCTAGAGATCTGCTGCGTGGCCAGATGAGGTTCCTCGACGCGATGAGCGAGCAGACGCACGTGCTCGCCGGTGCACAGAGGGTGCTCGACGGAGCATACGACACGACCAGGAAACGACGACGAAGGCGAGGGTGTCTAGGAGGTTGCGTGGCTCACCGTGGGTAGGTCGGTGTGGTCGGATCGGCTCGAGGCGTAGGGGATCGGCGCCGACGCAGACGGACCGGAGGCTAGGGTTTGGGCTCGGTGACGACAACGCGCAGCAGAGTGCAAGCCTCCTCCTCCTCGCTGGCACGGTCCAGGTGAAGCAGGGGCACCGCGCGGGCTTCCTCGACACCAGAGATCGCCACGCCACCGGCTGGTAAAGGAAGGGCAGTGGAGGCCGATGGTTCTGTCGGCGATGGGGTAGACGGAGGCTGTGGAGAAGAGGGGGAGAGGGCAAGGCCCTGGTGGATCTGGGAGGCAGAGGAGAGCCGTGAGGTGGTAGGTAAAGGAGGGCGGGGGAGGAGCAGCTGTGGCAGGGTAGGGGTAGAGGAGGGTGGCTCGGTGCCACCTTTTTACCCCTCGAGCACGTGCTCGGCTGGACGGCAGGGCAGGGCAGGAGCTTCCATGTGGGTCAGGGTGAGGCCAAGGAGGCCAGGCTCGGTGTGGTGGGGTCGCAAGACAGAGAGAGAGCTAGAGAGAGAGAGGGAGTTTAGGGTTTTGTTTAGGGTTAGGGGGTAGGTCAAGGTGGTAGGGTTTAGAGTTAGAAGAAGAGCAAGGGGAAAACCACTTGTTAGCATGGAGATGCCCATGAGATTAAATCCACTCAAAAACAAATGAAAAATGCTCAAACAAACTCACATGAATGGGTAAGGGAGAAGGGAATGGTGATGTTGCATGGGACATGCATGAGTGTGAATAGCCACTTCTATTAGTTGTAAAAACAACTATAGTACATGTGTAAACTTATTACATGCATGCACATCACTATTTGAACAGAAACCAACCCATTAGATACAAGCTTGATGGATATATGGGAATGGTAGAATCAAGCATATTTGAATATATAGGCCATGCTAGTGTGTATATTCCACTAAAAGATTATTTGGCCACAATTATAGTCAAACAAGCTCAATTAGCCAAAACAACCATATGGAAGGTAAAAGGAAGATTCTACTCACATGACATTCAAAGGTGGCCATGAGGCTCCATATAATTATTATTGTGAAAACAACATACTTCATATATGGAACATGTAGACATAGAGTGGATCCACACCATCACATATGAGCTAGATTTAAATAGCAAAAGAAAAGCAACGGCTCATATATGACTAGGGTGGTGGAATTTTAAGGTGGTGAAAGAAAGGGTGTTGGAGTTGAATAAAAGATATGCCCCTAACTCAACTTGGGCATCTAAACAATATATCAAGAACCAAATACAATATCAAGAGGCAAATACAATTTACAATGCATATGAGAGAAGAACCAAATCAAAAGGGTTTTATATGATGCTCAAATGCAAGGTGGCATGATGACATGAGCATGATATAATGATGATGCAACAATTATATATATGAAGTAGCCATTATATTACTAGACCAAGTAGCATTACAATTGTTAGACAATTGGGATGCTACAGCATCTGACCATGATATCCTTTTTCTTCCAGGAAGATGGTGGTCGCGGTTGCCGTGATGCGCTCGCCGCGCCCATTTGTAGCATGTCGGCCTCCCCCTCACCTGTTAGCTCACCTACCTCTTTCGTACCCCATTGTGATAATGCCGAGCTACCATGTCGTCCTCGCCACCTCTCCAACTCCTACCATGCCCTAGGTGAGCCCCTCGAGCACCCCTCTGTTGTGTTAGGGTTCTGCCGCCATCATTGTCGCTGCATCGAAGAAGACGAATGAGAGCCGTAGATCTCCACTTCATCACATGATCCAGATTTGTCGATACCCCTTCACGTTGCACCGCCATTAACAGCTCTGGCCCAATTGCTAGTTCAAAACAACACAAGTGCATGCTCAGTGGAGGCCTTCCCTGGGCTAGCCTAGCACTATGCTGGCTGGGTCCGTAGTTTTAGCCTAGTTAGGGTTTTTCCTGTTAGAAAATTTTGAAGATGCGAGATTTAAATATCTATAACTTTAGATCCACTTGTCCATTAGACTTGAAACAAATTTTGCTGTAAACCTTGTAAGTAGATCTACTCAATGACATTGGCCTCACTCAAAAATACTATTTAAAACTCCTAGAGGAATTAAATGAAGTTTATACCCCCTTTTCACCTAGAAATTCATCAGTTGAGTTATACCGTACATTCTGGTTTGAAAGAATTTTTTTGAAAGTTAGTTGAGTTACACACATGCTCCAATTGGTTTGACCGCATTTGGATCTGTAGAGTTCCCTCTGGAACTATCTAAAAAGCATGAAAAAAAGTTTTCCAGAAATTATGTAGGCCAAAATATGAATCCTTTTGAGTTGATTACAACACCTAGTAGAAGAGTACTGCAAGGTATACCATATTCCTAGATCCCATATTTAACTAAGCTAGTGTTGATTTTTGATGAATTGTTTTCCTCAGATAGCACTAATGCCATTAGAAATTCAATAACTAACTAAAAATTGATTAAAAAGTCAAACCACCTCTGGAAATTTTATATTTCCAATACCTAACTATTGGTATGAACCTTCTATACTGGTTTAGTACAGAACCTTGTCGATTTAGAAATGAACTCAATTGGTGGTGGTTTGCCATTTAATTCATAATTAAAATTTGAATAAGGAAAATGAGTTGATTCCAATTGTGTTGGACTTAGATTTGCACAACCTGCTGGTTATTGTGGCTTGATCATGAACTTGCTTGTTCGAATATAATGGTGCCCTTGTTTTCCTTGTGTGTTGATCGTGTTGTTTCTATGCATGTACTCTGTTTGGAATGATAGATATGAACAAGGAAGGATTTGAGGGAGAGGAAGCAATTGCATGGTTTGAAGAAGAAGAAGACCAGGGATAGTTTGCCAACCAAGGCAAGCCACCATTCTTGAACCCATGTTTATTATATCTTCATACATGTTTTATTATACCACTTTTACTCTCGTCTATTTATGATGTCCATATCGCTTCTCCAAGCCTTGGTATAGTATGATATAGGTGAACCCCTTGTGATCACCCACCACTCCCTTTAGAAAATGTACTTGATGATTAGCATTGCACATCCCTGAACCTTATCCCAGAAGATTAAAATCTTGGGTTGGGAAAGTTTCAGAAACCAAAGTTTTTAAAATAGCTTCGAAAAACCTTGGGAAGGTTGCCCTTGCCGAGAGAAGCGTTACCAAGATTTGCAAAAAGAAGGATGGTGGTTTAATAAAAAGGTTTTATAATGGCACCTAATCACTAAGCATGTCCCCGGAACAACTAACTCGTGCAACCACAATTACCCTGGTATGGGACAATGCATATTTGGAACTTTTCCTAGCTTAGTATGGGTTCTCACAACTCTATGGAGTAGACTGGAAGGTCTCCTCGGAAGCCGAGACATTTCCGCTCTAAGATCTTGAGAGGATTGGGGAAACATTACGTTGTAGTTGTCTATAGCCGCATTGTCAACACCCGGATTTTTAATCCCAGATGCCTGGTATGCCATACCTCGCAATCCCAGGATTACCATTTTTGCGAGATATAACAGATTGGATATCACAGTACATCATCCATTACAAACCATACATAAGGTCTTACACAAATAAGGATCTCATGATCCAGTCTTAATACAACAAGCAGCGGAAATAAAAGATGAGCGTAGCGGTGGGGTCCATCTTCAGGGGCACAGGCAATGTTGACGAAGGTAGATAGTCCTAGTTATCATAGCCGTCCTGCTGGCCATCATCTTGGTAGTCTCCTTCATAGTCTGGCCATGAGAATAGCCAGGGACAAAAGCCATGAGTACTCTTTAAGTACTCGCAAACTACCACTAACAAGTAGTATAGTGCTAAGTCAAAGTGCTAAATCTAAGCTTAACTATAAAGTTAAGTTTGAAACCTAAGCTGACTTCTGAAGCAAAGAAAGATAAAATAAAGTTCTAGAGTCACTTAACTTGGGAAGCTATTATCATAAACACAAACCTGTTGTGGTCAAGTCAAGAGTCATCATTCATTTCACAAGTTGTTTTGAAAACACCTGACAACGAAACAGTATGGCCATTCCAACTGTCCATAACCGCGGACGCGGCTATTCAAATAGTTTGACACTCTGCAGAGGTGGTACACTTTCACCACAAGATTCGATACATCTGTCAGGGATAACCCTGAATCATCATACTTAGTATGCAGATAATCAAACATAACCTTTCCTTTACACACCCTAGTATAAGCACCTCTCCTATGAGCATGGCCTCCCAACCATGACCATCAGTCATCTTGGGCACTTCATAGGTGGACAACATTGAGAGGTAGCCTCAGCTCAAACCTCTCCCGCGAGGGGCTAATACTAATGCATATAAACTTCCAGCTAAGCCTTACCCAATTCAGGTAGTGTGGTTGTACGGTAAATTTGGAATGGTATCGCATCCGAATCCAACCATCAGTTTTATAAAAGGGTTAAGGCTCATCCCTCAACATTTTCACCATCATAAACCATTTGTGTTTCTCAACACATGTCAAAACATCTCAATAAAATGACTCATCATTCCAAGGTTTTCATAATTCATTTTCACCAAGTGTTCCCATCTAAGTGACTCAAGTTTTTTATCTACTCTAGACTACTAAGTTAAGAGTGTTCACTTAGGTGGAAAAATGGTGGGATCAATCTCATGCCATAGAATGACATCTAAAGGGTTCTAAAATAGGTTAAGTTTTATACTTTTTATGCTACCTTCAAAACAAGTAAGGGACTTGGTGTAACTTAAAGGAAATAAAGCTTGTAAGGTAATACTTGGGATAGTAATAGTCAAGGTGGTGTGACCAAAGCATGCCTAAAGCATCTTTGCTCATTCATATAGCTTAATTCTAGCTTGCTAATAATAGCTTGCAAGTGCTAGCTTGCATTGTTAATGGTGGCTTGCCTTGGTTGGTGTAGTGGTTGAAGTTTTCTTCTTCTTCTTCTTGGTAGCACTCCTCCTCCTCGTAAGCTTGGTCGGTACTATCTTCTATAAATACATACAGAGTACACAATCACCAAACAATACTTAACTAGTCTAATTAGTACTCTAAGGCACACAATTGATGATCTATTATCATCACAAGCATCACAAGTTTTATTCACTAGTTTCTTCCTTTTTATTTTAGAAAAGGAATTTCTACTCATTGAAAAATTATTAACTAAGATTTAATATTCAGGACTTAAAATATGGGATCATGTGGACACATGTCATCACCACATATTCTAACATGTGGGAATGGGATTTAAAGGTTGGATCATAATTACTTTGGTTTAAGTTCATTATTTAATGATTTAAAGTGACTAGAAATGCCTATATAGCATTATTTTGGTACTAGTCCAAAGTCACTGCATGTAAACCTTGGTATTATTACATATTTAGCTAGATATGATGAAATGTGATTTTTGAGAGTTGGAATCAACTCAAAACCTATCTTAGTTGATTTTATAAAAATGTTGCAATATGCAAAAGCTTCTAGTTTGTTATTTTCACTAGTAGAGATCAATAACTCTAATTGAATTAAATCCAACGGGTTTGGATAGATCATTTCAATACCTTTCAGGCAAAATTGGTTTCATGCAATTTGGATTTGTCAAACTCCCAGAATTGATTTTTAAACTAGTGGACAGAAACTAGATTAACTCTAAATAGAAAAAACTAAATTTGAATTTCTAACTCGCGCGGGAACTAACTAGGCCAGCCCAGCTATGCACAGTGAGTGCAACGGGCTGCCTGACATGCGGGCTCCACCAGTCAGCGGCACAAAAACACCGAAACGGTATCTAGCATCCTGGACCACACGATCTAAAGAGGATCTAACGGTGGAGAGTCATCATCGACGACAGATTACTCCGGCGAGAGTCTGACCTAGGCGCGGCAGTGGGGGTCGACTGGGGGCGTACCAGGGCTCCAGCAAGGTCGGTGAGGCGGGCAAACGGGCTGGTAGACGATGGCGAGGCGAGGCGCGGTTGCGGCGGAGCTTGGGCTGCCCTAAATCGCAGGCGCCCTTCTCCTCCTACTGTGGCGGCTTCGGCTCCAATTCCGGTGAGGTAGAGCTCGAGTGGCGTCGGCTAGAGGTGGGTGAGGTTGAGTGAGAGGTGGGGAGTGAGTGAGTGTGGAGAAATGAGGCTGGGGTGGTCGCTTTATATAGGGTCGATGACAGGACAGAGCGGGCGCCATTGAGGTCATTAGTGATGATGATGCGGGGCGCTCTCGGCATGGGCAAGGGCGGCGATGGGTTCTCTGTCCCCCGGTGGTCCTCTGGGGCTTAAAGGCGCGACAAGGCGAGGTCTCTACCGGTCGGGGGCGTGCGGTGAACTGAGCGTGGGCGGTGGTGTTCGACGCGGTTCCTCCGGGCTGCTGGTCGCGAGGCGGCGAACGAGGATGTCTGGGCAGTTGTTGGGCCTGCTGCGGGTGCTGCCACGCAAGGATAGGGCTAGGCGAGGACGGTGCTGCTCTGGCGAGTGCGGCGCTCCAGGGTGATCGACATGCCGGACAGAGGCATGGGCGCGGGCAAATGTGGCTGGTCCTCCGCTCGATTTTGGTCGGGGGCTGGTCGAGGCGGTGCGGTGTGATGGCGCTTGTCTGAAGCGAAGCGAGAGAGCGGACGGAGGCGAGTCGTCCATGGTCGACCTGGCGCATGGCGTCGGGCGGCTTGGTACTGGAGCAGCTAGGGGAGAGGGAGAGAGAGCTAGGGCCGGGGTTTTCGCTGGGGGGACAAGGGGACCAAGTTAGGCCCAAATGGTGACCAAATTCACTGCTCACTATAGTGTTTTGGAATTTGCAAGATTTGTGTCTGCCACCTGTTTGATGAAATGGCCGCAAGAAGCAAAAGTTTGAATTTTGGTTTCAAAAATTTTGAGTGATCTACACTAGTGCTAGGTAGTCTCTGGTTGCAAGGGTTTTGAAAGTGGAGATCAATTTGATGGTTTTTGAAATAGGGGTGATCTAGGCATATGCATTGAATTCAATTTTCTCATGCCATTTAAAATAAGTATTTGAATGTTTTTAGCAGATCAAAAAGTGGGCCTTGGTACCTCATTATGTGTACTAGCAAGGGGTGTAAAGATCTAGAATTATTTCTGTTGAGAAATGAGTGCTAGGAACACTCAAAGTAGTGTAGTGGATTAAAATGGCCAAAATGACCATTCCCCCCTTTAATTGTTTTTGATTTGATTTTCTTTGAGATTTGCTTGGGAAAGGTTTAGATGATGTTTAATTTACCATACAAACATTTCACAACCAAAGAATCACAAAACCATGGCAATTCAAATCAATTCCTAAATTAAATGCTCATACACATGAATGCTTTCATTTTTAATTTGGAAAAGTTTTTGTTAACCCTAATTTTGATGATCTGAATCTTGATAAGCTTGGATTAAAGTTTTGGGATGTTACAAACCTTCCCCCCTTAAACGAAATCTCGTCCCGAGATTTACAAAGAAAACTAGGAACTAAAGAGATCTAGGAACTCTGCCCTAATGTAATCTTCGCGCTCCCAAGTGGCTTCCTCCTTGGTATGGTTGCTCCACTGAATCTTGAGAAACTTGATACTCCTGGTCCTGGTGGTTCTGTAAGCTTCTTCTAAGATACGGATGGGCACTTCCCGATAGGTCAGGTCATTGTTGATCTCTACAGCTCTGTGATCGATGTTCTTGAAAACTTCAGTCTTCTCGGGCACTTCTAGGCATTTGCAAAGTAACGAGATATGGAACACATTGTGGATGGCTGACATCTCTTCAGGAAGTTCCAGTTGATATGATACTTCCCCTCGACGGTTCAGAATCTTGAAGGGTCCGATATATCTGGGGGCTAACTTTCCTTTCAGACTAAAGCGTTGGGTTCCCTTCAATGGTGAAACTTTGAGGTATACAAAATCCCCGACATTGAAAGTTAGGTCTCTTCTTCTCTTGTCAGCATAACTCTTCTATCTGGATTGGGCGGTCTTGAGGTGCTCACGGACTTTGTGAACTTTCTCTTCGGCTTCTCGGAGAATGTCGGGTCCAAAGATCTGACTCTCTCCTACTTGGGACCAATTCAAAGGGGTACGACACTTTCTTCCGTATAGGAATTCAAATGGTGCCATCTGCAAACTAGCTTGATAACTGTTGTTATATGAGAATTCTGCGAAAGGCAGGCAGTCTTCCCATTTTGATCCATATTCCAACACACAAGCTCTAAGCATATCCTCAAGCATCTGGTTGACTCTCTCAGTCTGTCCATCTGTTTGCGGGTGATACGTGGTGCTGAAGTTCAACTTGGTTCCCAATCCTTCCTGAACTTTCTGCCAAAATCTCGAGGTAAACTGGGTTCCTCGATCTGATACTATGGTTTTGGGGGTTCCATGCAGACTAACAATCCTAGCAATGTATAGTTCTGCTAGTTTTGCACTCAGGTAGGTAGTCTTGACAGGTATAAAGTGGGCTACCTTGGACAGTCTATCAACTATGACCCAGATTGAGTCATTTCCCCTACTAGAAGTAGGTAAACCGGTGATAAAGTCCATTCCGACGGAATCCCATTTCCATTCCGGAATCTGCAATGGTTGCAACAGTCCTGCAGGTCTCTGATGCTCTGCTTTGACTCTTTGACAGATGTCACACTTGGCGATGTAGCTTCCGATTTCTCTCTTCATCTTGTGCCACCAAAATTGCTCTTTCAAATCCTGACATATCTTTGTTCCTCCAGGGTGGATAGAATAAAGAGTATCATGAGCTTCCTTCATGATAACTTGCTTCATTCGAATCACCGCACCGATACGTCCTTTGTACCACAGTACACCTTCTTCGTCTTCGGTGAATCCAGGTACCTTTCTTGTACCAATACGACGTTTGATTCCGTCGATACTTTCATTTCCCTTCTGGGCTTCCTTGATTTGGCTAATCAAAGTGGGTTGAAGTTCAATGCTAGCTAAGAATCCTTTGCTAACTAATTCAGTCCTGAACTGCTCCAACTCCTCATATAAACTTGGCTGCTTCTCCTTGATCATGGTGTTTAGCCTACACGGCAATCTGCTAAGAGCATCTGCTACCACATTGGCTTTGCCGGGGTGATAGTGAATGTCAAGGTCATAATCCTCGATTAACTCTATCCATCTCCTTTGCCTCATATTCAGCTCCTTCTGAGTGAAAATATACTTTAAACTCTTGTGATCTGAGTAAATCTGACAGCGATTACCCATCAAATTATGACGCCATGTCTTTAATGCTAGGACCACAACTGCTAGCTCAAGATCATGGGTCGGATAGTTCTGCTCATGCTGCTTCAGTTGTCGAGACAGATACGCAATGACTTTGCTTTCTTGCATCAATACACATCCTAGACCAATCTTGGATGCATCACAATATACATCAAACGGCTTCTTGATGTCTGGCATGATCAATGTTGGGGATGATATCAATCTCTTCTTCAGCTCCTGAAAACTGGCTTCACATTTGTCCGTCCATTCAAACTTCTTGCCCTTCTTCAACAATTGGGTCATGGGTCGGGCGATGCTCGAGAATCCTTCTACGAGCTTGCGGTAGTATTCCGCTAATCTGAGAAATGCACGGACTTGGGTTTGAGTGGTTGGGGCTTCCCATTCTTCGACATCTTTGATCTTGGCAGGATCAATAGAGACTCTTCCGGTAGACACAATATGTCCTAGGAATCCTACTTCTTTCAGCCAAAACTCACACTTGGTGAACTTGGCATATAACTGATGCTCTCTCAGGGTTTCTAGGATGATTCTCATATGTTGCTCATGCTCTTCTTCTGACTTGGAGTAGATAAGGATGTCGTCGATAAATACAACTACAAACTTATCTAGGAAATTCATAAAGATCTTTCATGAAATAAGCAGGGGCATTGGTTAATCTGAAAGACATAACCGTATACTCGTATAAACCATAGCGAGTAGTAAAGGTAGTCTTCAGAATATCCGTTGCACGAATCTTAAGTTGGTGATAACCAGTCCTAAGATTGAGAATACCTGGGCTCCAGTCAACTGATCAAATAGATCCTCTATCTTTGGCAAGGGGTACTTGTTCTTGATGGTGACGTCCTTCAACTTTCTTTAATCTGTACACAGACGATTGCCTCCATCTTTCTTGTCGACGAATAACACTAGTGATCTCCATGGCGATGCGCTTGGTTGAACCAAGCCTGTTGCTAACATGGCATCTAACTGCTTCTTCAGTTCCACTAACTCGGAGGGGTTCATGCTATAGGGTCTCTGGGCTATGGGTCCGGTTCCGGGGATTAGTTCGATGATGAACTCAATATCCCTATCCGGGGGCATACCTGGCAATTCATCTAGGAATACGTCGAGGTATTCACAGACTACTCTGACTTGGTCTATGGTGGGTAGGGCTAGACTCTTGTTGCACTTGAATTGACGAGGTAAGGTTTCAGATATATGCTCTACTGTGACTCCAGAACTACTGGTCATGGTGATGGCTTTCTTAGCATAGTCTATCAGTCCTTTATGCCTTGACATCCAGTCCATACCTAGTACTACTTCCAATCCTTTGGTTCCAACTACTATTAGGTTGGCATAAAAATCTATCCCATGTATTCTGATAGGCACAGCTTTGCAAATTTTTCTAGCTTTTGTAGTTGAATCGGGGATTTGAACTATCATGACATGCTTCAAGTTGGTTGGGTGAATCTTACTAGTGCATGCAAATTCTTCGGTGATAAATGAATGCGATGCTCCCGAATCAAACAATACTCTTGCTAAAACTGAGTTGACAGAAAACATACCCATCACTACATCTAGCACTTCCTGGGCTTCTTCTGCGTTCATGTGGAAGAGACGACCGTTGCGGTTGTGAGGGTTCCCTGGGGAAAACCTTCTTCCTAGTTGAACACGACGCTGCTGTTGAGCTTGGGCATTCACAGTGGCATTGGCGGCAGTCTTCTTGGGACACTCATTGGAGTAGTGATCCTTCACTCCACACTCAAAACAGGTGATCTAGGACTTGTCCTTGGCTGCGACAGGCACAGCATTGCTGCCAGTTCTGGGTGCAGTGTTGTTGTTGTTGTTGCTCTTAGGAGGTGCACGGTTGAAATTGTTGGCATTGCCGGAGTTGGGATGGTTTCCTCTAGACTTCACATTGCCTTCGCTACAGTTGGGGTAGCTTGGGCGAGACATTGGGGGTCGGTTGTTCCTTGGTGCATATCCTGGTGAGGGGTTGGGACGGTACTTCTGGTGACTACTGGATCCTGATTGCTGCATCATACGACGTTTGCGGTTGTCGTTTGCCTGATTAATCTTCCCTTCCATCTGAATGGCAGAGTCGACTAGATCTTCGAGATCCTGAAAACGGATGTTGACGAGGACAGTCTGCATCTCATCATGAAGTCCGTTCAAGAATCTGTCCTTCTTCTTGGCCTCCGTGTTGATTTCATCCGGTGCATATCTGGCAAGTGACATGAATCTGTCACGGTATTCTACCACAATCATTCTTCCTTGCTTCAATTCGTGGAATTCATCTCTCATCCTATTGACTAGACCTTGCGGCACGTGGGTGCAGTTGAACTTGACTTTGAATGCTTCCCATGTCATCACTTGACCATGGTTCATATTGCGGATGCTATTCCACCAAGCTCTTGCATCTCCCGCCAGATAGTGGGTGGCGAAGAGAACCTTCTCGTTTTCATTAACTCCTGCAACTTCGAGGTTGTTTTCCATTGTTTGTAACCAATCGTCAGCATCTAATGGGTTTTCAGATTGGTTGAAGATTGTGGGATTGGTATTCTAATTTTTTTTGATTTTGGATCCATGGTGATCCTGATTTCCATGTCCTTGGTTGTTGAGAGCCATCTGGGCTATCTGCTGTAGTGTTGCTAAGTTGGCTGACGTTCTGCCCTGCTTGCTTCACGGTCGGCAATGAGATTCTGCAAGATCTGCAGCATCGGGTCCTGCGACGAGCTGCTCCCTCCTTGGTTTCCACGAGTCATCTGAAGATTGAGATAGATATAGGGGTAAGAGGGAAATTCTAAGGTTCATGGTTTTGGTTCCAAAGCTAAAACTTTGAGTTAGACTCAGGTTTTTCCACTAACTCCATTTCATTCATGCAAACAACACACGATACAACACCCACCACAATCAAAGAAAAAGCAGATGGTTTGAAGAACCATTACGTAGCTACGATCTGATGGGACCGATATATCTCATGCTACGACAGTGCTCTAGTGCATCTACTCATCGTTGATGAAGTCGGAGTCCTCATCGTCAGTGTAGAAGTCCACGGCATCCTCCTCCAGAAAGTCATCATCGTTGCTGAGGTAAGAGTCCATGTCTCCCTGGATGTCTTCACCCTCATCTTCTTCTTCCTTGGCGGCAAGCTGAGCTTCCTGCTCCTTGACGGTCTTCTCGAGGTCGGCCACGTTCTTGTGAAGACGGGCGATGGTGCGATCCTTCTTAGCACGCTGGCGGCGAAGAGACTAGCGATCCTAGATGAGCAGTGCGAAAGTCTGGGCCTTCTGGTCGGCAATGGCACGGTTCTGGTTGGCTAACTCCCTGGCATTGTCCAGTTCCTGTTGTCTGTCGTGCAGCAAGAAGTCAAGATTCTCCACTTGACGCCTCAACTCTGGGTGACTTGGCATCTCCATCGGCCTTCCCATGAAGTCACGTCTTGCATAGTGAGCAAAACGGGTTCCTTGGATTTTGTTGATGCTGAGGGCACATAGACGTGCAAGAGCTTCATGCATTGCCCTGGCTAATCCATCTAGCCAGTTGTTCTCTCTCACGGAGAACTGAATTCTCCCAACAGTTGGTGCTTCAATGCTTCCTCTAAGATCCGCGGTGACTAGCCACTGTAGGTCTCTTCCTGGGGGTCCTGGAAGTTGAGCTCCAAGAAACTCCGGATGTGGGCATCCCAAGAACTCCGACAGTGAATCCAGATCCCTCTCGAAGATCAGCTGACCTCCGTTTCCCAACTGGTAAAACTTGCTGAACTGAGTCTCCATCTACAAGAATTAAGGATGAGGAAATTAGTGAAGTGATCAAGTGTGCAAAATTTTAAGTAGTAATGTAAGAATTTTGAGAAACATGAATTTTTGAGAAAGAAAGAATTCCCAAGGATAAGAGAGGACATAGTTTTTCGTAAATACTCACTTTGGTTTTGAAACTAAGTTTTTGTTCGGACGTCCATTCTAACTAGGGTCTCCTATGGTCAGGATGGCTCTGATACCAACTTGTCAACACCCGGATTTTTAATCCTAGATGCTCGTTATGCCATACCTCGCAATCCCAGGATTACCATTTTTGCGAGACATAACGGATTGGATATCACAGTACATCATCCATTACAAACCATACATACGGTCTTACACAAATAAGGATCTCATGATCCAGTCTTAATACAACAAGCAGCGGGAATAAAATAAGCGTAGCGGTGGGGTCCATCTTCAGGGGCACAGGCAATGCTGACGAAGGTAGATAGTCCTAGTTATCATAGCCGTCCTGCTGGCCATCATCTTCGTAGACTCCTTCATAGTCTAGCCATGAGAATAGCCAAGGACAAAAGCCATGAGTACTCTTTAAGTACTCGCAAACTACCACTAACAAGTAGTATAGTGCTAAGTGAAAGTGCTAAATCTAAGTTTAACTATAAAGTTAAGTTTGAAACCTAAGCTGAGTTCTGAAGCAAAGAAAGATAAAATAAAGTTCTAGAATCACTTAAGTTGGGAAGCTATTATCATAAACACAACCCTGTTGCGGTCAAGTCAAGAGTCATCATTCATTTAATAAGTTGTTTTGAAAACACCTGACAACGAAACAGCATAGCCATTCCAACTGTCCATAACCGCGGACGCGGCTATTCGAATAGTTTGACACTCTGCAGAGGTGGTACACTTTCACCACAAGATTCGATACATCTGTCAGGGATAACCCTGAATCATCATACTTAGTATGCAGATAATCAAACATAACCTTTCCTTTACACACCCTAGTATAAGCACCTCTCCTATGAGCATGGCCTCCCAATCATGACCATCAGTCATCTTGGGCACTGCATAAGTGGACAACATTGTGAGGTAGCCTCAGCTCAAACCTCTCCCGCGAGGGGCTAATACTAATGCATATAAATTTCCAGCTAAGCCTTATCCAATCCAGGTAGTGTGGTTGTATGGTAAATTTGGAATGGTATCGCATCCGAATCCAACCATCAGTTTTATAAAAGGGTTAAGGCTCATCCCTCAACATTTTCACCATCATAAACCATTTGTGTTTCTCAACACATGTCAAAAAATCTCAATAGAATGACTCATCATTCCAAGGTTTTCATAATTCATTTTCACCAAGTGTTCCCATCTAAGTGACTCAAGTTTTTTATCTACTCTAGACTACTAAGTTAAGAGTGTTCACTAAGGTGGAAAAATGGTGGGATCAATCTCATGCCATAGAATGACATCTAAAGGGTTCTAAATAGGTCAAGTTTTATACTTTTTATGCTACCTTCAAAACAAGTAAGGCACTTGGTGTAACTTAAAGGAAATAAAGCTTGTAAGGTAATACTTGGGGTAGTAATAGTCAAGGTGGTGTGACCAAAGCATGCCTAAAGCATCTTTGCTCATTCATCTAGCTTAATTCTAGCTTGCTAACAATAGCTTGCAAGTGCTAGCTTGCATTGTTAATGGTGGCTTGCCTTGGTTGGTGTAGTGGTTGAAGTTTTCTTGTTCTTCTTGGTAGCACTCCTCCTCCTCGTAAACTTGGTCGGTACTATCTTCTATAAATACATACGGAGTACACAATCACCAAACAATACTTAACTAGTCTAATTAGTACTCTAAGACACACAATTGATGATCTATTATCATCACAAGCATCACAAGTTTTATTCACTAGTTTCTTCCCTTTTTATTTTACAAAAGTAATTTCTACTCATTGAAAAATTATTAACTAAGATTTAATATTCACCACTTAAAATATGGGATCATGTGGACACATGTCATCACCACATATTCTAACATGTGGGAATGGGATTTAAAGGTTGGATCATAATTACTTTGGTTTAAGTTCATTATTTAATGATTTAAAGTGACTAGAAATGCCTATGTAGCATTATTTTGGTACTAGTCCAAAGTCACTGCATGTAAACCTTGATATTATTACATATTTAGCTAGATATGATGAAATGTGATTTTTGAGAGTTGGAATCAACTCAAAACCTATCTTAGTTGATTTTATAAAAATGTTGCAATATGCAAAAGCTTCTATTTTGTTATTTTCACTAGTAGAGTTCAATAACTCTAATTGAATGAAATCCAACGGGCTTGGATAGATCATTTCAATACCTTTCAGGCAAAATTGGTTTCATGCAATTTGGATTTGTCAAACTCCCAGAATTGATTTTTAAACTAGTGGACAGAAACTAGATTAACTCTAAATAGAAAAAACTAAATTTGAATTTCTAACTCGCGCGGGAACTAACTGGGCCGGCCCAGCTACGCACAGTGCGGGCAACGGGCTGCCTGACATGCGGGCTCCACCAGTCAGCGGCATAAAAACACCGAAACGGTATCTAGCATCCTGGGCCACACGATCTATAGAGGATCTAACGGTGGAGAGTCATCGTCGACGACGGATTACTCTGGTGAGAGTCTGACCTAGGCGCAGCGGTGGGGGTCGACTGGGGGCGTACCAGGGCTCCAGCAAGGTCGGTGAGGCGGGCAAACAGGCTGGTAGACGACGGCGAGGCGAGGCGCGATTGTGGCGGAGCTTGGGGTGCCCTAAATCGCAGGCGCCCTTCTCCTCCTGCTGTGGCGGCTTTGGCTCCAATTCTGGCGAGGCAGAGCTCGAGCAGCGTCGGCTAGAGTTGGGTGAGGTTCAGTGAGAGGTGGGGAGTGAGTGAGTGTGGAGAAATGAGGCTAGGGTGGTCGCTTTTTATAGGGTCGGCGAGAGGGTAGAGCGGGCGCCGGTGAGGTCATCAGTGACGATGATGCGGGGCGCTCTCAGCATGGGCGAGGGCGGCGATGGGTTCTCTGTCCCCCAGCGGTCCTCTGGGGCTTAAAGGCACGGCAAGGCGAGGTCTCTACAGGTCGGGGGCGTGCGGTGAACTAAGCGTGGGCGGCAGTGTTCGACGCGGTTCCTCCGTGCTGCTGGTCGCGAGGCGGCGAATGAGGATGTCTGGGCGGTTGCTGGACTTGCTGCGGGTGCTGCCACGCAAGGCTAGGGCTAGGCAAGGCCGGTGCTGCTCTAGCGGGCGCGGCGCTCCGGGGTGATCGGCATGGCGGACAGAGGCATGGGCGCGGGAAAATGTGGCTGGTCCTCCGCTCGATTTTGGTCGGGGGCTGGTCGAGGCGGTGCGGTGTGATGGCGCCTGTCTGCCAAGGCGGCCGAGGCGAAGCAGCCCATGGTCGACCTAGCGCATGGCGTCGGGCGGCTTGGTACTGGAGTAGCTAGGAGAGAGGGAGAGAGAGCTAGGGCCGGGGTTTTAGCTGGGGGGACAAGGGGACCAAGTTAGCCCAAATGGTGACCAAATTCACTGCTCACTATAGTGTTTTGGAATTTGCAAGATTTGTGTCTGCCACCTGTTTGATGAAATGGCCGCAAGAAGCAAAAGTTTGAATTTTGGTTTCAAAATTTTTGAGTGATCTACACTAGTGCTAGGTAGTCTCTGGTTGCAAGGGTTTTGAAAGTAGAGCTCAATTTGATGGTGTTTGAAATAGGGGTGATCTAGGCATATGCGTGAATTCAATTTTCACATGCCATTTAAAATAAGTATTTGAATGTTTTTAGCAGATCAAAAAGTGGGTCTTGGTACCTCATTATGTGTACTAGCAAGGGGTGTAAAGATCTAGAATTATTTCTGTTGAGAAATGAGTGCTAGGAACACTCAAAGTAGTGTAGTGGATTAAAATGGCGAAAATGACCATTCCCCCCTTTTAATTGTTTTTGATTTGATTTTCTTTGAGATTTGCTTGGGAAAGGTTTAGATGATGTTTAATTTACCATACAAACATTTCACAACCAAAGAATCACAGAACCATGGCAATTCAAATCAATTCCTAAATTAAATGCTCATACACATGAATGCTTTCATTTTTAATTTGGAAAAGTTTTTGTTAACCCTAATTTTGATGATCTGAATCTTGATAAGCTTGGATTAAAGTTTTGGGATGTTACACGGATGATACTACGAGCCTTCCATTGAACATGCACACTCAAGATGGAGTGCAAAATTCTCTACGGTTTATATTTGGTACATGGCACCCCGGTATTTGGAGGAGAAACTCGTAGGGTAGGCCCCATATTAGGCTGGACAAGGGGAAGACTGTGATAGGTTATTCGACCCCTTCATACTTAGGTATGGCGACCCGGGAGTGGTCAGGGTTGGATAATCAGATGTTGTGAAGTGTACAACCTCTATAGAGTGTAAACCTATCTAAATAGCCATATCCGTGGCCATGGACGATTGGGATGGAAATTTCCTAGCTTGTGCTAGGTTTTGGTTTTAAATAGATTTTCAGACATCAAAATGTTTTGGTCATGAGATGACCGAAAAAGGAGGCGTGGGTCATGAGGTGACAGCTGTAGTTTGTGTTTCGACCTTGAGAAGGTCACCCATCAAAGTTTTACAACCCACCCAAGGAATTTCAAGATGAACTTATTTTCAAATTTTTCAACAAATATATGGAGACAGGTTTTACAAATAAACTAGCCTTAGGTAGGACCAATCCCCATTTACATCCTTGATATATATCATATTGATGGTATCCTCTTATGGTGGTTTGCGAGTACACTCAAAAGTACTCACTGGCATTTTCCATGGATATTGTTATTGCCAGACCTTGAAGTGCAGGAAGAAGAGGAAGGCTACAATGACGACAACGTGAGATATGACGTTCTCCCAGTCAGCTACATGTAGGGTTAATGCATGACTTGGGATCTATGCTTGATGATATTCCGCTGGTGATAATTGGAGTAGCCGGACCGGGCTCATGTAAGGGATAGCCATAATGGCATTATTGTAAGTCTTACTCATTATGTTTCGGATGTTTTAATGATACTTATCGGCTATGTTCCACTATAGACTCATCACGGGATCGTGGCAGTATGCATAAAAGGGATCAACGAGGGTTTACCTCATCAATTCCCATTGTTATGGACTTGGGTTTTGGAGAAGGAGGGAGCGCTAGAAGCATCAATTGGCTAGCAAACAAGCACACAGGGACACAAGGTTTACCCAGGTTCAGGCCTCGTAGAGGTCCCTACTCCTGCTTGTCTGCTCTTGGAATTAACGAAGGAATCGAAGATTACAATGGTGCGCAGATGCAATCTGGCAAGGGTTGTGGAAACTAGGGTTGTGTGTGTCCTCCTCGCCGCCCCCTCCTAGCCTTTATATAGGTAGGACAGGTCTCAGGTAGCTGGTCGAGTCGGTTACAGTTTAGGGTTTTCCCTTCAAACTTTCTATATTTAGACTTCTTCTTGTCTCGCAAGTTATCGGTAGTCCGTAGGCCACTCGAAGTCTTCATTGGGTCGTGGCAACGCCATGGGCTTCCACCGTATCTAGACCGTATATACAATACTCGAGTACCTGCAGGGTATACCCATGTCAGGGATTCTCCGATGGTTAATCGGGGGCCCCACAATTATCCTCCATGACACACTAATCCTGGGGTCGTGGTTGAATGCATAAGGGACTCTCGTATGGCTAATCCGGGGCCCCAACAAGTTGAAAATGTTCAAGAGTTGTATAATTTTGGTATATGCATGAGACGTAAAGATTTTAGTGAATGCATTAGTTTTCACCCTCTAAAAATGATAAATTCTCTTTTACATCAAGAGTTGTATAATGTTTTTAATTTGAATGTGTTCAAGAGTTGTGTCATTTTCTTATTTCTTGTACTTCTATCTCCCTAAATCTTAAAGTTTTAGTTTCGCCTCATCGATTCACTTAATTTCTACTGAGACACTAAGTCGGTAAACAAATTAAATTTAGGGATCCCTTGAACTTAAATGTACAACAATATTAAAGTTTAACTTTCACCTCATAGCAAAGTCTTGAAGTTCATTTTTCTTAGGCACCTAATCTAGCATTGGGAATCATCGGAACAACTCCTCTGTTGGCCGAATTCTCCATAGCAAACCCCTTGAGCTCCTGAATTGTGCCAATTGATTCTCCTAATCAGCTTATCAATGTACACATCGATCCACTCGAAATGCCTGCATTTCTTCAGGATCTGAAAACGGCAACAGAGCGCTAAATCCCAAATTCCTACGGAATAACAAGAAAATAGAGAGAAATCAAAATAATTTGGTACAAATGGGAGGCCTAAGTGAAACTATACATCACTCGTTGCCGGAGAAGGGTTGCCGTCACTAGAGAAGAAGAAAAATGGAGTGCAGGAAAAGAAAGGGGAGGCAATGTCATATGCATGGGCGTGGGGCTGGCTCGGGCTCCCATCTTGCAACACTAACCTGGGTAAGTTGTGGCTCCTGCACTCACGTGGATAAGTTGTGGGTCCCAAGCTGATCTGGATAAGTGGAGAGATGTATCCACTACGGACCTGACCCAACGTGGCCCCACTCGTTAGCACGTAACGATGAGGCTGGCGGACAGACTATGTGAGAGTTTTAGACAAGCGTCTGGGCAAAAAGTGAGGAAAAGTTTAGTGTCTGGGCAAAAGTGAGTACAACTAAGGAACTAGGGGCACGGATACTTTGAGGCTTGTTTCATAACTTCATTAGAAAATTTAATAATACCTCTCTTCTTAGGAGCCATTTCAATATTATCTTCATCTTCAATATGCCAATCATGAAAATTCTAAAAGGGTATTTAATAAATCCTTAGCTTCATCAATTGTCTTGTTCCTATAGATATTACCTACAATACTATCTAGACAGGATCTGGATTCTTCAGCTAGTCTATTATAAAATATATCAAGTAATTCATTATGTTCCAAACCATGGGCATGACATTTCCTTTTGAGCGCACAATACCTCCCCCAGCTTGGGGTAAACTTACTTTCTTATTTTGAGAAAATTACAAATTTTATTAGTCATAGCATATATCTTATCAACAAGAAAATAATTGTTATAAAACAAATAAGTACACTCTTCTTTGCTAGTAATAGATTTTGGAGCTAAAGAATTGTACCAAGCCTTAGCCTCGCCTCCTAGGGAGAAGGGAAATAGTTTCAAAAAGTAATAGTGTTATTGAATTTCAGCTTTACCAAATAAGGCGGATTCATGAAGTTTTTACAAGTGTTCAAAAGGAAACTCCTTCTTAATTTCCATAAAATTTAATAGCCACAACCATTTTAATCATTTTAGGATCCACATTGAAGTTGTAATCATTATCTTTAATGAAAATTGCAGGTGCACAAGATCTACTCATAGTAGGAAACAAATCTCCTAGTGACATATTCATACTAGTATCAAAGCCATCAATATTATCTAAATCAGTATTCATAAAATCTCTAACAAAGGAAATATCTTATTGGGAAGGTCTTGATCTATAACTAGTGGCTATAGTAGTTTCAACATCAGCTTCACTAAGTTTGTATTCATCATAATAAGATTCTTTATTATCAGGAGTAAATGATAGCTAGATTGTTTCGGCTCAAACTGATATCCACGTTGTCCCATTTATTTTCGGCCGTGGGATGGAAGCAAGGAAGGATACACAGTGATGTCGCAACAGGGCCGTGCTATCCCATGAGATGGCCCCCGCTATGGGCCAGGGTGAAAGATTCCTTACCACGGTCGGGTGTACCGCGTGCCGTCGTACCATGCATTACTGGACGGTGGACCGTGCACACGACATGGTCCTATCTTCAGTGTGTGCAGTCAGGATCGGGCTCTGTGAGAGGCATTGCTAGCGTGACACGCCTCCACACCCTCCGAGTGTCGGGGCCCGCCTTGAGACGACATGGCGTTGTGAGCCCATACAACCCGCAGACTCTCGCAGACATGGGCCTGACCGGATCCTACGTTCCAGCATATATCGTAGCCGACCAAGTATTCTCGTGGACACGGGTCCATTCAGTTTTGACGTGTGTTTTCGTGGATATGGGTCCAGCCTATGGTCTACATGGTGCCATAAGCCCATTTCAGCCATTCTCACGGACGTCATACCCATCTAGAGCTAATGTGACCTATGTAAACTTGTACCGTACATCAGCGTAGACTGTAGGTGATGCGGTTTATCATGGGTGGATAGCGCTGTTCGGGCCATAGACCGTAGATCCGTGGGGTATCGTGGCAAGGTTGTGCAAGGGGACCCACGCAAGAACGAGATGGCAGCATGATACCTCGCCTGGCACTGAAGATGGCATCGTATACGGTACGTGCGCGCATGTTCTCGTGGCGATGCCCTGACACGGGAGCTGGCATCATAGACCCTAGGTGTTCATGGTTTCTCGTGGCGAGGCTCTCACACGGGAGCTAGCATCATAGACACTAGGTGTACGCGGGTTCTCATGGCGTAGCTGTGGTATAAAACCTGCATTGCAATTGTCAAGAAGACGTAGCTCTTCTCTTCTCCCACCACTTCCTCTTCTAAAAGGTGGAACACACGACGAGCACCTAGCCTCCTATACTCCGGTGCGGTCATAGTAGCCTAGGGATCGCTCTAGCAGTTTCTATATGGTTTAGCTTCATGTCGGTGATGGTCGAGCTTTTTACTAGGGCGTGTTTTGGGTTGCTACAATCGTGGACGACCTCACCGGCGGTGGTGATCTGAGCGACCATAGATGATGCCGTGAGTTCTAGGTAACTATCAGCATCCATTTTTTTGCCTTCCTTTGACTTTTATTTTATTGTTGTATCATATTTTATTTGCTACTCAGCTTTTTTTGCTTCTCCCTATTTTATTTCACATTCTTTTGCCTTTTATTTTTTGGTTTCCCCTTTTGCCTTATGTTGTTCTAACTTTGTTACAAGCTTTGCCTCTTGCAAGTTTAATACCTAAACCATTTAATGCAAGACTGTTGATTGCGACTATGTTGAATGTAAATGTGTTGCATGCGAAAAAAGAGTGAAAGCAAATCACGTAGAGAACGGATATGGGTGCATACATGTAAGTCCAGACATCACATGGGAAATGTATTAATCTACATCCTTCCACCCATGCGTTGTTGTGCCTATTAAATTGTTTGCTCTGCACCTTTATCTCTACTTATGTTCTCGTCCTAATCTTCCTACTCCTACATACGGCTTCTCGAAAAACCCCTCTTTCACAACTGTCTCTCTCGGTGATTTCTTCCCTGTAGGGAAATGGGTAGGCTACACTAGCGTAAATCAAAAAAAATCTACCACGTCAACCAGGAATACTGTTGTCATAAATCACGGGATTACCACTAGACGCGCAGTTGCGGAACTCGATGAAGCATGTTGGGGTAGTGTAGATGTTCTACGGCTACTCCTTGTCCTCGTCCCACGAGCAGCTCCCCTTTGCGCGGCTCATCCAAGTGCTACAGCTGCAGCACCTCCGAGGTATCCACACGTCCGGAGTGGAAAGCATCACACGCCAGACTGCTAGGTTTGCAAGTGCAACACACGCATGACAGGAGTGGCGGCTAGGTGGAATGCTCAACCCTATTAAGCTCGCCTCACTCACTATTATATAGGCATCCCTGGTGGTCTTCTGCATTAGCAGCCCATTAGTAGCCTAAGCCTGGTTTAATTCGGATCCAATCCTCATTAGGCTTCCAGCATATAAAGTGTGTGACCCTATAGATTCATACACGTATAGACATGACACGAGTACAGTTACTCCGTCAATAGTTGGTAGCAGCTTCTAGCAAGACGTTCCAACACCTAAACTCATATAAAGATCATTCGGACGAGCCATCACAAGGTTGAGTTCATTTCTTTCCCTTTGCTCTGAATATTTGGTCTAGCTCCAAGCTGACCTCTCTTTCTCGATACTGTGATTCAGAATCCCTTTACTAGGTTAGCTCTTAACCATATGTAGCACAGCCATGCATTTTTGGATTCGATCACTCGAGGGGCCCAGAGATATCTCTCTCAAGTAGAGAGGGGAAAATCCCATATTGATTGACCAATGCCTTGTAGCATGTATCAGGACAAACCCGAAAGCTACCTTTATAACTACCCAGTAACGGAGCAGTGTTTGATAGCCCCAAAGTAGGTCGATCCACATCTCAAGTACATGCGAGAATCTCAGGTCTAAGGACAAAACGTACACAATGTGTAGAGAGAGATGCAAGTATTATTGCCAGTCTCAAGTTGGGTCAGTCCAACCCCATGTTCATAACATGTGTCCACATCATTGGTTTGACATCTCCATGTCCATGACTTGCAAAACAAAGTCATCAACAAATCGATGTGCTAGTCTAATATTCACGTGTGTCCTCACATGAACTCTGACTAGGGACAACTATCTCTATGAAGAGTTTCACACACAATTCACATAATTGCCAATCAATACAAGTTGCCTGATATATGGATATTCAAGGAACTTTATAATAACTCATGGATACATATGAAATACAATTATCTCTATGATTGCCTCTAGGGAATATTTCCTTCATTCTCCCACTTGCACTAGAGTCAATCTAGATAGTATATAATACCTATTGCTCTTGTGTGCACCTCATGCGCAGGCTACAGGAGTGGCTTTGTAAAGGGATCCGCAACATTTGAGTCTGTATGTATTTTGCATAACATGACACTACCATCCTCAATGAACTCACGAATCTGATGGTAACGCATGCGAATATGTTTGTTCTTCTGGTGTTGTCTAGGTTCCTTGGCTTGTGCAATAGCACAATTGTTGTCACAATAAACGTCCAAGGGATTAGGCGCGCCATGAACTACACCAAGAGCGATCAGGAAATTCCTAATCCAAACAGCTTCCTTTGCAGCCTCCGAGGCGACAATATATTCAGCTCATGTTGAAAAGGAGGCCACTATATCTTGCTTGGAACTTTTCCAGCTCACAGCACCACCATTCATGACAAACACATAATTTGATTGTGATTTGGAGTCATCTAAGTCGTTAAGGTAACTTACATCTGTGTAACCCTTTACACTGAGTTCATCCTCACCTCCATAAACTAGGAACATATCCTTAGTCCTTCTCAAGTACTTAAGGATATTCTTTACCACTGTCCAGTGGCTTTCACCTGGATCAGCTTGGTATATGCTCGTAACACTTAGAGCATAGGAAACATCTGGGCGAGTACATGTCATTGCATACATGATGGATCCAATAGCCGAAGCATATGGAACCCTACTCATGCACTCTCACTCATCAGCGGTCGAAGGACACTGAGTCTTGCTGAGTTTAATGCTGTGAGACATGGGCAAGAACCCCTTCTTAGCCTCTTCCATGCTAAACCGTTTCAACACTTTGTCAATGTATGTACTCTGGCTTAATCCAATTAGCCTCCTTGATCTATCTCTATGATCTTGATACCTAGAATATATGCCGCTTCTCCTAAGTCCTTCAAAGAAAAACTATTTTTCAATGAGGTCTTAACAGACTCGAGCATAGGAATGTCATTTCCAATCAGTAATATGTCATCTACATATAAGATTAGAAGTACAAGCGATTTCCCACTTTCTTCCTTATAGACACAAGGTTCTTGTTCGTTTTTGATGAAGCCAAACTCCTTTACAACTTCATCAAATTGAATGTTTTAACTCTGAGATGGTTGCTTTAGCCCATAAATAGACTTTTGAAGTTTGCATATCTTTCCAGCATAGTTTGGATCGACAAAACCTTCGGGCTGCATCATATACACGTCCTCAGTAAGGATTCCGTTTAAGAAAGCCGTCTTGACGTCCATCTGCCATATATCATAGTTGAAATGTGAAGCAATGGCTAGAATGATCCATATAGATTTAAGCATCACTACAGGCGAGAAAGTCTCGTCGTAGTAAACTTCTTGAACTTGTCGAAAACCTTTTGCAACAAGTCAAGATTTATGGATGTGAACATTTCCATCCATATCAATCTTCTTCTTATAGATCCATTTGCACTCGATGGCTTAAAAACCATCAGGAAGGTCAACCAAGTTCCAAACTTGATTGTCTCCCATGGACTCTATCTCGGATCTCATGGTAATCAGCCATTTCTCAGAGTCTGGGTACACCATCGCTTCTGCATAGGTCGTGGGCTCATCATTATCTAACAATAATAATTCCCGCCCTTCGCGGAGCCTCGCCGACCTTCGTTGTTGTGGTGTTTCTATTGCCATGGGTTCCTCAACTTGTTATGCTACAATAGCATCACTCATAGAAGCATCCCCAACTGGCTCATCTTGAACTTCTTCAAGTCGCACTGACCTTCCACTCATTCCCTTCGTGAGAAATTCTTTCTCTACGAAAACACCGCTACGAGCAACAAACACTTTGCCCTCTTCTCGGTTGTAGAAGTAATACCCTAAGGTTTCCCTTGGATATCCCATGAAAATGCATTTATCCGATTTGGGTGTTAGCCTATCCGACTGAAGTCGGTTGACAAATGCATCACAACCCCAAATGTTTAGAAAAGACAAACTCAGATTCTTTCTAGTCCACATCTCATATGGTGTCTTAACTACGGATTTAGACGGTACCCTGTTAAGTGTGGAAGCTGCTGTTTCTAGAGCGTAACCCCAAAATGATAGTGGTAAATCCAACTGGCTCATCATCGAACAAACTATGTCCAACAAAATTCGATTGCACCGTTCGGAGACCCCATTTCTTTGAGGCGTTCCGGGTGGCGTGAGCTATGGAACAATTCTGCAACTCTTAAGATGATTGCTAAATTCATGACTCAACTATTCACCTCCACGATCAGATCACAAGGCCTTTATTTCTGGCCACGTTGATTCTCTACCTCGCTCTCAAACTCTTTGAACTTTTCAAAAGTTTCATATTTATGCTTCATCAAGTAGACATAGCCATATCTACTGAAATCATCAGTGAAAGTAATGAAGTAGTGATATCCTCCTCTAGCTGTCGTGTTCATTGGTCCACATACATCAGTATATATGAGTTCCAACAAGTCTATCACTCTCTCGGGAAAACCCGTCAAAAGCGTCTTGGTCATCTTTCCAAGTAAACAAGCTTGACATGTCTCGTATGATTCAAAACCAAACAAAGTTAGAAGACCATCACCATGGAGCTTCTTCATGCGCTTTTCACTTATATGCCCCAAACGACAATGTCGTAAATAGGTAGGACTCAAATCATTAGGCCGAAGCCTTTTAGCACTAACATTGTAAATAGATGCATCATCAAGATTTTAAATAAATAACCCATTCACAATGGGAGCATCAGCCATAAACATAGCATTCTTAGAGATCACACAGCCATTGTTTGTACTCGCAAATGAATAACTATCCCTCATCAAACATGAAGGTGATAAAATGTTTCGACCCATACTAGGAATGTAATAATAATTATTTAACTCCATAATAAATCCTGACGGAAGGTGAAGCTGCATGACAACAACGAATAATGCAGCAACCCTTGCTTTATTTCCGACGCGAAAATCCACTTCGCCTTTCTGCACTTCTCTAGTCCTTATTAGCCCCTGCATCGAATTGCAAATATGAGCAACCGATCTGGTATCAAATACCCAAGAGTTAACATAAGAATCTGCGAGAAAAATGTCTACAACATTTACAACAAGAGTACCTAAGTGGGAATTACTCTTACTTCCACTCTTCTTCAAAGAAGGCTGGTACTTGCTGCAGTTTCTCTTCTAGTAGCCATGTTCATGACAAAATAAGCACTCAGTGTCTTCTGAAGGTCCAGCCTTTTGCTTGGGTGTAGGCTTTGGCTTAGGGATCGTATCCTTAGCCTTACCCTTCTTCTTCTTCCAAGAAGTTCTCTTTTTCTTGAAGCTAGGCTTGTTCTGCATAGCCATCACATGGCTATGCCCTACACACTTCTTAATGTTACATTCTGCTGTTTTCAGCATCCCACATAACTCATTGAGGCCCTTCTCCACCCCATGCATATGGTAGTTTGAAATGAAATGCCCATATCTAGATGGAAGAGATGGCAAAATGAAATCAGTAGCCAACTCTTGGCCTAATGGAAAACCAAGTTTTTCCAAAGTCTGTCTATAACCAACCATTTTGATCACATGGGGGCCTACAACTACTCCCTTTGCCAGCTTGCATTCCACAAAGGACTTAGCAACATTGTACCTCTCAGTCCTAGCCTAAGTCTGGAACATGTCCTTAAGCGCGACGATCATATCATACGCTTCCTGATCCTCAAACTTCTTTTGAAGATCAAGTTCCATGCATGCAATCATAAGACAACTAACCTCAATAGATTCATCACATGCTTTCTTGTAGGCATTCTTAAGAGCAGCAGTTGCATTATCAGCAGGTTCATCTGGGATTGGGGTATCCAGAACAGTTTCCTCTTTATGAAACCTAAGAACAATTCTCAGGTTACCGACCTAGTCCATATAGTTTTCTCCATTTACTTTATCCTTTTCAAGAATCGAACGCAAAGCAAAAGGTGATGAAGTGTTCGGTGCCATTGATCTACAACATAAAAACATGGAAAATACTAAGCCATGTAACCATGAAAGAGTAAAACATATTAAACAATTTAATAGCATATACTCCCACTTAAATCAACATCCCTCTATTGATACTAAGTGATTCAAGATCCACAATTAACAAGTCGACTAGTGAGCTTTAGCATCACTGCTAGAAGACAAGGTAAATTGGCAAGCAACATTTTCTAATCATATCATATATGACTCTTATTGTTGGGTGACATCTCTATGTCAAAACTAGGCGCCCAACCTTTAGGCCCCAAGGTCCTTAACTGCTAAGATGACCTTGTTAAGGTCACCAACCCTTATGCGTGTAGGTATCTGATACAAATCCATCTAGCCAAGGAAAACCGCGACACCCTAATTTCATAGACCCACCAATGACTGTACAGGGCATAGGATGGTGTAAGGTTTGGTTGGGAGGGCATGGTTTAACTTAAACTTTGTGAGGGATCATTCTACTTCTATCAACTGAGCATGCATAGTAGTAAAACGTATAAGAATAGCATTCACATAGATGTGATATAGTATGGCCCATTTTCTCATGGTGATCTCCATCGCCATAGAACCTGTCCACCATGATGATCTCCATCTTCAAGCTCTATGCGAGCCATCCTCCAAGTGATGAGTTCTTCAAGAACTAATACAAGATTTTACTCCTAACAGCTAGTAATCAAAATTATATGGTATTGGGATCATCACAAGTTGTCACGCATGCCATTACAATAATTGACAACACATTTGGCTCCAGCCGTGTTTCCCTACTCACGACACGCATGTCATGAAAAAATACATACATGCATGATGTCTACGCACTTCTATTCTAACATCCCAAAACTTTAATCAAGGTTAATAAAGATCCAAATCACCCAATTTAGGGTTAACAAAACCTTTTTCTATTTAAAATCTTTAAGCATGCATATGAGTGTTGCATTTAAATAGGAGTTGTTTTAAATGCCATGATTGTGTGTTCTAATGGTTGTAAAATGGTTCTATGATGAATGTCACATCATCTAGATCATTCCCAAGCAAAAACCAAAGAAAAAGAAATCCAAAAGAAATAAATAAAGGAAATGGTCACTTTTGCCATTTTAATCACCTATCCCACTTTGGGTGTTCCTAGCACTCAATTCCCAACAGAGACAATTGTGGATCTTTGCACCCCTTGCTAGTACAAGTAGTGATGTGCCAAGGCCCACTTTGTGATATCCCAAAAACATTCAAACTCTAAATTTAAATGACATTTGAAAATGGAATCTAGTTCATATGTCTAGATCACACTTTTTCAAAAACCACTCAAATAAACTCCATTTAACAAATCCTAGCAACCACAGATGCTTAAGCATGTGACAAACCACTCCACCAAAATTCAGTTCAAAATTCCAAATTTGAATTCTTGCGGCCATTTAATCAAACACTTGCCATGCACTGATCACACTCTAGTTCAGGTTCACTGTTTCTATAGGGTTTTGCCACCCATTTGCACCCCATTTAATCCCTTTGTCCCTCTTTGATCTAACCAAGCAACAACTAGCCCATCCCCTAGTCCCTGGTGCCAGTGCCACGCCGCACCAAGGACATGATCACCGACCAACCTTGCCAACACCACAACAGACGGCTAGCCCCTCTCCGCCGCTCCAGGAAGCAAGGTGTGACCTCACCGCCGTCCACAGTCCACCCCATGACCACTGCCACGCCGTGGACCACCCTAGACAAGCCCCGCACTATCCTCTCTGCGCCACGCTAGAGCAAGCCAGAGCGCCATCACCGCTAGCACGCCACATGCCGCAACTCGACACCAGACCGCGTGCGCCACTCTCCTTGACCCCCTCACCCTGCCAGACACGGCCGTAACCCGCCGCGCGACCCACACTCGCTGGGAACCGTGTCGAGCACCTCCCCTATCTCCCAGAGCGCACGATGCTCCCGACCATTAGCCACCTCCCCTAGCATCGCCATCAAGCCATAGAGGACCGCCAGGAGGCAAGCCACCGTCTGCCTACGCTGCCCATGCCGATAGCACTCTGTATCGTCGTCACCGATGAGCTCGCCGTCGCCCCTTCGGTCCCCTCCTCGAGCCTATATAAGGAGGCCTTCCCAGCCTCAATCGCCACACCATTCGACTCCCCTCTATCCACCAGTCCTTCCCCACCTCTCGCCAGAGCAGTTCGAGCAGCCTCTCGCTGGAATTGAGCCAGAGACCACCGCAGCAGAGGAGGAGACGCTGCTGTTGATTTCGTCCACCTCAGCCTCTGCCGTGACTTCGCCTGAGCTTGCTGTCGTCTACTCGTTCGTTTGCCCGCCTCGCTGCACTAGCTGGATCCCCGGTACGTCCCCACTACACCCCCATCGAGCCGCTAGGGTTCAGTCTTGCCGCGTGTTCGTCGTCGACGACGACCGTGAGTCGTTGATCTAGTTCTAATCATGCGGTCCGTATCGCCCCGTACCGCTTCGCGTGTAATGAGCCACTGACAGGCCGACCCCCCTGTCAGCAGTCCTCAGCGCCGCTGAGCGTCACTGGGCCGGCCCAATTAGTTTCCTGCGCGACCCAGTTAATTCAAATTAGGATTTTTCTTTTTAGACTTAGACTTAGTTCTGTCCCTTAGTTTGAAAATCAATTTAGAGAGTTTTACAACTCCAAATTGAGTGATTCCAACTTTGTTGGAAAGCTAATGAAAATCTCTATCCAAGACCGTTGGATTTTCATAACTTAGAGTTATAGATATCTACTAGCTAAAATAACAAGACAAAAGCTTTTTCACATTCAAACATTTTTATAAAATCAACCATAATAGCTTTTGAGTTGATTCCAACTCTCAAAAATCACATTTAACCACACCTATCTGAATATGTAATGATTTTAAGGTTTGCATGCAGTGACTTTGGACTAGTACCAAAATAATGCTATATGGGCATTTCTAGTCACTTTAAATCATTAATTATTAAACTTAAACTTATTAAAATGTGATCCAACCTTTAAATCACATTCCCATATGTTAGAATATGTGGTGATGACATGTGTCCACATGATCCCATATTTTAATAGAGAATATTAAATCTTAGTTAATTTCAATGAGTAGAAATTACTTTTCTCAAATAAAATAAATGAAGCTAGTCCATTAAACCTTGTGATGTTTGTGATGATACTAGATCATCAAATGTGTGCCTTAGTGTGCTAAGTAGACTAGTTAAGTATTGTTTGGTGATTGTGTACTCCGTATGTATTTATAGACGATAGTACAGACCAAGTCTACGAGGAGGAGGAGTTCTACCAAGAAGAGGAGGAAGAGAATTTCAACCACTCCACCAACCATGGCAAGCTATTATTAGCAATCTAGAATTAAGCTAGAAAACCTAAGCAAAGGCTTTAGGCATGCTTTGGTTATACCTTTTGACTTATACCTACTCCAAGTTTTATTTACAAGCTCTACTTTCTTTACTTTACCAAAGTTCTTTACTTTGTTTGAAGGTAGCATAAAGAGTATAAAACTTGAACTATCTAGTTAGACTTAGATGTCATTCTATGGCATGAGATTGACATTAGCATCCCACATTAGTGAACACTCTTAACTTAGTAGCTTAGAGTTATACCAAAAACTTGATCACTTTAGATGGGAATACATGGTGAAAATGACTTATGAAATGAATTGTGACATGACTTGACCGCAACAGAGTTGTGACTATAAGTTCCCACTTAGGTGATTTCAAACTTTATTTTATCTTTCTTTGTTTCTAAACTCAGCTTAGGTTTCCAACTTAGCTTTACAAATAAACTTAGCCCTTAGCATTCCTATTAGAACTATCTTACTTGTTAGTGGTAGTTTGCGAGTACTTAAAGAGTACTCATGGCTTTGTCCCTAGCTATTCCTATTGCCAGACTATGAGGAGGACTACCCTGAAGGAGGACAGCAGGACGGCTACGACAACTAGGATCATCTCCCATCGTCAGCATTATGCCGTGACGAAGATGGACCCTCTTCACGCTATTTATTCCGCTACTTGATTGTACTATGACTGGATCATGAGATCCTTTATTTGTGTAAGACATTATTATGGTTTGTAATGGATGATGTACTGTGATATCCAATCTATTATGTCTCGCAAAAATGGTAATCCCAGGATTGCGATGTATGGCATAACAGGCATCTGGGATTAAAAATCCGGGTGTTGACAAGTTGGTATCAGAGCCATCCTGACCATAGGAGACCCTAGTTAGAATGGACATCCGAACAAAAACTTAGTTTCAAAAACCAAAGTGAGTATTTGTGAAAACCTATTTCCTCTCTTACCCTTGGGGATTCTTTCTCTCAAAAAAATTCATGTTCCTCCAAATTCTTACATTACTACATAAAACTTTGACACACTTGATCACTTCACTAACTTTCTCATCCTAAATTCTTATAGATGGAAACTCAATACAGCAAGTTCTACCAGTTGGGCAATGGAGGCCAACTGATCTTCGAGAGGGATCTGGATTCACTGTCTGAGTACTTGGAGCATCCTCATCCGGAATTTCTTGGAGCTCAACTCCCGGGTCTACCAGGAGGAGATTTACAATGGCTAATAACTACTGATCTTCGAGGCAAGATAGAAGCACCAATGTCCGAGAGGATTCAGTTCTCCGTGAGAGAACAACTGGCTCGATGGATTAGCCAGGGCAATGCATGAAGCTCTCGCACGTCTTTGCGCCCAGAGTGTCAACCTAATCCAAGGAACCCGCTTTGTTCACTATGCAAGGCGTGATTCAATGGGAATGCCGCTAGATATGCCAAGTCACCCAATATTGAAGCGTCAAGTGGAGAACCTCGACTTCCTGCTGTACGACAGACAGAAGGAATTGGACAATGTAAGAGAGTTCGCCAACCACAACCTCGCCCTTGCCACCCAGAAGGCCTAGACTTTCTCACTGCTAGTCAAGGATCATCAGTCTCTTTGCCGTCAATGTGCAAATAAGGATCACACCATCGACCATCTTTACAAGAAGGTAGCCGAACTCGAGAAGACCATCAAGGAGCAAGAAGCTCAGCTTGCAGCAAAAGAAGAAGAAGAGGAAGGTGAAGATATCCAAGGGCATATTGACTCCTACCTCAGCAATGATGATGACTATCTGGAGGATGATGCCATGGACTTCTAAACCGATGATAATGACTCCAACTTCATCGATGATGAGTAGATGCACTAGAGCACTATCGTAGGAGTGATGAGTATCGGTACCATTGTATCGTAGCTTACAGAATGGTTCTTAAAACCATCTGTTTTCCTTTTTGATGTTGTGGTGTGTGTGTGTGTTTGTATCGTGTGCTTTGCTTGAATGAATGAAAAGAAGTTAGTTGCAAAACCTGAGTCAAACTCAAAGTTTTAGCTTTGAAACCAAAACCATGAACCTTAGAACTTTCCCTCTTACCCCCTTTATCTATCTCAATCTTCAGATGACTCGTGGAAACCAAGGAGGGAGCAGCTCATCGCAAGACCCAATGCTGTAGATTCTGTAGACTCTCATTACAGATCGTGAAGCTAGTAGGACAGAGCGCCAAGCTAATCTAGCAACCCTGCAGCAGATCGCCCAGATGGCTCACAATAACCAGAACCATGGAAATCAGGATCATTATGGATCCAACCTCAAAAACTCCCAGAATACCAATCCATCAATCTTTAGCCAGTCTAAAAACCCACTCGATGCTGATGATTGGATGTAGACAATGGAGAACAACTTAGAATTAGATGGAGTGGATGCCAACGAGAAAGTTCTTTTCGCCACCCACTACTTGGCAGGAGATGCAAGAGCATGGTGGAACAACACCCGCACGATGAACCATGGTCAAGTGATGACATGGGAAGCCTTCAAAATCAAGTTTGGCCGCACCCACGTGCCGCAGGGTCTAGTCACCAGAATGAGGGATGAATTCAGAGAGTTGAAGCAAGGCAGAATGACTGTAGTTGAATACCGTGATAGATTCTTGTCCCTCGCAAGATATGCACCTGATGAGATCAACACGGAGGCCAAGAAGAAGGAGAGATTCCTGAACAGACTTCACGATGAGATGCAGACAGTTCTCGTCAACATCCGTTTCGAGGATCTCGAAGAGCTAGTCGACTCTGCCATTCAGATGGAAGGGGAGATCAATAAGGCAAACGACAACCGCAAACGTCGGATGATGCACCAAGCTGGATCCAGCAGTTACCCGAAGTACCGTCCCAACCCTTCTGCCGGATATGCACCGAGAAACAATCGACCCCCAATGTCTCGCCCAAGCTACCCCAACCGTAGCGGAGGAAATGTGAAGTTCGGAGGGAACAACAACCACCCCGGCAACTCCAGCAATTTCAACCGTGCACCTCCCAAGAACAACAACAACAACAACACTGCACCCCGAACTGGAAGCAATGTTGTGCCCGTGGCAGCAAAGGACAAGTCTTAGATTACTTGTTTTGAGTGTGGAGTGAAGGATCACTACTCCAATGAGTGTCCCAAGAAGATTGCCGCCACTGCCAATGTGAATGCCCCAGCTCAACAGCAGCGTCGTGTTCAACCCGGAAGAAGATTCGCCCCAGGGAACCCTCACAACCGCAATGGCTGTCTCTTCCACATGAACGCCGAAGAAGCCCAAGAAGCGCCAGATGTAGTGCTGGGTATGTTTTCTGTCAACTCAGTTTTAGATAGAGTGTTGTTTGATTTGGGAGCATCGCACTCATTTGTCACCGAAGAATTTGCATGCACTAGTAAGATTCACCAAACCAACTTGAAGCATGTCATGATAGTTCAAATCCCTGGTTCAACTACAAAATCTAGAAAAATTTGCAAAGTTGTGCCTATCAGAATACATGGGATAGATTTTTATGCCAACCTAATAGTACTTGGAACCAAAGGTTTGGAAGTAGTACTAGGAATGGATTGGATTGCAAAGCATAAAGGATTGATTGACTCTGCCAAGAAAGCCATCACAATGACTAGTAGCTCTAGAGTATCAGTAGAGCATATATCTGAAACCTTGCCCCGTCAATTCAAGTGCAACAAGAGTCTAGCCCTACCCACCATAGACCAAGTCAGAGTAGTCTGTGAATACCCCGACGTATTCCCAGATGAATTTCCCGGTATGCCCCCGAATAGGGATATTGAGTTCATCATCGAACTAATCCCTGGAACCGGACCCATAGCCCAGAGACCCTATAGCATGAACCCCTCAGAGTTAGTGGAACTGAAGAAGCAGTTGGATGCTATGCTGGAAAAAGGCTTGATTCAACCAAGCGCATCGCCATGGAGATCGCCTGTTTTGTTCATCGACAAGAAAGATGGAGGCAACCGTTTGTGCACAGATTACATGAAGCTGAATGACGTCACCGTCAAGAACAAGTACCCTTTGCTAAAGATAGAGGATCTATTTGATCAGTTGACTGGAGCAAATGTGTTCTCTAAGATTGATCTTAGGACTGGTTATCACCAACTTAAGATTCGTGCAACGGATATTCCGAAGACCGCCTTCACTACTCGTTATGGATTATACGAGTATACGGTTATGTCTTTTGGATTAACCAATGCCCCTGCTTATTTCATGAACCTCATGGATAAAATCTTTATGAATTTTCTAGATAAGTTTGTCATTGTGTTTATCGACGATATCCTTATCTACTCCAAGTCAGAAGAAGACCATGAACAACATCTGAGAATCATTCTTGAAACCATTAGAGAGCATCGGTCATATGCCAAGTTCAGCAAATGTGAGTTTTGGCTAAAAGAAGTAGGATTCCTAGGACATATTGTGTCTGCCGGAGGAGTCGCTGTTGATCCCGCCAAGATCAAAGATGTCGAAGAATGGGAAGCCCCAACCACTCAAACCCAAGTCCGTGCATTTCTCGGATTAGCAGGATATTATCGCAAGTTCGTTGAAGGATTTTCAAGCATCGCCAGACCTATGACTCAATTGTTGAAGAAGTTTAAGAAGTTTGAATGGACTGACAAATGTGAAGAAAGTTTCCAAGAGCTCAAGAAGAGATTGATTTCAGCCCCAATATTGATCATGCGAGATATCAAGAAGTTGTTTCATGTGTATTGTGATGCATCCAAGATTGGTCTCGGATGTGTATTGATGCAAGAAGGCAAAGTCATCGCATATCTGTCTCAACAACTGAAGCAGCATGAGCAGAACTACCCTACCCATGATCTTGAGTTAGCAGCCATAGTTTTGGCATTGAAGACATGGCATCATTATCTTATGGGTAATCGCTATGAGATTTACTCAGATCACAAGAGCTTGAAGTATATTTTCACCCAGAAGAAGCTGAATATGAGGCAAAGGAGATGGATAGAGTTAATCAAGGATTATGACCTTGACATTCACTATCACCCCGGCAAAGCCAATGTGGTAGCGGATGCTCTTAGCAGATTACCATGTAGGTTAAACACCATGATCAAGGATAAGCAACCAAGTTTGTATGAGGAGTTGGAGCAATTTAGAACTGAGCTAGTTAGCAAAGGATTTTTAGCTAGCATTGAAATTCAACCCACTTTGATTAGCCAAATAAAGGAAGCCCAGAAGGGAAATGAAAGTATCGACGGAATCAAACATCGTATTGGTAAAGGAAAGGTACCTGGATTCACCGAAGACGAAGAAGGAGTTATGTGGTACAAAGGACGTATCTGTGTGCCAGCAGATTCGGAACTGAAGCAAGTTATCATGAAAGAGGCTCATGATACTCTTTATTCTATCCACCCCGGAGGAACAAAGATGTATCAAGATTTGAAAGAGCAATTTTGGTGGCACAAGATGAAGAGAGAAATCGGGAGCTACATCGCCAAGTGTGATATCTGTCAAAGAGTCAAAGCGGAACATCAGAGACGCGCAGGACTGTTGCAACCATTACAGATTCTGGAATGGAAATGGATTCCATCGGAATGGACTTTATCACCAGTTTGCCTACTTCTAGTAGGGGAAATGACTCAATCTGGGTCATCGTTGATAGACTGTCCAAGGTAGCTCATTTTATACTGGTCGAGACAACCTACCAGGGTTCAAAGCTAGCAGAGTTGTACATTGCTAGAATCGTCAGTTTGCATGGAACCCCCAAGACCATAGTATCGGATCGAGGAACCCAGTTTACCTCGAGATTTTGGCAGAAAGTCCAAGAAGGATTAGGAACCAAGTTGAATTTCAGCACCGCATATCACCCGCAAACCGAGGGACAGACTGAAAGAGTCAACCAAATCCTAGAGGATATGTTGAGAGCTTGTGTGTTAGATTATGGATCAAAATGAGAAGATTGTCTGCCTTTCACAGAATTCTCATACAACAATAGTTATCAAGCCAGTTTGCAAATGGCCCCATTTGAGTTCTTATATGGAAGAAAGTGATGTACCCCTTTGAATTGGTCGCAAGTAGGAGAGAGTCAGATTTTGGACCCGACATCCTACGAGAAGCCGAAGAGAAGGTTCACAAAGTCCGTGAGCACCTCAAGACCGCCCAATCTAGACATAAGAGTTATGTTGACAAGAGAAGGAGAGACCTGACTTTCAATGTCGGAGATTTTGTGTATCTCAAGGTTTCGCCATTGAAGGGAACCCAACACTTTAGTCTGAAAGGAAAGTTAGCCCCCAGATATATCGGACCCTTCAAGATTCTGAATCATCGAGGAGAAGTATCTTATCAACTGGAACTGCCAGAGGAGATGTCAGCCATCCACAATGTGTTCCATATCTTGTTACTTCGCAAATGCCTAGAAGTGCCGGAGAAGACCAAAGTTTTCAAGAACATCGATCACCGAGCTGTTGATATCAACAAGGATTTGATGTATCGTGAAGTGCCCATCCGTATCTTGGAGGAAGCTTACAGAACCACCAGGACCCGGAGTATCAAATTTATCAAGATTCAATGGAGCAACCATACCAAAGAAGAAGCCACTTGGGAGCAAGAAGATTACATTAGGACTGAGTTCCCAGATCTCTTTAGTTCCTAGTTTTCTTTCTTAAATCTCGCGACGAGATTTTGTTTAAGGGGGGAAGGTTTGTAACATCCCAAAACTTTAATCAAGGTTAATCAAGATCCAAACCACCCAATTTAGGGTTAACAAAACCTTTTTCTATTTAAAATCTTTAAGCATGCATATGAGTGTTGCATTTAAATAGGAGTTGTTTGAAATGCCATGATTGTGTGTTCTAATGGTTGTAAAATGGTTCTATGATCAATGTCACATCATCTAGATCATTCCCAAGCAAAAAAACAAAGAAAAAGAAATCCAAAAGAATTAAATAAAGGAAATGGTCACTTTTTCCATTTTAATCACCTAGCCCACTTTGGGTGTTCCTAGCACTCAATTCCCAACAGAGACAATTGTGGATCTTTGCACCCCTTGCTAGTACAAGTAGTGATGTGCCAAGGCCCACTTTGTCATATCCCAAAAACGTTCAAACTCTAAATTTAAATGACATTTGAAAATGGAATCTAGTTCATATGTCTAGATCACACTTTTTCAAAAACCACTCAAATAAATTCCATTTAACAAATCCTAGCAACCACGGATGCTTAAGCATGTGACAAACCACTCCACCAAAATTCAGTTCAAAATTCCAAATTTGAATTCTTGCGGCCATTTAATCAAACACTTGGCATGCACTAATCACACTCTAGTTTAGGTTCACTGTTTCTATAGGGTTTTGCCACCCATTTGCACCCCATTTAATCCCTTTGTCCCTCTTTGATCTAACCAAGCAGCAACCAACCCATCCCCTAGTCCCTGGCGCCAGAGCCACGCCGCACCGAGGACATGATCGCCGGCCAACCTTGCCAACGCCACAGCAGACCGCCAACTCCTCTCCGCCGCTCCAGGAAGCAAGGCGTGACCTCACCGCCGTCCACGGTCCACCCCACGACAACTGCCACGCCCTGAACCACGCCAAACAAGCCCCGCACTATCCTCTCTGCGCCGCGCCAGAGCACGCCAGAGCGCCATCACTACTAGCACGCCACACGCCGTGCCTAGACACCAGACCGCGCGCGCCGCTCCGCCTTGACCCCCTCACCCTGCCATACACGGCCGTAACCCGCCGCACGACCCACACTCGCCGTGAACCGCATCGAGCACCGCCCCTGTCTCCCAGAGCGCACGACGCTCCCGACCATTACCCACCGTCCCTAGCATCGCCATAAAGCTGTAGAGGACCGCCAGGAGGCAAGCCACCGTTTCACGCCTCGCCCATGCCGAGAACCTCAGATCGTCGACGAGCTCGCTGTCGCCTTCTTCCCCTCCTCGAACCTATATAAGGAGGCCTTCCCCAGCCTCAATCGCCACACCATTCGACTCCCCTCTCTCCACTAGTCCTTCCCCACCTCTCGCCGGAGCAGTTCGAGCATCCTCTCGTCGGAATTGAGCCGGAGACCGCCGCAGCAGAGGAGGAGACGCTGCTATTTATTTCGTCCACCTCAGCCTCTGTCGTGACTTCGCCTGAGCTCGCCGTCGTCTACTCGTTCATTTGCCGCCTCGCCGCACTAGCTGGAGCCCCGGTACGTCCCCACTGCACCCTCACTGAGCCGCTAGGGTTCAGTCTCGTCGGCGACGTGTTCGTCATCGATGACGACCATGAGCCGTTGATCTAGTTCTAATCATGCGGTCCGTATCGCCCCGTACCGCTTCGCGTGTAATGAGCCACTAACAGGCGGACCCCCCTGTCAGTAGTCCTCAGCGCCGTTGAGCGTCACTGGGTTGGCCCAATTAGTTTCCCGCGCGACCCAGTTAATTCAAATTAAGATTTTTCTTTTTAGACTTAGACTTAGTTTTGTCCCTTAGTTTGAAAATCAATTCGAAGAGTTTTACAACTCCAAATTGAGTGATTCCAACTTTGTTGGAAAGCTAATGAAAATATCTATCCAAGCCCATTGGATTTAAATCACTTAGAGTTATAGATCTCTCCAAGATAAAATAACAAGACAAAAGCTTTTTCACATTCAAACATTTTTATAAAATCAACCATAATAGCTTTTGAGTTGATTCCAACTCTCAAAAATCACATTTAACCATACCATGTAATAATATTAGGGTTTGCATGAAGTGACTTTGGAATAGTACCAAAATAATGCTATATGGGCATTTCTAGTCACTTTAAATCATTAATTATTAAACTTAAACTTACTAAAATGTGATCCAACCTTTAAATCACATTCCCATATGTTAGTGTTGGAGATATGCCCAAGAGGCAATAATAAAGTGGTTATTATTATATCTTTATGTTTATGATAAATGTTTACATCCCATGCTATAATTGTATTAACCGGAAACATTAATACTTGTGTGTTTTGTAAACATAAAAGAGTCCCTAGCAAGCCTCTTGTTAAACTAGCTTGTTGATTAATGGATGATCATGGTTTCCTGATCATGGACATTGGATGTCGTTAATAACAAGATCATATCATTAGGAGAATGATGTGATGGACACACACCCATAGTAAGCATAGCATAAGATCAAGTCATTAAAGTTCGTTTTGCTACAAGCTTTTGAAATGCATAGTAACCTAATCCTTCGACCATGAGGTTATGTTAATCACCATCACCGAACGGGTACTTTGATGACATCAAACGCTGCTTCGTAACTGGGTGGTTATAAAGGTGACATTGGGTATTCTGAAAGTATGTGTTGAAGCACATGGACTAAGATTGGGATTTGTCCATCCATATGACAGATAGATATGCTCTGGGCCCTCTTGGTGGAATGTCATCTAGTTAGCTTGCAAGCATGTGACTAGGTCACAAAGGATGACATATCATGGAACGAGTAAAGAGTACTTATCAGTAACGAGGTAGAACTAGGTATGGAGATACCGACGATCAAACCTCGGATAAGTAGAGTATCGCGTGACAAAGGGAATTGGTTTTGTATGTTAAATGGTTCTATCGATCACAAAGTCATCGTTGAGTATGTGGGAGCTGTTATGGATCTCCATATCCTGCTAATGGTTATTGATCGGAGATGTATCTCCATCATGTCTACATGTTCACGAACCGTAGGGTGACACACTTAAGGTTCAAAGTTGTTTTAAGTAGATATGGAATGTGCGTTGGAGACCGAATGTTGTTCGGAGTCTCGGATTGGATCCGGGCCATCACGAGGAGATCCGGAATTGTCCGGGGAATAAGATTCATATATTGGGGATGATTTTCTAAGGTAGGAAATGTTCCGGAGTATTTGTATGGGGATTCTAGAAGGTTTTGGAATGTTTCGGAAGGTTCTAGAAGATTTCTTGGAGTTTACTTGAAAACCAAGAAAGGATCAAGGAATCCATGTGGGGTAAGACAAGGATTCGTGGGGGAGTAGGACTCTCCCCCCACCTCCTTGATCCGCCGGCCAAGGTAGAGGGGAGTCCTACAAGGACTCCACCTCCCCATGGCGTCTCCCTCCTTTAAATAGAGGGGTGGAGGCACAAGCCCCAAGCCCCTTCTATTCTCTAGATTTCAAGTTGCCTCTCTCCTCCTCCTTCCCTCTGGTCTAGCTTAGGCGAAGCCCTGCAGAATTCTCTACTCCACCACCACCACCACGCCGTCGTGCTGCTAGATTCCGTGGAGAGATCTACTACCTCTGCTGCTCGCTGGAACGGGAGAGGAAGGTGCCTTCGACCAAGCGTGTGACCGATCGCGAAGCGCTGCTGGAACGCGGCGCCAAAAGGATCGTCTACTCGATCTTGAGATCGGCAAGTGATCGACTACATCAACCACGAGATCCAATCTCGAACAAGGCTTATGGAATCTACGAGGGTTAGTACAGATCTATCTCGTTGCACATGTCTAATAGATTAGATCTTGGCTTTTATCTAGATTAGATCTGGGTTTTGTTCGTTCTTGCGGTAGAATTTTTTTGTTTTCTATGCTACGAACCCATCAGTGGTATCAGAGCCGTGTCTATGCGTAGATCTGTTGCACGAGTAGAACACAATGATTTTGTGGGCGTTGGTGCTCGTGCCGTGTTTTGCTTTGTGTACTTTGCATCTTGCGGTATGGTGGGATGAAGCGGCTCGGGCTAACCTTACATGTCATTGCACATGAGACTTGCTCCACAGTTGACGTGCAACTCGTATTGCACAAGTGGCTTTGCGGGTGTCTGTCTCTCCCATCATAGTATAGATCCAATCTACACTTTTCACTTGATAGCACTTGTATCAACATTGTGGTTCAGTTTCGTAGGTAAGATCCGTTCTTATTCGAAAGCCCCAAACCACGTAAAACATGCAAAGAAAATTAGAGGCGTCTAACTTGTTTTTGCAGGGGTTTTGTGATGTGATATGGCCATCATGTGATTGTGATTATATTTGATGTATGCAATGATCCTTGTTGTAATATGGCAACGGGAGCCTAATGGTTGTCTTTAATTCTGTTAAGACCTGTGTGTCTATTCATCTTGTAATAGCTTTATTCCAAGTAGTTGTAATAGTTGCTAGTGATGATGGACAACCATGAAGTGGCGCCACTGACCTTGACGTGATGCTGGTGATGATGGAGATCTTGTCCGTGCTTTGGAGATGGAGATCAAAGGCATAAGAAGAAAGGGCCATATCATATCACACTAATTATGAATTGCCTGTGATGTTAATCCTTTATGCATCTTGTATTGCTTAGATCAGGACGATAGCATTATAAGATGATCCCTCTCACTAAATATCAAGTAATAAAGTGTTCGTCCTTAGTAGGCACCGTTGCTAAGACTCGTCGTTTCGAAGCATCTCGTGATGATCGAGTGTGATAGATTCTACGTGTGCATACGACGGGTGCAAGCCAGATTTGCACATGCGGATACTAAGGTTAACCTTGACGAGCCTAGCATGTACAGACATGGTCTCGGAACACGGAATACCGAAAGGTAAAGCATGAGTCATATGGATGATATGATGAACATGTTGATTGTTCGCCTTTAAAGCTACATCATCTCACATGATGATCGGACTTGGTGTAGTGGATTTTGTTCGTGTAATCACTAAAACAACTCGAGGGATGTTGTTTTGAGTGGGAGTTCATTTGTAATTTGGATTAGTCAGACTCAATTTATCATAAACACAATCAAAGTGAATTTGCATAGTTTGTTGTAGTCATTGGCATCCGTTCACCACCTTACGCTTAGTTATAGTTGAGATAGTGGAACTATAGAAATTCTGGATATTTGCTTTACGAACTGGTATCGTATTGTTTTGAGTGTCAATCTAAAGTTTAAAAGTCCTGTTGCAAACCTTCAGCAAACTCCGTTTACTCTGTGAAGTTTAATAAACAGTATTAAATCAAGAGTAACAATTCCAGTGTTAGTATCTAATGTATCATGTTTGCCTCCATGATTCTTGATACTCAAAAGATTGTTTTTAATATCAAGTTTATCTAAGAGCTGAAAGCAATGTTTCAGAAACCATCATATGTGAAAGGTATTGCGATATCTAAAACAATGTGTTGGTTACAACATGATAGAGTATATGTCCTCATATTTGATGAGAATTTGTGAAGGTTGGAGACGCTAGTCGTCCTAATCCTCCAAAAGGTTTTGAAAAAGAAACATTATACTTGCAATTCACCTTTATAAGCTATAGCAGCTTGATCATGAAAGTTGTCATGATAAGGATGAATAGAAGATGTAAGTAAAAAGTTTACTACACTAAAAGATTACTAAATAATGGAATTTTGAAAGAATGCCAAACATTTGATGAAGGTGATCCACTTCAAAGTGCAAGTCCAAAGGTATTAGTATTTGACTGTACACACTTTGTACTATGTGTCATGTGAATGACACCACTATTGATGTTGATAGATTCTTTTAAAAGAAAAGGAATTGTTGAAAGAGAATCTATAAAATATTTGGCAGAAAAGAAAAGATTGGAGATATCCAACTTAGGTATATAGAAGATACATGTTATGGCTGTATTCCTTGGTTGTTAAACAATGTGGTTCTACGGTATTGGATACCGAATTGGTTGGTATGAAGTGTCATACAGGACAACACAATTCATGAACTGCAATGGCCTAAGTAACTAGCAAGAGAATATGTGATGATGTTCATCGAAAACAAACAAAGGGTTGTTGTGTTGCTCGTTAACATCAAAGCTTACCTTCAAGATTTGTTTCAATAATTGTTATTTTGATCAGGTATTATGACGACAAAAGGTTGTTCAAATAATTACCATATTCCATAATAGATGGATGATATACAAGTCTGGTTGGAGAAATAACGACCATAAAACTAATGCTAAAATGTCGCAAGACAAATGATTGAAAGATCACTTGCGAAGTGACATCACCGTTTAAATTATATTAGGGATACATGAAGAAACTCCATGTTGATGGATTTTTGGAGTCTTTGATTTTGATCAAATGACGCTTGTGATACTTTCCTGGAGATAATTAAAACTCCGTTCGTAGGCCAAAAAGAGGAACAGACGACTAACTGATTGGAATTTGTACATATTGATGTATATAGTCCATTATGTGTAGTCGTGGGCGATGGATTTCAACTTCATATGCTTTCTCCGAAGATTTGAGTGAGTATATGTATATACTTACTCAATAAGGAAGAAGTATGAAACATTTGAAAATGTTCAAAGACTTTCAAGATGAAGTGGAAAATTATTGTAGCAAGAAAATAAAAAAGTTTATGATTGGATCATAAAGAAAGATGTTTGAGTTACAAGTTTAGCAAAACACCTAAGATTTGAGGAATCGTTCCATGGATTTGCATTTCCCAAAACACCATAGGAGTATGGAGTGTTCAAGATATGTAATGAAACCTTGTTTGACATGGTAAGATCAAAGGTGTCATTTATAAAACTGCCATTATATTTTAAAGATTAAAGCTTTAGTGACTACCGCTTTTACCTTTGAAAAGAGCTCCATCGTGATCCACTGAAATGACACCATATAAGTCATGGTTTGGGATAAAACCCAGGTTGTCCTTTCTTAAATTTTTGGTATGCTAGGCATAAGTAAAGTGTTTACAACCAAAGTCGGATGAGCATGTCTTTGTAGGTTATTTCGAATAACCATTGGGTATTCCTCCATAACACCGAAGATAAAAGTGTTTGTCACTTAGAATGTCGAGTTTCTTGAGAAGGAATTTTTGGTGAAAAGTTAAGTGGGAGGACAATAGAACTTTGACAAGGTTGTTGAACCTTGGCTAATATGTGCTGAGTTGCGCGTCGGTAAGTGTCGGAGGCAGCAACAATGCTCATGGCTCACGTGCCTCAAAGGATGTGGTCACGGGGATCTAAGTTCCTATTGAACCAAGTAGGTCGAGTAAGTAATCAAATGCCAAGATTTGAGAGTTAAATCATTGTTGTTTGACAATGATGAACCGACTACATGCGAATAAGCAATGATGGGCCCTGACTTTGTTAAGTGGCTTGAAGCCATAAAATCCGTGATAATTCCATACACGAGAAATCAAGCTTTGAATTTGAAAGACCCTCTGGAAAGGTGCAAGACCTTACAGTCGTATATGGATCTATAAAGAAATAGACATGGATGTTTCACATCTATGAAATAATCGACATGTTGGAAAGAGTTTATGACAATGTTCAAGGAATTGACTATGATAAGATTTGATCTTTCATAGAGATATTTAGTCTGGACGGATTAATGTAGCAACCACTACATATATTTTGGTATATGGTAGTTGAACAAACAAAAGAAGTTCTTCTAATAGAATGGTTACCTAGGATGTGTCCATGACACGATCCAAAAGGGTTTTGTTAATTCAAAGGATGCTAAAAGAGTATGCAAAACTTCAATGGTGGAAGTGAGCATCGTGGAGTTGGAATCTTCACTGTGATGAAACCGTTAAAAGGTTTAATTTCATCAGAGACGATGAAGATGTTTTCATTTTGCAAGAAATTAAGTGGGAGCGCTAAGACATATTTCTAATACATTATGTGAAAGACACATTGTTGATTAGAAATGATGTATCTTTTATTGACACAGGTTAAGAATTTCATTTCGATGAAAGACTTAGGCATAACCCAAGAATTAGGCATCAATGTCTATATAGATAGATTGAGGCGCTAATATGGTTTTGCCAAATGTACATAGATAAGATGTTGAATGAGTTCAATATGGAAACAACAAGAAAGGTTCTTGACGCACGGAAAGGACTGAATCAAAATTCAAGTGTGTTGACATGAGATTCAAGTATTTTGACACTTGGTGAAATCAAAAGAATATTTTGATCAATCATTCTTTGAGATGTACACATCCAGATATGTCCTATGGTCTAAATGTTATGAGCATATACCAGAATGACTCATAAGATGATCATTGGACAATAGTAGGGATATTCCTATGATCTTTGGAAGAACTAAGAATATATTACTTATATAGTGGTGACAAATAGTTCATTGTAAATTGTTACATTGATACTAGTTTTGTCACAAATTAAGTTTATCTCAATTTAAACTATGGGTGGCACAATGTAATGGAAAGGAAGTTCCATAACGGATTTGGTTGAGTACCAAAATTAAAACATTGTGACAGATACTACAACAAAAGGCTAAGTATATGACTACTATTGTAGTAGCAAATGAGGGCATTTGCGTCAAGTAGCTTGTTATCAAACTAGGTGTAGTTCATAGCGGGATAATACTATGAAGATACATTGTATGACAATTGTATCAACATGATTTAATCCCAAGGAACTAAAGGTCTCACCAAAGGACCAAATTTATACAATGCCATCTCATTGGAGAATGAGTAATGCATAGAGACGCAAGGACATGCAAATACACACGGACCTGGAAGTGTCAGATCCGAAGATTATGTTTACCACTAGCAATAGTGTCTATACAACACCAGAAAGCCATAGGTGTTGAATGCACAAGTTTTTAACTAGATTATTGACTCTAGTGCAAGTGGGAGACTGTTGGAGATATGCCCAAGAGGCAATAATAAAGTGGTTATTATTATATCTTTATGTTTATGATAAATGTTTACATCCCATGCTATAATTTTTGTAAACATAAAAGAGTCCCTAGTAAGCCTCTTGTTAAACTAGCTTGTTGATTAATGGATGATCATGGTTTCCTGATCATGGACATTGGATGTCATTAATAACAAGATCATATCATTAGGAGAATGATGTGATGGACACACACCCATAGTAAGCATAGCATAAGATCAAGTCATTAAAGTTCGTTTTGCTACAAGCTTTTCAAATGCATAGTAACCTAATCCTTCGACCATGAGGTTATGTTAATCACCATCACCGGATGGGTACTTTGATGACATCAAACGCCGCTTCGTAACTGGGTGGTTATAAAGGTGACATTGGGTATTCTAAAAGTATGTGTTGAAGCGCATGAACCAAGATTGGGATTTGTCCATCCATATGACGGATAGATATGCTCTGGGCCCTCTCGGTGGAATGTCATCTAGTTAGCTTGCAAGCATGTGACTAGGTCACAAAGGATGACATATCATGGAACGAGTAAAGAGTACTTATCAGTAACGAGGTAGAACTAGGTGTGGAGATACCGACGATCAAACCTCGGATAAGTAGAGTATCACGTGACAAAGGGAATTGGTTTCGTATGTTAAATGGTTCTATCGATCACAAAGTCATCGTTGAGTATGTGGGAGCTGTTATGGATCTCCAGATCCCGCTAATGGTTATTGATCGGAGATGTGTCTCCATCATGTCTACATGTTCGCGACCGTAGGGTGACACACTTAAGGTTCAAAGTTGTTTTAAGTAGATATGGAATGTGCGTTGGAGACCGAATGTTGTTCGGAGTCTCGGATTGGATCCGGGACATCACGAGGAGATCCGGAATTGTCCGGGGAATAAGATTCATATATTGGGGATGATTTTCTAAGGTAGGAAATGTTCCGGAGTATTTGTATGGGGATTCTAGAAGGTTTCGGAATGTTCCGGAAGGTTCTAGAAGATTTCTTGGAGTTTACTTGAAAACCAAGAAAGGATCAAGGAATCCATGTGGGGTAAGACAGGGATTCGTGGGGGAGTAGGACTCTCCCCCCACCTCCTTGATCCGCCGGCCAAGGGAGAGGGGAGTCCTACAAGGACTCCACCTCCCCATGGCGCCTCCCTCCTTTAAATAGAGGGGTGGAGGCACAAGCCACAAGCCCCAAGCCCCTTCTATTCTCTAGATTTCAAGTTACCTCTCTCCTCCTCCTTCCCTCTGCTCTGGCTTAGGCGAAGCCCTGCAGAATTCTCTACTCCACCACCACCACCATGCCGTCGTGCTGCTAGATTCCGTGGAGAGATCTACTACCTCACCGTCACCGGAACAGGAGAGGAAGGTCTGCCGACCGCATGTGTGACCGATCATGAAGCGCCGGAACACTACGGAAGGATTGTCTACTCGATCTTGAGATCGGCAAGTGATCGACTACATCAACCACGAGATCCGATCTCGAACAACGCTTATCGAATCTACTAGGGTTAGTACAGATCTATCTCGTTGCACATGTCTAATAGATTAGATCTTGGCTTTTATCTAGATTATATCTGGGTTTTGTTCGTTCTTGCGGTAGAATTTTTTTGTTTTCCATGCTACGAACCCATCAGTTAGAATATGTGGTGATGACATGTGTCCACATGATCCCATATTTTAATGGAAAATGTTAAATCTTAGTTAATTTCAATGAGTAGAAATTGCTTTTCTCAAATAAAATAAATCAAGATGGTTCATTAAACCTTGTGATGTTTGTGATGATACTAGATCATCAAATGTGTGCCTTAGTGTGCTAAGTAGACTAGTTAAGTATTATTTGGTGATTGTGTACTCCGCATGTATTTATAGACGATAGTACCGACCAAGTCTACGAGGAGGAGGAGTTCTACCAAGAAGAGGAGGAAGAGAATTTCAACCACTGCACCAACCAAGGCAAGCTATTGTTAGCAAGCTAGAATTAAGCTAGAAAACCTAAGCAAAGGCTTTAGGCATGCTTTGGTTATACCTTTTGACTTATACCTACTCCAAGTTTTATTTACAAGCTTTACTTTCTTTACTTTACCAAAGTTCTTTACTTTGTTTGAAGGTAGCATAAAGAGTATAAAACTTGACCTATCAGTTAGACTTAGATGTCATTCTATGGCATGAGATTGACATTAGCATCCCACATTAGTGAACACTCTTAACTTAGTAGCTTAAAGTTATACCAAAAACTTGATCACTTTAGATGGGAATGCTTGGTGAAAATGACTTATGAAATGAATTGTGACATGACTTGACCACAAAAGAGTTGTGACTATGACAAATAAGTTCCCACTTAGGTGATTTTAAACTTTATTTTATCTTTCTTTGTTTTTGAACTCAGCTTAGGTTTCCAACTACGCTTTACAAATAAACTTAGCCCGTAGCATTCCTATTAGAACTATCTTACTTGTTAGTGGTAGTTTGCGAGTACTTAAAGAGTACTCATGGCTTTGTCCCTAGCTATTCCTATGTCAGACTATGAGGAGGACTACCCTGAAGGAGGACAGCAGGACGGCTACGAAACAACTAGGATCATCTCCCATCATCAGCATTGCCTGTGACATTGAAGATGGACCCCACCGCTACGCTATTTATTCCACTACTTGATTGTACTAAGACTGGATCATGAGATCCTTTATTTGTTTAAGACCTTATTATGGTTTGTAATGGATGATGTACTGTGATATCCAATCTGTTATGTCTCACAAAAATGGTAATCCTGGGATTGCGATGTATGGCATAATAGGCATCTGGGATTAAAAATCCGGGTGTTGACATATATTCTTGTAGACAGTTGTTGGGCCTCCAAGTGCAGAGGTTTGTAGAACAGTAGCAAGTTTTCCCTTAAGTGGATTACCCAAGGTTTATCGAACTAAGGGAGGAAGTGGTTAAAGGTATCCCTCTCAAGCAACCCTGCAATCAAGATACAAGAAGTCTATTGTGTCCCCAACACACCCAATACACTTGTCAGGTGTATAGGTGCACTAGTTCGGCGAAGAGATAGTGAAATACAAGTGGTATGGATAATTATAAGTGATAATGGTGCCAGTAAATAGCTTTGATGGTGCGTGGTTGACGTGGGAAGAGACTAAAGGCAATCTGAAATAAAGATGGAAGCAAGCAAACATGTAACAGATCTAATTGCAAATGGTTTTTCAATGCTTAGAAACAAGGCCTAGGGATCATACTTTTGCTAGTCAACACTCTCATATAAATATCTTCTCTTCATGATACTACCCTGAACTACTCTCCGGTTGGACACTCTAATCCATGGTAGGGCTATAACAGCACTCCTTAACGTTTGCTTTCCCATCTAGATAACCCCACACTGTCACCTTGAGCGCTAGATGGTTCCAACAAACACCACAATTTGATAGATACATCCAACTCCAAATATAACTCATAACAAGTATTTGTAATCTCTAGCCTAAGTGCCACCATGGTGTGCATGCTATCACTTTCACACACGTGGGGAGAGCCAGAGATCTATTAAAGCACTTGAGTAGCAAGGTAGATCTACTCGATTACAAAGCTCATGATCTCAATAAGATCACGCATAGAGAGAGAGATGAACACATAGCTACCGGTAGAGCCCTTAGCCTCGAGGAAGAACTACTCCCCCTCATCATGGGAATCAGCAACGGCTATGGAGATGGTGGTGGAGTCGATGGAGATGGATCCGGGGACACTTTCCTGTCCCAGCAGGGTGCCGGAATAGAGACTTTCTGTCCCCCAAATCTCCCCTTCGGTGGCGGTGCCGCTGTGGAACTTTTCGTGGCTAGAGGCTGGATTATTTTGGGTTTTCTCATCGGGAGGCTTCTTATAAGCGAAGGGGCGATGTCAGAGGGTGGACTAGGGGCCCACACCACCTGGTGGCGCGGCCAGGGGACCCGTGCCACCACATGGAGAGGCCAGCCCCTGGCCCCTCTCTGTCTCGTCTTCTGCCTCCGTGAGTCTTCCGGTAAAATATCAACTTTGGCTTTTATCCGGTCCAATTCCGAGAATATTTATTTTCTGGCTTTTCTGGAACCAAAAACAGAAGAAAACAGGCAACTGGCACTATGGTATTTTGTTAATAGGTTAGTTCCATAAAATGTGTAAAAGTACTCCAAAGTGTGGACAAAACATAAGAAAGTAGATATAAAACAAGCATGGAACATCAAAAATTATAGATACGTTTACAACGTATCAAAATCCCCAAGCTTAACTCCTGCTCGTCCTCGAGTAGGTAAATGATAAAAGGAAAGAATAATTTTTGAGGTGACATGCACCATCATAATCTTGATCAAAGTATTTGTAGAACATTGATAGCTGGGATCATAGTACTCTAACATATCATGAAAGATATAGTTCTAACAATAAGACATAGCAACTATGTTGTAACATGAAAAGGTACAAACAAAAGATTCATGAATAACAATGCTTTGAAAGACGTTTGTTTGTTTCACATAAAGAAAACATAATCAGAATGGTATTCAGCTTGTCGCTCATAGTGTAGCAAAACATAAATGCATAGGACACCTTCAAAGTTCATAAGGGTGACTAGATACAAATAGTTTAAGAACAAGCAATATCAAAGTTATGAATCAATCAAGAAGTCTTGGGACAATGCACATTAAACTAAGAATGGCCACTATGCTCTCTCAATAGGTGCATAAAGATAGAAGATGGGGACTCAACATGAAAGTAAAAGAAAGGCCTTCATAGAAGGAAGCAGGGATTCAAGTCTCATAAAGAGTTTCCAAAAATTATGATACTTATTAGCTTTCATCTCTCATTGCCCCTATCATAAGCATCTTGAACTGATTAAGGTTAAAGTGAACAAACTATGGAGTATATGCTTGACAAAGTATAAGTTGGCAATCTCATGTCTCTTGAATACGAGGGTCGCTCCTCATGCTACTCAAGTTTAGTTACTGGTAAGTTCTTGTCATAGTAAGTACATGTGTATCATAGAGAACCGCCAACGGGGTACCCCTAGCCCGATGATACGGATGACGAGGTTTGATCTCGTCAATGCCCATTGTTATGGACTTGGGTTTTGGAGAAGATGGGGATGGTGGAGATCGTGGCACGGTTAACAGACAAGCAACCAGGGGACACGAGATTTACCCAGCTTTAGGCCCCGGAGGGAAAACCCTACTCCTGCTTGCCTGCTCTTTGATTACGGCGGAACCGAAGGTTACAAGGTGCGCAGATTCGATCTGGCATGGATGCGTGTGCGAAAGTATGAGTCGAGGTGAGTTGTGTACGTGTCCTCTCGTTGGCCCCTCCTAGCCTTTATATATGGGGAGGCTAGGTCTCAGGTACCGATACGAGTAGGTTACAAGTTGTATTCAAACTCTAGTCTTGCTCTCCAAGGATCCGAAGGCGTCATGGGCCAGCGTATGTCTGCCGTGGGCCTTCCTTGGGCTGGACCAGGTATGCTGAAGTCACGTACCCGTAGGGTATAACCATGTCAGTAGCCCCCGAGTGATCAGTCGAATCGTAGATTCGGTTGAGGACTCTTCCATCCTTCGGGAGCAGCTATGTGTTAATAGTATATGTGTGTAGGGATTGTTGATGCGTGTCGACTCACCCGACGGATCAGGGTCGCTTAACCGCCTTAGGACGAAACAACACGATCTTCTTGAGTTCGGGTCCCTCAACCCGGACCGAACATATGCTGGCATAATTCGACTCAGCCGGAGGACTTACAGGAGTGGAATTCCGTGATTTTAATTGGTGTACCCAACGCGTCTGGGATTTTTCATCGCACCGCTGCACGGATTCATACTAGCGAGCACAACAAAAGCGTTGCGTGCCATCGATGATATCTCGTAGGTCTTATCTTTGCGTCATGAGCGCGACATCCGAATGTTTATCACCGTGGAGGTGTTTCGGGTGGCCAAGGAGGATGTTACTCACTTAGCATTAATTGGGGCAGAGTTGCCGAAAAGTTTTGCGTGCTGATCCGAAGGATCGCAGTCGAAGATTTCATAGGGTGCGCGACCAGCGCTCCCTATGGGAGTAGCCCCAAGTGTACATTGAGTCGTAGAGACTCGAACGGAGACTTTTAGTTCAAGCATTGTTTCAATCATTAGGTCCGCAGGACTCGAAAATTGTCGGATGCTTAAATCCATCCTCCCTATGGGAGTAGTCCCCGAGTTCGTAGTGGAGTCGCAGACTCGACGTCGGACTCGAAAAATTGTTCCATGGCGTAGTTCATTGGCGTGCCACTCGAAGATCTTTTGTGTGCACGACCAGCGCTCCAGTTTGGAGTAGCCCCCGAGTGTCTGGCGGAGTCGTAGACTCGGGCAGAGACTCGAGTCTTGTATTGTGCAGTTATAGTCGACAATCTCGTGAGCGTACCGTTGACCCGGAAGTACATCGGGTCAGCGTCGCGCCTGTGTAGCATCAAGTGATGCAACCATCCGAGGAGGGTTTCGACTCGGGCTTTGAGTTTTATGGCGTAGCTAGTTGTTTCGTCGACTCCTGTTGGAGGACCCGATAGAATAGCTCGACGTAGGACTTAGAGAAATAATTTTGTCCTCATTTGACTGTCGGGTGCGCGGCCAGCGCTCCTGATAGGAGTAGCCCCCAAGTATTTAGTCGAATCGTAGATTCGAGTGAGTACTTTTAGCTGTGGAGCCGAAGTGGTGCTAGTATAGCTTTTGATGACGTCAGTGCTTACGATTGATGACCTCAAGCGTCTGCTACGCCAGAGATGACTTGACTGAATGAAGCGTGGGTCCCACTTGCTGACTTTGAATTGACCGGTCACGCGCGGCGTGGAGATGATTACGGCGTCTCCTCGATTTCCGCACGTAGTGGATGGCGTGGTAACGACGGTTCGTTTTGGTGCTGACACGTGTACGGGCAGATCTACCGTTGGCGTTAGGTCTTCTCGATGGACGGCCAATGTGCGTCGTCTTCGCTGTTATAATCCTTGGTGAAATTGTGGTTTGTTTTTCACCACAGTAGTTCATCTATTCACTGCCTCCTCGTTCTTGAGCTATTCTTGCTGCGCGCTGGGAGTTTCTTCCACATTTCCTTTGTCGTTCTTCATTGGTAACGCCACCACCGCCGTAGCGCCATGGGGAAAAAGAAGTCCTCATCTGCAGTTGGGACCAGCGCTGCCGAAGGCAAGAAGGGCACCACCACTGCTCGCGTCACCGACGGTGGCTGGCGGCGATCAGAAACGCGGGAGAGCGATCTCCGCAAGCGCTTGGCGAGCCTGATCCCGCAAGACACGACGGCCGTGATACTCCCCGGCAATGAGGTAATCCCCCGTCCCCCATCTGGGTATCGGGTTATGTTTGTTGCCTTTGTGATTCGCGGGTTTTCTTTTCTGGTCCATGACTTCCTTCGTGGACTGCTCTTTTTCTATGGGGTTCAACTCCATCATCTGTCTCCCAACTCCCTTCTTCATGTTGCGTGTTTTATCACGCTGTGCGAGTGTTGGCTTGGCATTGAGCCGCACTTTGGCCTCTTCCAGAAGCTTTATTCCGTGAAGAGGCAGTCTGGTTCGGATGGTGTGTATCCCATTGGGGGTTTCGTCATCTCCCTCAGTCCCAATGTGCAATTCTTTTCCTTTTCCATGTCCGAATCTGTCCAGTACTGGCGGAGGAAGTGGTTTTACATCTGTGACTCCGTACTGCCTGGGAAAGATTTTGGTCTTGTTCCTTTTGACCCCTCCCAGTTGATTGAGAAGAAAAGATCCTGGAAAAACCAAATCTTGGATGGTGAGGTGGCGGAGGTAGAGGCCCTGTATCGTCGGGTGGAGGATCTCCAATTGATTCCTGAGAAGGAGGTGAACGGTGTCGACATCATCCGGACGTTTCTTGAGCGTCGGGTGCAGCCGCTCCAAGCGAGGGCGCATCCGATGTTTCTTTACTCTGGGCGCCGTGACCCGACAAGGGTTTCGAGTGAGAAAATCTCCGAGGTGGAACTTGACAAGGCTCTTCGCGTGCTGTTGAAGTTCAAGGTCGACGAAGAAATCCCGGGGAAGTCGCTGACTCCTCCCTTTTCTTCGACGTTGGCCGTGCCAAAGGTGTAGATTTGCGCACGTAGTGCTTCCCTTTTGTTGGGTGTTTATTTGTGTCCTTTGTTTGCTAACAAAGTTTCTTCTCATCTTGTAGAGCTTCAAAGTGCCGGGCATGGCACCACCATTGCCCGAAAGGTATTGAATGCCCGGATAATGAAGTGGTGGATTCCGTGTCCGAGCTACCATCAGCGATCCCTAGCGGAGGATACCGGCGAATCGAGTGAGGACCATTCGCATAGCGATCACGGAACTCGGCGAGTCTTGGATGCTTCAACTCCTCCGACTCGAAATCCTCTGGGCCTTGGCGTCATGATGATGTTCATGGGGTTCTTCCTCTCCCTTCACGCCATTCACATGCGGGCTGTTGCTCGCACCCGCCAGCAAAGCGGAAGAAGGAAGAGAAGAAGGAGGAGAAGAAGGAAGAAAAGAAGGAGGAGAAGAGGGCCCGAAGGGCTTCTCCTATCTTCGACCTGAGCGCGTTGGGCTCGTAAGTTTCCTTGTTGCCACTGTTGTCCTTTTCTTATTATGATGTTTGCACTGTCTTGATTGGCTTCGTGTGAGACAATCCTCGGCGGCTCAGTGATGGTGCGGGGAGATGATGAAGTCGAACATTGCGTCGCCTCCTCCTCGAACGGTGGCGACTTGGTGGCTGCGCCAGTTCCTCCTGTGCAGGAGAGGCTGGTGGTTGCACCTCAGAATTTCGCAGGCGGGCCTGCAGGTTCGCCTTCGGAGCACGTAAGTTTTTCTGCTTGATGTTACGGGAGGAGCCCCCGAGTGTCTTCGTATGCTGATGTTGTTTATGCTTCTTTGTGTTGGGCGTAGCCCCCAAGCCCTGCTCTTACTACTATTGCTGTTCTTTGCGACCTTTTGTCCAAGAGGCCAAGCGGCTGGTGGAGGAAACGCTTGGAGGCGCTCAGCAGCTTCAAGGTTTAAATCGCCTTGTAGTACTTCTCTTGCTTGTCCTGGTCCTGTTCGACACTTGCTTGTTGTAAATGCAGGAGCATAACGACTCTCTCCGTGGTCGATGCTCTGAAGAAGAGCCTTGTGTCGGGCGAAGGCGAAGGCTGCATTGGCGAGAGAGCGCCTTGAGCTGGAGTACGAAGGCAGCGAAAGAGCGTCTGCAGCAGGAAGCCGCAGATCGTGAGGAGCAGCTGGCCACCGTTGCGGCTGCTCGTGAAAAAGGGGTGGCGGAGAAGCTCATGGCTGCTGCCAAGGCTATTTCGGGTGAGCGCTAGCTTTTGTACTTGCTCCTTTTTCTATGGATCTTCTTCTATTTTGCCTTTCTTCATGTTTTCTTCTTTTTTGTCTCAGATGCCGCAGGCATCGAGTTTGACCGTGGTGCTCTAGATGATGCCACTGTAGCGGTCGAAGACCGCTGCAGCACCGTCGTCAACTCCCTTGCCAAGGCGAAAGAGGTCCTTGGTCGCTTCTACCAGGAGCTCTTCCCGAAGGGCGCATCCCTTGAAGACGTGGGTGCCCTGGCAGAGGCTCTGTCAGCCGAAGCGCCTGCAGCGTACAAGCGCAAGCAGAAGGGCATCGGCGCGTCCGTCGGGCTGGCGATGGCCATGGCGGCTGGGGCGGAGCTGGACCTGCCCCAGATTACTTCTCGGATGCCTACAGCTGCGGATGGATCCGAGGTAGCCTTCGCCGCCTACTCCACTCGTTGCAGACGATATGGGCCCAAGCTCATTGACTTGCTGTCTGAGTATGCATTGCGGCGGCGAAAAGCTAAGCGATGCGGTTCTGAGGCGACTCAGTGCCCTCCGCCTTAGGCGTAGTAGACGTAGGGTAGTTGGTAGTCTATTTTTGTTGTAAATATCTTTTGTAGTATCATCCTTGTGCCACGTAGTGGCCTTATATACTGTAATGAATTGCTCCGAGTTGTGCTCTATCCTTGGCTGAATGTCTGTGTGCCTTCTTTTTTCTGCTGCTATAGGTTCCTTGGTCTTGACCGGTGACACTTCATCATAAAGCCTTTGCGACCATCGTTGATGATTCCTCGCAGCTGCGTTTCTTCGAGATCGCGGCGCAGCTTGGAGAGAGATTTGCTTGGGTTACGCGTCGCTACCGACGCTTGGAAATCCAAGGCGACCGTGGTGCAGCCAGAGAGGAGTACTTGATGGCGAGCTGGGTCGGCCGTCCGAGCAGCTGCAATGTAAGTTGATCCTTCTTTCGTGTAGCTCAGTTCTTCGGTGAGCCTGTTGGCCTTACTCTTGTTTTGTGCGGTTGTCGCAGTGCCAATCTTGCTCGAGGGAAGAAAAGGAGCGATTGCTGTTCGAGTCAATTGCTTGACTCAACAGACATGGAGGCCGGGCGGCTTCTTCCGGATGGATCGTGATCGCCATAGTTCGCGACGGTGCAGGATCGTGTCTACCAGGTTTCACGGTGCTCCGCCAGTGTATATCGCTTTCCTCGGTGTTGCATGTCATGTTTCCGTTGGATGTCGTGCCAACGACCTTTGCAGTCTTCGGCGAAGTTTCGAGTGCCGCAATGTTAAGGAGCTGGTGCGGCAGCAGCTCGTCGCAGGGGTGAAGGCTGCCTTGTCTCTTGTGAGGGTGCACCGCCCTGATGTAGATTTGGTTATTGTGGCGACTGGGCCACCTCCTCGACCAGATGGTGGCGAGTGGAATATGCGTCCGCATTACATTTGTAAGGCAAGATGCGAACAGATTGTAGATTTGTTTGAGCAGCGTGCTCGGTCATTCTTCGAATAGGTAGGACCTGAAAATAAGCAGATAGATGTAAAATTTGTATATTGCGGCTGGGCGGTATGTGCCCTTTTGTTGTAAAGGTTTGCTCACATGCAGCACGCATGCTTTGATTTAGTTCGTGCCCTTTTCGCTTGTTCGACGTGGTCACTACCGTGTGTACACGGTTTGTCCTCCGATGAAATCGTGAGGTGGGGAGCCCCGAGCGTGACGTGTCCTTTTCGCTTGTCGACGTGGTCAGCTACTCAGGTGTACATGTTTTGTCCTCAGTCGATGAAATCGTGAGGTGGGGGGAGCCCTCGAGTGCGTATGTAGCATGTAGTAAAGTTGCAGAAAATAGTCAACCGAGGGTTGGGGGCGAGGTACTTAGCTTTATTTATGTCGTGATGGAGGAGGTACATGGTTCGGCTGAGTAGCCTTGGCTGAAAGCCTTATTGGGAGTAAAAAAGGGGGTACATTGCTATGTGTAGAATCGTCGCAGGTGCGAGATGTTCCATTGGTTGGAGTATGCGACTCCAGACTCCATGTGCTTGAGGCGATAGGCGCCACCTGGGATGACCTCGGTGATGGTGTAGGGTCCTTCCCATGGTGAATCGAGTTTGTTCGGTCGCTTTTGCTTGAGTCGCAAGACGAGGTCTCCTTCGACCTTGGCGCAGCGCGGCTGTGATAGTTGCGGAGACTCTTTGGTACACCGCTGATCGAGCTGCTATATCCGCTGCCGTCGAGTGTGTCGACGGCATCTTCGAGTGTAGCTGTGGACTCGGCTTGTAAGCGACGACTCGTGGAGCCTGGTGGCGTTGGCCGGTAGCACCGCTCCGTACCATGAAGAACGGTGTGTAGCCGGTGGAGCTGTTTGGCGTTGTCCGTAAGCTCCACAGGACAGACGATAGCTCTTTCGTCCAGTTTTCAGCTTTGTGCTCGAGTGAGCTCATGAGGCGCTTCTTGATGCCAGCGCCGATTAGGCCGTTGGCCTTTTCCACTTGCCCGTTTGTTTGCGGGTGTGCCACTGAGGCATACGTGATATTGATCCCGAGGCCTTCGCAGAAGTCCTGGAATTCTTCGGAGATGAAGTTCGATCCGTTGTCGGTGATGATGCTGTGCGGTACGCCAAACCTGTAGACAATGGTTTTGCCCTTCTGGTTGGTGACTGGCATGGCTTCGATCCACTTGGTGAATTTGTCGACTGCGACCAGGAGGAAGACGTGTCCTCCCTTCGAGGATTTTGGCAGTTTGCCGATCATGTCAAGGCCCCATTGGGCAAAAGGCCAGGCTATGGGTATGGGTCGAAGTTCGGACCCAGGTGCGTGCGGTTTTTCGGCGAACCGTTGGCACCCGTTGCATCTTCGGACGATGTCCTTTGCGTCGCTCATGGCCGTTGGCCAGTAGAATCCTGCTCGCAGAGCTTTGGCGACGAGGGAGCGGCTGCCTGCATGGTGGCCGCAGATGCCCTCGTGGATATCTTGGAGTATGGCCTTGCCGTCATTGATGGTGACGCACCATTGTAGTACGCCCGTAATGCTGCGTTTGTACAGCTCGCCGTTGATGATGGTGAAGGCTTTTGACCGACGAGATACGCGCCGCATCCGTCGGGTTGTCCGGCAATTCTCCGCTTATCGTGAACTGGAGGTATGGACGTGTCCAAGTTTCTTCGACTGCCATGACCTGCATCAGGTTGACCATGGCAACTTCGGTATCCAACTTTTCGGGTCCTTCATGACCTTCGGGTAGCGTAGCCCCATCGCTCGCTTCTTCGGGTGATCCCTTGGGGAATTTCCGCTTGATGGATGGTACGAAGATCTGTTCGAGGAACACACCTGGTGGTACCTTTGCACAAGTGGAGCCGATGTTGGCGAGTCTATCGGCCTCTTCGTTGCTCTCTCTTCCAACGTGCGAAGTTCGCGGCCGTCAATTCTCCTTCGAGGCGTTGTATAGCGCAGCAGACGCGATCATGTTTTCGGCGTGCGTCGCACTCATTCATCGTCTGCTGACGACAAGGTTGGAGTCACCGTAGATGACCAGCGCTGGCGCCACATATTTTGCCATCTTCATGCCATGGATGAGGGCTTCAGATTCAGCCTCGTTGTTGGAGGCTCTGAATTTCATCCGGGACGATTTCATCTTGTCACCTTGCGGGAGGTCAAGATGACTCTGCCCTGCCCCGGCTTCGCTTGGAGCCGCTAAAATGCATTGTCCAGATCGCGACATGTCTGGTGTCGTCAGCTGCAGCTCCATCCAAGGCACCAGAAGTCCGGAAGGACTTGAGATTTGATTGCGTCGCTTCGTAGAGATGATGTCCAGGGTGATAGTTCAATGCCCCACAGGCCACGCGCTCGTGGCCTCTCGGGTTATTCAGGATGCTGTTTAGGGGTGCCGTTGATGACCATCACCGATGCTCGGAAGTAGTGGCTCACGTCCGAGCCGTCATGAACACGCCGTAGGCCAGCCGTAGTGCGGGTACCGCTGTTTTGTTGGAGTGAGAACCTCGCCGAGGTAGTAAATTGGGCGTTGTACCCGTGGGTCTTGCCTTCTTCGGTCGTTCGACCACAGTACTATCGACCACCGGTGTGTGGCTGCTATGTACACAATAGGGGCTCGCGCTCTTTGGCGTGACCAAAACTGGCGAGGTGGAGAGGAGCCGCTGAGGCTTTCATGCGCTGTCGTTGGCTTCGTGTCCACTGAACTTGTTCCGCCGGCGCAGACCGGTAAAATGGTAGGGCCTTCGCCCATGCGGCCGATGAACCCGCTTAGTGCCGCTTATTCGCCCCGCAAGCCGCTGAACGCCTTGAGGTTTTTCGCTTCCATTGTCATGATGGCTTTGATTTTCTTCGGTTCGCTTGATCCTCGTTGAGAGATGAAGTACCGAGCAGCTCACTCGAGGGACGCCAAGGCGCACTTTTCGATTGAGCTTGATCCTGTAGCGATCAAGGTTGTCGAACGTCTCGAGATCGTTGATAAGTGTTCTTGCCTCATTGGTTTTTATGACTATGTCGTCGACATAGACTTGGACGCTATGACCGATCTGGTCCTTGAGGCAGGCTCGCATGCATCGCTGGTACGTGGCACCCGCGTTTTAGCCGAAGGGCATTGTGTTGTAGCAGATACTCCGAACGGTGTGATGAACGCCGCTTTTCTTGATCTTCGACCTTGAGTCGAATCTGGTTATAGCCTGAGTAGGCGCCGAGGAAGGAGAGTTTCTCACAACTGCGGTCGAATCGATGATCTGGTCGATCCGAGGAAGAGGGAAGTGGTCCTTAGGGCAGTGTTTATTTAGTGACGTGAAGTCCACGCACATCCGCAGGATGTCCGTGTCCTTCTTCGGGACCATCACCGTGTTTGCCAGCCACTCGCTTTCCTTGATTTCCCGGATGAAGTCTGCCGCGAGTAACTGCTGATCTCCTTGCCGATAGCTTCGACTCGTGGCTCCGGCGTCTTCGGATGGACCGCTGACCGGCTTGGTGTCCGAAGACATTGAGTGCGTTCGGCGATTCCTCGAACTCTGGCATGTCCGCAGGACACCAGGCAAAGATTTCCCAGTGCTCACGGAGGAATTCGACGAGCACGCCTTCCTATGCAGTGCTGAGGTCGTTGGTGATCAACGCCGTCTTGGAGGCATCCGTTGGATGGACCTGCACTTTCTTGGTGTTGATGGTGGAGTCGAAAGACATGTCAGGTGCTCGCTTTGGACTGGGGTAGCCCATTGTCCATCACCTCGCGGAGCCTTACAAGCTCTTCTTGCATGCCGAAAGACTGGGAGATTTTGTTGAAATCCCTGTCGCATTGGTCCGATCGGGTGAAGCTCCCGTGGACTGTGATGACGCCCCTTGGTCCTGGCATCTTGAGTAGTAGGTATGCGTAGTGTGGGACGGCCAGGAACCTTGCGAATGCTACACATCCCAGTATGGCATGGTATTGCGACGGCCAGTCCACCACTTCGAATTCTAGGCGCTCCTGCCGAAAGTTGTCCGGCTTCCCGAAGATGACGTCGAGCCCTATTTTTCCCAGGGGGGAGATGCCTTTCCCTGGGACAATGTCGTGGAACGTTGTGTCTGATTGTTCCAGGCTGTATTGCGGGATTCGCATAGCTGCTAGAGTGCTTGCGAATATTAGGTTGATGCCGCTGCCGCCGTCCATGAAGACGCGACTCATCTCGAAGCCTCCGATCTGCGCCTCCAGACTGTGGCAGCATGACTGGGCGAGGATCCGCAAGGTGATCCGCGCGAGTGAATGTGATGCAAGTTTCCGATCCGCTGAGGTACTCAGGGATTGCAGGCGGAGTTGCTACGGCCAAGTTGATTTGTCGGGTGATTTTCTTCTGCACCCTGTTGGTGGGGCGTCCCTTCTGGATCATATTTAGTGCTCCCTTTGGTGGGGGGTATGCGGCCCCGGCGTTGTTTTGCGCTGGTGCGATTGGTTGATTTGGGCCTCCAATAGGCGGCGGTGGAGGAGCTCCGTGTGCTATTTCACCTGGCGCAGGTGCGTTTCCGAACGCAGGAATTGGAGCTTGTTGCCTCATCTGCATCATGCCTTCGCTGAGTTTCTAGAACTCGCGACAGTACTTGAGCATGTGGCTAGCTTTCTTTTTGCCATCTTGTTTGTCGATGTAGAAGTGGATGGTGCATGGACCCGAAAGTTTGTCGAATGTTGAGGGTCCGTTGTCGCGGTCGCGGCATTGCCACGACTGCGTTGGTCGTCCGTTGTCGCGGAAGTTTCCGCTGCGGTATCCTCCACTGTTGCGGCTGTTATCGTTATGGCGGTCGGCGTAGCCGGCTGCGACCATGTCGGGTCCGTCGCGGTCCTCGTAGACGCGCGATCTCCTCTTGCTGTGGCGTTCGCGTCTTCGGCCGTAGTCGTCCTCTTCATCTGATTGCGCCCGCTGGATGCAATCTTCGCCGTCTGCCCAACTGTTGGCGATTTCCATGAGGTGGTCGAGTGTCTTGGGATTTACACGCCCAAGTTCCTCCTTGAAGTCTGGGCGCTTGACGTCGTCCCGGAAGGCATCGATGGCCCTTTCTTCGGAGATGTGTGCTGCGGAGTTCTTGGTTGTAGACCAGCGTAGTATGTACGAGCGAATAGATTCACCCGTTCTCTGAGTGCAGGCTCGCAACTCTTCGATTGAGGCGGGCCTCTTGCTGGTGCCTTTGAAATTTCGGATGAAGCTATAAGCGAGCTCCTCCTAGCTTCGGATGGATCCTGATGATAGGCTGCTAAGCCAGACCCGCGCTACCGTCACCGCAATCTGAAGGCATTGTATGGCGGTTTCTTTGTTGCCTCCGTGAAGCTTGACGGATGATGATGGTCACCGAGCCAGGACTTTGGATCTTATGCGTGCTGAACTTCGGAGTATCCGAAGGAAGCTTGAAGTTGCGTGGCATCCGTGTTCGCCGACGGATATGCTGAAGCATCGAGCCCCGCAGTTCTCCTTCGTCTTCATCCATCTCTCGATTCAGCGAGCATGCGCGCTTTGGCGCGGCTTTGTCGATCTTGCGCTGTGTAAGCTTGTCTCCGGCGTCGTAGTCGCGTTTATGGCAAGAGCTCTTCTTCCTTCGAGGAAGATCGTGTTCCTCTTCATCTTCGGATGAGGGAGTGGACTCGGCCGCGCTGGCTGGAGCTTTCTTCTTCGCCCGAGGAGCGCCTTCGTGGAGCGCAGCTCCGATTATTCCTAGTCCGTGAGTGCGGACCTATGCATGGCCCTTTTCGGGTCCCTCCGGAGGTGGGTGAGCCGCAAGATACGTGATGGCTGCCATGATCACAGCCATGGCGTCTTCGGGATGATGTTGCCGTCGGCGTCCATATCCATGAACGATGTGTGGAGAGTTCGGTCACGCCACGCTCCTTCGGTCCATGTTTTCCACCCGGGCGGTGCTTGTTTCTGGTTTCGCTTGTGCTAGAGCCAGCCCCATGGAGGAGAGCGCAGCTCGTCGCAAGACCGGACTCGAGGCTGCTCGCTATGCGTTTGTCGAGCGCCTCTCGCATCTTGACTTGCTTCTTGTGCTCCTCGATGAGGAGGTAGTGGTATGCCATCGAGGTCACGTGAGGAGTCTAGAGGTAGGACTATTTCACTACGGCGACGGCGCGGCTTCACCCATCCTTCTTGCTAAGTTGGATGGGGTGGCCCTGCTTTTCCTGCCGCCGTTTCCACCGTTTCGCCGCTTCATCCCGCGGGTTGGGGTTGGGCGGCGGTTAGGCGCTTCTCGTCGGTTTGATGATCGCGCGCATGGATAGCGCCGCAGATTGGTTGCCGCGCCGCAGCGGATCTGAACCGAGGTCCCTTCATCCGAAGGTGGATCGCGACAGATCGGAGTTGCCGCTGTAGAACTCATCTGTTGATGGTGACGCGCGTAGCACGGGTGTGGAGCCCATGAAGCGGCCTGATTGACGCACGCACCCGCCAGGAGGCGGAGGGTGCCAGTTTGTCCTACCTGGAAGCAGAAGCTCCCGAACAGAATTTCGAGTCCGTCGCCTACGGGCTCGAAATCCTTCATGGTATCCGGCGAGTGGGCGGTGAAGTCGAAAGCGCCGAAGAGGAGGTGATTCTCCGTCGCCGCGGAGTTGTAGATCGATCGGGTCGGAACCGTCACGACCGCACAATCAGCAGCCCAAATTCCCACAGACGGCACCAATTGACGAGGTTTGATCTCGTCAATGCCCATTGTTATGGACTTGGGTTTTGGAGAAGATGGGGATGCTGGAGATCGTGGCACGGTTAACAGACAAGCAACCAGGGGACACGAGATTTACCCAGGTTCAGGCCCCCGGAGGGAAAACCCTACTCCTGCTTATCTGCTCTTTGATTACAGCGGAACCGAAGGTTACAAGGTGCGCAGATTCGATCTGGCGTGGATGCGTGTGCGAAAGTATGAGTCGAGGTGAGTTGTGTACGTGTCCTCTCGTTGGCCCCTCCTAGCCTTTATATATGGGGAGGCTAGGTCTCAGGTACCGATACGAGTAGGTTACAAGTTGTATTCAAACTCTAGTCTTGCTCTCCAAGGATCCGAAGGCGTCATGGGCCTTGGCCACCCGAAAATCTTCATGGGCCAGCGTATGTCTGTCGTGGGCCTTCCTTGGGCTGGACCAGGTATGCTGAAGTCACGTACCCGTGGGGTATAACCATGTCAACGGAAGAATACCCATATCAAAATGACAAGGCAAGCAGACAATAAGCATCTCAGCATCTTCTTATTTACCATGGGAAAATGGTGCTTTTTCTCTCTTTCCTCTTTTCTCATCTTTTTTTCTTTTTTCTCTATCTCTGTCTCTTTTTTATAAGAAGAATGCTTCATAGATTGCTCATTATGGTTACACTGCAGGTTTCCACCATGATTAGGCATGGATTAGACCAGCCGCCTAGGCGTTTCTCTAACACACATACATAACTCCATGGACTTACAAGCTCCCCTTTCATTTCACACTGACGACATCCATAAACAAAAGATCATGATATCAACTGAGTACAATGTACAAGTGCAATGTTGAAAGCGTTCCCCATGACAGCATGGTTCTGCTAATTGCCAACGTATAAGTGCAAGCATATACAACTTAGATGACACAATGGTTCAAGGTTATAAGTAAAGTGTGCCATCAAGTTCGTGAGAGCTTTAATCACTAATTTTCACATAACAAGTTTAATTCGGAAGGTAGATAAAAACATGAATATACTTGGAATAGCAAAAGCTAATAGGTAGGTATGGTTGACTCTTTGGAATAACTTGGTTTTATTTGGAATTGGATGCATGAGTGGAACTCATACTTGGTTATGGAGGCTAGCAAAAGACTGGGAGCGACCAACTAAGAGAGCAATAATGGCCATAATCACGCAAAGCGACAAAACATCATTAATTAAAGCATAAAGTGATATTACAAGTCGAAAACTAAATGATCATAGAGGCTATGGTGACTTGGGATAGTCTTACCATGGTGTGAGCATGCGCCAAGTCAACGCAAATAAAGCATCAAAAGAGAATACCATAATACTATGCTTTAATATGCTAAAACAACGCATGATTCTTTCAAGGCAGATTGAGCAATCTCAATTGTTTATAACATGTCATGCTACAACAAAAATCACTAATCATAAAGCCAAAACAATATCAAGCATGACATGACAAAGCATAGGCCACAGTCAAAAACAAGCTCCTTTTTACCACTTAAGCACGAACTTTTCCTACTCTTTTCCAATCCAAACCAACTTATTTGAAAACTAATGCATGAATGAGGGGGTACAAACAATTTATTTAAGCAAACTAAGCAAATTAAAACTAAAAAAACAAATACGCTCCGAGAACAACACAACTGTGCATGAAACAATAAAAATAAAGTGTTTGGAAGAAACCTGAAATTTTTATTGATGAAGAAAGGGATGCCTTGGGCATCCCCAAGCTTTGACGCTTGTACTCCTTGGATATTTCTTGGTGTGACACAGGGTGGCATCCCCAAGCTTGAGCTTTTGTCCATTCTTCATCTCATTCCATTACTCTTCCCTACACTTTAAAATTTCCTTCATACAAAACTTCACACAATCTTCATTAGCAACATTAGTGTACTCAAGATAATAAGTCTTCTGGTTCAGTTCCAACACAAATAAAACTTCCATTAAAACAAAAGCTACTGTATTACTTCCTTTTAAAAGTTCAAATGATCAAAGAGAACTCAAAAAGAAAGAGATTAAGAGGCAACTGCAAATAATGGCAGAAATCCGTCAAAACAGACCAGCAGGTAAAAACCAATTTTTTGAAAGACCTTCTGTTGCTCAAATCGAAAAGTGTTGAACTAACGAACATTGGACAACAACCTGGGGCAGAAGCACAAAACATTACAGCTCAAACCGACGTACAGAGATTTTTCACGATTTTTTACAGCGAGGCACAAAAATCTATTTCGGGACAGCAACTTTCCCAAGCATTACTTCTCTCTCGTTAGAGGTTACTCTTGGCACAAAAATCAAATAAAAAAGGATAAGGAGAGGTTATTATAGAAGTAATAACTTCCAAGACTCAAGAAAACTATTGGGTTATCTTCCAAGAAGTACTTTTTTTAACGCCTTTAAGTTAGGCATGATAGTTTGAGAAGATGTTCACATAAGAAATATGAATTGAAGTAAGAGAGAGCATCAAGAAGCAAATTCAAAACACATTTAAGTCTAACCCACTTCCTATGCATAGGAATCTTGTAAAGAAACAAGTCATGAAAGCACAAAGCAACAAACATAGGAAAGCAAAACAAGTGCAACTTCAAGACTTTCAACATAAAGAGGGGAAACTTAATAATGTTGAGATACATAATACCGTGTTTCCCTCTCTCATAAAAACTTTCAGTAGCATCATGAATAATATAACTATCACATAAAATATTATTATCATGAGCCACATGCATAAAAGAATTAATACTCTCCATATAAACATAGTCATTCTTATTAATTGTAGTGGGAATAAATTCAACAAAATAGCTATCATTATTATTCTCATGACCATAATCATCAAATATAGGAGGCATATTGTAATCATAATTAACTTTCTCCTAAATAGTAGGTGGACTGAAAATATCATATTGATCATTGTAATCATCATATATTGGAGGCATAGTATCATCAAAGTAAATTTTCTCCTCCATGCTTGGGGGACTAAAAATATCATGCTCATTAAAACCAGCTTCCCCAAGTTTAGACTTTTCCATAGCATCTATTATATATTAAAATTAAAATACGGACTACCAGAATTAAGAGAAATAACCTAAAAAATCCCATAATAATCAGAAACATCCAACCATTAATTAGGCTACAAGGCCAATGATAGCCAATGGATCCTAGAAATTATTTATTAATATTAAATTTACACAAAAATTACCCACCAATGCCTTACATTATTTTTCTAGCATCCCTTGTATTGTACGAACTCATCGGTTTTCTTTTCAAACAGATCACGAAATCCTCATGCAGGCAATCTACGCCTCCAACCCTAGAGCATCCTCACAAAGGTCGACGCCGCCTTGGTGCCTCCGGCCTGTCGGCCTCCTTTCCCAGTGCATGCAGGTGCGAGTAAGATTCAACATATCCATGTCCCCTTATTTATTTGTCACGGCGATTCATAGATAGCCTGAACGGCTGAAGCCATTGGAAAGCAAAGAAACTGCGATGCATGGAAATTCCCCGTATATTAGATAGCATGCAATGGCCCTATCTGATAGTAGATGAGATGGCCAAGCTTGATCACAATGTTGTTTTCTTGATTTGGTTGGATTAATGAGTCCCGTGGTTTCTCCTAGATGTGACCGCAAGACCAAAATCCTGCATAACCCGAACAATGACGGGGCAGCCGGATCGGCGTGATTAGCATAGGCCACGAGCAAGTAGCCAAGCGATGCCGACCTCGTGCTCAACGCCAATGTCTACAGTGAAGCCAGCGGCCGCCGCTACATGTCCCGTGCAGCGCTCATGACCTATGACCTGGAGTCAGTCACCAAAGACAAAGTGCACTCATGCTCCTATGGGCCTATGGCTGAATCTTGCTGCCTGGACAGTGCATCATGAGCGTCCTGTCTTTTCCTACGTGGTTTTCCAGGTGACCTCGAACTGGAGCATTTTTTGTTGATGCTTTGGATGACCACCGAGGGCATCCACTATGTTGGCAATAAGGCTATCCATAAGCAAAAAGTAGTCAATAAGGAGTTCTACATATATAGTGGAGGCTATCAATAAGTTATTCATAAGCTCAAAACCTTAAGGGTGACCTACAAGCTTGTGGGTTGTCCATAAGCAATAAAATATTATTTTAGCTTCTTCCCTCTCTCTTGCATGTGTGCAACTTTATCTGACACGTGGGGCCAGCTTGTAGACAAGTTCAACTAGATACATTGTAATGTAATCAATAAGCTTGTGGTGTGGTATGTGGGTCTCAGCTTATAGACAAGTTTTTCCATATACATAGGTGATGTCCTGAATGTTAGATAAGACACCAGCGTACAAATTGAACCAATCTCGTGATATAGTTATGGTGTTGTTATCCTGGTTGGAGCTCCGAGATATATATACTACCTCCTATGTCCGGAAATAAGTGACTCGTCTAGATTCACAAATAATCTAGATAAATCCAAGTCATTTATTTTCGGACAGAGCGAGTACTGAACTTGCTTATTCTATGCGAACAAACTCTGATAAAATTAAATAAATACATGTATGATTCAGTTACCCTGATTGGAGCTACAAGATAATAAACCTGCTTATTACTACATGTGCTAACTAACACGACTTGAAATTAAATAAATATATGGGTGGGGTTGTTAACCTCATTAGAGCTCCAAGATAATAAACTTGCTAATTAACACTACTGAAATTAAATTAAGTACAATGTGAAGCTGAGGCTACACTACTTTCTACTGTAAACTACATTCCAAATATGAAGAGAAAAATGTGGTGGTCTTCAATTGCTTGAAAATGAACACCCAATTTTGTAGGACAACCACAAATAGTACCGTGTATCTTCTTGGGGTTCAACATCTTTTAGCTAAAAACATGGTACATTAATTTTAAATAGTTACTATGATGCTCTTAGTGAAAGACATAGACTGATATTGACAATTACAGTAGTTGGATAAAGGAGAATCTTGAATGCGTCCGTCGGTGTTCCTTCTCCAATCATTGGGGAAGCTCTGATACCAATATGTTAGGGGTTAAAGATAACTGTCCTCTTTTTGATCAGACCTAAAACAGTGCATTCTTAGATATTGCTTTACACAGAAAGTGCAGGTCAGACTGCCTTCGGTATATACATCAGTTTCGCTACATATTTCCTTTGTATAGTCTTATGAGTTTTGACGGAGTAGTTAGTTTAAGTTAAGAGATGCAATTGGATGTCCTAGCGCCACATGATGCATACTTCTTTGTGTAAATTCCACCTATATATGGTTACGAAAGGTTCCCTCTGATTTATGTTCATCAGGTCTTGCAATACTTCATGTTCTTTTTTCTGCGAAGAAAAATATACGGAAGTGTAGTCCATCTCTTGATTATAATATTCAAGTCTGTATACACATAATAGGCAGTATCATGTATATGGAATTTTTTTACCATGCAATCTCAGCATGAAGGATTTTGTAAGTATCCTTTCTTAGTGAATAATTTGAGTTATTGACCATACTGTCTTAATTTGTTCGAGAGTTGGTAAATATATCACCAGTTAATTTGTTGGACAGTTCCAAATACCGATCAAGTTTGTGGTTTGAAGACAAAGGTTAAAGTATCGTGGAAAGGTGGTCAAAAACAAGAAATTGGTTGATCTCCAAGGACGATAAATCTCGGGTTCTTTGCTCACTCAAATAGGATCACCAGATGGCGAGGTATTTAACGTAATGTAATGAACTATGACCAGAGGTGACAATGACAATATCCCATTCAAGGGCACTTGATAAATGATGGCATTTAGTATAAATTAATGTCTCCAAATGAGCAATCCACCTCGGCCAAAAAAAATACCAATCCACGATGATCAATACTCATTTCAATTTAGGGGCACTTAAGGAAGTAGGCACAAAAATAATTCACCCAAGATTAAAATGATTAATATTGCTTTTACATTTTCTTATATAATTTGTTTGCATTCTGTATAAACAAAACAAAAAAATTAACTCTAAGTAACGTGCAACTAATAGCTTCTCAAGTACTACCAATGGTTTGTATGCATGTGCGTGAAGTATTCATACTCCCAAATTATTATGGATCTTATCACCGAGCCATGACTTTTCATGTTTACAGGAGTTTTGTTGATGCTTTGCATTTCTTCTTAGTATGATGTTCATCGTAATGTTTGCCCACCTGGAATACGTTATAATTCTGGGCTGTTAAGTGGAAAGAATACAAGCTTAGGGTGATACATGTCACCTCTCTCATACATTTATAGAACCCAACTTACACAATCATTTTCCTCGAGTTTGTTTTCTAGGTGCAATATATCATGGTCGTCATTTGTTTTCTTGCCTTCTATATGTATCGTTATTGTGCATGAATCGGTGGATCGGGATAGTTGGTAAGACTGGTGATAGGCCAGACAAATTGTTCACTGACTAATTTTTGCAAAAAGCTTTAGGACAGATCTAGTAATCTTCATACACTAATCGATTAGGCAAATGAATTAAGAAGTGGGTGGGGAACGCAGAAAATAAAGGGCTGCCCGGTAGGCTCCATGAGAACATGTCAACGTGTTGAGTCTTTGGACCACCAAGCTGATATAACTACGTCATTTTTCTGTATTGCCATTTTCTTGAATAAATACTGAAGAAAAAGTAAAATTTTACATCATCTTATGCTATCAATAATTGCATTCTAGGTCATAGTATCTTAAATTTTTATAAATTTAGCTTCATAAAGAAGAACATAATCTTATGTATCAGTATGTAATCTTACTTAATTTTCTTTAAGAATAAAAACAACTTGAGATGTTGCCCGTGTAATGTATTGACATGCTAATGGACCCGTTGGAAAGAAAAGACATTCTAGAATTGTGTCAATTTTTATTTATCATTATTTTTGGCTGCATGCTAATAAAAAATAATCTTCAAATTTTCACCACCAAAGAAACACAGAGCAAGGTAGCAATTTAAACTATTTCTTTCCTACCAATTGACGAGGATCGATAATTAGTTTTCCTTTTAGTTCATGAAGAAAATTAATCAACTAAATTTATGTACTGTACTAATCCAATATCACAAAAAACTATAATTATCCTTATTGACATAATATCACTTGCAAACAAGATACACGGGTGTTTCCACAATATGACCTAATAATTATTCTATCAACAATTTTACATTGCTGAAGATGTTACCCGCAATATTGATATTTTAGTTACCATAACTTCCGTGATACTAATATAATCATATTATTTCTTATAAAAATGTAATATCCATGAAGTTGTAAATTTATTCCAAAACATTAAACATGATGCCCTCGCATTTAAAAACTAATGGTGTTCAAAGAATTCATATTAATAACATTGCTATTACCATGTAGATAAAGTTGCATAGGTTTTCTAATTTTCTCTTCAAACACTTCATGTCCTAACTCAAAATAAATACTATAAAGCTCTCTAATTTTTTTTTCCATTAAGCCTAACTAGTGAAAATAAAAACAAGACACAAAAAGATATAATTGCAGAATCTAAAGGAAATAACTTCGAGCACTCAAACACAAGAAATATTACTAAAAGATAGCTTAGTAGCCAGAGGATATGAGTACCTTTTACCTTACCTCCCCAGCAACGGAGCTAGAAAATAGCTTCATGTCTACGTACTTCTATTCTTATAGACAATTATTGGGCCTCCAAGTGCAGAGGTTTGTAGAACAGCAGCAAATTTCCCTTAACTGGATTACCCTAGGTTTATCAAACTCAGGGAGGAAGTGGTCAAAGGTATCCCTCTCAAGCAATCCTGCAATCAAGATACAAGAAGTCTCTTGTGTCCTCAACACACCCAATACACTTGTCAGGTGTATAGGTGCACTAGTTCGGTGAAGAGATAGTGAAATACAAGAGATAGAGACATCCAACTCCAAATATAACTCATAACAAGTATTTGTAATCTCTAGCCTAAGTACCACCATGGTGTGCACACTATCACTTTCACACACGTGGAGAGAGCCAGAGATCTATTAAAGCACTTGAGTAGCAAGGTAAATCTACTTGATTACAAAGCTCATGATCTCAATAAGATCACGCATAGAGAGAGATGAACACACAGCTACCGGTATAGCCCTTAGCCTCGAGGAAGAACTACTCCCTCCTCATCATGGGAATCAGAAACGGCGATGGAGATGGTGGTGGAGTCAATGGATATGGCTCCGGGGGCACTTTCCCGTCCCGGCAGGGTGCCAGAATAGAGACTTTCTGTCACCGAATCTCCCCTTTGGTGGCGGCGGCGCTGCGGAACTTTTCGTGGCTGGAGGCTGGATTATTTTGGGTTTTCTCATCGGGGGGCTTCTTATAGGCAAAGGGGCGATGTCAGAGGGGCTCACACCACCTGGTGGCGCGGCCAGGGGGACCCGCGCCACCACATGTTGTGGCCAGCCCCTGGCCCCTCTCCATCTCGTCTTCTACCTCCGTGAGTCTTCCGTTAAAATATCGACTTTGGCTTTTGTCCGGTCCAATTTCGAGAATATTCATTTTATGGCTTTTCTGGAACCAAAAATAGAAGAAAATAGGCAACTAGCACTATGGCATCTTGTTAATAGGTTAGTTCTAGAAAATGTGTAAAAGTACTCCAAAGTATGGACAAAACATAAGAAAGTAGATATAAAATAAGCATGGAACATCAAAAATTATAGATACGTTTATAACGTATCAATGCATCACATATATTTTTGGGCCATACTAATCACATACATCCTGCAAAAACAAGTTTTGCATAGAATCGCATTCTACCGGATCATGTGCAATCGCAGCACCTAGGAACCTTAACGAGATACAAAAGGGGCTACGACTAAGGGGGGTCTAGGGGGTCTCCCCTGTGGGCTTTGAAGGGGAAGCGCGCCTCGTGGTATCTATACAATTTTCTTTAAGGATTTTGATTGGCAAATAAAATTTACCATAAACCGACTATTGTTTCGATTTGACCAATTTCCTTTGATCGTGGTACATCGATTCAGATCTAGATCCCGATTCGATCAATCATATTGATCTTCGCATGACTCAACTGGATTTATGTGTCACTGTCTACCCCGATGGCGGAAACCGACCGGTAGGGGTAAGTCGTTCGACGACCTTAGAATCACGATCACGGAAAGCAAGATCATAGATCAAACTAAAACCACATCCATACAAATGATCAAATCATTCATATCAATCTGCACATCACTATATGCATACTTCCCGAACCTATGACTTAACAACATCGGCTCTGATACCACTATAGGGAAATGGGTAGGCTACACTAGCGTAAATCAAAAAAATTCTACCGCGTCAACCAGGAATACTGTTGTCACAGATCACGGGATTACCACTAGACGCTCAGTTGAGGAACTCGATGAAGAACATCGTGACAGTGTAGATATTCTATGTCTCCTCTTTGTCCTTGTCCCACAAGCAGCTCCCCTTTGCGCGGCTCGTCCAAGTGCTACAGCTGCAGCACCTCCGAGGTATCTACACGTTCGGAGTGGAAAGCGTCACACGCCAGACTGCTAGGTCTGCACGTGTAACACATGCGTGAGAGGAGTGGTGGCTTGGTGGAATGCTCAACCCTATTCAGCTCGCCTCACTCTCTCTTATATAGGCATCTCTGGTGGTCTTCTACATTAGCAGCCCATTAGTAGCCTAAGCCTGGTCTAATTTGGATCCAATCCTCATTAGGCTTCCGGCCCCTAAAGTGTGTGACCTTATAGGTTCATACACGTATAGACATGGCACGAGTACACTTACTCCGTCAATAGTTGGTAGCGGCCTCTAGCAAGACGTTCCAACTCCTAAACACATATAAAGATCATTCGGACGAACCATCACAAGGTTGAGTACATATCTTTCCCTTTGCCCTATGTTATTTGGTCTAGCTCCAATCTGACCTCTCTTTCTCGATACTATGATTTTGAATCCATTTACTAGGTTAACTCTTAACCATATGTAGCACGGCCATGCATTTCTAGATCCGATCACTCGAGGGGCCCAGAGATATCTCTCTCAAGTAGAGAGGGGAAAATCCTATCTTGATTAACCAATGCCTTGTAGCATGTATCAGGACAAATCCGAAAGCTACCTTTATAACTACCCAGTAATGGAGCAGTGTTTGATAGCCCCAAAGTAGGTCGATCCACATCTCAAGTACATGCGTCAATCTCAGGTCTAAGGACAAAACATACACGACGTGTAGAGAGAGCTGCAAGTATTATTGCCAGTCTCAAGTTAGGTCAGTCCAACCCCATGTTCATAACATGTGTCCACATCATTGGTTTGACATTTCCATGTCTACGACTTGAGAAACATAGTCATCAACCAATCGATGTGCTAGTCTTATATTCACGTGTGTCCTCACATGAACTCTGACTAGGGACAACTATTAGATAACCATACAAGTAAAGAGTTTCACAAATAATTCTGATATATGGATATTCAAGGAACATTATAATAACTCATGGATACATATGAAATACAATCATTTCTATGATTGCCTCTAGGGCATATTTCCCTCATTCCCACGGAGGTTTCGATACAGACATGTCTAGTGCCGATCATGTCAGGACCGCCGTGGACGTACTATCCGAAGCCTCCAGCATCAAGGATAGCAAGGCTGGTGCTCTCGACCACATCGAAAGCGATGCCCACAAGAAGGCACATGTCGTCTCTTCAAACAACGTCAATGTTGGCGCCGACCACTCCGCCGACTAGGCTGACGCTGCTGACTCTAGTGAGAGCAGCGAGTCCATGTGGAGGAGCCTAGAGGAGGAGGAAGCGGAGGAGGAGCAGTGCAAGAAGCGCAGGGCGGCGCGTAGGGCAGAGCTTATGGCTGCACAGGAGGCGGCCGAGATGAGGGAGTTCCAGCATAACGAGTTACTGAATTATACCGCCGATGAAGAGCACTATGATGAGGAGGAGTGCACGGATCAGGAAGGCGCCAATGATGAGGGAGAGTACTACATATAGTATGACTCACAGAATGAGTACCTGGAGGCAAAGACTGAGGAGGAGTAAAATGACGAAGATGAGGAGTCGGCGTCAAGAAGCGGGATCAGCCACTCCTGTGTCGGCGACAACGACCACCACCACCATGGCGGCGCTTCCGTGACCTGCAGGATCCGTTGCCGCAACGGTGGCGAGGCCGGCCCTCCAAGAGGTAGAATAAGTAGTTTTTTTATTACGTTTTTCTTTCCGGTGTCTGTTTTGCTAAGTCACTATACATCTATCATGTCCCCTACAAATTTGGAGTAAAATGTCTGGCATAGTGAGTTATTTCGTGTCTTGCGTGTGTGGTTCGAGTTTGTTTAATGTTGTGTGGTCATTTCAAGCATCATTTTTTGACTGTTTTGGAAAATATGAGGTAAAGAAACGGCCTATTATTATCAAACAAGTTTTAATGTTTCTTATTTCTCCACACGATGACTGTCGCAAGGAATAATACAATCATTGGCAGGATCACACGATGCTTCGGAGCATGCTACATTCACTTCAAGTACGCGTACTTTGCTCCATTTTGAAAGGGTTCTAGAGTTAGAAAAAAAGATAACTGTTTGTGTAAGGACCGACACGCTTCTGCGACGTGGTCACATGATTTACATAACTGTAGATGACATGGGACAAAATAAACAAGGCATACAATCCAGACATATTGTTGTGAAATAGTTTTCAATGTTTTCTATTTCTGTACACGTCAACCGCCACAAAACGCATCACCTGTAACCTCATCTCCTCGATGCCTTCTCCATTTAACACGACCGTGACCTAATCTTCTGTCATGATGGTATGATTGATTAGCGTGACGAGACAATACTTCAGAGCACGTGTTATGCCAATTAAGTACTCCTACTTTTCTATAGTTTGATAGGGTTTTGGGATGGCTAGAAGAGCAGGCGCGTCTAATCACGCACATATTGCGACGTGTTATGGGTTTCTCTATGTTCGTGTGTTGCCCATGTGACAACTTTGACTCATGGACATATGACGTATACACTCTCTCTATCCACGAATATGTCGATAAGCGATACACCTAACAATAATGGCGGATGGAATTTGACAATGTAATAAGAGGATATACATAACCGCGATGACATGTAGCAGTTATCCTCACAGTCGCGCCTCAGGGGGCGCAGAGAGAAGTCTAGTTATCATATAAGGACTTGGATAAATTAGGCCTCCTATTTATCCATGTCAGCATCTAACATTTCATTTTTAGTGCTAGTTGACATCCTAGATAATGGTGAACTGGGTAGCATAATAGTTTGACACAAGGGGAACACAAGGAGAACACAAGTATAGTTTGATAGAGGGGTGTTGCATGAATAATATTGATCATATAATATAAATATAAACAAGATGGTGCTCATCTCTAACTCCGTTGTGTGTATGTGTATGTCCAAAATATAGTTATGCATACTAACCATGAGAATTTTCATAACATCTATTGTCCAACCTGCCCATTTGACCAGGGACAACCTGACACTATAGGTAATTAAGGTCTACCCTTTTGAATAGGATGGACCAATGCATTAATAGTCCCTGAACACACATAATCCTCAAACTATCACATATTCCCCTTGTTTTCCCTAGCTATCACTTTGGGGTTGTTCAACATAATAATAGGTAATACAGTTTGCATATAAATAACAAACTCATATATATATGATGGGGCAATAAAATTCGAATACTGAAATCATGTCACTCGGGTCCTAGTAACAAGCATTAAACATAGCATAAGCACATCAACACCCATACAAGGATATCCTCAAGACAAGCACCTCAAATCTCAACATTTATACATGACTACATGATCAATCTCATCTAATTCCCATCAACCTCACATGCCTACAGAGGACTACTCACTCATGGAGAGGGAGATGTAGCATATGGTTGATGGACATGATGTTGGTGATGATGGTGGTCAATAAGGCGTCGAAATCCCCCTCTCCAGTGTGGAGAGTAGGATTAATTTGACTCCAAAATCTAAAATCATGATGTTGGCAGTGCTATGTTTCGTGAAAAGCTCTATGCTTCTAGCAGGATAGGTTTTTAGGGTATATAAGAGGTATGCCAAAGGAGGAGGAGAGGCAACGCTTGAGGCCCATTTGGTCTTATGTGGTCTGGCCACACCATAGGCCGCGCCACTAGTGCTATTTTAGGCCTCGTGGCCCCTCTCATGAGTTTCCAATGCCCACGGTCCTTGTTCCAAAGAAAAACTCCCATGGTATTTTTCTCTAGATTAATTTACTGTGTAAAATAGAAAAAGGATACTTTTGCTAAAAACATCATCAGATTCAACAATGTTACTTCAAGTTGGTGAGATTTCAGAGTAGAACATTGAGCAAAGTAGATACATTTTGGATGAATTATCATAAGCACACCATATACAAGCATATGCAAGGTACAAAACCAACACATGCACAAGGGGAAAGTAAGTTTCAATGTAAATAAATTTAGCACATGTTATCGCAAGGAGGACCATTGGATATATGAAAGAGTGATGATAATAGAAATGACTTGGCTTGATAAAATATAATAGATGAAGATCCCTCAATTATTCATGATATAGCCAAGTCTCCAATGCCATCCAAGAACACCTGTTGATCAAGTTTTAGCTTACTGTTCCCCAACCAACTTGGGTCCTAAGAAGTTAGTCACAATAGGCTGGGCAACCCAGATGGTTCTTTTCTTGGCACCACCCTGAGTACAAACATATATTGCAAACACATTTACAACCTCATCCTTACGAAGAGAATAAGCATCATCAATATTGATAGGGTTGGATGAGGAGGTACCAATACTGAATGAAGAAAATAAGTGCCCCTCCTCGCAGCATATGTACCAAGTTATTATCTTGCTTTCTTTATTCTTAGGTGATATCACAACTTGAGTAAGAACTTGAGTCTTCTTACGAAGAGGCCAATCTTTAACTTGAGGTAGAGCTTGAGTATGCTTCCCTTGTTGCTTCTCACTAAGAGGTTTCTTCTTCAATGGGCAATATTTAACATGATACCATTCTTCCTTGCACTACAAGAAAACAATGTTGGCCGGATTATTGACTTGCTATTGGCCCTAATTCTTGTTCTTCTTAATATTCTTCTTGATATTGGACTTGTTCTTGGAGTTGAATCCAAGTCCACTCTTGTCATTGGGGGAATTATACTCAAGAATGTTTTGAGTCTGGCATTCCCTTCATGACTCTTTCTAAGTCATTCTTGAAAGAAGTGACTTGAGACTTGAGCTCTTTGATTTCCTCTACATGGTTAGTCTTATACAAACACTATAGGAAGTAGATATTTCATTTATAGAACAAAAATTCAAGGAATATAATTCATCACAAGATATATCAAGGTTATGAGATGATACATTAAGAGGACTAGCACATGGCAATATGAAATTTTGAATAGATATTTTCCTAACATCCACATGAGGCTCATAAGATGTTACCTTGGACATAATAACCTCATGATATAACTTTAGAATTTCTTGGGAGGCAAAAAAATTCCCATGGGAGCTTGATAGGTTTCCATGACTTTCTTCCAATTTCCCATACTTGATAGTTAGGAAAGAAAGTTGGGCCTTTATCTCAACATCCTCCTTTAATATTGATGCTTCACAGAGTTAGTAGCGCAAGCATCATCATTAATAGCAATAGGATAGGGAAACTTGGCAAGCTCTTTTAAATATGAAGATTTAGGTTGAGCATATGACTCGGTTAGTATGATGAGTTCACTCTTAATGACCCTGGAGACATTGTTGATGTGCTCAAAATCCTCAAGGACTTTTGCATGGGAAACTACAGGCTCATGATTTTTAATTTTGAAATCCTTTGCCACCCCAAGATCTTTATAATGGGATTCCTTCACTCTAGATAGCTCTAGAGAAAATGTATCCTCAAGAGATTTATTGGTGGTTTATTCCTCTTCAATAGATTCATTTAGATTTGCAATATCATTTGCATATTCATGTTCAAGACTAACCATGTTATTAATTGTGTCCTCGTGCTCCTTAGTAATTCACTTGATCTCAATAGAAAAAGTTAAGATTTCAATGAAATTAGAGCAAGAATTTTTATTTTTATATAGAGCATGAAGTACTAGATCACCCTTATATTTTAAAGAGGAAACATCACCAACCGACTCATCATCATGAGATATCTTGGGATCCAAAGGAGAATTCACCGTTGAAGCCTTAGCCATAAGGCATAAGTGAACACCGGGAGGAGGTGATGCTGAGGAAAAAATTGAAGATTCGTTCAAGACATTGTCTTGCCCCATATATATTTATTCCTCTACATTAATGTTAGGCAGACAAATATTTTAGGAAATGGAAGAATTTATGTCATGGCATCAAGGAAAAACAAGCATATCATCATGAGATATCTACATGATATGCAAGAACTATCAACACAAGCATATATACCATTTGCAGTGCTACAAGTGTTTAAGCCCAAAGATAAAACCGTGTTACTCAATGCAAACATTACTCCATAGAGATTGTCATTAATTACTAAAAACACACATAGGTGCACACATGGACTTTGAAACTGCAAGCGAACACCCACATCCAATAGTAAATATGACATCACGGGATTCCTGCCATACCCATCTATCCTACATAAGCGATTGGAGTTCCTCATTCATCTTACAACGACATGATGCAACTAGCGATGAGAGCTAGGAGTGGTGCAACATGTTTGAATTAAGCACCTCATGGTATACTAGAGTACTGTATAAGCTAGCCATTGTGACCTCTATTAACTGGTTACCATCTAAGCTAGCCACTATGATCAGGTCCAACCTCGAGGGTGGCCCGTTCTTCATGAATTTGAAAGGGAAAACAAGAGGGAGGGTGATGAACATGATGAACATGAAGAATTGAAAGGTAAGATGCAAAATCATGCACATAAATCTTCTGATTTCCCCGGTTGACCTGAATCACCAACTTGGTAGAATCCATGTGGAAGTGACCGCTAGGTAGATATCCACGGTGGAAAGATCACCAAGCAAAAGGATACAATAAAATTGTGAAGAGATTGCAATTCATAGAGACCCAAAGGGAGAGATAAAAGGTAACCGAGTTCACAATAGAAAAGATCCAATTCACAAGGTAGAGCCTTGTACAAATCCAAGATGCAATCTATGGAGAGGTTTACCCTAGTGAAAGTAGAGGCTAAGGCAAAAAAAATATCAATCAATTATAGGCTTTAAAAAAGAGGATGGGGCATATATATAGCTAGCTAGAACCCAATGGTAGTTTAGGCATAAACAGAAAAGGTTCGAGGGTTACATGGGCCTTGGCCCGCTGGATGCTTTGGTTTCGACCAACTTATGTGAGACTCCTGTATAGTTGGACCAGAGACTTAGGTCTAGGTCAGAGCCTCTAGGTCTTGCGGTAGAGACTCTTCTCCGGCATAGCCTGCGCAGCTTAATCACTATCGGTCGAGCCGGAGATTCCGGGGTCATCGGGGCGAAGACTGTAATGCCCTCGAATCAGGGCCTATGCATGTTTAGTGATTACCTCCAAACCCACGTAGAAACGATTCAAATGCACCCAAGCACTCGCATGTGAGTCAAACACAAAGCAATACCATTACAAAATAGTTCACGATGGAACCTACAAGAAACATATATTTACAACAACGACTCAACAAGTAAGAATACAAATATATATTACATAGATCCAAATCACAGTGAAAGTGATGCAACATCTGAGTACTGATAAGAATACAGATGGGACTAAGATTCACGAACAATAACCATTGGTGTCCATAACCCTACCCAGGCCAAGGCGGAAGGGTAACCTTGCTAACTTCATCAATATCATACCAATCAAAGTTAGGCCAATGGTTAGCAACAAAAGGGAGAAATATAAAGCGAGGATAAGTACCAAGGCAAGTACTGAGCGAGACTTAGAATTCGGCTAGTCTCACCTACAAGGTTATGGCCGACTTAGTGGCAGCAAAACATGTACTAAATACCATGTAGAGACATGATACAACTTCTATCTATTAGAGAGGGATAATGCAACTCTATTCAGAACTAACATAATACTAACACATAACATAACCCATCCAAAGCATTACCTTTGTCGCATAACCACTAGGGAGAAATACTAGAGGCACTCAGATAGTAGGAAGTTTTATCAATTCATTGATTAAGTTCACTAATTACTAATCAAGTTGATATCCCATTAAAAACATGATGATTTATTCTAAGTTGTCTATAATCGAGAAACTGTGCTCTATGTCCTCCATAACCATGCACATGGATTTTCGAAAAGATTTAATCATGAAGGGGTGTGCCAGAGTATCCACATGCACTTTAACCGAAACATTTGCTAGATCATTAACCTACACACATTGGTATGTTGGTGGGGCATTAGACATGATGTTTCCTAGAACCAAAGAAAGGACAAGGGGCTCCCAACTAATCTACCCATGACGAAGTCGGCGCCGAGATCCACGATGAAGCCAGAGGTTGTGCCAACTCCCAAGACAATTGTTAACAATTGGACAAGGGCAAAAGTTCCACGAGATGCAGTACAATACAAAATAATAAACGCTCCTCGAGCAACATAATGTAACTCATGCATATGAGCAAATAAAACCAAGGTTGTGCCCCCAGTACACTACTTTGAGATCAGGTAATAAGCCAGCAGGGGTTTCCATAAACCCCACTTGTAGTTAGGGCGCTCAATCTCAGAACAAGTATCAAGAACTCAGGTTCTAGGGTGACATTAATAGATCCCAAAGGTGGTCAGCGTCAGTGCCTTATCTTATTTAGTTATCACCCAAAACAACTTTAACAATTAATTATTAACTTAAGTTTGAAACATGATCTATTACAACGGATAGCATGAGATAAATTCCCTCAACAACATAGTTCAACAACTCGAACAACCACCTAAGCAAGCAACTGCAACTCAAAAGGCCAACTAGATACCAAATAACAGGTAATAGGAATTAGCCAAGGTAATATAGGCTACAAGGAGTATTAACGGTACTAGAACTAAAGAATCACAAAAAGGGCACCAATAGAGAGGGAAGCAAATCAATAAAATAAAATAGGTAGCAAAAGATGAGTGCTCGCATTTGAAATGTTGCCTAAGATACACTTTTGAAGAACTTGTCATAGCTCGCCTCAGCGTCCTACTCAGAAATAAGAAAAGCACTAGCAAAAACAATGAATGAAATAACTACAACTAGCGAAATAGATCCAGCATGTACATGATATGATGCATGAGATGGAAATATGCGATACAACTTATCAATATTAAACGGACCAGAATCTCCACAATTAATTATAAGGTTCATGTTATTTTACTACCCCACAAATTAAATGTTGATTAATATGGCAAAAGAATGTCATATGTGAGCTATACAAATTAAAATGGAGTCAGAATAAGACAACAACATCCCGCATACACTCCATATTTTGTTATTAGGTGTTAGACTAAAAATCCTAAACAACAAGATATGTATGCAACCATGGATTTTTTTAAATGCCACAATACATGGAATTTTATAAAATATGGACATGATAGGGATCACATATTTGGGCTCGAAGAACTTGGGGTCGAAGGATCTTCGGATCAGACAATAAGAAGACAAAGCTAGTGATCTTCAGATTCGGTCTTTGATCTAGGAAGGAGCTCTCGTGGTTCAGGCTTTGATGATCGGTATTATGTGGTTCTTCCGGTCCATGATGGAGGTCTCGGAATGCAGTGTCGGCATGGTCTTTGGGTGCCTTCATCCTTGTTGGAGCTCTTGGTGTTAGTCATACTTTGGTTCAGACTTTGACGTTAGTGGAGAACTTGGATCGACACCGATGATTCATTAGGTTCATCGAAGTCCAGGTCGATCTTGACAGCCTTGTCGCTGATTTTTAGAAGCTTCACGAGAAGTAGCAACATTTTCAGGTACAGGACATCTCTATTGTTGCAGGAGAGACAAAAACTATATTGGTTTTCGACCTTGGCAAATAGAGACATGCAATGGAGCCTCACCACACATCACCGTGAACAACGAGAGCCAAACATATGCAGTAGGGGATGCCAGCGAGAAGCTCTGTGGTGACATGGCTATACACACATGCATGATATAGCAATAGACTTCACATGGCATGGTCGTAAGGCACACCACGATCAACTTTTTTGCTAGTGAAAGGATGATGAACATAAACAGAGGCAACGAACTGCATGCTCGGTGACGAACATAGACAAGCAAGGTGCCTAAGATTCGGGAAGAGTGGGTCGAGGACGAGCCACAGATGGTGGCAGGCGACGATTCTTGTAAAGGAAGGCATGCAAAGAGGGGATCCATGCAGGGAGGTCGACATGGATGGAGCCCGCGACGGGGATGTCGGTCAAGCATAGGACATCAAAGAGGAGGGCACGGCGAGCTATGTAGGCCACAAATGATAGGATCAAGCGCATGGTTGAGGATGTCGCAGCACAGAGGAGGGATGCGTCTATGGCGGATGGAGATAAAGAGTTTGTCTCATCCTCTAAAGATAGATTTTTGGGGTCCCTACAGGGAGAAAACCCATATCTAGAATTTTCTCTATAAGTGGGTTCAAGCCATGAAAATAATCAAGCATGTGAATTCTCTAAACATTATAATCTATGCCATCAAATAAAAAAGTGACATTAGGCACTAATCCCCTAGGAGAAATCCATACTCTCAAGGCGGTGAAGCCCAAAAGTGAGAGACCTGGATCTGATACCAATTGTAAGGACATAAATTTCGCCTAGAGAGGGTGAACAAGTGTTTTAAAACAATTATAGTTTTCTCTTTAATAAATGCATAAGAAAACAAGATTTTTATTTACCAAGCACAAAACCTAAAACCACTAGGTTCAACTAAGTGCACCAACAACTTATGCTAAGCAAGACTTGCAACAAGGCAATAGCAAGATAAATTATTTCAAGCACAAAGGCTATCACGATGTAAAGTGCATAAGTTAAGAGCCCGGGTATAGCAATAACCAAGGCACATGGAGACAACGACTTGATCCTGGAGTTCACTTCCAAAGAAGCTATGTCTCTATTTGAGAGGTGTGGTAGTTTAGTGCTCCTCGAACGCCACAAGCAGCTCACCTATAGGTGTGGTGGCTCGATGCACACCCAACACCACACAAGGCCTCACCCCAAAATGTGGAGGCTTACCACTCACCAATGCCACAAAAGGCTCACCTTATTCTCTTGTATGTGCACCACAAAAGGTGGGCACACAATCCACTATGGGACACTTGAGGGTGGTCACCAAACCCATACAAGTTTGGGGCAATCTTTGTAACTCAATTGCAGGATCCCAAGAATCACTACCAGGTCCACAACCATCTTGGGTTTCGAGAATCCAAGAGTAACAAGGTTCTTGATTTCACCAACCAAATCCTCCATAGAGAACTGAAACCAATGCACCTAATGCAACAGAAAGTACTTCACTCTCAAATTCCCCCAAAGCTATAAAAGCTAGTGGGGGAATATGAGAGGAAGAACAAAAGAAGGGAATACCAAATTCTCCAAGATCAAGATCTCAAAATTTCTATCACAAAGATGGGATATGTTTTGGTAGGATTTTAGATCTTGATCTTCTATTTCAAATCCTTCAAAATATTCAAGAAGTATTAGAGAGATAGAGATCAAGGGTAAGCTCTTGAAGGTCAAAACAATGGAGGAGAGAGATAATAGAAGAGCCCACCTCCAAATGAGGAAGAAGAGGCCTTATATAGGTTCCCCATGAAATATGACCATTACAGGAATTTTACCCCAGAGCCCTGCTACTGAGCGTTGCACCAGTGGTCCTTAGACAAATTTTGAGGGGGCAAAACTCGGCAGTAATAGAAAAACCAAAACGATCATAACTTATGCATCTTGTATCCAATTTTGATGAAATTGGGATCATTCTGAAGAGAACATCAATATCTACAAGCCCATGGTGTGAAACTTCATAGTACAATAAGGGAGGATAAAACCAAAAAAATAGAATGTTTGACCTCTCTATAAAACATGAATGAGTAAACCTCCGAAATCAAAAGTGTGGTAAGATATTCATTCGAAATCCATTTTTTATGATCTTGAGAATTTATCCAAGATAACCACAAGCTAAAAACTCATATGGAGAAGATCCAAATAACAACCAATGAAGATGGTGCAAAGTATGCAAAAGTTTAAGATCTCTTCGAAAGAGACAATCGAGTTACTCACTCTAGAGCCCCTCTTAATAGTATGGCTATTTATCCTAAACCCGGTCTCATAGCTAACAAAATGAGACGGGAAAAAGAGAAAAAATATCAACATCATACCTTAGACTTGCACAATCCACTTAAGCTTGATGAATATGATTTTGTTCTTCTCAAGATGGAGCACCTCTCTTGATTTCACTTGCTTGTGCTAACTTGATTCAGACTAGCTAATGGATCCCCCATATTCCCATGGGAGAGACCCTTCTTTGGAAATGTCTTCACCTATATATGATCACCAAGGACATCAAGATTCGAGTATATGATCTTCTTGAGATAGCTCGTCTTGAATTTTCACTTCTTCATTTCAAGTATTGGGGTAGAGACTCTGCTCCGGCATATCTTGCACGGCTTAATCATGACCGGTCGAGCCGGAGATTCCAGATTCATCGGGGCAGATTATAGACATCAACTGTTGCATCACTATCATCACCATCAATCCCTACATCTCATATCATATTCCTCTTGTTGTAATTCATCAATTCTTTTGCGGATTTGCACAAGCACTCATTAATCCATTGGTATCCCTCTCATATTACTATGATGATGTTTATTGTCTCCATGTATGAGTAGTTTACTTAGTTCTTGGGGAGATAGAGAAACCCTAGAAAACATTATGCATTAAAATAAAGATGATCTATAACTTAGATTTATGTCGTATGTATATTAACTCTTTTGATGTTCTATGAATGTGCACCATATAACAATTGCCTTAGGAACTTGGGAGGGAATTACCGTTGGGTATGTGATGGTGTGATGGTGCTAAGTGACATGCCACACTGGATCATCACTCATGTGGTCAACGGGGATAACAGGGGACTCACAAAGCTTATCCATAACCATGGGGTTAACTCTTAATTGTTGGGGATCAAAGTGGCTAGTCTATGATCACGGTTGTGGTTATGAGGGATGAAATATCTGATGGCTGGTCTGTCATCATCCAGTTTGGAGCTTCTCCCATCACTACTAGGATCCTAATCTTTTCCTAGAGTTAGAAAATAGTCGGCTATTTTCGATAACTGTCGGCTATGATAATAGCCGAGAGTGGATCGTCGGCTATTTACCGTAGGCCGTGCTTGGTCAGCCATTTAGATGATAGCCGACGGTACCGTCAGCTATTACCATTGCCTACAATATAAGCCCGGCGGTGCACCGTCGGGATTTTCTTGGTCAACATCTTCCTTGCGATTAGCTGGCAAGATTAATACCCGACGGCTACCTCTCATTTATTGTAATTTCTGACTATTATGGGTGCCCATCGTTGGTTTATTTGCCTACTGTTGTCCTCCCCGTCCTCCCCTTCGGTATTTTTGTAACTGACAGTGTATGTTTACCGTCGGCTAAGGGAATAGCTAACAGTATATGTGCACCGTTGGCTTCATTAATAACTGACAGGCTTACATCACTGTCAGTACACAATATAAGCGAGAGGTAACACACCACCATCAGCAATTCAATTTTCGACAGTACATCCCCTAGGCATAGTACAAAACCTGAGAAATGTTATTGCACATGATATGTGCACTAGACATTATCAACCGCAAATCCTATAGGTAACTTTTAGGTACCATTGCAACACAGGAATATATTTATCCCCATGCAACAAAAGGAGTAATTTACTCACAAGTATAAATGTTTGGCTCCATAATAAGAACAATATTAATCCTTAATCAGCCATCTATATAATATGGAAATGCAAAAGTACTAGTAAACAGAAGTAATATATCCTGAACAACTTGGAAAGGTAATACAGACTATTTTAAAACATTTAATCTTTCTCTCAACTACACCATAGAAACATTGCTTCTTCTCATGACTTCCGGAAATGCAAACTCTAATTAAAATCTGCCCATTCGTCTTCATTGTCACAGTAATTGTCACCACCTTCAATACCCCTTCCAGTGCCCTAAGAAATAATATACTAGTTGTAAGAAATGAAATATCAGTGAGAACATACTACTAAATAGAAAGGATAATTTGTAATAATTTGATAGGTGTTTCAATTTTAAAGTTTTCAAAATTCTAATAATGGCACTAAGGATTCTCTCGTCTAGGAGCTTGTGAAGGACAATTGTTTTACTCAAACAGTTCGGCAACAACAAGGTGAAGGTTTATTTCAGCAAGGAGCCTAACAACCTCTACAAGCAAAGGTGATCATTACTTTATCTCCCAGAAGGACATTACTGAAACACTTCCAATGAAACATATTCTTGTATGTTGATTTCCCTTTCAAAATTCAGCTCCTAGTTGCATGTTAACCATTTTAGAGTTCTAAAAATCATTTAGGTTTGTAGGCATGGAAAGAATGTCCACTGATCAAGCTCCATATTGACCACATCAAGTTTAGGGTGAAAATTTTGATGAAATTATGTTTCTCTTACCGGTTCAGCTCCATATTGACCATCGCTGTTACTGTAGTATTCATGTTCAGAATCATAGGTGTCCTATATATGAAACAGAAGGAAACATTGAATAAGTTGTTGCTGATACAAATAAAAATAGACTTTAGAAGTAAAGTTTCTGTAACTCTACACTTGAAGTTTTCACTATTGTTTGTTAGCATCAGTTAGTTTGGTGGTAAACTTACCGAGTCATGTTGTGCACCCTCCCGCATTAGAGCATCAAAGTCTAGACCTCCTTGATTAGTCAAAGCCTACAAAAACACACAATCAGCACAATTCAATTGTTATATACTCTTATTTACAAGAGAAGTAAATATTACCCTAACAACATGTGTCACGCCTCGCAGTTGTTCATTCTCCTTCCGCAAATTGCGATTTTCCCTTCGTAGTCGCTCATTTTCACTAGCAGATTGTTGTTCTGGTTGTGATACTCTGATTCGTGTTGCCTTAATAGTGAACTTCTCTACTTTGTCAAATGCCTCATTAGCAATCCCTAGCCTGCCATGTGGCATTCTACCAACTTTTTCATAGATGACAGATCCATCTAATTCTGGGTGCTCCTCTACCCAATTTGGCCCATACAGATCAGTCATTCCATCATCAAGTTTTTCCTTTTTAAATTATAAATAATAAATAAGTAACATGTAGATATGAAGAAGAGTAGTGCAAAAATAGAAATGATTGAACTAAGTAGCTAATTAAGTTGCACATGCACTTAAATTTTGGGAACTTGTACATCTGACAATATCAGCATATACATATTTTATTAGACTAGCATAAGCAAAGTTCAAGAATAATTGCAACTAAATTGCAGGATTTACACATGCATATTCTCAAAGAAAGAAGGTGTATAAGTAGCACAGACTAACCCAACGATCAGCTACTTTTTGGCTACACATATCTCCACGATTATTCCCTCGCTTCAATTTGTGTGTGTGCTGCCAAGCACCGGCAAGTCCTGGATCTTTACCAGTTTTATGTTTCTGCATTTTAAAAAGAGATAAATATGATTGAGTATTATGCTTTAGCAATAACTAAATATAGAAATGCGCTTTATAGGATAGTTACCAGATATTGGCGCATAGCGACTATGCTTCTTGCACAACTAGAATGGTAAACCGTGTCTCCATTAGCTAGCATATTCCTCTTCCCACGTAAAATTTTTGTTCCTGGACTCCCGCGTACACCAGTGTTCACAAAGTAATCGCCAACCATAGCTGGTACCGAAGTCAGCTGGCTTCATAGAAACTAATTCTGCAATAGTTGGCCAGCGATTACCCTCCTCGTCTTCTTCCTCGATCACATTGCCGTGCTTATATAATCGTTTGATGGTTGCTTTCTTTAACTCATGTATCATCTGCCTCACTTTTTCAGTGAGGTTCAACTCCAAAGTATTTTCTGCTTTAGGCTGGTCTGAAGCATTGCACTTGAAACGCCACTGCCATAGTATTAATGGTTTCATTAGAGAACCAAGAAATCTACCAAGAAAATACAAGTAAATAATGAAAATCTTGACATTCAACAACTTATATATCTATGTCCTGAGTAACCAGGTCATCTAGAAATACTGTAATAGTAATCGGAAAAATCTTGTAGCAGCCACCAGATCATTTATTCAGTTTACACTAATACCAACAACAGGCGGTATGAAACTGTAATATACTTGCCTCCACCTGTAAATCTGTAATAAATTTTAAGATTATCAATTGAATCTATGTGCTTAATTCTATGAAATTGTGCATACTTTCATTACAGGTTTTTTTGACTCTTCATATTAGGTCCAGCCTGATAACTGTCATGACCGACACATACATGCATGCCTTTTCTATTTAATTCCCTGAATTTTTTCGAAGGTTAAACTTTTCCTTCCCTATTGCTGGTGGAAACATATTTGCTAAATGTGCAGGAATGCTATTCAGTTTGACTTGATACTATCGAGAGCATGCTAATCATTTGTACGAGCTTGTTCCTAGGTTCTTGAAACTCCTGCTCTTCTATTGTATCGCTAATTTCATTTCCATTGACATGTCTGATCCTTGATTGTATCTATCATAGCGATAAGAATAGAAAAAATTTCTTACAAGGTATATCTAATCCCATGTAACCAATAGCTTTAAGAAAATTGCTGGAGCAATATAGCTGTAAATATTCATCTGATTGTTGAACATACATTTTTCTAAGAAAGACTTTCCACAATTTTTATGTGATATATATTGAGTAGTATGGCTATGGTGAATGATTACTTGCTAATTGTTCAAATGATCTACATATTTTTATAGTTAAATTCGGCCGTGCATACTAACTAGTAGAGAACAAATTGGCAAACTATGTACTGCAATCAGAACAAGAGTAGTAGCACTAGAAATGAACCACATATCAGAAAGACTAGATTTTGTAGTAGCACTAACCATGTTACCCAATAACAGTAATCATGCAAATAAAGTATGAGTGCTCCAAACTGACCCAGAATTCTTCCTTGATTTTGGATGCTGAAGTTTGTAATCGAGGATTGTTGGACCACTTGTAGTCATCCCAAGTCAACACAGGTTTCTTATTATCGTCTGGACCAATTGGCTCTGGATAGTACTCGCGTACTAATGCGCCTTGCACCAAGGATGGTTGGCGAGCTTTGTATGGGTGCTTTTCCCATCGGCTATGATGGACACAAACAACAGAATATTAGAATGTGAATGATCATCAAACAAGAAGAAATAACTTAAATTGTTAGCACTGACATTCCAATAGGTATGATGAGAGGTCGATCGGTCTCCTCAAGTCTATCACCACTTGAAGTCTTGGATCTAGGGGTTCTAGCCTTTTCAGTCTGTGCAGCTGTCCAAGATGACCCATTGGTTCCAACTGAGGCTGTGGCAGATCCATTTCGAAAAGCTCTCGAGACAGGTCTATGATTCAGGCACCTAATCATCATGTTTGCAACATAATTTAGCAGACTCATTAGAAACAATAAAAAAATGAGAAATACACCATTATGAAAGACATATGTGCTGATTAAATGAAACACAATATTCTATATCAAGTGAACTGAATATTACTAAGCACCATGACTTGAAATTTACTATAGTCTTGTAACAAGTAAACTGAATATCACTAAGAACATAATCTAGAGTACTTCAACAAATAACTAGACATGTCATGCACAAAAAAATTATATGATTAGTAATCATCATCATCATATTCAGAATCATGGGATTTGTTATCCTCGTTTTCATCCTCCTCTGTCTCTTCTTCTCTTTCCTCTTGTGGTGGCAATTCTTCTTCATCATCGCTACTATCATTGCTATAGATGTGGTCCAAAGTTTGTTCATTTCTTCTATGCTTTTCTATAGTCTCAATTTCATAGGGATCAATCACATCATCAGACTGATCTGTAGATGTCATGATATCATCAATAAAGTTTCCAATATCTACAGAGAGACTGCCTTGCTGACTATCTTCTTGGAAAAAATCATTTTCAGACGGTGTGTCCTGTGCATTGTCATCAAGGTTGCTCCAACTGCTACTTGGTTGTATTTTGTATACAACCCGCCAATCACGAAGATCACGCTTTGAAGAAGGATATTGAAAGTAATAAGCTTGCGTAGCTTGGTGAGCCATGCCAAATGGTTCAAAGTTTGCAAGTCTTGAAGATGACTTTATCTCCACCAAACCCAATTTTGCTTTAGACCTCGTACCCTTAGTAGGATCAAACCAGGGTCATTCAAAGAGTACCATCTCAATTTTTCGACCACTAGTAAAGGACAATTTGATAATGTCCTCAATCACACCATAGTAGTCTACTTGTTCGTTGTTTGATGTGAAAGAAGACAAGCAAACTCCGTTGTTAACCATTGTCAGCCTTGTTTTCTTTTTCTCATATGGTTCAGACCAAAAGCGAAAACCATTCACATCATAGGAGTTATATGACAAGACTTTAGAACTGCATCCATTAGCTAAATTCCACAAGTCCTGATCAGATCTTGGGTCCTTTTTACACTGTGGTTAGTAGAAAAATATGTATGGTTAGTGAACATATCAATAATAGATCTAACTTAACAAGGTTAACCAAATAGTGATTCATACAGCAGTCTTGAACCAATCCACAAATTCTGCTGCCATCATTTTATCAAGGCCCTCCACTGACAAATTGGGATGCTTCGCCAACTTCTCTTTAGCAAATGCTCTATAGATGGCATGAAGTTAGAGACATGTAGCAAATAAGCATGAAGTGTAATTTTTCATCACTTACTCTCGAAATGTATCAACATCAGAGCAGTTGGTCAAAATGTAAAGCTCCACAGCATTCAACTCTTGAGGTGTGAGGTATCTAGTCACTCCCCTACCATGAAGGGTACCTTGATGTTGGAACACATCTAATGAGCAACCATCATTCTGAACCTTTTTTCCTCCATTGTTACATCTATGCTTTCTCTTCCATGAAGTGTGAACATGGTCACTAAAGTACAAAGAAACACAGTTTGTAATTTCTTGTACAATGCAAGCCTCCACAATTGAACCCTCCACTCTTGCTTTGTTGTGAACTTTTAAGCGAAGATTGTGCATCGCCCTGCAATGTATTATTACCATGTGATATTCGACATAAGAATATACTAGTTAAATGAAAGACGAAACATAAGATTATTTATCATACCTTTCAAATGTGTACATCCAATGGTATGCCACAGGGCCCCCAACTCGCGCCTCATACGGGAGATGCACAATAAGATGTTGCATCACATTGAAGAAGCCTGGTGGAAATGTTTTCTCGAGCTTGCATAACAGAATAGGAATCTCTCCTTCAAGTTCACGCATTCGTTCTGGATTTATTTCTTTGGCACATAATTGTCGATAAAAGAAACTTAATTCTGCTATCTCCCTCCATTCTGCCTCAGGGATGAAGCCCCGTAGAGCAACTGGTAGGAGGCGTTCCATAATTATGTGGTGGTCATGGCTTTTCAATCCAATAAAAATTTTTTGGGCTAAGTTAACAACTCTTCTTAAATTAGCCGCAAACCCATCTGGAAACATTAACTGTTTGAACCACTTAAGGATGATTATTTTATCTTCCTTACTCACACAATAATTCGCTCTTGGTTTTTCCCACCCACCATTTGGCTTCGGATTTACCTCTAGCTTTGGACTCTTACAAATTTCCTCCATATCCAGACATGCTTTAATATTATCCTTAGTTTTATCCGGAATATCCAGGCACGTGCTTAGCAATGCCTCACCAACATTTTTCTCATTGTGCATTACGTCGATGTTATGACGAAGCATCAACTTTTTAAAGTACTCAAGCTGCCACACACCACTTATGCTGATCCAATTGTGCTCCTTCGCAAAACCAGCAAAGGTAGTCTTTCCGGTTTCATCAGGAACAAGGCTTTGAAGTTGTTCATATACTTGCTGCCCGGAAAGGCGCTATGGTGGAGGATCAAAAAAATTTGTGCCCTTACGGAAACCATTCAAACTCTTGCGGAATGCATGCTCAGGTGGAAGCAATCTCCTATGGCAATCAAACCAGCACGTTTTTTTCCCATTCCTCAAAGAAAATGTGTCTATGTCACCTCCACATATAGGACAGGCAAGCTTTCCATGAGTGCTCCAGCATGCTACTAAGCTATAAGCTGGGAAATCATGAATAGTCCACAAGAGAGCTGCCTTCATGGTGAAGTTTTTCTTATTGTGACAATCATAAGTGAGCGCACCATTTTTCCATAAATCATCCATTTCATCAATTAGGGGTTGCATGAAAACATTCAAGTTCTTTCCCGGATAATCAGGACCAGGTATTACAAGTGCAAGAATAAGGTTATTTTGCTTCATGCACATTTCAGGTGGGAGATTATAAGGAACAACAAAGACTGGCTGCTGAAACATCAAAAGGTGTGAAGCCATCGGTCGCAAGACATAGCCGTACATTCCTTACTTCTTTGGCAAAATCAGGAAATTCCTTGTCAAAGTCCTTCCAAGCTTCTCCATCGGAAGGATGAACCATTACTTTCTTGAAATCACGAGGCCTAGCATGATAGTCCATGTGCTTGGCAGTGCTCTGTGACATGTACAAGCGTTGCAGTCTAGGTGTAATAGGGAGGTAGGGCAAAACTTTGCGCGGAACCTTCCTAGACTTGTTTCCTGTGGTTGTTTCTTCATATCTAGGTTCATTGCAGATTGTGCATTTCTCTTTATTTTCATTTTCTTTGTAATAAATCATGCAATTTTTGGGGCATGCATGAATCTTTACATATGGCATGGCTAAACTATGCACAAGCTTCTTTGACCTATGGAAGTTTACAGGTAGTTGTTTGGCAACATCATCTTCAAGAATATCATGTATTAGGGCCATAGTTTCATTGTAACAAGCTTCTGGCAAATTGTGTTGAGTCTTTATGGTCATTAGTCGTGCTATAGTGGATAACCGAGTTTGTGTTGTCTTCTCATGCAGTGGTGTGTCAGCTTCCACTAGCATTTTGTAGAATTCTTTGGCATCATGTGTTGGCTCCTCGCCTGGAAAAACTCCTTCTGCGGCAATTGCATCAACTAGCATCTCATCCATTCTATCTACATCTTCCACAAAATCATTTTTCTCTATGTTTTCAATTGTATCAGACTCCCCATGGCTACTCCATTTCTCATATCCTAACTGAAAACCATTGGTGCACAGATGGATGGTCATCTCATCCCTTTTGCGCTTATGACGTCATACACACTTAGTGCACGGACAGTGGGATTTTCCATCTAGAGTGGCCTCGGGCAGTGAAAATGCATGATCCAAAAAATTATCTAACCCCTCTTTCCATGTTTCAGTGAATAGTTTTCCTTCTCTCTCTTTGTACATCCAACTACGGTTGCCACCTAAATTTCTACACACATATAGATAGAAGTTTGGGGTTTAAAAATTAGCCATGCTGAAGCATCGAACTAAAAAGAATTTCTAGAACTAAAAAAACCTATTAAGTATCATTGCTCACGCAAACTGTAAGCATCCAAGAAAATAGAAATATTGAACAGAGAAACAAAGGAAGATCAAATATTACATCATTGGTCTTGTAATCTGGTAGCAACCTACATCTGATGTAGTCATATATTTAGAACTCGGTTTCGGTTACTTTGTATCCATGTATTGAAATTTTAAAATTCATCTAAAACATTGATTCCATGTGTAATATGCAAACCAGCAATCAATTGAACTAGCGAAAGCACTGCCTGTGAATGGGATTTCGGAAATTTTAGAGGCTAGACACAGAAGTGCGATGGCATGTTTCAAGCTATGACCAGGTCGACTTGCCTTATCTATTCTCAAAGGTCAACTATTAGCTATAGCCAGAATCTACTGCACGGGCAAATTTTGGTGTCATTTGAAAATAACTTTTGAACTTATTGTGTAATCACACCGACAAATCAATTCAGCAAGTCATATATGTGTTGCTGCACAGTTTGTACACATGACAAGAAAACAAAGATATCAGCAACACTCTCATATAAGCAAGATGGCGTATAACAAAGGTCGAGGGGTAAAGAGAAGAGGGCATGAAGATGGGAGAGATACCTTGGTGCGCTGCTATCGTTGCCTCGTGATGTTTCTTCCCTTCCTGGGGAAGCAGAGGAGCCACCGTCCGCCGCGTGGTCATCGTCGTCCATCGCAGGTGAAGCAAAGAAACCACACCTCAAATGTCGGAGAGGAAGCAGGTTCGAAGGCCGGGCTTCGATCGGTTTGTGGGAGGGGGTTGGAAGTGGATGAGTACGGTATGATCAGGGGGAGGTGCAGGAGGCCGCGAAATGTTAGGAACTGGTGGGCGGCGAGAGCGTGAATTCTGTTCGTGGCGGGGAGTGCGCGAATTCTGATCGTGGGCGGGAAGAGCGCGAATTCTGTTCTTGGGCGCGCCAAATTAGCATCCAACACGGTCCGGTGTGCCATCGCTGACCCGGATCGAGTCTAGGTCACGACCTGAACGAACAAAATTAGAAAAAAGGAAATTAAAAATCAGAAACATGCACCTCTTTGTACTAGCACACGAACCTAGAAGCGCACCGAATAAGTCACGCCGCCATCGGCCTCCAGCGAGCTCTGGCATCCACACCTATTCTCAGTCCACGCCGGGGCGGATGGTCGCGTGAACATGGCCGCATGGACATGTCCGCTGCCGCCACTGACATGCGCGCAGCACGCCGCCGCCCGCCACCGATGTGCACCGCCGCCTGCACGAGATGCTCCGACGACTTGAGAATCCCCTTTGGCTCCGCCATGGTCTGGATCCATCCAGGGGCAGCTGAGATTAGAATAGAGTTCAATGGGGAATTTTCGTGAAACTAGGTCAACGCGGTGGAAGATAAGGCTACTTTTATTTCAGGTCACGATAAGGCTACCTGACATCACTTGACTAGACAGCTACCACCGACCAGCACTACAATTTAGTTTTGCCTCATGTGGTACACGAGTAGATAATAAAAAATTACGAAATAAGGAAAATCACAACAATTTGGAGAGCAACATAGGTAACCTATTGAAGTTAATACATATTTTAAGAATTTTATAAGTGATGAACAATTTTAAAAATAGGAAACCATGAACTTCGAAAAAACTTGTCGTTTTCATTAATCCTTAAGCGTTTCAACGACTTTTCTATAACATTTCCGCTTTTGATGTTATGTACTAACTCCAATCTATAATACTGTACCATATTCCATATTTGCGCACATTGTCGGTTGTCAAGTCAAATAACCGAGGGTTGCTATATCACAGTCGTCTATAAAGGACAAGTAACCTACTATCATCTTCTCCCTTCGACTATATGTTATGACCGTCGGGTATTTCGAACTAATATTGTGTGTTGTCCAATCACTGTCGTGTATTGCACACAATCACTTAGGGTTGTGTAGTACCCCTCAGTTATGTATTGATACCGTCGAGTATTATGGCGGATAAATGTGTGTCCAATGTGTATTGTCGGTAATTGGTAACTCCCCTCGGCTATCTTATCACATAAACGTGTGGTATATGAAACCCCTCAGTTATTACATGGGACTGTCGGCTATTTATGCTCATAGGCGTGTGGTTGACTTTAACTGTAGGGTATTCCTAAACCGTCGGCTATTCATGTAATTCCCGAGGGTCCTGACTACCCGTCGGCTATTATTCAAAACCGTCGCTATATAGTAGATTTCTAGTAGTGCATACATACACATGAAGAAAGACATAGATGTATCCTAATCGTAATTAATCTATTTGCTAGTGGTGGATCCAACACTCCCGATGAACATCTTAGCCCTATTGCAGTTTCAAGAACTTTACACTGTGAATCTTAGTCTTTTTGTTCACTAGCTCAATATTGTTAGGTTTACACAAACTCTTTCAAATACTCTTTCACCCCTCTAGAAATTAAAGATAACTCTTAGCACTCTTTGGTTGATAGTAGCAGGGAATATTAAGACCATTACTAGTAGCTCCCGTGGCTCGATACATTATTTCAAAATTAGCTACAAACGAACTATGCATTTGCAGTCATCACATGACTAAGTCAGCAGCTTGCCATCCTCTACCTACCACTTTACAGTAATTTTTATTTAATAATATTATGCCATCAAGCCAAAGTTCTTGTAGTAGACGACTTGAAATTTCTAGTTGCTTTCATTATTATCCCTTTCTTTTCTAGAACATTATTAACTGGTACTAAATTTTACTTCATTCTGATTTACAATTGACATCACCCGTCCGGAACAATGGCATGTGTTCTATCTTCTCCCATTTTCCTTCTCATGGCATCCGTGACAAGCCAGAGCATGAAGTAGTGGAGGTCTAATGCTTAGATGAGAAGTACACTGCAGGAAGCAACTACGAACGGAGCCTAGAAGCACTCTTCGGTCTCTGCTATCATGACAAAGAGGGTGTACCCCTCCTAGCGGAGGACCTTTCAAAAGTTTGGTAGGTGGAACTTATGGGAATATATCATTGGTTAACTAGAACCATGGGGGAGGGGCAACTGCCCCCCTCCTTTGTTTGTATTACATAAAAAATAGGTAAAAGCTGGTTATTTGAATCGTTGAACTATTTACAAACTCATGATAACAACAACACATTCGAATGGAAGTAGAAACTAACATGCACTGTTTGCTAGGGGAACTTCTGGATCCTACAGGTAGAAGGAAATAGTGTTCATGCTGGCAGAGTGCCGTCGTGATGTTAAATGCTCGTGCTCTATTGGTTTTGCAAGAAAGTTCTAGTTTTACCCAGCTTTCAGAAACATGGTAGGCATGCATGCTGATGGTCTTAAGGTCCCTAGTCACTGCACGAGTGCAACATGGGCATGACTACGTGAGTGCAGTTATCACTGATGTCGCAAACATACTGGCGAACATTGACAGGTAAAGAATGCCATATGTATTTGGAGGATTTGACAGTTGTACAGGTTTTAGTGGGTAAGATTGGTGGTAGGAAGTCTGCACTATGGTGCAACTACCACTTTGAGCACTACACTTTCTTATATATCAAATGGTAAGTCTGGTATTCTCTCTGTCTCGAATTAGATGTCGAAGTTTTGTCTAGATTCATATATCTATACACTAAAACGTGTCTAGATAGATCCAAATTTAAAAAAATCTTTAACATCTAATTCGAGACGGGGAATACTACTTTTACATTATACCTATTTTAGTAACACGCTTATATATTCGGATCCAAGAGACTTATTCTTGGAGGGTTGTAAATACTTCACTTCTAAAGTACTACAACCATTCGAAATTAATTATCGTGGATTTGTCTAGATACACGTCGTATCTAGACAAATCCGCAACAGTTAATATGAAACGGATGTAATAATAGCTTAACACCAAATGCTAATCAAAATCATGTCACCGTGTTGTGATGTAGTTCCTCCATTTCAAAATATAAGATGTTTTACCTTTTTTGAAACAAATGTATCTAGACCCCTTTTAGCATATAGGTTCACTCCGAACCTACGCACTAAAAGGAGTCTAGATACATTAGTTTCATAAATGTTAAAACATCTTATATTTTGAAACGGAGATATTTGTTTCCACATCTGCTGCTTGTTACTTGGTACATCCAAGGGGAAACGAAACATTGTACCTTATAAGCAACAGATATGCCAATGGTATTCTGTGAGATTTACCACTTGCTGCTATACATGATAAGATGTGCCGGACTCAAGTTAATTTCATTTCCGGTGCACATTTTGTTTGGGTGCCGTTTGAAGAGCGAAACACTTTCATTGAAAATGGTAGTACTATAATATTTTCCTTCCCTAGGTGACTTTGAGAATACTGGCAGAGGTCCACATGCAAGCTCCTGTAGTTACCCCAAAAGTAGGGACTCCCTAGTGTACTGCCTGCAGGGTGCTAATTTTGACTCCCCAGGTTTCTACTTTTTATCATGCACTCCACTCTTGCAGGAGAACCTGTACTCCTTTTCATTTGCTGTCCATGTGTTGCAACTTCTTGCCGTATATCCCCAGGTTTTGAATTCACATCTTTAGCAATATCTTTTACAGGTTAACCTGTGCTGTTCTGCATTCTGCCGATCGAGCTTTACATGCAATGCAACACGGAACGACCATATGCAAATGGTCAGGTAGGGCTACACCGGTGGGTGACCATTCAGGAAGAACCTTGGGAGGTGCTGACCAATTCGAATGGATCTCGAGGTTTGCTGCTGCCCATCACGCACTTCGAGCATCATTGGTGATTGTGCGCGGCGATGATGCACAGGGACATATGTGCGCTCCTCCCACATGTGGGAGGGAGCCTTTGGCTTCCCGGACCACCTCTCCAAATCCTGCTGCTCCTGGGATCCCAGGACCAAAACAATTGATGCAATTGAAAGCAAGGCATGCGCCATTCATGCAATAATAATAGTGTCGCCGCCCCGGCCGATGATTATTTGTTGATTGATTGGTTGCCTGTGCGCTGATGCTGTTCAAACGGTGAATCTGCAACTGCTCTGCGTCAAGGTACAGTAGGACGTGCCGATGCAGCTGTTGTTCAGCTCATCATTTGCCACCCCATTAATTCTTGCCAGGAGGTAGTAGATTTTGGACTCTTGTGATGCACTGCTTCGCGAACAAATTCTTTTCCTTTGTTGCAAGGCACATTCTGCAAAGATTTCATTTTATAAGACTAGAGGCTGGTCCAGATATTCCGAGAGACAAACTTTGATTACATATTCCTGCAGCTTATCAGAATCATAAGCAAGAAGAAAGTGTCAGGATGCAAAAGATTGGCGTGCCTTTTGTTAATGCCTCGATTGCAAAAGGCAGAGAAGGGGAATAAAGAAGGGCAAAGCAAAGGAGGAAAAAAGCCGTGCAGTGTTCTTTTGGGAGGAGATCCAGCTGGGGGCAATTGGGATGTATTGGGGTTTGCTCCTACTAATTCCCTGCATTTCACATACCCATACAGCTTTCTTTGGAAAGCCTGGCTAAGTATATGCAAACTTCCTTTGCGTGCATGCTTGCCGCGGAATATAATCCCTAGGTTTATTCCTGGTAAGCTTTTATATCCTTTATCCGCCACATCTCATCGAGAATATTCTGGCGTTGGGCTTTTCATCATCTGCGAAAAACGTAAGATGTTTTAAAATATAAGATGTTTTAGCTTTTGTGAAACAAACGTATCTAGATATTTTTTAGTGTATAGATTCGGAGTGAACCACATACTAAAAGACGTCTAGATATATTCACTTCACAAAAACTAAAACATCTAGAGGGAGTACATAAAGAAATAAAATATTATATATATAAAAACCGTCTCGTTGATTGTCGATTTTATGTTGATCTGACCGGGAGCCTGACATAGTATAGTGTTCTAATCGGGAGTTAAAAAGAGAAGAAGCGACGAGGGCCGGTGTGGAACAAATGAACATGATGCGCGTGTCAACGCACCGCAATAAAGAAGCGCTCAGGTCTTTTTCCTTCTTCCTCATCTTTCTCAAACTCTGCGCTCGATCAATTCTAGGGATTGCATATGCATGTCGCTGGCCATGCATGGTCCAGGGACTGAGCTTCGGACTCCAGATGCATGAGCTACATAAACTAATGATCATCTTTTGCATGCATGCAAGCACTACTAGTTAACTCATTGTTGCTAAAATTAGTGTTAAAATCAAAATCAAAGTCTGCAATTCTACATATTTTCAGTTCATAATTAATACCTGCAAATTTTTGGAAACAATTAAATGTGGATCTCTTATACTTATATAATTCCAAACAAGGAGGGTGCAATTTAGAGTAGCATTTATAAGTGCTATCATTAAGCATTTTGCCATTCATACTATTAAAACAAACATTAATCATTTAGGCATAACTGCTAGGGGATGAACCAAGACTAAACAATTAACTATGCTTCGCATTTAACCATAACCATGTGTAAATGCATAAATGGTAGGTCATGAACCTACACTAACCAATTAATTAGGCTTCATAATTAGCCAGAACCATGTTGTAATTACTTGTCTTGCCAAATTACACCTCCTTACATTGCACCACATCGTGTAACACCAGTTTGCAAATTAATAGTGCATTACAACATCATGAAAACAACATCGCCGCAATCACCTAATAATCAGATGGACAGGTAAATACCATATTCCACCAAATCTAAACACAAGCACAAAGCAAATTCATATGCAACAACTTGCAGCAGTAGAGAAAACATACTACAAAGTATCACCACTACAGATATACAACACTAAAATCTTCTAGTGCAGCACCAGCGTATCCTCTAGTGCAGCCTTCCATATTTCTCTATCTTCCAAGTATATATCAACAGATAGGAACACAACTCTTTCAAATTGAAAACACGCATATCACATTCATCCATTCATTCAACAAATATTATTTCTAAAACACCCAGCCGACCAATGTGATTGCAAAAATTGGTTATTACCAACTGTGCACAATCTAACTAATCCCCACTAACATACAATCTGAAAGCCTAGGTCACTCCGCTCAATCTCCACAAGTGCCAGGTTGATCCAACCCTAATCAATACTAACAACAATGGGATAGAGCAAGGGCCAAGAACCAGTTGGTAAACACGTACCTCAAATGACACCTCCGCGCGGTGACTGACATTCAGATCCAGCGCGCTCACGCCACCAGATGCCACCTCAACCTGATCTGGCGCCGTCACCATCGTCCGGCTCGACACGGCCGCACCAGCACCCGAACCGCCATGGCCACCTCCACCCTCGACAACCGCATCTGGCCGCGAGACGCCGGTGTTCCTGACCTCAACAGCAGTGGCCGCTGCCGCTACAGGACTACTACCCTCCATCACCGGCGGAATCGAACGAAGCGGTCGGAGGCGAAGGCGAATCGAGCCATACGCGATGGAGAAGACGATGTGAACGAAGGTTTTCCTACTAGATTTGGGGGGAAATGGGTGGGGCGAGGCAGGCGGAGCCGCCCACGATCCTTTTATACGTCGTGCCGTTTCAGGTACTTGACGTCACGCGCTCACATGACCTCATCTGTACGACGTGTACAAATACTTCCAACAAATCTACTCGATCCTGTACGGGCCTGGACAAGGCTCTACGCAGTACTCAAATCTCTCGAATTACAATCGTGCCACCGGTTATGAAAGGGTATGAGGAGATCTGGACCGTTCTTGTGTTTTTGTTTGTTGAACGAGAGCCAGGGAAGAAGCACCGGAGCAGAACCGCTTAGCAAATCCATAAAATCAACTCTACCAATAGTAAATTCGAAACATCCACCGATTGTCTCAGTTTGTTCAGATTGCCCACTGTTATCCAAAACTGCAAACAATAGTACCGCGCACATATATATGTTCCTTATCCTTAACGATGCAATTGAAAAATATGACCTGCCCGAAAGGCCAAAAGGCACATATGTATTGATTCCACGGGGAATGGTTTTTTGCCAGGTTCGCTATACCTACCGGATTTGACACGAGACGGATTTGAAGTTTCAGTGTGAGTTTCATACAAGTTACATGGCACAGATCTTAAAGCAACAATGTTTCACAGAGATTTCATATACTGCGCAAATCTTGAAGTACGAATCAACACAGCAGGAAGGTGGCGCCGTGATAAATTTTCTGAGTTGTTGATTCCTCAAGGTTTGCTCATGCAGGCAATGAAAAACAAAACGACTTGGTAGCCTTTTTCTTCGATAAGGAGGCGAGTTTGGATGCATGCATCCATCAGGAAGAAAATAATGGATGAATGGGAAAATAATGTCTCTCACATGAAAAATCACCAAAAAGAACACAAGTTTGATCCATGAACGCATCATAAAGATCGAATAGGCGTGCCCTCTCTAATTATATGAAAGATATTAGACAGGAAAATAACCATGCAATAAAGATGAAGAAAATTGGCATGGACATGAGCTAGTTTTCGGTTTGTCAAGTCTTGGATGCATGGTTCGGTCCGCTTGTCGAGTGGTTCACTAGAAGTTGTGGCTCCACGTCTCGTTCACCGGCGGCAGCCGACCGAAGTAGTGCCTGGTTAGGTCGGTGGCGCAGCAGGCGGCGGTCGCGACAGAGCGTCCCTGGTATGCTGTGGCACACAGAGGCAGCTGCAGGTCTTCGACCTCCCTGGCATCGTCAACGCCGAGGAAGTCCCTGGTGAGGTGCCCTCCGCTGGCGTGCATAGTCACCAAACCTTCTCGGGTGAACCCGTAGCTGACCGCATCGGTGCTGACGGTCGTCGAGCCGCTATTACCGATGATAGTAGAGGTGATAGGGAGGTCATCAAGGTATGACAGAGGTTGGAACGGAGGGAACCACTGGTGATGTTGAGGTTCTTGGGAGAGAAACAAAAGGGAGTTAGGGTTATGAGGAGGAGGTGGGCTCGAGAAAGGGAGGAAGAGTGGTGAACTATTGCTGGTCATGATCAAATTGTTGTTGTCGCTGCTACTGCTGTTGTTGTTGCAGGTAGTGGTACTGATAGTGCTGTTGTCGTTTGCAGCTCCGAGAAGCCTTGCACTCTCTTCCGCTAGGGCATCACAGAAGGCCCTGTGGGTCAGCAGACTGTCCTTCCTACATGGATATGCATAGAAGTGCATGTTAATCATATGTATGAGCATCAATGAGAAGTTTTTTTTATAATTGATTGCATGCATGCATGAAAAGTGGCATTAAAGTTCTTGCCATATGATTTTTATTTTTGTGTGTGTGCTTGTTTTAGAGAGAGAGAGAGAGAATTGTCATTGAAGTCAAGTATTCGCAGATGATAGCTGGAGATGTAAATTCCATGATGTATTCCTGGTGTGTTCAGATCATACAGTACTTCCTCCGTCCAAAAATAACTGATTTAAGTTTGTCTAAATTTAAAGGTATCTAGACGCATTTTAGTGCATAGATATATTTTGAATCTAGACAAACTCAAGTCATTATTTTTGGACGGAGGAAGTAGTATATGCAAATTACTATCTAGACGCATTTTAGTGCATAGATATATTTTGAATCTAGACAAACTCAAGTCATTATTTTTGGACGGAGGAAGTAGTATATGCAAATTACTGTGCATCTTCAACAGTTACTCTAACAGGTCCCCACCATGTACCCTTTATTACTACTGCTTGAAACTGCACCCATTAATTTCATTTGATAATCCAGGCAGTGTGTCCAAAGAAATGGAAGTATGAAAACGATCCAACACTAGAGACAGGCCACCTACAAATAGCAAGTGTTTAAGTACTACTAGTATGCATTGCAAGCACAGCCAAAATTAAGTGCTTGACCTTTCGAAAAAATTGCAGATCTTTTTTCAAGTATTTGTCCAGGACATATTTCGACCGTGGTTGAGAATTCAGATCAAAGTTCAATATGATCCTAAGGAACAGATATACAAAGGGCAGCTAGCTGCGACGAGAGAACCCATACAGCATGTTTATGTATACCTGGAGAATAGGATCCCGCAGTCGCATCGGTACTCGCGGGTGCCGCAGTTCTTGACGTGCGCCTTCCAGTCGGAGTGCACCGCGTAGCGCTTGCCGCACCGCTCGCATTTCCAGCGCTTCTCGCCGTGCTTTCTTGAGAAGTGCTTCTTGATTCCCGTAAGGTCGCCGAGTGCCCTTGCCGGGTCGTGGTGGACGCAGGTGGGCTCGGGGCAGACGTAGACGCGCTTCCGTGGCGCGTCGCCGGGCTTGCTGGGCCGCAGTGCCAGGCTACGCTGCCGGAGCTTCCAGGGGAGGTTGTGGCCACGGCGGTGCAGCTGCAGGTTCTGGTCCCTCTGGAAGCCCTTGTTGCAGATCTCACACACGAAGCGGTTCGTCGCCACCAGCGTCCGCGGCGACAGCGCGATCACCTCCGCTCCTGGGTCTTCCGTTCCAATCCACCACACAAACCACAATAACAGATTAATTGCTTAGCTACCTAGCTTTCTCGTGATGCAAGAAAGAGTACGTACGCCCAGGATTTCGAGCAATCTAGGGTTAATAGTAAATTCAATTACCTGGGATTCCTGGTTGGCTCCTCTTCCTCTTGGCCCTGGCGGGCTCCTCCAGCAGCGGCGGTGGCGGCCTCGGTAGCAGTGTCGTCGTGTCTTCCGGCGCAAAGAGAGAGCTCAGGAGGACATGGTTGCTGACGGTGATGTCACCACCGTGGCCGTGGGAGTTGGATCCGGTGGCCTCCCGGTCAGAAGAGAGATCACAGAGCATCATCCTCACGCGGTCTCTTTCTCTTTCGTCCTCCATTCTCTCTCTCTCTCTCTATAGGTGGATTCGATGTGTGGTCTGGAGGCTACCAGGCACTGATACTGCTAAGCTGCAGTGTGTAAATGGCAGGCAGGCAGGCAAGGTGGGAGTGGGGGTGGGGTGAATACGACGAGGGAGGTAGAGCTAGCTAGGACGGCAGAAGCAATGACGGCAGAAGCAATCGGATTGCAGAAAAAAGGCGCCAGAGAGGACGATGTGGTGCCTTGCCTTCTGCAGGCTACAGTTGCCGCTCGCAGCCAGAATAAGAAGGGCGTGGCACAGGCCAAAGCTCCGTGCCCCCTCCCCCTAAAAAGCACCTTGCCTTGCTTTACTATAGTGGCCGCATGCATCAAGACATAAACACGTGGTGAAAATAAGGATTAGTTAAGGGTCATCCACTTACAATTAACCACCTATTTGTCACAGTACTATGGTGTGACAGTTTGAACCATATTTATTTTCCAGAATTTTGGAGACCCTCTTTTTCTTATGTTGGTAAGGAATTTCTGGCCTGGTGATCCTACTACTTTTTTTTTTTTTTTTTTGAAACATACTACTTGTTTTTTTTTTGACAGAAAACATACTACTTGTTGGTTCTTAATCTACTAGGTAATCACGTAGCTGAGCCCCTTAGAAACTTATTAGTGCAGAAGCTGTACACTTAGTGAAGAAATGCGCTGATTTATAAATAATAATTTTGTCTTAAAAGATAATTTTGCCCAGTTAAATTTCGCGCTGAACCAGCTGATTTAAACACCGCAGTTGTAGCTTGAACTAGATTTAATGTTTGGACTGATCAGCAGCTGCAAAGCAAGTGTCAGGATGCAGAAGAGGGGGGGTGCTTTTTGTTAATGCCTGGATTGCAAAAGGCAAAGAGGGGGGGATAAAGAAGGGCAAAGCAGAGGAGGAAAAGAGCAGTGCAGTGATCTTTTTCCGAGGAGATCTGGGGGCAATTGGGATGTATTTGGGGTTTGCTCCTACTAATTCCCTGCATCTCACATGCCCATATAGCTTTCTTTCGAAAGCCTGGCTAAGTATATGCAAACTTCCTTTGCGTGCATGCTTGCTGCGGGATATAATCCCTAGGTTTATTCCTTGCAAACTTTTATATCCTTTATCCGCCACAGCTCACCGAGAATATTCTGGCGTTAGGCTTTTCATCTTTTGCATGCCTACTGGCTCACATCTTTTGCCAAAAGCATTGGCCACTCATTCAAAATGTTGCCTCTAGATAGTATTCCCTCTGATTCATACTAACTATCACACATTTTGTATAGACTGTTTTACCGTGAAGATTCATGCAAATCTAGACAAATCTGTGACGTACGTAATTGGCTAATAGCGACATCCATATAAAATATAAGAGTAAATTTCAACTTTTACCCGCTAGTTTCACATTTTTAACGCAAAATGTCCTATTTAACAAATTTTCATTTTAATTACCCCATTTAGCGAAAGTTTTGCCAATTTTTACCCCTTGCACATTTTTAGAGCGTTCATCCGGTGGATCCATGCCATCTGGTACACACGTAATTACCCCATTTAGCGGAGATTTTGCCAATTTTTACCCCTTGCATATTTTTTTAGAGCGTTCATCCGGTGGATCCATGCCATTCTGGTACACGTGGTGTGACATGTTACATATGTGCATATGCCGATTTCTCTTTTCCACACGCCTCTCATTTGATAGATTCAGAGAACGAGGCAATAGTCTAGTGCTTGGGTCATAGTTAGCGTATCCTAACGACCGGAGTTCGATTCCTACCAGGATGAATTTCAGAATTCTCACGCCGACCCGTTTCTACTATATCAAAAAAGTGTCTAGTTCCTCCTATCATTTTTTTATTTTTTTATTTAGCAGATTTAAACATAGAAACCAAACATAGTCTCGATGATAAAATAAAACATAGTCTCGATGATCAAGTCGTCACAAATCACCGCAATTCAAGTCTAGCGAGGAAAAAAGGGTGCATGTTGTGGAAAATGGCTTTAGAGGACGGGCTCACTGGAGCCCTTTTTTATTTTTTCAAAATGTACCAAATATTTTTGAAAAACTATCGACGTGCCAAATACAAGTATACAAATTTTCAATGGAAAATATCTTGTATTTCGGACGCAGCAAAAAAGATAAATATACAAATTTTAGGAAATCGGAAGCCTATTTAAAATTGCACCGTTCTCGCTCAGATCTGACATTTTGTTTTTTTGCTGAGCCCAGAATTTTTGCATGCGTGTACTAGAAATTATTATCTATATCTCGGTAATTTTTTCGTATTTTTTGAATCTGTAAATTTGAATTTTTTGAAAGGAAAAACTAAAGTCCAATAGTGAGGATGAGCTCCAAATCACCTCTCTATGCATGACAGGCTTACATAGCTGCGCAAATCAAAGGGTGAGATCCTCTGCCGGGGTAGAAGGCACCTCCGGGGTAGCCGATGTCTCTAGTGGAGTCGCAACCGAGCATGGAGTGGCAGTAGCCGGGTAGCCGATGGTCTTGCGGTGCTAGCCTAGGTCACGACCGGGGTCACTGGTGGATCTCTGCTCTCAGACATGATCATGGCACGCTGATCGATGCACCCCGCCCTCGCCTCATCGTCCATATCCCTTGTGTCGACCATCAAGATCGTCAAGTCCTCTCTCCTCTTCTTCGTCGCCATGTTGGCCTTGATGATACCGAGCATGATGTCTTGTCTCTTGATGACCGATGCCCACCTTGTCGTAGTGATCTCTTGGCAGTGTGTGAGGCGACACCGTCCATGCACGCCAAGATGGATGAGTGCAGTTTCTCGATGGTTGACGCCACATCCCTCATAGCCTTGTCCTTCTTCGCCCCAATAGGAAGACCCTCCCATCTCACAACAGAAACATTGCAGGTCCAAATATCACACAAGATTATTATTACAAACCAAAAGTAGTGATCACAACAAGGTCCTTCCATCTCGAGGATAACTTAACAACTTAACTTAGTGCAGTTACAACTTAAGAATGATAAGAAGCAAATTATTTACACGTTGGGAGCTCAATGGATTATTTAGTAAGATTCGATGCTGCTCGACTCAACCGAGCTACTAAGACTTATACTGACAACTACTCTGACTCCTTGTTGTGTCTCGATTTTTGACACCGGGGATGAGTATCCCCTTTCTTAGTTCGGCTAGGGGCGCAACATCCAGTGAGCTCAATCGGTGAGCTTGACTAACACACACATACATGTTTTTTATCCAGGTTCATGTCCACGGTGTGCGAATCCGTACGTCCTGCAACTATCTACTATCCGAGGTTGATACAATTACACAGGCTCCTTCTAGGGAAGGTCCTCGCTAGTCCCAAAACATCCCTCTCTATCAATCAACCTGGGCCTCCTTTTTATAGGTAAGGAGACACCACAAGGGTCGGTTGTCACGTTGTGGTGACGAAGTGGAGTGCATGCCTACAACATTGCGCCGCGCTCCTGCTGCGAGGTCGTGTGTCTCACTACAACACTGAGCCCGGGCGCTGACACTTATAGACGCCAAGGCATAGCCTTAGTCGCCCTGCTCGCGCTGGCACGACAACCATCAAGGATAACTGTGTCGGGGATTCACGAAAGGTGGCGGATTTTTTGGTGCGGCACAATGTGATCCGCCGAACTAGCGCTTCCGCGGCAGCAAGGGGGATACGCCGTGGCCCATGTAGGTGCCATGGAAGCTGTGAGACGACGACACAATATCATGACGCCCTACTGTAACATCCCTAAACTTTAATCCAAGTGCAAATCTACCCAATTTAGGGTTAACAAAAACTTTCCCATTTTAAAAATCTTTAAGCATTCATATATGTGTGCATTTAAATAAGAGTTGTTTTGAATTGCCATGATTGAGTGATCTATTGTTTATAAAATGACTCTAAGGTGAATTACACATCATCTCGATCATCCCCAAGCAAATTCCAAAGAAAAAGAACTCTAAAAGAATTAAATAAAGAAATGGTCACTTTTGCCATTTTAATCACATAGTCCACTTTGGCTATTTCTAGCACTCAAATTCAAACAGAAACAATTGTGGTTCTTTGCACCCCTTGCTAGTACAAGTAGTGATGTACCAAGGCCCACTTTGTGTCACCCCCAAAAACATTTAAACTCTAAATTTAAATGACAATTGAAAATTGAATCTAGTTCATATGTGTAGATACCACTTTTTCAAAAACCTCTCAAATGAACTCCATTTTAAAATCCCAAGCAAACCTAGATGATCAAGCATAAGATGAATCACTCCACCAAAAATCTCTCAAAAATTCAAACAAAAGTTTCATGCGGCCATTTGATCGAACAGTTGGCAGGCAGAAAATTTCTGGCCTAACTAATATTGTTGCCAATTGATCTCTTGTCCCCCATTCTACCCTGCTCTCCCCTGTCTCCCCTTGTTCCAACCAAACCATCAACCAGCTCCCCCTTCACCGCTAGCAGCAGTGGCGCGCCGCCCAAACTTGGTCACCGTCGGTTGCATGCGCGCCTTCGCAGCACGCACGCCAAACCAGCGTGCCCACTAGCTCTGCCTAACCCTACCATGGCTCCCTGTCCACCCCTCGATCAATGCCAGCCCCTGGACCACCCCAGAGCAGCGCCGCCCTTTCTCTCTACGCCATGCGCAGCGCACGCCAGAGTGCCCTCGTCGCCAGAATGCCACAGACCGTGCCTCGACACCAAATCGCGTGCGCCGCTCCGCCTTGAACCCCTCAACCCGCCAGACACGGTCATGCACCACCGTGCGACCCACAGTCGCCATGATCACCATCGAGCACCGCCTCTGTCTCCTAGAGCGCGGGAAGCTCCCGACCAATTGCCACCGCCCCTAGCGTCGCCTTTACGCCATAGAGGACCGCCAGCAGACCGCCCACCGTCCGCCTACCTCGCCCACGCCGGTAGCCCCCTGTATCGCCGTCACCGACAAACCGCGCCCATACCTCACTGCCTCACCGTCGAGCCTATAAAAGGAGGCCTCCCCAGCACCAATTCTTCATACCATCTCACTCCCCTCTCTCCACTGACCGTTTCCCCTCTCTCGCCGGAGCCGCTCGAGTAGCACATCGCCGGAATTCCATCGGAGGTAGCCACTGCAGAGGAGGAGAAGTCCCCGTCGATTTCGTCCACCTCAGCCCCTGCCGCGACCTCGCCTGAGTCTGCCGTCGTCCACCAGTTCGTTTGCCCGCCTCGCCGCATTAGCTAGAGCCCTAGTACGTCCCCAGTAGACCCCCACTAACCGCGCTAGGGTTTAGTCTCGCCGGTGACGAGTCCGTCGTCGACGACGACCGTGGACCGTTAGATCGTATTCTAATCGTGTGGTCCTGATCGCCCGGTACCGCTTCGGGTTTTAAGTGCCACTGACATGCGGGACCGGCCTGTCAGTCGCCCTCTGCGCCGCGGAGCGCCACTGGGCCGGCCCATTTATTTTCCCGCGCTGACCCAGTAATTCAAATTAGGATTTTTTCTATTTAGACTTAAAATCAAATATGTCCCTTAGTTTAAATATCAATTCAGGGAGTTTTACAAATCCAAATTGAGTGATTCCAATTTCGTTGGAAAGATAATTTAAATCTTTATCGAAGCCCGTTGGATTTAAATTATTTAGTGTTAGAGATCTCTCCTAGTAAAAATAACAAGACAAAAGCTTTTCCATATTCAAACATTTTTCTAAAATCAAACAAAATAGATTTTGAGTTGATTCCAACTCTCAAAAATCACATTTAACCATACCCATCTGAATATGTAATAATATTAAGGTTTACAGGCAGTGACTTTGGACTAGTACCAAAATAATGCTATGTAGGCATTTCTAGTCACTTTAAATCATTAATTATTATACTTAAACTTATTAAAATGTGATCCAACCCTTAAATCACATTGCCATATGTTAGAATACGTGGTGATGACATGTGTCCACATGATCCCATATTTTAATTGGGGAATATTAAATCTTAGTTAATTTTAATGAGTAGAAATTACTTTTCTCAAATAAAATAAATGAAGCTAGTTCATTAAACCTTGTGATGCTTGTGATGATAATAGATCATCAAATGTGTGCCTTAGTGTGCTGAGTAGACTAGTTAAGCATTGTTTGGTGATTGGTATTCCGTATGTATTTATAGACGATAGTATCGACCAAGTCTACGAGGAGGAGGAGTTCTACCAAAAGGAGGAGGAAGAAAACTTCAACCTTGCACCAACCAAGGCAAGCTAACACTTGCAAGTATTATACCTAGCAAGCCATCATTTAACAATGCAAGCTAACCCTTGCAAGCTAGATAACCTAAGCAAATGCATTAGGCATGCTTTGGTTATACCATTTTGACTTATACCTACTCCAAGTTGTATTTACAAGCTTTACTTTCTTTACTTTACCAAAGTCTTTTACTTGTTTAAAGGTAGCATAAAGAGTATAAAACTTGACCTATCTAGTTAAACTTAGATGTCATTCTATGGCATGAGATTGATATTAGCATTCCACCTTAGTGAACACTCTTAACTTAGTAGTTGGACTAAACCAAAACTTGATTCACTTTAGATGGGAATACTTGGTGAAAATGATTTGTGAAAACCTTGGAATGATGAGTCATTCTATTGAGATGTTTTGACATGTGTTGAGAAACACAAATGGTTTATGATGATGAAAATGTTGAGGCATGAGCCTTAGCCCTTTTATAAACTGATGGTTGGGTTCAGATGCGATACCATTCAAATTTTACCGTACAACCACAATACCTGAATTGGGTAAGGCTTAGCCGGAAGTTTATATGCATTAGTATTAGTTCCCTCGTGGGAGGGGTTTGAGCTGAGGCTACCTCTCAATGTTGTCCACCTATGCAGTGCCCAAGATGACAGATGGTTATGGTTGGGAGGCCATGCTCATAGGAGAGGTGCTTATACTAGGGTGTGTAAAGGAAAGGTTATGTTTGATTATCTGCATACTAAGTATGATGATTCAGGATTATCCCTGACAGATATGTCGAATCTTGTGGTGAAAGTGTACCACCTCTGGAGAGTGTCAAACTATTCGAATAGCCGCGTCCACGGTTATGGACAGTTGGAGTGGCCATTCTGTTCCGTTGTTAGATGTTTTCAAAACAACTTATGAAATGAATTGTGACATGACTTGACCACAACAGAGTTGTGCCTATGATAACTAAGTTCCCACTTAGGTGATTTTAAACTATTTTATCTTTCTTTGTTTCTGAAATCAGCTTAGGTTTCAAACTTAACTTTACAAATAGACTTAGAGTTAGCATTTCCCACTAGAACTATCTTCATTGTTAGTGGTAGTTTGCGAGTACTTAAAGAGTACTCATGGCTTTGTCCCTGGCTATTCCTATGGCCAGACTATGAAGGAGATTAGCAAGATGAAGGATAGCAGGACGGCTATGATAACTAGGACTATCTCCCATCGTCAGCATTGCCTGTGACTCTGAAGATGGACCCCACCGCTACGCTATTTATTCTGCTACTTGATTGTACTAAGACTGGATCATGAGATCCTTTATTTGTGTAAGATCTTATTTATGGTTTGTAATGGATGATGTACTGTGACATCCAATCTGTTATGTCTCGCAAAAATGGTAATCCTGGGATTGCGATGTATGGCATAACAGGCATCTGGGATTAAAAATCCGGGTGTTGACACCTACATAACCCGTGCACGGCATAATTTTAGTGCCCCCAATGAAGCTTCTAGGCGCAACAATTTGGCTAGAGGTTTCTATATTTAGGATTCCCTTATTTACACCAAATCACACATGATGCTTCCAAATATCACAACACAAATTCGAATATATAGCATAACAGAGTATCCAACACATACATCGTAGCACTACAAAAGGCATCATGATTAGTTTTGACACATCCATCACACAGGTTTTGAAGAGAAGTTTAAGTGTATTCGAATTCACACGGATTAACTCAATCTTCGACCAGCAGGGAATCGATCTCGTCTAAGGTAAAAAGTGCTACGATCAAGTGTTGATTGCTTGGTCTTCAGTTGATTATGCGGCAAACTCCTGATGAACAAGGAATAAAAAGAAATATAAATCACTTTGCTGCAAACAAAGAAATATCTATAGTAGCATATATACTAGCTAAAAAACAGACATACTGAGTTAGCACTTCAGTATCAGCAACTGCTCAAGTTAGCATAGCATCAACTAGAGTAAGATTAAGGGAATCTACTGCTGGAGTAAGCACATCATCAACAGGAGTCGATAATAAAGGAGTAGTAGGAGTTTAAATTCTTTTCGGTGTTGCCACAGTACGAGCTAGCACCGAACAAGGAACAACTTTAGCACTTCCGACACTTGATGGGAGAGTAATTACAGCTCCACGAGGAGGTAGCACACAGTGAGGTTCCACTTGAGGAATTCTGAGATGTCTGGCATCAAAAAGTGCCACATCTGGGATAGGCTGCACAACTTGAGCCATTCTTCGAAGTGGTTAGTGCATACTAGCTTCTGGTCGGCTAGTACTCTGCCCTGCTATGCAAGATTGGTTAGCAAAATTTTCTTGACTATCTAACTTCTTCTGCATTGCATTTATTCTATCCTCCTAGGAATCCAACCTGGCGATAAGGACAACATTTGTCGATCTAAGCTCACAACTCTCCTCTATTATTTATGTACACCTCGCAGATGTTCTTGTGATCTCAACCACCTTACAAGCATGAGGTGACAAACCCAATCCACAAACTCTGTCGCTTGTATCTTTTGGGAAGGCACGTCCATAAATGTCACCTTCTTCAATATCTCTGTACTCAAGGCCTGGATCAAGTAGAAGTTCTCTTTGCATATTCGCCTAGCATATTGTTTGTACTAGCATTAGCACTAGACTTAACCATCACATATATACATCGTATGTTAGATGATAGTGAATAACAACTTACAATATTTCTCTCAGCCACTTCGTCAATAGTTACATTACCTTTGGTCATGTATATGACTCTGTACAGTTCAGATCTTGTAATTGGACGATTATGAGCTTTCTCCTAATCAAATATGCACACATTTAGATATAGGATATGAAGAAAAAACCTATGTAAACATTTAGAAAATGGATATCAAGTATAAGTAGATAGGTTAGATGCTACTCACCCATATGTACCTTGCCCTGGCAAAACTCCTTGATCTAGAAGTATGACAGGCATTTGTTTGATTGGCACGTTTTTCTGCATTCTTTGGAGCTTTCTCCTTGGTGGAATCTAAGACCCAATACTCATAGAGCGCTGCCCAATCAGTGTATGACATTCTATCTCCACAACCATTTGCAACGTTCTCCTCAAAAGTCAAGGCAGGCCTGTATTACATCCTCTTCAGCGTGCTTTTGCAATCACACCATTTCTTTCCAGCTGACCTCATTACCCAATGTTTACACTAAGGATCAATATCGAAACATTCCTACATTTTGAGAAGCATGTGTCAGGATAATAAGACTGATATAAAATAGCAAGAAGGGTTAACAGGGAAAAGATGTGATTATGTTCAGTACGTCCCACAACTTCTGCTTCTGATCAGCTTTCCTCCAGTATGTAAACCTAGTTTATATGTCACCTTTTTTTTGCCAGGTAGGCAATATAGTTAGCAAAGTTGGCCGTACAAGTCCACAAGGATGGCATAGTTTGTTGAATTTGACGAAAATTTTGAACCTCCCATTGCTCCTTGTTATTGACCTCATCTTAGTAGGACTCCTCAGGATCCTCCTATTCATCACTCGCACTGCATGTATCAAGGATGCATGCATGTATCATAGGATAGGAAGCTAATGTTATGTGCACTAAAATTCAGCTAGCACTATGACTAAAATTCAGCTAGCACTATTGTGGACTAAAATTGAGTTAGCACTAATGTGGACTAAAATTCAGCTAGCACTATGACTAAAATTCATCTAGCACTATGACTAAAATTCAGTTATCACTACTATGGACTAAACTTCAGTTAGCACTATTGTGGACAAAAGTTTAGATTGCACAATGTACCTTCGTTTTCCTCTTCATCTGTGTCTTTCCATGCCTCTTCCTCTTCATCCTCCTTATTATTAGTGCCACTTTCATCCCCTCTATTGTCATCATTGGTCCTATCCACTTGTTCTTCTTCCTCTGCCTCTTCATCCTCTTCTGCAACTCAATGACCTTCTTGAAACAAAGGATTTTCCTGTTCATCCTCGATCTCATCTGGTGCAGCAAGCTGTAAGTGAAATTTTAGAGTAATCAGAAGCGGCTAAAGTAGAATTTATGGGTAAATCAGTAATGCTAGAACTACAAGTAAGCAAGTATACACACTTCCTCTATGTCATTGTTCTATCCAGGAATAACTAGATCTTTGTGAGAGGATGGACGTATAAGGAACCTTTGTGAAAAATTCCTTTCCCTGATTCTTGCATTGTTCGCTTCTATGGTTTCCAATCTTCGCTTTTCATATTATGATATTATAGCTAGGGCTTCTTCCTGCTGCGAAGAAGCCCTTCTCTTCCCTTGTTGTGCCATCTATCGGATGGTAAAACGATGGGAATAAAGTCATGTCCAATGCATAGTGAGAGCTAGTAAACACAAGGGGGAAGGTGGAAACAAAGCATAGTGTCGGGGAAGACTTACCGAAATGACCTAGGCAACGTCGACGATGCACAGCGTAGGGGCGGAGGCCAGCGACAGGGGCAGCTGTAGGGAGAGCGGCGGAAGGGAGTCACTTCAGGCCGCTGTCGACTGGCCTCGACGGTGTAATTAGTGAGTGGTCTCCAGAGTCGAAGGTTTAGTGTGCGGAGGGGAATGGGGAATTTGGAAAGGGGAAGGGAAAATTTTTCCTAAGGAGGGTCGCGGTGGTCTAATTTCAACCGGGGCCATTCGAAATCTAAGCAGGACAAGCGAAAAGAGTGGAGGGAAAAGGGATATCGGTCATGGGACCTGACAAATGTGGATTGCGTCGCATACAAGCATCACGAATCACACGATAGCAACAAAAAACCGTCTCCACGAAAAAATGGTGCCGCGATTGCCCATCTGTCGCGCATCCAAATTTTGCAGGTACTTTTCGCTTGTGCTGCCCCACAAATTCGCCGAGTATGGGGATTTTGTAGTGTCTCTGGCCATCTGTACAAGGAAAACTATCAGAGGGATGACCCACAATAGGGTCAAGCTATGGTATAAAGTAAGGTTAACCGGGATAAGGTTGACCGACATACGGAGGTCGACGTAAGCCGACGTATCCCGACCGACATATAGAAATTATGTCAGCATAACAAGTTTTCTCCCTTATTGCATGAACATGTCAGGTCGAGTTATCTCGGCTGGCATGAAGGAACCGACATAGGCGCTAGCGTATGGCCCATGGTTATATGTTGGCCTCAAGGTTAATGCTTCTATCCATCCTAGTAATTCCGAGGTTGTCAGGCAGACATGCCCCTATATTATGGAGGCGTGACCATGGGTTACGATGTATAGTCACATCGAGTATATTCAGGAGGAGACCATTGTCAGGCGTGGCAATGGTAAGCAGGGATGGGCACGTCAAGTCCCATCGAGGGTATCCAGGAGCGACCCCACAACAGTAGGTGTTGGAAATATGCCCAGAGACAAATAGTAATAAGGACTATTATCATATTTCATATAGTTTATGATTAAGTTTTATATCATGCTATAACTGTATTGAGTGGAAACATCAATACACATGTGATATACAAACTACCAGGGGTTCCCAATGAAACTCTAGTCACTGGTTCATTGGTAAACAGATGATCATGTTTCCTGATCATGTGGCATTTATGCCAGTTGGAAATGGAGCCATCTCATTCCGAGAATGAGATGCTGAACCAATACCGAACCTAAACATCGTGACCCGATCATGTCACGAAGTTCAAGTTACGATGATTAGAAATGGATCCTCGTTGACTATTCCTTAGACCGTGAGGCTATATCAATCACTGTCTCCCAAGAGTGCTTTGATAGCATCAAGCGCCACTTGGTAATACAGTGGTTATAAAGGTGTGTTCAGGTACTCGGAGGAAACCATTAAGGCAATATATGTCAAGAGTGGGATTTGTTTGTCCATGTGACGGGAAGATACTCAAGGGCCCACTCGGAGAGGTTATATCCAATAGCTGCGCTGCGTGTGATTTGATCACGGGGATATCACTTGTCGGAATGAGTCAAGTAGCATTGTTCAGTAACAATATTAAACATGACATGGTGATGTCATTGATCAGATCTCGGGCAATGCAACTATCGAGAGACAAAGGGAATAAGACACGACTATTCCGGTTCAAACGACGAAAGATCTTCGTGGAACGCACAGGGGTCACATGGCCATCCAGGTCCCTTTGTCGATCATTGGTGCGGGAGTGTCACGACCATGTCTGGAGTGTTCCCGAACCGTGGGGTATAACGCTTAAGGGCTTGACGATGCTTAGAGAGTGTTTATAGGATCGGTAGAATCGCCAAAGATTGGTAGAGAGAAAACCGAAAGGGTTTCGGTAAGTCCGGAGGATGTCCGGAGTGGGGGTGGAAGTGTTCCATGGCCATGAAGGTTGAATAATATGTGAATGAATGTTAAATATTGATTTAATCATTATTCATAATTATTTAATAAAGAGAAAAATCAATTTAAATGGTCAAAGGCTTAATGGGCCAATTCCCGGAGGGGAGGGGGCCAATTAGGGAAAGGAGAGAGGGAGAAGGGGCCAAGGGGGTGGCCGACGCCCTAGTGGGCCAGCCCTCCCACGTGGGGCCCATGGGGGAGGCCGGAGGTGCCACCCCTCCCCCTTCCTCTCCTTTAGTCCCACCCTAGGACTTTGAGGGAGGTAGTACCTCCCCTTCCCCTATATATAGTGGGGGTATTTGGCCAAATGAAATACACCAATAATCAATAAAGGTCTTCTCACTTTTGGGAGGACCTCTAATTGATATTTTCTCTCTCCCCCTCTCTCTCACGTGACCGTGGTCCCAAGTCTGGACTGTGCGAACAAGAGACATCTTCACCGGGGAGCGCCGTCGCGCTACGGGATTCAGATCCGGGAGCTCTACTTCCGTAACTGCTGCTGGATCAGGGAAGCGGGAGTCATCGTCAGGCACCAGACGTGTGTAATTCCCCGCGAGGTGTCGCACTTGAGGCACTCAAGTCGTTGGAGCCAAGGGAGCGCAAGGACTTCATCACGACCTTGAGGCCGGCTTCGGCTCGTCTACATCAACCACGCTCTCCTGAGCGTTGACAACGCTTTTCGGTCTTCAAGGGTAAGTTCACGAAAATCCCCTCCCGTTACTGTATTACTAATAGATAGGTCCTGGCAGCTTTAGGGGTTCAGGGGCGTGGGGTAAAATTTATTGTTTTCATACGCGGAACCCCAACAGTGGTATCAGAGCTAGATCTATGCGTAGTAATGCTAGTACGAGTAGAACACACGAGATGTAGCGTGTGGGCGTTGATCTTTTAGTTGTTACCCTCCCACGTGTACTTGTGTATACCGCAGTAATGCTTGATGAAGCTGCCCCCAACTAACTTTACACGTTCATTCACGAGACTGGTGCACGCTTGAGATACGGCTTGTACCATATAAAGTGGCTTAGGGGGGTGACTGTTTCTCTCGCATTAGTTGGTATACCATTTGCAACGGAGGGCCCCGAAAGGGGTGTAGTAGAGACAACTACTTGATCAGTGTTGTGCTGAAAGTTTGTAGGTAAGAATGGTTCTTGTGCGAAAGCCCATTTAGCCACGTAAAACATGCAAAGATAAAGTAGAGGCGTCTAACTTTGTTTTGCAGGGGGGCGTTGCTTTGTGATATGGTTGTGGCAAAGGTAAAGTGATTACCTTATGCTACGTAGTAGTAGATAGTCACGGAAGTGACGGACTACCACGCCAGAATGACACCGGTACCCTGGTGTCTACGGTGCCGGAACCCTAGCGCCGGAAGATCACGACGTGAAGGACCATATCACATCGCATTTACATTCAATGTTATTGTTTGTATATCTTATTGTGTGCTAGTATTAGATACTCGACGGTAGCCTAATAAGATGATCCCTGTTAAAATTACTAACGATTGTGTTCCCCCTTAGTGTGCACTACCAAGAAAGTTATTTGGTATGAGGCAGGCTGTGATGATTGGGTGTCAGACATATCTACGTTCGCATACAGTGGGTGTAAGCCATGTTGCACCGCGAATACACTAAGGTTAAGTTGGCGAGCCTAGCATGTACAGACATGGCCTCGGAACACGGATGGTCGAAAGATCGAGCACGAGTCGCATGAATGATGTGACCGATGTTTAGCGTCCACCCTTGAACCCACATTGATGGCCATGATGATCGGGGGAGATGTGGCTGATAGGTGTCGTGTTATCACTAGGAACCCTTTTGGGGATAGGTGTTTCTGAGTGGAGTTATTATTAACTCATTTAATTATAAACTTAGTCTAAATTCTTTTTGCAATTATAAATGTAGATGCCACCTTTCCTGTTGACGATTGATTGGTTAGAAGGAGAGAAGCTCAGATTAGATGGATCAAACTTCTCCATATGGGTTGCGCGTCTCCACGTTCTCCTTAGCGAGAATGACGTGGTCGACTATATACTCGACGGGATGGATTTGGATCAGCCCATTGACCTAGAGACCCCAGAGCATCGTAAATAGCGCTATCTCCGTCGAGAGATGGCCTCCTTCATTTTAGTTACTATGCGTTTCGGAATGGTGGATGAGCTGTGGTCTTTCGTGGGTGATGTCAACCCTCGTTCGGTAATGCTACGGCTTAGGACACATTTCGTGGAACAAGCACGCATATGGGAGCATGAGCTGATGGGAGACTTCCTCTCCATTAAGATGGAGGAGAACTCATCACTGGACGACCACTTGGAGCGCATGCATGATGTGTACATGAGGCCTGCATACTTCCTTGATAGCTAGATGACGGGCTCTTTTGCAAACTGCGTTGTGCTACGGTCGCTGCCGCCAAGCTGCCAAGAACAAGTCAGGACTTGCATTATGAGGGGCGATGCGGAATCAATGGAGTTCCACTGGTTCGTGACACATCTCAGGAATGTGTTGGTTGAACCAGATGTCGCTCAGGTCATCGATGACAAAGGTATATATTTGATATATAGTTTTATAAATGTTATAATCTTGCAAACACATTTGCAGTGTTAAGTATATTTGATACTTGTTCTGTTTTGCTGAAAATAGGTCCTTCTGCATGGGAGGTGCTTGCTGGAGAGGAGGTGACGTTGCGTGTTGATGGCGAGCATGATGATGATGGCCGACGACACTCTCCCTCAACATTTATCTTTTAGTTTGTGTTTTAGGATGATTATTGTAATCAAAAGATTGTGAACTTCTTTAGTGTGTCTCACATTTTGTGAGACGGTTATTCATATGAGTTTGTAACAAACGGTTGTTCTACTTTTATGAATGATTTCTATTCGTGTTCATATCTTGTTTGATTATGTGTGAATTATCCTTGTTGTTTGAAACTAATTGATAATGCATGAACATTTGTAAAATATTGAAATGCTTTTAAAATTACCCAACTTAATGATATATTTCATTAATGAATGAAACCATTGTTTAAAATTCAAATTTATAATGATAATATGTGAAAGTCATTCGATTTCTTATCACATGTAAATCATGCCTAAGTTCGGCAAATTAACTTGAACACCGTGTATTACTTGAATACAAAGTGTTTGATGAATTGTTAAAAGTAAATACATATTCAATGTATTTTAACGAAAATGGTAATTATCATTATATGATTGTTTAAATGTGTAAAGAAGTTTACCAAAGGAAACATGAATATGAAACTATTTGATTTGATCAAAGTGTTTCATCAACAAAGGGTATAATATAAAAGAGAATCTAATTACTATGATTTGATCAATAGTAATGAAATTCGACTTTATAAGAATGGCATAAAAGTAATTGTGAAATGCAAAGCGTTTTGAAACGTCAAAATGCAATGCATCACAATGTGATATTAGATATCAAAGTGGGTAAATAGATGGCACCAAATAAATCGTTGTAGTATAGATGTAGAGACCATTAGTTAGAAAGAGTTAACACTAAATTAGAACATATAGTGAACCATTTGAATTCGTGAAAGTTTTGGGGTTATTCGATATAACCTAAACAATTGCGAATAAATCCTTGTAGAGTATTCATTAGAAACTTTGAATACGAAACCCATAGCTAAAACCAAAAGGAAAGAAAAATTCGCATTGCTTGGAATTTGGTGCATTCTTGAGAAAGCTCATTTTTAGTGATGTTTCTCAATTATGGAGCAAATGGAAGATAGTGTAAAACACGATGAGGATTCAAAACCTTGCATCAGAGTGTTGAGAAGTGCAACAGACAATGTTCCTGAACAATTCTCTTCACAAAGGAAAGAATCAATGATAATGATCATTGTGTTTCCCCCACTAGTGTTTTCGCTACATGAAGTAGGATTCAAAATGTAATCCATATTTTGTATGGAGACATTTGTGAATCATTTGTCATGATTCTTCGAATATGACATACCTACGAACTACTACGGAAATAATGGTAAACTAGAATTATGAGAAATCCTAAAAGCAAAATTCACTTGAGATTAGAAAACAGCTTGTTGCTGAATCTCACAAGTAAAAGGGGTTACTTGGAATTTTCCCAAATGACTACAAAGCCATAGTGGAAAAGGGGGTGAATGACAAAAGCACAATTTGTCAAGTATTGGACGAATTCAAATGAATTTGATTCAAGTGTGCTTAATGTCTAGTGGATTTAAAACTAGTAAAAGTACTAGTGTCTCATAGTAAATCTCTCATTTTGATATTTGATCAAAAGTTTTGAAGTTGTTCAAAATAGTGAGTAGATGTGCAATTTGCATGAAATTGAGTGGGAGCTATGAAAGTCTTCCTAAAACAATATGTGAATGATATATTTTTAAGTGGGAGAAATATAAGTCTCAAATTCAAATATGTAGGAACATAGTTTGAGTAAGAGTACTGACTCATACCCAAATATGATAGGAACATATTTTGAGTGGGAGCTTATAGAGTGATTCTTAAGTGTGTATTCGACACGTTAAGAATAAAAGCACAAGTACCAATAAATAATGATTTATGAGGTGTAGAAGTTGATAATAGGTGTATTATGATATTATGTAGTATTCCTTAAGGGATTCTGAAAAGGGTTTCAGAATAAAACTTAATTAAGGAACTGGTCCTTAATAACTCAAGTTAGGAATAGTATTGAGTTTAAACATCAATGGTTGAAAGAAAGAAAAAAGGGATCATCATCATCCACTATGTTGAGACATAGGTTCTATCTGAGAAAACCATGGTGATAACTTAACATAATATATGATCCAATAAAGAACGTTTGAAAGTGATTAAGTTTGAATCACGGAACATTGAGCTAAGTTTGTCTGCAGTATCTAATAGAGAACTGCAGACACATTTTCCAAATCCATTAAGGATGACATATCTTAAAACATAAAGGGTTATGTTATAAGGGAATATGTTGGAAACTCCTGTGAATACCGATTAAAGTCAAGTAGGAAGCGAGGTGAACAAAACATCGAGAGTTGCATAGAGTGCACTGGTGTTTCGATGAATACATTTATAATGACAGATAAGGGTACCATCTAAATTGTTGTATAATTTTATGGCGAGGCTAGTTCACTTTTAACGTAGAATGATGTGTCCTAGGGCACAGTGCCCATGAGAAAGCCCTTGAGGTTGATCTAAAGTCACTGTAGGCTCCTGGAATCAGGCCTCGTTCTGCTGCCATAGCGATGATGCATACACACAGATGTTGTCATGTGATGATAAAGTATTAATGTCAATCAAGGTGACATTAGTAAGTTGCAAAGGATTTGGGACTGTAAAATACATACCAAAGACTCAGCCTCTTCCATGAGCAAGCATGTTCTGGGTACCGGATATATGGTGCCAATGATTGAGAACAAATGCAGCTAGTGTATTTTTACTCTAGTGCAAGTAGGAGACTGTTGGAAATATGCCCTAGAGACAAATAGTAATAAGGACTATTATCATATTTCATATAGTTTATGATTAAGTTTTAAATCATGCTATAATTGTATTGAGTGGAAACATCTATACACGTGTGATATACAAACAACCAGGGATTCCCAGTGAAACTCTAGTCACTGGTTCATTGGTCAACAGATGATCATGTTTCCTGATCATGTGGCATTTATGCCAGTTGGAAATGGAGCCATCTCATTCCGAGAATGAGATGACAAACCAATACCCAACCTAAACATCGTGACCCGATCATGTCACGAAGTTCAAGTTACGATGATTAGAAATGGATCCTCGTTGACTATTCCTTAGACCGTGAGGCTATATCAATCATTGTCTCCCGAGAGTGCTTTGATAGCATTCAAGCGCCACTTGGTAATACAGTGGTTATAAAGGTGTGTTTAGTTACTCGGAGGAAACCGTTGAGGAAATATATGTCAAGAGCGGGATTTGTCCATCCATGTGACGGGAAGATACTCAAGGGCCCACTCGGAGAGGTTATATCCAATAGCGATGCAGCGTGTGATTTGATCACGGGGATATCACTTGTCGGAACGAGTCAAGTAGCATTGTTCAGTAGCGAGATTGAACACGACATGGTGATGTCATTGATCAGATCTCGGGCAATGCAACTATCGAGAGACAAAGGGAATAAGACATGACTTTCCTAGTTCAAACGATGAAAGATCTTCGTGGAACGCACAGGGGTCACATGGCCATCCAGGTCCCTCTGTCGATCATTGGTGCGGGAGTATCCTGACCATGTCTGGAGTGTTCCCAAACCATGGGGTATCACGCTTAAGGGCTTAATGATGCTTAGAGAGTGTTTATAGGATCGGTAGAATCGCCGAAGATTGGTAGAGAGAAAACCAGAAGGGTTTCGGTAAGTCCGGAGGATGTCCGGAGCGGAGGTGGAAGTGTTCCATGGCCACGGAGGTTGAATAATATGTGAATGAATGTTAAATATTGATTTAATCATTTATTCATAATTATTTAATAAAGAAAAAAATCAATTTAAATGGTCAAAGGCTTAATGGGGGCAATTCCCGGAGGGGAGAGGGCCCATTAGGGAAAGGAGAGAGGGAGAAGGGGCCAAGGGGGTGGCCGGCGCCCTAGTGGGCCAGCCCCCCGCGCGGGGCCCATGGGGGTGGCCGGTGGTGCCACCCCTCCCCCTTCCTCTCCTTTAGTCCCACCCGGGACTTTGAGGGAGGTAGTACCTCGGCTTCCCCTATATATAGTGGGGGTATTTGGCCAAATGAAATACACCAATAATCAATAAAGGTCTTCTCACTTTTGGGTGGACCTCTAATTGATAATTTCTCTCTCCCCCTCTCTCTCACGTGACCGTGGTCCCAAGTCTGGACTGCGCGCATGAGAGACATCTTCACCGCGGAGCGCCGTTGCGCTGCAGGCTTCGGATCCGGGAGCTCTACTTCCACAACTACTGCTGGATCGGGGAAGCGGGAGTCATCGTCAGACACTGGACGTGTGTAACTCCCCGTGAGGTGTCGCACTTGAGGCACTCAAGTCGTTGGAGCCAAGGGAGCGCAAGGACTTCATCACAACCTTGAGGTCGGCTTCAGCTCGTCTACATCAACCACGCTCTCCTGAGCATTGACAACACTTTTTGGTTTTCAATGGTAAGTTCGCGAAAATGCCCTCCCATTACTGTATTACTAATAGATAGGTCCTGGCAGCTTCAGGGGTTCAGGGGCGTAGGGTAAAATTTATTGTTTTCATACGTGGAACCCCAACAGTAGGAGCATTTGGGCCCAGGGCAACGACATTGTGCAACATCTCCAGAGTATATTAGACGCCACCTGACGAGGGTTTAAATCGTCAATGCGCATTGTTATGGACTTGGATTTTGGAGAAGGAGGGAGCGCTGGAGGCATGAGTTGGCTAGCAAACAAGCACACAGGGATGCAAGTTTTACCCAGGTTCAGGCCTCGTAGAGGTCCCTACTCCTGCTTGTTTGCTCTTGGAATTAACGAAGGAATCGAAGATTACAGGGGCGCGCAGATGCAATCTAGCGAGAGTTGTGGAAACTAGGGTTGCGTCTGTCCTCCTCGCCGCCCCCTCCTAGCCTTTATATAGATAGGCTTGGTCTCGGGTAGTAGGTCGAGTCAGTTACAGATTAGGGTTTTCCTTTTAAACTTTCTATGTTAAGCTTCTTCTTGTCTCGCAAGCAATCGAGAGTCTGTGGGCCACTCGAATTCTCCATTTGGGCCTTGGCAACACCATGGGCTTTCGTCGTATCTAGACCGTATATACTAAACTCGAGTACCTGTAGGGTATACCCATGTCAGTAGCCCCCGAGTGTCCAGTGGAATCGCAGATTCGACTGGGGACTTTATGAAGTCTCTTCGAGTGCATGACCGAGTATATTTCGAGTGTTCAGTTTGTGTCATAGGTATTGTTAATATACATGCCTGATTTATCCGATGTATCGGTATCAGTTAACTGCCTTAGGGTAAAATAATGCAATCTACTCAAACTCGAGTCCCCGGACTCGAATTCAGAAAAGTGCTAGCGTAATTCGACTCAAGCCGCAGAGGTCTTACAGGAGTCGAATTCTAGTGTATAAGGGTGAGCACTCAATGCGTCCATCAAGGCATGTTCATCGTACCTGCAGGCACGGATATGTTTCTGGTAGTGCGCACCAGATGCGTTGCTAGGCCTTATTTAGGTCTTATTTTCACGCTGTAAGCACGACATCTGAACTTTGTCATCGTGGAGATGATTCGGGTGACCCAGGAGACGCAGTCTCTTTGTAGGGATAGTATGAGGCGGAGTCGCCATAGCATTCGGGTGTGGATATGATCAACACACAGTATGATGTACAAATAATCATAGGATGCGCAAACCAGCGCTCCCTATGGGAGTAGCCCCCGAGTGCCTGGTTGAGTCGATGATTCAGGTGGGGACTAAAAACTTTTTGCGACTGCTGTCGTCTTTTGTTGCTTGTTTCAGTCGAATTTTCTTCTGGCGCTCCCTATGGGAGTAACCCATAATCCTCAATCAAATAGTATATTCGAGTGGTGGATATGTCCTGAATGTTCTTATACCTGCATAAAGATAAATCGTAGGGTGTGCGACTAGCGCTCCCTATGGGAGTAGCCCCCGAGTGCTTGGTTGAGTCGAACACTCGAGCAAGGACTAAAGTAGTCGAAATCTTTTGCTGCTGAAATGACGTCAGTGCTGACGATGTGATGACCTTGGTTGCCCGTGTGAGCGGCTTTGACGGGACGTGACGAGTGGTGGGTCCCACTATCTAACTTCGATTTAACCGGGTGTGCGTATTCTTCTGTTTTAACTGCGTCTCCTCAAATTTCAGCGCGTAATGGGAATAGTGGGGGGACGGTTCATGCTTCAGCCTCGCCATGTGTGGATGGCGATGTGCGCCACGCGTGTAGTAGGGTTTCTGCTGGCCGTTGGATGGTTTCTTCGAGGAGGTTAAGTAGTGGCACAGCTGCGGTAATTTCCCCATCTATCTTCGTTGTTCTTGACTCCATTGCCATTGCTGCTGCTTCTCTGCTTCCCTGCGCACTATCTTGTTGCGGCGCTTGACCAGCTCCGCATCTTTCCGAGCTACTTCCTCCGTTCTCACCGCCATCGGAAGATGGGCAAGAAGAAGGGAGGCACCGCTGCTGGGTCTGCCGCCGCCATTGCCGCTGCCAAGAAGAAGGGCAACTCCGTCATTGTGGGCACCAGCGCCGCTGGCGCTGGGAAGAAGAAGGGCACGGGAACCCGCGTCACCAATGGTGCTTGGCGTGCGTCCATCATCAAGCCCGCCGAGCTGCATCTTCATCGTCGAGATGGAGTTCTTCCCTCCGTGGAAGACGACTCGTGAGTGCCCAGCGAGGAGATAATTCCTTGCCCTCCTGGTTTCCAGCTGATGTTACTTGCGTTCATCATTTGAGGTCTTTCTCTGCCCCTGCATCCTTTCTTCCGGGGCCTCCTTTGGTTCTACGGACTCCAGCTGCATCAGCTGTCCCCAAATTCTATTATCCACATCTCCTGCTTCATTAACCTTTGCAAGTGCTGGCTCAGAGTCGAGCCACACTTTGGCCTCTTTAAGAGGCTTTTTAAGCTGAAGCACCAGTCGGCATCTGGTTCTGTAGTCTATGACGTAGGAGGCTGCGAAATCCATGTCGACTCTTTGCCACTTATTTCGATATCAAACTCATGGCGTTCGTCCAAGGGTGGAGAGACAAATGGTTCTACATCCGCGACCAGAAGGCCGAGGAGAGCACTACGGACTCGCGCCCTTCGATCCCGCGATGCCGTGCAAGAGGAGGCGTTCTTGGAAGAAGATAGTGATGCCTAGCGAGTCTGAGGAGACGGAAGTGCTGTACAAGCGCATCTGCGACCTCGAGAGTCGCATAGGTAAAGAAGAGGGAGGCGCTGCCCTAATTCGCACATGGTTGCGCCGTCGTGTCCAGCCTCTGTAGGCTAGAGTCCACCCCATGTTCCGATGGGCTGGTGCGAACGATGCCACTCGCGTATCTGCCGATGGTATTTCTGCGGGTGAAGTAGATAGGAGGCTGCGATTGGTGACGAAGTATACCGCCAAGGAGGATCTTCCAGGTGAACCAGTCGTGCTTCCTTTCGACGCCTCTAACCCTCCTCCTGAGGTAGAATTGTACTACAAAGTAGCTTTCTTTGTCGATTGCCATTAAGTACTTGATGTATAATAAATTATCTTCTGAATGCAGGATTGGAAGGTGTCTCCAATTTGCCCCCTCTTCCTGAAGGGGTTATTCCTTGCCAAGTGGATGAAGAGGACGAGTCAGAGTCAACCGTCCCAATTGAAGAGGAGGAGGGAGCCCCTGAGTCCAGCGACCCAGACACTCGCAAGCGCTCCCACAACGAGGACTCGGATGCTTCGTTGCTATCGACTCCAGAAGGCCCTTCTGTTGGTGCAGAGGGGCCAATCCCCGCCGTTCCTGTGCGCTCCATGGCTCCGCCTGCCCGGAAGAAGCTACGACTGCCTAAGGAGTCATTGTAGTCGGAGGAGCAAACCTTCGATTTTGACAAATTTGACTAGCAAATTTTTGACTGTCTTAGTTTCTTTTTTGGAGTTGCATTCCCTGAAGTTTCTGCTGGATGCGTTCTGTAGTCAAGCGTCCGCCGCCTTCCGCAACGCCCAATTTTTATGAACCGAGTCACAGACTCCAAGGCCAAAGAGGTGGCCGAACGATCTTCTTCTCCTCCATTGGCGGCCCACTCTGGGCACAACTATTCGAGTTCCCCGCATGCTGGGGAACACCAAATTGTTACCCGGATGACTGCGTGGCAGTCATCTTCAGAGTCTATGGAGGACCACATGAGCATTCTTTTGTTTGTTGTGGCAGTCGAATATATACTTGGTGCTGTTGCTGAACTCTGTTTTCTTCTAATGCAGCTCATCATGAAGGAGGTTGCCGCTCATGGAGCAAGTCCGGAGATGGGTCGACAAAGATGCGTGCCAGACAATCGCCATCATGTTGTTGAAGGTTAGTATTGCCTTTGTCTTTGTCTTGGTGAAGTGTCTAGATGTGATTGATGATACGTCCTCTCTTGCAGTTGAGCATAATGAACTTTTGCGTCATGCTGCTTCACTTGAGAAGGCGCTTGCCACGGCAGCGAAGAGTCGCGACGAAGCAATCACGGCTTTGGAGGAATCACAAAAACGCAAGGAGGACTTGTGGAAGTGCAAAGAGGACTTGCGTTCCTCCAATGCCGAGAGGGAGAGGTTGCTCGAGGAGCAGCTTGTATCGATTGCTAAGTACCTCTCAGGTATTCTTTCAGCTGAATTTTCTTTATTTCTTTCTTCGACATTGTGGTATCGTACCAACACTTTGCTTTATGTAGATGCCGGCGGCCTGAGCTTTGACGCCCAGGGCCTTCATCGCGATAGTGCATTGGCTGGTGCCGTCGCCGCAGTCGAAGACCATAGCGCTTCTCTTCAAGGGACGCTGACGAAGGCCAAGAATGTGCTCAGTCGCATACGCAGGGATCTAACTCCCAAGGCTGAACTGCTTGACAACTTGGAGGACCTAGCGGAATCCCTTGCTGGGGGGTATTCCCATGGACTTCAGGAACTCCCAGCGGTCCGTCGGCGCCACCATGACACTCGCAATGGTGCAGGCCCATGGCGTGGAGGTGGATCCTGCCGTGATTTCCCAGGCGATGCCCGTCGGCACAGATGGCCAAAGGTAGTGTTTGCTCCCTTCGCTACTGGCTATGGTAAATATGGGCCACAGCTCATCAATACAGTCGCCAAATACTCTGAGGAGCTGCAGTGAGCGAAGAATGCGGCGAAGGCTGCGGCATCAGGGGCCGGAACTGGAAAGTCTGTGGCGTCAGAGACCGCCACAGATTCGACGAGGCCCCTGAAGTATAAGTCGAAGTCGAAGAAGCGGGCTGCTCCTTAGTAGCTATCTTGTAAAAGTTGTAGTTTTAACTTCTGTGTTGGAACAATGCTTTTATGGAAGTGTCCCAGTCGAAACTTTTGCTGAGCTTGAATGCATCTATGCCTTTTTCAATGTATTCTTGGTCTCTTATTTGCTTTTGCTTGGTTCATGATAGGGTACGTCGAGTGGTCCTCACAATCCTCCACCCACCGATGAGATCTTGGCTCAGCCGCGCTCAAAGGTGGACGAGTTGTCCTTGCTTTCGCGATTGCACGATTGCATTAAGCAACTGGAGTGTGAGTTGCCCATCCTCCGTGGTAGCGCGGATGTATGGAAGTCAAAGGCGGAGAAGGCTACCGCCCGCGATCAGTATCTATTGGAGGAGGTGACGCAGCTGGGCGATCACTTCACATGTTAGCTTTGTGCCCTCTTATCTTTTCTTTTAGCCAGTCGTGGCAATGCCTTGTCTTCATACTTTGCCTTTTTCCGTGGTGTAGTTGTCAGTGCTCGTCATCCGCAGGATGAGAAAGACCGGATTGCCATTCGGATGAATGACTTGACCCAGGAGCAGCTTCAGGCGAGTGGGTACTTTTGGGTGGACCATGACCGTGCGGTCGCGCTTGCGACCCTGCAGGATCGTGCTTCTCGAGTACTCCACTTTTTGAAGAAGGCGTAATCGTGCCTTAGGCATATCTATCAAACGATGTTCCCGCTGGACGCCCTTCAAGCCTGTTGTCTCTTCTGGCGAAGTTCCAAGATCTGAGTGAAGTTCGCGAGTGTGTGCGGCAGCAGTTAGTGGCCGGTGCCAAGGCTGCTTTGTCGCTGGTGCGACTGCATAGGCCAGATGTAGACGTTGTAGCTGGACCGCCGACCCCGCCGGAAGGTTCAACCTAGAACATGGTTCCACATTACCAGGTGGTTGATCGCCCAACAGAAGAAATCATTGACTTCTTCGAGGAGCAAACGAACATTCTTCTGTTGCAGCAGTAGCTTTAGCTTTGTGTCCTGCGCATCATTGTACAAGTGTTGTAAAGTTCGTATATATATATATATATATGTTGAGTGTAATTAATTTTTATTGATATGTAAAGAGCTTGTTAGCTTATATATTTTGCGAGTGTATTTGTACTCTGTAGTTCCTTTTTGTTAGCCTGACTTCTGTTATCTCAGCACCTTGCCAACCTGTCAGGTGCGTTGCAACTGAGTTGGTTTTTTATCAAGGGTTCGATTGATGTTGTGTCAGCTACTCGGGTTCGTAGAACAAGGATGTAAAGGGTGGCGTATCCCCCGAGTGATAAGATTGCCAGAAAAATAAGGGAAAACACAGAGTTTCGGGGCACTTAGCTTTATTTATTCGCAGGATAGTACGAGATACAATGTGTGGCTAAGTAGGGCTGAATAGCCTTATTTGAAATGTAAAAATGACTAGGGGTAAAAACGACGCAGCTGTGTGACATTCCAGGGGTTGGAGTATGCGACTCCTGTCTTGAAATCTTTAAGTCGATAGGCGCCACCTGGGATTACTTCTATAATCACGTAGTGTCCCTCCCAGGGAGACTCGAGCTTGAGATGCCCTTGTTGCTTGAGTCGTAGGACCAGGTCTCCTTCGACGAAGGATCTTGGGCGTAGCCTTCTACTTCGGTAGTTGCGGAGGCTTTGCTGGTAGATCATTGATCTTTCCGCTGCGATTTCTCGTGCCTCGTCAAGAAGGTCGACGGAGTCTTCGAGTGCAAGAGTTGACTCCTTCTCGCTGTAAGCGACCACCCATGGGGCTTTGTAGCGTACTTCTGCGGGTAGCACCGCTTCAGCTCCGTGCACCATGAAGAACGTGGTATATCCCGTGGCGCTGTTTGGAGTTGTGCGCAAGCTCCAGAGTATGGATTGCAGCTCGTCTGGCCAGCATCCGGCAGCTTGTTCGAGTGGATGGAGGAGTCGCTTCTTGATTCCACCGTAGACGAGGCTGTTGGCATTTTCGACTTGACCGTTGGTCTGCGGGTGAGCCACCGAGGCGTAGCTTATGTTGATTCCCAGGTTTTCGCAGAATTCCTGGAACTCCTTGGAGGTGAAGTTCATCCCATTGTCCATGATGATGCTATGCCGCACTCCGAAGCGGTAGACAATGGACTCGAAGAACTTGACGGCGCTGGCTCCTGATTGGTTTGTCATCGGCATGGCCTCGATCCACTTGGTAAATTTGTCGACTGTGACCAAGAGGTATACGTAACCTCCTCGCAAGGATTTCGGGAGCTTGCCGAACATGTCGAGTCCCTATTGCACGAAGGGCCAATCCAATGGTATTGGTCAGAGTTCCGCGCCAAGTGCGTGCGGTTTGTCCGCGAATCGCTGGCAAGCGTTGCAGCGCTGGACGATGTACTTGGCATCGCGCACGGCCGTGGGCTAGTAGAATCCAGCTCGTAGAGCTTTGGCGACGAGGGTGCGCCTGCCAGCATGGTGCCCGTAGGTCCCATCGTGGATGTCGAGGAGGCCGGCTCTTCTGTCCCCATTGGAGACACACCGTTGGAGTACTCCTGTGATGCTGCGCTTGGATAGTTCGCCATTGATGATGGCGAATTGCTTGGATCGTCGCGCAATGTGTCGCGCGTCAGTTGGGTCGTCAGGTAGCCTCTTGCTGAGAAGATATGTAATGTAGGGTTGAGTCCAGGATGGCTCGATCATCATGACGCTCATTGGTCCTTCGAGTCCTGTGTCGAGCTCCAGGTCGTCGAGTGCCATTGGCTCATTGGGTGGCGTAGCCCCCAAGTCTGTTAACACGTTTGCTTTCTTCTCTGGAGCCTTTGGCTTGATGGAGCGTTCGCAGATACGCTCGAGAAATACCCCTGGTGGTATGGGGGCACAGGTGGAGCAATTGTTGGCGAGTGTGTCCGCCTCTTCATTGCTTTTGCGGCCTACGTGCTGCAGTTCATAGCCGTCGAAGTCCCCTTTGAGTGTGTCGTAGAGGTCACGATAGGCGATCATGTTGTCGTTCAATGCGTCACACTCGTGCATCGTTTGGTTGACCACCAGTTTGGAGTCGCCATACATGATGAGCCTCTTGGCGCTGCAGGCTTTCGCCATCCGCATCCCATGGATTAGGGCCTCGTACTTAGCTTCATTGTTAGAGGCCGTGAACTGCATTCGCAGAATGTATTTCAGCTTGTCTCCCTAGGGCGATGTCAGTATGACACCTGCACCGGCCCGTCCTTTCGTTTGGACCCATCGAAGTGCATTGTCCAGAGATAAGACATATCTGGCTTTTCTGGGAGCTGTTTCTCCATCCAGTGTGTAGCATCCCATCTCTCTAACATATGTAATGCTACATGGTTTAGTAATATAATGGCTACTTCCTACATATAATTGTTGCATCATAATTATATCATGCTCATGTAATCATGCCACCTTGCATTTGAGCATCATATAAAACCCTTTTGATTTGGTTCTTCTCTCATATGCATTATTAATTGTATTTGTCTCTTGATATATTGTATTTGAATCTTAGTATATGCTGGATGCCCAAGTTGAGTTGGGGGCATATCTTTTATTCCACTCCACCATTTTTCTTTGTCACCACCCTATAATTCCACCATCCAACTATATGTCAGCCCTTGCCTTTCTATCAATTTTTACATCTAGCTCATGTGTGTTAAGATGGATCCACTTCTACTTCTGCATGCTCCCATATATGATATATGTTGTCTTCACCAGAATCAATATGTGGAGCCTCATGGCCACCTTCGCATGCCATGTGAGTAGAACACTTCATATATCTTCCATAGGGTTTGTTTTGAACAATCGAGCATGTTTAAATATAATTGTGGCTAAATAATCATATAGTGGAACCACATACTAGTATAGCCATTTATATTCATCTATGCTTATTTTCATCCATACCATATGAGGAATCAAACTTGAAGCTTCTTGTTTGGCTTTGGTTCAAATTTGAATGCATGCATCACAATATAGTGCCCTTGTGAATTATGTTTGTTCTTACAAATATAAAGTGGCCCTTGAGTTCCCATGCATGGGCCATGCAAGATTTACACCTTTTTCCTTTCCATATTTTATTTGAGTTGCTTTTGTTGCTTGTTTGTGAAGTGGAGACCCAATCACCACCACCCCTTTCTTTCCTTGGCAAGTACTCCACCAGCCATCGCATGCCTCTCCCCTGGTCCCCTCCCTTCCTCCCTTAGCAAGACAACAAGAGAGAGGGAAGAGAAAGATCAACCGAGGCCTTCCTCTACTTTGCCAAAAAGTGCACCACCCCTTGTGCCTCTCCTCTCTCTCCCTTATCACCCCAACCTCCCCAGTACCTCTCAGGTCGAGACCTGGAGCCCCAGGCACCCCACCTTCCTCCCTCCATCCTCCACCAAAAGGCCATAGCCACCACCTCGCAAAACCCTAGCTACTTCGGCCTTGTTCAAGATCTGCGCAACCTGTTGCTCTCCGAGGCCGCCAGGAGCACCGACGAGTTCCTCTGCGTCCCCTTCTTCAGCTCGAACCAGAACCTGGGCCGGAACCTCGCCGGAGCAGCCTAGCGCCGCCGTGCACCGCCGCAGCCCGAGCTCAACGTCCGCGAGCCCGCCGCCAGTTCTCCATCACCTCCGCGCGTTGCGACCACGCCGTCGACACCGCGGTGAGCCCCTGCATCTCCTAGACATGATCCCCCTCTTCCTCCTGCGTCGTATAGCCGTCGCTCGGCCTGAACGCCTGCCTTGCCGCCGCCACCAGCATCTGTGCGCGCATGTGCCTCTGTTCTTCGCGTTTTCCCGATGCTGGAGACCTCCTTCGCGAAATCCCCAAACACCAAAAGCGTAGCCCTATCTTCCCTCTTCAAAACGGCTGCCTATACGCCCGAAACCGTCCACCGTAGCTCTCGCCATCGTCTCCGGAAGATCGCGGTTTCTTTGTCAAATCTGTCGTCAGTACGTAATCTTCGACCCGTGTTTGGCCTCTGTTCATCTCTAGATCCCGGACAACCTGGCCCACCTATGCTAAAATCTCCTAAACGAAAGATCTAGAGCTTTGTCCCCTCTATAACTTTGGTTTTTACCGCGACGCAAATTTCCCAGCGGATTCGTCGCCACCATCGACGGAAGACGGCCAGATCCGCCGCCCGTGAGAACCTTTTTCCGTCGTGACGACCCACAGTAGATGTCCTTTTGCGTTTAGCCCCGGCCTTTTCCCTTTGAACCCAGCAGCCCGACTTGTCATTCGCCGCCGTGTTCTTTTGCAGAGGCCCCCCAGTTACTAGGAAACCCCCCCGCGCATGGGATCATACGTGTCACGTCCACTCTGGCGACAGCGTCGTGGCCCATTGCCCGACCCACACAGCCGGCGGTTGCGGCTAAGAAGGGGCCTGGTGAGAAAAGTTTTAAGGCCCCGTCTCATCGTCGCTGGCCCACCCGTCAGTGACTAGGGCTGAACTCGCCTGGGTATAAAAAGTATTTTTCCCAATTTCTGGTTTTAATTAAGCTTTTACAGAAATTGATAAATACAAATTCAAATCAGTTTTTAACTAACTTTTAATTTATAATTCCAAATCCAACATGTAATATATGTTTTGAAATCAGAAAAATGTGAGGAATTCAAATATGCTATTAAAAATAATGTTTGAGCACTTTAAAATTTCGAGATGATTAAAATTACAATAAAATGCCCTTTTTTTTAATTAATTAATAACTTTAATTTTATAACTCCAAATTTGACAAATAATATGTCCAAGTTGATCAGCGCGACGAGGCCGTTCTATCTATGCATTCCATGTTCTAAATTGCAGCATGCATCATATAAATAATAAGTATACAACAAGTGTTATGAGAGCAAAACGGGCTAAAAACTTAATAAAATGCTTTAATCTTGTACCCCACACCTCACCCATGCCATGCTACGTTATTGCCATGCAAATTGTGCATCATTCTTCATGGCATGATTGTTTGCTTGTCACATTTTAATTCATATGCTTGTGCACTCTATTTATGTTGGTCCTTGTTTGTTTGGTTCTTCTTCGAGTAGGCAATGGCGGGGATATACCAGAATCCTGTGAGCACTACCGGATCATCCCTCGCTTCAAGCACTACCTCATGCTTGCATACATATAGTACCTATTGCCTCTATCTTATTCTTGCATCATTGAGTCGCGATTGCATTAAATTGAATCCCAAGTACTGCATAGCCTTTACTTTTAAGCCCCACCGAAGCTTGTTCCTCCATCCCATGAGCCATTACTACATGAGTTGTTTGAGCCATGCGGGGCATAGAACAGCATGTGTAGGGTATGTGAGTGTCTGATGGATAACGAGGTACCTAAACAACTTAACCTGAGTAGTAATGGGATAACTAATGAAAGTGGCACCGGTGGGCAATATCTGCTATTTGGTTCTTCATGCTCACTTGTGTCCCGTAGGATCCCGAGTACTTGATTCCTGTTCCTTGACTATTCGCACTATCCACATCCGGGAGGCCTTATGGACCCCGAGCGAGCTTGATTCATTCTTATTTCTTGGGGCCACAAAGTAGTTTGGGGCTTTATTACTATCCTGTACTTATGCCATGCTTTACTGCTTTATTTAAGATTGTGCGAGGAACACCTATACTGTTTTGGATGCGTAGTGTTTTCGCGGTATCGACAAGCCCAATCACACTTTCGGGTTCCTAGTCGTTTACAGCCATTGACACAAACCTTGGGTCCGTCTTGGAGCCGGCCAACTTCGTTGCGGGTAGCTTAATGGGGTGGCCTCCTGAAACATTTCTGAATCCTGTGATCGCTTTGTCGTGAATGCCTCGTTGGGTTTTGATTTGGTTTTTCCGAGGTTGATCGAGTGTGTGTTGCTATTTGTGCACCCCTGCAGGGTAAATCTTTCTGAAAGCACTTGTCCGCGGTTATGGACGACTTGGAGCACAGTTTCTCGATCATACACAAGTATAACTAAAGTACCGCTTTTAATTTGACTAAGTACCTGACTAGTAAATAGTGCAACACTCATGGAATGGTTAATAAAACTGCCAACGGATGGGGGTTGTTCGTCCGCTTCCTCGTTGGTAAGCGAGGAGGAGGATGGATCTGTTAATCACTGTTATAACTGTTTTTATTAATTCACGGACATTCGTCTATCATTGGTTAGGCGGATGGTTAGCGAGTATCTATAGAATTGTTAGTTATTATCTTTTGCTGCAATTGCGTCACCCCAGGTTGTGTCCCTTTTAGAGGCATAACGACTTGCTGAGTACCCCTAGGGTCTCACACGATAAATTGTTTGATTCAGATGAACAGGTATACTCGCAAGATGGATACTAGGTGGAGGAGACGGACGATGTTGGCAACGATCACTCGGTGTACATATTCCGGGAACGGGGATCCGTGAGATCTGTGGGCGGGATGTGTTTATTTATGTGGCATCTTATGCCGATTTGCTTCTTATCCGTACTCGGATCTTGTCTTCCGCTTCCGCCTGATACTCTGATGTTTGATGTATGAGGAGCTATCCTAAATTATTATCTCTATCTAGGATGTTTGGATCTTGCCGTATGGCGTTGCAATATTTCTATTTCTTTTATGTGGAATGGCTCTGAGGACTGTTGTATGTGGCTTGCATACATACTCATTTGTGTATGTAGTTGATCCCTTCGCCTGCCGATTACGCCGCTCGTTCTTGTCCAGATGTTGTGAAAATGGTTAGGACGGCCGAAAGGTCTACCTGTGAGTGGCCCTTGGCCCCACCGTACTATTTTAACCATTTTCGCTCATCCAGGCATGTAACTAAAAGCGTAATTCATCGAGGTAGTTACAATTGGTATCAGAGCCATCCCGCCCTTCAGGGTCTCAGCCAAATGGTCGTTGTCAGTCTAGCAAATATTTTTGGTAGCTATGTATACTAGGGAAAAACAAAACGTGAGAGTAGGACTGCTTCCATTTTTCTTCTTACCCACCACCCACCCTTTTCTGGTAAGGAAGTGTAACGTTTTCAATCCTCTTCTAAAATTCAAATTAGGATTCACGTGTTCTGGGTTCCGTAGTACCATAGGTTGTGTGTGTGTGTGAATTCCTTGTCTATCTGTTGCATCCAACATGTTATCACTATCTGCCTTTTGGTTATCAACTGTTGGTACATTCCATACCGACAGGCTTTTGTAAACAGACGCGATCTATCTGATTTGTTGTATACCGGTGCGATCTATCTTACTCTTTGTTATCCAACGTTATCTTGTTTGGGGTGTTCGTTTCCGTAGATACTAATCTTTAGGTTCATCTTAAGAAGAAGGTGTTGGGATAGGTGTTTTACTTATTCATGTGCGGAGTAATGATTTGAGTGCGGGATGGAGTCGCGACCATACCACTACATTTCTCATTCGCTCTTGTATATTGAATTGGTAGAGTTACTAATCTTGATTCGTTAAGTGGTTTTGCGCATATAGTGGTATTTAATGCCGAAATTTGCGGAAATTTTTTCTTTGACCACACTCCTTGTTCAGTCGTGTGCGATATGCTTAATATCTTCTAGGTGCTTTGAACTTTGTTGATATTTTAATATCATCTTAGTAAATGGTATCCTTTAAATCTTAGTTAATTCCATTTTGGTACTATTTTGGATTATTATTATTCTCCATTATGGTACTAACTTGTGTTTTATATCAATCACAGGATGGCACCACCACGCCGTTCTGAGGGGGACATACAACCTGAACTGGGGACTGCGTTGGCAAGTATCGCTAATGCCTTGGCCGCAATGCAGCAGAACCAGCAGCGATTTGAAGAAAGTGTTAGGAGGAATGAGTTTGTTCCGCTACCTCCACCTCCCAAGCGAGGAGACATAAAAAGCTTCCTGAAGTTCAACCCACGCCAATTTGATGTGTCTGATCAACCACTTGATGCTGATGATTGGTTGCGTGAGATGTCAAGATTCTTGGTATTTGCTGATGTTCCTGAGCAAGAATGGGTAAAATGTGCCACTCACCTTCTGAAGGGAGATGCAGCTCTGTGGTGGGAGAATTACCTCAAGGCAAACTACACTGGTTTTCAGCCTACTTGGGAACAGTTCACTAGAGCTTTCAAAGAGTAATATCTGTCAGAAATTGTCATGGAGAGGATGAAGGAAGTGTTTCTCAACCTCAAGCAGGGCAATGACAATGTCAATACCTACATCAGAAACTTCATGAACCTTTCTCGGTATGGTGGCGATGAGATCTTTGATGACAAGAAGAAGCAAAAGAGGTTCAGACAAGGGCTCAATGCATCGATCAAATATGCAATCACACATGCAAGGCCGGCGTCTTTTCTGGAACTCCAACATACAACTCTGTAGGAAGAAGCAAGTAGGCAAGTATTTGAGGAGTCAAAGAAACACAACCGCGATGCAACAAGCTCTTCAGCTATGTCAACTCCTTCTAAGCGTCGTGTCTGGGTTCCTAACACCCCACCGTCGCTCCCGGCTCCACCAAGACCTTCAAGCTACGCAGCAAGGCCACCAAACTCCTTCACTGCTGCTCCCAGAGGCTACAACCACAACTACCCTGGAGCACCTGGCGGAGTCCCTGGCTACGTTGCTCCACGTCCACCTGGTGCTTGTTACACTTGTGGAAACACTGGGCATCAACACTGGAACTGTCCAATGAACAACAAAGCTCTTCCTCCACCACCTCCAAGACCTGCGGCAAGCTCTCCTATGGTTCGTGCACCACCACCTCGGGCTCTCAGCATCAACACCAAGCCCGGATCTCACATTGCTTTCGTGCCAACGCTCAAGCTGAGCATGCACCTAGAGTTGTGATGGGTATGCTTTCCGTTAACTCAGTCCCTGCACGAGTTTTGTTTGATTCTGGTGCATCGCATTCTTTTGTTTTTCACAAATTTGCAAATGAGAATGAGTTAGCTATGGATCCTCTCCCTAAGCGGTTAATGGTCCTTTCTCCTGGAGCAACAATGGCAGCTTCTAAAATCAGCCATGGCAATCAAATTGAGATTGGTGGTTCTTCGTTCCCGGCTTCCTTGATTATTCTGGGCAATTCTGACATTGATGTTATCTTGGGCATGGATTGGTTGACAACAAATGCAGCTGTGATTGATTGTGCTGAACGCTCGGTTTCTCTAAAAATTCCTAAAGGCCATATAGTCTATTCTCCAAGTCTGACTCCTGCTATTCAGCTTTTCTCTTTGGCGGCTCTGAATGATGATGCTATGGAAGCTATTCAGAGTGTTCCGGTGGTCTGTGAGTTCCCAGATGTCTTTCCTGAAGAGTTACCGGGTATGCCTCCGTATCGTGAGGTCGAGTTTGTAATTGAGCTTGAACCTGGTATCGCTCCTATCTCCAAGCGGCCTTATAAAATGGGTCCTGCTGAGTTGGCTGAACTCAAATGTCAGCTTGATGAACAAGAGAAGTTGGGTTTCATTCAGCACAGTACTTCTTCTTGGGGTAGCCCAACCATCTTTGTGAAGAAGCGAGACAAGGCTGATAGACTTTGTGTTGACTATCGGGCTCTCAATGCTAAGACCATCAAGAATAAATATCCCCTTCCGCGGATTAATGATCTCTTTGACCAGCTAGCTGGAGCTGTGGTTTTCTCTAAGCTTGACTTGAGAAGTGGTTATCATCAAATCAAGATTCGCAAGGAAGATGTTCCTAAAACAACTTTCACCACCCGCTATGGCCTGTATGAGTACACGGTCATGTCTTTCGGTCTCACCAACGCACCTGCCACCTTCTCGAGGCTTATGAACTCGGTTTTCATGGAGTATCTTGATAAGTTCGTTGTGGTCTATCTGGATGACATCCTAGTCTAGGAAGAACATGAAGAACACCTTCGGTGTGTCCTAAACAAGCTTCGTGAGAACCGCCTGTATGCAAAGTTCTCCAAATGTGAGTTTTGGCTGCCTCAAGTCACCTATCTTGGTCACGTCATCTCTGCCAAGGGCACTACCGTCAACCCAGAAACTATAAAGACAATTGTTGACTGGCTTCCTCCTGTAAATGTCAAAGAAGTCTGGAGTTTCCTTGGTTTGGCTAGTTATTGCCGTCGCTTCGTTCAGAACTTCTCGAAGATTGCGAAGCCTCTTACCGATCTCCTCAAGAAAGGCAAGAAATACCTTTGGGCTCCTGCATGTCAAGCAAGCTTTGAAACACTCAAAGAGAAGCTCACTTCCACACCAGTCTTGATTCCTCCAGATACATCAAAGCCTTTCCAGATATTTTGTGACGCCTCTTTGCAAGGATTGGGTGCGGTCCTTATGCAAGAAAAACAAGTTGTTGCTTATGCCTCTCGACAGTTGAAGACGCATGAGATCAACTATCCTATACATGACCTCGAACTCGCAGCAGTTGTCTTTGCTTTGAAAGTATGGAGGCACTACTTGCTTGGCAATCGTTGTGAAATATTTTCTGATCACAAGAGTCTGAAGTATATCTTCACATAGCCTGATCTCAACCTTCGTCAGAGGAGGTGGATTGAAGCAATCAATGATTTCGATTTGACCATCAACTACACTCCGGGCAAAGCTAATGTCATGGCCGATGCTCTCAGCCGCAAAGCGTATGTCAGCAACCTCATGGTGGAAGAACAACAGCCTCTCTTGTGCGAGGAATTACGTCACCAACCTTGAAATTGTGGATCAAGGGTATCTTCTGAACCTTCTGGCAACCCCTCTCTTGGAAGAAAAAGTTCGCTCCATTCAACTTGGTGATCCGTACACCAAAAAGATCATCTCCAACATTCAGCTTCCAAAGTATGAGTCTTTCCATGTCGATGACCAAGGCACTCTTTTCTTTGAACACCGGATGCTTGTTCCAAACTACCCGGGTTTGAGAGAGCAAGTTCTCAAGGAGGCGCATGATTCTATTCTTTCTATCCACCTTGGCAGCACTAAGATGTACATGGACTTGAAAACACAATATTGGTGGCCTAGATTGAAACGATATTGTGCCAAGTATGTCTCGGAGTGTGATGTCTGCCGCAAAGTTAAAGCTGTCCGTCAGAAACCTTCCGGTCTTCTACAGCCATTGAAACCTCCGGAATGGAAATGGGAGAAAGTAGAGATGGACTTCATCACTGGTTTTCCAAGGTCGTAGAAGGGCAACAATGCAATCTTTGTTGTCATTGACAGGCTTTCTAAAGTGTCTCACTTCTTTCCCGTCAAGGAAACAATTTCTGCAATTCAGTTGGCTGAGCTCTATATCAACAGAATTGTCTCTCTGTATGGAGTTCCTCTTGAGATCAGTTCAGACCGTGGAAGTATCTTCACTTCCAAGTTCTGGGGAAGTTTCCAAAATGCTTTGGGAACAAAATTGAACTTCAGCACAACTTACCATCCTCAGTCGCAAGGACAAGTTGAAAGGATCAATTAGATTCTGGAAGATATGCTCCGTGCTTGCGTCATCTCTTTCGGCATGAAGTGGGAAGAATGTCTTCCTTATGCTGAATTCTCTTACAACAAGAGCTTCCAGAAAAGTCTAAAGATGGCACCATTTGAGGCTCTCTATGGTTGCAAATGCAGAACTCCAATTGGTTGGTCGGGCGCAGGTGAAAGAACATTGTTTGGCACCGACATTGTAACTCAAGCGGAGGAGAAGGTTCACATCATTCTTGAAAATCTGAAGGTTGCTCAAAGTCGCCAGAAGAGCAACTATGACAGAAAGCACACGGACATGGAGTATGTCCCTGGTGATCTCGTTTACCTTCGTGTCACTCCCATGAGGGGCACGCACCATTTTGGTATCAAAGGAAAGCTGGCTCCTAGATACATCGGTCCATTCAAAATCCATGGAAGAAGAGGAGAAGTTGCGTATGCTCTTGAACTTCCTGAAAAACTCAAGGTCCATGATGTTTTCCACATCTCTCAACTCAAGAAGTGCTTCAAGGATCCCGGCAGGACCATGGACCATGAGCTTATCAATCTCCAAGAAGACCTGTCTTATCAAGAACACCCCACGAAAATCCTTGAAGCCGCAGAAAGAAGGACTCGCAACAAGTCCATCAAGTTCTGCAAGGTGCAGTGTCGCACCATTCGGTTGATGAAGCCACTTGGGAACGTGAAGATGAGCTCCGTGCCAAGTATCCTACCCTCTTCGAGTCTTCTTCTTCTTCCTAGAATCTCGGGGCGAGATTCCTGTTTAGTGGGGGAGAGTTGTAGCATCCCATCTGTCTAACATATGTAATGCTACATGGTTTAGTAATATAATGGCTACTTCCTACATATAATTGTTGCATCATAACTATATCATGCTCATGTCATCATGCCACCTTGCATTTGAGCATCATATAAAACCCTTTTGATTTGGTTCTTCTCTCATATGCATTATTAATTGTATTTGGCTCTTGATATATTGTATTTGAATCTTGGTATATGCTGGATGCCCAAGTTGAGTTGGGGGCATATCTTTTATTCCACTCCACCATTTTTCTTTGTCACCACCCTATAATTCCACCATCTAACTATATGTGAGCCCTTGCCTTTCTATCGATTTTTACATCTAGCTCATGTGTGTTAAGATGGATCCACTTCTACTTCTACATGCTCCCATATATGATATATGTTGTCTTCACCAGAATCAATATGTGGAGCCTCATGGCCACCTTCGCATGCCATGTGAGTAAAACACTTCATATATCTTCCATAGGGTCTGTTTTGAACAATCGAGCATGTTTAAATATAATTGTGGCTAAATAATCATCTAGTGGAACCACATACTAGTATAGCCATTTATATTCATCTATGCTTATTTTCATCCATACCATATGAGGGATCAAACTTGAAGCTTCTTGTTTGGCTTTGGTTCAAATTTGAATGCATGCATCATAATATAGTGCCCTTGTGAATTATGTTTGTTTTTACAAATATAAAGTGGCCCTTGAGTTCCCATGCATGGGCCATGCAAGATTTACACCTTTTTCCTTTCCATCTTTTATTTGAGTTGCTTTTGTTGCTTGTTTGTGAAGTGGAGACCCAATCACCACCACCCTTTTCTTTCCTTGGCAAGTACTCCACCAGCCATCGCATGCCTCTCCCCTGGTCCCCTCCCTTCCTCCCTTAGCAAGACAACAAGAGAGAGGGAAGAGAAAGATCAACCGAGGCCTTCCTCTACTTTGCCAAAAAGTGCACCACCCCTTGTGCCTCTCCTCTCTCTCCCTTATCACCCCAACCTCCCCAGTACCTCTCAGGTCGAGACCTGGAGCCCCAGGCACCCCACCTTCCTCCCTCCTTCCTCCACTAGAAGGCCATAGCCACCACCTCGCAAAACCCTAGCTACTTCGGCCTTGTTCAAGATCTGCGCAACCTGTTGCTCTCCGAGGCTGCCAGGAGCACCGACGAGTTCCTCTGCGTCCCCTTCTTCGGCTCGAACCAGAACCTGGGCCGGAACCTCGCCGGAGCAGCCTAGCGCCGCCGTGCACTGCCGCAGCCCGAGCTCAACATCCGCGAGCCCGCCGCCAGTTCTCCACCACCTCCGCGCGTTGCGACCACGCCGGCGACAAAGCGGTGAGCCCCTGCATCTCCTAGACATGGTCCCCCTCTTCCTCCTACGCCGTAGAGCCGTCACGCTCCGTCGAACGCCCTGCGCGCTGTCGCCGCCACCCGCTGCATCTCTGCGCGCATGTGCCTCTGTTTTTCGCGTTTTTCCCGATGCTGGAGACCTCCTTCGCGAAATCCCCAAACACCAAAAGTGTAGCCCTATCTTCCCTCTTCAAAACGGCTGCCTATACACCCGAAACCGTCCACCGTAGCTCTCGCCATCGTCTCCGGAAGATTGCGGTTTCTCTGTCAAATCTGCCGTCAGTACGTAATCTCCGACCCATGTTTGGCCTCTGTTCATCTCTAGATCCCGGACAACCTGGCCCACCTCTGCTAAAATCTCCTAAACGAAAGATCTAGAGCTTTGTCCCCTCTACAACTTTGGTTTTTACCACGACGCAAAATTTCGCCGATGGCCCACCGTCGATGGAAGGGCGGCGAGATCCGCCGTGGCGAACCTTTTCGTTGACGACCCGATGATGTCCTTTGTGTTTACGGCCTTTCCTTTTTCACTTTGAACCTGCAGCCCCCCAGCCTTGTCATTATTCGCCGTGTTCTTTTGAAGAGCCCCTCGGTTTCTAGGAAAACACCCGCCAGCCGGGATCGCATCCGTGTCACGTCCCCGGCCTTGAAGACATGCAGCCCGGCTGACCCAACCCCCCACATTGATTCTAAGAAGGGGCTTGGTGAGAAAAGTTTTCGGCGCGTCCTGTCCGCTCGTCAGCGCTGGCCCACCCGTCAGTGACTAGGGCTGAACTCGCCTGGGTATAAAAAGTATTTTTCCCAATTTCTGGTTTTAATTAAGCTTTTACACAAATTGATAAATACAAATTCAAATCAGTTTTTAACTAACTTTTAATTTATAATTCCAAATCCAACATGTAATATATGTTTTGAAATCAAAAAAATGTGAGGAATTCAAATATGCTATTCAAAATAATGTTTGAGCACTTTAAAATTTCGAGATGATTAAAATTACAATAAAATGCCCTTTTTCTTAATTAATTAATAACTTTAGTTTTATAACTCCAAATTTGACAAATAATATGTCCAAATCGATCAGCGCGACGAGCCCGTTCTATGTATGCATTCCATGTTCTGAATTGCAGCATGAATCATATAAATAATAAGTATACAGCAAGTGTTATGAGAGCAAACCGGGCTAAAAACTTAATAAAATGCTTTAATCTTATACCCCACACCTCACCCATGCCATGCTACATTATTGCCATGCAAATTGTGCATCATTCATCATGGCATGATTGTTTGCTTGTCGCATTTTAATTCATATGCTTGTGCACTCTATTTATGTTGGCCCTTGTTTGTTTGGTTCTTCTTCGAATAGATGCTGAGCAGGGGATATACCAGGAATCCCAGGAGCACTACCCAGATCCGTCCCTCGCTTCAACTGAGCTGCCAGGCAAGCACTACCTCATGCTTGCATACATATAGTACCTATTGCCTCTATCTTATTCTTGCATCATTGAGTCGTGATTGCATTAAATTGAATCCCAAGTACTGCATAGCCTTTACTTTTAAGCCCCACCGAAGCTTGTTCCTCCATCCCATGAGCCATTACTACAGGAGTTGTTTGAGCCATGCGGGGCGTAGAACAGCATGTGTAGGGTATGTGAGTGTCTGATGGATAACGAGGTACCTAAACAACAACTTTGAGTAGTAATGGGATAACTAATGAAAGTGGCACGGTGGGAAATATCGCTATTTGGTTCTTCATGCTCACTTGTGTCCGTGGGACCCAGTACTTGATTCCTGTTCCTTGACTATTCGCACTATCCACATCCGGAGGCCTTATGGACCCCGAGCGAGCTTGATTCATTCTTATTTCTTGGGGCCACAAAGTAGTTTGGGGCTTTATTACTATCCTGTACTTATGCCATGCTTTACTGCTTTATTTAAGATTGTGCGAGGAGCACCTATACTGTTTTGGATGCGTAGTGTTTTCGCGGTATCGACAAGCCCAGTCACACTTTCGGGTTCCTAGTCGTTTACAACCATTGACACAAACCTTGGGTCCGTCTCGGAGCCGGCCAACTTCGTTGCGGGTAGCTTAATGGGGTGGCCTCCTGAAACATTTCTGAATCCTGTGATCGCTTTGTCGTGAATGCCTCGTTGGGTTTTGATTTGGTTTTTCCGAGGTTGATCGAGTGTGTGTTGCTATTTGTGCACCCCTGCAGGGTAAATCTTTCTGAAAGCACTTGTCCGCGGTTATGGACGACTTGGAGCACAGTTTCTCGATCATACACAAGTATAACTAAAGTACCGCTTTTAATTTGACTAAGTACCTGACTAGTAAATAGTGCAACACTCATGGAATGGTTAATAAAACTGCCAACGGATGGGGGTTGTTCGTCCGCTTCCTCGTTGGTAAGCGAGGAGGAGGATGGATCTGTTAATCACTGTTATAACTGTTTTTATTAATTCACGGACATTCGTCTATCATTGGTTAGGCGGATGGTTAGCGAGTATCTATAGAATTGTTAGTTATTATCTTTTGCTGCAATTGCGTCACCCTAGGTTGTGTCCCCTTTAGAGGCATAACGACTTGCTGAGTACCCCTAGGGTCTCACACGATAAATTGTTTGATTCAGATGAACAGGTATACTCGCAAGATGGATACTAGGTGGAGGAGATGGACGATGTTGGCAACGATCACTCGGTGTACATATTCCGGGAACGGGGATCCGTGAGATCTGTGGGCGGGATGTGTTTATTTATGTGGCATCTTATGCCGATTTGCTTCTTATCTGTACTCGGATCTTGTCTTCCGCTTCCGCCTGATACTCTGATGTTTGATGTATGAGGAGCTATCCTAAATTATTATCTCTATCTAGGATGTTTGGATCTTGCCGTATGGTGTTGCAATATTTCTATTTCTTTTTAGATGGAATGGCTCTGAGGACTGTTGTATGTGGCTTGCATACATACTCATTTGTGTATGTAGTTGATCCCTTCGCCTGCCGATTACGCCGCTCGTTCTTGTCCCGATGTTCTAAAAATGGTTAGGACGGCCGAAAGGTCTACCTATGAGTGGCCCTTGGCCCCACCGTACTATTTTAACCATTTTTGCTCATCCAGGCATGTAACTAAGAGCGTAATTCACCGAGGTAGTTACATAGTGCATGAGGAAATCAGGGAGGATTTGCGACTTGATCGCGTCGCGCTTTTCGTATGTAATGTCTCGTGGAGACAACTCGATTCCCCAAAGCGTGACTCGCCCGGTGGCATCGGGGTTATTGAGGATATGCCCGAGCAGGGCATCGTTGACCACCACGAAATCGGTGTTCCTGGAAGTAGTGGCCCAGTCGCCTGGCTATCATGAAGACGCTGTACGCCAGCTTTTGGTAGTGCGGGTACCGCTGTTTTGTTGGCGTGAGCACCTCGCTGAGGTAGTAGACTGGGCGCTGGACCCCATGGACCATTTTTCCTCGGCTCGTTCTACCACGAGCACCGTGCTGACCACCTGGTTGGTGGCAGAGAGGTAGAGCAACAATGGCTCTTTTTCACGTGGGGTCACCAGTACTGGCGAGGTGGATAGTAGACGTTTGAGGTCTTCGAATGCTTCTTGCGCCTCGTCTGTCCACTCGAACTTGTTGGTTTTGCGGAGAAGTTGGTAGAAGGGCAGTGCCTTTTCACCCATTTGAGTGATGAATCGACTGAGCGCCGCGATTCACCCAGCCAGCTGCTGGACGCCTCTTACGTTCTTTGGCTTCTCCATGGCCAATATGGATTTTATTTTCTTCAGGTTTGCTTCGATTCCTCACGCAGAGATGAGATACCCGAGTAATTACCCAGATGGTACGCCGAAGGAGCATTTGTCTGGATTGAGCTTGATCCGGTAACGGTCGAGGTTGGCGAAAGTTTCGCGTAGATCATCGATTAGCGAGGGTTCCTCTTTTGTTTTGATAACGATGTCATCAACGTAGACTTGGATATTGCGATCAAGTTGATTCTTGAGGCAGGCTTGCATGCATCGCTGATAGGTGGCTCCTGCATTTTTTAGCCCGAAGGGCATCGTATTGTAACAGAACACGCCAAAGGGCATTGTAAACGCCATTTTCTCTTGGTCTTCCTCCTTCATGCAGATCTGATTGTAGCTTGAGTAGGCATCGAGGAAGTAGAGACGCTCACATCCTGCGGTGGAGTCGATGATCTGGTCGATTCTCGGCAACGTGAAATGATCCTTTGGGTAGTGCTTATTCAGGGATGTAAAGTCCACACATATCCGCATGATATCTGTGTCTTTTTTAGGCACAAGCACCATGTTGGCGAGCCAAGTGCTTTCCTTGATCTCGTGTATGAATTTGGCGTCAAGGAGTCAGTTGATCTCAATTCCGACTGCCTTTGCTCTTGGTTCAGACAGTCACCGAATTGTCTGCTTGATTGGACTTGCGTCTGGATTTACGTTGAGTGAGTGCTCGGCGAATTCCCTAGGGACACCTGGCATGTCCGCTGGACACCAGGCGAAGATCTCCCAGTGCTCACAGAGGAATTCGATGAGCGCGAGTTCCTATGCGGAACTCAAGTTGTTGGCAATGAGGGACCTCTTGGTCGGGTCCGTTGGGTGGACCTGGACTTTCTTCGTTTGCACCGACGAGTCGAAGGACAGGTCGGGTGAACTTGGCCTGCTCAGGGGAGGCAGACTGCTATCTGTCAACTCCTTTAATCATGTGAGTTCCTCCTGCATGCCGAAGGACTAGGAGATTCTGTTGAATTCCCTGTCGCAGCTGTCGGACCTCTCGAAGTTGCTGTTGATTGTGATTACGCCGTTTGGACCCGGCATATTCATCTACAGGTAGGCGTAGTGCGGCATTGCCATGAACCTCGCGAACGCGATACGTCCGAGGATGCAATGGTATTGTGAAGGCCAATCAACGACTTCAAAGTCGATGCGCTCTCGCCGAAAGTTTTGTGGCGTGCCGAAGATGACGTCGAGGTTGATTTTGCCCAGGGGATATATGCCTTTCCCTGGGACGATGTCGTGGAACGTCGTGTCTGAAACTTCCAAACACGTTAGAGGAATCCTCATCGCCCGCAAGGTACTCACGAACATGAGGTTAATGCCGCTGCCGCCATCCATGAAGACGCGACTCATGTCGAAACCCCCAATCTGCGCCTCGAGTACAAGGGGACAGTGGCCTGGACGAGGAACTTGGTGTGGGTGGTCACGCCTGTCGAAGGTGATGCAGGAGTCGCTTCCACTGAGGTACTCAGTGGTGGAAGGTGGAGAGTTTATCGCCAATTTGACTTGGCGAGTGATGGCTGTCTGCACTCGATTTGAGGGACGCCCCTTTTGTATCATCCCCATGTTGCCCATGGCTTGTGGGTATGGTTCACCTCCGTGATGCTGGACCGGCGCGGCCGCGGGTGGTGGTGGTCCGGGCGGTGGTGGAGGAGCTCCATGTGCCACGACGCCTGGGGCGGCTCCATAGCCCATGTTGAGTGCGTCACGATTCATCCGGGCCAGGCCTTCATGGAGTTTGAGGAACTCGCGGCAATCCTTGAGAAGGTGGCTAGATTTCTTCTTTCCATCGTGTTTGTCGATGTAGAAGTGCACGTTGCATGGTCCGGATAGTTTGTCCTCGATAGATGTTACGGGTGCCTCTTCGCGAGTGCGGCGTTGCCACACCTGCGTGGTTTTTCTGCTGTCGTGGTATCCACCACTGCGGTATCCGCTGTTGCGGTTGTCATCGCGTTTGTCGGCATAGCCGGTTGTGACCTTGTTGACTTCATCGCGGTCGTCGTAGACACGCATTCGACGTTTGCTTCAGCGATCACGTCTGCGCCCAAGGTCGTCGTCGTCGGAGTATTACGGTTCTTCACCGAGTCTTCTTTGTCAGCCCACCGATTCGCGATTTCCATCAGGTGGTCGATTGTTTTGGGCTTCGAGCGGCCCATCTCCTCTCTAAGTTCTATACAGCAAACACCGCCATTGAACGCGTCGATTGCGCGGTCCTCCGAGATGTTTTCTGCGGAGTTCTTGATGATGAACCACCTCTGGATGTACGAGCGTAGCGATTCGCCCGACCTTTGTTGGCATCTTCTCAACTCTTCGATTGACGCAGACCTTTTGTAGGTGCCCTTGAAATTGCGCATGAAGCTATAGACCAGCTCTTCCCAGCTGCGAATGGATCCGCGTGAGAGATTGTTGAGCCATGCGCGAGTGGCGCCCTGCAGCTGTAGCTGCAGGCATTGCATGGCCGTGCTTCGACTCCCTCCATGTATTCTGACGAAGGAGATGTGGTCTTCCAACCAGATTTTCGGGTCCTGTAGACCGTCAAATTTTGGGTTCTCCGATGGGAGTTTGAATCCCTTAGGCATTCTCTTCTGCCTGATGGCCTGCTGAAGCATCTGGCATCGCAGAGTTTAGTCTCGTCCTCTTTTGAGTCAGTCGAACGAGCGCGTCTTGCCCTTGACTTGTCGATTTTGCACTGTGCGAGGTCATCGCGTGTATCGCAGTCGCTATCGTGCCGCCATGAGCGGCGACGCCGGGATAGGTCGTTGCTATCGTCGCTGGATGAAGGCGAGGAGTAGTGTTTTGCTAGAGCCTTGCTTTTCTTTGGCTCCGGTGCAGGTTCTTTGTCGAGGGCTGCCTCGACTAGCCCCAAGCCCGCAATCGTAGATTGGTGCATGACAGGTCGTGGATCTCTAGCTGGCGGCTGGTTGTTGAGGAGGTACATGGTGGCTGCCGTTACCGTGGCTTGCGGCGTCTTTGGGAGCATGTTGCCCCATGTATCCACCGTCATGGAGCCGAAGTCGAGGACTTTCGTGGCTTCCACACGCTCCTCCTCGGTGAGGTGGGCCGGTTGAGATCTTCTCTTGTTGGCCAGATACTCATTGCCTTTGGAGGAGGATCCTCCGTGGGAGGAGAGCCTGGCTCGCCGAAGGCTTGATTTGTCCGCCGCCTTTTTACGCGCTTCAAGTTGCGCGATTGCATGTAGCTGGCGTCTGTACTCCTCCTTTAGTAGCCAATGGTAGCCCATCAACATGTCTTGCGGGGAATTGAGGGGCAGGGGATTGCCTCGCAAAGATTCTCGACAACAGGCCAATTCGTTGTCGTTGAGCTTGATCACCACGCGCTCTCCCGTGTGCTCATTCACTATGGTAGGCGGTTCTCCTGCCGCTCCATTGTTGACGGGTGCGATGTTGCCACCGTTGGTGGGGCCGCCATTGGGCATGCTGCCGTTGGGTGGTCCAGTGCCGTTGGGCAGTCCGATGCTAGATCCGGGGCCAACGTTTTCGCGATTGGCGGTAGTGTCGCCTACGTTGATGACTGCGCACATGAAGTGGTTGGGGGAAGCAGTTGCTCCTGTAACTTTCAGATCCAGAGCCGTAGGCTCCGTCTTTAGTGGCCAGGTCACCCAGATCGGATCCGCGACTGCTGTCGCTGTCCGTGCACTTAGCTATTGCCGAGGCGTTGAGCTCGCTGAGGGTGCCGATTGGTGGCGGGAACCACAATGCTAGAGAAATCGCGGGTGCCGTCGGCTAGTCAGGCATGCGAAGTGTGCCCATCTGACCAACCTGAAAGCGGAAGCTCCCAATCACCAGACTGATTCCGTCGCCAACGGACTCGAAAGCCGGACGAGTGTCCGGCGTGTGAACGGTGAAGTCGAACACGTCGAAGAGCTGGCAAATCTCCGATGTTGCCGAGTTGTAGATCGCGGTTGATGGGGCCGAAGAAGCCGCGACATCAACACTCCCAGTTCCCACGGACGGTGCCAATTGATGATGGTTTAACTCGTCAATGCCCATTGTTATGGACATAGGTTTTGGAGAAGGAGGGAGTGCTGGAGGCATCAATCAGCTAGCAAAAAAGCACACAGGGACGCAAGTTTTACCCAGGTTCAGGCCTCGTAGAGGTCCCTACTCCTGCTTGTCTGCTCTTGGAATTAACGAAGGAATCGAAGATTACAGGGGCGCGCAGATGCAATCTGGCGAGAGTTGTGGAAACTAGGGTTGCATGTGTCCTCCTCGCCGCCCCCTCCTAGCCTTTATATAGATAGGCTAGGTCTCGAGTAACAGGTCGAGTCGGTTACAGATTAGGGTTTTCCCTTTAAACTTTCTATCTTAAGCTTCTTCTTTCTCGCAAGCAATCGAGAGTGTGTGGGCCACTCGAATTCTCCATTTGGGCCTTGGCAACGCCATGGCCTTCAGCCGTATCTGGACCGTGGATACCGAACTTGAGTACCTATAGGGTATACCCATGTCACCACCTGTGCCCTAACTTGTAACCTGTGGCGCCCCGCAAAAACCACTACTAGAAAATCGCGGTGTTTTTGTGCATTGCATCATCGTGACCGCATACTCATGTCATCATGCCACATTGCATTTGAGCATCGTCATGTCATCATGCATTTGTTTGTCTAAAAATATTTTCTAAAAGCCTAGTTTTGTTTTCTAAATATTCCCCGTCTTAATTTCAAATCAAAACTCCGGTCTTTTCCGGGTCTTTTATTTGTCTAAAAACTATTTACAAAAGTCTATTTTAAATTAAAATAAAAGTTTATATTATTTTTGGGAGGCAGCCAGCCAGGCCCGAAAGTCCAGCCGGCCACCTCCAAACCCTAGTCTAAAATATCTGGTTCTAATCATAATTCTACCCAATCCTACCCTACCCAGCCCCCTCCACCTCAACCCAGCCAATCGCAACCCGCCACCTCACCGCATCCCTCCACCTCACCACTCCCTCTCCCCATCCCAACCGCCACCTCATCCCACCTGCACGCCTCCCACCAAACGCGCCGCTCCATCCCGCCGCCTGGCACGTACGACGCCACCTACTCCCCCTTTTTTCCCGCCTCGCGCGCGCATCCCTACCCCCTGGTCCGCCACCTGCACGACGCCCAACCCACCTGGTCTCCGCCCGGACCCACCTCCTCTCCCCCCACCCGTCACGCAACCTCGCTCCTCCCCAGATTCCCCACCAACCCCGCTCGCTCGCCGTGCCTCCTCGCCGCCGGCCGGCCCTGCACCTCCAGGTCCTGCATTTCGCCGCCGCCCTCCTCTGTCGCGTCGCTCGTTGGCCGCCTCAACCCTACGGCCGGCCGCGCCTCCACCTCCTGCGGCCCCGGCCCCTCTCAGCCCCTTCCTCCGCCTCCTCGCAAGCTCGGCATCAGCCGCCACCGCTGCCTCGGCGTCGCCCGCATCTCCGAGCCCCGCCTCCCCTTCAAGCTCCACCGCCACCCTCCTCGCGTCGTCCTCCCCGTGGAAGAGCTCGCCGGCCTCCCGCGCGTCCTCGGGCCGCGACCCCGCCGCCTCGTGGGCTCCCCTTCGCCCGGCCTGCACCGCCATTCTCCCGGCCCCCTCCTTTGCCGCCGTCCTCCCTGCCTCTGCTCTCCCGTCACCGCGCGAGCCGTCGCCCCTGCGTCCTCTCCCGCGACCCCGTCGCTCGGCGCCGTCTCCCTCTCGAGCTCCAGCGATGCGGGGCCCGTTCCTCCTCTGGCCGTCGCGCCACCTCTCTGCAGGCCAAGCCCGTGAGCCGCCGCCTCCCCGACCGGTATCCGGCCGCTCCTCCCTATGCTGCGCTGTTGCAAATCCTCGCTCGGGACCTCGTCGCACACGCACCTTCGGTTCCGCGAGTACCGCTGGTTCCCCTGTCTATCGCCCAATGTGGAGACAAAAGACCGATGAGCCACGTTGGTGCTCGTTGGGTGCTTCAGCTCATCTGTGTATGCTCATGTGTGTTGTTGTTGTGAGCTACCGTCGTGTTTGGTGTTCCGAGGGATTAATCCTGTGTGTCCAAGGTGGCCCCGACAAGATCTCCTTCACGGTTTCGAAGCTCCGAGCTCGCCCTCACGAACGCCATGATCTCCTGATGGACCAGATCGTCCAAGGCGGCTAGCTGTACCAGGACTATGCCAAGATCGACAATGATGAACCGTCGACACCAATCCAAGTTCATCACCAACCACAAGATCTTCTCGGAACCCGAAGACCCCCGTACCCGTAGGCCTTCGACGTGGAACCCCAAGATCTTCTCCCCGATCGACAAGGACTTCTACATGGGACGACAAGTACTTCGTCATGGATCCGACTGAACCCGAAGACCTGGATGAGACAAGATCTACCTCCCGTGTCCGAAACCGATCCCATCGAACCAAACCCCTGATCTCGTCGAACCCTGTCAAACCCTGAACCCCCGGAACCCAAGATCTTCCGGACCCAGATGTGTGACCCTAATCCTCTATTTTTATAATATGACATATACCTGTCACATCATTAAATCATCATGCTTGCATACATGTCATCTGGTGGGTTGGGTTAAATTGCCGATTCACCTCATAATTAAATATGGAGTGTTTATGCGGAATATTGTTGTCTTCTTCCGGACTCCATTTCAATTGGTGTAGCGAACCGATGCGATGTTTCGCCCTGTTAATACAACATTTAAATTGCGGGGGTTCTAAATAACTTGAACCGTTTAATTAATTGCTGGGACCCGGTTCCGCTTAATATTGCCTAGTTGCACCACATCTATGCCATGCCATGCATCATATCATAAGCATGCCGGATTTTCTGCCGTAGATTAAATTTTGCATCCGGTGTTTCTGCTAGTGTTTGCTTCTTCGCGGATTAGACCGATGAGTAGATACGAGTATTGACAAGTTCTTCGGATACGAATTTCCGACAGTGTTTCCCAGGCGAGCATCTCTCCCCCTTCTACCTATTTTGCATTTATAGACTTTATTACCTCCTGTTGATCTATTGCTATCCGTGTCGCGATGCTTTAGTTTCCGTGCACCAGTTAAATCCCGTGCAGCTTTTATATTGCCTTGGACACCTCCTAATACCTGTGTTTGGTAGATAGCTGGCCTTGCGAGTCATAGTTGCTTGCTCAGGTGCGATCTCGTGTTGTTGAGTACCACAGTTGATGGTATGCTGACAGATGTTTATGGCGGAGATGCTTAATGGTGGAGATGAACATGACTTTAAATACAACTATTAAAATGCTAGATATAACTAATGCAGAGGCATCAGTGGGCAATAGATGTTATTTGGTTCTTCCACGCTCACTTGTGTCCCGTAGGACCCCGAGTACTTGATACCTGTTCCTTGACTATTCGCACTATCCACATCCGGGAGGCCTTATGGACCCTCCTGAGCCAGAGCTTGATTCATTTCTATTTCTTGGGGCCACAAGTAGTTTGGGGATTTATTACTATCCTATACTTATGCCATGCTTACTGCTTTATTTACGATTGTGTGTGAAGCACCTGTACTATTTAGGATCGTGACACGTTTTTGTTGTATCGACAAGCCCAGTCACACTTTCGGGTTCCCAGTCGTTTACAGCCGTCCACACAAACCCTGGGTCTGTTTCGGAGCCGGCCAACTTCGTTGCGGGTAGCTTAGTGGGGTGGCCCCCTGAAATATTTCTGAATCCCGTGATTGCTTTGTCGTGAATGCCTCGTTGGGTTTTGAGTTGGTTTTTCCGAGATTGATCGAGTGTGTGTTGCTATTTGTGCACCCCTGCTGGGTAAAACTTTCTGAAAGGCGTGTCCACGGTTATGGACGATTTGGAGCACAGTATCTCGATCATAGACAAGCATAACTAAGTAGTGCTATAAATTTGACTTAATATGTGACTAGAAATCAGCTCAATTTTAGCGGAATGGATATTAAAAATGCCAACAACTGGTGGATCTTGGTCGTATCGTGTTCTGATATACCTGCCTAGTAAGTATTACAACTCCAATGGAATGTGATAAAAGTGCCAACAAATGCTGGGTTTTGGGATTCCTCGGGACAATTATATCTGACTAGTAAATGTTCCAACTATAACAGAATGGTGATTAAAACTGCCTACTATTTATGCTTCAGGATGACTCATGCTATCTATATCTGACTAGTAAGTGCTTCAAGTATAATGGAACGAATAAAACTGCCAACTGTGTGAGTTCCTTGATCCGACTTCCTCGTTTGGTCTCGAGGGGGAAATACCAGGATGGGTATGATTGGTGTTAGTATCAGGTGGTTCCGAATAGGTCTTTCTTATCTCTCTCTAATAGCCGACAGTTGTACTGAGTCTCTATAGGTTGTTTAGTGTTGCTACTCTGCCGCTTCAGTCCACCATACCTATGTAGGCGAGAGCCGCCGAATTCTAGCCTCGCCGTGTACTGGCCTCAGTACTGACGCTCCTCTTTTTCTTTTGCCCTTTGTTGGCACCCCTTTTGTTTTAGCAGGTTTGAGATCGACGTCGTTAGCAGGGTTACCCTTCCGGCTTGGCCTGGGCAGGGTTATGGACGCCATTAGTTATTCTTCAGGGCTCTTAGCCCCATTTGCATCTTGTTCGTACTCAGACGCTGTAGCGTTTTCAAGGTGATTTGGATCTTCGTATTTGTATATCTGAATTCTTGACTCTTGTAGTCGTGTTGTATATATATATCTGTTTTGTGGGTCCCATCGAGGACTGTTGTGTAATGGTATTACTTCGTTTTCCTCCCGCACGAAAGTGCCTGGTGGGCGTCCTTGAATCGTTTCTATGCGGGTTGGGAGGAAAGGGCTAAAACTTGCATAGGTCCGATTCGAGGGTGTTACAGAGTGATATCAGAGCTCAGCAGTTGTGATACCCCATAAGTCCAGCCTGTAGGATAACCTAGCTAACGGCCGAAGTAGAGTGTCAAACTATTTTGCAAAATCAGTTGGATAGTTCTGATTAGGTCTGATTTTACTCCTTACCCCTATGCTGTTCCTCTCTTACCTCTGCGTGTTTTGAATCTGCTCTCTTCTCTTTCTTCGAGTCTAGGATTTCTCGTGGTTGGGTTTCCGTCGTACCTTTAGGGTTTCGCTTCTTCCTTTGGTAACAGTGCTTCTACATCCGGACTTCATGCTATCTGAGTGATCCTTTATCTGTGGTACCATTCTTTGTTCCTTGTTTGTGCCTTCCGGTGCTTTCCGACGCAACGACATCCTATATGCCAGATCCGATGCAGAGTCTGCATCCCTCCTTGTTTCCGAACCTCGCTTGTCGAGATCTTTAGTCTGATTCCGAGAGTTGGTTGCATAATCCTCCTATTCATGTACAAAGTAATGCTCTGGGTGCGCGATGGACTGATCACCATCCGACTACTCTTATCATTCGCTCTTGTACATTGAATCATTGGATCAAGCAATTTTACTCCGTCCCCGGAAGTTAGAGGTGTCGTGATCTTCTGATGCCTCTACCGTCTCCTTGTTTTCTCCGGAGGGTTCTCTCGACGATCATGGACAACGACCTCTTGTTAGTGGTGTCGTGAGCATCTACACAAAGCGAGAAGGTTCAGATCGCCGACCTTCTTCCCGGTACCATGAGGCGGATCTCGAGGGCGAGATCCTTTGTTAGTGGTGTCGAATTGTGGCGCCCCGCAAAAACCACTACTAGAAAATCGTGGTGTTTTTGTGCATTGTATCATCGTGACCGCATACTCATGTCATCATGCCACATTGCATTTGAGCATCGTCATGTCATCATGCATTTGTTTGTCTAAAACTATTTTCTAAAAGCCTAGTTTTGTTTTCTAAATATTCCCCGTCTTAATTTCAAATCAAAACTCCGGTCTTTTTCGGGTCTTTTATTTGTCTAAAAACTATTTACAAAAGTCTATTTTAAATTAAAATAAAAGTTTACATTGTTTTTGGGAGGCAGCCAACCAGGCCCGAAAGTCCGGCCGGCCACCTCCAAACCCTAGTCTAAAATATCTGGTTCTAATCCTAATTCTACCCAATCCTACCCTACCCAGCACCCTCCACCTCACCCCGGCTAATCGCAACCCGCCACCTCACCGCATCCCTCCACCTCACCACTCCCTCTCCCCATCCCAGCCGCCACCTCATCCCACCTGCATGCCTCCCACCAAACGCGCCGCTCCACCCTGCCGCCTGGCACGTACGACGCCACCTACCCCCCTTTTTTCCCGCCTCACGCGCGCGCATCCCCACCCGCTGATCCGCCACCTGCACGAGGCCCAACCCACCTGGTCTCTGCCTGGCCCCACCTCTTCTCCCCCCACCCGTCACGCAACCCCGCTCCTCCCCAAATTCCCCACCAACCCCGCTCGCTCGCTGTGCCTCCTCGCCGCCGGCTGGCCCTGCACCTCCAGGTCCCGCGTTTTGCCGCCGCCCTCCTCCGTCGCGTCGCTCGCCGGCCGCCTCGACCCTACCGCCGGCCGTGCCTCCACCTTATGCGGCCCCGGCCCCTCTCAGCCCCTTCCTCCGCCTCCTCGCGAACTCGGCATCAGCCGCCGCCGCTGCCTCGGCGTCGCCCGCATCTCCGAGCCCCGCCTCCCCTTCAAGCTCCACGGCCACCCTCCTCGCGTCGTCCTTCCCGCGGAAGAGCCCGCCGGCGTCCCGCGCGCCCTCGGGACGCGACCCCGCCGCCTCGCGGGCTCCCCTTCGCCCGGCCTGCACCGCCGTTCTCCCTCCCCCCTCCTCTGCCGCCGTCCTCCCCGCCTCTGCTCTCCCGTCACCACGCGAGCCGTCGCCCCTGCGTCCTCTCCCGCGACCCCGTCGCTCGGTGCCGTCTCCCTCTCGAGCTCCAGCGATGCGGGGCCCGTTCCTCCTCTGGCCGTCGCGCCACCTCTCTGCAGGCCGAGCCCGTGAGCCGCCGCCTCCCTGACCCGTCTCGGGCCGCTCCTCCCTGTGCTGCGCTGTTGCATATCCTCGCTCGGGACCTTGTCGCACACGCACCTTCGGTTCTGCGAGTACCACTGCTTCCCCTGTCTGTCGCCCAATGTGGAGACAAAAGACCGACGAGCCACGTTGGTGCTCGTTGGGTGCTTCAGCTCATCTGTGTATGCCCGTGTGTGTTGTTGTTGTGAGCTACCATCGTGTTTGGTGTTCCGAGGGATTAATCTAGTGTGTCCAAGGTGGCCCCGACAAGATCTCCTTCACGGTTTCGAAGCTCCGAGCTCGCCCTCACGAACGCCATGATCTCCTGATGGACCAGATCGTCCAAGGCGGCTAGCTGTACCAGGACTATGCCAAGATCTACAATGATGAACCGTCGACACCGATCCAAGTTCATCACCAACCACAAGATCTTCTCGGAACCCGAAGACCCCCGTACCCGAAGGCCTTCGACGTGGAACCCCAAGATCTTTTCCGGATCGACAAGGACTTCTACATGGGACGACAAGTACTTCGTCATGGATCCGACTGAACCTGAAGACCTGGATGCGACAAGATCTACCTCCCGTGTCCGAGACCGATCCCGTCGAACCGAACCCCTGGACTCGTCGAACCCTGTCAAACCCCGAACCCCCGGAACCCAAGATCTTCCGGACCCAGATGTGTGACCCTAATCCTCTATTTTTATAATATGACATATACCTGTCACATCACTAAATCATCATGCTTGCATACATGTCATCTGGTGGGTTGGGTTAAATTGCCGATTCACCTCATAATTAAATATGGAGTGTTTATGCGGAATATTGTTGTCTTCTTCCGGACTCCATTTAAATTGGTGTAGCGAACCGATGCCATGTTTCGCCCTGTTAATACAACATTTAAATTGCGGGGGTTCTAAGTAACTTGAATCGTTTAATTAATTGCCGGGACCTGGTTCCGCTTAATATTGCCTAGTTGCACCGCATCTGTGCCATGCCATGCATCATATCATAAGCATGCCGGATTTTCTGCCGTAGTATTAAATATTGCATCCGGTGTTTCTGCTAGTGTTTGCTTCTTCGCGGATTAGACCGATGAGTAGATGCGAGTATCGACAAGTTCTTCGGATACGAATCTCCGGCAGTGTTTCCCAGGCGAGCATCTCTCCCCCTTCTACCTATTTTGCATTTATAGACATTATTACCTCCTGTTGATCTATTGCATTCGTGTCGTGATGCTTTAGTTTCCGTGCACCAGTTAAATCCCGTGCAGCCTTTATATTGCCCTGGACACCTCCTAATACCTGTGTTTGGTAGATAGCTGACCTTGCGAGTCGTAGTTGCTTGCTCAGGTGCGATCTCGTGTTGTTGAGTACCACAGTTGATGGTATGCTGACCGATGTTTATGGCAGAGATGCTTAATGGTGGATATGAACATGACTTTAAATACAACTATTAAAATGATAGATATAACTAATGCAGAGGCATCGGTGGGCAATAGATGTTATTTGGTTCTTCCATGCTCACTTGTGTCCCGTAGGACCCCGAGTACTTGATACCTGTTCCTTGACTATTCGCACTATCCACATCCGGGAGGTCTTATGGACCCCCCTGAGCCAGAGCTTGATTCATTTCTATTTCTTGGGGCCACAAGTAGTTTGGGGCTTTATTACTATCCTGTACTTATGCCATGCTTACTGCTTTATTTACGATTGTGCGTGGAGCACCTGTACTGTTTAGGATCGTGACACGTTTTCGTTGTATCGACAAGCCCAGTCACACTTTCGGGTTCCCAGTCGTTTACAGCCGTCCACACAAACCACAGGTCATTCGGGCCGGCCAACTTCGTTTCGGGTAGCTTAGTGGGGTGGCCCCCAGAAATATTTCTGAATCCTGTGATCGCTTTGGCGTGAATGCCTCGTTGGGTTTTGAGTTGGTTTTAGAGATTGATCAGTGTGTGTTGCTATTTGTGCACCCTCAGGTAAAACTTTCTGAAAGCCGTGTCCGCGGTTATGGATGATTTGGAGCACAGTATCTCGATCATAGACAAGCATAACTAAAGTAGTGCTATAAATTTGACTTAATATGTGACTAGTAATCAGCTCAATTATAACGGAATGGATATTAAAAATGCCAACAACTGGTGGATCTTGGTCGTATCATGTTCTGATATACCTGCCTAGTAAGTATTACAACTCCAATGGAATGTGATAGAAGTGCCAACAAATGCTGGGTTTTGGGATTCCTCGGGACAATTATATCTGACTAGTAAATGTTCCAACTATAACAGAATGGTGATTAAAACTGCCTACTATTTATGCTTCAGGATGACTCATGCTATCTATATATGACTAGTAAGTGCTTCAACTATAATGGAACGAATAAAACTGCCAACCGTGTGAGTTCCTTGATCCGACTTCCTCGTTTGGTCTCGAGGGGGAAATACCAGGATGGGTATGATTGGTGTTAGTATCAGGTGGTTCCAAATAGGTCTTTCTTATCTCTCTCTCTAATAGCCGACAGTTGTACTGAGTCTCTATAGGTTGTTTAGTCTTCTTCTTGCTAGCTTGATCCACCATACCTATGTAGGCGAGAGCCGCAATAATTCTAGCCTCCGTGTCTTGGCCTCGATCTTGACGCTCCTCTTTTTCTTTTGCCCTTTGTCGGCACCCCTTTTGTTTTAGCAGGTTTGAGATCGACGTCGTTAGCAGGGTTACCCTTCCGGCTTGGCCTGGGCAGGGTTATGGATGCCATTGGTTATTCTTCAGGGCTCTTAGCCCCATTTGCATCTTGCCCGTACTCGGACGCTGTAGCGTTTTCAAGGTGATTTGGATCTTCGTATTTGTATATCTGAATTCTTGACTCTTGGAGTCGTGTTGTATATATATCTGTTCTGTGGGTCCCATCGAGGGCTGTTGTGTAATGGTATTACTTCGTTTTCCACCCGCACGAAAGTGCTTGGTGGGCGTCCTTGAATCGTTTCTATGCGGGTTTGGCGGAAAGGGCTAAAACTTGCATTGGGCCGATTCGAGGGTGTTACATAACCTAGGAACCCGTTTATAAGGTGCCCCAGGACATCCTAGAGGAGGTCCGGTTCATTCATTCTCCATTTCACCCCCTTAGCAGGCTGAGAGAGCAGTTAGCAGAGAGCTTCTTCCTCCTTGGAGTATACATCTCAAGGAGAAAGGCTGTAACACTTGATACATATTGAGAGATATGGAAATAGATCTAGGACTAGGTTTTTATCTCACTAGGAGAGCCCTGAACCTGGGTACATCGTGTGTGCTAGTGTGTATTCTGTGTGAGGTCTCAACCGCACCATCCCTCCCCGGATCCTCCTGTCCATTCGGCCCCAAGTTAAGCCATCCCATGGCATCTCCCGTGGCACCACCACGACATTTTGCGCCCACCATGGGGCCTGATGATTCCAAAATTGAAGCATCCTTACCTTTCATTTTAGCATAAATAGATTAGGGATTTTGGTATTTAACTGCGTTTGTGTGCACCTTTCTGTCCTTATTTCAACAGGATCCTGAATTACTAAGTCTCTTATGAACATAACAATTGGAACAGTCATATTACGTTGTAATATGGTATTTTTAAGTGATAAAAGTAATTTTATTGATTTACCTTCGCACCTGGGAGAATACCAAACATGGGGAAGGCCCCTGTAGCGACAACGACCAATGGTACGGGCGGAGCCCGCTCGTACCTTCTGCCCATACCACGTAGTAGCATGTTTGCCTCGTCAAATACGAAGATATCCGACATACACAACAACCTAGAACCACAAAAAACCACACTAGAAAGGATCTGAAGGAGGAACTTGGAGAGGGGCAAACCCTGCTGCCTCATGGATCATTATAGGACATCGCATCATCCCCTTCATCATCAATCGCTGCATCTCCATCACCATTACTACCCCCATCTCTCATCTATTATATCTTGTTGTAATCCCAGATTAAATTTTGGTTTGCAATAGATTTATCCATGTACTTTCATTCATCTGATTATGATGATGTCGTTGATTGCTTCCATGTGTGAGTAGGTTTCGATCATTCTTGGGGAGATGGAGAAACCCTAACACTATTATGAAGTTGCAATAAAGATGATCTATTCTAGTGTCCATATGAATTTCTGGTCTATGATAGATTTATGATTTGTGTTCGATCTCTCTCTTTAGATGGTATGTGTATTCGGCCACATATCATTTGCCTTCGGGACTAAAGATGAGGGAGAAATCCTTTGGACGTGTTTGGAAGTGTGCCTGGAAAGCTTCGTGACAATTAGCACTGGCTAGCAACCTGCACGGTCAAAGGAGGATAAAGAGAGAATCCCCGAGCTAATTACAATATCCACAGGGAGACCCTTAATTGCGGTGGTCTGTATCAGTGATTGCTCTCAGACATCGTAGTGGTTATTTATAGGTGACCTCATTCTTGGCTCAACAGAGTGTCTTCCTACGAGCCTTGTAGTGAACATCTTATTATGGAGCTCTCTCCGCACATATCACGACACAAGAAGTAGGTTATCCTAATCATGATTAATAATATTATGCTAGTGGTGTATACTACACCATGAGAACGCTAGCCCTATTGAGTTCAACCAAGTTTCCAAACGCTCTTGTTACTTGCTTTCTTTTACTTGTTTTTATTACTTTTATGCACTCAACCAAAAACCTTTCAAACACCCTTTACTTGAGATCAAAGGCAGCTTATAAGTATCCTTTCGTAGACAGTGACGAGGGGCATAAAGACCTTAACCAAATAGCTCTTTGTGGGTATGATACTCTTATTTTGAAACTAGATAGAATTGATCTGTGCACTTGCAACCATTAACCTTTGTTGCTTATTCTACTAATTATTCTACTAAAGTTGTTTACTAGTTTCAGGTAAGCACCATGACTACACTCGGACTGATGAATCAGCTCGATGCAACTAAACACCCCGAGAAGTTCAATAGAGGACTCGTCAAAGAATTCCCGAGTGGGAGAAAACTAGAATACGAGGTTAACCCTTGCTTTATTGCTATTATTAAAGAGAAATCTTTTGTAGGATATGATCCTGATGAGGATCCTTACACACATTTAATGCATTTTACCGATTTATGTTGGACACTTAAATTGAGAGGCAATTATGATGATGAATTGAAACTTAAATTGTTTAGCCAATCTCTTACCAACACTGCTTTAGCTTGGTATAGAATTTTCCCTCTAGAGAAAATAGATACCTTGGAAAAAATCAAACGAGAATTCGTATTTCGATTCTTTCCCAAGGTAAAGACTGCCGAAGTAAGAAGGGCGATCATAAATTTCAAGAACCGCCCAAGTGAAGGCTTGGTAAGGGCCTTCAAAAGGTATAAGTCCCTACTTAATAAATGTCCCCATCATGATTTACCTGAATGGTATGTTTTACAAATTTTATATGGGGGACTTAATCAAGAAATTAAACATGAGTGTTGGGGATATGCTAAATGGGTATCCTCATAGCATGTCACCAATCCAGCTAACCCGGGTGGCCCATAGTTGGTAGCAAGGCCTATGGCCTACTGGGCGGCCCAATTAGACGGATCTAGAAGGGAGGCCCATGCCGGATAAAGGAAGGCTACGTAGGAGTCACCGACATACTCGGAGCCTTGAGTGCAAGACACGAAAGACTAGTTCGTATTAGTGTAGGACTCTTTACCTTGTCTAGCAAGGACCTTTCCCTGTAAACCCTAGGTTTTGGTGCCTTTATAAGCCGGGCCTGTGGGAGTCTTTAGGGCACAACCTCTTAGATTGCTACATACAACGTGCAACACCTCGCACAGCGAACCTATCTCTGTAACTTGGCATATTGCCATTATAGTGATTTATAGCAGGAGTTTCGCCACCGTTGTGGGACTTGAACCTGGGTAAGCTGTGTTACCTTGTACCCGCCAACTCTCCTCCTTACCCCACGTCTCTAAACACGCATTGTGAGGACCCCCTCCATGGCGTACCCGTTGGCAATACCACGATAATGAGCTTGACGCAAATTCCGGAGGCTCTTTTATGGAGATAACTATAACTAAATATTGGGAACTTATAGAAATAATTCGCCATAATAGAGAGACATGGGGATTTGATTTAGGCGGCGAAGGAGGTATAGAACTTGAATATGATTGTGTCAATGCTTATAAAGAATCTGGTAAAGTGAAAGAAATTGCTGAAGAACTTCAACTTGATGATGATATGATTTTGCAAACCCTTCAGTCTTTTATAGAACACATTGCAGCTCCTAAGAAAGATTGGCTTCAATATACTCCTCCACTCGAGCCAGTTGTAGAAGATGATCCAATAATTGCATCTCATATAGAACCATTAAGGGAGGTTGCCTCATATGTTTAACCCCTTCCTTTTCCAAGGACGGCTAGAAAACATAGGATGGCTCAGTAGCTTGAAGATGAATGTGAAGAAGAAAGGCTATTCCTCAATATGCTTGAAGAGGAGGCACAAACAAGAGAAACTAACAAAGTAAGTATACAAGAGACCGAGGAACCAACGAAGGAGGATATTTTAACCGTGTTTGCACATTGCAACATGATAGAGCTAGACACTAAAGCTTCACAGTTCGTTGAAGGAAAGGTAAAGGCTAAAGAAGTTGATAAACCTATTTTCCTTGTACTTTCGGTGAAACTTCTTATTATGACCTATGTGACATTGGAACAACTGTTAAAGTAATCCCCTTTAATTTTTATTTGAAAATCCAAAATGAACTAACCCCAGCTAAATTGGAGGATACTGACATGACTATAATGCTTGTAGATAATACACTCATAGTTCCTATGGGAATAATTAGAGATGTTCCAATTTGTATTGGACTATATAAATATCCCATTGATTTTGTTCTTATTGATATTCCCACTGATGTTTATTGTCCAATTATTTTTGGAAGAACTTTCTTAAACACCGTAGGAGCAAACATTGATTGCAAGAGACAAATAGGATCTCTCAAGTTTGGTGAAGAGAAAATAGACTTTCACTTCTCTAAATTTGACCATAAGCCGACTATGAAAGATTTGAATGATTATGAGTATGAACAAGAAGAGGAAGGTAATATCATTAGTCTTGCTTCAGTAGTTATTGAGATGCCTGATGATAATTTAGCAAGGAGTTTAGCCAATAATAATAACATTCTTGAAGACATAGAAAAAATGAAATGGACGATTATCTTGACTCCACACCTAAGGTGGATCCCGAGATGAATCAAAAGTATGAAGAACCTAGAAGAAAAGGAGACGAGGCACGTCCACCTCCTACTCTCAAAACTTTATCCAAGGAATTAAAATATAGGTTTCTTGATGGAACTAATAATTTCCCTGTTATTATAAGTTCTAACCTTGAAGAAAAAGAAGAGGAAAATTTAATGATGGTTCTTCGGATGCATCAGAACGCTCTTGGGTATTCGATGAGTGACTTGAAAGGGATAAGTCCCTCGATAGCCACCCATAGAATATTTATGGAAGAGGGAGCCCAACCGGTTGCAGACTTTCAGAGGCGACTCAAACCCCACATGAAAGAAGAGGTAAGAAAAGAGGTAATACGTTTATTAGATGCAGGGATCATCTTTAATGTGGAAGAAAGTGAATGGGTAAGTCATGTTCATTGTGTTCCTAAGAAAGGTGGATTTACTGTTGTTGAAAATGAACAGAATGAGATGATACCTACTAGAACCACTGTTGGTCACAGGATGTGTATTGACTATAGAAAACTTAATAAAAAACTAGAAAGGATCATTATCCTTTACCGTTTATAGACCAAACTTTAGAAAGGCTTGCTATGCATTCTCATTTTTGCTACCTAGATGGTTATTCTGGATTTTGTCGAATTGTTGTTCACTCTAATGACTAAATTAAAACAACCTTTATTTGTCCTTACGGTATATAAACCTATCGTCGTATGCCTTTTGGTATTTGCAATGCCCCTACTACCTTCCAAAGGTGTATGACTGCTATATTTGCCAATTATGTTGAAAGTATTATGGAAGTATTCATGGATGACTTTTCTATTTATGCAACTTCCTTTAATCATTGTCTCAATAACCTTCATACAGTTTAGAAGAGATGTGAAGACAATAACCTAGTCTTGAATTGGGAAAAATGTCATTTTATGGTTCGAGAAGGTATAGTGCTTGGTCACAAAATCTCAGGTAAGGGTATAGAAGTTGATAAAGCAAAGGTTGAAGCAATAGAAAGGATTCCCCCTCCCGGAGATATAAAAGGTACATGGAGTTTCTTAGGTCATGCTGGATTTTATAGAAGATTCAGTAAGAACTTATCAAAGACTACGAGACCTTTAACTAACCTTCTTCAAAAGGATGTTGTTTTTAATTTTGATGAAAATTGTCTGACCGCTTTCAATATATTAAAATAAGACCTTATTGAAGCTCCCCGTTATAAAACCACCTAATTGGAAGGAACCTTTTGATCTATTCTGTGATGCTAGAGACGAATCTATGGAAGAAATTCATTGCCAGTATGATGGTGATGACCTCAATATCATTCATCATGCTAGTCACACCTTAAACGACACCCAAAAGAATTACCCTATGGCAGAAAATGATTTTTTCATAGTGGTTTTGTCCTCTGACAAGTTTAGATCTCATATTATTGACTCTAAGGTAAGAGTGCATACTGACTGTGTTGGCTTAAAAGAGATTCTTGAAAGGATCGACGTTAAGCCAAGAATGATCTATTGGACTTTACTTTTGCAAGAATTTGATTTACATATTCTCCAAAGAAAAGAAGAACAGGAGGAAGCATCCATGGACATTGAGGAGATTGATCCACCTGAGGCAGTATCATCCATCTACATACCCTCAGGAACTACAATTCCTAAAAGGAAATTTTCAATTTATCTTTGCATGGTTTTAGCAATATTTTGCAACCAACCTTGTTTAAAGGGAAAAATAAAAGTTGATACAAGAAATAAAAGAAGGTGAAGGTAACCGGATAAACTATTTCTCTCTCGATGAATAAAATATTTGAAATCTTGAAATACATTTGTCCTGGATGGTTATTTGTTGTTTCCTTTTTACATATTCGCTTTCATTTTGTTTTTTGAGTTTACTACCGGTGTTACGAGGTCGGTACGGGCGGGCGGTACGACCGGACTTGCCCGTACCACTAGTCGTTAAGGCGGCAGTACTCTTTGCTGCGTATTCCACATATCGGTACGACCAAGCAGCACGAGGGCATCTTCCCATATGGTTGGTCGTTTCCGGCTCTGTGTTTCCCTGTTCGTTTCTTATTTCTTGTGTGTCTAAAAAAAGAGAGGAACGAAGTCGGTAACAATCAGTACGGACGGGCCATACGGGCAGGCCCTGCCCATACCACTTAGTAGGTTGATTATTTACCATTTTGCAATTTGGCGAATTTTTGGAAAGAACTTGGTACGGGCGCGCCGTACGGGCATCTGCCCATACCAAGTGGTCGTTATGATTGTGATTTCTTCCTTTTCACTTATTTCTTTCCTAATTTGTTGGGATTCTTTTCTTGATCGATCCTTTTTCTTCTAGTAATTTTTTTTCCCTATTTCTAACCCTTAATAAGTCTCCTTAGAGGTGTTCCTCCCTCTCATATCAACAGATCCAATCTACTTAATGCGCTACTCAGTTCTAGGCAAAGAAAAACCTCTAAGCCTCATGACTCCTTCGTGGGATAGTTTCCAGACCTCCTCCATTGAAGCCGATGACCGTGAAGCTCAAGGCCTAAGCCCAAAGAACAAGCGGTATGGCTATGACTCTGATGATGATGAGGAGGAATTCAAGACCTTCATGGAGCAAATGAAGAGGGGATGGAAGCAGCCAGATTACCTGCCTATGGTGAAGCCGAAAGACGAGGAAGAAGCAAACAAACCTCATGGGAAGGGGTGCACAGAGTAACTCAAGTTCATCGCCACCAACTACTCTTCACCTAAGCATAAGAAAGCTAACTAACCCGATGCAGGAACTTATCAGGAGACTACGGTGCATACTTCAACAACAAAGAAGATTACCATGAACGCACGCATGAGCATGAAGCCACAAGAGGATTGGGTTCAACCTTATAGACATGCCCATAAGTGTGCATGTTCCAGAAACTAAACAACGTCCTCACAAGATTGAAAGAATCATAAGGAAGAAGTCCTCCATAGGGATATCGTGCGGAAGTGCGTCTTAGATCTTGAAGGAAAGAAGGAACTCAATGAAATTATGAGCAAGGTTGCTGACGAGATGTTCCTTTTGCATTCTGATATACAGAAGTGTCTTTGTCGCATATCTGCCCTGAAAGAGACAAACAAGAAGCTTCGCGTAGTGGTTTCCAACAAAACTACCTACCATGAAGAACGACACGGTATCGAATAATCGCAAGGGATTAGTTGATCCGACCGGCTTGATTCCAAGCTTGGGGGGATCTGTGAAGACCTTGTAATCTATCTTATAGTTTTAGCATGTCTAATTTCCTATGCACAAGTTAAGTTTTAATTCAAGAATTTGCATTAGTTGCATCAACTTGAAGCTCCTTTCTGTTTAAGAGAATATTTATATCCGTTTAATCTTGAGACTTTATGATATTTTGTAGTTATATTTTGATTCATGATTATTATATTAGATGACTGGATTAGGTTGAGTGTCATGATGTTGGGTCCGCAGCATAGAAAACAAAAAATTTCCTACGATGAGAACTATACGCCAAGATCTATCTACTAGGTACAGAGCAACGAGTCGACATACATCCAGTGAGAACTTACCCTCGAAGACAACGAGTTTTGTTAACGAGTAGGAACTCGTGGTTGATGTAGTCGTACACTTGCCGATCTCAAGATCGTGTGGAAGTCCGAGCAGGTCCGGCTCCAGCACGTCCTTCAGATCCAGCTCCAGCAAGTCCAGCACCACCAAGTCCAGCACCGCAAAGCAGCGGTGCATCCGCGATCGCACACACGTCCGGTACCCCGACAACCTCCGTCCCTCGCTCCAGCAAAGCAGCGGAAGAAGCAACTCCTTTCCAGATAAAGCCACCGGGAACATGTATCTCGCTAATCCGAGACCATGGGGGAATAATACTAGAGGGGGAGAGAGATCCTTCACGAGGAGGTGTGAGGAAGAAGGAGGAAGAGGGTGGCCTTTTATAGGAGGAGGGGGGTGCCCCTCCTTCATGGCCGGCGCATGGGGGGTGACTCCTCACCTCCCCCATTCATGTGGTGGTAACCCCTCCACATTAAAATGCCTCTTCACATTCCCCTTTAAAGTCCCTACTTTAAATGCATTAAAATTCTCCAAGTTTAATGCTCTCTCATTTAATAAAACTCTTTTATTAAATTTATTCAGAATTTTGTTAATTACTAACATTCACATAAAACCCCTTGCAACATTTCAATATTACATGCAGAACCAATTTCAGCAATTTCACCCGAAACAGTTTCGGTGTCTATTGAAATAATTCCAGCGCTTTCTTAAATCTTTATCTGAAACATATTTGCTCCAAATAGTGTCGGTATCCCTTAAGTGTGTCACCCTACGGTTCGCGAATAATGCAGACATGATCGAGACCCCTCTCAGATCAATAATCAGAAGCGGGACCTGGAGATCCATACTGACTCCTACACATTCAACGATGACTTCTATGATCGTGAGAACCTTTAACGCTAGTAACTAAATCCCTTTGTCTCGCGATATATTACATGTCCGAGATTTAATCATCGGTATCTCCATACCTAGTTTGATCTCGTTGCCGACATGCACTCTTTTCTCATTCCCGTGATATAACATTCTAGTGATCACATCACTTGCTTGCAAGCTATCTTAATGTGATATCACCGAGAGGGCCCAGAGTATATCTATCCGTCATCAGGATTGACAAATTCCACTCTTGATCCATGAGCCTCAACATAACACCTTCAGTATCTGAACCCATCTTTATAGTCACCCTGTTACGGTGTGACGTTTGATGTTATCAAGATACTCTTCCGGTGTTAGCAATTAACATGATCTCATGGTCTAAGGACTAAGATTACTTCGTATGCTGTTATAGCAATATAAACATAATGACTTTGATCGTAATGCTATACTTCGTATGAATGTTCATCACATCATTCCACCAATGTTGTGACCTTGTTATTAACAACATCCAATGTCCATGATCAGGAAACCTTGATCATCTTGTTAATCAACAAGCTAGTCTATAAGAGAGGCATAACTAGGAACCCCTTTTGTTTATTAAACACACATGTATTGATGTTTCTGATCAATACAATTATAGCATGCAAAATAAACATTTATCATAAACATGGAATAAGATAATAACCACTTTATTATTGCCTCTCGGGCATATTCCCTTTAGTCTCCCACTTGCACTAGAGTCAATAATCTAGTTTGAAAAACTTTGCGTATTGAACACCTATGGCTTTTTGGTGTTGCATATACGCTATTGCTAGTGGTTAACATAATCTCCGGATCTGACAGTTTCAGGTCCGTGTGTATTTGCATGTCTTTGCGTCTCTACGCATCACTCATTCTCAAATGAGATGGCATTGTATAAATTTGGTCCTCTGGTGAGACCTTTAGTTCGTTCGGGTTAAAATATGTTGATATTATTGTCACATAATATATCTTCATAGTATTAGCCCACTTTGAACCACACCTAGTTTGATAACAAACTACTTAACACAAATGCCCTCCTTTGCTACTACTATAGCAGTTATATACTTAGCCTTTTGTTGTAGTATCCGTCACAATGTCTCAACTTTGGAACTCATCCAAATCCATCATGGAACATCCTTTCCATTACATTGTGCCACCCATAGTCTAAATTGAGATAAATTTAATTTATATCTTGTGACAAAAACTAGTATCAATGTAACACTTTACAATGAACTACCTTTAACTATTTGTCACTTATACATGATATATTCTTAGTTCTTCCAAAGCTCATAAGAATATCTTTACTATCGTCCAATGATCATCTTGTGAATAATTCTGGTATGTGCTCATAACATTTACAGCATAGGACATGTTGGATATATACATATCATGGTATAATCGATCAAAATCTTCATGTGATTTTACTCACCAAGTGTTGAAACACTTGAATCTTGATACAATTCTTTCCATGCAGCAAGAACCTTTCTTGTTGTTTCCATATTGAACCCTTCCAATATCTCATATTGAACCCTTTCAATATCTCATATATGTATGTCTGGCACAACCATATTAGCGCCTTAATCTATCCATATAGATATTGATGCCAAATATTCTGGGTTTGCCCAAGTCTTTCATCGAAATCTTATTTTAATGAAATTCTTAACTTGTGTCAATACAAGATACATCATTTCCAATCAACAATATGTCCTCTACATAATGTATTAGAAATATGTCTCAGCACTCCCACTTAATTTCTAGAAAATGCGAACATCTTCATCATCTCCGATGAATTTAAACTCTTTTAACAATTTCATCATGGTGAAGATTCTGACTCCGCTATGCTTACTTCAACTATTGAAGTTTGCATGCCCTTTTAGCACCCTTTGAATTAACAAAACCCTTCGGACCGTGTCTTGTACACGTTCTAGGTAACCGTTCTATTAGAAGAACCTTGTTTTGTTTATTCAATTACCATATACCAAATTATATGTAGTGGTTGCTACATTAATCCGTCAAGACTATATATCGCTATGAAAGATCAAATCTTGTCATAGTCAACTCCTTGAACATTGCCGTAAACTTCTTTCCGACATGTCGACTATTTCATAGATGTTAAACATCCATGTCGATCCAAACACCACCGATAGGCTTCACGCCTTTCCGGAGGGTCTTCCAAATTCAGAAACTTGATTTCTCGTGTATGGATACTATCACGTATTCTATGACTTCTAGTCATTTTATGGAGTCAGGGCCCATCATCGCTTCTTTGCATGTAGTCGGTTCATCATTGTCAAAACAATAACGACTTGCTTATCAAATCACACCATTTGATTCTTACCGACCCACATGGTTCAATAGGAACTCTAATCTCCGAGATCACAACCTTTGTAATCACGGGAGCCATGAGCATTGTGGCCGCCACCGGGACACTTTCCGGTGCTGCGCTACTTAGCACATATAGCTAAGGTTTAACAACCTTATCCAAGTTCTATTGTCCTCCCACTTAACTTTTTGTGAAAAATTCCTTCTCAAGAAACTTGACGTTCCAAGTAACAAACTCTTTTGTCCTCGGTGTTATGGAGAAATTCCCAAAAAATTCTTTGGGATAACCTACAAAGACGTGCTTATCCGACTTTGGTTGTGAACATTTTACTTATGCATAGCATACCAAAATTTAAGAAAATACAATTCGGGTTTTATCCCAAACCATAACTTATATGGTGTCATTTCAACGGATCACGATGGTGCTCTTTTCAGTGTAAAAGCGGTAGTCTCTAAAGCTTTAATCCTTAAAACATAATGGTAGTTTTATAAATGACACCTTTGATCTTACCATGTCAAACATGGTTTGATTTCATCTCTCGAATATGCCATACTCCTATGGTTTATCAGGAAACACAAATCATGGAACAATTCCTCAAATCTTAAGTGTTTTGCTAAACATGTAACTCAAATATCTTCCTTTATGATCGAATCATAAACTCTTTATTTTCTTGTTACAATAATTTTCCACTTCATCTTGAAAGTCTTTGAACAATTTTCAAATGTTGCATACTTCTTCCTTATTAAGTAAATATAAAAATATATTCACTCAAATTTTCGAAGAAAGCATATGAAGCAAAAAGATCCATCACATATGGCTACACATAATGGACTATGCACATCAGCATGCACAATTTCCAATAAGCTAGTCATCCGTTCCTCTCTGGCCTATGGATGGAGTTTCAATTATCTCGAGGAAAGTCTCACATGTGTCAATTGATCAAAATCAAAGACTCCAAAAATCCATCAACATGGAGTTTCTTCATGTTTTCTTTCCAATATAATTTAAAACAGCGATGTCACTTCATAAGTGATATTTTAATCATTTGTCTTGCGACATTTTAGCAATAGTGTTTATGGATGTGATTTCTCCCACTAGACTTGTAAAAAGTTCATCCATCCTTTATGGAATATGGTAATTTATTTGAACAACCATTGTTCTCGTAATACCGGAACAAAATAACAATTATTAAAACAAATCTTGAAGGCTAGGTTTGACGTCAACGAAAAACACAATAACATTTTATTTGTTTTCGATGAACATCATCACTTATTCTCATGCTAGTTACTTAGGCCATTGTAGTTCTTGAATTGCGTTGTCCTGTATGACACTTCAAACCAACCAATTCGGTATCCAATACCGATATCCAATACCTCAGAACCACATTGTTTAACAAGCAAAAAATACAGCCATAACATGTATATCTTCTATATACCTAAGCTAGACATTTCCAACTTTTTCTTTTCTGCCAAATATTTTATAGATTCTCTTTCAGCAATTTCTTTTCCTTTTAAAAGAATCTATCAACATCAATTGTGGTGTCATTCACATGACACATAGTACAAAGCGTATATAGTCAAATACTAATACCTTTGGACTTGCACTTTGAAGTGGATCACCATCATCAAATGTTTGGTGTTCTTTCAAAAATCCATTCTTTAGTAATCTATTAGTGTAGTAAACATTTTACTTACATCTTCTATTCATCCTTATCATGACAACTTTCATGATCAAGCTACTATAGCCTGTAAGGAAGAATGACGAGTATAATTTTAGTTCTCAAAACCTTTTGGGAGATCTGGATGCTTAGCATCTCCACCCTTCACAAATTCTCATACAGTATGAGAACATGTATTTTGCTAAATTATACTCTATCATAATGCAACCAAAAACATTGTTTCAGATATCACAATATCTTTCACACATGATGGTTTCTGAAACAATTCTTTCAGCTCCTAGATAACCTCGATATTAAAACAACTTTTGAATATCAAGAATCTTGGAGGCAAACATGATACTTTAGATACTAATAATGGAATTCTTACTCTTGATTTAATACTACTTATTAAACTTCATGGAGTAAATAGAGTTTGCTGAAAGTTTGCAATAGGACTTATAAACTTTAAATTGACATTCAAAACAATACGATACCAGTTCGTAAAGTAAATATCCAGAATTCTATAGTTCTATTATCTCAATTAAAACTAAGCATAAGGTAGTGAACAGACGCTAATGACTACAAGAAATTATGCAAATTCTTTTCGATTTAGTTTATGACAAATTTAGTTCGACTAATCCAAATTAGAAATGAACTCTCACTCAAAAACGACATCCCTCGTGCCTTTTTGGTGATTACATGAACCAAATCCACTACACCAAGTCCGATCATCATGTGAGACGGTGTAGCTTCAAAGGCGAGCATCAATATGGGCATCATATCAACTATATGACTCATGCTTAACCTTTCGGTCCGTGTTCCGAGGCCATGTCTGTACATGCTAGGCTTGCCAAGTAAGAACCTTAGTACTCGTGTGTGTAAAACTGTCTTACACCCGTTGTATGAAAGCGTAGAGTCGAGTACACCCGATCATCACGTGATGTCTCAAAACACGATCCATAGAACAGTGCATACTTAAGGAAGAACACATTTTTATCTTGATATCTAAATGAGGGATCATCTTAAAATGCTACTAAAATGCCAAACTAGCAATATAAGATGCAAACATCTAATGTGTAAAGTGAGATGATATGGTCCATGCATTTGATCTCTATCATATGCATCATGGTATGATCTCTATCATTCCTTTGTGTGTAAGGCCAAGGTCTATGGAACTTATACGTTAGGTGTGTTGTAAGAGTATCTATTATACATTTACTTACAACAATACCATATCAAGACACTAGCCCAGCAACGATCTAAACTAGACGACTGTAATTTATCAATTGCAAGTTTTACGTGGCTTAGGGCTTTCGGAGATAGAACCGTTCTTACCTACGAACATGGAACCACAACAAGGATAACCAAGTTATTAGCAACTCCTTGTAAATCAGATATTGACTATAGTAGGAGAGACAGACACCCGCCAGCTACTTATGCAAAACTAGTTGCATGTCAGTCGTGGAACCGGTCTCATGTACGATGACATGTAAGGTTGGTCCGGACCGCTTCATCCCACTATGCCGCCAATATCCAAAATACATGAAAGAAGCAATAACATGATCATCATCGCCCACATATAAACATATGTGTACTACCCGTGCAAAGCACCTACGCATAGATCTGGCTCTGATACCACTGTTGGGTCCGCAGCATAGAAAACAAAAAAATTCCTACGATGAGAACTATATACCAAGATCTATCTACTAGGTACAGAGCAACAGGTGGACATACATCCATCGAGAACTTACCCTCGAAGACAACGAGTTTTGTTAACGAGTAGGAACTCGTGGTTGATGTAGTCGTACACTTGCCAATCTCAAGATCGTGTGGAAGTCCGAGCAGGTTCGGCTCCAGCACGTCCTTCAGATCCAGCTCTAGCAAGTCCAGCACCACCAAGTCCAGCACCGCAAAGCAGCGGTGCATCCGTGATCGCACACACGTCTGGTACCCCGACAACCTCCGTCCCTCGCTCCAGCAAAGCAGCGGAAGCAGCAACTCCTTTCCAGATAAAGCCACTGGGAACATGTATCTCGCTAATCCGAGACCATGGGGGAATAATACTAGAGGGGGAGAGAGATCCTTCACGAGGAGGTGTGAGGAAGAAGGAGGAAGAGGGTGGCCTTTTATAGGAGGAGGGGGGCCCTCCTTCATGGTCGGCGCATGGGGGGGTGACTCCTCACCTCCCCCATTCATGTGGTGGTAACCCCTCCACATTAAAATGCGTCTTCACATTCCCCTTTAAAGTCCCTACTTTAAATGCATTAAAATTCTCCAAGTTTAATGCTCTCTCATTTAATAAAACTCTTTTATTAAATTTATTCAGAATTTTGTTAATTACTTTAATTAACAAACATTCACATAAAACCCCTGCAACATTTCAATATTACATGCAGAACCAATTTCAGCAATTTCACCCGAAACAGTTTCAATGTCTATTGAAATAATTCCAGCGCTTTCTTAAATCTTTATCTGAAACATATTTGCTCCAAATGGTGTCGGTATCCCTTAAGTGTGTCACCCTACGGTTCGTGAATAATGCAGACATGATCGAGACCCCTCTCAGATCAATAATCAGAAGCGGGACACAGAGATCCATCGACTCCTACACATTCAACGATGACTTCTGTGATCGTGAGAACCTTTAACGCTAGTAACTAAATCCCTTTGTCTCGCGATATATTACATGTCCGAGATTCGATCATCGGTATCTCCATACCTAGTTTGATCTCGTTGCCGACATGCACTCTTTTCTCGTTCCCGTGATATAACATTCTAGTGATCACATCACTTGCTTGCAAGCTATCTTAATGTGATATCACCGAGAGGGCCCAGAGTATATCTATCCATCATCGGGATTGACAAATTCCACTCTTGATCCATGAGCCTCAACATAACACCTTCGTAGCACTGAACCCATCTTTATAGTCACCCTGTTACGGTGTGACGTTTGATGTTATCAAGATACTCTTTCGGTGTTAGCAATTAACATGATCTCATGGTCTAAGGACTAAGATTACTTCGTATGCTGTTATAGCAATATAAACATAATGACTTTGATCATAATGCTATACTTCGGATGAATGTTCATCACATCATTCCACCAATGTTGTGACCTCGTTATTAACAACATCCAATGTCCATGATCAGGAAACCTTGATCATCTTGTTAATCAACAAGCTAGTCTATAAGAGAGGCATAACTAGGAACCCCTTTTGTTTATTAAACACACATGTATTGATGTTTTCGATCCATACAATTATAGCATGCAAAATAAACATTTATCATAAACATGGAATAAGATAATAACCACTTTATTATTGCCTCCCGGGCATATTCCCTTCACATGATACTTGTACAACTGTCATGATTTTAGGGACTTCCCAACCAATAAAAGTATTGATTAAACTATGAGAATAATTTTTTTGGTAGCATATTATAGTCAAGGGTTTTTAAAAGGCTATAAAAGTTGTGAGCATCATCAAGTGGCTGTACTAAAAAGAGAGAGATAAGAAAACAGCTATCAAAAGAATCCCGAGGGAAAAAGAGATACAAGAAAAAGAATGATCATGAATCTTCATTACTAAAATCAAGTGCTCAATTAACTCAACTATATGATTATATAATATGTTGAATCAGTAAAAGATTCTTATAACTTCATTGATACTAAAAAAGTTGTGGAAGCCTCTAAGTCATGTGATGTGTAAATGTGTGGTAATACCCCTGAAATAACTTTACATCTGATATAGTATTCCTGTTTCAATTTCTGCCTCATTTATTGTAAAGACTCGTGCCACATGAACATGATGATCTTGATCATAAGCCACCGTATTGCTCGGGGACGAGCAAGAGTCTAGCTTGGGGGAGTGGATGAGTCCAAAATTGAAGCATATTTACCTTTCGTATTTGCATAAATAGATTAGGCATTTTGGTATTTCACTATGTTTGTACACACCTTTCTGTCCTTGTTTCAAAAGGATCCCAGTCTCTTATGAACCTATCAATTGGAACTGTCATATTATGTTGTAATATGATATTTTTAAGTGATAAAAGTCATTTTATTGATTTACCTTCGCACTTGGGAGAATACCAAACGTGGGAAGGCACCTGTAGCGATAACGACCAGTGGTACGGGCGAAGCCTTCTCGTACCATCCGCCCGTACCACGCGGAAGTGCGTCCACCTCTTGAAATACTTTCTCCTGGCAAAGAGGGCAAAGATATTCGACATACACATTAACCTAGAACCACAAAAAACCACACCAGAAAGGGATCTGAAGGAGGAACGTGGAGAAGGGAAAATCCCTGATGCCTCACGGTTCATTGGAGGACATCACATTGTCCCCTTCATCATCAACCACTACATCTCCATCACCATTACTACCCCCATCTCTCATCTATTAGATCTTGTTGTAATTCCAGTTTCAATTGTGGTTTGCACTAGATTTATCCCCGTACTTTAATCCATCTGATTATGATGATGTCGTTGATTGCTTACGTGTGTGAGTGGTTTTCCCTCGTTCTTGGGGAGATGGAGAAACCCTAGCACTATTATGAAGTTGCAATAAAGATAATCTATTCTTGTGTCCATATGACTTGCCAGTCTATGATAGAGTTATGATTTGTGTTTGATCTCTCTCTTTAGATGGTCTGTGTAGTCAACCACATATCATTTTCCTTGGGGACTAAGGATGAGGGAGAAATCCTTTGGACGTGTTTAGAAGTACGCTCGGAAAGCTTCATGACAATTGGCACCGGCTAGCAACCTAGACGGTCAAAGGAGGATAAAGAGAGACTCCCTAAGCTAATTACGATATCCACGGGGAGACCCTTAATTGCGGTGGTCTGTATGGGTGATTGCTCTCAGACATCGCGGTGGCTATTTAGAGGTGACCTCATTCTTGCTTCAACAAAGTGGCTTCATACGAGCCTTGTACTGAACATCTTATTATGGAGCTCTCTCCACAGATATCATGACACAAGAAGTAGGTTATCCTAATTATGATTAATAATATCATGCTAGTGGTGTATCCTACACCCCCGAGAATGCTTTAGCCCTATTGAGTTCAACCATGTTTCCAAACGCTCTTGTTACTTGCTTTCTTTTACTTGTTTTTATTACTATTCTGCACTCAACAAAAACCTTTCAAACACCCTTTACTTGAGATCAAAGGCAACTTATAATTATCCTTTGGTAGAAAGTGACGAGGGGCATAAATACCTTAACCAAATAGCTCTCTATGGGTACAATACTCTTATTTCGAAACTAGCTACAATTGATCTGCACACTTGCAGCCATCAAGGCCAGCAACGATGCTGGCTGAATTCATTATCTGGACGGGAAACCTAGTTGCCTCCGGCAAGCGCATGGTCTCTGGCCTTGTCCAGAGATTTGGCTTGCTGGACTTCGTCAGCGACAACCTCGGCAGCTTCGACAATAGGCCTCTACCGCAGAATGGCAAGTTTGTTAGCTTTGGAACACACGAGGTATACGTCACCATCGACATCACGTGCAAGTACCCGCAGAGGGTGGTTATCGTTGTAGATCCACCTGCTCTCTATGCAGCTCTCGGCCAGTGTACTGATCGCCCCACTAGCTGCATAGAGGACATGCTGACCGCACTTGAATCTGAAGATGTGTAAACAACCCCCAAGGCTCCCATATCAAGGGCTCCTCCGCTGGAGAAGCCAGAGAATATCCTTCATGCAGCCATTGAGAAGCTGGCTGTGCTAGTTACCCCCGTAATCTGGCTCAGGCATAGGATGATCTGGAGCAAACTCGACTGAGTGTTATCCAAGGAGCTATGGATGTGGATCATGCACGGGAGGAGCTAAATATCACCCTCTGTGAGTATAACAAGGCACATGGGTTTCTTGTAGCAAACCCTAGTCGTTTAGATGGTGTGCGGAACCGGGTAGCAACATCAATGCTGAGATAGCTAGGGACGGTAGAGCCAAGTCTGGTGCATCAATTAGTAAAATGTCGATATATATGCTGAAATACAGTACCCCGGCTAAGAACCTTAGAGACGCGGAGGCAGAAGCAGCACCCGAGATATTAGGTTTATCCGACGAAGCCCGGCACAGGAAGCAAGAGCGGGCATCACCTCCTCATGTTGTTCCTAGGCGAGAAGGAAGTGTTACCTCTAGAGCGAACAAGAAGTTAGTGGCTTATGACCCAAATGTTGCCGGGCAAGGTAATTCCGTCCAAGGTAATACCGGGTAGGGTAATTTAGGTCATGAAAATGTTGGCCTGGGTAATGCTAGTCTGGGTAATGTCGGTCAAGGAAATGTTGGGCACAACAATGCTAGTCAGAATAACTAGAACCATCGTGGCCATAACTCGGCTGGTGGTGGGCAACAACAACAATAGCAGCCTTAGTATCCTGCACCAAACCCACCTCGACAGCAACAGAGTGCTTGACAACTTGTTCAACATCAAGGTGGTAACCCAATGGAGAACCGGTATAATGATGGTTAATCGACTATGGTCAATGCCAGATACTAGAGGCTAGAGCACCAAATGATGGGGAATCCATTGGGGTCCCGGCTAGGGTATCAGAATTTGCAATCGGATGATGCTCGGTTAAAGTTAGACAGGATACATATGTCAGAAATGATGGAACAGCAAGGTCCTCCAGGTCCAGCATGTATTGGACCTCAGATTATGAGAGAGCCGCCAGTACTGAACTTCTAGTTAGCTCAGAGCTCGAGAATATATGACGGCAACACCAAGCCATAGGATTGACTAATTGACTATGGTACTGCGCATGTCGCACAAGGAAATTGAAGATGGGTAGTATGCTATGTGCCGCAGATGTTGGAAGGTGCTGCAAGAGTATGGCTGAATAATTTACGAGAGAGAAGTATAGATTTTTGGCTTGATTTTGAGGAATCATTTGTGAGTAATTTCACTAGCATTTATAAGAGGCCGAATTGTTTTCAACAATGCTCCGTGTACAAGAAGAGATACAACAAGACTGAACGAGATTTCTTGACAAGGTGGAGCACAATGCGCAATTCTTGCGAATGAGTTGTTGAATCGCAAGCCATAGCTTGGTTTGCTCAGGGCTGTCGACATGGCAGTGTGTTGTGGCAGAGGTTACAAAGGGATATGCTGGCAACTTTGGCCGAGACTATCAAGATAACAGATATGTATGCTCTGGGAGATCCTATCCAAGAATTGCTTATGTCGGGGAGCCAAACAGGGAATATCATTCCCATGATGGGGCCGGATCTTCTAGGCGACAGGATGGAAATGATTTTCATGGCAAGAGAAGAGATGATAAGTCGGATTACCGATACACGTTGAATCAAGTGATAGGTCGGATTAGCCAGCACCAGAAGAGTAGCGGCCAGTAGTGGACACATAAAAGTGATGGCAAGAAATAGTGGGGAGATAATAAGAAGAAGTGACAGGAAATGCCGAAGTACACTTATGAGATGATGCTGGATCAACCGTGTAGTTTTCATATGCCAAACCCGGGTAAGCCGGCAAATCACACAACTAGGCAATGCATCTGGTGCGCTAGAAAGGAGAAATGAGTTTACCACCTCCACCACACCCACCACCACTCGGAGGAGCAAACACTCGTGCATTGATGGCACCGCCAAGGTATGATAACCAGGAAAGGAGAGAAGCTGTAAATCAAATGGGAAACTAGAATAACAGGGGAAATGGCTATGGAAATGCCGGCTAAGGAGGCTGGAATGAGTATTAGGAGCATCATTAGAGCTATGTTGTCTTCGTGACTGAGGAAATAGATAATCAGAGCTTGCAAATGCGGCAGATGGAAGTGAATGCAGTTGTGCCAGCAGTGCCGAGATTCATGTACTAGTCTGACCAGGAGATCACTTGGAGCATCAAAGACCACCCTAAGGTTATGCTGAATCTTGGGGGATATGCTTTGGTGTTGGACCCGACATTCATGAGGACCGACATAAATGTCAAGTTCTCCATGGTTCTCATTGATGATGGGAGCAATATCAACATATTGTACTGGGATACAATGCACAAGATGGGTATTATAGAGAACATGCTGGAGCCGACCAAGACAACTTTCCACGGCATTGTGCCAAGATTATCATGTGAGCCAATGGGCAAGATCTGGATCGATGTTCTATTCGATACCAGGGAGAATTGTCAGACTAAGAACATTCTATTCGAGGTAGTTGACATCACAAGTTGCTACCATGCTTTGCTCAGTACACCGGCATTGGAAAATTTCACGGCCTCCACGCATATTGGTTATCTGAAGATGAAATTTTTGGGACCAAATGGTGTCATTACCATTGCAGGCAACTACAAGCGCTCTCTAAAGTGTGCCTTGGCTGGCTCCTCTCTGGCCGAGTCACTAGTCATTTCTCAAGAGAAGAAGAGAATCCATGATGATGTGTCTTTGTCACAATCGGCACATCTTGGTATGCCGACATGGAGTAACCAGTATGGTAGTGTGTCCTTTGAAGCAATTAACAAAACCAAGAAGATCCAGATTGACTCTGACTTCCCCGAGCGCACCATCGCCATTGGTGCCGACCTAATTGACAAATGGGAAAGCGAGCTCGTCAACTTCCTCTATGAGAATTGGGATATCTTTGCCTGGTTGACAAGGAGATATCAAGTACAAAGTAATGGCTATGGCTAATGGAGGGGATGAAAGATGGAAGGGATGAACTATGGTGTGGATCTCCTTTGGTGGTGTTGTGATGCAATCTGAGAATGGCGGCCTTCTGCGTGGCGACTGAGGCCTCAAAATATATAGGCATCTTCACAAAAGTTGGAGGGTTTGATGAGACGAAGTTGTCGCAACATGGTACGGGCGTACTACGGGCGGGCCTTGCCCGTACTAGTGGTCATTACGGCTGCTGATGCCTGGTATTTTCTACAGAATTACTTCATCATGTGGGCTTCATAAAAACCTGCATTATGACTCCAGATTTCGCATTAAAAAGTGTGATTTCCTGCATAACACAAATCAAAGTAATGGTTTGCATATCTTTGCAATTATTAGTCATCAGTGGCAAGGATAGAGAGTTTCTTGTCAATTGCTTGACTAAAAACAATGTTTAAATAACTATAAGTAATATGGATTTTTTTGGAGCCATCAACCTCCCGAAAACTCAAACCTTGATCTCCCACGAGCAAGAAGAAACAAAATAACTATAAGTAATTTAGCGTTTAAACTTTAAACAACAAGAATAAGAATTCACTTACGGTTGGTAGTCATATGCACCCAACACTTCATCCATTCGAGAGGCTTATCAAAGTTAGAGAGATGACAAGAATGCTATACAAGCTTTGGCAAATGAAGACAATCAATAGAGTTTAATAGAAGTATAAATAACTAGAAGTGTAACAATCAATCCAATTCTTCTAGTTAACTCTTAGCTTACCAGGGAACACTAGGATGTTTTACTCCCTACGACACAAATTAGTTGACTTAGATATGTCTAGATTCGAATGTATCTAGACTTGTTTTAGTGCTAGATACCTCCAAATCTAAGCAAAACCAAGTCAACTAATTTGGGTCGGAGGGAGTAGCATAATTGAGTAAGAGAGTTGATGTACTAAGTAGCATAACAATGAAGTGTCTTATTGATGCCCACATTAGTAAATCAAGGCTATCAAAGCACTTCTAATCCAATCATTGTCTGTCAAGAAAATTTAGTAATGAGGCCATGCCAAGGACTTGTTATGTGGATCTTCATATATATATATATATATTTTCTTCCTTCTTCAAGGATCAATGAGTGTTTCTTTTACAACTGCTTGCACAACCTTTGAGAGTACCAATACTTTTTCCCATATATTGACATGTATGCCACTCATGTCGTCAACTCATAGCCGAAATCCAGGGTTATACCATAGATCGTTCATAGGCTAGCGGAGTTGTTGGCATCCAAAGGTGTGCATGAGAAACATGGAAATTTTTAACTAGTACCACCGTTTGATCCACAAGGTTAGCTTTGTCATGCATCACAATTACGGCTAGACTTCATTTCAATCAAACAACTTCTTTCAAGAGTGCCATCAAGTCTATCAAAACATCTATGGGGTTAACTATCTTCAAGGGTAAACTCTCAAGACAATCATTCATCAAACAAGGCATAAATTTCAGACATTTTCTTGTTGCACTTGTTAGCAATATTATTTCCAAGGGATGGCTTGATACATTGCAAATGTATCTATAATTTTGGATGTTCCATGCTTGGTTTTATCCACCTTCTTGTGTTTTGTCCACACTTTGGAGTACTTTTCATATGATTTCTTGGACTAACCTATTAACAAGAGCCACAATGCTAGCTGCCTGTTTTCTGCTGTTTTTGGTTTCAGGAAAGTTAGAAAATGAATATTCTCGGAATTGGACGGGACAAAAGCCAAAGTGCCTATTTTTCCGGAAGTCATCAGATGCTAGAATACGAGACGAAGAGGAGCCAGGGGGCCACCACACCACCTGGCCGCGCGGACTAGGCTTGGCCACGCCAGGGGGTGGTGTGGCCAGCCTAGGCACCCCCTCGGCCTTTACTTCTGCCTATAAGATGCCGTCGGGATGAAAACCCTAAGTACCCGATCAAAAATCCACGAAAGAGTCTATAGCCACCATCATCTCCATCCCTAGATCGGGAGGGATCTAAAGCTCTTCCCGGCACCCTGCCGGAGAGGGGAATTCACCCTGGAGGCCTTCTTCATCACCATGCAAGGCTCTGGTGCGATGCGTGAGTAGTTCATCCTTGGACTACGGATCCATCTAGTAGCTAGATGGCTAGTTCTCCTCCTTTGTTCTTTCATGTCTAGATCTTGTGAGCTCCGTTCATGATCAAGATCATCTATTTGTAATTCTACATGTTGTGTTTGCGGGGATCCGATGGATATTGAGATGCTATTTTAGATTGATTATTGATTCCATCATGTCTTTGTTATTTGTGATCTTGCATGCTTTCCGTTGTTAGTAGCTATCTTGGCCAAGTAGATGCTAGCAACTCCAAGAGTTAGTATTTATGCTTGATAGTGGGTTCATGCCTCTAGTAATCTGGGGAAGTGACAGAAATCTCTAAGGTACTAGATGTGTTGTTGCTACTAGGGAGAAAACAACAATCCTTTGTTCATAGAACAATCGTATTGTTTACATTACATGCAATTCGTAAAGCAATAATCTGTTGCTTGCAACTTATCTTGGAGGGGTTGGATGATAACCTGAAGGTGGATTATTAGTCATAGATGCAGTTGGATGGCGGTCTATGTATAATGTTGTAATGCCCAATCAAGTCTCAGAGGAGTCAAGATGATTAGTATATGCTTGTATTGCTTTCTCGATGTTTGTCAAAAACCCCGCTGTAATTTGTTCACCCGGCATGTTGTCTATCTAAGGAGAGCCACCTCTAGTGAACTATGGATCCTGGTCCTTTTCTTTTACATACGATCTACAAACTGTTACTGCTTTGTGTTTACTTTCTGCAAACTATTACTTCTTTCCATTCGATACGTTTAATCCTTTGTTTTCAGCAAAACATGGTGAGATTGACAACCTCATCGCAAGTTGGGGACAGAGTTCTGTGGTTGTGTTGTGCAGGTCTCCACATTGCTACTAGCACCGGTAGTGCGCCCTGCCAAGGCTCAGCTAGTAACACCTTTGGGGTGTTTCCTTGCTCCTACTGGTTCGATTAAACCTTGGTTTCATAACTGAGGGAAACTTGTTGCTGTGCTCATCATACCTTCCTCTTGGGGTTCCCAACAAGCTCTACATCAACACTGAGCCATCAAGCATTTTTCTGGCGCCGCTGCCGGGGAGTCAAGGACATCTTCACAAGGGGAGTCCCTCATAACCAGTCTCTTTACTTTGTTATTTTTGTTTTGCTTTGTTTGCTTGTTTTGTTATCAAAAACACAAAAAAATTAGTTTTACTAGTTTGCTTTCTTATTTGAAAACCCAAAAAAATGACTACTCTTGAAAACACTAAGTTGTGTGACTTCACTAGCACCAACAACAGTGACTTTATGAGCACACCTATTGCTCCACCTGTGCCTAAAGATACTTTCTTTGAGATAAAACCTTCTTTGCTCAATCTTGTTATGAGAGAACAATTTTCTGGTATTGGTAATGAAGATGCTGCTGCCCATCTAAATAACTTTGTTGAACTTTGTGAGATGCAAAAGCATAGGGATGTAGATGGTGATATAATTAAGCTAAAATTGTTTCCTTTCTCTTTGAGAGGAAAAGCTAAAGAATGGTTGAATTCCTTAACTAGGAATAGTATTGATTCTTGGACGAAGTGCAAAGATGCTTTCATTGGAAAATACTATCCTCCTGCTAAGATTATATCTATGAGAAGTGAAATAATGAAGTTTAAACAATCTGATAATGAACATGTTGCTCAAGCTTGGGAAAGAATGAAATCTTTGGTAAAGAATTGTCCCACTCATGGACTGACTGCTTGGATGATCATCCAAACTTTTTATGCAGGATTGAACTATTCTTCAAGGAACCTATTGGATTCTGCTGCTGGATGCACCTTTATGACCATTACTTTGGGTGCTGCAACAAAACTTCTGGACAATATGATGGTTAATTATTCTGAATGGCATACTGAGAGAGCTCCACAAGGTAGGAAGGTAGATTCTGTTGAGGAAACCTCCTCCTTGAGTGATAAGATTGATATTATTATGTCTATGCTTGTTAATGGGAAAGCCCATATTGATCCAAATAATGTCCCTTTAGCTTCTTTGGTGGCTCAAGAAGAGCAAGTTGATGTGAACTTCATAAGAAACAATAATTTTGGCAATAATGCTTATAGGAACAATTTTGGTAACAACAATTATAAGCCATATCCCCCAACAATGGTAATGCTTATGGAAATTCATACAACAATAATAGGAGTGTTCCCTCTGAACTTGAAGTTATGCTTAAAGACTTTATTAGTAAGCAAACTACTTTCAATAAAACTATTGAGGAAAAACTCTCTAATGCTGAAAGAAGTATAGCATCTTTGGCTAAAGCTCAATCTTCTTTGAATAAAATGGCTGCTAAACCTGAAACTAATGAAATCCCTTTGCAGCTAGTAATGCCATACAAGTAAGAATTGATGAAAATGTTAGACTATTAGCTGAATTACATGCTAAGTGGGAAAGAGAATATGAAATTGCTAGAAACATTAGTGTTTCTACTATCACCACCACTAGTGTTGAGGTTAGTAATAGTTCTACTACTTTAGATGATAAATTTTATTTTGATCTTGATGGTTGCAATATCTGTAAAGTTATTAAGTTCCTACAAAAGCTTGCTAAAAGTCCTAATGCTAGTGCTATGAACATGGCCTTTACAAAACACATTACCGATGCTCTCATAAAGATTAAAGAAGAAAAGATGAAACATAAAGCTTCTATTCCTATAAAACAAGAAGATGGTTGGGAACCCATCATTAATATGAAAGTGAATGACATTGATTTCAAAGCTTTATGTGATCTTGATAGTAGTATTTCTATTATGCCTAGAAGGATTTATGATATGCTTGATTTGCCTCCACTTGAAGATTGTTATTTGAATGTCCCACTTGATGGTAATGCTAAAAAGAAACTCATGGGGAGTCTTAATGATGTTCTTATTATGGTTAACGATGCCTATGTCCCCGTTAATTTCTATGTTTTGGATGTTGAATACAATGCTTCTTGTCCTATTACTTTGGGAAGACCTTTTCTTAGAACTGTTGGTGCCATTATTGATATGAAAAGGCACCATTAAATATCAACTCCCACTTAAGAAAGGTATAGAACACTTCCCTAAGAAGAGAGAGAAGATTTCTTTTGCCTCTCATATGAAAACAAAATTTGGTCTTAATGCTTCTTCATTTGAGAACACTTGATTCTTTTTCTTGCTTCTTATGCCTAACTTAAAGGCGTTAAAGAAAAGTACTTATTGGGAGATAATCCAAAAGTTTTAGATGAGTCTTGGAAGTTATTACTTCAGTAATAACCGCTCTTTATCCTTTTTATTTGCTTTTTGTGCCAAGAGTAACCTCTAATGAGAGAGAAGTAAGGATTGGGAAAGTTGTTGTCCCGAAACAGATTTCTGTGCTTCACCGTAAAAATTCGTGTAAAATCTCTGGACGTCCTTTTGAGGCGTGAATTTTTGTGCTTCTGCCCCAGGTTATTATCTAACTTTAGTTAGTTCAACACTTTTTGATTTGATCAACAGAAGGTCTTCGAAAAAATTCGTCTTTACCTACTGGTCTGTTTTGACAGATTTCTGCCATTTTCTACATTTGCTTCTTGTTGGTTCCTTTTTGAGTTCTTTTGGGGAATTGAGCTTTTTGAGGGAAGTGCTACAGTAGCTAGTATTCTAATGGAAGTTTATTTGGTGTTAGAACTGAACCTTAAGACCTATTATCTTGAGTGCACTAATGTATCTAATAAAGATTGTGTGAAGTTTTGTATGAAGGAAAAATTTCAGGTGTATGGAAGGAATGAGTAATGAGATGAAGGATGGACTAAAGCTTAAGCTTGGGGATGCCACTCGTGTCACCCCAAGAAATATCCAAGAAGTACAAGCGTCAAATCTTGGGGATGCCCAAGGCATCCCCTTCTTCATCAATAAAAATTCGAGGTTTCTTCCAAACGCTTCATTTTTATTGTTTCATGCACAGTTGTGTTGTTCTTGGAGCGCCTTCTTTTTCATTTTCGTTTTGGTTTTTTGTTTGCTTTGTTTGCTTAGTTTTCTGAATAAATTGGTTGGACCCCCTCTTTCATACATTGGTTTTCAAATAGTTTGGTTTGGTTTGGAAAAGAGTAGGAAAGTTCATGCTTAAGTGGTAAAGAGAGCTTGTTTTTGACTGTGGCCTATGCTTTGTCATGCCATGCTTGTATATTGTTTTGGCTTTATGCTTAGTATTCTTTGCTGTAGCATGACTTGTTATAAACAATTGAGATTGCTTAATGTGCCTTGGATGAATCATGCGTTGTTTTAGCATATTAAAGCATAGTATAGTGGTATTCTCCTTTGATGCTTTATTTGGGTTGACTTGGCGCATGCTCACACCATGTTATGACTATACAAAGTCACCATAGCCTTTATGATCCTTTAGTTTTCAACTTGTAGTATCACTTTATGCTTTGATCAATGATGTTTTGTCGCTCTGCATGATTATGGCCATTATTGCTCTCTTAGTTTGTCGCTCCCAGTCTTTTGCTAGTCTCCACAACCAAGTATGAGTTCCACTCATACATCCAACTCCCTAAACCAAGTTATTCCAAAGAGTCCACCATACCTACCTACTAGCTTATGCTATTCCAAGTACATTCATGCTTTTGTTTACCTTCCAAATTAAACTTGTTATGAGAAAACTAGTGATTAAAGCTCTCACGAACTTGATGGCACACTTTACTTTTCTTGCCCTTAATAAACTTGAACTATTGTGTCGTCTATGTTGTATATGCTTGCACTTATTTGTTGGGAATTAGCAGAACCATGCTGTCATGGGGAACGCTTTCAACATTGCACTTGGTACTTGTACCTAGTTGATATCATGCTCTTTTGTATATGGATGTCGTCGGTGTGAAATGAAAGGGGAGCTTGTAAGTCCATGGAGTTATGTATATGTGTTAGAGAAACGCCTGGGCCGCTGGTCTAATCCATGCTGACATGGTGGAAACCTGTAGCGTAACCATAATGAGCTATCTATGAAGTATTCTTCTTATAAAAAATGAGTCCTATATTGAGAAAAAAAGAGAAAAAGAAAAAAGAAATTATGAAAAGAGGAAAGAGAGAAAAAAGCACCATATTCCCATGGTAAATAAGAAGATTGCTGAGATGCTCGTTGTCTGCTTGCCTTGTCATTTTGATATGGGGGTTCTTCCATATCATCGGGCAAGGGGTACCCCGTTGGCAGTTCTCTATGATACACATGTACTTACGATGACAAGAACTTACCAGTGACTAAACTTGAGTAGCATGAGGAGCGGCCCTCGTATACAAGGGACATGAGATTTCTAACTTATACTTCGTCAAGCATGTACACCATAGTTTGTTGACTTTAACCTTAATCACTTCAAGATTCTGATGATAGGGGCAATGAGAGCTGAAAGCTATTAAGTACCATAATATTTGGAAGCTCTTTATGAGACTTGAATTCCTACTTCCTTTTATGAAGGCCTTTCTTCCACCATTACATATTGAGTCTCCACCTTCTATCTTTATGCACCTACTTTGAGAGCATAGTGGCCATTCTTAGTTCTATGTGCATTGTCCCAAGACTAGTTGATTGATGCATATCTTGATATTGCTTGCTTTAAACTATTTGTATCTAGTCACTCTTATGAACTTTGAAGGTGTCCTATGCATTTATATTTGCTACTCTATGAGGGACAAGCTGAATGCTATTATGCTATGTTTTCTTTATGTGAAACAAACAAACGTCTTGCAAAGCATTGTTATTCATGAATCTTTTGTTTGTGCCTTTTCATGTTGCATCATAGTTTCTTTGTCTTATTGCTAGAACTTTGTCTCTCATGTTATGATTGAAGTACTATGATCCTAGCTTTGCATGTCTTACAAATACTTTGATCAAGTCTTTGATGGTGCATGTCACCTAAAAAAATATTCTTTCTTTTTATCACTTACCTACTCGAGGACGAGCAGGAGTTAAGCTTGGGGATGTTGATACATTTCAAATGTAACTATAATTTTTGATGTTCCATGCTTGGTTTTATCCACTTTCTTGTGTTTTGTCCACACTTTGGAGTACTTTTAATATGATTTCTTGGACTAACCTATTAACAAGAGCCACAGTGCCAGCTGCCTCTTTTCTACTGTTTTTGGTTCCAGGAAAGTCAGAAAATGAATATTCTCGGAATTGGACGGGACAAAAGCCAAAGTGCCTATTTTTCCAGAAGTCATCAGATGCCAGAATACGAGACGAAGAGGAGCCAGGGGGCCACCACACCACCTGGCCGCGCGAGCCAGGCCTGGCCGTGCCAGGGGGTGGTGTGGTCAGCCCAAGCACCCTCGGCCTCTCCTTCCGCCTATAAGATGCCCTCGGGACGAAAACCCTAAGTACTGATGAAAAATCCACGAAAGAGTCTCAGAGTCGCCGTCATCTCCATACCTAGACCGGAGGGGTCTGAAGCTCTTCGGCACCCTGGGAGAGGGAATTCATCCTGGATGCCTTCTTCATCACCATGCAAGCCTCCGGTGTGATGCGTGAGTAGTTCATCCTTGGACTACGGATCCATGTAGTAGCTAGATGGCTGGTTCTCCTCCTTTGTGCTTTCATGTCTAGATCTTGTGAGCTCCGTTCATGATCAAGATCATCTATTTGTAATTCTACATGTTGTGTTTGCGGGGATCCGATGGATATTGAGATGCTATTTCAGATTGATTATTGATTCTATCATGTCTTTTTTATTTGTGATCTTGCATGCTTTCCGTTGTTAGTAGCTATCTTGGCCAAGTAGATGCTAGCAACTCCAAGAGTTAGTATTTATGCTCGATAGTGGGTTCATGCCTCACGGTAATTTGGGAAGTGACAAATCTCTAAGGTACTAGATGTCTGTTGCTACTAGGAGAAAACAACAATCCTTTATTCATAGAACAATCGTTTTGTTTACATTACACGCAATTGTAAAGCAATAATCATTGCTTGCAACTTAATCTTGGAGGGGTTCGGATGATAACCTGAAGGTGGATTATTAGTCATAGATGCAGTTGGATGGCGGTCTATGTATAATGTTGTAATGCCCAATCAAGTCTCAAAGGAGTCAAGATGATTAGTATATGCTTGTATTGCTTTCTCGATGTTTGTCATTTGCCCCGCTGTAATTTGTTCACCCAGCATGTTGTCTATCTAAGGAGAGCCACCTCTAGTGAACTATGGACCTCGGTCCTTTTTTTACATACAATCTACAAACTGTTACTGCTTTGTGTTTACTTTCTGCAAACTATTACTTCTTTCCATTCGATACGTTTAATCCTTTGTTTTCAGCAAAACACGGTGAGCTTGACAAACTCATTGCAAGTTGGGGACAGAGTTCTGTGGTTGTGTTGTGCAGGTCTCCATGTTGCTACTAGCACCGGTAGTGCGCCCTGCCAAGGCTCAGCTAGTAGCACCTTTGGGGTGTTTCCTTGCTCCTACTGGTTCGATTAAACCTTGGTTTCATAACTAAGGGAAACTTGGTGTTGTGCTCATCATACCTTCCTCTTGGGGTTCCCAACGAGCTCTACATCAACACTGAGCCATCATGGCTCGGTTAGCTAAAAAAGCTAGAGCAACAGCTTCCACAACTAATCATCCATATCAATAAAAAGCTTTACTCTAACTATTTTGAATTACTCCCACTAGCATGTCATCTTAGCAAATCAACCAACTAAAATAAACCACTCAAAATTCAAAAGTGGGAGACATATGACATACCTCTCATGAGTGACTTCATAATCCTCTTCCTTATTGGGATGTCTTCCTTCAAAACTCAAGTACAATTATTCCCATAATAATATTAAACTAAAGAGGCAAAGTGCGAATCCACGTTCACGAAAAAAGGAAAAATGGAAAAATCCTTTTGTATTTGTGAGGATAGGGATTAAAGAATAGAAATGAACTTATGACCAAGCAAGGAACTAAGAAAATAAAAAAAGAAAAAAAAAGCAAACTAAAAACGAAAGCAAAGGAAAAAAGCAAAGTGTTGGAACAAACCAACACGAGTATTTCAAAGCTCTTAAGGAGCTGGAGTACAACCACATTATTACAAAAATAAAATTGCCGAGCGAACACATCCCCAAGCTTACGGTTTTGCAAGCCCTTTTGTTACTCATTCTGGTGGTGGTGGATAATCCCCCATGTTCCATTGGCTGATCCAATCATGGAAATGGGTGGCGAGTTTGGCAGTAGCATCTTGAAGGTTGATGAAGAGGTTGTTCATGTTTTGGATATTTCCTTCGAGAGCCTAGATATCTTCACAGGTGGTGTAGTAGTTTGGTGGTTGCACATCTTGTTCTGTCCTTCTTGTTCTACTTCTTCATCTTCTCCTTCCTCTCCCATGTGTACTTCTTGTTGGGGTAGATCTGCCTCAACCTGCGCATCATAACGCAAATGTCCATCTTCGATAGAGAATAGAACATTAGGCAACGGAGCTGGGATCAAGTGATCCGCTCTAGTTATAATAAGGAGTATCCACTACTACAGAATCGGGCATTGTAGCATCCACCATAGTGTGTTTTTGCCTAAAAAATTCGAACCACCTCATAAACCATTTCCAAAGGTGGTTTTTGTGAAAAATCCGCCGCCAATAATCTCCTTCCTCCAATAATACCTTTTCGGAGGCGGTTCAAAATATGCAATACTTTGATAATTGGGGAGGCGGGCAGAAAACTCGGCCGCCCCCGAAAAATCGTATTATTGGTAGCGGTTCAAATTATGAGTCGTCTATAAGCATCACGGTGAAGGCCCAAATATTGGGCCACCCCTAATAATTTATTTTTGGAGGTGGTATCATAAACAAGCCGTCTGTGGATGTTTTGAAACAAAATTCGCACGTCCTGTCTTGCCGCCATGTGTTGATCATAATATATTTTACTCAAGTTTGATCACAAAGTGAGGCATAGAGCAGTGGTGGAGAGGGGTGTTTCAACCCACCCAAGTTCATGTCCTAGTACTTGCACTTTGTCTTATTAAATTAAAATTTTACTTGTCATAACCACATGATTTAATAGGTGTGATTTAATGTGTGATCATGCCACGCAAGTTTTTTATATATGATCGCACACAACTTTTTCTTACTAGTTTAGATTTATCAATAATTTGCTCTCTAGTTTAGTTGTTATATATTTTAAGTATCATACATGTATCTAAAGTAACTTCCCTCTAGTAAAACTTGATTTTACAACGAAATGTAAAAACTTTGCAACATTCTTATGCATTATTCATAAATAATTTCCCAATAGGAGGGATTAATGTTATTTGAAGTGCAATGAATGCATTACCATAATTCATAGATAGTAAAATAACACATATATATATACATAAGAATGCTAGAGGGAAGGGTTTGGAGTTTACTATTTTAGATTTCTCAACAATTTTCCCTCTAGTTTAGATGTTATAAATTTGAAGTATCATACATGCATATAAAGTAACTTCCCTCTAGTAAAAACTTTGCAGCATTCTTATGCATTCTTGATAAATAATTTCCCAATAGGAGGGAAAAATGTTATTTGAAGTGTGATGAATGCACTTACAATAATTCATAGATAGTAAAATCACATACATATACATAAGAATACTAGAGGGAATGGTTTTGGGTTTAGTGGTAATTAAACCCTCAACTCTAAGCATAGCAGAGAATGCCTCTAGTGACTTGTTACATCAGTTAAATCATGTGTGATCATGCCACATAATTTTTTATATATGATCGTACGTAACCTTTTCTTACTAGTTTAGATTTACCAATAATTTCCCCTCTAGTTTAGATGTTATATATTTGAAGTATCATATATGCATCTAAAGTAACTTCCCTCTAATAAAGCTTGATCTTACAATTAATGTAAAAACTGCATAACATTCTTATGAATTCTTGATAAACAATTTCCCAATAGGAGAGATCAATGTTATTTAAAGTGCGATAAATGCACTTACAATAATTCATAGATAGTAAAATCACATATATATATATACATAAGAATGCTAGAGGGAAGGGTTTGGGGTTTATTGGTAATTAAACCCTAAACCCTAAACTCTAAGCATGGCAGAGGATGCCTCTAGGGACATGTTACATCAATCAAATCGTTTGTGATCATGCCATGTAAGTTTTTATATACGATCACACGTAACTTTTTCTTACAAGTTTAGATTTATCAATAATTTCTCCTCTAGTTTAGATATTATATATTTTAAGTATCATACATGCATCTAAAGTAACTTTACTCAAATAAAGCTTGATCTTACAACAAAATATAAAAACTTCACAGCATTCTTATGCATTCTTAATAAATAATTCTCAGGTAGGAGGGATCGATGTTATTTGAAGTGAGATGAATGCACTTACAATAATTCATATATACTAAAATCAGATATACTTATTTTAAGAGGCTTCGGAAGATGTGTATATTGCATGCCGATTAGACAGAGACAGACCTACAAAAACATACAGTGTTTTGATATGTTCCTATTTATTCCAAAATTTGAACCATCAAAATAAATTTCAAACCACATGCATATGAATTTGTTTTAGACTTTTTCCAACCCACAATAGCTAGTTTGACTACGGACAGTCTGAAAGAAACCAGAATCTCTGGGTCACAATGGCAACCTTCAGAATTGCAATCGCTGGCGGTGATTCAATGCCTTGTTCATCTTTATTGGGGAATGTGCAACACCGGTGAAGAGGCCTATAAATTGAAAAATTGATTCAATGTCAACATTATATCTTTCTTCTCAACCTTTCTCCACAAAATCAATTCCCCAAATTTCCCCAAAAAACCCGATGGAAAAACATGGCTCCGAGCTGGGATTCAGAACCTGAATCGAGCCACGACGGCCTCGGCGGCGGCAACACCGATGACGGGGCCGTCGATGGCCCGCACGAGTGGGGGTCATCCGATCATACTTGTTATGAATTATAGATTCATTTATTGTATTTCGGTATTTAACTTGAAATAAATAGTAAAACATGATATGGCTATCTAGAATGGCCTAGGGCAGTAGTTATGTCTATGCTTGTCTATGAGTGGTCCGGATACGTCCGGAATTCCGGAAATCGAGTTTCAATAGAAAAAATTCAAAGATTTTTTAGGACTATAAAAAAAGTATGATTCTTTGCCTTGCCTCATATTTTGAGTATATAACCTTAGGAAAAAATTGTAAAAGACAATATACACATCCTAAATGGAACTTGTTTCACAAAAGTGATCATCGGCTAAGAATGTCACTGGTTTAGAGGGCAAACTCCCATGCTTCCGAACATCGAAACCAAGTTTTGTACAAATTGGACTCCTTTTTTGTTAGGTTTGTGTATATGCAACCCACTTGAACTAATAATGACTAATATTTTTTTGATTGTCCAAATAATGATTTACTTATTTCCACACATTTTCAAGAGGAAATAAATAAAAAATACATATATTTGTCGACAAAAATCTAGTTTTTTGCATGCGCACACATTTTAAGGTTTTTAAACTTGTGAAAAATTGTAAAAGACGTCATGAATATCCTAATTGGTGAAATAAAGTATGGATTTATTTAAAAATCCGGAACCTTGCACCCAGATTCCCCATTTTACTGCGTGTCAATCCCCTTCCCCAATATTTGCCCGCTCACTAGCACGCTGCATTCAAAATCCCCAAGTTCTAGCCACCCCCGCCGTTCAATCCTCCCCTTCGTGTAGATCCTCCATTTACGTTGTAGATGGCAGCGGAATCCGGCTCGAGCCATGACAGTGCTGGTCGGACAAGGGTGAACACGGCAACGACACGCCTTTTGGTAAATGTTTGCTCCCCCACGCCGCCGGATTGCCGCCTGCCAAAGGGGTGGCACCTTGACCTGAGCGGCGTCCCTGTTCCACCCCCACCGAGGAGTGCCGCAGCCCACACCGTTGAGGTCACCCTCCGCCGTGCGCGCTACGGGTGGAGCCCATATATGACTCAAATGCACCGTGTTGGGCTGAGCTTTCCAAGGAGGAGCACGAATCCATGCACCGATCCGTCCGCCATGGCGAAGCACATGCGCGATGGAATGCGGGGAGACTCTAGGCACAAGTCGTTGCCGATGACGCTAGGGCGGATCCTGAGGAGGACAGCTACCCCGTGGCGGAGGAGAAGGAGGAGGCGGACGTTGAGACCAGCGCATATTCGCTCGAGGTCCAGACGTCCCCGCCACCGCACGAGCTCGGCGACGAGCCAAAGTGGTCGGGCACCATGGCCGCACATCATGCATCATTGGAGGTTGTCCACAACAATGACGTCATGCCAGAGCCCGCTGAGTCTGAGAACTCTGGCTCCGTTGACTTGGAGTAGGTCGAGGAATACGCACATTCGTTGCCGGTCGAGCCGACCCCGCCTCCGCTACCCATCCACGAGCCCGGCGATGAGCTAGACTGGTTGGGCACCATGAAAGTCTATCGCGCATCGGTGGAGGCCGTCGTGGTGGTCGTCGACCATGATTAATTAGCTAAAATGTATCCTATGTTTAATATGAATATCCAGTTATTGCTTCGTAGTACAATTTTGTAATCTGGAGATCAATATGTGGCCTCTATTTAAATTTATGTAAATTTCTAGTTATGTTTGTCCTCTGTTTATTTTTATGTGAATTTCTTGTTATATTTGTCCACCATTCATATTTATATAACTTTCTAATTGAATTTGAACTTTGTACATTCGTTTAGAAAAAAGAAGGATTTTCGGACCGTTCGGAAATATACAAACTATCCACACATTTCGATTTGACGGGCAAACATTTGGGTATATTCCCTCAGCCCCACTAAAATCCCTAGAATTCCCTCCCGCAATTTGAAATTTGGCCCTCCCCTACCAGATTCGCCGCCTCCTCCGCTCTTCCCTCTCCTACCGGATTCGCGGACCCCTCCCCTCTCCCCTCTCATGCCAAATTCGTCGCCCCACGCTCAGCCCCTCCCGCCAGACACATCCTCCCTGCCGGTGCGCCCTCTGCCCCTCCCCCACCCCACACCCATCATAGCGGCCTTCTGGAACACCATCCCCCCATGCCCCTTCCCGTCGCGCCCACCCTCCCTGCAGATATGATATTCTCTCTTCTTCCTTTCCTTTTCTTTATTTAGTACAATGCATAGCAACATTCTTCTCTAGAGTTGTTCCTTTTTTATTTAGTATGTGGTATTTATAGATGAGTACTTCCTTATTTGCTACCAAACAAATGGCCTGTATGGATAAGTACTTCTTTATTTAGATTCCACTTATTTAATTGGGTGCTTCATTATTTAGTAATAGAGATAGGAAAGTTCTTGTATTTACGTATTGGTATATAATACTTAGGTTGGTCATACTAGAGAGTGACATACATATGTTACCATTAGACTTGTAACATGCATATGTTACTTTCTAGTATGACCAGCTTACTATTAGGGGCTTTCTATTTTCGTGTCCTTGGTTCATTAGTTGCACTCAGTTTTCTCCAGTCACTTAGTTTTTCCTTACTTTTCCCCTCCCTCTATTTGAAACCCTCATAGGCGCTCGGATGGGAGGATGCAGTCAGGTCAAAGGCTTGACCGTTACATGCTGACCGGTGGGACCGCGTTGGGGTGGGTCGTGCGTTGAGCATTACGTTATGTTGCCTTGACCGTTACATATTGATAGGTGGGGCTAGGATACACAACGGACCAGCCATCCATCTCTAGCTGATTATGGGGGACGTAGTGTGGGACCATGTGGGACGTGGTGGTTACGTGGGTCCTGTCGTCTAAATTGGAAGTTATCTTTTTTGTTATTTTTATGATTAGCATTTTTAAGAGCGTCTTTTCCCTGCCTATCGCTAACAGTTGTGTTTTTTACCCAGAAATGTAGCGAATCTAGAGAAGATTCTCTCTTCATTCATTGTTCCTTTTGGCCCTCGTTTTCCCCAATCTGGTAGCAAATCTAGAGCAGCAAATCTAACCAGCACCATAAATAAATTCAGTAAACAAAGTAGATGTAGATAAAGCATCTAATATAGGTTATATAGTATGGTACTTAACGAGGTTCGACAATTAGGCTGCTCAGCAGCAGTAGTGGACAAGTTCAACGCATACGAGACAAAAGAAGCTGCTTTCCAGTAGTAGCAACAACAGCACAAGATCAGTGGCCCCTCATGGCCTCTGCCTCCTCCCTCTGGCGCCTCCTCCACTTCTTGGTGTACAGTCCCTTGACCTTGGGTGCCTTGGGCTTGATCGGGGGTATGCGACCCTCCTCGATAGCCACCTTATGGAGGTTGTGGAGGTGAAGTCCGAGCGCCTGGTACTTGGCTATAAAGCCGTGGACATTCATGGACTTGCCGCAGGTCCTCACGTCCTCGGCATGCTTCACGAGGGAGTTGAAGTCCATGGCGTGGAGCCTCCTGGTGGGGCAGAAGGGGCACCTGTAGACGTCGCCAGTGAAGAAGTTGTTATACTGGCCGGACTTCAGCCTCCTCAGCACATGACGAGTCTTGGTGTCCTTGGACTCGCCGTCGCTGCAGACGTCGCTGCTATCCTCCTGTTGGAAAAAATAGTAGAGTGCAATAAGGACATGATTGAGATACTTTGATTATCGGGATTGATTATTTGCATAAATTAACTAATTGATATCTCCTTATTATTCCCCAAATTTCAAACCAAATTGAATACTAATCCCAACTACGAACAAGGGGATTCATTGAATACAAGAACTAACACAAGAGGATTAGCTATTGTAAAGATACGAACAGCCGAACCCTAATAACATACGATCTAGCATCCAACAATGGGAACGGGGGAAGAACAAGGGAAGGGGAGAAAACCCTGGTTACCTACGACCATGGGTCGGTGATGCTGGTGTCGTAGGGGTTCTCCGACCTTATATAATCAACCTCCTCGTAGGGATCCTAGCCGAGCGGGATCTGCCCGAGACCGGCGGGGGCCTCCTCGCTGGCGGCTATGGTGGATGCGGGGACAGGGACGATGACTGCCTTCGATTCCTAGACGAGGGACTGTACGGGGATGGGGCCTCCTCGCTGGTGGCCTTGGAGGAGCCGATGGCCACCGCGCTGTTCTTCTCCATCGCCGGCGTGGTTGGGGTTTCCTTGGGGGTTTGTAGAAGGTGATGGGACAGTGGAGACGGTTGAGTGACCGAGTGAGTGATGAGTGAGAGTGAGGAGGCATCTGTTAAAGGAGAAGGGAAGCGATGTTTTGGTGCACCACCGTGCACCACGTAACTATGTACGCTACTACACCATGCATGACCACACATGTCCACTACCGCTGCGTGCACCGCACAAGCGTACCGTGAGTCACATTTTTTCCCTCGTGTCTAACCCTGGCGACTTAGTTATGCTCAATTTTGCCCTCGAGTGTAACACTGGCAATTTGGTTGTACTCAGTTTTACCCTCCAGTACTAACACTGCTGTGTGCAATATACTCAGGTTTACCCTCCGGTGGCTAGTCAACAGAGAGTCAACAAATAGGTTTTAGCTAGCTAATTGAGTCATTTTATGCGCAACAAATTCAAAAAGAGCAAAACATAGTGGCATCTAACCAGGGAGTCTTATTATGTGACCTGCCACCATAAGAAATGTATATAAATCAAGTTTTAACCTAAATCACCACTTCTCAAATCACCTACTATCTATGAAGGTTCATGGCTTTCTACTCAAGCCTCTTCCCAAAACATCCCTCCCCAAAACATAGTTTGTCTGAATGAGGCAATAATTGTCAAACTAGTGTATATTTGAATTGCAAATAGTTTGATGTATGCCAAGATGTATTTTATTGTATAGGAGACACATTTTCCATTTTTAAATCTTTTTCTATTTTCTATTTGAATCCCTTTGTCAGTATTCCCCTTGGTTTTTAAGTTCTACTCAGTTTTGCCCTTGGTTCTTAAGTTCTACTTAGTTTTCCCCTCTCTTAGTATCAATCTCTCACACCTATGCTCATCTTAGCTGCTACACTTTGATTGGTTGAGACAGTTGTCACGTAGATCGTGCCCACCAACCATTGATCCTCTGTGATCTAGCGGACAAGATAACCCTTATATCTGTCGGGGGAACCCTTCTATCCATGCAAAATAACAAGTTTGCCACCGGTATTTTAACTCCATAAACAAATGAAATTGAATATAATTTGAAGGGAACATGTTCAAAGGTGTATAATTTGTGCATTAAATTCCACTCTATGAAAATGATAATCTCTCAAGATTTTCTTAGCACAATATTATCACGTGTTAAGTGTGATTTCAAAGAGTTCAAATGTGTATAATTTTTGTATATGCAAGTTTATACATTACATTCCACTCTATGAAAATGGGAGGAGAAAATGATAATCTCTCAAAATTTTGCTAGCACATCATTATCTTGTTATTAAGTGCGATTTCACAGTGTTCAAAGGTTTAAAATTTTCGTATACGCAAGTTTATGCATTATATTTCACTCCATGGAAATGATAAATGATCATGATTTTATTAGCACAACATTATCATGACCTAAGTGCGATTTCAGAGAGTCCAAAGGTGTATAATTTTTGTATATGCTAGTTTATGCATTACATTCCACTATATGAAAATGAAAATCTCTCAAGATTTTCTTAGCACAACATTCTCACGTATTAAGTGCGATTTCAAAGAGTTCAAAGGTGTATAATTTTCGTATATGCAAATTTATGCATTACATTCCACTCTATGAAAATAATAATCTCTCAAGATTTTCGTAGCACAACATTATCACGTATTAAGTGTGATTTCAAAGATTTCAAAGGTGTATAAACTTCGTATATGCAAGTTTATGCATTACATTCCACTCTATAAAAATGGGGGAGAAAATAATAATCTCTCAAAGTTTTGTTAGCACATCATTATCACGTATTAAGTGTGATTTAAAAGTGTTCAAAGGTTTATAATTTTTGCATATACAAGTTTGTGCATTACATTCCACTCCATGAAAACGATAATCTCTCAAGATTTTCTCATGGCACGACATTATCATGTATTAAGTGCGATTTCAAAGAGTTCAAAGGTGTATAATTTTCGTATGCGCAAGTTTATGCATTATATTTCACTCCATGGAAATGATAAATGATCAGGATTTTATTAGCACAATATTATTATATCCTAAGTATGATTTAAAAGAGTTCAAAGGTGTATAATTTTCGTATATGCATTACATTTCACAATATGAAAATGAAGCTAGACAAAGGGTGCGGGCGCGGGGCTGGCTCGGGGTCCCATCTTGTAACGCCAACCTGTGTAAGTTGTGGGTTCGGTGCTCACGTGGATAAGCTGTGGGTCCGGTGCTCATGTGGATAAGCTATGGGTCCGATGCTGATCTGGATAAGTTGAGAGAGGTGTCCACTACGGGAACCGACTGAACGCGACCCCACTTTTCAGCATGTAACGGCCAGGGTACACTACGGGACCCGACAGAACACGGTCATACTCATCAGCACGTAACGGTGAGGGTCTACTATGGGACCTGACTGAACGCGGCCCCACTTGTTAGGACGTAACAGCAAGGCTGATGGACGGTGAGTTTCAGACCATGTGAGAGTTTTGTACAAGGAGATGGGCAAAAGTGAGGAAAAACTAGGCGGCTAGGGAAAACTGAGTACAACTAATGAACCGAGGATACAAAAATAGAAATCCCTATTATTATATCCATAGTGGATAGTGTCATAACATAGAGATCATCATATAGGCTTGTCATAATGGGAATTCATACACTAGTATCATGTGTATGATACTAGTAAGAGTAGCCACAATGTTGCTATAGCTAAATATGTCAAAAAGCTATATTTGGCTTCACCATGCAATTTGGCTAGAGCTCCACAATGTAGCTATTCTAAATTCCTGCATCATGGGTCCCCCTGATACCTCATTTTTTGTTTAGGACATGAGAATATAGTACACATGTCACACACCAGTTGGCTAATGTTGCCCTTTTTGCATGGATTATTGTATGTATGGATTTTTAGCTTGTTTACTAAAAGAAACAAAAAGGTGTTCCTGAACTAACTCAAGTTATAGCTAGATTTTTGGGAAATAATTCAGTTAGCTTTACTTTGTGCAGGCTTCATGTTGCCCTGTTTGCATGAGCATTGAGGGACCATGCAGGTAGAAGAATCCTTGTAGCTCATTTTTTGTACTAACTATGCATGTGGGGACCAAAGATACAATGGTATGGGAGTTAAATGGATTATTTCTATTGATAGCAAAAAAGGAATTTGTAAAACATTTAGTTTGTTGGTTATGAATTGCTGCACTGCATAAGAGAAATGACTGCTGTTTTTGTTGGTATGTTCCTTGCCATGTTAGGAAGCAGTTAAATGAAATGACTCCTCGTGACAAGATGCGCATCGTGACGCCAGATGGATATATATATTGCTTTGAACTACTCAAAGAAAAGGACAAGACAATGATATGGGGTGAGCAATGAGATAATTTTATCATCCACTACTATATCTTCTCATATGATCGGATTGTAGTGTATTTGATAGTGACCAAGAATTCTTCAATGCTATTGTATATGACAAACTTGGTAGTAAGAAAAACTTTCTGAAAAGCCACGTTAGTTCATATATACTCTCTGTGTACAATTTATTGTGCACATCTATATGTTGAGATATATTATACTAACTCTGAATGTATGGTGGAGATGAGGAAATGAATGTGAAACTATATCCGTTTGCCATATATGGTAACTAAATAAAACAATCATCATCTGATAAGTATTTTGTTTGAAGTATATTGTTTCTTCAAAACTACAAGCTAGCACTATACTTTTTATTAACTAAGAAAGTGCTAGACTATTGCTGTATTTGTAGGACATGATGAAATCCTTAATTTGGTGATAAAACGTCCATCAATTCCACTCTCATCCATCGAGAAATCTGGTGTTGTTGGTTTAGCCAGAGACAACTATACTCATATCAGTCCAATTTTCATCCATAAATTAACGGAGAAAAAAATTGGGTGTAAAACACTTTTAAGTAGTAAAAAAAATTCAGTTTTACTTCACATATTTTTCTATATGGGACAATAGCTAACATAATGTTCATTATATTGCAGAAGCTAAGCAATGGTTTTATGAGACAATGTGACCTCCCCTTGTCAGGAAAAGTTTGGTTTCATGGCAACATAGCTATGCTTGTGTTCTCCAATTGGTATCAAGATAAAAAGGCAGATTAGTCATGGAGAAGGCCACCTGGCATTATTTTGTTTACTTCGGTGGTTACAAAGTCAGTGAGGTAGTCATAGTCTGAGCAAGAAAGTAGCTTCAGTATGTGCTTCTCAAGAGTTTGGCATTCAGCTTGCTTCCTCGTATGTAACGAGCAAGATATGTGAAGAATTCAATCCTAGTTAGCTACTATGTACTTTATTTTGTTACTGCAATGATATAACTACAACCACTAGAAAATCTACTTAATTAAGTTTGCTTTAGTTCAATTATGTGGTCTTTGTAATGGCTTTCAACTGTAATTTCGTGAAATGTAGAACCTGTGCAAAAGCCACCCGGAGTCTCCGAATTTTATATCAGAGGCTCCGGGTAGGAAAACATAAAACCAGACCAGACCGAGAAATCTGGACGCCCCGGTCTAGCAGAGGCATCTTATATTTCTAATCGTCTCCTAATAGTTGGAGTAGGTTCGTCATAGAAACTGACTCCAACCTTACCGGGACGTGTGTAGAAATGCGGATGTCCCGACCTACTAGAGCCGGTTCATATGGGCGACCGTCTCCCAGACCACCAGGAGTCCATTTTTTAAACCGTCCACGTAAATCATATTAACAGAGGTGGCCCTTTATATGAAGGGATTTCTATTTTCATGCCCCTGGTTCATTATTTGTACTCAGATTACCCCATCCGCTTAATTTTTCCTCACTTTTGCCCCTCTCTTTCTCAAAAACTTATCTAAGGGCTCGAACGGCAGCTGCCGTCAGGTTGACCGTTGGCTGACGTGTGGGGCCACGCGGTCTAGGACCATGTGGGGTCGTTTGGTCAGGAATGCGTTATGCTGACGCATGGGGCCGTGCCATGTGGGGCCGGTTTGTTGGGAGCGCGTTATGGGGGACATGATGTGGGACCATATGGAGCACGTTTGGTGGTTACGTACACCCGATCGCCTAAATTGGAAGTTGTGTTATTTTCTTTTTTGTTATTTTTATGATTGGCATTTTTAAGAGCGTCTTTTCCCCTCTCTCTCGCTAACAGTTGTGTTTTTTTTGCCCAAAAAGGTATCGAATCTAGAGCAGCAAATCTAACCAGCAACATAAATAAATTCAGTATACAGAGAAGATGTAAATAAAGCAGTTAATATAGGATATATTTAGTATGATACTTAACGAGGTTCGACAATTAGGCTGCTCAGTAGCAGCAGCGGACAAGTTCAACATAGACAAGACAAAAGAAGCTACTTAACAGCAGCAGTAGCAACATCACAAGACCAGTGGCCCCTCATGGCCTCTGCCAGGAGGGCCTCCGCCTCCTCCCTTTTGTGCCTCCTCCACTTCTTGCTACCTAGTCCCTTGACCTTGGGCGCCTTGGGCTTGATCGAGGGCATGCAACCCTCCTCGATGGCCACCTTCTGGAGGTTGCAGAGGTGAAGACCGAGCGCCTGGTGCTTGGCTATGAAGCCATAGATAATCACGGACTCGCCACAGGTTCTCACGTCCTCGACATACTTCATGAGAGAGTTGAAGTCGGTGGTGCGAAGCCTCCTATGGTGCAGAAGGGGAACCTATAAACGTCCCTGGCAAAGAAGTTGTTGTACTGGCCAGACTGCAGCCTCCTAAGCACATGAGGAGTCTTGGTGTCCTTGGACTCGTCGTCGCTGCAGACTTCGCTGCTATCCTCATGTTGGAAAAATAGTAGAGTGCAATAAGAACATGAATTAACCGATTGAGATCCCCTAATTATTCCCCAAATCTCAAACCAAATAGAATACTGATCCCAACTACGAACAGGGGGATTCAAATACGAACAGGAGGATTCATCGAAATACGAACAGGGGGATTCATCGAAATATGAGATCTAACACAAGAGAATTTGCTACTTTAAAAATACGAGTAGTCAAACCCTAATAACATTCGATCTAGCATCCAATGATGGGAATGGGGGAAGAACAAGGGAACGGGAGAAAACCATGGTTACCTCCGACCATGGGTTGACGATGCTGGTGTCGTAGGGGTTCTCCGGCCTTATGTAATCAACCTCCTGGTAGGAGTCCCAACCGAGCGAGATTTTCCTGAGACCGGCGGGGGCCTCCTCGCCGGCGGCTATAGCGGAAGCGGGGATGGGGGTCTGGACGGGGACGACGGCTGCCTTCGATGCCTTGATGGGGTCTGTACGGGGACAGGGGCCTAGTCACCAGTGTCCTTGGAGGCACCAATGGACATCGCACCGTTCTTCTCCATCGCCGGCATGGTTCTAGTTTTCGGGGGTTTGTAGAAGGCGATGGGACAGTGGAGACGGTTGAGTGAGCAAATGAGAGTGAGGAGGCTTCTATAAAGGAGAAGGGAGGCAACGTTTCATTGCACCACCGGGCATCGCGTAACCATGTATGCTACTGCACCGTGGACGACCACACGTGTCAGCTACCGCCCCATGCACCACACACGCGTACCGTGAGTCATGTTTCTTCCCTCATGTCTAACCCTGGTGACTTAGTTGTGCTCAGTTTTGCCCTCGAGTGTAACACTGGTTGTACTCAGTTTTGCTCTCTAGTACTAACACTGTCGTGTGCAATATACTTAGTTTTATCCTCTGGTGGCTGGTCAATAGATAGTCAACGAATGAGTTTTAGCTAGCTAATTGAGTCATTTTATGCACAACAAATTCAACAAGATCAAAATATAGTGGCATCTACCCAAGGAGTCTTATTATTTGACCTGCCACCATAAGAAATGTATATCAATCAAGTTTTAACCTAAATCACCACTTCTCAAATCACCTACTATGTATGAATGTTCATGGCCTTCTAGTCAAGCCTCTTCCCAAAACATCCATCTCCAAAACATAGTTTGTCCGAATGAGGCAATAATTGTCAAACTGGTGTATATTTGAATTGCTAATAATTTGATGTATGCCAAGATGTATTTTATTGTATAAAAGATGCATTTTCCATTTTTTAAACCTCTTTCTATTTTCTATTTGAATCCCTTTATTAGTTTCGCCCTTGGTTCTTAAGTTCTCCTCAGTTTTGCCCTTAGTTCTTAAGTTCTACTCAGTTTTCCCCTCTCTTAGCCACAATCTCTCAGACATGTGCTCATCTTGGCTGCTACGCTCTGATTGGTTGAGACAATTGTCACGCGAATCATGCCCACCAACCGTTGATCCTCTGTGATCTAGCGGACAATATAACCCCTATATCTGCCGGGGGCACCCCTCTATCCATACAAAATAACGTGTTTGCCATTGGTACTTTAATTCCATAAACAAATGAATTAGAATATAATTTAATGGGAAAGTGTTCAAAGGTGTATAATTTGTGCATTACATTCCATTATATGAAAATGATAATCTCTCAAGATTTTCTTAGCACAATATTATCACGTATTAAGTGCGATTTCAAAGAGCTCAAATGTGTATAATTTTTGTATACGCAAGTTTATACATTACTTTCCACTCTATGAAAATGGGGGAGAAAATGATAATCTCTCAAAATTTTGCTAGCACGTCATTATCACGTATTAAGTGACATTTCATAGTGTTCAAAGGTTTATAATTTTCATATAAGCAAGTTTATACATTATATTTCACTCCATGGAAATGATAAATGATCAGGATTTTATTAGAACAACATTATCATATCCTATGTGCGATTTCAAAGAGTTCAAAGGTGTATAATTTTTGTATATGTATTACATTTCACTATATGAAAATGAAGCTAGACAAAGGGTCGCCGTCGCCGGAGAATAATAAGAACGGGGAGGCAACGACATGGGCGCGGGCGCGGGGCTGGCTCAGGGTCCCATCTTGCAATGCGAACATGGGTAAGCTATGTGTCCGGCTCTCACGTGGATAAGCTGTGGGTCCGATGCTGACCTGGATAAGTGGAGAGAGGTTTCCACTACGGGAACCGGCTGAACACAGCCCCACTTGTCAACATGTAACGTCAAGGGTCCACTACGGGACCCGACAGAACGTGGCCCCAGTTGTCTGCATATAACGGTGAGGTTCCACTACGGGACCCGACTGAACGTGGCCCCACTTGCCAGCACGTAACAGGAAGACTGATGGACAACGAGTTTTTAGACCGTGTGAGAGTTTTGAACAAGGATATGGGAAAAAGGGAGGAAAAGTTAAGCAGCTGAGGAAAACTGAGTACAACTAACGAAGTGAGGGTATAAAAATAGAAATCCCTTATATGAATCGTCTGGTGTATACTACCGGAGATAGTCCGTCCAACCGTTTCGGAAAAAGCTGATTTATTAGCAACTATCGCCAGGAGTAGGAAGCCAAAACCGTCGCCCGCCCATGGTGGAAAACCGTCGCTGGAAGCTGATTCCGTCGTAGTTATCTACCATTAGTTCTAGAAATCATACCACAAGATCTCAGAGTTGAAAAACCAAGAAGGTGACTTCCTATCAATGGTTGGATGTTACCTAGGTTGTTATGAAGTGCGCGTGGAAGAACATTTTTTACTCCTCCTCCGCATATAGGTTCTCGAGACTACATAGCTTCATGCTTAAGGTAAAACACAAGAAGGGCTCCCAAATTATCCGTTAAGTTATAGTTAATAATAGTAGCTTTTGCAAGGATCATCATGTCGTCCTAATTGACTCTAGTGAACTCACCACTTGCCTACAAGATGTTAGCAATAATATAAAACAAATAACAAATAGCAGGATGATCAATTTGGAAAAAATAGGGTGTGTTTCCATGAATTATCATTCTATTAATGTACTCCCAAGGTGCATAGTTTAAAACAAACATGGAGGAGTGTATGTTGGTGGTGTTGTTGGCAAACCCAAAGCATTGAGCCCATTGGTCGAGTGTCAAGGAGTACTCATAGTTCATAGGACGGAAGTTGATGCAATCAACTGCAGGCATTTGCTCCTTGAAACAATAGTGAGAGCACACCTTATGCATCAAGATGCTAAGAAACTCAAGCGTCAAGCGGCGGTACGTGGCGACATCCTAAAATACAAAGTCATACAAACCAACATTATTGCAGAGTAAATCAAAATCAGCATGAATGCCAAGTTGGTTTAGGATACAGGGACACATCCTCTTGGTGGAGTTGATTTCTCGGAGCTTTAGACGGTCAAAACGGTTCAGCTGAAACTCCTCTGTGACTCGGGGCTCAACGTATCAAAGGAAGGTGCGGCAGGTTCTACAGCCATCACACGTGTACGGCTCTTCGTGTTCATCTAAAGAAAAATAAATAAAATTACTAATCAATTTTTTTAGTCCAATAGAAACATATCATAAATGATCCTCTACACTTGTTACAAAAGAAACTCCTCTAAAAACAATACTAAGCATGCTCAATATCAATATTAGCTCAAGAACAAGACCTAAGTTTAGATTGATAATGGTGAAAGATTAAGCAGAGTTTTGTTGCAAATAAGTTGGGAATCGGAGGAGAAACATACCTTAGATCGATTGGGTGCGAGGAATCGAAGAAAGATTGAATAATTTTGAAGATCTATTGGAGGTGGTTTGAAGTTTGGAGGTAGAAGAAAGAGAAAATTTTGTGTTTTAGAATTTTAGGGTTATCTCCTGCTGGGTGATATGGTGGCCGTGTACATGGTACAGGTGGGCGATACGGCCGGAGCCCGCCCGTACAGAGTGACATACCTTGGGGTCGAAGAATCCCTTCTGGCGATGCACTCGGTACGGTCATGCATGCACGTACTACTGGTTGTTATGCGGGTAGTACATTTGCTTGAAGTCTGATATTTTACTCGAGGGTACGGTACGGGCGGGCGGTACGGCCGTGTCCAAAGTAATGGGCTTTGGACGTGATCCTTTAGGTTTCGTGAGTGGGACACCCACTCCAAAGTAATGGGCTTTCAGTATAATTATACCATCATCATCCTTGTTAGGCTTGGCCTTCTTCTTCCTAGGGAAGTGGATTATAAAAGGATCTCTAGATGGTAATCCTATTCTCACATTCCCTTCATATAAATTGATTAAAGATTTAATAGTTCTTAGGAATGGCCTACCTATAATTATAGGTGTTATGGGATCTTTAGGCATGTCCACTATAACTAGATCAATAAGATTGGGAGTTCCTTTAATTTCAACAAGTATGTTTTCTTTTATCCCAACAGCTTGTTTATAAGTTGAATCCGATAGATAGAATCTTAATTCAGTGGTTGCAAAAGTCCCCAAGTTTAACTTGTCAAATAGACTTTTGGAAATTGTTGAGACGCTTGCACCAAGATCACAAAGTGTACATATCTCATCAACCCCAATCTTTATTTTAATAGTTGGATAAAATATATCATCTAGCTTAGCAGAAAGCTTATCAGCTAGTCTTTTATACTCCATCTCAAAATCTCGAACTTTAGATGCTACTTGTTGAATAAATTGTTGGTACATAGCATCATTACCATGGTCTATACCAAGATTTTTTACGGTGATCATCTTTAGTAGATCTTCCACGGTGTATTGAGGTGTAGGTGTGTTGCTATAAACCAGCACTTCAGGCTTCTCTTCATTTGCTTCCATCCTCATCATCTTGAGGTCTTCTACCGGATTTTGCTCAGGCATCCCAGCAAACTTTGCTAGTATGAGGGATTGGCTCTCAGCTACCTAGCCCAATTGAGCCTCCATGGTCTTTGACCTTTCATATAGAGCCTGCACATCATTTATAATTGCAACGGCTTGGTTAGATAATTTTCCTATACTACTTTCATGGTTCTCCGTGATTTTAATAAGCATATTATTTTTCTCGGTTTGTGCTTGCATAAAGGTTCTAACAATTTTATCAAACGAGAGATTGCCATGATTTTCTCCATTATGATTATCATAATTATTATAAGGAGTTCCTGTAGGATTAGAATAATGTTTTTGAACACTAGAAGCAAATTGTTGATTCTTCCAAGCAGGATTATAAGGAGTGCGAGCTATAAAATTAACATCAGTAGCGATACCATTAACTTGGGTATCTTCCTTACCCTTTACTATCTTGAGTAACTCGTCTACCTCAGATTTAAGCTCTTCATTGTTTACCTCGGTTATTGAATTCACCCTTTTTGAGGTTCTTCCCACATGGCATTGGGCATGGTTGTTTTGCATATCATCAAGTAATATCTTTGCAACAATCACTTGCTTTCCCATGATTGTTACTGTTGCTACAGTTTCTAGCATAGACTTAGACATTGGGTTAAGGCCATTATAAAATAAATGTAATATAAGCCATTCTTTCATCCCATGACTAGGACAGCTCATTACGGCTTCTTTCATCATTTCCCATGCAAGCACTAGTGGCTCGCGATCTTCTTGTCTAAAACTTGTAATGTTGGATCTTAGTTGCATAGTTTTAGCTGGGGGAAAAATTTAGTCATAAAAATATTGTACATTCCTCCCAAGATTTCATAGTGCCCTTAGGTAGAGCTAGCAACCAGTCCTTAGCCTTTTCTCTATGAGACAAAGGAAACAAATGTAATTTAATAGCATTTGGATCTACATCCTTAATACGCACCATGCCACAAATTTTAGTAAAAGTATTTAAGTGCAAACCTGAATCTTCAGAAGATGAGCCCCCAAATTGGTTTTGCTAAACCAAACTTAACAGGTTAGGCTTAATTTCATATGCTTCCGCATCAACAGCGGGCTCAGTAATAGGTGCACGAATAAAATCATTAGTAGGAGTAGCATACTTCCCAAGTCTCTTTTGATCCATGGCTCTTATATTTTTTGGTATTTTTTAAGTAAAGAAAACAAATAACAAGTAACTATTTTTTTCGGGTTTTCAAATAGATAACAAGAAAGTAAACTAATAACAAGAAATAAACTACAAACAAATAATAAAAATAAAAACAAGATCTCTAGTGACCTCACCAGGATAGCGAAATTGCTTCCCGGCAACGACGCTAGAAAAAGGGTTGATACCTTCTATCTGGATTCACGGATGTAGTATAATAGTATTTTCCCCTAGAAGACCTAGGTTTAATCAAACCTTAGGGAACAAGGAAATAAAAATAACACGACTACAATACTTTGTTTCTTCATTTTACCTTTGTTTACAATACCAATATAGTTTACTTTATCGTGGGTTGAATCAATGGATGGAGATAGGCCAAGGTTGAAGATCCACCTGCAGCTGCACATCATATGGGATAAAATTTAATAATAAAAATAGTCATGTGTAATGTTTTAATATAGATAATCTCTTGTAGGCAACACATCCTAATATACTAGATCCCCTGAGAGGCAACATGCATAGCAATAGTCTTTTGATCCAACCGAGTGCACCACGAAGCACCGGGCTACAAACGATTATTAAGTGTAAAACAGAGATCAAAGCATTAAGTGGTGATGTTGCTGTGATTCCAAATGGGTCACTAAGCAAAGACCGTACATCCCTTTCTGTCACTGGGTTTCCTATGAGATCACCGCTATCCAAGTATCCCACCTCAAGCCTTTATCAATCTATAGGGTCTTGGGTACCTACAAATCCAAACATCAAGACAAGATACAAAGAAAAAAGATACAAATTTCTCTTTCAAACAATGCATAATGCTCCCATAGATTAGATGCACATAATCGCTGCAAGGTTTTCCCCAACCTGCAAACCGTGAGGACTACGCACTCATAACAATAAGATCAAGGATAGAACATATAATTCAAAATACTTAGATTGAAATCAAATATTCTTACAATGGTCGTCGAATCACAAGGATATCTCAAGTACAAAGTAATGTCTATGGCTAATGGAGGGGGTGGAAGATGGAAGGGATGGACTATGGTGTGGATCTCCTTTGGTGGTGTTGTGATGCAATCTGAGAATGGCGGCCCTCTGCGTGGCGGTTGAGGCCTCAAAATATATAGGCGTCTTCATGAATGTTGTAGGGTTTGACAAGACAAAGCCGTCACCACATGGTATGGGCGGGCCCTGCCCGTACCAGTGGTCGTTACACTGCACACGCCTGGTATTTGCTCTAGAATTACTTGGTCGTATGGACTTCCTGAAAACCTTCATTATGACTCTAGAGAGTTTCTTGGCAAAGTAATGGCAGCAAAACACAAATCAAAGTAATGGTTTGCATATCTTTGCAATTATTAGTCATTAGTGGCAAGGATAGAGAGTTTCTTGGCAATTGCTTGACTAAAAATAATGTTTAAACTCAGTGAAAGATGGCTATTTTTGGAGCCATCAAGGAACAAACCGAGTAGTATTTGAGCAAAGGACGATATACTATTTGAGCAAGGCGCTCTCAGCATCCAAGCATAATTACCCACATTACCAACAAATGACATAGGGCGTCAATATGGCAACCAATAAATTAAAACAATATCTCCAAGAACATCCAATGAGGGTAATATGCAAGGCTCGTATCTCTGAAATTATGGGTAATAAGGATGCAGGTAGCCGGGTAGCCACGTGGGTAATTGAGTTAGAATCGTATGCACCACAATATGATAGAAGATACACCATCCAGTCCCAAGCATTGGCCGACTTTTTCGTTGATTGGGATGAGATGTAGTATGAGCCGCCATTGCTTGACTCCAATTACTGGAGAATGCACTTTGATGGATCCAAGATTAAAACCGGTTTGGGTGTCGGCATAGTTCTCACCTCAACAAATATCAATTGAAATATGTGCTACAAATCCATTTTGCAGCATCCAATAATGTAGCTGAGTATGAGGCACTATTCCATGGACTTAAAGTGGCTAAAGAGATTGGCATACGCTGAATTATGTGCTTTGGTGATTCCTATCTCGTGGTACAATAAGGCTCTAGTAACTTGAATGCACTGGATGGTAACATGGCCTTATACCGGTTTCATGTCCAGCAAATTTGTGGGTACTTCGAGGGATAAGAATTCCATCATGTATCTCGAGTCGAGACTGAAGCGGCCGATGTATTATCCAAACTAGGCTCATATCGACAGACAATCCCATCCGGCATAGCTCTCGAGAATCTCTAGAAACCATCCATCAAACCATCACCTTAATCTAAGTTAATATTTATCCCCACAAATCCAGAATCAGAGGCTGTCCTGACGGACATAGATATGGGAAGTAGTTCGAGTAACCCGAGGACTGCACCACGATACCCAAGGACTGCTCTGTCAAACCTGGGGACTGCGTAGCCAATGTCGGTAGAAACTATGTCGGTGGAACCAATGTTGATTGATGATGTTGTTTTCCTTGTTCATGATGTGCCATCTTGGGCACAACGGATTATGTCATTTATGATGGATGGAAGTTTGTCGACTGAAGAAACCTCAACCAGAAAAGTGCAAAGAAGAGCAAAAGCTTATACCATTATCAATGGTGAATTATACAAGAGGAGTGTGACCGATGTGCTTCGGCGTTGTGTTGAACCAAAAGAAGGACAAAAGATACTCCATGATATCCATCTAGGAGAATGTAGGAATCATGCTTTGTCAAGAGCCCTAGTTGCTAAAGAATTCTGGCATGGATTTTATTGGCCCACTGCTCTATAAGAAGTACAGGAGATAGTCAAGAAGTGAAAAGGTTGCCAGTGGTATGCAAGAAAGATTTATATGCCAGCCTCAGCACTCAAAACTATCCCAATTACATGGCCCTTTGTGTTATGGTGTTTGGATATGGTGGTACCGTTCAAGCTGGCTCATGGTAATATGACCCATATCTTGGTAATGGTGGACAAGTTCACAAAATGGATAGAGGTAAAACCCATAAGGAAATGTGATGGCCCCACAGTTGTGTCATTCCTAAATGATATAATCCTGAGATATGGCTATCCGCATAGCATCATAACAGATAATGACACAAACTTTCCCAAGGGAGCCTTTGCTCGGTTTTGTATGGATAAAAGGATAAGAATCTATGTAGCATTGGTCATACATCCAGAATCAAATGGGCAAGTGGAAAGAGCAAATGGGCTGGTATTGTCCGGGATAAAACCTCGGCTCATTGAGCCACTATAGCACACTGCTGGATGCTGGATAGATGAGCTCCCGACAGTATTGTGGAGTCTAAGGACAACTCCAAATCGCTCAACCGGCTATACACCATTTTTCCTCATGTATGGGGCAGAAGTTGTCTTACTAGCCGAGATAGAGCATGAATCATAGAGAATCACTCAATATACCAAGGCCGAGCTAAAAGAAGCCTAGGAAAATGATGTCGATTTTCTCAAAGAAGCACGACAACTGGCATTGTCTAGATCTGCTATATATCATTAAAATCTCTGATGCTATCATAGCCGGTAGATAAACCCTCGTGTATTTCAAGAAGGAGAGTTAGTGCATCGGCTAGTGCAACGCATGACTGACATGCACAAATTATTGCCTCCATGGGAAAGGCCATTTATCGTGCGCAAAGCTCTACACAATGATGCATACTATCTGATAGATACTCATGCACATGAGAAGAACAAGGTGGACATGTCAAGTGAAGAAACCAAGAGGACATAGAACGTAGCTTTACGTCGCCCCTTTTAAACTTAGGGAAAAAGTGTATGTATCTCAAACTCTCTCATATATCGGATATGTATGACGGTAATGAGCTATGAATGAAGTGTCGGCACCCTAAGCAAAAACTCGGGGACTACCTTTGTCGTAATTTCAATTTAGTAATTTTATTTTTTATGTCGGTTGGCTTAGCTTTCTTCTCTCTTATGTCAGATTAGTAATGTGTCATCACCAAAGGCCTACTCTTCGACTTGCCATTGTCCACAACCTAGCTTAATGTTAAGCAAGAGCAAAACCTACCAATTGCTGTACACATGAAAAATGCTAAGGAAAGAAAAATAAGTGAGCTAACACTTGTTTTTTTACTAACCCCTTATCTCAGTTTATTTTCTTATGTGGAATAGATATGAGATAGATCTCAATGTTTTGAGTATTGTTATTTTTTGTGATCTTGCGACTCATACGTCGAACACCAAAAATGGTAGACAAGAGCCATTGTTATGAAGTTGAGGAAACAAGAAAATAAACTCGGGGACTTAGCCCAAAGAAATCCGGCATAAGTCTGGTAGCAATAGAAGAACTTAATTGTATATATTACTTCTATGCCCTGCATACCTCGGATTTAATGAATTCATTTTTTTCAAATCCTAAGCAGTTGTGCTGGGATCAAAATGATCAACTGGAGGAGTAGATGCATCGGTTCATGGATTAGTAGTCCCGGCTGAAGGAGCGGTGCTTTCGACTTCAATCTCTTCGTCAATGGCCTCTTTAGTTTCCTTGTCATATTCTTCTTCCTCATCATCGGAATCATTTGGACCCTCGACGAAGGTGTAGACGGTGGCATATTAAACGAAAGAATAGGCTGTTTCCTGGCGTTCCTTGATAAATGTAGGGTATGTTGTCCATTTTGAGCCTTGGCGCTGAGTCTGAAGAACGCCGAGGTTGATTCCCTTGTACCAGGAGAGCATGAAATCCAAAGCCTCATCAGCACCAACTCAGGCAACCGACTCTCGCCATTTGATGAGCCTCTCCTCACTATCCATCAGGCATTAGGCCAATTCAGCGGGAGATTGGGGAGCTGGAACTCCTGGCCATAAATCTTTCAAAGTACGGATGGCAACATTGAGCATGTCAACCCCGAACACATTAAGAGGCTTAACCTAGGCCAACAAAGCAATCAAATAGTCATCTATGTACCATTTGTCGGGCAGTGGGCGGATGGCGGTTCTTTTCTTCCAGGCTTTGGCAACTATTGTTGATGCAATAGGAGTTGACTCAGGAAAATGAGCTGAAAATTCACAGGAAGAAGAAGTAAAGTTAGGAATGTGTCGACATATGGCATGTTGGGCCACACAGAGATAAACAAAACTTTCTCCCTTACCCGGTACACCCAAGATCCAGCTCAGGTTATAGGCCACGAGATTACCGCTGGACGTGCAGATGCGGAAGTTAATTTAGCATGTCGAATAAGTGCCGAACGACCGCACAAACAGTCCTCCGGATCCCACAGACAGCTCCTCCGGATCCCACAAACACCTTCGCCTTCAGCGCCGCACGTGCAACGCCTGTACCGGTATCCACATGTACAGGAAGGAACTTCCGGCAGAGGATTGGTAGATCCTGTCTAGCCCAAAATAGAAGTGGAGAAAGTGACGGCTAGATGAGGGACTATCCCTTGTCACTCCACTTATATACACTCCTAGCTAGGCTCAACGCTTAAGGCCCATCTAGGCCGTACCCCAATCTCCACATGGATCAAATCCACATGGCCTCCTTACCCTTAAGTGTGTGACCCTGTAGGTTCACGTACACCTGGACATGACATGAGCTACTCCTCCAAGTATTCTTTCATGGCTTTGAGTCTAACTCACTCCCATGAACCATTGGTCTCAAGTGGATAGATGGTAGCACGCTCTAGCAAGACGTGCCAACTCCCAAGTGTCGCAAAGTCAGAAGATGAACCTTCAATGTGAATTTCTTCCAAGTCCCTTTTCCAAACGATATACCTGTTAATCTATAGGCGAGTAGTTGCCATACCTTAAAATATCTTAACTCTCTTCTCGTACCATGATATGTGATTCACTAGACTAACTCTTAGTCCGACTCCTCAGTTAACACTTAACTGAGTAGAGCATGGCCATGCTTCCGAATCATATCACACGAGAGGACCCAGAGAATATCTCTCCATTATGGAGGGGCAAATCTCATCTTGGTAATCCACTTCACATAGCTTGCTTCACAACCAACCCGAAATATACCTTTATAACTGCCCATTTATGGAACAACGTTTGATATAATCTAAGTTGGCGATCCACAACTTGGATCATGCAATCACCTTAGGTCGAAGGATTCCATTGCTTGAGACTGCAAATGACAACATGCTCGTTGCATCTCAAATGTGGGTCAGTCTAATTTGCTAAACTCTTTAGCCGAATTAGTGTAAGTCAGAATAGCATCACCATGCCCATGGCAAGTGGAACCGTGTCATCAGCTGAATTGCACATTGGTCTAAGTTGTGTGTCCAACACAACCTCAATGACCAAGGACAATCTAGTATGAACAATCATGAATACATAGTTCCACAACTGAATCACGTATTCAGTGATACATATCTGATGTTCATACAAGGACAACTTTACTTTATGAATACTTTGGGAAATATCATCAACCATGATTTCATACAAGGACAACTCTACAAGTTGCTCAAGAAGGCGAACAAATTCACATGGATGAACGAGGCTGACGCAACACTTCAGGAGTTGAAGAGAATACTCTCCTCCCCACCTATACTTTCAGCACCGGTGCCAAGGGAGCCTATGTTAGTTTACATGGCGGCAACCAACCAAGTAATTAGCATCATCATTGTGGTGGAGCGCAAGGAACCAACGCACGAATACGGACTTCAGCGACCCGTTTACTATATAAGCGAGGTCTTGACGGAATACAAGCAGCGTTACCCGCACTACCAGAAGATAGCTTATGGAGTTTTCCTTGCTTCACATAAGTTAAGGCATTACTTCCAGGAGTACCCTATCACAGTAGTGAGCAAAGCTTCGCTGTCCGACATCATCAACAATAGCGATGCTACAGGGAGAGTGGCAAAGTGGGGCATTGAACTTGCCGCCTTCGACATCACCTACAAGTGACGCACGTTTTCAAATCAAAAGCATTGGCGAATTTTCTTGCAGGTTGGACAGAACTGCCAGAAGACATTCCTGTACCAGAGCCAGAGTATTGGGTCATGCACTTTGACGGATCAAAGTTACTCAGTGGCTCGGGGGCTGGTGTATTATTATAATCACCAACAGGAGAGAAGTTGCAATACGTCCTGCAGATCCACTTCAACGATACCAATAACATGACGGAGTATGAGGCCCTCATTCACGGACTTCGCGTAGCCAAATATATTGGCATCAAGCGCATAGTTTGTTGTGGAGATTCCGACTTGGTTGCCTAGCAAGTAGCTAGCACCTAGAACGCGCGGAACCCTATGATGGAGGCATATCGAGATGAAGTAGATGAAATAGCCAAGTGCTTCGACGTCTACGAAGTCAAGTACGTCAAAAGGGAGGAGAATGAGGTGGTAGATCTGCTTTCAAATCTTGGATCAGCTCATCGACCAATTCCACCAGGCGTTTTCCTAGAGCCTTTACGGACTCCATCCGTGAAGGGAGTGGACCCTGACAACCCGGATATAGTGGATTCTTTTGTTAACACAGTAAGAATGACCTCTCTGTCTTGGACAAATCCATTCATGGATTATCTACAAGACAAAACTTTGCCCGCCGACGAAGTCAAAAGCCGATAAATAGTACGCAAAGCAAAAGGCTACGTCATCATTGACGACTAGCTATATAAGAGAAGTACCACATGAGTTTTCCTTTAATGCATCTCCCAGCAGCAAGGTATTGAAATCCTTAGAGAAATACATCTCAGAGATTGCGGGCATCACACCGCTCCCCGATTGTTGGTGGCTAAGGCCTTCGAACAAGGATTCTATTGGATAACTGCCAAGGCGGACGCCGACAAGTTGGTACAAACATGTCTTGGGTGTCAGTTCTATGCAAGACAACCAAGTTGATATGGGGTGGCCCGATCTTCTCAGTAAGCGGATGGCAAGGATAATGGTGGATGATAGATAACTAGCCTGTAGCTATGAACTCTCCCGCTCGATCCCTGATGCCTATGCAATAGCTCTCGAACCTTGTAGGATATTCACAACACCACGCTCTTGCGCACGCAGCCGTGACCACGAACGGTAGTATGCAATCTACTAATTCCCAATGGAACAACAGATCACACTCAATTATAGTTGGTAAATTCGAACACAGGGTAATTCTAGAGGTTCTATGAAAGAAACAACTCCAAAATATTTTAACGTGGTCTAAACCCTAACTACAGGTTGTCCCATAACTTATAAGGGCGGCTGGAGCGACCAGAAACCAAAACTAAACGCAAATGACTCAAACTGATACAAACCGACTCGGACCAGATTCGGTCGGCGGGCGGACACTCCGGTCGAAGCGGGTCGGATAGTCCGGTCAGGCCGGACACTCTGGGTGAAGTGTGCCGGACAGTCCGGTCTGGCCGAAAACTTTGAAGTTTCCGGGTGGCGTCCGTGTAGTGTCCGAACTGGCATATTGAATGTCCATGCCAGTTCGCCTCTCGACCAGGCCGGACAGTCCGGGTGGATCTGGCCAGACACTCCGGTCGTGGCAGATCTTTTTGCCTTCGTCTTGATGATCTTCTCTTGCGCCTTCCTCCCGCTCCTCCCTCGCGCATCCTTGGGCGATCATCATGTTGGGATTCTCTTGTAGCCCTTCTCCTCCTCGCACCATGCTTGTTTCTCCAACGAACCTGATCATACATAAATGTATAGACTTAGGAAGTATAAAGTTCTCATCAATCAAAGTACCGGATTCGTTTAGGAGTAAATTCACCTGTTGTTCCAGTAGCTTAGCACGAGCTCTTGTAATAGGTCCAATTCTAATCTCATTGGACTGATCCTTTCTTGCAACATTTGTAGCATCTTCAGTAGTCATTGGGGTAGGTGTAATTGTAGGGATGTCCTCATCATCTCCCCCCTTCAAAAGGCGTCGACCTCGACGCTCCAAGGTCTTCTCCAGCATATGGTGACAAATCAGCAATGTTGAAGCTATTGCTAACTCCACCAAACTCCTCAATAGGTATATCAACCGAGTAGGTGTTATCATAAATCTTGGCTAACACCTTGTAAGGACCAGCACCATGTGGCTTCAATTTTGACTTTCGAAGTAGTGGGAAGCTATCCTTGCGTAAATGCACCCAAACCATATCTCCAGGCTCGAACAACACTTCTTTCCTTGCTTGATTCCTTGTAGCAGGAATGTTCTTGCCTTTCTTCTCAATAGCCTCTCGAGTCTTCTCATGTATTTTCTTCACATAATCAGCACGTTTTGATGCCTCCATATCAACTCTCTCATGTAATGGCAGAGGCAACATATCAAGTGGCGTCAATGGCTTGAAACCATACACCACCTCAAAAGGACAAAGCTGAGTAGTTGAATGCACAACCCTGTTGTAAGCAAACTCAACATGTGGCAAACACTCTTCCCATTCCCGCAGATTCTTTTTAATCATGGTCCTTAGTAGCTATGACAATGTTCGATTCACCACCTCCGTTTGACCATCTGGTTGGGGATGACATGTAGTACTGAACAGCAACTTCGTTCCTAGCTTGCCCCATAAGGTCTTGCAAAAGTAGCTCATGAACTTCACATCACGGTCAGAAACAATCGTCTTTGGTACTCCATGTGATCTCACGATGTCCCTGAAAAACAGGTTAGCAACATGCGACGCATAAATCGCTTTTGTGAGCAATAAAATGAGCCATCTTAGAGAACCTATCCACTACCACAAATATAGAATCATGACCTCTCTGAGTTTTAGGTAGACCTAGCACAAAATCCATACTAATGTCTTCCCATGGAATAGTCGGTGCAGAGAGAGGTGTATACAAACCGTGAGGCTTCAACTTAGATTTCGACTTGTGGCATGTAATACACCGGCTCACAAATCTGTACACATCACGCCTCATCTTGGGCCAATAAAAGTGATCAGCAAGCATGAGCAATGTCTTCTCACGCCCAAAGTGACCCATAAAACCACCAGCATGTGATTCCTGCACTAAGAACAAGCATAGCGATTCTGGAATACATAGTTTGTTAGCTCGAAACAAATATCCATCATGTATATGATACTTATCCCATGCGTTTCTAAGAGCACACAAACGATATGGTTCAGCAAAATCATGGTTGGTTAATAGCTTCTAATCATGGTGCACAAATAGCTTCTAATCCAGGAATTTTAACATCAAGATTGGTTAATAGCATGTTCTTCCTAGATAGAGCATCAGCAACAACGTTTTCTTTTCCCTTCTTATAGTTAATGATGTAAGGAAAAGACTCAATGAACTCAACCCATTTAGCTAATCTTCTATGCAAGTTTGATTGAGCTTTCAAATATTTCAATGCTTCATGATCAGAATGTATGATGAATTCTTTTGGCCACAAATAATGTTGCCAAACCTCAAGTACTCTAACAAGTGCATACAATTCTTTATCATAGATAGAATAATTCAAATGAGCACCAGTCAATTTCTCAGAAAAATAAGCTATAGGCCGACCCTCTTGCATCAAAACGCCACCTATGCCCATACCACTAGCATCAGATTCAACTTCAAATTGCTTCGAAAAATCAGGTAATGCAAGTAATGGTGCAGAAGTAAGCAAACGTTTTAATGTATCAAATGCAATGTCTTGAGCCGCGCCCCAAACAAAAGGAACACCTTTCTTTGTTAAATCATTTAATGGTGCAGCAATGGTGCTAAAATCTTTCACAAAGCGCCTATAGAAACCAGCGAGACCGTGGAAACTACGCACTTGACTAACATTCATCAAAGTAGGCCAATTCTGAATTGATTCAATTTTAGATTGATCTACTTCCACTCCATGCTTAGAAACAACAAATCCTAGGAATATGACCTTATCTTTTGCAAATGTACACTTCTCAAGATTAGCATACAGTTTATTATCACGTAACACTTGCAAAACTTGTCTAATATGAGTGCAATGTTCAGATTCGGTGTGGCTGTATATGAGTATATCATCAAAGTAAACAACCACGAAACAACCAATAAACTCTCTCAAAACATGATTCATCAAACGCATGAAAGTACTAGGTGCATTAGTAAGACCAAACGGCATAACTAACCACTCATACAAACCGAATTTAGTTTTGAAAGCAGTTTTCCATTCATCCCCTTCTTTCATCCTAATTTGATGATAACCACTCATGAAGTCAATTTTAGAAAACAGCAGCACCACTCAATTCATCGAGCATATCCTCTAAGCGTGGAATAGGATGAAGATATCGAATAGTGATGTTATTAATCGCTCTACAATCAACACACATGTACCCTCGTTCTTAGGAACTAAAATAACAGGAACAGCACAAGGGCTAAGAGAGACACGAATGTACCCTTTATCCAGCAACGCTTGTACTTGCTTCTGAATTTCCTTAGTTTCTTCGGGATTAGTCCTGTAAGGTGAACTGTTGGGAAGTGTGGCGCCAGGAATTAGGTCCACTTGATGTTCTATACCATGCAATGGGGGCAAACCTGCGGGTACGTCTTCTGGAAACACATCCCCAAAATCCTGCAAAACAGAAGAGACACCAAGAGAAATAGGGGTCATGTCGTTAGAAACCAATACCTCGCCCTTATACATGAGCACAAGTGGCATGGTTGTAGGATCCTCACGAAACTCTCTCATATCCTCCTTGGTGGCTAGTATCAATAAACCAGGCACTCTCTCACTTTTCGTTATATCACTCAATTTAGGCTCAATTACATCAGGAACAGCTGTTACACAGTCTCGCCGAGTGGTAGTATCTTCCTTCAAGTTCACCTCTATCTTCTGGCGAAAATCATTCACAATTTCTTGTGGTGTCATTGGCTGCATAGTAATCTTCTTTCCTTTGAATTCCAAGTGATATATATTGGCTCGGCCATTGTGTTTCACATGGCGATCATAGAGACAAGACCGACCCAATACTAGGTGACAAATAGTCATAGGAACCACATCAAAATCAATAGAATCTTTGTATGACCCTATTTGAAAATTCACACGTACCATATGATTTACCTTCATCTCACCATTGTTGCTCAACCATTGTATGTAGTATGGCTTGGGATGAGGTAAATATGTCAAATTCAGTTTGGCACATAGTTCCTTACTTGCAAGATTTCTACAGCTACCTCCATCAGTAATTACCTTGCAAGCTTTGTTTGGTCCAACTAGAGCTTTTGTTTGGAACAAGTTGCAACGCTGGGATACCTCAACCGGTTGCACACTAAGTACACGTGAAGATACGACAATAGTGGGTGCACGCTCAGCATATGCATCAGCACCATCCTCGCCGTCATCAATATCATCATCAAAAGCTTCATCTCCACTTTCTACTTCACCTTGTTCATTAGCAAACATAACCTTGCTGTTTGGACAATCCTTCTTGTAGTGACCTCTACCTCCACAAGTATGGCACACCACATCACGAGTACGTGCAGTAGACATGTTGGAACCCGAGCTAGTAGCAGGAACAGCGGGTTTCCGAGCATTAGAACCAAACGAAGGTGTACTTGCTGGTTTGGCCGATGCTGTAAATGGAGCAGCATTTGGTGGGCGTGTTGTAGGAGGTGTAGATCTGTCGAAAATCTCTTGGAGGATGGAAAGCGAGCGTGACTTCGCCTCTTACGCTGGGATTCGGCCTCTCTAGCATGATGCAACAACTCATTCATGGTCTCATACTAGTGATGACGAACAATGCTCTTGATGGGTAACTTCAGATTGTTTAGGAATCGCTGCATGGTCATCTCAATGGACTCACGAACTCGAGCACGCTGCATAAGCATCTCCATCTCCATGTAGTACTCATCAACCGTCATGATGCCTTGCTTCAATTGCGTCAATTTATCAAAAACTAAGCGCAAGTAGTTGGTTGGTACGAAACGTGCCTTCATGATTTGCTTCATCTCGCGCCAATCCATCGCAGGAAGTTCATTGTCCTCCCTCCTATGTTGCACAAGAGCATCCCACCAACGAAAAGCATAACCATCAAATTCAGATGCTGCAAGCTTGACCTTCTTATCTTCTGGATAGTCAAATAATCACCAGAGTTTCTCAATCTTCAATTCCCAGGTGAGGTAGTCTTCAGGATCAATGGAACCATCAAACTTAGGAATCGAGAATTTTGGCTTGCCCAAACCGTCATCAACAGCTTGGTTGGGCACACGTGGACCACGCCCAAGTTGGGCAAACCCACGACCATGAGCAGGTGCATGGACAGGGGGAATAGCACGTCCCTGCCAACATGTGGAGCAGCATCAACAGCGCTACCCTCATCGACATCATCAAAGGCATCATCATGTTGAGGATCTTCCCTTCTATGCAAGGCAGCTGTCAAACCCTCAATGGACTGCTGCAAAGTAGTGACATTGACATTGAGCGTAGCCACTTGCGTTTGGATAGTATCAACTATCCCAACATGCTGATCCAATCTCATATTCATATCTTGGAGATTCTTGTCAATGGCATCTATCGTGTTAGTAAACACACGTGTCAAGTGGGATTTCAAAGCCTCATATTCACGCCAATTGACGAGTTCCTCATCCTTCTTTTTCTGCAACACAACATCATCACTAGAAGACATGATTAGTAGGTTAGTGCAAAAAGCAAAATCTGTATGGTGGAAACTCTCACAACTCACTCACAACTAATAAGAAAGGAGATCTTACTGTTCCAAAGTGAATAGAGATGCTCTACCAAACGAAATCAAAGACTGATGCACTTGATGTGATGAAGTGAATATCAAAGGTATAGAGAACGATCGCAGGGCACACAGGTTATTTAAGGTGGAGCTATAGGTATGGTACCCTATCTACACCGCAAACAAGTCCTAGTGCTGATCATACAAATACCCAAGAAACACACATAGTGGAGATAAACGTGGCAAAGCAACTTATGAAAAGGAATATTGCAATGCACAAGAGAGACGCTAGTAATAGCTCAAATAGAACAGGCACAAGATTGCTCAATCTACTAGTGCTATACACAACAAGGCCTCCAATATTGCACACTTCTATATCTCTTTTTTTTGTCCGGCTTGTAGCTCTTTGCTCTTTTTTTTATATACTGATTCTCTTTTCTTTTCTCTCTCTTTTTTTTTATTTTTTTCAACTATATTACTCAATGCAAACAAGCACAGCAACTTATAACAGAACTGGGCCGGATAGTCCGATTGATATGCGCCGGAGACTCCGGTTGGCCCAGATAGTCCGGTGTGATTCGGCCGGATAGTCCGGTTTTGTCTGTCGAAAATTTCTGCACTTTAAACCCTAATGAGCAGCCTGTCGGAGCAAAGAAACTAGTCTCGTGGGTACGTTCCTAGGCATAGATGCTGTAGATAGGCTATGTCTATGGTATGCAAACAAAGGTATGCTATGTGGACTTGGAAAAACGATAAATACTTGCGGAAACGGTAACGGTGGGAACAACGGAAAACAAGATGAAACCTTAAACCTAGACACAAACGGAAACTAGACTCCTACGAGGAAAAACCTGTAGATCGGATCTACGAGAAGATACAATCAGCAACTAAAACTCGAAAACGATGCAATCTAGTCTATAGCAAATCTTTTTGTAAGGCTTTTTCTGTATAGGACGAAAACACTCTCTAATCTATGGATGGATTTGTGGATGCTTACCGAGGCAACACTGGAAATCTGATACCAAGATGATATGGGGTGGCCCGATCTTCTCAGTAAGCGGATGGCAAGGATAATGGTGGATGATAGATAACTAGCCTGTAGCTATGAACTCTCCCGCTCGATCCCTGATGCCTATGCAACAGCTCTCGAACCTTGTAGGATATTCACAACACCACGCTCTTGCGCACGCAGCCGTGACCACGAACGGTAGTATGCAATCTACTAATTCCCAATGGAACAACAGATCACACTCAATTATAGTTGGTAAATTCGAACACAGGGTAATTCCAGAGGTTCTATGAAAGAAACAACTCCAAAATATTTTAACGTGGTCTAAACCCTAACTAGAGGTCGTCCCATAGCTTATAAGGGCGGCTGGAGCGACCAGAAACCGTAACTAAACGCAAAGGACTCAAACTGATACAAACCGACTCAGACCAGATTCGGTCGACGGGCGGACACTCCGGTCGAAGTGGGCCGGACACTCCGGGTGAAGTGTGCCGGACAGTCCGGTCTGGCCGGAAACTTTGAAGTTTCCGGGTGGCGTCCGTGTAGTGTCTGAACTGGCATACTGAATGTCCATGCCTGTTCGCCTCTCGACCAGGCCGGACAGTCCGGGTGGATCTGGCCGAACACTCCGGTCGTGGCAGATCTTTTGCCTTTGTCTTGATGATCTTCTCTTGCGCCTTCCTCCCGCTCCTCCCTCGCGCATCCATGGGCGATCATCATGTTGGGCTTCTCTTGTAGCCCTTCTCCTCCTCGCGCCATGCTTGTTTCTCCAACGAACCTGATCATACATAAATGTATAGACTTAGGCAGTATAAAGTTCTCATCAATCAAAGTACCGGATTCGTTTAGGAGTAAATTCACCTATTGTTCCAGTAGCTTAGCACGAGCTCTTGTAATAGGTCCAATTCTAATCTCATTGGACTGATCCTTTCTTGAACCAGTTGTAGCATCTTCAGTAGTCATTGGGGTAGGTGTAATTGTAGGGATGTCCTCATCACAAGTGTTCCAGCTGAAGAATTGCGAACAATACCAATAACTTGGCCGTTTATAGTCTAGGGGCTAGACATGGTGGGGCCTTTGCAAACAACACCCTATGGATTCACACACTTGCTAGTAGCAATGGATAAGTTCACAAAATGGATTGAAGCTAAACCCATTAGAAAGCTTGATGGGGCAATAGCCCTAAAATTTGTCTAGGATCTAGTGGTGAGATTTGGTCTCCCGCATAGCATCATCGCCGACAATGGCAGAAATTTGTCTCTCGGAGAAGTTGAGGAATACTATCATGAGAAAGGAATCCTTGACCTAGCATCTTTGGCACATCCATAGTCAAATGGGCAAGTTGAAAGGGCCAATGGACTAATTCTGCATGGAATCAAGCCACACTTAGAGGTACTGCTACATAGAGTAGCTGGAGCCTGGCGGAGGAACTACCAACTGTCTTGTGGACTTTACGAAGAACAACCAAAAGGTCCACCGGCTTAACTCCTTTCTTCATGGTTTATGGAGTAGAAGAAGTCCTCCCATCTGACATCCTCCACGATGCACCAAGAGTTTCCACCTACAAGGAGGATGACGCTGAAGAATCCAGACGACTATATGTGGACCTACTTGAAGAAGAGCACGTGCTGGCATGCTAGAGATCCGCCATCTACCAGCAGAAGCTGCGTGGCTACCATAGTCGCTGCGTAAAGCATCGCTCATTTAAAGAGGGAGATCTGGTGCTTCGACTCAAGCAGGAGAAATCACACAAACTATCCCCGCCTTGAAAAAGGACTGTTCCTCATAAGCAAAGCATTTCTCAATGGTTCCTATTACCTCGTCAATATTCACGAGTTGAAAGATAGGCCAAAAATTCGCAAGCGCAAGCAACGTGACTCTGATGGTTACCCGGAGACAGATCAGCCATGGAACATAGCACAACTATATCCCTTTTACACTTAGCATATTTATATTATGTAATAAGTTTCTTATATGATCAATGAAATAAAGCATTTGATTCACTCATATTATCTGAGTCTTTTACCTCCTTTAGTTGTTCATTTTTGGATCATATAAACCCTTTATGCACAAGGTTGCATTTTCCCTTGTGAAAATTCCGCCTACTTGTTGATTCCACATTGCATGTTGCATGTGATGTGGAAGTTGCTTTCCGAAGTGTTTTTGGTCTCTATGACCATGGTTTGACAAATGGAGGCCCTATAGTCATTGCATGTGTTCCTTTCCTAAACCACATTGATCCACTAGAATCATTGATACACATGACCACATTGCATGTGTTCTTTTTCCTAAACCACATGACCACACACACACACTCCAGTGGATTTTGTGATGCAACTTCTGCACAACTGGTGCAACATGCAATGTGGAAGATGCTTTCCTAAGTATTTTTGGTCTCTGTGACCATGGGTTGACACATGGAATCCCTAGAGTCATTGCTTGTGTTCCTTTCCTAAACTACATTGATCTAGTAGAGTCATTGATCCACATGACCACATTGCATGTGTTCGTTTTCCTAAACCACATTGATCCACATGACCACACACACACACTCCAGTGGATTCTGTGATGCAACTTCTGCACACTGGTGCAAGATGCAATGTGGAAGCTGCTTTCCTAAGTGTGTTTGGTCTCTATGACCATGGGTTTGACACATGGAGTATCTAGAGGCATTGCATGTGTTCGTTTCCTAAACCACATCAATCCACTAGAGTCATTGATCCACTTGACAACATTCCATGTGTTCCTTTTCCTAAACCACATTGATCCACATGACCACACACACACTCCAGTGGATTCTGTGTTGCAACTTCTGCCACATTGGTGCAACTTGCAATGTGCAAGCTGCTTTCCTAAGTGTTTTTTGTCTCTGTGACCATGGTTTGACACATGGAGTCCCTAGAGTCATTACATGTGTTCCTTTCCTAAACCACATTGATCCACTAGAGTCATTGATCCACATCACCACATTGCATGTGTTCTTTTTCCTAAAACACATTGTTTCACATGACCACACACACACACTCCAGCGGATTCTGTGGTGCAACTTCTGCCACACTATTGCAACATGCAATGTGGAAGCTGCTTTCCTAAGTATTTTTGGTCTCTGTAAACATGGTTTGACACATGGAGTCCTAAGAGTCATTGCATGTGTTCCTTTCCTAAACCACATTGATCCACTAGAGTCATTGATCCACATGACCACACACACACACACTCTAGTGGATTCTGTGATGTAACTTCTGCCACACTGGTGCAAGATTCAATGTGGATGTTGCTTTCCTAACTATTTTTGGTCTCTGTGACCATGATTTGACACATGGAGTACCTAAAATCATTGCGTGTGTTCCTTTCCTAAACCACATTGATCCACTAGAGTGATTGATCCACATGACCACATTGCATGTGTTCTTATTCCTAAACCACATTGATCCACATGACCATACACACACACTCCAGTGGATTCTATGATGCAACTTCTGCCACACTGGTGCAACATGCAATGTGGAAGCTGCTTTCCGAAGTGTTTTTGGTCTCTATGACCATGGTTTGACACATGGAGCCCTAGAGTCATTTCATGTGTTCCTTTCCTAACCACATTAATCCACTAGAGTCATTGATCCACATGACCACATTGTATGTGCTCTTTTTCCTAAACCACATTGATCCACATGAGCACACACACACTAGTGGATTCTGTGATGCAACTTCTGCCACACTGGTGTAACATGCAATGTGGAAGATGCTTTCCTAATTGTGTTTGGTCTCTATGACCATGGTTTTACACATGGAGTCCCTAGAGTCATTGAATGTGTTCCTTTCCTAAACCACATTGATCCAAAGAGTCACTGATCCACGTGACCATATTGCATGTGTTATTTTTCCTAAACCACATTGATCCACATGACCACACACACACACTCAAGTGGATTCTATGATGCAACTTCTACCTCACTAGTGCAACATGCAATGTGGAAGCTGCTTTCCTAAGTTTTCTGGTCTACACGTTTTCTGAAGTTTTTATGTGGATTCCAGAGTAGTGACTTTTCGGCACTCAAAGCCGGCAATTTTGTTCTTGGGTTCTTGCCGGTGCTATTAAGCATCATCTCCCGAGAGCATAGTTCTATGCTGCGAGTCTTCCGTCTCACAAAAGTTCAAGTATACGAACCAGAATAATGGATAAGCCAGCAGTTGCTTAAAAAATATACACGCATGCTGGAAGCAGATAAGTAGCAGGAAAACTTGAATACAAGATTTTCCACCTTAGCAAAACATAAGTTTTTTCCGCATACACATTGCAGAGATACATTTAATACAGACATTATTTTTCATGGCTCTGCTGCAGGGGGCTTCGTCCTGGCATCATCAGGAGAGGCAGGCCGGGAGAGCTCGTCAAACTCGGAGGGATATGGGCTAGACTCAGACGACGCCATGTCTTTGTCAAGGATCTCGGCAGGCACGAAGACATCTGCGTTGACCATCCTGGCGACCCTAGTGTTGAAGCCGGCGAGGGAATTCCAAATAGCATCGCTATCGATTTCCCTCCCTTCCTCATCTAGCTTAGGAAAGCCGGAGGTCACCAAGTCGATGTCGGCGTTGTCGTAATGTGCCTTGACCAGAGATAGCGACATCCTAGCGCCAGCCCGGATGCAAGAGACCTTCCAGTCCTTGACCTTCTCGGGGCCTCGGCGCAGGATTTCCGTGAACTTGGCTGCTGAGTCAGCCGCCTTGATATTGATGCCCAGAGGTTGAGCTATCTCCTTGGCTTGGGCAATGGCAGTGCTGACGAAATTGCCGGCAAGAATCATGCGTTCTTTGAGGTCTGGAGCACCTTATCCTAAATTGGTTAAGCCAATAGGGGCTATGGTTTGCAAAAGAAACAAGGATCATGAGCACAAACCAATCAAATAATCGTCTACAATACAGAAATGACCAAGACAGAGAAAGGTTACTGAAGATGCTCGTCTCTGCTTGAGAACATGACTCCGCCAATGCATCTCGCTCCTTCTGGATGGTCTTGTACACCTCAAGGTTCCTAGTGTTCTGCTCTTTAGCAACTTGGTTCTGTTCCTTGAGCTGGGCAATCTCGCCTTCAGGCGTTGCATCTCGAAGTCGGCAGATTCTTGCAGCACCTTCATCGCTGCCTCATGGCCCTTGACGGCCTCGGCCAGGTCCTTCTTTAGATTTTTTTCATCATCGAGCTCCTGGATATGCTTGGATTGGTCGACAATGCTCTTGGCCTTGGCAATGGCTTCTGTAAGATGGAAGTCAGAAAGTGCTATCAAAATACGGAAGAAATAATTCAATGAGAAAAGCAAGGAGTTGTTGTAGGAAACAGACTCTGGCTATTTTTGATCTGTTCCTTCAGGAATTTGGTTTTACCCTGTTCAAGGTCCAGTTCCTTCCGAAGAGCAGTAGATCTCTCATTGGCGGCTATCCTCCGTTTATTCTCATTTTGCATAAGATTTTAACATGCTTAGTTTCTCAAGAGCATATAGTCAGAACTATTTAAGTTTCAACTAAACGCTTGGGGGCTACAATATATAATTTTTAACAAGCTAGTTTCTCTAGAGCATCTAGTCAGAACTTTACAGTTTCAGCTAAACGTTCGGGGGCTACACGGACAAGTTCTACACTTAGTTCTGTGGAGCACTCAGGCCAATAACAATTGGATTATCCGCCTAAGAGCTCGGGGGCTACAGTAGGATATACTACACAAAGTAAATAAGTAAAGTTCAAAAGACTTACGATGACAATGATCCTAAGATTGTTGGCCAGATGAGCATAGGAATCATGGAAGGTCCGGGCATTCTTATAGATTGCATCGACGTGCTTGATGAGGTCATCCAGGCTCAACGTCGGAGGAGTCACAGCCAATGGAGAGGTTGAAGCCGGAGGCATGGATGAAGCCCTAGCCGTCTCTTGCGCCTTCAAGGCAGATGATGGCTCGGAGGCTCCTGCCTCGATCGTTGCTTCCACATCCACCTCTTCCACTACTTCCTTCCCTTTCTTGGTGGCATCCTTAGCCGGAGCTTCAACCACTTTAGAGGAAGTGCTCTCCTACGTCGCCTGGCCACTAGGAGCAACATTTGCCTCAACAAAGCCCGAGACATCAAGAATTGGATTGACATCTGTCTCCATGGTGGAGGTCTCAGGGATGACGGGGGATGATGGCCCAGCGGGGCCAACAAAAGGCTTGGCGGCAGGAGTAGGGGGAGCAGTAACGGGAGAGGGCTTGGCGACCGCGTCCCTGGTCAGCATGTCACAAAATGTTTTTTGACCCTCCAGCATCTCTAGAGGATCGCTTCAAACTAACACCAGCTTTCCTCCTAAAACATACAAAGTATAAGTACCAGAGTTGAAAAAAGGTGTGAGCTGAAAAATACAAGCGGAAAATGAAAGTACTTACTCCATGGCAAGAGCCTTGGTGAGGGGAATGTTGGTGGACTTCTTCTTCTTCTCCGCCTCTAAGGCGGCAGTGGAACGTTTGGAGACTCCACTCCCCGATTTCTTCTTCTTGGCCTCGACAGCAGCGTTAGAGGTGGAGCTCTTCCGTTTTCGTGCTGCCGGAGCTGGTTGATCCTTGGGGGCATCATCGTCGGACACCACCTGGATATCCTTCAGCTTTGGATCAAAGACTTGGGAGGCCATTTGATCCACCGCCTAGGTCGCCAGCTGGGATACAGAGGAGTGTTAGATGGACAACTTCAAGTCGGAAAATCTTAGAGCATGTAACGAGCAAGAAAGGAAACAGAAGCTACCTCTGGGCATGTACCGCAATCGAACATGTCATAGGTGATCTTGAAGCCCTGCTTCTTGTTCTTCACCTTGAAGATGTCCTTAAGCCGGAGCTTGATTGAGTCAGTAGAGAAGTTATCCCGCGAAATTCGCATGGGATCCCTCCTATCTTGAGTGTACTTACACATCAACCCGGCGCGGTGCTGTAGAGGCTGGATCCGCCTAACGTACCAACACATGGCAAGGTCCAAGCATGTCAGACCTCCCTCTACGAGCCACTCAATCCACCTTACGACGCAATTGGCTTTGTCGTCGGAGGGAAGGGAGGCTGGAGTCCGCCAAGCAGGCACTTTGGTGGCAGCTCCATCGACAAAGTCGGGGTAGGTCTCAAGGCGGTCAGGCAGAGGGATATCTGGCCTGTAGAAATACGTGCGCTACCAATTCTTGCATGACTCATGACCAACAATGTCGGGGAAGCACCGGCTAGGACGGATCTTAAAGCTAATGGTTCTTCATATCCGCAGTTCGTCCTTGGACTCTACGGACTCTCTCTTAACTATGAAAAAATATACAAACAGATCTAATCTAGGCGTGATTCCTAGATATCTTTCGCACAGAGCTACAAAGTTGTTAAGGACTAGAATGTTGTTGGGAGAGAGATTGTGGGGAAGTACTCGGAAGTGCCGGAGGACATCCAAGAAGAAGTCAGAGACTGGCAGGCTTATGCCACGTACCATCTAAGATTTGAGGTACACCTTCTCTCCGGGTTGGGAACAAGGGACCATATCGCCAGCCGGTGCCGCCCGCTGTAACATCCCAATTTCAGCAACCCTGATTTGTTGTCCAAAATGCAAAAATCAGGGGGAACAAAAACTTTTTCTTGTTCATTGGTGCAGTATTTGCTTGTTGTTTGTTTGTGCTTGTGCATGTAAGTGTATGCCATATGCTACTCCTTACCTCACCATCAATTGACAAAAGCTATTTACCAAAACTATCCTGACTCATTTTACATATTCTCAAATGTTCTGGCATTTCAAAACATGAGCCAAGATGCTTATGTAACCAAAACTATTTTTGTGGCTTCTATTGACAAAACTATGGAGAGATATATAATATAACCTCCTTATGTTTTCAAGACAGAACCCTCAACTAATCTTATCTCTAGTCTTCCCAAAACACCTGTGTTAAGCTTTTGAATTCTGCTCTTGGTAGAGGTACCAAGGACTCTCATCTTACTCAAAAATCCAACCTCTTCAAAATGCCCCCAACCTTACCTCAAGGTAAGCTTGATGGTAACCCTAGTAGTGGATTTGCTTAGTTTATAAGACGAGTTGCCTTGATCTGTTGTTTCACTTGTTTGCTTAGGAAGTAGTATGAGATACTCTAGGAGCTCATCACTAGGATCATGATGTTTCCAAATCATCACCCCCTAAGCAAGATTACAAATCTGGATATGATCCCTAGCTACTAGGCGATCATTTAAAACCCTTAACCAGATCAATTCTGAAGATTTCCATTCTAGAAGCTTCCAAGTCCATGAAGACCAAAATCAAGCATGGATCCCTTCTACTCAATCTACATTTCAACATCATCCACTTGATGATGCTTTGGTACCTTGCAACCCCTCCAAAAACATTCCCTCTCATACTCTAGTCAAAATCCTCAAAACTACCAAATTTGACTAAGTCTAGAAACTGTTTCAACATCACCTTTTTGAATGCCTCCCTTTCTCAAACCCTGTGCATTTTGGGAAATGCACCTGAACCATCTTGTTAACCATCCTAAGTACTACCAAGGCCCACATTTTCCCTTGTTTAGATCCTCCTCCAACCCACTTGTTCTTGATGGTCTTGCAGGCAAGAAAATAACTTTTACTGCAAAACTAGTCATCATGCCTACTTTGACAGAAGCTCACACCATCATCCAACCTTCTATGGACCAACTCTTTGCTTGGTTGTGTTCTACTCATATAGTTCTATCAACATCTGCTTCACTTGTTCCAAGAGGATCCTTGTGCTCCTTAAACCCACATGGTTTATAAGGCATCATGACTCTTCTGGTATGGCAACCTTATTTTCAACAAAGTTTGCCATCATTTCCAGACCACCTCAAATGTAACCAATCCAAACTCCCTCTGCCATGATCAGCTATATGACTTGGTCTAACTAATCATCTATCCCTTGCATCAAGGTGAGCTCTGAGCTCCAAGATCCAACAAGGTTTTGGAGGTATAAAAATAACATCACCCTAGATCCTCAAACCCATGTTTTTCCATCTAATTCAAGTTGGAATTCCAATTCACAAGGTTGCAAATGCTTGCTACACCTTGTATGCATCATCTACCTTGATCATCAAGATTTCTCAAAAATTACCCATAATTATTGTGGCTCCAAATCTATTTAATCCCTTTAAAAAGACAAAATCCCTAAACCCCTTTCCCAATGGAAAGTTTGGTTTTTGTCAAAACACTTCCCCAACTTTTGGCTCATGTGAGTTCCATATATCATATACTATCTTCCCATCTCAAAAATAAATATTTTTGAGAAGCTTTATTAATTCTTTTTGCCTATTTTCTAAAAAAGCCAGAAATGGAATAATAATTGTTTTAAATACTTTTAGTCCCTAATAAATCTTGGGAAAATTCCCCTAAGTGTGTATTCACATTTGGGACCCTCTCACACCAAAAACCAACCTTGTCCAATGTAAAAATATCAAATGAACTCCAAGATTTCACTTCTGCACTTTTTGAATAAATGGATTTATGAGGACTAAAACCCCTTATAAAAATCCCAAATAAATCCTAGGAGTGTACCTTGACCATGCCCATCCACCAGTACTATCCCCTCCATCTCTTACAATGCAAATTGTTGAACTCCTTCACAAGCTCTCTTGTGATCAAAATTTTGCAAAACAATCAAACTTGAGCTAGACCAAGACCAAGCCATCCCCAAAGCTTGACAAGCACTCCTCTCCAGCCACCACTACTCCCCTGGTCGTGAGCACAGTAGCTCCACACCAGCACTTGCCCATTTTACCCTTGGACTAGTAGAGAGAGAGACAACCACATCTTACAAGATTTGTCACATTTAATGGCCACAGCTGCCCTACCCATCTCTGCCCGACCAAATCCACCTCTTACCCCTTCCCACCGTCCTCTAGGACAATCCCTGGCCAGCTCCATCCCTCCCCCATGTCCAAAGTGGGCATTCTCACCCTAGATCCCTCCCCCTCGGTATAAAGGCCAGAGGCCACCCCCAGCACCCTTCCCTGCCTCATTTGCTCCCTCTCCCCTCCACTCACTTCCCCCAAGCTCCACTCTCTCTCCCCTGTCCTGTCTGCCCGAGAAGAAGAGAGAGAGAGCTCTCGGCCTCTCTCAGAGATTCGAGCAAGGCTCCCCCTCCTTAGCTCCCTTCTCCTGCATGTCACCCTGCTGTGACCCTCTCCTTCTCATCTATCTAACCATGGTCTTTTTCTTGCCCAGGACCGTCCCCTCCGTCATTGGCGTTGAGCTCCGACGAGGTATCGCTCGAGCACCGTCGTGCGAGCACCCTCCCAGGCGTAGACCAGACCGTGCCGCCCCTTGATCCGCTCACCGTCAAGCACCGCTTCATCTCCACTTCTCATCGTCGCCTCCCGAGCCCCTGGTAAGCTTCCCCGGCGAGCCCCGCCACCCCTAGGGTTTCTGCACGGTGGCGCCCGTTCATCTAAGGACGACGACGGAGAGCCGTCCGTCTCCACTTAATCGGACGGCCACCAGGCCTCCTTACCCCTTTGGGTCATCGCTCTCACTTGGCCGGCCCCCGCCTTTGTTCAAGCCACTGGCTCCCTTGCACCACGCCCTGGCTGTGGGCCCAATCCCTCCTATGCCCATTTCCCATAGATCCAGCCACTACCTTGCCTTTTTCTTTTAATTCTAGATCCAAAAAAATACCAGTAGGATTAAATCCCTTTGAAAATATAAATAAAATCCTTATGCCAAGATCTAAATTTCTGAGAGTCCTTAGATGTTTTCTTAATCATGCAGAGGTAACCCCTAGCCAAAAATAATTTCTATTATTTGTTGGTATTTAATCTGCAGCAAGGTGTGCTTTACACCAAATATTTTTCCTTAGAGAGTTTTACTTATCCAATTGGGGAGAACCATAGCTCTACTGGAAGGTGTTTGATCTACCTGTCATCTAGTATATGTCCCATGTCCGGGTGAACAGTAGTGTGCCCTTAGCAAAAATAATAAAAACAACCACTATCTGCCTTGGGTAAATTCTCAAGGGCAAACCAAATGGGGTATTGACCTACTTCCAACTCCCAGGGTTGTGTATTTTCAGCGTCTATCAAACCCCAGCAGCTCAGATTTTATTGAGCTCCGGTTGAATTGCAGTGAATTAAATACTTCTGTAAGTGGTATTTTCACTAAATAAATCACTCCTGGAGTTTGACAACTCCAAAAAGAGTGAATCCAATTCCTACAGAAATGTATTCTAAATGCCTACCACATGCCTCTAGAATCAACTCAAGAGCTTCTATAGATTTAATTTGGTGAAAAAGACAAAACAGCTCCAGAACTGTCTATGGGATTTTCCTGAGGGCATTCTGCTAATTATTTTGATATGATTCCACCTCTAGGTGGTTCAGTACATCACACACTACCAAACAGACCAAGGAAATAATTTTTGGGCCTCCAGATAAATTCTGGTGAATTATTTCCTCAAACTAGAGTTTATTCCACTATAAAAGGCATAACTAAATCTAGGTAATTGATAATCTAGTGAAACCACTTGTGTTGGTCTTGTTTTGTCAAGACCTATATGAGTATATCATTGATGCACATTGATATTCTACAGACCTCAAGTCTTCACCACAAGACCTTGGTTTATACCCTAGACAACTATCTTCCAAGGGAAAAACACCTCAATGGCAACCTAGTAATTCCACTACTAGTACCCAACTTCTCCAAAACCTACTATGTTAAGTAGGATTCATTATGTTTGTTTGCTGTATGGTTTGATGCATGTATGCCTTGTATTGATTGTGGTATTGTGTGCTTGCATGTATACTCGATGACAGCGATAGTGTGAATGTTTGACGATGAGAAGGAAGGGACTTCTTATTTTTATTGGGTATTCTTGGTTAACTAAAGAAGTCCAGGGACTTATTGCTGATAACAGGCAAGCCACCATTCCTGAATTCTGATACTTGTCCTACTCTCTTTTACCTGTTTTGTATCCTCTTTATAAATTGTATTATTTATCTGCATGTCTTGTTTTATAAATACTGCGGTATAACTTTGGCTCCTCCAAGTTATGCATTTGTGCCCCTCGTGGCACCACCCTGACGTACCTACCATTTTATCCCTTTAGACCGAGAGTACGATGGTCAGCATCCTACCTCGTTGAAAACCCCGGCTTTGAGAAAATGAACTGTTTTGGGTTTTACCCTACTACAAATGCTTAAAAACTGCTTTGTAAAAACCCTTGGGAACAGGCATCGTTCCAAGCGGATGTTTTAACTACAGAAATGGTGTTGATGAGAAATGAGAAAGTGAAGGGATGTTCTACGCATTTACCGGAACAATTTTTATCTGTGCAACCACATTACCCCAGGTGCTAGGGCTTAGCTCGTAGTTTGTCTTCATTAGCCGGGGCAGCTTGTACCATACTTATAGGGAGAGATCCCTTGAATTCCGGGCAGGCGCTAACATTTCTTCGGATCTGTAGCCTGTAGCTTGCTTCGTCAAGAGTGAGCCTATCTTGGCAGGAGTGCCGGTGCAACAATTAGGTCTCCCGCAGATAGTATGACTTAGGTGGTACGGAAGGAAGTGGAGTCACCAAGTTAAGGTATATGCCAAGTTGCGGCTTGGGTATACGCGTGTACGGAAGGCAGGACTATGGCTGGGAGCCACATACTCGTTGCCGGGAGAACAAAACCAAAAGGAAAAGCAGCCTTTGCTAGGGTCGACAAACGAAAGGTTAGGTTTGATTATCCGGACCCCCATCTACCGTGGTAGTGGGCCGTGGTTTCATCCCGGCGGATGTATTGATTCTTGTGGGGAAAGTGCGCAAACTCTACAGAGTATAATCTATTCGAATAGCCGTGTCCATGGTCAAGGATGGTTGGAAAGGTGATGGCTAGGGGTACCCTGATGACCCACAAGTGTAGGGGGTGTATCGCAGTATTTTCGATAAGTAAGAGTGTCGAACCCAACGAGGAGAAAAAGGTGCTGGCTAGTGGTATGGATCAGGAATTCTCTGCAAATACTTAGCAAACGGATTTTTAGGGGTTTTTGATAATGCAAGTAAATAAAGTACGAGTAAACAAAAGACAATAGGAATAAATGCAGTAAGTGGCCCAATCCTTTATGCAGCAAAGGACAAGCCGGTTGTATTACTTAAGATGACCAAACGTTCTCGAGGACACATGGGAAGACTGTCAAGTGCTTTCGCTTCATATAGTTGATTAATCTTATTAAGCTTGCTAAGTGTTGTGTGGGTGAACCTGTGCTAATGTATCGACCTTCCTAGTACTAATACATACTTGTGATTATACCCCTTGCAAACATCCGTAAGTACAAGAAAGTAATTAAGGTAGAAACCTAACCACAGCTTTAAACTCTAAGACCCTTATGTCCCTTGTGCAATGGTTTCCTAACGGGGGTTCAGGTTTCTGTCACTCCGGCAATCCCTACGATTAGTAGCCAAATACATAATGCATTCCCCTAGGCCCATATAGGTGAAGTGTCATGTAGTCGACGTTCACATGACACCACTAGAAGAAGTACACCATAACTTAAATATCAAACTATTGAATCTTTCTCAACACAATTCCACTACTAACAACATGACTTCTCCCATGTCCTCAAGAACAAAACGAACTACTCGCAAGACAACATATGGATCATGATCAGAGATGGAATAATGATGTATAACAATCTGAACATAAACAATAATTCAATGGTTCACTCAATAGCATCAACTACAAAGAGTAATCAACACTGGGAAAGTTTCCCCTATGATTTATGCAAGATTCAACGCAATTGTTACAGCAATATGGAGATGGTGGTGAGGGTGCTGATGGTGATGATGGTGGTGGTGATGATGATGATGATCCCGATGAAGTCCATCTTGATGGTGGTGTTGATGGCGACGATCTCCCCTCTCCGGGAAGGAATTCCCCGTGAAATCATCTGCGGAGAGATCTTTCTCTCGGTGTTTTAAGCCTTGAGGCGGCGGAATCTTTCGTGGTCGCTCCCAGTATTAGGGTTTGGAGGATAATATCGCCGAGGAGTGCCATGGGTGGACCAGGGCGGCCACACCACAGTGGCGCTTGCCTAGGCTGGCAGCGCCGGGTGGTGTGGGCCCCGTGGCCCATCTCGATCCCCTTCTTTTCGCTTCTGGAAAAATAGGATTTTCCGTATATTTTCCCGGATTTTCTGATCTTCACGAATTTTTCCTCCAAACAGCACCTTTTCCATCAGAATCCTGACTGCAGCGGTCCATGCTCCAAAAGTCATCAACCATGCAAAAATAGATGAAATAACATAAGTATCCCCCCTCAATAAGAAATGTATCAATGAATAACAGTGAATTATGACATAGAATAGTGATGCAAAATGGACGTATCAACTCCCCCCAAGCTTAGACTTCGCTTGTCCCTAAGCGAAACTGAGCTCAATAAACATGGCCTCAGGTTTATGGAGTGAAGAGTCGATAAAAGAATACGGACAAGAAGCATCACATTCATCATTACATAGATCATAATAGAAGACAACTCACTATTATATAACTCAACTTGCAATGAGTAAAGGAAACACAATAAAGATACATAAAGTAAATCATAATTGGTAATGGCAAACTTAGCTCTTGGTCGAAGAATAGTTGATAATTTGCTGGAGTTCACAAATAACTGGTTTTCAATGATAGCTTTCAAAGTAGTAAACATCAAGATAAGAGCAATGTGCAAAACAAGGAACATAAGAAACATGATTGAATAAATCATCATATGAATGAATGAAACACAACAACTCAAAATACTTGCTGAGATAGAAGGGAGTAGGTTTACTGACTCAACTAAAAAGTAAAAGAAAGGCCCTTTGCAGAGGGAAGCAGGGATTGCAAGTTCATAAAGAGCTCCCAAAAATTATGATACTTATTAGCTTTCAGATCTCATTGCCCCTATCATAGGCATCTTTAGGTGATTAAGGTTAAAGTGATCAAATATGAGGATATGCATTGACAAGTTGTAAATTGAGAATCTCAAGTTTAGTCACCGGTAAGTTCTTGTCATCGTAAGCATACGTGTATCATAGAGAACCGCCAACGGGGTACCCCTTGCCCGATGATACGGAAGAATCCCCATATCAAAATGATAAGGCAAGCAGACAACAAGCATCTCAACAATCTTCTTATTTACCATGGGAATATGGTGCTTTTTCTCTCTTTCCTCTTTTCATAATATCTCTTTTTTTTCTTTTCACTTTTTCTCAATCTCTATCTCTTTTTTATAAGAAGAATGCTTCATAGATGTTCGTCATGGTTACGCTGCACGTTTCCACCATGTCAGCATGGATTAGACCAGCGGCCCAGGTGTTTCTCTAACACATATACATAACTCCATGGACTTACAAGCTCCCCTTTCATTTCACACCGACGACATCCATAGACAAAAGAACATGATATCAAGTAGGTACAAAGTACCAGCGCAATGTTGAAAGTGTTCCCCATGACAGCATGATTCTGCTAATTCACAACTTACAAAGCGCAAGCATATACGCAACATAGGTGAGCACAATGGTTCAAGTTTATTAAGTGCAAGAAAGTAAAGTGTGCCATCAAGTTCGTGAGAGCTTTAATCACTAATTTTCACATAACAAGTTTAATTTGGGAGGTAGATAAAACAAGAATTTACTTGGAATAGCAATAATGCTAATAGGTAGGTATGGTGGACACAAATGGCAAAGGTTTTGGTTTAAAGGAGTGGATGCACGAGAAGAATTCCCTCTCAGTACAGGTTTTTGGCTAGCAAGGTTGGGTAGCAAGTATAAGAGTTGAAGGAAGCAAACAAACATACAAGTGATAAAGACAAACATGCAATCTTCCTTGGAAGTACAAAAGATCTTAACTAGAGAATACTAAACTTATGAGCAAATCAAGAAAGAAAGATGATGAAATTATTTTTCTTTAGAGTACTTTTATCTTTTTCATTCAACTCTCAAAAATAGTGTTGCTACTGACCAAGCCAGGTTTGCCAAAACCAACTAAATTAACTCAATGATCCCAAAGTGATACCAATACTAACAACAAGATCAATCATATAACCACGAATTGAAAACTAATATAAGCTATGCAAAAGAGTGAATGATAGAACTTCTCATTAATAAACCATAACGGCAACTCACACCAAGGGATACATATCTAACGAGAGAGGGGACACTTCCATAATGCAAACCATCCTACATGATAACTTCTCTATTCATGATATGACTCTACTAATAAGGCAAAAAGATAGAAGATAGTGATGTGATACCGCGACACTCCCCCAAGCTTGGAACAAACCAAGGGGATGCCAAACCTGATGACGAATTACTCCTTTGTTGGTGGTGGTATCCTCTCGATGAGCTCTCTGATAAGTTTCCCCAAGTCCTCAATCTCAAAGGTGAGATTACGAATTAGCTGTGAGTTTTGCTCAATGCGGCTCATGATCATGTCGGGTTGAGAATTCTAGCTCTTGCTATCCTTTCCCCACTCTTCCTCCTTGAAGTCTTCTTTTCCTGCATGCCTAGAACGAGGCAAATCCCAATTGGAGGGTAATTTCCCTTTGGGCATATTCTGGTATTGATGCTCATGGATAAGGGTGTGGAAAGGGTTCTTGGTGCATGGAGGAAGTGACCGTGGAGCCAAGCAGTGACGAGGAGCTTTCCCCCCAGTCTACATCCGTGCAGTCCTTCTAACCCTGGCGGGTTTTGTTACCAATCCAATGCTTGCAATGGTTGTGCCGGTGTGCGGATGTTGGCCTTGCTCCTCTTCCTCTTCACTCTTGATCTCCTTCTCCTTCCCGGGGTCTTGGAGATCCTCCTCCATAGGCTCCTTCCCTTTATCCTTGGCGGACACCATTGTGCTTCTAAACTTCCAAAGAGTATGTCCTAGAAGAAACAGATAGAAACAAAAACGTGACGAAAACACGATATACGAACCTCGGGGGATCCGGGGGGTTATATATTACGAAGTTTCATATCAAAAGGAAGGTACTGGGAGAAAACAAGTTGGAGGCAGAGTCTAGGGTGGACTCACCACCTGGTGGCGCGGCTAGGGGAGGGCCCGCGCCATAGGGTGGTGTGAGCCACCATGGCTCCTTTTCCGTCCCTTTTTCGCTTTCTAGCTTTCCTTATTGACTAAAAACTGCAAAAATATAGTTTGATAGTATTTTCGCGGAGCTTTTCTTACCAGAACTGTTACCTAATTGAAAACAGACTCTGCAGGTCTCTGAATTTGGTATCAACTAGATTCTTTTGGAGTCATTACTTGAATAATCATCAGTATCTTCATCTTCATACACTTAGTACTTGAGTCATAAGACCCTTCTTCCTTATTACACCATTATCTCCACTACCTGGAAATTTCTCTCACACACAAAACTTCACACAGTTCTCATTAGCAACATTAGTATATATGAAGTGATAAAACCTTTTGATTTGAACTTCAACTGAAAAACCGTCAAAACATAAGCTACTGAAGCAACTCCTTCCGAAAATCCAAAAAGAATTCAAAAAGGAAATCGAATAAAGAAGCAAATGCAAAAGTGGCAAATTCTGTCAAAACAGACCAACAGGTAAGGATCAATTTTTTCGAAAATCTTCTGTTGCTCAAATCAAAAAGTGCAAAACTAACTAAAGTTAAATAACAACCTAGGGAAGAAGCACAAACAATTACAGCTCAATCCGACATACAGAGATCTCTCACGAATTTTTACGGTGAAGCACAAAAATCTGTTTTGGGAAAGAAACTTCCCCAAATCTTACTTCTCTCTCATTAGAGGTTGATCTTGACACAAAAACCAAACAAAACGGATAAGGAGCTGTTATTATTGAAGTAATAACTTCCAAGACTCAAGGAAACAAAGACAAACTGAAAGCAAAAATAAACTGGGTTGTCTCCCAAAAAGCTCTTTCTTTATAGCCATTAAGATGGGCATGATGATTTCAAAGATGCTCACACAGGAATATGAATTGAAGTGAAAGGGAGCATTAAGAAGCAAAAATACACACGTTTACGTCTAACCCACTTCCTATGCAAGGGAATTTTGTAAACAAACAAGTTGTTGAAACCAGAGGCTACTTGCATAAGGAGGCAAAAGAAGTGCAACATAAAAACTTTCAATATAAAACGAGGAAACTTGATATTATTGAGATACATAAGAACATCTTTATAAGGTTCATGATACTTATTCCACTTCTTTTTAGGCACTTCAATGTAGGAAGCAAAAACCTTAAATTAAGAAGCAATAGCTTGAGAGTCTAGACCATAAAAGTCATCAGTTCCCATAAAAGATTCAATGCATTCATAATCATAATTTATACCTGACTTTCTACCTTTGTCATTCTCCCAAGCTTCAGCATTGTCTTGAATACGATCCAGAAGATCCCATTTAGCTTCTTCTTCCATGCGAGTGAATGATCCAGCACAAGAAGCATCCAATAAATCATGTCATGTAGAGGGAGCCTTGCATAAAAGTTATTGATAATAATATTGTTGGGGAGCTCATGAATGGGACATTTGAGCATTAGTAACTTCAATCTCCCCCAAGCTTGAGTTGTACTTTCTCCATCAAGAGGCCAAAAGTTATATATTTGATTCCGATGTTTATGAATCTCACTAGGAGGATAAAATTTTGAATAAAAGAGAGGCACTATTTCCTCCCATTCCAGAGCTTGACCATTCTTCAGCAGCTTATACCATTCCTCAGCTCTTCCTTTCAGTGATAATGAGAATAACTTCTTCTTAACTTGATCTGTAGTAATACCTGCACACTTGAACAACCTGCATAATTCGTGTATAAAGAGTAAATGATCACCGGGATGGACAGTTCCATCCCCAACATAATAGTTATCCATAACACGATCAATAATTCTTGTAGGTATTTTGAAAAGATCATTCTTAGAAGGTGGTGGCTTAGCTACTACCTTAGCAGTGGTAGTAGCATTACCAAATAAGAAACTCAGCGGATTATCCATAACGAAAATAAAGCAACTAGCAGAAGTAAACAATACTCACAGTAGAAGTTTCCTTTACCAGTTCCACTCTCCAATAGCCCTTCACTCCCCGACAATGGCGCCAGAAAATAGTCTTGATGACGCACAAGTATAGGGGGTGTATCGTAGTATTTTCGATAAGTAAGAGTGTCGACCCCAACGAGGAGCAGAAGGTGCTGGCTAGTGGTATGGATCAGGAATTCTCTACAAATACTTAGCAAACGGATTTTTAGGGTTTTTTTATAATGCAAGTAAATAAAGTACGAGTAAACAAAAGACAATAGGCATAAATGTAGCAAGTGGCCCAATCCTTTATGCAGCAAAGGACAAGTCGGTTGTATTACTTAAGATGACCAAACGTTCTCGAGGACACATGGGAAGACTGTCAAGTGCTTTCGCTTCATATAGTTGATTAATCTTCTTTAGCTTGCTAAGTGTAGTGTGGGTGAACATGTGCTAATGTACCGACCTTCCTAGGACTAATACATACTTGTGATTATACCCCTTGCAAACATCCGTAAGTACAAGAAAGTAATTAAGGTAGAAACCTAACCACAACTTTAAACTCTAAGACCCTTACGCCTTGTGCAATGGTTTCCTAACGGGGTTCAGGTTTGGTCACTCCGCAACCCCTACGATTAGTAGCCAAATACACAATGCATTCCCCTAGGCCCATATAGGTGAAGTGTCATGTAGTCGACGTTCACATGACACCACTAGAAGAAGTACACCACAACTTAAATATCAAACTATTGAATCTTTCTCAACACAACTCCACTACTAACAACATGACTTCTCCCATGTCCTCAAGAACAAAACGAACTACTCACGAGACATCATATGGATCATGATCGGAGATGGAATAATGATGTATAACAATCTGAACATAAACAATAATTCAACGGTTCACTCAATAGCATCAACTACAAAGAGTAATCAACAGCGGGAAAGTTTCCCCTGTGAACTATGCAAGATTCAACGCAATTGTTACAGCAATATGGAGATGGTGGTGAGGGTGCTAATGGTGATGATGGTGGTGATGATGATGATGATGATCCCGATGAAGTGCAGCTTGATGGTGGTGTTGATGGCGACGATCTCCCCTCTCCGGGAAGGAATTCCCCCGGCAGAAATCTGTCTGCCGGAGAGATCTTTCTCTCTCAGTGTTTTCCGCCCTGCATAGGCGGCGAAATCTTTCTGTGGTCGCTCTCTGAGTCTTAGGGTTTCGGGAGGATAATATCGCGAGGGAGTGCTGAGGTGGACAGGCGGCCACACCACCTGGTGGTGCGACCTAGGCTGGCCCGCGCCAGGGGGTGGTGTGGGCCCCCTGTGGCCCATCTCTAGCCCCCCTTCTGGCTTCCTTCGTCTTCTGGAAAAAATAGGATTTTCCGTATATTTTCCCAGATTTTCTGATCATCACTAATTTTGCCTCCAAACAACACTTTTTCCATCAGAATCCTGACTGTAGCGGTCCATGCTCCAAAAGTCATCAACCATGCAAAAACAGATGAAATAACATAAGTATCACCCCTCAATACGAAATATATGAATGAATAACAGTGAATTATGACATAGAATAGTGATGCAAAACGGACGTATCATACCCAAACGGTGTTTGTCTGGAAAATGGATTGAAAGTATGGAGGTTCCGGGGGAACCTGAGTTTAAAGTCTTGTTTTGACCAGAGGATGTCAAAGAGGTTTACAAAAGGGTTTTTACTCCAAAACTATTTTCAAAAAGGTTTTCAACAAAGATATGGGGATATCTTGACTTATAAAAACAGAGGCATGTTTTCAAAACTTTTTTTAACAAAGATATGGAGATGCCATATCTACAAGAGATAGTCTAGGCTTTTCGAAAGCAACCCTAGATAGAGCTATCTCGCCACAGCCAGAATTGCATTTCCATACTTCTCTTATCTTGGTGGTTTGCGAGTACATTCAAAAGTACTCATGGCATTGTCCCTGGCTATTTACTTGGCGAGGCGTTCACAGGTTCGACATCAGAAGCTTAAGGTGACGTCCAGCGAGCTAGGCTGTCTTCCCAATCAGTCGCCTGTAGGTTGAGGCATGGTTGGGCTCTGCGCGTGATGATGTTCCGCTGCTAAAGATGATGTAGCCATAATGGCATATATGTAAGTCTTGAATTTTCGTTATGTTTCGGATGTTGTAATCATACTTGTCGGTTATGTTCCACGGTTCACTGATCATGGGAACGTGGATATATACATAACAAGGATTTCTCGGATGGTTAATCCGGAGAGCCCACACCTGCCAGACTAACTTCTCCGCCGCGGGGAGATACCCCTCGGCGACCAGCTCTTGTAGATCTTCGGCAGAGAGATCAGAACCTCTCCACACCCCCTTGTGGGAGTCGTTTTCTTCTTCAGCGGCTTCAGGCGCCGCTCGTTCTTGGTCATCACCGGTGGATTCCGTCACGGCAGAGACAAGAACGACCACCCCCTCCGGCGGGACGGTCACTCCCTGGGATGGCTCCAGTGTAGCGTCGGGAATCGCCACCGTGGAGGGAGCAGGGCTGCTGGAGGCCATTACGACGAGGAGAAGATGGAGGAAGAAGGGCTCTGGTTAGGGTTTTTCGCAGAATAGCTCGAAAGGTCGCGCGGCTGGAGGACAAAAACTGGAAAGCGAATGCGGGTAAAAGAGAAGTAAACTGGCCACAGTGGAAAAATATAAGCCTCGCGTCAAGATTTGTGCAAAGAGATCTAATGGATGGAATGTTGCCAACGTGGAAGTGAACGTGCGTGGTAATTTCGCCATGTCCTCCGTCTTTTGTCGCTCCGCCGTTTCGGATTTCACACGTGTGAAAATAACTGATGATTAATTCTCTGTTTCTGTGAGTTTCGAGGTAACGTAGGATGTACCCTACGTCATCCTCCTGGCAGATGCAGTGAAGGGTCACGTCCAAAGATTCCATCGAAGATGGAGACTATTCGACTCTAGAAACAAAGACTCAAGGAATCTCTGGCTACATTGCAAAGCCAGAGAGGATTGCAGGGTTCTTTGGGAGACCTTTGAGATATTGCTTGACGAATTGCCGGCATCACTTAGATGGGATATTCGGAGATCAATGAGCAAGACGGCGCAAGATTTCAAAGTCCTCTGGGGGGCTACTATTGAGGATATGCTATATGGGTATCCTCATAGCATGTAACCAATCCGCCTAACCCGGGTGGCCCATAGTTGGTAGAAAGGCCTATGGCCTGCTGGGCGGCCTAGTTAGACATATCTTGAAGGGAGGCCCATGCCGGATAAAGGAAGGCTACGCAGGAGTCACCGACATACGCGGAGCCTTGGATTACAAGACACGGAAGACTAGTTCGTATTAGTGTAGGACTCTTTACCTTGTCCGGAAGGACCTTTCCCTGTAAACCCTAGGTCTTGGCGCCTTTATAAGCCAACATGTGGGAGCCTTTAGGGCACAACCTCGCACAACGAACCTGTCTTTGTAACTGGGCGTATTGCCATTATAGTGATTTATAGCAGGAGTAGAGTTCCGCCACCGTTGTGGGACTTGAACCTGGGTAAGCTGTGTTACCTCATACCTGCCAACTCTCCGCCTTACCCCATGTCTCTAAACATGCACTGTGAGGACTGATGTCTATGCACTTCTATTCTTGTAGACAGTTGTTGGGCCCCCAAGTGCAGAGGTTTGTAGAACAGCAGCAAGTTTTCCCTTAAGTGGATCACCCAAGGTTTATCGAACTCAGGGAGGAAGTGGTTAAAGGTATCCCCTCTCAAACAACCCTGCAATCAAGATACAAGAAGTCTCGTGTGTCCCCAACACACCCAATACACTTGTCAGGTGTATAGCTGCACTAGTTTGGCGAAGAGATAGTGAAATACAAGTGGTATAGATAATTATAAGTGGTAATGGTGATAGAAAATAGCTTGATGGCGTGGAAGAGACTAAAGGCAAACTGAAATAAAGAAGGAAGCAAGCAAACATGTAATATATCTAATAGCAAACGGTGTATCAATGCTTAGAAACAAGGCCTAGGGATCATACTTTCACTAGTGAACACTCTCTCATAAATATCTTCTTCTTCATGATACTACTCTTAACTAGTCTCCGGTTGGACACTTTAATCCATGGTAGGGCTCTAACATCACACCTCAAAGTAAGCCTTTCCCATGTAGAAAACCCCACACTGTCACCTTGAGTACTAGATGAGTCCAACAAACACCACAATTTCATAGAGACATCCAACTCCAAATATAACTCATAACAAGTATTTGTAATCTCTAGCCTAAGTGCCACCATGGTGTGCACGCTGTCACTTTCACACACATGAGGAGAGCAGAGATATATTAAAGCACTTGAGTAGCAAGGTAGATATATAGATTACAAGCTCATGATCTCAATAATATCATGCATAGAGAGAGAGACAAACACATAGCTACTGGTAGAACCCTTAGCCTCGAGAGAGAACTACTCCCTCTTCATCATGGGAATCAGCAATGGTGATGGAGATGGCGATGGAGATCGATGGAGATGGCTCCGGGGGCACTTCCCCGTCCCGGCGAGTGCGAAGCAGAGACTTTCTGTCCCCGAATCTCCCCTTGATTGCGGTGGTCTGAACTTTGTGGATTTCTGATTGATGATTTAGGGTTTATGCATCGGGAGGCTTATATAGGCGAAGGAGGCAAGGTCGGTGGCCAGCCAGGGGGCCCACACCATGCCCTGGTGCGACCTGGGCTGGCTCGCGCCAAGGGAGGTTGTGGCCACCCTGTGGCCCCTCTCCGACTCTCCTTCTGGCTCCGTCAGTCTTCCGGGAAAATAGTAACTTTGGCTTTTGTCCCGTCCAATTCTGAGAATATTCATTTTCTGACTTTCCTGGAACCAAAAACAGCAGAAAACAGGCAGCTGGCACCATGGCTCTTGTTAATAGGTTAGTCCAAGAAATCATATGAAAAGTACTCCAAAGTGTGCACAAAACACAAGAAAGTGGATAAAGCCAAGCACGGAACATCAAAAATTATAGATACATTTGCAATGTATCAAGGACCCCTCCATGGCGTACTCGTCGGTAATACCACGACACCTCTCGGTCTTTGCCTGAGCACGGAACATACTTTTGAGGCTTTCGATCATATCGTAGGCCTAAACATTCTCGAACTGCTGCTGCAAGTCCGGTTCCATGTGAGCAAGCATAAGACAGCTAATTTTTGTAGACTCATCACATGTTCTACATTAGGCATTGGTTGCTGCGACACTCGCATTCTCATCCGGCACATCTGGAAGCAGGTTGTCTAGAACATGGTCCCTCTTTTCTTGTTTGAGAACAATTCTCAGGTTATGATACTAGTTGGTGAAATTTGTTCCATTAAGTTTTTCTTTCTCTAGGATGGTCCTCAAAGCAAAACTGGATAACTGAGGGAGACTGCTACTAGGTGCCATTATCTACAGCAGAAATATGCAAAACACTTAAGACAAGTATTCATAAAATAGCAAGCGTATTAAACACTAATACTTATGCTCCCACTAGAACCAACACCCCTCCAATGGTTACTTAGTGATTCAGGATCCTAAATAAGCAAGCCAACTAGTGAGCTTTAGCATCCCCGCTAGCCATCAAGTGATCTAGGTAGGCAACTCCTTGCTAATTGCATCTCATGCGACTCCTGTTGGTCGGGTGGCATATCATGCCCCGGCTCCCGACTGACCTCTACCCGAGCCCCACAACCGTTGTGATAGACCCGTCTAGCTTACCAAGTGCTTCCGCTATAAGAGTCTGACTCGAACCCACCTAGTCGAAAAGAATTGGTATCACCTCAATTTTATAAGCCCAATACCAAGAATGTCCGCCTTGTGATGGTGCATCACCGGCGGGGAGACCAACTAGACCTTCTTTGAGGGATTAAAGTTTAACCACTATCTCACAGAGGTAAAACTAGAGACATAACAATAACACAAAATAATCCAATTATAATGTGAAATAGTATCGCTCTCTTCATGGCGATCTCCATATCCATGAACCTGTTCGTCATGCCTTTGGCTGCCGTGTCCTTCAAGGCCTCCAAAAATGCTACACTAGCACTAAGGAATATACAAGATGGCATCTCATGCTGATACACAGGTCGTTATACAATAACAGTGACAACACTTTGGCTCCAGCCGGCTGACAAACCCGTGATACGCAGATCACATATGGATTACATACATCACATGCACATAAGCCATACCATTCACTACTTCACGCAAAAGCAAGTTATGCATAGATACAATATCTACTAGCGTTGTGAACCTCGCAACGACATGTAATGCTCTACGACAGGGTGAAGCCGGTGGTCCGAACTATCGATTCCTTCATTGGATAAAAACCTTTTACCCATATCTAATCTATGTGCACATTTGACCAATATCACTGATCATTCGCACCTGATCTTCCATGCACCCCCGAGTGCGATTGATCCAATGAATCTTGCACAAAACCGATCTATCTCATAGATCAACCACTGAAACCCTTAGTGGATCCTATCCACCAGCTCATGCATATCACATATGCATAGATCTAGAGCCTAAAACCAGAAGCTTTCGCTCTGATACTACTATTGGGCCATGCAAAGATAAATAAAACCTTTTCCCTTACACGGTACACCCAAGATCCAGCTCAGGTTATAGGCCATGAGATTACCGCTAGATGCACAGATGCGGAAGTTGATGTAGCGCGTCGAAGCAGTGTCAAATGATCCCACGAACAGTCCTCTGGATCCCACTGACATATCCTCCGGATCCCATGAACACCTTCTCCTTCAGCGCCGCACGTGCAACGCCTCTACCGGCATCCACACGTAGAAGAAGGAGCTTCGGACAGAGGATTTCTAGATCCTGTCTAGCCCGAAATGGAAGTGGAGAATGTGATGGCTAGGTCGGGGACTATCCCTTGTCACTCCACTTATATACACTCCTAGCTGGGCTCAATGCTTGAGGCCCATCTAGGACGTACCCCAATCTCCAGATGGATCTAATCCACATGGGCTCCTTACCCTTAAGTGTGTGACCCTGTAGGTTCACGTACACCTGGACACAACATGAGCTACTCCTCCAAGTATCCCGTCATGGCTTTGAGTCCAACTCATTCCCATGAACACTTGGTCTCAAGTCGATAGACGGTAGCGGCCTCTAGAAAGACGTGCCAACTCCCAAGTGCCACAAAGTCAGAAGAAGAACCTTCAATGTGACTTTTGTACAAGTCCCTTCGCCACACAATATACCTCTTAAGCTATAGGAGAGTAGTTGCCATCCCTTAAAATAGATTAACTATCTTCTCGTACCATGATATGTGATTCACTAGACTAACTATTAGTCCGACTCCTCAGTTAACACTTAACTGCGTAGCGCATGGCCATGCTTCTGACTCATATCACACGAGAGGGCCCAGAGAATATCTCTCCATTACGGAGGAGAATATCCCATCTTGGCAATCCATGTCATGTAGCTTGCTTCACAACCAACCCGAACTCTACCATTATAACTGCCCATTTACAGAATAGCGTTTGATAGAATCTAAGTTGGTGATCCACAACTCTAATCATGCAATCACCTCAGGTCAAAGGATTCCATTGCTTGAGACTGCAAATGACAACTTGCTCGTTGCATCTCAACTATGGGTCAGTCTGATTCGCTAAACTCTTTAGCTGAATCAGTGTAAGTCAGAATAGCATAACCATGCCCATTACAAGTGGAACCGTGTCATCAGCCGACTTGCACATTGGTCTAAGTTGTGTGTCCAGCATAACCTCAATGACCAAGGACTATCTAGTATGAACAATCATGAATACATAGTTCCACAACTGAATCACGTATTCAGTGATATATATCTGATGTTCATACAAGGAAAACTTTACTTTATGAATAGTTTGGGAAATATCATCAACCCTGATTGCCTTTAGGGAATATTCCCAGCATGCAATATGTCGGCAGGAAAGAATAGGGCAAGAGAAACTTACTACTCATTTGTTGTTGATCCGAGTCAGCTCCGACAACCAAACCTGACTTTTTCCCTTATGATCCTCCAGCTCTTTTCAGGCTGAGTTAACCATGATCTTGGCGTCCTTGAGCAAATCTTTGTCTTTTTGGACTTGAGCAGTTAGATGATCTTTTTCTTTTGCAAATTCCAGGAAGAACCATCAAGTATGGATTTGTTCCCTTACTTCATCTCCTCAATTTGAGTCTGCAGCCAAGATACCTCATCCTGCTCCTTCTTCAGCTAAAGTTGATGTTCTCCTGCTAGTTCCATCATGTGGTTTGTCAGTTCCGGTATACTTATACAATCCAGGTGTTCTTCCGCAAGAGCAGTTTTCTCGGCTAAGCTAAGATGAAAAAAAAATATACGAGTAAAATGAATTGTGCAAACATCAAGGTGAGGATGACATACCATCAATGTTGGAGATCTGCTTATGCAACTCTTCAATCTATCTCTCTATCCTAGCTACAAGTGTCGACAAATAGTTAAGTCGGAAAATGAGAAAAGCAAAAGTAAAAGCAAGATAGTGTGGGCGTACCTTTATTCTTCAACTCAACCAGAAGTTTCTTGTGATTGTCAGAGAGTTTCTTGTGCTCCAACAGGAGATGTCTAAGTCCAGGAATTGGTGCAACTCTAGAAAAAAAGAAGTGTTAAGGGAATCATTTTTAAATATTCGAGCCAAGTTATGATAACGCAACCCAAATCTCAGGAAATAGGGAATCATTTTTAAAGATTCAAGCTGAGTTATGATAACTCATCCCGAATCTCGGGAAATAGGGAATCATTTTTAAAGATCCGAGCCTAGTTATGATAAATCAACCCGAATCTCGGGAAATAGGGAATCGTTTTTGAGGTTCGAACTGAGTTATGATAACTCAACCCTAATCTCGGGAAATAGGGAATTGTTTTAAGATTTGAGCCGAGTAATGATAACTCAACCCGAATCTCAGGAAATAGGGAATCATTTTAAAGATTCGAGCCGAGTGATGATAACCCAACCCGAATCTCTAGAAATAGGGAATCATTTTTAAAGATTCAAGCCGAGTTATGATAACTCAACCTGAAATTCAGGAAATAGGGAATCATTTTTTAAAGATTCGATCCGAGTTACGATAACTCAACCTGAATTTCGGGAAATAGGGATTTGAATTAAAAATTCGAGCTGAGTTATGCTATCTCAACACGAATCTCATGAAACAGAGAATCGAAGTTAATGAACTACATGCTAGGCAAAATTATGATCTAAGAGCTTCCGGCCGAGCAAAAGCTTATCCCCCCGGAACCTCGGGGAATAGGATTATGTATATCTTACTAGAATTAATGAGAATAAAGATGTGTACCTCGATAGCTTTGTCGGCTTTAACTATGGCGACCTTAGCTTGGAACATCCTTTGGGCGACACTACTCGGACCTACCTATGGCTATTTTGGATGAGGGTTCCCAGAATTCACCTCAGCTAAATTGACATCATTACAGACCATGCAATATTGTCTGAGCGATCACAAGCTATTTCCACTCAAGGTCTAGGGTGGCATAAAACTATTGCCGACGGAGTTAATTTTGGTAGTAACTCGAGTGGTATCCTTGCTCTTATGCAGCGTCATTTTCTTATCTGAGTCCACCTCAGGGGCAGTGGATGTTTTCTTCAACATATCCGCAACTGAGGTTTTCTTGGACTTGGTTGCTGGTTTCTTAAACTTTTGTTGTTTAGTTGAAGGAGATGGGTTTTGTGATTTTTTTTGAAGAGACTGGCTACTGCTACTTGGCCAAAAGAACTGTATGTTGCTGCGCCGTTGGCTCTAACTGCTGTTGTGGTTGGTGTTGAACTTTCCACTTTGATTGAGTTTGCTCTGGAAATTCCGGAGTCTCAATATTCTCTATCTCGGCACCCAAATTGCCAGCACAAGGCATGGTTTTGTCATTTGGGGAGACAGGATCTCCCCCAGTGTCAAGAGCTTGATTCCACAGAAGCATATCGACCACTGAACCCAGAGGAATGTCCTCCCTTGCTAGAATCGAAACTCGAGTGTCGGCATGAGGAGGAGACGGAGGCTGCTACCGTTCCGAAGCGATGCAAGTTTTGCTCTGATTAACATCCAGTGTAGCCCTATAGTAGAACATGTTGTTAAAAGCATTTTGAGTAAGAAAGGAAAGAGAGAAACAAGAAATACAGAAGTAAAAATATATGTCGGCACAAAAAGGTTACCCTACTATTGTTGGCCTCTCCTTAGGCTTACGGATTGCAACCTTGCGTCTTTTCCTCGTGGGCTTTGCAGCTACAGAAGAGGCTTGTCTTTTTCCTCCACCTCGAACAGCCGTTGCTAGTGGTACCTCCTCCACCACCTATTCCCCCGCATTAGCTGGGGTCGAGTTTAGCTGATATGTGAATGCAATGGGCATAGGGTCAAGTACCTCTAGAATTCAACAACAATCATCATCATCCGGACACGTTCTTAATATATCTTGAGGAAGGGAGTTACCCAGGATTGGTCCAGTGCCAGCGTCTAGGATCGGCATAAAATCCTTAGAATCCGGATCATCGGTATCTGAATCCTCGTGGTCTCTGGCCCAACCCTTGTCGGTCATCACTTTATCTTCAGCAGCCCGCCGAGTAAAATTCTGCATAATAAATGAGTATAGGTCAAAGTCAAATGATGAAGGAATATAATCATTCGGCATAAAGATTATGTTGGCTAAAATGAAAGTCGACCATGAAATCATCTCAGTACTTACCACGGGTGCAGGATGATCTCGTTCATAGGGAGTTTTTTCCCATTCCCACTCCTCGACAATTTTGGTCTTAGTAATGGCTTTAACCCGATTTTGGACTTCAATCTTGTTCAGTTCAATTGTCGATGTCCGGGTAGGATCATGTCGAGTACTCATGTGGCAAATGTTGTGTGATCTTTGTTGATGTGGGGAAACTCAGTGTTGGGTATGCTAAATGGGTATCACCATTGCATGTCTCTAATCCGCATAACCCGGATGGCCCATAGTCGGTAGCATGGCCAATGGCCTACTGGGCGGCCTAGTTAGATGGATCCAAAAGGGCGGCCCATGCTAGAAGAAGGAAGGCTACGGTGCAGTTACCGATCAACCTGGAGCCTTGGAGTACACGATACGAAGACTAATTAGTATTAGTGCAGGACTCTGTAAGCAGTTCGGCAAGGTCTTTCCCTGTAACCCTAGGTTCTGGCGCCTTTGCAAGACGGACCTGTTGGAGCTGTTAGGGCAACAATCATAGTGCTTAGTGCAACACCTCGCACATAACTCGGCGTATAGCCATTATAGTGATTTATAGAAGGAGTAGAGTTTCACCACTGTTATGGGACTTGAACCTGGGTAAGCTGTGTTACCTCGTACCCATCAACTCGCCGCCTTCCCCCACCTCTCTAAATACACTTTGTGAGGACCCCCTGCATGGCGTACTAGTTGGCAATACCACAATAGTTGGCGCCATCGAGGGGAAGGAGGCGCTTCGAGCTCTACACTAGGCGAGGTCCTACCTCTTCGAGGTAATTGGCGAAACTATGGCCATTGCACGCGTTCTATTCTCTGGCAACGTTCCGATTGTCCCTCTGAATGAATTCTGGATCCCGGCGAAGACGAACCTCACCAGCTGCTCCATTGTTCCAATCGGGGACATCCATCTCTTCATCAGCGAAACCAACTTGGGTCCTATCTCCTAGGAATTCGGAAACATGTCAAGCCCTGCACGGACTACCTCCGGGTAGGACACGTTCGCGGAAGGATCAGGCTCGGATATCTCTTCGAAGGTTCCTGGCTCAGATCAAGAAAAATCAAGACCCACCCAAACCTCCCCTATGCGGGATATAATGGTGGAAAGACCCCGCAGATCCACTTGGCTTCCCCGAGTGTTCGAGAAGCGGTGGTCACACTTTGTCGGTGTCGCCACCATCTTCGATATGTCTATATGTGTCTAGAGGACAGGGGAATCCCCTCGAGATTACCTCGCCAGATGGATGAGGGTGTGGGAAACCCTAGAAGATGACCGCACTAACGAACTCGTATACCACTTCGTGGAGGGGCTTACGCCGGCACACTTCTCCGACATACGCTCAGGAGCCGACATGTGATGTCTACGCACGCTTCTATTCTTGTAGACAGTATTGGGCCTCCAAGTGCAGAGGTTTGTAGAAAAGCAGCAAGTTTACCTTAAGTGGATCACCCAAGGTTTATCGAACTCATGGAGGAAGTAGTCAAAGGTATCCCTCTCAAGCAACCCTGCAATCAAGATACAAGAAGTCTCTTGTGTCCCCAACACACCCAATACACTTGTCAGGTGTATAGGTGCACTAGTTCAGCAAAGAGATAGTGAAATACAAGTAATATGGATGATTATAAGTGGTAATTGCAATCTAAAATAAGAGTGGCAGCAAGCAACACATGTAACAGGACTGATTGTAAACGGTGTTTCAATGCTTAGAAACAAGGCCTAGGGATCATAATTTCACTAGTCGACACTCTCATATAAATATCTTCTCTTCGTGATGCTACCCTAAACTACTCTCCGGTTGGACGATGTAGGGCTATAACAGCACACCTTAAAGTTCGCGTTCCCCATCTAGATAACCCCTCACTGTCACCTTGTGCGCTAGATGGTTCCAACAAACACCACAATCTCATAGAGACATCCAACTCAAAGTATACTCATGATAAGTATTTATGTAACCTTAGCCAAAGTGCCACACGGTGTGCACACTATCAACTTCACACACGTGGGGATAAGCAGAGATTCATTAAAGAACTTGAGTAGCAGAATAGATCTATAGATTACAAAGCTCATGATCTCAATAAGATCATGCATAGAGAGAGAGATGAACACATAGCTACCAGTAGAGCCCTTAGCCTCTAGAGATAACTACTCCCTCCTTATCATGGGAGTCAGCAATGGCGATGGAGATGGCGGTGGAGTCAATGGAGATGGATCTGGGGGGACTTCCTCATCCTGGCAGGGTGCCGGAACAGAGACTTTTGTCCACCGAATCTCCTCTTCGGTGGCGGCGGCGCTGCGGAACTTTTCATGGAATTCTGATCTTGTATCTAGGGTTTTCGTCCCGGGAGGAATATATAGGCAAAGGGGCAAGTTCGGTGGAGGCCTGAGGGGCCCACACCACCCCCTGGCGCGGCCTGGTCTGGCCCGCGCCACCAGGTGGTGTGGCCAGCCCCTAAACCTCCTCCTTCTCTGCTTCTAGCTCTGTGAGTCTTCCGGTAAAATAGGAACTTTGGCTTTTGTCCCGTCCAATTCCGAGAATACTTCTTTACGAGCTTTTCTGAAACCAAAAACAGCAGAAAACAGGCAACTGGCACTATGGCATCTTGTTAATAGGTTAGTTCCAGAAAATGCATAAAAGTATCTCAGAATGTAGATAAAACATAAGAAAGTTGATATAAAACAAGCATGGAACATCAAAAATTATAGATACATTTACGACGTATCAACAGGCTTCCGGCTTGCTTACTCTCAATGAGATGATCGCAACTATTAACAGTTTCGCTGAGGCTAATGAGGAAGCTGAGGCTGAGATTGCCACCGCGATCGGAGGAGCCAAGACTACCGGCCCCGCACCCACCACATCCAACTCCACCATCGAAAACACTGAGGCCAAGTACGACTCAGTTCTTGACACACTTTACACCGACATCAACATGGATGGCGGTGGTTCAGAGAACAACTCGGAGGAATACGATGTTGATATGAGAGGGATCAAGAAGGAGTTTCAGAGGGAGGAGCACGTTGAGAAAACTATCAATTCTCGCTAGGTACTGGTGGCCATCGAGAATGTGATAGAAGAAGATCAGCAGGATCAGGGAGCCGGGAAAACTTCGTCAGCGGCAGATGATGCCGGGGCTATGGAGGCAAACGCTAAGAAATCCATCGATCCTTCGGGTGCGACCAAAGCCATGCTGCCTCCGGCTATCCCCCCGCAGCTGCCATAGGAACTCACTACCGAACCTAGTGCTGCAAACCAAGCAAATCTACCACCTCTGCCATCCACGTTAGCATCTCACAACCCCTTGGTTACCCCCACCGACAAGGTGATGTATGGCCAGCTCCTAGTCGAGGCAATAACGGTCGCCCATATTCGGAGCGTTGTGGAGCTTGATGAGAAGCGACAGGAGATCCTCGCGGAGGCCTAGTGCATTGTAGAACAGGGCACCCAGCTGAACAGGGATATGGCCAAGGAATAGCAGTCAATCAAGACAGCAAGAGCAATGGAGGATGAGTACAAGTAGTTGTTGTTGAAGCACAAGGCAAAGAAGGCCCGACTCACGTCGTCGGTGATCTAGGCATCTGACACAATTTTGGGTTGGCTCCATCCAAACTAGCAAAAGCTACCCCCTACATCGATTTAGCTCGGAAGAAAGTCATGCCAACCCCTGCCCTCAATATGGTCGTTGCCAAGAACTTACTCGAACAGGACAGGTCGCCTGTAGCGGTGGCTTAGGCCTATGACCTTGTAGCTAAATTTGCAAGCATCAGGAGAAGGCCACCTCACAAAGGCTCGAGTACAATCCATAGCTTTGCCAGACAAGCATGAACAACTACAGAAGACCAAGATCTCCTCATGAGGAAGGATTCCACACGGGCTCCATGGAATGTAGGCAGAGGAATGCATGCAATAGGATTGATGCTATCCTAGTATCCTCCAACAATGGAGAAAAGGCTCACCCCTGTCGTTCACCGCCATCCCCACAGTCCTGGCATCGTGAGGAACCACGTCAGCACCACCGTACGAGCATGCCACCTCCTAGGCATCCCCAGAGAGGCGTCATTATACGCGACCATGGAGAGCAGGCTCGTCATGAGGGAGAGTGCAGCGGCAACGACAGACACATGAGCAAATCTCAAAGGAAGCCCCACGTCCGACAAGCAACCACAACAGGGATGAGGATTTGCATGGAGGAAGTAGAAAGAAGGCTAACCTCACCACCAAGCTGCCACCAAGGCAGAGGACCACGAAGGTCCCACGACTCGCACCACAACTTTCCTCCCCATGGTGGAAATAGTAACAAGCAACAATCGGAGCTGTACGACACACGATCGCGCCTTGATAAGATCTAAGAAGCCCGAGAAGAGCCATACTTAGGGCCATGTTGTTTTGGACCGGTTATCCAGGCCACAACCTACCCTAAGGGCCTCTAGATTGACAAGACTATCAAGCCCTATTACGACACTGACATGCCAGCAACATGGTTACAGGACTACCGCAAAGTGATATGAATCTCTAGGGGAAACCCCAACGTCTCCATCAAGTACCTCACACCCATGCTCACCGGCACTGCCCGATAGTGCATCGACGACTTGCCAGAAAAATCAATCTGTAATTGGTTGGAAATGCATGAAGTGTTCACCAAGAACTTCGAGGGTACGTACAAACGTACATGTACTAGCAGTGACCTACATCGGTGTGTGCAAGAATAGGACGAATCTTCTCATTCCTACCTATCCTATTGGCTTGATATGAAAAATTCATGCGCAGGAGTACACGATCAAACTTCTATGGCCGCCTTCATCGACGGTATAGAAAAGGAAAACACAACTCTAGCATACACTGAAGCACACTCAAGACAGAGGCAAACTTGACCTCAACTCAATGATTGCCATGGCTAGCGAGTTTGCCGCTTTCGATGATGAAGCTCGCGAATCGTTGTCGGCTCTACATATTCCCATCCAGGCCAAGAAGAACTACAATAACAAGCAGAAGAATCTTCTAGAAGACAAGCAGACAGCCAACATGGTCGCCATGACTTTTGTTGGAAGAGGAGATGGTGGATAACATGGTCTTGGCTGGGGGCTAGTCGTGGGCAGCATGAGAGTGATTATACACCTATAGCACTCCACCAGACACACGAGGAGTACAGTGATATGTCGTGTTTTGTCCATCTCGACGCAAAAGGCAAGGCCACTCACATCAACCGCCAATGCAAGTTTGTCAATGACCTCAAGGACCTGAGTCTGGCTACAAGCAAAGTCGGAAGAACAGACCCCGTAGAAAGGGCAAGGGGAAGAAGAAGGAGGAAGAGTCCAAGGATTCAAATGATATGGGTGAAGACGCGGACCCCAAGCACGCCGACAAAGGTGATTGCAAGGGCAATAATCCCTTTGAAAAGAAGGATCCAATCTACCACACCTTCCTTGGTTCTCCCACCGTCCAAGCCCAGAAAATCTCTGTGAGGATACTGATGGCCACCCTCCCTGCGGTTCCCCAGTATGTTAGGTGGTCGGACATTCTAGTTACTTGGGATAGAGAAGATCACCTAGAGCTCATCCCAACAGAGAACCAGTATGCCATGGTCATCAACCCCTTGATTCACGACAGTGAGTTTACCAAGTGCCTCGTGGACAGTGGAAGCAACATCAACATTATGTACCTGGATACACTTCACAAGATGAACTTGATGCATACCCAGCTAAGGCGGAGCAATACCGTATTCCATGGTGTCGTTCCTAGCCGGCAAGCTTAGTCCCTTGGCTATATCACCCTTCCGGTCGCCTTTGGTGATGTCAACAATTGCCACCAAGAGTGCATGACCTTTGAAGTGGTGCCCTTCAAGAGCGTGTACCACGTCATATTTGGATGCGACATCTTCCACTCTTTCCTCGCTAGACCATGTTTCGTCTACAACAAGCTCAAGATACCCGGACCAAACGGCATCATCACTCTTGCCAGAAGCTTCACCAAGGCAAGGGAGTGCGAGCTAAGTGAAGCCGCCTTCGCCAAAACGGTCCTCTACGGTGAAGAGTTCCAGGAGATCCAGCGGCAGGTCGATGCCTCGAAGATGCCGGCTTCAAAGAAGAAGATTTCTCACTCTGAACCCACATTCAGGCCGCCATCAAGACCAAGCAGGTGGAGCTTGTTGAAGGAGATTCCTCCAAGACCACCTCCATCGGTACGGATCTGGATCCCAAATAATAGGAAAGCACGCTCGTCGAATTCCTCTGTGAGAATAGGGACATCTTTGCCTGGCAACCTGTCGACATGAAGGTTATACCTAGGGAACTTGCCGAGCACAGCTTAAACATTGATTCTAAAGCAAAACCGGTGACACAACCTCTACGATGCTTCAGTGATGAAAAACGACGAGCCATAGGCAAGGAGCTAGCTAGGTTACTTAAGGCTAGTTTTATCCGAGAAGTTATTCACACCCAACGGGTGGAAAATCCTGTACTTGTCCCCAAATGGGAACCAAAGAATTAAGAATGTGCGTTGAATACACCGGCTTGAACAAATCGTGCCTGGAAGATCCATTTGCTTTGCCTCGCATTGACCAAGTCATTGACTCGACGGCTGGCTCGAAACTTCTGTGTTTTCTCGATGCATACTCAGGATACCACCAAATCAAGATGCGAATGTCAGACCAATTGGCCACTTAGTTCATCACACCTTACGACATGTAATGCTACGTCACGATGCCCTTTTGGGCTGAAAAATGCTAGGGCTATGTACCAGCGGACGATGCAGGATTTCCTACATGAACAAATAGGTCTCAATGTACACGCTTATGTGGACGACATTGCGGTGATGTCAAAGAAATCAAACAATATCATCGCCGACTTGCAGAAAACCTTTGACAATCTTCGGAAGTACAACATGATGCTCAACCCAAGAAGTGTGTCTTCAGGGTCCTAGCTAGCAAATTGTTGGGCTTCATCGCTTCACATTGCAGAATTAAGGTCATCCTAGAGAAGATCAAGGTCATCCTCGACATCAAATGCCCGACATGCTTGAAGGATATACATCGGCTCACATGTTGCGTCGTAGCAGTAAGCCGGTTCATCAACCAACTTTGAGAGAAGGCAATGCTGCTCTACAAGTTACTCATGAAGGCGGGCAAATTCATATGGACGGACGAGGAAGATGCAACACTTTAGGAGTTGAAGAGAATACTCTCCTCCGCACCAATACTTGCAGCACCGGAGTCAATGGAGCCAAAGTTAATATACATGGCGGCAACCAACTGGTTTATCAGCATCATCGTTGTGGTGGAGTGCAAGGAGCCAATGCAAGATCACGGAGTTCAGTGACCATTTTACTACATAACGAGGTCTTGACGGAATCCAAGCAGTGTTTCCTGCACTATGAGCAGCTAGCTTATGGAGTTTTCCTTGCTTCACGGAAGCTAAGGCATTACTTCCAGGAGCACCCTATCATAGTGGTGAGCAAAGCTCCACTGTTCAACATTATCAACAACAGCGACACTACATGAAGAGTGGTGAAGTGGGGCATCGAGCTTTCCACCTTAGAAATCACCTACAAGAGGCGCGACACCATCAAATCTCAAGCATTGGCAGATTTTATCGCAGATTGGATAGAACTATCAGAAGACACTCCTGTTCTAGAGCTAGAGTATTGGGTCATGCACTTTGACGGATCCAAGTTACTCAATGGTTCAGGGGCTGGTGTATTACTCCAATCACCAACAAGGGAGAAGCAACAGTACGTCCTGCAGATCCACTTCAACACTACCAACAACATGGAGGAATATGAGGCCCTCATTCACGGACTTCGTGTGGCCAAGGATATTGGCATGAAGCGCATAGTTTGCTATGGAGATTCCGACTTGGTTGCCCAGCAGGTGGCTGACACTAGGAACGTGCAGAACCCTATGATGACAACATATAGTGACGAAGTAGACGAGATAGCCAAGTGTTTCAACGGCTACTAATTCAAATACGTCAAGAGGGAGGACAATGAGGTAGCAGATATGCTGTCCAAGCTTGGATCATCTCATCAACCAATTCCTCCTGGCGTTTTCCTAGAGCATCTATGGACACCATCCGTGAAAGGAGCAGACCCCGACAACCCGGATAAAGTGGACTCATCTATTAACGCAGTTATAGTGGCCTCTCCAGCTTAGACAAAACTATTGATAGACTACCTTCAAGATGGAACATTGCCTGTCGACAAAGTCGAAAGCCGGTAGATAGTATGCAGAGCAAAAGGCTACATCATAATAGACAACCAGCTATATAAAATAACTACCACATGCGTATTCCTACGTTGCGTCTCCTAGCAGCAAGGTATGGATATCCTTAGAGAGATACATCTCGGAGATTGCGGGCATCACGCCGCTCCCCGATCATTGGTCTGCAAAGCCTTCCGGCAAGGATTCTACTGGCTGACCGCCAAGGCGGACACCGACAAGCTGGTGCATATTTGTGTTGGGTGTCAGTTTTATGCAAGTCAACCACATGTTCCAGCTGAAGAATTGCGAACAATACCAATTACTTGGCTGTTTACAGTCTAGGGGCTTGACATGGAGGGACCTTTGCAAACAACACCTTGTGTATTTACACATCTATTAGTAGTAGTTGACAAATTCATAGTGGATTGATGTTAAACCCATTAGAAAGCTCGATGGGGTAACAAACCTGAAATTTGTCCGGGATCTTATGGTGAGATTTGGTCTCCCACATAGCATCATCACTGACAACGGCAACAACTTATCACTCAGAGAAGTTGAGGAGTATTGTCATGAAAAGGGCATCCGCCTTGACCTTGCTTCTGTGGCACATCGATAGTCAAATAGGCAAGTAGAGCGAGACAATGGACTAATTATGCAAGGAATCAAGTCACGCTTAGAGGCACCACTTCATGGAGCAGCTGGAGCCTGGGTGGATGAGTTACCATCTATCTTGTGGAGTTTATGAACAACACCCAACAGATCTACCAGCTTGACCCCTTTCTTTATGGTTTATGGAGCAGAAGTAGTCCTACCATCCGACATCCTCCATGATGCACCAAGAGTTGCCTCCTACGACGAAGATGACACTGAAGAATCCATACGCATATCTTTGGACTTGATTGAGGAAGAACACGGCTTGGCATGCCAGTGATCCGCCATCTACCAGTAGAAGCTACGCAGCTACCATAGTTGCTGTATTAGGCATCTCTCGTTTAAAGAGGGGGATCTGGTGCTTCATCCCAAGCAGCAAAAGTCACACAAACTATCCCCGCCTTGGGAAGGACCATTCATCATAAGCAAAGCACTGCTGAATGGTTCCTATTACCTCATCGATATTTGCGAGTTGAAAGATAGGCCAAAAGAACGCAAGTGCAAGCAACGTGACCCCGATGATAACTATCCGAAGACTAATCGGCCATGGAACATAACACAACTACGCCCATTTTACACTTACCATATTTTATATTATGTAATAAGTACCTTATATGATCAATGAAATAAAGCTTTTGGTTCACTCATATTTGCTGAGTATTTTACCTCCTTCAGTGTTCATTTTTGGATCATGTAAACCCTTTATGCGCAATTTTGCATTTGCACTTGTGAAAATTCCACCTACGGGTGTTAGCTCAAGTTTTCTGGTTTACATGTCTCCAGGCGTTTTATTTTGATTGCGGAGTAGTCACTTTTCAGCACTCGAAGCAGTCGATTTTGTTCTTAGGTTCTTGACAGTGTTATTAAGCATCATCACCTTAGAACATGGTTTTGTGCTACGAGTCTTCCATCTCACTAAAGGTCAAGCATATATCGTGGTATTGCCGACGAGTACGCCATGGAGGGGTCCTCACAGTGCGTGTTTAGAGACGTGGGGTAAGGCGGAGAGTTGGCGGGTACAAGGTAACACAGCTTACCCAGGTTCAAGTCCCACAACGGTGGCGGGACTCTACTCCTACTATAAATCACTATAATGGCAATACGCCGAGTTACAGATATGTTCGTTGTGCGAGGTGTTCCGCGTTGTACGCTGCAATCTATTATGTTCTGCCCTAAAGGCTCCCACAGGACGGCTTATAAAGGCGCCAAGACCTAGGGTTTACAGGGAAAGGTCCTTGCCGGACAAGGTAAAGAGTCCTACACCTACACGAACTAGTCTTCCGTGTCTTGTACTCCAAGGCTCCGAGTATGTCGGTGACTCCTGCGTAGCCTTCCTTTATCCGGCATGGGCCTCCCTTCAGGATCCGTCTACTTGGGTCGCCCAGCAGGCCATAGGCCTTGCTACCAACTATGGGCCACCCGGGTTAGGCGGATTGGTGACATGCTATGGGGATACCCATATAGCATATCCCCAACAGTAGCCCCCGGAGGACTTTGAAATCTTGCGCCGTCTCGGTTGTTGATCCCTGAATATCCCGTCTAAGTGATGCCGGCAATTCGTCAAGGAATATCTCAAAGGTCTCCCAAAAAACCTTGCAATCCTCTCCGGCTTCGTAATGTAGCCGGAGATTCCTTGAGTCTTTGTTTCCAGAGTCGGACGTTCTCCGTCTTTGATGGAATCTTTGAACGTGACCCTTCTTTGCAACTGTCAGGAGGATGACGTAGGGTACAGCCTACACTACCTCGAAACTCATAGAAGCAAAGAATTAATCATTAGCTATTTTTACGCGCGTGAAATCCGAAACGGTAGAGCGGCAAAAGAGGGAGGACGTGGCAAAATTACCGCGCACGTTCACTTCCACGTCGGCAACATTCCATCCATTAGATATTTTTGCACGAATCTTGATGCGAGGTTTATATATTTCCACCGCAGTCAATTTATTTCTTTTTACCCGCATTTGCTCCTAGTCTTCGTCTTCCTCCAGCCGCACGACCATTCGAGCTCCTTTGAGAAAACCCTAGCGAGAAACCTTTCTTCCTCCATACGCTCCTCGTCATAATGGCCTCCAACAGCTCTACTCCTTCCACAATGGTGATTCCCGAGGCTACGACGGAGCCATCCCAAGGAGTTATTGTTATGCCGGAGGGGGTGGTCATCCCCGTCTCCGCCGTGATGGAATCTGCCAACGATGACCAAGAACGAGCGGTGCCCGAAGTCGCTGAAGAAGAAAGTGACTCCCATAAGAGGGTGTGGAGAGGTTCTGATCTCTTTGCCGAAGATCTCCAAGAGCTGATCGATGAGGGCTATCTCCCTGTGGCGGAGAAGTTCGTCTGGCGGGCGACGCCGACCGGCATGGTGGTCCCTTCTCCCCAAGCTGGAGAGAAAGTGTACCTCAAATCTCAGTTGGTACTTGGTGTAAGCCTGCCAGTCTCCGACTTCTTCCTAGATGTCCTTCGACACTTCCGGGTACTTCCCCACAATCTCTCTCCCAACAGCATCCTAGTCCTTAGCAACTTTGTAGCTTTGTGCGAAGGATATCTAGGAACCAAACCTAGATTAGATCTGTTTGTATATTTCTTCACCGTCAAGAGAGAGTCCGTAGAGTCCAAGTATGAACTGTGGATCTGTGGAACCATTAGCTTCAAGATCCGACCTAGCCGGCGCTTCCCCGACATCGTGGGGCATGAGTATTGCAAGAACTGGCAGCGCACGTATTTCTACGGGCCAGATATCCCTCTGCTAGACCGTCTTGAGACTTAACCCTACTTTGTCGATGGAGCCGCCACTGAAGTGCCTGCATGGTAGACCCCAGCCTCTCTTACCACCGACGATGAAGCCAATCACGCCGTAAGGCGGATCGAATGGGTCATAGACGGAGGCCTAACGGGCCTGGATCTTGCCATGTGCTGGTACGTTAGGCGGATCCAGCCTCTGCAGCACCGCGCCCAGCTGATGTGTAAATATATCCAAGATAGGAGGGATCCCATGCGAATTTCACAGGATTACTTCTCTACTGACTCCATCAAGCTCCGGTTAAAGGACATCGTCAAGGTGAAGGACAAGAAGCGTGGCTTCAAGATCACCTTCGACATGTTCGATTACGACACATGCCCAGAGGTAGCTTCTGTTTCCTTTGTTGCTCGTTATATACTCTAAGGTTTTTCTGACTTGAAGTTGTGCATCTAACATTTCCATGTATCCTAGCTGGCGTCCTTGGCGGCAGATCAAATGGCCTCCCAGGTCTATGATCCTAAGCTAAAGGATATCCATGTGGTGTCCGATGACGACACCTCCAAGGATCAACCAGCTCCGGCAGCATGAAAGCGGAAGAGATCCACCTCTAATGATGATGTCGAGGCCAAGAAGAAGAAGAAAACGGAGAGTGGAGTCTCCAAACAATCCACTTCCGCCTTAGAGGTGGAGAAGAAGAAGAAGTCCACCGGCATTCCCCTCACCAAGGCTCCTACTGTGGAGTAAGTATCTTCATTCTTTGGCTTGTGCTTTTTCAGCCTATACCTTTTTTCAACTCTTGTACTTATTCCTTGTATGTTTCAGGAGGAAAGCCGGTGTTAGTTTGAAGCGATCCTCCAAAGATGTTGGAGGGTCAAAAAACATTCGTGACATGTTAACCAAGGGTCCGTCCGCCAAGCCCTCTCTCGACACCGCTCCCCCTACTCCTACCGCCATTCCCTCTGCTGGCCCTGCTAGGTCGTCATCTCCCGTCATCCCTAAGACCTTCGCCATGGAGATATATATCAATCCAAACCTTGATGTCTTAGGCTCTGTCGAGGCAGAAGTTGCTCCTAGCGGCCAGGCGATGCAGGAGAGCACCTCTTCTAAAGTGGCTGAAGCTCTAGCTAAGGATGCCACCAACAAGGGGAAGGAAGTGGAAGAGGTGGACGTGGAAGCTGCGATTGAGGCGGGAGCCTCCGCGCCATCTAATGCCTTGCAGGTGCAGGAGGCAGCTAGGGCATCATCCATGCCTCCGGCTTCGACCTCTCCATTGGCTGCGACTCCTCTGACATTGAGCCTAGATGATCTCATCAAGCAGGCCGACACAATCTATAAGAATGCTCGGACCTTTCATGATTCCTACGCTCATCTAGCCAACAATATCAGGATCATTGCCATCGTAAGTTTTTTGAACTTCACTTGCTTTACTTTGTGTAGTATATCCCACTGTAGCCCCGAGCTCTTAGGCGGATAAGTCAATAGTTATTGGCCTGAGTGCTCTAGAGAACTAAGCGTAGAACTTGTCTGTGTAGCCCCCGAGTGTTTAGTTGAAACTGTAAAGTTCCGACTAGATGCTCTTAGAGAAACTAGCTTACTCTAAAATCGTGTATTGTAGCCCCCGAGCATTTAGTTGAAACTGAATAGTTCTGACTAGAAGCTCTAGAGAAACTAAGCATGCTTATATCATGTGTAGAATGAGAATAAACGGAGAATAGCTGCCAATGAGAGATTTGTTGCTCTTCGGAAGGAGATGGACCTTGAACATGGTAAAACCAAATTCCTGAAGGAACAAATCAAAAATAGCCAAAGTCTGTTTCCTACGACAGCTCCTTGCTTTCCCATTGAATCGTTTTTCCGTCTTCTGATAGCAGTTTCTAATTTCCGTCTTACAGAAGCCATTGCTAAGGCCAAGAGCACCGCCGAGCAATCCAAGCATATCCAGGAGCTCGATGATGAAATTAATATCTTGAAGAAGGACCTGGTCGATGCCGTCAAGGGCCATGAGGCAACGATAAAGGCTATGCAAGAGATGAGATTGCACAACTCAAGTCAGTCCATAAGGAGCGCGATGTCTTGGCGGAGACATGCATGCAAGCGGAAACGAGCATATTTGGTAACCTTTCTCCGTCTTGGTATTTTCTGTAAGTTGGACAACCATTTTACTTGTTTGTAATCATGGTACTTGTGTTTTGTGCAAACCACAACTCCCATTGGCTTAGCCAACTTGGGTGAGGGTGCTCCAAGTTCCAAGGAACGCATGATTCTTGCCGGCAACTTTGTCAGCACCGCCATCGCCCAAGCCAAGGAGATAGCTCAACCTCTGGGTATTAATATCAAGGCGGCAGACTCAGCAGCTAAGTTCACGGAAATCCTGCGCCGAGCCCCCGAGAAAGTCAAGGACTGGAAAGCCTTTTGCGTCCGGGCTGGTGCAAGGATGACCTTGTCCTTAGTCAAGGCGCACTATGATAATACCGACATTGACCTGGTGACCTCCGGCTTTCCCAAGATAGACGAGGAAGGTCGAGATACCGATAGCGATGCTATTTGAAATTCTCTCGCCGGCTTCGACACCAGGGTTGCCAAGATGGTCAAGGCGGATGTCTTTGTGCCTGCTGAGATTCTGGATGATGACGTGACTTCGTCTGAGTCTAGTCCCTCTCCTTCCGAGTTTGACGAGCTCTCCCGGCCTGGCTCTCCTGATGATGCCACCACGAAGCCCCCTACAGCAGAGCCATGAAAAACAATATTTGTATTAAATGTGTCTCTGCAGAATGTATGCGGAAAAAACTTATGTTTGTCTAAGGCGGAAAACTTGTACTCAAGCCTCCTGCAACTTATCTGTTTCCAGCATGTGTATATATTTTTTAAGCAAGTGTTGGCTTATCCATTATTCTGGTTCGTATGCTTGACCTTTCATGAGATGGAAGACTCTCAGCACAGAACTACGCTCTTAGGTGATGATGCTTAATAGCACCATCTAGAACCTAAGAACAAAATCGCCGGCTTTGAGTGCCGAAAAGTCACTACTCCTGAATCCACATAAAAACTTTAGAAAACATGTAGACCAGAAAACTTAAGCTAATGCCCGTAGGCAGAATTTTCACAAGGGCAAAAGCAACCTTGCGCATAAAGGGTTTATATGATCCAAAAATGAACAACTAAAGGAGGTAAAAGACTCAGACAATATGAGTGAACCAAATGCTTTGTTCCATTGATCATATAAGAAACTTATTACATAATATAAATGTGCTAAGTGTAAAAGGGACGTAGCTGTGCTATGTTCCATGGCCGATCTGTCTCTGAGTAATCATCATCGGAGTCACGTTGCTTGCGCTTGCGATTTTTGGCCTATCTTTCAACTCGCGAATATCGACGAGGTAATAGGAACCATTGAGAAATGCTTTGCTTATGACGAATGGTCCTTCCCAAGCGGGGATAATTTGTGTGATTTTTCCTGCTTGAGTCTAAGCACCAGATCCCCTTCTTTAAACGAGCGATGCTTTACGCGGCGACTATGGTAGCCGCGCAGCTTCTGCTGGTAGACGGTAGATCTCTAGCATGCCAGCACGTGCTCTTCTTCAAGTAGGTCCACAGATAGCCATCTGGATTCTTCAGCGTCATCTTCCTTGTAGGCGGAAAATCTTGGTGCGTCATGGAGGATGTCAGATGGAGGAACTGCTTCTGCTCCATAAACCATGAAGAAAGGTGTCAAGCCGGTAGATCTGTTAGGTGTTATTCATAAACTCCACAAAACAGATGGTAGTTCCTCCGCCCAGGCTCCTGCGGCTCTATGTAGCAGTGCCTCCAAGCGTGGCTTGATTCCGTGCAGAATTAGTTCATTGGCCCTTTCAACTTATCAATTTGACTGCGAATGTGCCATAGATGCTAGGTCAAGGCGGATGCCTTTCTCATGACAGTACTCCTCAACTACTCCGAGAGATAAATTTCTGCCATTGTCGGTGATGATGCTATGTGGGAGACCAAATCTCACCACTAGATCCCGGACAAACTTTAGGGTTGTCGCCCCATCAAGCCGTCTAATGGGTTTTAGCTTCAATCCATTTTGTGAATTTATCCACTGCTACTAGCAAGTGTGTGAATCCACAGGGTGATGTCTGCAAAGGTCCTACCATGTCCACCCCCCAGACTGCAAATAGCCAAGTTATTGGTATTGTTTGCAATTCTTCAGCTGGAACATTTGGTTGTCTTGCATAAAACTGACACCCAAGACATGATTGTACCAACTTGTCGGTGTCCGCCTTGGCCATTATCCAGTAGAATCCTTGTCGGAAGGCCTTGGCCACCAACGATCGGGGAGCGGCGTGATGCCCGCAATCTCTGAGATGTATTTCTCTAAGGATTTCAATACCTTGCTGCTGGGAGACGCACCGTAGGAAGACTCTTGTGGTACTTCTTTTGTATAGCTGGCCATCAATGATGATGTAACCTTTTGCTCTGCGTACTATTTTCCAGCTTTCGACTTCGTCAGTGGGCAAAGTTCCGTCTTGTAGATAATCCATGAACAACTTCGTCCAAGCCAGAGAGGTCACTGTTACTGCATTAACAAATGAGTCCACTCTATCCGGGTTGTCGGGGTCCGCTCCTTTCACAGATGGAGTCCGTAAATGCTCCAGGAAAACGCCTGGCGGAATTGGTCGACGGGCTGATCCAAGCTGTCGAAGCACTTGGCTATTTCGTCTACTTCGTCTCGATATGCCGCCATCATAGGGTTCCGTGTGTTCCAGGTGCCAGCTACTTGCTAGGAAACCAAGTCGGAATCTCCATAGCAAACTATGCCCTTGATGCCAATATCCTTGGCTACGCGAAGTCCATGAATGAGGGCCTCGTACTCCGCCATGTTATTTGTAGCATTGAGGTGGATCTGCAGGACGTATTGCAACTTCTCTCCTGTTGGTGATTGTAATAATACACCAGCCCCCGAGCCATTGAGGATCCGTAAAAGTGCATGACCCAATACTCTGGTTCTGGCACATGAGTGTCTTCCGGCAGCTCTGTCCAATCTGCAAGAAAATCCACCAATGCTTGTGATTTGATAGCATCACATCGCTTGTAGGTGATGTCGAAGGCGGCAAGTTCAATGCCCCACTTTGCCACTCTCCCTGTAGCGTCGCTATTATTGATGATGTTGGATAGTGGAGCTTTGCTCACTACTGTGGTGGGGTGCTCCTGGAAATAATGCCTTAGCTTATGTGAAGCAAGGAAAACTCTATAAGCTATCTTCTGGTAGTGCGGGTAATGCTGCTTGGATTCCGTCAAGACCTCGCTCACATAGTAAACGGGTCGCTGAACTCCATATTCGTGCGTTGGTTTCTTGCACTCCACCATGATGACGATGTTGATTACTTGGTTGGTCGCTGCCATGTATAACAACATTGGCTCCCTTGGCACTGGTGCTGCAAGTATAGGTGGGGAGGAGAGTATTCTCTTCAACTCCTGAAGTGTTGCGTCAGCCTCGTCCGTCCATGTGAATTTTCCTTCTTGAGCAACTTGTAGAGCGGCATAGCCTTCTCACCAAGTCGGCTGATGAACAGGCTTACTGCTGCAATGCAGCCTATGAGCCTTTGTATGTCCTTCAGGCATGTCGGGTGTTTGATGTCGACGATGGCCTTGATTTTCCCTGGGTTCACCTTGATTCCGCGATGCGAAACGATGAAGCCCAACAGTTTGCCGGATGGTACCCTGAAGACGCACTTCTTTGGGTTTAGCATCATGTTGTATTTCTGAAGATTGTCAAAGGTTTCCTGCAAGTCAGTGATAAGATCATTTGATTTCTTTGACATTACCGCGATGTCGTCCATGTAGGCATGTACGTTGCGACCTATTTGGTCGTGTAGGCAACGTTGCATCGTCCGCTGGTACGTAGCACCAGCGTTTTCAACCCAAAGCGCATCGTGACGTAGCAATATGTGCCGTAGGGTGTGGTAAACGAAGTGGCCAATTCGTCCGACTTTCGCATCCGGATCTGGTGGTATCCTGAATAGGCATCGAGAAAACACAGAAGTTCCGAGCCAGCCGTTGAGTCAATGACTTGGTCAATGCAAGGCAAAGCAAACGGATCCTTCGGACATGCTTTGTTCAAGCCGGTGTAATCAACGCACATTCTTAATCCATTGGTTCCCTTTTTGGGGACAAGTACAGGATTTGTCGCCCATCAGGTGTGAATAACTTCTCGGATAAATCTAGCCTTAAGTAACCTATCTATTTCTTTGCCTATAGTCCTTCGTATTTCATCACCAAAGCGTCGTAGAGGTTGTTTCACCGGTTTGGCATTAGGATCAATATTCAAGCTATGCTCGGCAAGTTCCCTAGGTACACCTTTCATGTTGGCAGGTTGCCAAGCAAAGATGTCCCTATTCTCACGGAGGAACTCGACGAGCGCGCTTTCCTAATTGGGATCTAGGTCCGTGCCAATGGCGGTGGTCTTGGAGGAAACACCTTCGACAAGCTCCACCTGCTTGTTCTTGATGGCGACCTTGAAGGCGGGTTCAGCAGCAGTGATCTGCTTCTTCGAAGCCGGCATCTCCGAGGCATCGACCTAGCTCTGGATCTCCTTGAACTCCTCACTGTAGTGGACTACTTCGGCGAAGGCGGCTTCACTGAGATCGCACTCCTATGCCTTGGTGAAGCTTCCATCAACGGTGATGACGCCATTTGGTCCGGGAATCTTGAGTTTGTTGTAGACAAAGCATGCCCTTGCGAGGAAGGAGTGGAAGATGTCGCGTCCGAAGATGACATGGTACATGCTCTTGAAAGGCACCACTTCAAAGGTCATGCGTTCTTGGCGGTAATTGTTTACATTGCCAAAAGCGACCGGAAGGGTGATGCAGCCCAGGGAATTTGCTTGTCGGCCAGTGACAACCCCATGGAACACGGTGTTGCTCTTCCTTAGCTGGGTCTCCGTCAAGTTCATCTTGTGCAGTCTATCTAGGTACATGATGTTGATGTTGCTTCCACTGTCCACGAGGCACTTGGTGAATTATGTGCCGTCAATCAAAGGGTTGATGACCATGGCATATTGGTTCTCTGTTGGGATATGTTCTGAATGATCCTTCCTATCCCAAGTAATTGGAACTTCCAATCACCTAACATACTAGGGAACTAGAGGGAGGGTAGCCATCAGTATCCTTAGAGAGGTTTTCTAGGCCCGAACGGTTCGTGTACCAAGGAAGGTGTGGTAACATGGAGCCTTCTTTTCGAAGGGATTTTCCCTTTATCCTCTCCCTTGTCAGAAGATTTTGAGTCCACGTCCTCGTCCATATCACTTGATTCCTTGGGTTCTTCCTCCTTCTTCTTCCCCTTGCCCTTTCCGCGTGGTCTGTTCTTCCGACTTTGCTTGTAACCGGACTCAGGGTCCTCCTTGAGATCATTGACAAACTTGCACTAGTGATTGGTGTGGGTGGATTTGCCATTGGCGTCGAGATGGACGAAACCCGGCATATCACGGTACTCTTCATACGTTTGGGGAACGCGGGGTGCTGAGGGGGTAGTGTCACTCCTCTGCTAGCCACTTCTGGTTCCTCAGCCATGGCCATGCTGTCCGCCATTGCCTTTGCTAGTTAACATTGCGGCGGCCATGTCGGCTACTTGCTTCTCTTCGGGCGGATTGTTCCGCTTGTTATTGTTGTTTTTCTTGGCCAGGTAGGAATTGCTATTGCCGGCAACGATCCACGCGCGTCGTCATCAACAACGGCAAACTTGCTAGTCATGGCGATCATTGTGTTGAGGTTGAGGTCATTGTTGTCTTGCCTGCGCTTCAACGTATGACAGAGCAAAGTACCCTTTTCCAGTCCATCAATGAAGGCAGCCATAGCGGTCTGTTCGTGCACCCCTGCGCAGGAATTTTTCATATCCAGCTCCTGGTTTCGGCTTGAAGGCTGGTTTTTGCCAAGATGGCATGCTCCTTCTAAAGTTTCTTGTACACCTCAAGGCCCCGAGCATTCTGCTATGCGGCAGCTTGGTTTTGTTCCTTGAGGCATTCAATCTCATTCTTCAGGCACTGCATCTCAGCGTCAACAAATTCTTGCAGAACCTTCATTTCTTCTTCATGCTCTTTGATGACAGCAACTAGGTCTTTCTTCAGAATCTTATTCTCATCGTCAAGCTCCTAAATAAGCTTGGATTGCTCGATGATGCTCTTTGCCTTGGAAATGGTCTCTATAAGACGGAACAAAAAAGGAATTATGAGAATTCAGAGGAAGTGGTTATAAGTGATAAATTGGGAAGCAGTTGGAGGAAAACAAACACTTGCTATTTGTGATATGTTCCTTCAAAAAGGCTGTTTTAACCTTTTAAGTTCCAGCTCTTTCTACAGCTTGTCATACTTCGCGTTGGCTGCCTTTCTCTGGGTATTCTCCTTCTGCAAAAAAGAGAAGAGTAATTAGTTTTTCTATAGCATCTAGTCAGAACTAATTAGTTTCAACTAAAGGCTCGGGGGCTACAATATCTAGTTTTAAATCATGTGTATTCTCTCTCAGAGTATCTAGCTAGAATTAATCATTCTAACTACAAACTCGGGGGCTACATTGTCAAGTTCTACAATTAGTTTTTGTCTGGAGCACTCATGCCAATAACTATTGGTTTTCTGCCTAAAAGCTTGATGTCTATAGTGGGATATATTATGAAGAAAAATGTAAAGATCAAAGACTTACAATAGCAATAATCTTGAGATTGTTGGCCAAGTTGGCATATGCATTGTGGAAGGTCCAGACATTGTTATAAACATCATCTTCCTATTGAATAAGGTCATCCAGGCAAAATGTCGGAGGAGTCAGAGGAAAGCAGATGTAGAAGTCGGAGGCATGGATGAAGCCCTTGCTGTTTGCTATGTAATAATTTCAGCTAATGGCATAGAGGTTCCCGGCTGGGATGTTGTTGTTGTTGTTGCTGCTTCTGCTCCCTCCACCAGTTGCTTCCCTTCTTCAGTGGCATCCTTAGCTAGAGCTTCACCCACTTTAGAAGAGGTGCTATCCTATGTCATCTGGCCGCTGGGAGCAAGGTCCATGATGGTAGAGCCTGAGATATATGGTGTTGGATTGATGTCTATCTCCATGATGGAGGTCTTAGGGATGACGGGGGACGAGGTTCTAGTGGAGCCTATTGCAGGCTTGGCGGCAGGAGTTGGGGGGTAACAACGGGGAATAACTTGGTCAACATATCACGAATATTTTTGGAACCTCCAACATCTTTGGAGGTCCGTTTCAAAGTAACACTGAATCTCTTCCTGAAACATACAAAGTATAAGTATAGGGTTGAGTAGGTGCAAAGCAAAGCAAAGTCGGAGAACGAATATTCTTACATTGCAGTAGGTGCCTTGGTTAACAGGATGTCAGTGGACTTCTTCTTCTCCGCCCCTAAAGCGGTAGTGGATTTCTTAGAGACTCCACTCTCTGATATCTTCTTCTTCTTGCCCTTGTCGGTAGCGTCAAATGTGGATCTCTTCCGCTTCCGCGCTGCCAGAGCTAGATGATACTTGGAGGTATCATCGTCGGACACAACCTGGACATCCTTCATCTTTGGATCATAGACTTGTTAGGCCATCAAATCTTCCACCAAGGTCATCAACTGATGGGTCAAAAAGCATGTCAGATGGTTGATACACCCAAGTCAGAAACCTTAGAGTACATATAAAAGCAATGAAGTAAACATAGTTTCCTCTGGGCATTTGCTGCATTCTTACATGTCACGGGTGATGTTGAAGCCACACTTCTTGTCCTTCACCTTGATGATGCCCTTAGCCCGAGCTTGATGTAGTCCTTGGAGAAGTTGTCCTCGGAAATCCGCATGGGATCTTTCCTCTCCTTGGAATATTTGTGTAGCAGCTTGGCACGATGCCATAGAGGTTGGATCCGCCTTATGAACCAGCACATGGCTAGGTCCAGGCCGGTTAACCCTCCATCTACCAGCCATTCTATCCGCATTACGGCGCGAGAAGCTTCGTTGTCGGATGGGAGGGGGCCTTGGGATCTCTAGGTGGGGGCCTCGGCGGCATCTCCATTGACGATGTCAAGCAACGAGTCTTCTCGGCCAGCCAGAGGTATATCTGGGCCATAGGAGTATGTCATTTGCCAGTTTTTGCAGGACTCATGGCCGATGATGTGGAGGAACCACCGGCTAGGACGGATCTTGAAGCTAATGGTTCCACAGTTCCGCAGTTCATCCTTGGACACTCCGGACTCTCTCTTGATGGTGAAAAAAATAGATAAACAGATCTAACCTAGGATTGATCCCTAGGTATCCTTCGCACAAAGCTACAAAATTGCTCAGTACCAAAATGCTATTGGGAGAAAGATTATGGGGGAGAACCTGGAAATGTTTCAGGACTTCAAGGAAGAAGTCAGAGACTGGGAGGAAGACGCCACATACCAGCTCAGACTTGAGGTACACCTTTTCTCTGGCTTGGGGAGAAGGGATGACCTCACCAGCCGGCGCCGGCTGCCAGACCAGTTCCTCCGCCGAAGGAAGGTATCCTTTAGTGACCAGTTCTTGAGGAGCTCCACAGAAAGATCAGAGCCCCTCCAGACTCCCTTGTGGGAATCAGCCTCCTCCTCCACGGCTTCGAGCGTCGCCCGTGTTCGGTCATCGCCGGTTGTTTCCAGCACGGCGGAAACATGGACAACCACCCCCTCCGGTGCGATGGACACTCCCTTGGATGGCTCGATTGAAGCCTTAGGAGCCACTACTATTGATGGAGCACTGCTGCTACTAGCCACTAGGCGGGTTAGTGGAGGATGAGAAGGAGAAGTTTCTGGCTAGGGTTTTCTCGCTGGGAGCTCGAACAGTCATGCGGCAAGAGGAAGAAGACGATGCGGGGTATACTACGGGTAAAGGAGATTTCTCTAGGTGCAGAAAAATATATAGCCCCTGGCATCAAGATCCATGCGACAGAAATCTAACTTACTGCGTTGACAACGTGTGTGCGAACGTGCATGGTAATTTTGCCACGTCCCCTGTTTGCCGCTTATCGTTTTGGATTTTTTGCCCGGGGAAATCGCTAATGATTAAACCGCTGCCATATGTGAATTTAGAGGAAGCGTAGGCTATAGCCTATGTCATCCTACTAATTGTTGTAGTGGTAATATCACGTCTGACGTTTCCATTGAAGGCAGATACTATCTGAGTCTGGAAGAGAGGACTTGAAGAATCTCCGGCTTACATGAGGAAGACGGAGAGGATTGCAGGGTTCTTTGGGAGATCTTTGAGATATTGCTTGATGAATTGCCAGCATCACCTAGATGGACCATTCAAGACCAAAGGGCAAGACGGTGCAAGATCTCAATGTCCTCCAGGGGCTACTGTTGGGGATATGCTAAATGGGTATCACAATTTCATGTCTCAAATCCGGATAACCCGGGTGGCCCACAGTTGGTAGGACGGCCCATGGCCTATTGGGCGGACTAGTTAGATGGATCCAAAAGAGAGGCACATGCCGGAAGAAGGAAGTCTATGATGCAGTTATTGACCAACCCAGAGCCTTGGAGTATAAGACACGAAGACTAGTTAGTATTAGTGTAGGACTCTTTAACCTATCCGACAAGGTCTTTCTTTGAAACCCTAGGTTCTAGCTCCTTTATAAGAAAGACCGGTGGGATCCTTTACAGAAAAAATCATAGTGCTTAGTGCAACACCTTGCACGGCGAACTAATCCCTGTAACTCGGCGTATTGCCTTTATAGTGATTTATAACAGGAGTAGAGTTCTGCCACCGTTGGGGACTTGAACCTACGTAAGATGTGTTACCTTGTACCCATCAACTCACCGCCTTCCCCCGCGCCTCTAAACATGCTCTGTGAGGACCCCTCCATGGCGTACTCGTCGGAAATACAAAGACACTCGGCGACTGATAAATGTCGCCACGAGATCATCAGCCGACATACCGTCCTGCATAAGCTTTAGGATGGCCGAGTGTATTTGATTGACCTCGACGTTGAAATATTTGGGGTCCATCTTCCAGTTGTGTTTTGTCTCAGTCATGCCAATGACAAACCTCGGCAATTTGATTCAATCTACCTTGGTCGTGTTCTTCACATAGAAGAAAGACTTCTGCCATTTCTTGCAAAAATCTAGCCTGTGAATACGGGGAAAGATGGAGTTTCACCGGGGTAAAATTTTGGCAGCCCTGCGTTGATGGGGTTCATTTCATAGAAACAAAATTCCTTCGATTGCAACTGCCAAGATCGAATCTAGATGATACTTGTAACGGTTTCAGATGGACTCACCCTCGAAGACCGTAAAGCGGTATAATGTTCCCGCAAACTAACATGGTTGTTGTAGAGTGTACACGATCGTCCTCAAGGACATGATGACAATGCCACAAGTGCATCACCTCCGTAATCGGTCACACATATGGTGTGTCGACGACTTCCTTCCCTCACTCTAGCGAGGCAGCGGAAGTAGGGGATCCTCGGGAACTCAGCCAACACTATGACATGGTTGTGAAGGTGGTGGAGAAGATCTTAAGCAGGGCTTTGCCTAAGCACCGTGCTCGTGTCATTGGACAAGGCTAGAAGGGGGAGGAAGGTGCCAACCAAAGGGCATATGAGAGGAGTAGGATGGTATGTGGAGGATAGAGGAGGAGGGGGGCCCTTTTATAGGTGAGGGGTAAGCCCCAAGGGGCATGGCACACTAGCCATGGTGGTTCACCACCTCTCGCCCAATTATGTGGGTGGACTCTCCACTCACAAAATTCATTCAACACTTTCTTCCATTTATTCTCCACTCAAAAATCAAGAGTCTCTCCATTAAAACCATTTTCAATTCACTTGATTTAATGTCACTCATTTAATGAAAACCTCATTTAATAACTACTTCATTTAATTAACACTTCATTTAATAACTACTTCATTTAATGAACACTTCATTTAATGAACGCATTAACAATTCAATCCCTAGTAATATTCTGATAGACCAAAACTATTATAGCAGTTTTTATCAGAACAATTCTTGCGCTCTCTAGTATTTTCTCCGGTGTTCCCTATCCACTCAAATGCGTTGACTACCCTTAAGTGTGTCTCCCTATGGGCTCGCAAGCTGAGTGGACATGATCGAGACACACTCCGATTTATAATAATTAGGGGGGCCTAGAGATCCATAATGACTCCCACCAGCTCAAACGATAAACTAGTGATCGAGTGAACCTTTATTTGTAGTAACCAATTCCTTTAATCTCGCAATATTTTACTTGTCCAAGATCTGATCATTTGGTATCATCCATACCTTGTTCGATCCTAGTACTGACAAGTACTCTTTTCTCGTTCTTGTGATATAACATTCTTAATGATCGTTATCACTTGCTTGCAAGCTATGTTAATGTGATATCACCGAGAGGGCCGTGAGAATATTTCTCCGTCATCAAGATAGACAAATCCCACTCTTGATCCAAGATCCTCAACTGACACTTTCCAATTATCCAACGACACCTTTATAATCACCCTGTTACAATGTGATGTTTGATGTAATCAACATACTCTTCCTGAGTCAGCAATTGACATGATCTCATGGTCTAAGGATTAGGGTTACTTTGAGTGTTATTATAGTAGTGTAAACAAAATGGCATGATCATATTACTATACTTTGGGAGTTTGTTGATCACGTCATTCCACCAATGTTGTGACCTCGTTATTAACAACATCAAATGTCATGATCAGGAAACCTTGATCATCTGTTAATCAACAAGCTAGTGTAATGAGAGGCATTACTACGAACCTTTTCTTTTTTTATTAAACACACATGTATTAACGTTTCTGGTTAACACAATTATAGCATTAGAAATAATCATTTATCATAAACATGGAATATAATATAATAACCACTTTATTATTGCCTCTCGAGCATATTCCTTTCAGTCTCCCACTTACACTAGAGTCAATAATCTAGTTTGAAAAACTTGCGCATTTCAACACCTATGGCTTTCTATGTTGTATATACGTGTTTGCTAGTGGTAAACATAATCTCCAGATCTGACGTTTTCAGGTTGATGTGTATTTGCATGTCATTGCATCTTTTACACATCACTCATTCTCAAATGAGATGGCATTATTTAAATTTGGTCCTTTGGTGAGACCTTAGTTCCTTTGGGTTTAGAACATGTTGATGTTATTGTCGTACAATAGATCTTAATCATATTATTCCGCTTGGAACTACACCAGTTTAATTAACAAACTTTGTAACACAGAGGCCTTTCCTATGCTGCTACTAGAGCAGTCTTATACTTTGCAGGCTTTAATTAACAACATGCAACACCTTTTTAAATTTTTTTGAAAATATATTTTTGGCATTTGACTTTGTTTAAACGCCATAGACATTATGTATAATATTGGCATTTGCTGCAAACTCCACCACTGTGTCCCCTAGTCGTTGCGTTCATAACGAACGCCACTATTAAGAGTGGTAACTGTGGCATTCATGTAGGACGCCACCACTAGGACCTGCCAGTGGTGCGAGGTTAGTGGCGTGCGGTTTAAACGTTACTAAATCCCTTTTTCGAACACCGCCACTAGGCTTATTCCTACTAGTGTAGGGATGAGGCATTGCAGGGTGGTGTCATCGGGGTCCCTAGTCCTTTGAACGAAGTGTGCCCAGAGGAAGGCCATCCCCTCGGCCTTATGTCCCCAACCCTCCGCCTTACTCGGGGCATATGAGGTCCGTTCTCGAGTATATTCTCCCTAGAAGGGCTCTAATCTTCTGGGACCATGGGGCGTTAGTCCCTCTGGGTTCGTAGCTAGGATTTTGTTGGGACGGTCTAACTCTGTACCCGCAGGGGCACTATGCAAGGCGCTCGGCCCGCCCACTCGCTCTGGGGTACCCCTTATCTAGGATGAGATAGTAGCCACCGAGCACGCCACGGAGAGAGTGGGTAAGGCTGGGGCTGTGGGCCTGTTTCCTTCATCATAACTTTATCATGTGATTCACTGTTGTTTCGCTCTAGAGGTGTCGCGTCTGCCTTGAGATGCGCAATGGGGGCGACTCACCATTCACCAGAGGATCTTGGTAGTAATTGTGAGTATCGGGTGGGGGGAATAGGTTTCCTATGCCCGGGCCTATAAAATAAATGGTATTACCCTCCCCTTACACAATACATTCTTCGCTTGCCATTTCTTCTCTCTCTCCTACGTCTTTAACCCATCGCACATTCATGGAGTCGGTGCTGAGCCATGGATGCAAGGGGTCTTCAACGAGTACTCAATCTGGAGCCTTGGGGTGTCGGAAGCCCACCAAGGCTCGTCTACCTTCCACTACAGATTAGCATAGATTCTCGATTTTGAAGCTTCATGTGGCCGACGAACGCCATGAACATGGACTCGCCGTGCTCCATCTCCTAGGAGGAGGAGTCGGGGAAAGGGATATTTCCATCTACAACTGCTTCCTCAAGATAGGGTTGGTTCTCCCTTGCTCCGGTTTTTTCATGGAGGTGCAGCGTACGGCTTCTATTTGGTTCAGATCCACGCCAATGCTATGTCGGCCCTGACAGCCTTCGCCCATCTGTGCGAAAGATTTGTCAGGGTGATGCCTTTGATGACGTTGTTCTACCACTATTTCGCCCCTTGGGTTAACAAGAAACCGAGGATAGAGGGAGGTATCACATCCATCCTCTGAAACAATCTCTCCAAGAGGTACCCCTTAGGGAAGTTCAAATCCAAGTGGGAAGAGTGGCACAGCGAGCACTGTGTAGTGCGCGTTGATAGCTGCTTCTCATGGATGTACGACCCTCGAGAGGTAGCCTAGACCCTCCCTGGATGGGGGAGGCTGAGTGCCTAGGACGTGGATCTGAAGCCTGTGACTGATAGGATTAAAGTCCTCGCAAACAAGGTCCTGATAGTGCATGCCATCATCTCGTACTATCTCCGGTGCCGCTTATCTTCCCGACAACTACCGGTGGTCGTTCTAAGGGGATTCTTCCATTGTTCTTTGACAAGCGTCGGGACACCGTCATATTGGGGCTCCCACCTTGAAACACCAGGGCCTCGTTGGTAGGGATGAGATGTGCCCCGATTCTGCCAGCGTTGCTTTGGTGGGGGAGCGCCCTCCGATGATAGTTATGGGCTCATCGCTCGTGGTCCATTCTTCCATGTATGGGGAATTTCCCGGGAAGAGTCCCCTCCACGAGTGAATCGGGTGGCGATGCCACTCTCGAGGATTTCTTTAGTGATGTTGCCAGATCGCAGCTCCCCAAGGCGGGGAGGTAGCATGAGCAGGCGGCCATGGCACCTAGTCATCCCAGGGTTAACATCAATTCCTTGCCGGAGGAACTCGGAGAGCTTGGCACCCCCTGGGGATCCGCTGCCACCCACGCAATCTTACCACTATATCGTCGGGAGATCATGTAACCCCTCTTCTGACAAGAGGGGGAGACGGGACACCAGGAGCAGACACCAGCGAGTGTCCCAGCATCTATATTCCTCATTCTTTCCTTCAGTTCATCTTCTGACCAACATGTGCCTTTAAAGGGAGAGGACCTCCACGCACCCGGTCCTCCTTCCGAGTGGCCCGAGCGCTTTGATAGATGGCGCCCACACCTTTCCCAGGAAGAAGGATTTCCCGGTCAAGGATGATGTCCCCAACACATCGGGAGGTGGGGCTCGCTCTCGGCTTTTGTCTCAGTCTCATATCTGTCATTCTTTGATTGTTCTTCCATCCTTTTATAGGACTGTCTGAACGGGAAACATGCCCTGGGGCTTTGGCTCGCCAATTGATGGCTTCCCCGAATGGTCCCCTTGCTGACTCCCCTTGGTAGGAGACGGAGGAGTGGTTCATTAAAACAATGGATCCTATGGCAGGTGTGTGGAACCCCGGACTTTCTCCTCATGACGCGAGCTTAGGCTCCGACTAGGAGATGGCCCATCGCCTACTGCGGGAAGCTTGGTCCACGGCCCGGAGAGGAATGGAAGACTGCAACACCGAGCGCCTTTGCCTCCGGACCCGGCTAGAGGCTTCTGGTGCCTTTGAGGTCCTCAAGCGGGTCCGCCCTTATAAGGTGGAGAGGGTGGGGCCTCCGGCTACCGAGGAATGGTGTCACCGAAAGTGCCTCCTGAGCGGGGAGGGATCTCGCGGTAAACGAGCCTAGAGGACCCCCGCCCACCTAGGAACAGGTTCTCCCCACTTCGTGAGCCTTCCTCGGGCCAGCACAAAGGGTCCTCTACTTGAATACTTAGAGGGAGGAAGCCCCGAGGGAGGCCGAGAAGGTGTTGTTGGCTTTCCATGAAGATTGGAGGGAAAGTGATGCGAGTTCGACCTCTCTTGTTTGAGTGGCTTCCCAATTGGACGGGTTCCTGGAATCTTTTCGATTGTCCCCTCTCAAGCCCTCGGGTCTGGGGGCTAATGCAGGCCTCAATCTTCTTTCTTTCTTGATGTCTCGACTTGAGGGCTTCAGTCCTTCTATGGAATTACTAATGCAAGAAGATGGCATGGAGGTGGCGCGTGGTGTGGCTCGAGCGGTGATGGCTCAGGTTTACCACCACTTCCCTGGCTTCGATGCCGAGTTGATCTTCAAGCCCCTTGGCCCCAGCGAGACCCTTCACGACTCTCAGGAGGATGTGGAGGCGACCATAACTAAGGTGGTCGGGTGTCTGCCGTGAGCAGGCGGTCTGAACCTGCCTCCTCCTTTCTTTATTCTTTCTATTAAAGCATAAAAGCAGAGTGTTGAGCTTTGATAAGTTGTAATATTTCTTTTTAGTCACATCGAATTTATTGTTTATCAATTAATTCTTTAGGTGTGCCTCTGGCCTGTAGCCTGATAGCCAAGCGTGTTAGTTGCCCCACGTCTTTCCGGGGGATCGGTTACCTTGACTACACCAGCCGTAGTACTATGAGTCAGGCTCAGTAGTACCAACTACTGTGTGCAGCCCCGTCACATGACCTCTCCGCCTTTTGATCAGGGACGCCCCAACACTGAGGACCCCGGACCAGAGCTGGGACCACTCAAGGAGGCGCCCCCTTCCTAGGGTTCCCTCACATGCAAATATCAGCAGGTTAAGGTAGAGAGTGCGTCAGAACCGCCATGTTCTTACAAAGAGAACTTTCGACCCAAAGCCTATGCGATACTTATCTTTTTGGCGAGTCCCTAAGTTGTGGATAGTATACTAGTTGAGGTAACTCGGTCTTGTCTATCTGGACTTCAGCTGCAGTCCTGGCCCGGATCAAGGAGGTGCCACACCTAGAGAAGAGATTCGTCCTGAGGCCGCCCAGTTGAATTAATAGTTCAGGTAGGCCACCCACCCCATCGCCCTGTGGCAGCCAACGTGAGTCTGTTCCGACAATGGGTCTTGCGGTTGGATTCCCCTTATGTTTCCTCAAACGGGTACCCCCACGCATACCAAGGCCACACATCAGGAGAGACATTTCCTCCATAGAAGACGTGATCGGTGTCTGCATCCCTTCACCTTTCTGGTTTCTAGGAGGAGAGCTCTAGGGAAGTGTCCTATGCCCCCTCGCCTACCTGAGCTCTTCCCTGGGTATATCTCTTAGCGAGGCCTGGGTTACATCCCCCTCTTCCTCTCCCTCCAGGTGAAGGACAATTCTTCCTCTTCGATTCTTACGTAGAGATCTGCAGGTCGAATAGCCCAATCACCGTGCCTGCGCCAGACTCGTATTTACCTCCGAAGGAGAGAGTAACACCTCCCCTGCTAGAAGGCTCTAATCACGAGTATAGGTGGCACATCAGGGATGGTGCCAAGGATGACGCTGAAGCGATGCAGGTAGTTTGTGAGGAGCTCTCCTGGCCATTATCAAAGCTCACTTAGATCGCTGATGCGGCCCGATCAGCGCCCGCCACCTAGGCAACCATGTACAGCCCCTGTGGGTACTGGCTCGGCTCGAGATCACGCGTGGGCGCACCTCCTCCTACAATCCCACTTCTCCCATTGGAGCCAGGGAAATCCACGAGCCAACGTCCTCCGCAAAGCCCCCTGGCAAGTCTCCTTCTCGCTCGGGGCCATCGGGAACCCTGCTTGCCTCGCCATGTCCGCGCTGGCCGCTTGCTGATGATGATTTTGCCAATGAAGAATGCCGATGATGCGCCCCACTACTCGACGCGCTAGATGACGTGTCTCGATTTTTGACACTGGGGATGGGTATTCCTTTGTTACTTCAGCTAGGGGCGCAACGTCTGGCGAGCTCGATCAGCGAGCTTGACAAACACACACACAGAGACATGATTTTGTATGGGCTTGTTGGTTTGCAGCCCCAAAGTTGTCTGGTGAGTGCATAGCAGGGCCCGAGTTTCCTGTAATTGCCGCATTTCACAAAGTTGGGCTGCCAACTACTGAGAGGGGCCATTTCCAGGTAAACTCATCTCACTCCTACCAAATTCAAATATTCCGTCAAACTGCACCGTGAAGTAGACGGTTGGGACCCTCATGTCAGTACTTTGTCCGTGACGTGAGTGCCAATGCGGCAACCACATAGGCATAACATTGAACTAAGGGCCTTGGTGCGTTGACCAAATTCACAAATTCACTTCCTCCTTTCGCATGAACCCTAGCATTGACAGTGTCGAAATCCACCATCCAACCAAAACGATCCATTTGGACATTTGACTTCCGGTGCCAAGTTGCTGCGCCCACTCGCTGATCCTGAGCTCCAATCCGGCGTGTCGTGCCCGCCATTGCGAGGCTCTAGACTGCCTCCGCCACCGACGAGCTGAGCAGCATGGAGGATGGCAGATCCTACTACCAAGGAAGAAGTTTCATGCTACATGCGGGTGAGCTACTCTTCTCTTTGCTATGCACACTAACTATAACTGATGGCTGGCTATTAATATTAAAGAGATAGATCGAACCTAGAATTGTTTACTAGCCCAACACTGACAAACAATTCTTATCTTCTGTCCCCAATTTTCTGTCAAGTAGGATCTCCGCGGACCACCCTTACATGGTTTCGATAAGCTTTGGCAAGTACCGCTCTGAATTAGCAAATGGGAAGGGCACGTCATATGGACTTCATTGTTTCATGATGGAAGAAGTGCCTGTGCAGATCTGCAGTATCCCTGGTATGGTTGCTGCTCTGTGTTAACATGCTGAAATAAGGTTGAAGCAGACTGCACAGTTCAATTTCATGGATGAACAAGGCATCATGGTTCCTCTAACGTGTGACATTCAGTTAACCGGGATGATGAAAAAGTCTCTTGCGATTCGCATGTTTATAATGAATTGTAAAATAGTGGATGTGAAAGCTGCTACTACTGGGAGTTGCCCAGCTATTCTTACACAGGGTGGTCTAACTCGAACCCCTCCTGCTGGTAAGCAAAATGTGTTTTGTCCTCGGCACCATGCTTCTGTCGGGCAACCTCCTCCTAGGAGTCGCCCTGATACTCTTGGACAGGGTGGTTTAACTCCAACCACTGCTGCTGGTGAGAAAAATGTTGTCTGTCCTACGCACCATGCTTCTATCGGGTAACCTCCTCACAGGATTCCCTGTATTTCCGTTGTGCAAACCCCTGCTATGGAATCTACTAATATTAGTCGTCCACATGGTGTTGTTGCTCTGGCTACAGTTGACCCAATCCCTGTCTCCGTTGTGCAAACACCTACTATGGAATCTGCTGGTACTGGTCGTCCCCATGGTATTGTTGCTCTAGCTGCTGCTGACCCAATCCATCCCGCCATTGTGTAAACCCCTACTATTGAATTTGCTAGTACTGGTCGTCCCCGTGGTGTTGTTTCTCTGGCTACTGCTGACCCAATACTTATCGCCATTGTGCAAACCCATGTTATGGAATCTGCTAGTACTGGTTGTTGATAGTTGTGAGATTCGACACATTTTTTATGGCTTTTATTGATGTTTTTCTCCCGGATTTGATCATTTTCTAGCCTTACCTAACACTAATACTTTGGTAGCAAAAAAACTTGGTTCTTAATGTGTGTTTACGGTTCTGAATGTCAACATAAGGTTTGAACTAGAGAAATACAATATTTTGGAGAAAACAAGCAAGTCTCGCATTGGAAGCACTTAAGAGGGGCATACAGAAGCTTTAACGAGCAACTATACAGCGGGAATATTTTTCCGGCCATATAGTTCCCGCCGTATAGTCGCCGTCGCCTCTGTCTTGTCAAAAGGGACAACTTCCATGAAGGGACCGGGGACGAACACACAATGCATCAGCTGCAAAACCATCCAGAGGGGAGAAAGAAGATATCCGAAGGAGGAGAAGACATTCTTCATCTCACTCCACGATCTTCGACCTCCTATCCAATACTATTCCATAGCCACTACTTGTACTTGAGAGAGAGAGGGATCTCCACCTTGCAAGTCTAGGGTTTGAGATTGTTTCTTCCCATCTTGAATTGTGTAGGATATTTTTCTATTCTTATTGTGGATCTCCACGATAATACAAAGATGAATTCCATTTATTTGATTATATTGATGATCCGTTCTTATCTCATGTGTGAGTAATTCCCTTGGGCGTGGGAGATGTAGGGGATTGGTGAGATGTGATGTGCCTTCATATATTTTCCATTAGTTTGTGATTAATTTTAATTACTATATTATGTGTGCTTGACTATATGTGGATGCCTAATGCTTGTTGTCCAATTAAGGGCCCATACAACATGATGCTTTGTTGTACATAGATAAAGTCTTATTCGCTAGTGGACCGGCGACCCCCAGGTGACACGGGGATATCAATGTAAAACTAGTAGACTCGAGGATAACGAGGAACCACTATGCTTATTGCATTAGTCCGATCCAAGCAGCTTAATCGCTAAGTGACCTGAAGGGTCTTAATCGTCTAGTTTCTGACCATGGTTTTGGTAACAGGCTAGTAGGATTATTGAAGTTGGGATGAAATCTACCAAGAGCAGTTCCGGCTAATTATGGGTTGCTCGCCTACACATATATTTATAAGATTATAATTGTTACATTTATGATTCATCCACCTGGCATAGTCACTATCACCATGAACTGAATCTCCCCGCGCCTTATTTTGCCATCTGCAGGAAACAATAAATAACCAAGTCGTTCTTTACTTTTATGCTTTATATTTCTGAAGTTTACATTTTAGTTCTATTTAAATACATCTCATTTAATCAAAACCTATTCCTATTTCAACACTTGTAGTTAATTAAATCGAAGACATGTGAAAACTTCGGGTGTGATAGAGACTTCACCCATAAACACTTACCTTTGGGCTCCCTATGGGGTCGATATCTATACTTCGAAACTAGCTACAAACGATCTGTGCACTTGCAGACATCAAGATATTTTCTGGCGCCATTGCCGGGGAGCTAAGCGCTAGGTGTTTGTCTTTTGACATTTCAGGTGTTGCTACTACAAAATGTTCTCCCTAGGAGACAAAGGGTCTACACGCTCTAGTAGGACCTATATACCGGATTATATTGAGCGTGTGCCTTCTCAAAGGTGCGAAGAGATTATTGAAAAACTTTTAAGATCAAATAAAGTTGAAGTTGAAAACCTGAGTGATATTATGGAAATCATGTCTATTTACAGGACAACTCCTATGAAACCCGAGAAAACTCTCAGGGAATACAGTGCTCCAAGTTCTGAATTTCTTAAACAACCAATAGAGTTCTCTAATCCTGGAGTTAGATAATATCGATTTGATGGTGGAATTATTAAAAATTTGCAGGAAAAAGCTTTGAGTGGAAGGGAAGATGAAGATCCAGGAAGAAACATTAGAGAGTTCGACGATGTGATAACATGGCTTGGACCAAAAGGTTTGCCAAGTGACTTTTATCGTCTTAAATTATTTCGATGGTATCTTAAAGGTAAAGCTCTAGACTGGTTATATTCTCTCCCTCGCCATTACATTAAATGTTGGGAAAACTGCATTGTTAAATGCATAAACAGATTTAATCCTTTTAAAAAGGTAACTGGACTAAGAAAGAATATGGGCAACTTTAGTCAGAGTGTGGGAGAAAACTACCCACAAGCCTGGGAAAGATTCTTTGGAATGATCAATAGTATTTCTAATCATGGCTATTCTGAATCAACTATTTGCCATTTATGTTACCATGGTCTTAATACTCAATGTAGAGAGTTGCTTGACTTCTCAGCAGGAGGGTCTATAAACACTCTAGCTATTAAGGAATGTTTAGAATTGATGTCTACCAGGGCTAAGAATGATTCTTTTTATAATCCTGATTTTGGCACTAAGCTAGAAAGAGGGATACTTCGGATAACTCCTGATCATATGGCCGAGGTTCACAAAACAATCAAAGAAAAAGATATACCTTCTGAACTTGCTAAGTAAAACAAAGTAGATGTATTACAAGTTTTAAATGGAGAAGATGAAACTAGAAAAGTTTTTAAAGAATTAAAGCATTGACAAGTGAAATCTCATAATAACTTGCATAAGCATTTCCAAAAACACAAAAATATTTTGGCGGAACTCACTGAAAATTATGATGAGATTGGCCAAGAAATAGAACTATTTCACAAGTATCTTAGTATGATTGAAACCTAGTGTGAACAAATAGCATATGGCTATCAAATTTTTCTTCATGATGATAAAGATATTCCTATTTCTACTAATGTTGTCATAAGAAGGGGTGCAGTTGTCACAGGACCCTTAGGACCACCGGAATATGAGGCTGAAAAAGAGCAAAAGGAAAAGGCCTTGCTCAAAGCAAGCCAAGAATATTATACATTGGTGGATCCTCAAGATGAGACTGAAACACAAGATCAAATCAAGGAGGACCAAAATGACGCATAGGATGAAGAGTATGACTCTGATGCAGAGACGGTTGATCCAAGAGAATATAAATAAATAAGCAAGGAAGATGAAGTTGTTGTAGTAGAAAATAAGAAAAGCAATAAGCAACAACAAAAGAAAGCAACAAAAGAGGCTAACCCCCCACAAAAGGTAAAAGACAAGAGTAAGTCAGGTGAGAAAAAGCTTCATTATCCAGATCGAAAAAAGAAAGCACCTGATCAGGTAATTTATAATTATTTTACAAAGGCACTTAGTCATCTTCGTCTGGAAATTCCAATTGCGGATGTAATCAAAGTTCCTACTTATACCAAATTCCTCCGTGAAATTCTTAGTAGAAAGAAAGAAATAACTGAAACTGTTGCCATGGTAACTAGTTATCCTGCTAATGGGAAGCTATTGTCTAAGTCTAGAGATCCTGGAATACCAACTATTTCATGCTCAATAGGTAAAACTGATATTCACAATACCTTGTGTGATCTAGGAGCAGCAGTTAGTGTAATGCCATACTCCCTCTATAAAAGGTTAGGATTAGGGGAGTATTCTCCTACTACTATCACTTTACAGATGGCTAACAAGTCCACTAAACAACCCGTTGGTACGATTGAGGACGTTTTACTTAGAATGATGATCATGTTATTCCCACTGATTTTATTATTCTTGAAATCCAGAAGATGAAAGATTATCCATAGTACTTGGAAGACCTCTTCTTAGTACTGCAGGGGCATCAGTAGATTGTGTTGAAGGAAAGATAATCTTTAATGTTTATGATGCTGAAATCATCTGGTATTTTCCAAAGAAGCTAGAAGCAGGAGAAAGATATATTCCACTGGCAAAATGAGTTCATAAGTTAAGTGCCTTTGATAAGGGGCAACCCAAGGTAAGAATTGGAGAACAGAAAAAAGGTTGAGTTACTCAACCATTCCTAGTAAAATCTTAATGGGAGTCAACCCATCTCGTCAATAATATAGATTAGAGAATAAAAGGTTCATCGCATTCCTACCACTTTTTCACAGAGATTCTTGCGGAAGCGTGCCCGTGAAGATGCAGCTGTCAAAAAGTAGTAGAAACATCGATTGAATGAGTTTAGAATAAGAATAAAAAATTAAGTTCAAGTTTTTCATCTAAGGAAGCTAAAGTTTTCCTTTTAATAAGCCAATGTTGGTCGACAGTTTCTACCATCAATTTTCTGTCCAAAATAAGGTATTTCGCTAAGTTTTGGGATAAGAAGGTATTCTCAAAGATATATAATTTTTTTACGATTACTAATGGTTTAACGACCAACTATATGGCAGGAATAAAAATCCAGGCCGTATAGTTCTGATCGTATAGATATCTTTATCATCAACAAATTTTCCTCAAAGGCATAGAGAGTTTAACGACCAACTATACGGCGAGAATAAAAATTCCGGTCGTATAGCTCCGGTCATATAGATATTAATGCCTTTGTACAAAGTTCTTTGAAAAGTACTGGGAGTTTAACGACCAACTATATGGCGGGAAAAAAAATTCCGGTCGTATAGATATCGATGCCTCCGAACAAAATTTATCCCAAAGCACAGAGAGTTTAACGACCAACTATATGGTGGGAATAAAAATTCTGGCCGTATAGTTCCGGTCGTATAGATATCAATGCCTTCATACAAAATCCTTTGAAAGGTACTGGGAGTTTAACGACTAATTATACGGCGGGAATAAAAATTCCGGCCGTATAGTTCTGGTCGGATAGATATCGATGCTAGTTTTAGAAATTTATCTCGAGGGACAGACGGTTTAACGACCAACTATATTGTAACATCCCAATTTTAGCAACCTTGATTAGTTGTCCAGAATACAAAAATTAGGGGGAACCAAAACTTTTTCTTGTGCTTTGGTGCAGTGCTTGCTTGTTCTTTGTTTGCACTTGTGCCTAAGAGAGTGTATCTTATGATACTCCCTATCTCACCCTCAGTTGACAAAAGCTATTTACCAAAACTATCTTGGCTTACTTTACATATTCTCAAACGTTCTGGCATTTCAAAACAGGAGCCAAGATGCCTATGCAACCAAAACTACTTTTGGTAGCTTCTATTTACAAAACTATGGAGAGATATATAATACAATCTCCTTATGTTTTCAAGACAGAACCCTCAACTAGTCTTACCTCTAGTTTTCCCAAAACTTTTGTTCAAAGCATTTGAATTCTACTCTTGGTAGAGATACCAAGGACTCTCACCTTATTCAAAACTCAACCTCTTCAAAATGCCCCAACCCTACCTCAAGCTAAGCTTGATGGTAACCCTAGAGTAGTTGATTGGTTTATAAGATAAGTTGCCTTGATCTGTTGTCTGATGAATTGTTTTGATCTGCTGATTGACTTGTTTGCTTAGGAAGTAGTATGAGCTACTCTAGGAGCTCATCACTAGGATCAAGATGTTTCCAAATCATCAATCCCTAAGCAAGAAAGCAAACCTTGATATGATCCCTAGCCATTAGGTGATCACCCAAAGCCCTTAACCAGATCAATTCTGAGGATTTCCATTCTATGATGTTTCCAAGTCCTTGGAGACCAATATCAAGCATGGATCTATTCTACTCAATCTACACTTCAATATCATCCACTTGCTCATGCTCTGATACCTTGCAACACTTCCAAGAATATCCCCTCTCATACTCTAGTCAAAATCCTCAAAACTGCCATTTTTGACAGTCTGGAAAACAGTTCCAACATCACCTTTTGGAATGCCTCCTTTTCTCAAACCATGTGAATTTTTGGAAATGAACTTGCACCATCTTGTTAAACCATCCTAAGTACTACCGAGGCACACCTTGTCCCTGGTTAGATCCTCCTCCAACCCACTTGTCCATGATGATTTTGCAGACAAGAAAATAAAAATTCCTACAAAACTAGTCATCATGCCTACTTTGCTAGAAGCTCACACCACCATCCAAACCTCTATTGTCCAACTCTCTACATGGTTTTGTTCGACTCATTGAGGTATATCAACACCTACTTCACTTGCTCCAAGTGGATCTCTGTGCTGCCTAAACCCACATGGTTTATAAGGCATCATGACTCATTTTGCATGGCAGCCTTAATTTCAACAAAGTTTGCCATCACTTCTAGATCACCTCAAATGCTATTAATTCAAACTCCTCCTGCCATGGTCATCTATATGACCTGGTCTACCTACCCATCTATCCCTTGCACCAAGGTGAACTCTGAGCTCCAAGATGCGAGCATGTTTTGGTGGTATAAAAATAACACCACCCTAGATCACCAACTCCTTGTTCTCCATCCTTTTTAAGTTGGAATTTCTTTCCCCAAGGTTGAAATTGCTTGCAACACCTTTTCTATCCCATCTACTTTAACCCTCAAAATTTATCAAGAATTATTATGGTCCCAAAACTATTTAATTCCTTAAATAGTCAAAATCTCCAAAACTCCCTCCATAAAGGAAAGTTTGGTTTTTGCCAAATCACCTCTCCAACTTTTGACTCATGTGAGTTCTATATATCATACCTCACCTTCCCTCCTCCAAAATAAATATTTTTGAGAAGCTTTATTATTTCTTTTTCCCATTTTATTAAATGACTGAATTGGAATAATAATTGTTTTAAATACTTCTAGTCCCCAATGAATCTTGGGAAAATTCCCCTAAGTGTGTATTCACATTTGGGACCCTTCCACATCAAAATCCACCCTTGTCCAATGCAAATTTAACAAATGATCATCTAGAAATCACTTATGTCCTTTTTGAGTAATTGGATTTAAGTGGACTAAAACCCCACATAAAAATCCCAAATAATTCCTAGGAGTCTACCTTGACCCCATCCACCTATCAGTACCAATTCCTCCTCTGGTCCAACGCAAGATTTTGGACTTCCTTCATAACCATCAATTGGATAATTTTTGTCAATTAATCAAACCACCCCTCTAACCACTTCCAAAATCCATCAAATCTTGCTCAATGCTCATCCTCAACATCAAGGCACACCACTGGTCGACCAGCACTATAGATCCACCCGAACAAATCACCATTTTGCCCTTATACTAGTAGAAAGAGAGAGTCAACACAATCTTACAAGGATCTACTTTAATTAACCACCATAGCTACCACCCCTCCCTCTCTGGTCCAGCACGACCAAATACCAATCCTGCCCCTCTCCACCGACCCCTGAACCAATCACTGGTCAGCAACCCTCTCCCCCATGTCCAAATCGGTAATTTGCATCATCTACTCCTCCCTCTTTGTATAAAGGCTAGCAACCCTCCCCTAGCTCGCCTCTGCCCCTCATTTGCCCCTTTCCCTCTCACTCACCTCCCCCGAGCTCCCCATCCTTTCCTTCCCTCTCCTCTGTCCACAAGAAGAAGAACCACCCTCCTCGGCCATTTTTGAGCTCGAGCTTGCAGCACCTTCTCCCCTGCTCCCCTCCACCTGCATGTGGCCTCACTGCAACTCCCTACCATAGATCCACCTCCCCCAAGCTCCAGAGCTCCTCCCAGCGTCTCTCGCGGCCTAGAGAAGGAGAGAGCCTCCTCTCGGTCTACTCCAAGAACCCGACTTGGTGATCTCCCTCTTGCTCCATTTCTCCTTGCAATGGCGTTCTTAGCCTCCTCGGAGCCAACCCTAACCTCCCAGTCCTCCTCCTCGACATGCAGGCACCCCAGCAGCGGCACCGGAGAGCTGCCGAGAGTGCATCGCCGTCGTCGTCGCGCGAGGCTTCTGCCAAGGTAGAACCTGCCCATGCCGCCCATCCCGGGCTCGTCGTGGACCACCGCATCGTCTATGCCCTTCCCCTTCGCCGGAGATGGCCTTAGGTGAGATCCCCGCACCTCCCCCGTCGCCCTCTAGGGTTTCTGCACGCCGCCGCTCGTCGGAGGTGGACGACAAGCTCCCGGCCGTCGATCCTCTATCTAATCGAACGGCTAGGGGCCTCCCATACCACTTCACCCCACCACCCTCGCTGACCCCTGGGCCCCGCCCAGCGGGATTCAAATCCAACTCCCGCCGGTGACCCCCACCCCTGCTAGGCCGATTTGGCTCGACGGCCCACCTGCCCGCGCAGATCAAGCCCAGATACCCCAGTTGCCTTTTTCTTTTGTTTTTCCACCAGATCTGCTAGAAAGCTGTTTGATTTAAATCCACACAAAAATTAAAATGAAGTCCAAATGTCAAGTTTCAAAGTTCTGGTTGTTCCCTGATGTTTTCTCAAACATGCAGAGGCAACCCCAAGTTCAAAATAATTTTCTTTAATTACTAGAATTTATTCTGCTGCCAAGTATACTTTTCACTAATTAAATTCCTCAGAGGGTTTCACAACTCCATTTTAGATGAACCAAATCTCTTCTGAGAGGTATTTGACATACCTATCATCCAGGACATGTCCCATGCCAAGTTGAACAGTATACTACCTTTAGCAAAAATAACAAAAACAACAACTTTCTGTCTTAGATAAATTCCCCAGGTCTAAAAAAATGTGGTATTGACCTGATTCCCATTCCCAGTACCTCCTAGGATCAATACCTACCAAACAATAGCAGCTCATAATTTATTGAGCTCTGGTTGAATTTTAGTGGATTAAATACTTCTGTAATACGTATTTTCACTAAATAATTTACTCCAGGAGTTTGGAAACTCTGAAAAGAGTGAATCCAATTCCTACAGAAAGATAATTCAAATGTCTATCACCTGACCTTGGAACCAACTCCATAGCTTCTATAGAATTAATCTGGTGTAAAAGAGAAAAGCCAGACAGAATACCTTTGGGAATTTCCTGAGGGCATTTTGGTAATTCTTTTGACTAGATTACAACTCTGGGTGGTTCAGTACATCTACTGCTACCAAACCATCCAAGGAAATAATTTTTGCAGCTCCAGAACTTTTCTGGTGAATTATCTCCTCAAACTAGAGTTTAATCCACTATAAAAAGCATAATTAATTCTAGAAAATTGATATTCAGGTGAAACCACTTGTGTTGGTTTTGTCTTGTCAATACCTATCTGCGGATATCACTTTTGCACATTGGTATCCTACTGACCCCAGAACCACACTCCAAGTTCATAACATTTATCGTAGACACCTATCTTCCAAGAGAGAAACACTACAATGGCAATCTAGTAAATTCCTCCAATAGAACCCAACCTCTCCAAAACCTCCCAAGTCTAGTTGTATTCTTATGTTTGTTATCTGTATGGTTTGATGTTTGTATGACTTGTATTGATTATGGACTTGCCTGCTTGCATGTGTACCCGATGACGACGATAGTGTGAGTGTCTGACGCCAAGAAGGAAGGGACTTCTTATTATTATTTATTGGGTATTTTCTTGGTCATCTGAAGAAGTCTAGGGACTTATTGCTGATCACAGGCAAGCCACCATTCCTGAACTCAGATATATGTCCTACTCTCTTTTACTTGTTTTGTATCCTCTTTATAAATTGCATTATCTATCTGCATGTCTTGTTTTATAAATACTGCGATAGTAACTTGGCTCCTCCAAGTTATGACTTCGTGTCCTTCGAGGCACCACCACGATGAACCTATCGTTTATCCCCTTTAGACTGAGAGTACGATGGTTAGCTTCTTACATCCTTGGAAACCCCGGTTTTGAGAAAATAAACTGTTTTGGGATTTTCCCCACTACAAATGTTTCAAAACGGCTTTTATAAAACCCTAGGAAGAGGCATCGTTCCTAGTGGAGGTTTTAACAAAAGAAATGGTGATGATGTGAAGTGAGAATGTGATGGGATGTTCTACGCCTTTACTGGAACAATTTTTATCAGGGCAACCACATTACCCCAGGTGCTGGGGATTAACTCGTAGTTTCTCCGCATTAGCCGAGGCAGCTTATACCATGCTTATAGGGAGAGATCCTTGGAAGTCCGGGAAGGCGCCACCAGATCAAGGATCTGAAGCCTGTCGCTTGCTTCGGCAAGAGTGAGCCTAAACTGGCAGGAGGACCGGTGCAACAATTGGGTCTCCCGCGGACGGTATGACTTGGAGTACGGAAGGAAGTGGACTCACCAGATTTAAGGTATACACCAAGTTGCGGCTTGGGTATGCGCGTGTACGGAAGGCAGGACTATGGCTGGGAGCGACATACTCGTTGCCGGGGAGAACAAACCCAAGAGGAAAAGCATGCCTTTGCTAGGGTAGACAAGCGAAAGGTTAGGTTTGATTATCTGGACCCCCATCTAAAGTGGTAGTGGGCCGTGGTTGCATCCCGGCGGATGTATTGATTCTTGTAGGGAAAGTGCGCAAACTCTGCAGAGTATAACCTATTCGAATAGCCGTGTCCACTATCAAGGACGGTTGTAAAGGTGTTGGCTAGGAGTACCCAAACTGTACTTGTTTGGGAAACAAGTACGAAAAGGACGAAGGTTCCGGGGGAACCCGAGTTCGATAGCTTTGTTTTGACCAGAGGTGGTCGAAGATGTTTCAAAAGGGGTTTTAACTAGAAAACTGCTTTCAAAATTCTTTTTCAACAAAGATATGGAGATGTCTTGATTCATAAAACGGAAGCATGTTTTCACAACTCTTTTTCAACAAAGATATGGAGATGCCATAACTTCAAAAGTTAGTTAGGCTTTTCAAAGGCAACCCCAGATACAGCTATCTCGCCACAGCCAGACTTGCATTTCCTTATTTCGTTTATCCTGGTGGTTTGCGAGTACATTCAAAAGTACTCACGGCTTTGTCCCTGGCTATTTACTTGGCCAGACTTTCAGGAGTTTAAGGTGACGTCCAGCGAGCTAGGCCGTCTTCCCAGTAAGCTGCTTGTAGGTTGAGGCACGATTGGGCTCTATGCTGGTGATGTTCCGCTGCTAATGATGATGTAGCCATAATGGCATCTATGTAAGTCTTGTAATTCATTATGTTTCGGATGTTGTAATGGTACCTGTCGGTTATGTTCCATGGCTCACTGATCATGGGAACGTGGAAATATGCATAACAGGGATTTCTAGGACGAATAATCCGGGGAGCCCACAGACTTGGTATCAGAGCCTTCCTGACTATAGGAGACCTTAGTTAGCATGGACGTTAGACAGGAAACGACAAACCTATTTTTCCAACAGACAAGGGAGAAAAGTTGACTATTTGCAAAAGTGCTTATGTCTTCTCCCCCTCTATTTTCGAAAAACTACTTGCATTAATATGATTTCCTAAGCTTAAAAAATCATGCACACCTGTCACTAACCAAACCTGAACCTAAACCCTTCTGTAGGTGGAGCCTATTGATGAAGAGTGGCTGAAGATTGGATTCTCCCAAATCCTATGGGACTCGATGCAACTGTGCGGTTACAAGCAGAAACCTACCTACACCCTCCACAAGGGACTGGAATCAGGAGATTATGTGGGACAGATTGTCATACTATCCAAGCCAGGAACCAATGGAAGCCCTATCTACTCCATAGGACCTGGGATGCCCAGTCCCGTACTTGCTATTGACTTGGTAGCCAGAGAAGCCTTGATGCGCATCCGTAGCTCCCTCCCAGAGATGAGACAGCCCACAACCTTCTACCTCCCCATGAAAGGAAATGTCGACTGCACCGGAGGAACTCAAGACCCCAGCCTGGCGTATCCTGCTCTCTCCTTTCAGACCCGATACAACTACTCTAGCAATGAGGCGTTAACAGCAGTCATTGACGAATACCACCACTCCCAGATGGAGCTCCGTCGCCTGCAAACCATGCTCAACCGTAAGGAAGCCCTGGAAACCCTGCAGAGGAATCAAGCACGAACATCGGCAATTGAAGGAGCCTCGGGAGAAGCCACCCCCAAGAAAGGCGGGAAGTGCACTACCGCCAGTCAGTACCTCCGTAGGTTCAAGCCCCTCAAGAAGGCGCATGAAACCTCCACTAATCTGCTAGAAGCTAGCCGCGACTCCACAGATGCACCCTCCGAGTAATCACGGTGTCGCGATACTCGCCCGTCTAGAATAGGGTAGAGTCATATATCGTCCCTGAGCACGTTTTGTATTGCTTAAGTACTATTAGCACCCTCGGGTGCAGATCTGGTAGGTTGGTAATGACTTTCCTGTTTCGCTATGCTTGTTTGGTTGAATCCTTCTTGCGTGTTTTACCCAAGTCGTTGCATTAGACCCCAACCCGAAACGTGTACCCTCAACCGGAGAATTCCCCAGGATGGTCATGGAGTCAGAAAGCTTGAAGAAGGCATGTAGCCGCTCGGGAGACGAAGGGCACCAAGCCAATAGATACTCCGGCCACTAGCCCAACTACGGAGAAACCCATTCACCCAAAGCTTGCCCAACTCGACTTATCACTTGTTTCCTCTGCGAAGGCCAAGACCATGTCCCCATCAAATGCCCAATATATCCCCTCATTGGCAAGGCGAGCCAACCTCCCGATGTCAGCATAGAAAAGTCGTCAACTCAGCCACGCCGGAAGAAGAGCACCTGCTTCTCGTATGGACTACCCGGTCACTTCAGCCGAGAATGACCCGAGAGAACATCCGTCATGACTTCCCCGGTAGAGAAGCTCGAAGACACCCAAGGTCCCCTCCTTCAGAAAAGATGGTCACCTTACCGCTCGCTACCCAGCAGCTCAAGACTGAAGATGTCCCGCTTCGATAGACGACAACGCCCCGAGGAAGTAAAGGTCAAGAGAGGAGCTCCTTAACTCACTCTAGGATTCCCCGAATGTCGGCAAGCCCAACCTGTAATTAACTAGCCCATGTCCCCCCTGGAAAGGCAGCTAGGATTGCCACCCTCCCCTATGTTGCCCTATGCTACCTTGAGAACTATCTTTGGCCACCCTCTTACGTAAATCCCTGACTAGTAACTCTCCGACCTACCCAGGCCAAATCCTAAGGGGGAAAGACTGCGTCTTTCCCACAAAACAGATTACCTTTCTGCTAGATGAAAATCCCACCGTGGGACTCGAAGACACAGATCTCAAGACACAGACTTGTCACAGACATGGATATAACAACCCACTTAAGAGAAGCGCCATAGACCCCTACAGAAGGAAGATCCCTCCCCGCAATCATGGTTGAAGCCAACTCGACCCTCGAGTTTCAAGAAGATTGAAGTTCAACCTCGCTGTCAAGGTGTTTCTGTTCAAAGACAAGGCCGGAAGTTAGTCCGCAAGAACCACCTACCACTAACTAAGAAAAATCCCCTAACCTTACTCTCCCGAATCTCGGGACGAGATTCTTTTAAGGGGGAAAGGTCTGTAACATCCCAATTTTAGCAACCTTGATTAGTTGTCCAGAATATAAAAATTAGGGGGAACAAAAACTTTTTCTTATGCTTTGGTGCAGTGCTTGCTTGTTGTTTGTTTGCACTTGTGCTTAAGAGAGTGTATCTTATGATACTCCCTATCTCACCCTCATTTGACAAAAGCTATTTACCAAAACTATCTTGGCTTACTTTACATATTCTCAAACGTTCTGGCATTTCAAAACAGGAGCCAAGATTCCTATGCAACCAAAACTACTTTTGGTAGCTTCTATTGACAAAACTATGGAGAGATATATAATACAATCTCCTTATGTTTTCAAGACAGAACCCTCAACTAGTCTTACCTCAGTTTTCCCAAAACTTTTGTTCAAAGCATTTGAATTCTACTCTTGGTAGAGATACCAAGGACTCTCACCTTATTCAAAACTCAACCTCTTCAAAATGCCCCAACCCTACCTCAAGCTAAGCTTGATGGTAACACTAGAGTAGTTGATTGGTTTATAAGATGAGTTGCCTTGATCTGCTGTCTAATGAATTGTTTTGATCTGCTAATTGACTTGTTTGCTTAGGAAGTAGTATGAGCTACTCTAGGAGCTCATCACTAGGATCAAGATGTTTCCAAATCCTCAATCCCTAAGCTAGAAAGCAAACCTTGATATGATCCCTAGCCATTAGCTGATCACCCAAAACCCTTAACCAGATCAATTCTGAGGATTTCCATTCTATGATGTTTCCAAGTCCTTGGAGACCAATATCAAGCATGGATCTATTCTACTCAATCTACACTTCAATATCATCCACTTGCTCATGCTCTGATACCTTGCAACGCTTCCAAGAATATCCCCTCTCATACTCTAGTCAAAATCCTCAAAACTGCCAATTTTGACAGTCTGGAAAACAGTTTCAACATCACCTTTTGGAATGCCTCCTTTTCTCAAAGCATGTGCATTTTTGGAAATGCACTTGCACCATCTTGTTAACCATCCTAAGGACTACCAAGGCACACCTTGTCCCTGGTTAGATCCTCCTCCAACCCATTTGTCCATGATGATTTTGCAGACAAGAAAATAACCATTCCTGCAAAACTAGTCATCATGCCTACTTTGCTAGAAGCTCACACCACCATCCAAACCTCTATGGACCAACTCTCTACATGGTTGTGTTCGACTCATTGAGGTCTATCAACACCTACTTCACTTGCTCCAAGTGGATCTCTGTGCTGCCTAAACCCACATGGTTTATAAGGCATCATGACTCATTTTGCATGGCAGCCTTAATTTCAACAAAGTTTGACATCACTTCTAGATCACCTCAAATGCTATTAATTCAAACTCCTCCTGCCATGGTCATCTATATGACCTGGTCTACCTACCCATCTATCCCTTGCACCAAGGTGAACTCTGAGCTCCAAGATGCAAGCATGTTTTGGTGGTATAAAAATAACACCACCCTTGATCACCAACTCCTTGTTCTCCATCCGTTGGAATTTCTTTCCCCAAGGTTGCAATTGCTTGAAACACCTTTTCTATCTCATCTACTTAAACTCAAAATTTATCAAGAATTATTATGGTCCCAAAACTATTTAATTCCTTAAATAGTCAAAATCTGCAAAACTCCCTCCATAAAGGAAAGTTTGGTTTTTGCCAAATCACCTCTCCAACTTTTGACTCATGTGAGTTCTATATATAATACCTCACCTTCCCTCCTCAAAAATAAATATTTTTGAGAAGCCTTATTATTTCTTTTGCCCATTTTCTTAAATGGCTGCATTGGAATAATAATTGTTTTAAATACTTCTAGTCCCCAATGAATCTTGGGAAAATTCCCCTAAGTGTGTATTCACATTTGGGACCCTTCCACATCAAAATCCACCCTTGTCCAATGCAAATTTAACAAATGATCATCTAGAAATCACTTCTGTCCTTTTTGAGTAATTGAATTTAAGTGGACTAAAACCCCACATAAAAATCCCAAATAATTCCTAGGAGTCTACCTTGACCCCATTCACCTACCAGTACCAATTCCTCCTCAGGTCCAATGCAAGATTTTGGACTTCCTTCATAACCATCAATTGGATAAATTTTGTCAATTAATCAAACCACCCCTCTAACCACTTGCAAAATCCATCAAATCTTGCTCAATGCTCATCCTCAACATCAAGGCACGCCACTAGTCGACCAGCACTATAGCTCCACCCCAACAAATCACCATTTTGCCCTTATACTAGAAGTAAGAGAGAGAGAGAGGCAACACAACCTTACAAGGTCTACTTTAATTAACCACCACAGCTGCCACCCCCTCCCTCTCTGGTCCAGCACGACCAAATACCAATCCTACCCCCCTCCACCGACCCCTGGACCAATCACTGGTCAGCAACCCTCTCCCCCAAGTCCAAATGGGTAATTTGCACCATCTACTCCACCCTCTTTGTATAAAGGCCAGCAGCCCTCCCCCAGCTCGCCTCTGCCCCTCATTTGCCCCCTTTCCCTCTCACTCACCTCCCCCGAGCTCCCCATCCTTTCCTTCCTCTCCTCTGTCCACAAGAAGAAGAACCACCCTCCTTGGCCATTTTTGAGCTCGAGCTTGTAGCACCTTCTTCCCTGCTCCCCTCCACCTGCATGTGGCCTCACTACAACTCCTTACCCCATATCCACCTCCCCCAAGCTCTAGAGCTCCTCCCAGCGTCTCTCGCGGCCTAGAGAAGGAGAGAGCCTCCTCTCGGTTTACTCCAAGAACCCGACTTGGTGATCTCCCTCTTGCTCCATTTCTCCTTGCAATTGCATTCTTAGCCTCCTCGGAGCCAACCCTAACCTCCCAGTCCTCCTCCTCGACATGCAGGCACCCCAGCAGCGGCACCGGAGAGCTGCCGAGAGTGCATCGCCATCGTCGTCGCGCGAGGCTTCTGCCAAGGTAGAACCTGCCCCTGCCGCCCATCCCCGGGCTCGTCACGGACCACCGCGTCGTCTATGCCCTTCCCCTTTGCCGGAGACAGCCTCAGGTGAGCTCCCCGCACCTCCCCCGTCGCCCTCTAGGGTTTCTGTGCGCCACCGCTCGTCAGAGGTGGACGACGAGCTCCCGGCCATCGATCCTCTATCTAATCGAACGGCCAGGGGCCTCCGATAGTGCTTCACCCCGCCGCCCTCGCTGACCCCAGGGTCCCGCCCAGCGGGATTCAAATCCAACTCCCGCCGGCGACCCCCTCCCCTATTGGGCCGATTTGGCTCGGCGGCCCACCTGCCCGCGCAGATCAAGCCCAGACACCCCAGCTGCCTTTTTCTTTTGTTTTTCCACCAGATCTGCTAGAAAGCTGTTTGATTTAAATCCACACAAAAATGTAAATGAAGTCCAATGTCAAGATTCAAAGTTATGGTTGTTCCCTGATGTTTTCTCAAACATGCAGAGGAAACCCCAAGTTCAAAATAATTCTCTTTAATTTCTGGAATTTATTCTGCTGCCAAGTATACTTTTCACTAATTAAATTCCTTAGAGGGTTTCACATCTCCATTTGAGATGAACCAAAGCTCTTTTGAGAGGTATTTGACATACCTATCATCCAGCACATGTCCCATGCCAAGTTGAATAGTATACTGCCTTTAGCAAAAATAACAAAAACAACAACTTTCTGTATTAGATAAATTCCCCAGGTCTAAAAAATAAGGTATTGACCTGATTCCAATTCCCAGTACCTCCTAGGATCAATACCTACCAAACCCTAGCAGCTCATAATTTATTGAGCTCTGGTTGAATTTTAGTGGATTAAATACTTCTGTAATAGGTATTTTCACTAAATAATTCACTCCAGGAGTTTGGCAACTCCGAAAAGAGTGAATCCAATTCCTATAGAAAGACAATTCAAATGTCTATCACCTGCCCTTGGAACCAACTCCATAGCTTCTGTAGAATTAATCTGGTGTAAAAGAGAAAAGCCAGACAGAACTACCTTTGGGAATTTCCTGGGGGCATTCTGGTAATTCTTTTGACTAGATTCCATGGTGGTTCAGTACATATGCTACTACCAAACCATCCAAGGAAATAATTTTTGCAGCTCCAGAACTTTTCTGGTGAATTATCTCCTCAAACTAGAGTTTAATCCACTATAAAAAGCATAATTAATTCTAGAAAATTGATATTCAGGTGAAACCACTTGTGTTGGTTTTGTCTTGTCAAGACCTATCTGTATCACTTTTGCACATTGGTATCCTACTGACCCCAGAACCACACTCCAAGTTCATAATATTTATCCTAGACACCTATCTTCCAAGAGAGAAACACTACAATGACAATCTAGTAAATTCCTCCAATAGAACCCAACCTCTCCAAAACCTCCCAAGTCCAGTAGTATTCTTATGTTTGTTTGCTGTTTGGTTTGATGTTTGTATGCCTTGTATTGATTGTGGACTTGCCTGCTTGCATGTGTACCCGATGACGACAATAGTGTGAGTGTCTGACGCCAAGAAGGAAGGGACTTCTTATTATTATTTATTGGGTATTTTCTTGGTCATCTGAAGAAGTCTAGGGACTTATTGCTGATCACAGGCAAGCCACCATTCCTGAACTCAGATATATGCCCTACTCTCTTTTACCTGTTTTGTATCTTCTTTATAAATTGCATTATCTATATGCATGTCTTGTTTTATAAATACTGCGATAGTAACTTGGATCCTCCAAGTTATGACTTCGTGTCCTTCGAGGCACCACCCCGATGAACCTATCATTTATCCCCTTTAGACTGAGAGTACGATGGTTAGCATCTTACCTCCTTGGAAACCCTGGTTTTGAGAAAATAAACTGTTTTGGGATTTTCCCCACTACAAATGTTTCAAAACGGCTTTTATAAAACCCTGGGAAGAGGCATCGTTCCCAGTGGAGGTTTTAACAAAAGAAATGGTGATGATGTGAAGTGAGAATGTGATGGGATGTTCTACGCCTTTATTGGAACAATTTTTATCAGCGCAACCACATTACCCCAGGTGTTGGGGCTTAACTCGTAGTTTCTCCGCATTAGCCGAGGCAGCTTCTACCATGCTTATAGGGAGAGATCCCTAGAAGTCCGGGAAGGCGCCACCAGATCAAGGATCTGAAGACTGTCGCTTGCTTCGGCAAGAGTGAGCCTAAACTGGCAGGAGGACCGGTGCAACAATTGGGTCTTCCGTGGACGGTATGACTTGGAGTACGAAAGGAAGTGGAGTCACCAGATTTAAGGTACACGCCAAGTTGCGGTTTGGGTATGCGCGTGTACGGAAGGCAGGACTATGGCTGGGAGCCACATACTCATTGCCGGGAAGAACAAACCCAAGAGGAAAAGCATGCCTTTGCTAGGGTAGACAAGCGAAAGGTCAGGTTTGATTATCCGGACCCCCATCTACAGTGGTAGTGGGCCGTGGTTGCATCCCGACGGATGTATTGATTCTTGTGGGGAAAGTGCGCAAACTCTGCAGAGTATAATCTATTCGAATAGCCGTGTCCACGGTCAAGTACGGTTGTAAAGGTGTTGGCTAGGAGTACCCAAATTGTGCTTGTTTGAGGAACAAGTACGAAAAGGACGAAGGTTCCGGGGGAACCCGAGTTCGAAAGCTTTGTTTTGACCAGAGGTGGTCGAAGATGTTTAAAAAGGGGTTTTAACTACAAAACTGCTTTCAAAATTCTTTTTCAACAAAGATATGGAGATGTCTTGATTCGTAAAACGGAAGCATGTTTTCACAACTCTTTTTCAACAAAGATATGGAGATGCCATAACTTCAAAAGTTAGTTAGGCTTTTCAAAGGCAACCCCAGATATAGCTATCTCGCCACAGCCAGACTTGCATTTCCTTATTTCGTTTATCCTGGTGGTTTGCGAGTACATTCAAAAGTACTCACGGCTATGTCCCTGGCTATTTACTTGGCCAGACTTTCAGGAGTTTAAGGTGACGTCCAACGAGCTAGGCCGTCTTCCCAGTCAGCTGCCTGTAGGTTGAGGCACGATTGGACTCTACGCTGGTGATGTTCTACTGCTAATGATGATGTAGCCATAATGGCATCTATGTAAGTCTTGTAATTCATTATGTTTCGGATGTTGTAATGGTACCTGTCGGTTATGTTCCATGGCTCACTGATCGTGGGAATGTGGAAATATGCATAACAGGGATTTCTCGGACGAATAATCCGGGGAGCCCACATATATGGCGGGATCATTGCGATCCGGCCGTATAGTTGCATGTGTATAGTTGTTTTCTACATAAAAAACCATAGTTGGTGGTGCTACCACAACTATATGGGCGGAGCAACATCACCCGCCCGTAGAGTTTCGGCCGTATAGTTTGGTGTCACCATAAAATCGCACCGGGGTGGCTAGGTCTTCCTCCCCTCCTCATTATTTCTCTCATATTCTCTCTCCAAACCTCTCCAAATCCACCTAGAACACTTGAGTCTTCACGGATTTCGTTCGTTGGAGTGGGGGAATCAATAGATTGGTATGTTTCTCTCCCTATCCATGCTTTATTTTTATTTCCATGGTTGAAACTTTCACATTGATCTAATGCATGAACTCAAGCTTATTTTGTTTTACCTATTAATTTCTCACTTTAGGATTGAATTTTTCCATGTAGGATCGTTCATATATCATGTAGAAACTATATGCCTAAGGTTTTATGGTGAAATTTTTAAGTGCATCACGATGAACAAAATCGGTAACCTCTTTCATTCGAGAAAGTGTCAATAGGGCGAGGGCTCGAGATCAAGGACCCGAGCCTCAAACAACTCCAAGTTGGACATTGTCTCATCGAGGAGGGTGTTGCCCACACGTTGGGCCGACCATAACTTTCTCACCACGGCAGGGTTGAAGGCGGACTTCGACCTCATGTGCAACATGTCGGGGTTGGCAGTACTTGGCTTCGCAAGCCACGGTACCTACGCCGAGCTTACCCATGAGTTCCTTGCCTCCATCTACGACGACCACAGGGAGAAAGGTAATATGTGCACGGTGAGCTTCACCATGAACCGACAGCACTATGAAATAAATTTCGAACAATTTTGCAATGCTTTCAGCTTCCCTCATGTTGGGGAGCATACTGTAACTAACCTCTATAGCATCACAAGTGGGAAGACTTGGGGGGTTATTTCTGTTAATGGTGGCAGGTAATTTTACCAAAAGAAAGTGTCCACCATTCAAAACCCAACCATCCGCTACTATGCTTTGTTCCTCGCCAACACACTACTAGGAAGTGGTGACACCAGTTCCATGGCCAATGAGGACATGGCAATGATCACCAAGGCTCTCTTCCCCACTTCACCGCAAACCCCAATCCTACAGCTCTACTCATCCAGCACTTTCACCACCAAAGGAACAAGACCAAAGGTGATATTCGCATTGGTGGATCGGTAACCCACCTTGCCTATGCATTAAATATTATACTACCTGTTATGGAACCAGTTGATGGCTCCAAACTCATGGATGTCAAGTATTTGACTGGTTGTGGCTTCCTTGGTGTCTACCATGCTAACCGGAGGCTCCGAGCATATCGGTTCAGTTATCTTGGTGATGCACAGGGTGAGCAGGTTCAGTTTCCATGCCCCCAAGCCTTCTCAATTGTGGAGAAGAACACTTGGATCCTCACCAAGGACCAAGTGATGGAGATCATGGCCGAGCTCCAGCCTGATGAAGAGGAAGGTGAAGAAGGAGGGCAGCATGATGAGGATGAGCAGGAGCAGGAGCAGGAGGAAGAGCAGGGACACAACCCTGCTTGGGAGGGACTGTAGCAGCAGTAGCAAGGGAGCCTAGGACCCGTGGCCCAACCACCCACAGCAGGGGTACAACTATGTCCCCTATTAGGAATTCCAGCAGCTCAACCAGCGCGTTGGGGAGATCGACCACACTCTTCAGGAAGTGAATGAAGATGTGAATACTTTGACTCACAACTTCAGTCACTTCATGACCCACTTGCCTGACTACTACTAGTAGTATTCGCACCAGCCGCCAAATGACGGCATCAACTGAGCCTGGCAATAGCCTAAGCTTGGGGGAGGTTTGAAAACCTCTAAACTTCGCATTCATGTTTTTATTTCTTCTTTTGATTTATTTTATTGAAATTTGCATGTTTATTTTCAGTTTTGCATTCCTAAACCACAAATACAAAAAAATAGTTGTAGCTTTATTTACAAGTTCGTTTCTTTGTTTCTCTTGGAGATTGCTTAATTTTAGGTGATTTGGCAATAAGGAAATAGAGAAGGGGTTCGACTCAAATATGAGAACGAAGCAAGCAAGAGGAGGTATCACATTCTTTTCATCACCCTCTTTGCAACCTTAAATTGATCCTATAATTATTTACTCGCTTGCACTAGAGTCACTCCCCACTTAGCTTGTTATCCTACAAATTCTATTAGTGTCTTCTTTTTAGCTTTGAAACATTGAGCAATGAACTTGATTAAAAATACTTCCTACATTTTTACAACAAGAGAAAACATCTGAAAGATGACTTGAGTCCATGTTTAGCTCAAAGAATTTGATTTTAGAACTACTCCATCCCATTTGAGCTTAATATAAAAAGACTCGATAGTACCCTTCATTTAAATTGTTTGATTAAATGGATGCTTCGAAGTAGTAGAAATTATTCCACTACCTTTTCTAATAATTACCGTAAGATATTGTTGTACGCATGTCATTACAACTCTGTCATGCTCCATGGGGAACTATTAACTCCGATGGTCAACAAACGATCTAAATGTGGGAAACCACTTGATTTCGGCTATTGAGTTATGTAAATGTTTGTAGCAGCAATGCTATGACGTGTAAAAAAAATAGTCTCCTCATGGTTTCACGTTCCAAGTGAAGTTGTAGTACTCCTCTGGCCCATTATTGATCAACATCATTTATTGGCATGGTCATGAGTGCACAACACAACCCCAATTAACATGTTAAAAATAGTGGCATGATTTCTCTATGAAATACAAAAGAAAGAAAAAAGTGCTTTGAGAGTCTTGAAATTTTGACATGGGAGTAGATGAGTTGTTCTTCAATTAAATGTTTTGATGCCAACTTGAGTACTCTTAATTGATTAAACAAACAAGAACAAAAGGTTTTCATCTCTCAACGAAGAGAGACACCAAAAGAATTTGTCTCACTCTCCTAGCTAAAACTTTCGACACTTGCTTGGGCATATGATTTATTTGCTAACAAGATACACGTGGTTAGGAAGTGGACTCAGTGCAATCTTGTGAATACTTGTATGATCATATTTAAGATTGCAGGGATTGTGAAGAAAAGAATTTGATACCAATTCAAATTTGTGACTTTCTTTATTTTCAGTCTCGAACCTCCGCTATTCTTCCTTATTTCCTTGTCACTTGAGGGCGATCAACATCTAAGCTTGGGGGATTTGATAGTTGTGAGATTCGACACATTTTTGATGGTTTTTATTGATGGTTTTATCCCGAATTTGATTGTTTTCTAGCCTTACCTAACACTAATACTTCGGTAGCAAAGAAAATTTGGTTTTTAATGTGTGTTTCAGGTTCTGAATGTCAACATAAGGTTTTAACAAGAGAAACACAATATTCTGGATAAAACAAGCAAGTCTCGCTTTGGAAGTACTTAAGAGGGGCATACAGAAGCTTTAACGAGCAACTATACGATGGGAATATTTTTCTGGCCGTATAGTTGCCGTCGTATAGTTGCCCCTACCTCTGTCTTGTCAAAAGGGACAACTTCCATGAAGGGACCAGGGACGAAAACACAATGTAGTAGCCACCACACCATCTAGAGGGGAGAAAGAATAGATCCGGAGAAGGAGGAGAAGACATTCTTCATCTCGCTCCACGATCTTCAACCTCCATAGCCATTACTTGTAATTGAGAGAGAGAGTGATCTCCACCTTGCAAGACTAGGGTTTGAGATTGTTTCTTCCCATCTTGAATTGTGTTGGATATTTTTCTATTCTTATTGTGGATCTCCACGGTAATACAAAGACGAATTCCCTTTATTTGATTATATTGATGATCTGTTCTTCTCTCATGTGTGAGTAATTCCCCTGGGTGTGGGAGATGTAGGGGATTGGTGAGATGTGATGTGCCTTCATATATTTTCCATTAGTTTGTGATTATTCTAATTACTATATTATGTGTGCTTGACTATCTGTGGGATGCCTAATGCTTGTTGTCCAATTAAGGGCCCAGACAACATGATGCTTTGTTCTACAAAGATAAGATCTTATTCGCTAGTGGACCGGCGACCCCCAGGTGACACGGGGATATCAATGGAAAACTAGTAGACTCGAGGATAACGAGGAACCACTATGCTTATTGCATTAGTTAGATCCAAGGAGCTTAATCGCTAAGCGACCTGAAGGGTCTTAATCGTCTAGTGTCTGACCATGGTTTTGGTAACAGGCTAGTAGGATTATTGAAGTTGGGATGAAATCTACCAAGAGGAGTTCCGCCTAATTATGGGTTTCTCTCCTACACATATATTTATAAGATTATAATTGTTACATTTATGATTCATCCACCTGGCACAGTCACTATCACCATGAACTGAATCTCCCAGTGCCTTATTTTTCCATCTGCATGAAACAACAAACAACCAAGTCGTTCTTTACTTTTATGCTTTATATTTCTGAAGTTTACATTTTAGTTCTATTTAAATACATCTCATTTAATCAAAACCCATTCCTATTTCAACACTTGCAGTCAACTCACTCAAGACATGTGACAACTTCGGGTGTGACAGAGACTTCACCCATAAACACTTACCTTTGGGCTCCCTGTGGGATCGATATCTATACTTCAAAACTAGCTACAAACGATTTGTGCACTTGTAGACATCAGTTGTCAACGTGGTTTTGGTGCTCGGGCTGCTACTGACCAAATCCCTGCCGCCATTGTGCAAACCCCTGCTATGGAATCTGCTGGTACTTGTCATCCCTGTGGTGTTTTTGCTCCGGCTACTGCTGACCCAATCCCTTCTGCTGTATAGCAAACTAAGGCTTCCAGAGGCTTCCCCATTGTTGTTGCCAAAACTGGTGTCTCCTTGGGTGCTGCTCCTACTCGAACTCGTGCTCAAGTTTAGCGGGCTAATGTTGCGGCTACTCCATGAACTATTGTTGTGGATAAAGCTCACGGTCTTGACTCTACTAGCACTCTAAGCACTGCTGTTGTGGGAACTTCTCATGGTCGTCGATGTGGCGCGGCGGCATTTTCTCCTATTGTAGCGGTTGTTAGCCGTGGCCCTGCTGCTAAGGGCCCTCGCCTTGCTCCTCCTGCTAATGCTTTCACCAAGGCTGGTCCAGCAACCGATGAAACTAGTGATGGGGACGACGGTGTTGTTGCTGGGTCTAATGGTGCCTCTCCATGTCTCGAACCTCTCGATGGTTTTGGTCCTGCAGTACCTGATGATGGCAAATTACTTGTTCGTATTGGTGTCGAGAAGTTCACTACAAAATTAGATGATGGCACAGAAAATGTCTATGACGACTTTGATCTAATCCTTGGTAGATACGATCCTAAAGTGGTACAAATATCTGACTTGATGGCAGCAATATGTGAGAAGGTGGCATGGGGGTCCTCCCAGGTAGCACATTTGGTATATTTTTGTTACAAGACCAAAAAGGCTACAAAACTAAAAGTTACCACTGATTTAACCATACCGTTTAGAAGGAAACATAGTAAACGTGAAGTGTACATCTACTTGATAGTGCAAATGGTTGGAGAGGAATTGGATTTTGACAATAGATATGATGGACTTGTACAAAGCTTTTGTGTCCTGCTCAATGGCATCACTAATGGTTGTGCAACTGAGGGTAGCTTTGAACAAAGCAGAGTCTTGCAGAGGAGAATCATAAAGGGGAGCAGGAAGAGCATCCCCAGAAAGTGCACCCTGAAGAAGAACATCACCAAGTAGACCATGCCAGAGAAGAGGGCATCCAAGAGTATCACAAAAATGGCACCATGCTATAGAGTACACCCTTGAGATCCAGTCAAAATGCCACACCGAAAAGTAGCAGCGAAAATGCTAAGAGGGTGAGCACGGTGGTGAACACACCCAGGAGTGTAGCAAAAAGGCTAAGATGACCATCACTAAGGAGAACACACCCAATAGTAGCAGCAAAAGGGCTAATTCGAAGAAGAACACGCCACAGAGGTCCAGGAATAATGCCAGCATGAAGGAGAACACACCCAATAGTAGCAGCAAAGGGGCTAATTCGAACAACACGTCACAGAGGTCTGGCAAGAATGCCAGCACGAAGGAGAACACACCCAATAGTAGCAGCAAAAGGGCTAATTCGAAGAAGAACATGCCATAGAGGTTAGGCAATAATGCTAGCACCCATGAGCCAACACCCATGAGGGGAAGAAGGAAGGAGATCACACCCAAGAGTAGCAGTAAAAAGGCTAGTTTGTTGAGGAACAGAATGCAGATGTCAAGCCCTACTGGTACCATCAGGAAAGATTCCATCAGGAAGGAGGATGTACACAAGGAGAGTAAGAGGGCTCTGTACAGTCGAGATGAAATAGAATCTGACTCCTGTTTGTCTACTGAAGAACATGGGATACGTGGAAATGTAAGACTACCCCATGCGGTTGCAGTAGAACCAATAGAGTGTATAGGATAAAACAGAGTAGCCGGTGAGGTAGATTGGGCCAATGTTCCGGTCCATATGGGTGGATATGATGGTGCAGCCCCACCTCTAGGAGTCAATATGATGTATGAAGTATTAGGCATTGGAGACTATGGCCAAGATTCTGAATTAGATGTAGAAGAGGGCACTGTAGAGGATCAACAATCTGGTGATGATGAAATAGGCGAGACACTTAATGATGAGGCTGGCATTCTAGTCGATGATTTGGGTGCCGATGTAGAATATATGAAACATGACCACGAGTATCCTATAATTTCGGTTGGCACCGAGTTCAGGAGCATGAATGAGTTCAGGATGTCGTTCCGGCATTTTTGTATCAAGGGGGAGTTCAATGTTCATAGACTGAAGAACACTTCCCAGAGGTATGAGGCCATTTGCAAGTTAATGTGCAAGAATGGATGGGTGGCGATACCTTGTCATGGAGGATCGCAACGAGAGCCTTACCTGCGTCAAAGGAAATTAGGGTATCCGCGCAATGGATGCAGCATACCATTCTAACTTTCTCTTTTTTTACTCTATAACTACAATTGATGTGCACGATATTTCTAGCCATGAGTCGACTCTGCTTATCTTGTAAATGAATCTATGTTACAGGTGAACAAAATGGGCCCTTCCCACATGAGTCTAACAGACAGCATGCTGAAATCCTCAATGGCTGATACGGACTGGGTGGCTTTACAAGCTATGTCCATACTAAAGGATAACCCTAAGAAGACCACGAAGAACATTCATACTAGCCTCGATGCTAAATACAACATTGTCCTACAGTATTACATGATTTGGAAAGGTAAAGGGAAAGCTATGAAAGTCTTGCACGAGGATTGGACTAATAGCTTCAGATGTTGTACAACTTCAAGGCTGAGGTACAAGCAAGGTGTCCGGGAAGTGTTGTGGAGATTGACACTAAATTAGAAGGTGGGAAAATTTATTTCAATAATTTTTTCATGGCGCTTAACCTTGCGTCCACTGATTCAAGTACGGCTATAAGCCATATCTAAGTGTAGACATCATTGTCCTAACTAGCAAATGGAAAGGATGTCTGGTATCTGCGACATCACTTGATGGTCACAACTGGATGTTCCCAGTGGCATTTGGGATGTTCGATACAGAAAAAGAGGAAAAGTGGGTCTGGTTTATGAGGCAGCTCAGGAGATCAATAGGCCACATGGATCCATTGGCTATATCCACAGATGCATGCAAAGGACTGACGAATGCAGTGAAGGAGGTGTCCTTGTGAGATGAAGGTAGAGAATGCCATGATAATCTGATGATCAACTTGTACTCACACTATGTAGGCTGCGTATTTGGTTACATGTTTCCTGCTGCTAGAGCTTATAAAGCTCGGAGCAGCAAATATTTCATGAGCAATATTTTTGCGGAAGCCCCTGATCTTCCGCAATACTTAGCTACACATCATTCGCAGCTATGGAAGAGGAGTCAATTCAACCCTGACATCAAATTTGATTACATAAACAACAACCTTGCTGAATGCCTGAATAACTGGGTGAAGGACATAAAAGTCGGTCCCGTTCATATCTTGATGGACAACATATGTGGTATGATCGTGAAGTTGTTAAATATAAGGATGAAGATCGATGTGAGACTTAGAGGACATATGCTACCGCCTGTTGTACAGCAACTTCATAAGAAAAGCCGAGGACTTGGTCATCTTAGGGTTCTCCCATCAAATAGCAGCAGTTGTGAGGTGGTCGATATGTCCAATAGTTTCCATAGGGATATTGTGAACATCGAGCAACGAGAATGCACCTACTTAGAGTGGCAGCATACCGGGAAACCTTGCGACCATGCATTGGTCTTCTTGGTGAAAAAAAGAACTCTACCATATTTGGATCAATATTTGTCCGACTACAACTCTCTGGAAAAGTTTAGAGCTATGTACGCTAGATCCGTCGAGCCCTGTACATACCCATCTCAGTGGACTCAAGTCCAACTGAGTTTCGAGCTTTTCTAGCCAGTTACATAAAGGGGAAGAGGAAGGCCTCATGTCAAGAGGTTTAAGAATTTTCTCAAGAAGAAGGGTTCGGCTTTTAGTACTAGCAAGATGGGCAAAAACCAATGCAAGACCTTCCATATTATAGGCCATAAGCAGCGGGCTGTCCCCTTAATGCTCCCAAACCTAGGTATGAGATGGTACCTTCAATTTTTGTTTATGATATGTAGATATTAGGTAGTTAGCAGTGTACTGTTTTTTTATAGGAAGCACAAGGTAAGAAACATGACTGCCAACTCAATGATTTTGCTTCGGCAAGAAAACCAAAAAGAGTGGAGTGATGATGCTGGACACGATTCTGGTGCTGATTGGCCTAACTTCCCTCGACTTGGAGATGCAGAGTACGTGAAGGTAGAAAATTGGCACCCATGAAGAGGAAGAAGGCAGGAAATGAAGAAGCTAGAGGACGTGAAGGCAAAAGGAAGAAAGTTGGCACCTAAGCAGAGGAAGAAGGCTAGCAATGTAGAAGCCTAATAATTTTTGAACTTGAACCTATATGTAGTTCGGTTAAATTCTGGAGCTATGTGCATGGAACTTGTCAGGCGAAACAATCTACCCCCCGTTCTCGAGTACAATGTATCACGACTTGAGGTTTGGACATGGCCGAGGCCTCTAGTTGAATCCGAAATTGTGATTGTGCCACTACTATCTGAACGATCACAGCACCGGGACTGCCATAGCTGAGGGGTGAGGGGGTCTCCAAATTTGATAGATGTTAGTGGAACAAACATGTATTATTTATAAGCACTTAATAAATCCCTGCTTTTGGCATTACACTTATGATAAGGTTCTGAGCTCAAAATAGTTCTAAGGTACACTCCATGTAGCAGCAGCTTATTTCTGTTGCTGGATAATGACAAGGCAACATAAACTGCAAAGGCAATAGATAATGCCCAAATAATGAGGAAATTGTTTCCACTTTCTAGCCTAATCTTGAGCGTGCCTATCTCACTACCTCCCTGCTCCTTCCTCCCCTGCATCTGGCGAAGCTCCCGGATATCTGGCTCCAATGCATGAATCTCCACTTTCTTGTCCCACATAGCATCACGAAGATCCTAAACAAGCTCTTTGTTAAAACATGTCAGGAGCTTTTCGATCCACACAAACTTGTCACAGTCAGGTCCCCTCCCTTCCTTCGAACAATTGAAGGAAAAAAGAAAGAATTACGCTTCCCGGATCTAGGTTACCAGTGTACCTACCATAGGAAGTTAACGATCTGATGTTGTAGTTGCTGAATTTTCCTGCAGTATTTTCATCGGTCCACAAAATCCATCTCGGCATCTTTTCACAGAACAAACATAGCATCTCGGGGTAGTAGTCATAGGGCGTCTTCCAATATGTGATAGGGGAGTCCAACTGTCGGCATTGAGCCGACCCTGGTTCCGCCCGAGACGAACTACATGAGCTGTGAGCCATGAGCGAGGGGAGCAAGGGCAGAGGAAAGAGGAGACTTTGGATGTCAGAGCAAGGGCACGGTGAAGCATGATTTATCTCCCCTTAACTCGGGAAGAATACTACCGTCCACATTCGGATGATAGGTGGGGGACCTAGCGTGCGGACTTGTCACCAAACCTTGTGCCTTCATGGTTAAAAGCCCCTCTCGCACGCATTGAATGAACTTTTTTGGCACCATGCCCGTGTACATATCGCTAGGAGGCCTTGCTCAGGAACCAGACACGCCTCGCCCACACTCTTACACCCTCGAAACTTGTCTTGGCTCATGCCGGCAGATCCATCTGCTCAATGCTCACGGTCGTGCTGGTCGCGACGGATCCACCTCAAGATCCTATCATCGCAGTATCAAATGGCCATGGTTTCTTGAGCCGAACGGCTGCGCTCCGTCTCCGAGCTTGGCCCCTCCTATCTATAGTAGGACCGTTGCAGCGTCTAGCTTGAGCAGGAGCCACCAAGCGTGACGGGGCTTGGTCGATGCCTCCCCCATCCCCTTTGTCATTGTCGATTCCGACATGGAGGATGACAACGATGAAGCAATGCAGAACACCATTGTTTCCTCCTTGGTGAAGGGCAAGCCACATACGGGAGTGGTTATCACTAGGAAGGGCACGACAGGATCACCAATCGAGGTGGACTCCGACGATAGTGGCGTGATATGGGTTTAGATGTTGTTTAGGCTGGTTGCAATTTCGGTTGTGTTTAGTGTGAGTACAATTATTGTAATCGGTTTGGCGAGCTATATTGAGAAATATGGATAGTTATGTTTAGTGCAATAATAGGGTGTAAGTTCTTCAACTTTAGAGATTGTGTATGTGCCATTTGCATGCGGCAAGATCCATTTAGATTACATGTAAACAAACTACCAAAGTCAGATTACAACCATCATAAAAAATGAAGAAATGAAGGGCTGCGGGAGAGATCGCTGGAGGCGCCATCGGCTTAAGGTTGCATGGCTACGGTAGGATGGAAGAGAAGTGGGGACAGTGGCTTTGAGGGGAAGAGAAGTAAAGGGGACGTGACACTTGTTGGTGGCCCACTGAACATGTGACACTGACATGCGGGAGAACGCTGTATTGCCAGTTTGTTCAGAGCAAGCAGACTTTGCAACGTGACAAAAACAAGCTGATGCGAGTTATTATTATCCGTCACATAAGTAAACTCATCGAGTTATTAAGGTGTACTAAAAAACTGCAACAGGAATACATTCGCAGAACACTTATGCTCTCCACACAGGAGTAGCATCGCTTAAGTCTTACACTTAACGACAGCATAAGTACTACAACTCCCTGTCGGTCTTCTTGATACAAATGTAGAAAGGGATTTCTATGTTTGTGCCCCTGGTTTGTTAGTTGTACTCAGTTTTCCGTAGTCACTTAACTTTTCCTCATGTTTCCCTCCCTCTATTCTACAACCCTCACAGGCGCTCGGATGGAGGGATGCGTCAGGTCAAAGGCTTGATCGTTAGATGCTGACCGATGGGACCGCGTTGGGGCAGGTCCTGCCGTAGCCGTTACATGCTGACGGGTGGGGCCAGGATACACGTCGGACTAGCCATCCATCTCTTGCTGCTAACTTATGGGCCCTGGTTGGTGCAGCCTATAACAAATGGGGTCGTTCTGTGGGGCCATCAAAGCCAATGAACGATGGGGTCGCCATGTGGGGCCATTCTGTGGGGCCGTCGAAGTCAATGACTGATGGGGCCATCATGTGGGGCTAGAGGGAGGATTTGCATATTTTCCATGTTTTACTTTGCTACTTGCATATTTTCCATTTTGTGTGTCACTGACATGCGGTGGTCATGTGGCAAATATGCAAATTTCAAAGAAAAAGTTTGGTAGATATGCAAAATTGGCAAATATGAAAAAATCCCGGAGCAACTACTCCCCCAAACATTGTCAGGTGGGGTCTTGTATGACATGTGAGGTTGGTTCTCTCTCTCTCTCTCATCCGCTCCCAGCCCCTAGCCCTGAGCAGCTCCTATCCCACCGGTGAACAAAGCAGCCATCGTCGGCGCGTCGCCGGATCTGTCCTACGATGGCGTCGGACGGACTGCCACACTACACCTCAACCACGGATCTAGCACGTATTTCATTCGCACGCATTGTACATTGAGGCAGTACCGACCACAGGCAGGTCCGCCGCCCACGACGACCGGGATTTTGTTCCGCCGCCATAGCTCGACGAATAGTCGCAACAATTTCTTGTAGTTCTTGGTAAGACCTTCGCTCCTTCTCCGCCCACCCTAATCGATTTGGTTCCCGTAATTTCCTTGATATTGTAGGTGCAAATTAGTCCTCAATGTCTGGTCGTAGCGGGTACACCGGTGAGGGTGGGGAATCGATCATGTCTGTCCACATTCTCCTTGTCCTACCACGTCAGAAGTGCATGTAGCTCCTTCTCTTTGTACTTGCGTTGAATTTGAAGTGTCGCCATGGCCTATCAGACTAATTTCAATTGGGTTTATTTTGGGAGTGTTACATTGTGCTATGCAGGCCGATGATCCATGGTGCATTGCATAAAAAGATGAATCAACCCAGTGGTCTAGCCAGAGGATGGATTTGGAGGAGATGGTTGCCAATTTAGGTGATGAATTGGCCCATAAAAACTTGTTGATATTCGAGCTGAAGCGTACTGTCGAGGAAGAAAAGAAGAATTTAGAGCTTATTCGCAAAGATAAGTTGAAACTTGAGGCTGATCTTGCCGTCTTTGATCAAGTGGTAGAAAATCTAAAACATGAACTTCAAGTGAAGGGGGAGGAGAATAGTAGATTCATGTGTGTAGTTTTAGTAGTTGTCATCCCCGACCTAGAAGTTACGGTCTGCGGTTATGGTGAAGGGTGGCACATGTAGCGAATAGTTGAATAGATAGCTAATTTAGAGAGTACAATTGTTATTCAATGGATGGTTGTGAGTTCCTACTAATTTAGTCACTTTGCGGTCCCAAAGTTGTCGAGAGAATACATTGCAGGGCCCGAGTTGCTTGCCATTGGATCTAGCGGTCCCAAAGTTGTTGAGAGAATGCATTGTGGGGCCCGAGTTGCTTACCTTTGGATCTAGCGGTCCCAAAGTTGTCGAGAGAATGCATTGCGGGGCCCGAGTTGCTTTCCATTGGATCTAGCAGTCCCAAAGTTCGCATGCCAAATGCCTAGAGGGTCAAGTTGGGGGTCTATCAGTTTTGACCGTTCTGTCGCTGCCATCGTGGCTGCCATGTAGACTTGCAGCGTTGGCGGCAACATCCATTCCCTGTTCCAAATTAGTGGCTATGGTTTTCAAAGAAAGTACTCTGATCCAAGTTAGTTAACTCAAATTCATCAAGATACGGACGGATCTAATACTAATTCATGTCTAGATATAATCGAATCTTGACAAATCTAAATCAACTAATTTGGGTCGGAGGGAGTACTACTTATGAATCATCTTTAGAGCATATCCACCATCCTCATAGCTCAAATACATATCAATTTTTATTCAAGTCATACATATTTTGATCAAATTATACAAGCCCACTGGATATTGTTAAAGCAAGTACTACTACTTATGAATTAGCTTTAGAGCATATCCACCGGTCTCACGGCTCAAATACATATCAAATTTATTCAAATCATACATATATTTTAAGTCACATAATTTTGGTTCAAATTGGGCTCAAATTTGTACCAATTTTAAGTGGACGGTGAGCTAGCCGCCCTCCCGTCCGTTTGTGTACTCCAAGAAGTACGGGAAAAGTGCTCCCATCCATCTAGCCACGAGGTACATCCGGCCTTCACTGTCGAAGTGCACCTCGACGTGCCAGCCGCGGCCACGGCCTGCCTCCCACAACTTCCATTGGTGTCTTCCATCGATGACCACTGTCGGCACCACCGTCATTGCACTGATGTTGCGGATGATGGCTTCCATCAATTTCTTTCAACAGCAACAGATCTAAGGATGTGAACGGAAGTGAGATAGACAAAGACAGAAATTTCATACATTTAGATCCTCACCGCTGCACGCTGTTCCAGCCGCCACGCTTAGATCCGCGTTGCTGCACGCCATTCTGACCCCACGCTTAGGTCTACGCCGCCGCACGCTGTTACTACCGCCACGCTTAGGTCCGCGCCGCCGCACGCTGTTCGGACTGCCATGCTTAGATCCGTACCGCCGCACGCCATTCGGACCGCCACGCTTAGATCTGTGCTGTCGTACGGTGTTCATACTACCACGCCAACGTACGTCGATAGGAGGGGAGGAAGATGCGGCTGGTATACGTGCGACACGGAAGGGAGGGAGAGATATCCAGCCCATCGGGCTCTCCTCTCCGTAGAGGGTAGGTGCGCCCAACGGGTGAGAGAGACTTGCGGCCCGTCGGATCATGATGTATCCAATGGTGATTGGCCAAGATCCGTGTGACATACATCTCGACCAATCAGAGCGTAGCCATACTGAGTGCTAGTTGATGCGGTTGGTGTACGTGCGACAGGGAAAGAGAGGGAGAGACATCCAGCCTATCGAGCTCTCCTCATTGTACAAGGTTAGGTGCGGCCATCGGGAGAGAGAGACCTCTAGCTTGTCAGATCATGATGTATCCAACGGTGGTTGTCCAAGATCCGTGTGACATACAACTCGACCAATCAGAGCGTAGCCAAACTGAGATATGAGAGAGGGGAAAGTGAGGAAAACTTTAGCGACAATGGAAAAGTGAGGAAACTTTAGCGGGAAGGGAAAACTGAGGAAAACATTAGCGGGAGGGGAAAACTGAGTAGAGCTAAGGAAAACAAGGACACTCAAATAAAAAAATGAGTAAGGGAAATTCAAGCTTTTAGCATAAAAATGGAAATTGTGTTATTTGAACGAAATAATCCATCTTGGCTGACATTATATTATTTGCAACTCAAAGATACACAAGTGTTCCAAATTTGGCCTCATTTAGACAAAGTATGTTTTGGGATTGGTTATTTTGGAGGTTGATTGAGTAGAAAGCCATGCATCTTCATAGCTAGTAGCTCATTCTAAGAAGGGTTTAAGAAGTGGTTTAGGGGATAAGTCCATTTCTATTTATTTCCTTTTCCTTTATTATTCATGCTAGGTTGTAGGTAACATAACAAGACTCCATGCGAAGGTTTGTAACGCCCCAGTTTTAGATAATCACTAATTAGGGTTTTGTTTGTGCATTCATGAGCATCATGTTAGAAAATAAATGCAAAGGAAAATTAATGGAAATCCTAAACCCTAGTTTCCCCCTCTCTACAAAAACAACTCAAAACGGTTTTGAATTTTGAAAACCCAAAATGTTTAGAGCCCAAATGTATTAAGTGGGCCCCACAATATTTTACTAGTTTTATAAAAGCTTCTGGTATTTTTGAAATACTCAAAACAGTTTTGAAATGATTTTACAAAAGGGAAAAGAGAAAAACATAAAAGAAAAAGGTTTTCTAAAAAGAAGAAGCCAGCGAGCTCCCTAGGCTGGCCCATCTCTCCTCTCCCCCGTGCTTGCCGCCCGTACAACCGCAGCCGGCCCAGCAAGGCCCAAGCCCACTTACCTCTTCGACTGTCGTCTTCCTCGAGCAGACACATAGCTCGGTGTCGTCGCCGGTGTCGTCGATCCCCACTGCCTTCTTTGCGCCGTCCGTCGTGCTCCGAGGAGGAGATAAGGCCACATCGAAGCCCCTGTCTCATCCCTATCTTCTTTTCCCCCTCCTAGTGACCTCTCTCTCTCACCCCTGAGCCTAACCCGAACCCTAGCCGCCGGAATCATCGTCATCCCTGCCACTCTCGGCCACCCTAGCTCAAGAGGAGGCCACCATCGAGCTCGCCCTACTGTACTGGTTTCCTACAGCTGGGTAACGGAGCCTCGCGAGCCCGCAACCACCCGAATTGAAGCCTCGTGTCCGACGTCGGTCACCGCTGCTCGCCGGCGATCCCAGCCCTGCCACTCCTCACCGACGCCATGGCTGCAACCAGGGTGAGCTAATGGTGCTCATGCACCCCTCCTTCTTCTCCCTATCGCTCTGCAGCTCGCCCCCGATGTGCGCCGACGTCTGCCGTCGTTGGCCGTTGTTGTAGTGCTCGCTCCGGCGACCCTTTTGGAGCGGCGTCGGCTCTATCCTGCTCCCCTCGCTCCGTTGGTTCGAGCCCGACCAGTCCCGCAACCCCGTTTGGCCTCCTCCGCCGTCGCCGGTGACCACCTAGTGGTGGCCGCCGTTGCTGACGTGGCCGCTGTGCAACCTTTGCCAGCGTGGCCGATGACGTGGCCCCGGGCCTAGCGGTCAGTGACACTGGCTAGCTCAGGCTCGAGTGAGGAAAGTAGAGATGCCCACGCTGACGTTGGCCTGCGTCTATGCTGACGCAATAAACCGTTTAATTATTTTCAGAAATTCCAGAAATTGGTTTAATCTTATAAAATTAATATCTTACTATCTGTAATTCAGAAAAATACAAATAATATATCAAAATGTTCAGAAAAACAATATCTACACAATAGACTTATAATCATGCATTGTTCAACAATATTCATTAAAAGTTTAATTAGAATAGCATATGAACCCTCGTAGGTGATTCCGGGGTCTCGCCTGTATTAGGGTTTGGACCCTTCGGATCCCGCTTAAATTGTGAAGCATGTTCTTAGGGTTCATTACAATACATTTTAACTTGTCATATCATCATCCTTGCTTGAGCATTGCATCGATGCCATGTGTTGATTGTTGTTCCCCCTTTCTTTCCGGTGTTTGCTTCTTTCGGGTAGAATACGATATCGAGATCGAGATTGAAGACCGAGATCAACACCATCAAAGATCGATGAACCATCCTTGGCCAACTATAATATAGTCAAGTACAAGGCTTCCAAAGATCTATATCTGGGTATCAACAAACAAGCCAAGCATAGCCCTACCATGATACAATCATATGCTTTCAAAGTATTTTACTTCTTGCCATGATGCATACGATTCTACTATGGTCTTTTATCGATAGATAGAGTATCCTATCTGTTGCATTACACCTTTTGAGATTATATTACCTTATCCACTGCTCCTCGCATAACTAGGTTTGGCTTGTGTGCACTGCTAGAGCTTATATTTGTGTCTCGCTTAGCCATGCATAGCTGTCAGTGCTGGTTCATCCAGATGATGTATCAAATGCAGAGAATCTAGTATGATAGGAGAACGAGGTATACAGATAAGGTAAGATCAGCGGTAAAGGTTAAACATGCTAAGGCTTGTATGGGAGGCCACGGTGGGATGTGGTTTTTCTAGTCCCATGCTCGCCACCACTAGGAACTGAGTTCTTGCCTTTGGACCAAGACGAGCGTACAGCCACACGGGGTTTATGGGGAGCTCACGATTAACTAACTTGCCTAGTAGATTCCATGAGTCACATAGTTTGGGCGTTCCATTCAACATGCATTCTGGATCTTCTCGAAGGCGGTGAAGGAGGTGCATTCATATAGGTAGGTAAGTGTGGACGGGGTTGCTTGGGGTAGATAGCGCCCCTGGTAAACCAACCTCGCCTCACATCTCTAGGGACCGGATTCGGGATTTGACCCGTTACGGCAGAACCATCCTTAGGGCGTGACTCATGGTCTCGGCGAAGCAAGGTAAAATGGTCGTGTCCAATCACCCTCTGCCAGCACACCAAGGAAGTGTGTCAAGTGGCGCTAAGAGTCGGTTGGTACGTGTGGGTAAAGTTGTACACCCCTGCAGGGTTAAATCTTTTCGAAAATCCATGTTCATGGTTATGAATGCTTGGTGACCGAATTCTAAGATCATAGAGAACATGAACCTAATCGTAAAACTTGGTAGTTCAATGTGTGCTTAAGGATGCTTCCTCATGGGTGCGAGGGGTGATCCTAGTTGTGAGATGAGGATGAAGTTTTGGTGGATATCAAAAGATGATGATAAATTCTTTGGAGATGTCGCTCTCTTATCCTCTTTTAAAATATTCTGAGTAGACAAGCTTCTTATCCCTCTTGTTTTATAAACAAAGATGGCTTTATGCAAAATAACCCCACCAGCCATAAGTCTTGCGGAGTACACCCTGTACTCACCCTGGCTTTGTTGATACTTTTGTAGCAGAGTAAGTGTTCCTCAGAAGACGAGTTCCGTACTACATTGACACCGACGAGTAGCTTGGGGTTCCCGGCCGGCAGCCTGGAATCTATGGGCTGGGACGTCATCGTTATGCTTCAGGCCTCTTAGGCCATTTGTTAAGTTTGCTATACTTAATAGCATAATTTTCCTTCCGTTGTTTGATGTTTGTGGTCAGTGACCTCTGCTTGTAATATTTTGGTTCTTCGCTCAGTTATGAGCTTGCTGTAATAATTTTTGTGTCGCAGGGTTACTGTTGTGTTACCGATTTCTCACTAGATATCCTTGAGCTCTAGGTAAAGCTTATTACAGGCTAAGGTCTGGATTTGCTTAACCCTGATCCCGGGGGTGTCACAAGGTTTCACTATGTTTTGACTTTTTTGAACTAAACTAACCTAAAACCATTTTTTGAATTTAATCACTTAGAAAAAGAAAATTTTGGCTGATTACAAGTAAATCCAAAATTTCCAATTTCATATGGAAAATCAATCCACGATACACAAGTGTGCCAAATTTTGGATCAATTGGTCAATGTTTGCTATGGCTTAAGCCATGAACTAGCTAAACCCCATGTGTTGACCACATGCCGAGGGAAAAACTGAGTAGTGGTAAGAAACTAGGTGGATGACAATAGAAACTTGCAATAACACATACATTATGAGATTATCCAACATACAAACTTGGGAGCGCCACACTAGTTCGAATTCAATACAAATATTGACAGTAGTTCAAATTCATTATACAAATTCAAATTAATAATTCATATTCCTTTTTTATTGCTCCTATGGTTTTTCGCTGGGTTCACCACCTTGCTCTGGGTGATCCTAGCTAGAATATTCGTAGAGTCCACCATCAGGTTCTTCCGTTTGTTCTGTTTGTTCTTTTTCTCTGCATCCAATGAATCAAGTGCTTCAGTCTATCGTACAATTGGTTCCATCACGTTTCCATCCATTGGTTCATATGGTTCAAAATGCATTGTCATCATTTCTTCAATATCCTCTTGTGTAATTCCTTTACTTTTGAACTCTACTTCTAATGAATAAATTGCTTTCTTCTTATCTTGATCCATGTGTTCAATCTCCCATGCATTTGGTTCAATCTCCTCTAGATCCATTGGTTCAATCTCCCTTGCATTTGGTTCAATCTCATCTAGATCCATTGGTTCAATCTCCCTGCATTTGGTTCAATATCCTCTGCATTTGGTTCAATATCCTCTGCATTTGGTTCAATCTCCTCTCGATCCATTGGTTCAATCTGCAATGTATCCATTGCTTCATTCTCCTCTCGTTCAAATACTTCATTCTCATCTGCATTTGCTGCTCCCGCCTGGTCATCCATTCCATAAGCTGGGTCCACTGCATTTTTATGAAGCCTAGCAATGTGCCCTAGGATCCCAAAATATTTGCACTTACGTCATCGAGGTGGTGCACCACCCTCTGCACTATCTCTCAGCCTATTCTTCCTTGGCCTACCTGCTGGTCTAGTAAAAACTAGAGGGTATAGCTTAAAGCCTGGATCCACTTCCATCCATTAGTCTTTTCCCAACAAGGCTGGAACATTCTGAGCATATGCTACCCTAAATTTGGCAATGAAGAAATACGCCGACACGTACTGATCAACTTCACCCTCTTCATCTCCTAGAACACCCATGGAAAACAATGCATGTATGCAGGGTTTCCCACGGAGCTGCCATTGCCTGCAATGGCATGTCCTACAAACCAAACTCACTAGATACCTCCATTGCCTATCTTTACTATTAGTGAATGTTACCTAAGCCTCCATTCCTCTTCTAATGCATTTCATCTTCAATTGTTTTGCCCTGGCATGCAAGGCCTTAATCAAAGATGGGAGGATGAGATGGCCAGCATATACTGTTGATGCAATTCTTTGACGCAAATCGATCTTTATCATGATCATCTACCTAATCTTATCAAATATTTGCCACAACATAAGCCCTTTAAATGACTTGACCTTTACATTAAAACTCTCTACAAGGTTACTTGTTACATAGTGTACCTTGCAAATTTCATTGAATTGGCTTCTTGACCACACCATTACATGATGTGCTTCCAAGTACTCCTTCATCACATGTTTTTTTATACAACACTTCCAAATGATACAGATGCTTCCTCAAACTGCATGTGTATGAAGATGGCCATAGGTTGTTAGTATAAAATTTACCCTTGAATTTTTTTGTAAATTCTGCACTAAGTGTCGCATACATTCCCTATACCCCACTCTGGGGAATACTGCTTCTACAGCTTTCTACAAACCTTTGCAAACATCCGTGTGGATAGTAAGTCCTGGTGGATGACCTATAAGGTCGCGCAAATTCTCCAGAAACCAAGTCCAACTTTCCTCTGACTCAATCTCCCAAACTCCAAAAGCAGCAGGGAACATCCAATTGTGGCCATCAACTGTAGTAGCAGCTACTAGCTGTCCTTTAAATATGTTATGAAGAGATGTTGTATCCACGACCAAATAAGGCCTGCAACCATCCAGAAACCCTTAGCAGCAAGCTTTGAAACAAACAAAATCCCTTCTAAAGCACTCCTTCTCCATTGTCTTCCCTCTTATTTTATACTGAACTTTATGCATGTCTATCTGTACAAAACTACCTGGACTAGCCATCTCCATTTCAGCTTTGAAGCTGTAAAGCAACTGAAAACTTTCATTCCATGGACCATTGATCCTATCAAGAGCCATTTCCTTTGCATAGAACATCCTCATGTAAGGTACTGTAATATTAAACTTTTGAGAAACTTCTTTTATGAGCGATGTTGCACCAAGTGATGGGTTAGCTCTCATCCAATCCATGATTGCATCTGCCAACCACCTAGTCTTTGATAGTTTTGTTTTGTCCTTTGGTTGTCCCCCTTGAGGTGGACAAGAATGTTCAAACCGGTTACTTTTTATCTGAAACATAATGAAAATGCCAGGTGCAATTAAAAAACTCTACACAATGATCTAAAATACACAGCTGGTTGTAATACCTGAGCGAAACTGCTCCTGAGCATAGTGGATGCATGCATCCTCCACCTACACCTCTTGTATGGGCACTTCACTGTGAACCTTGCTGGCTCACTCTTAATAACATCATAATCATTATTGGTGTGGATGCAATATGTAGTAAGGGCATTACGACAGTCCCGCATCATTTCAAATACGGTGCCTTCTGAAATCTTAGGATCGTTCATGTCCCACTCAATTACTGGCAAGTCCTCACCATCGTATGCGGCTAAAACGAAACTGGCATTGTTCTCCTTGTTCTCTTTGTCATCAGTGTCATCAAATCTGGCACCGTGAGCAATTTCCTCCGTGTATAGATCCTCTAGTGCCTGTTTATTGAATCTATCTACCAATTCAGGAAACATCAACTCATCCTCATCATCTAGTGAAGGCGCTCCCTCGTCAGGCTCTGCTTCATCCTCCACATAGGCCGCACGGGCGGTTTTTCTTACACTCGCAGTATGAACAGATGGTACAGATGTGGACATACAAGGAGCGCGGGGGCACACACTATTAGCAGAGACAACAGAGACACATGATGTCCGACCACCTGATGATGCCTGGCCACCAAATGACGCTTTAACCCTCTTTCCTGTATGCTCAACTTTAGGTTGTACATGGAGACGAATTCGACCACAACATTTGGCAGCATTCAAAGAGAAAATCAATTACTAGATTAGCTTTGCTAGTTAGTGGGAGCAATCTTTGCTCGCTAATGTTGAAATATTGCAAATCAATTGAATCGCCATTCCTCCAAGAGAATTTAGAATAGATTTTGCATTTCAAATCTCTGAGAGTTATTGTAACTACCTCGGTGAATTACGCTCCTAGTTACAAGCCTGGACGAGCGGAAATGGTTAAAATAGTACGGTGGGGCCCAAATGCCACTCACAGGTAGACCTTTCGGCCGTCCTAACCATTTCCAAACATCGGGACAAGAACGGGCGGCGTAATCGGCAGGCGAAGGGATCAACTACATACACAAATGAGTATGTATGCAAGCCACCATACAATAGTTCTCAGAGCCATTCCATCTAAAAGAAATAGAAATATTGCAACGCCATACGGCAAGATCCAAATATCCTAGATAGATATAATAGTTTAGGATATCTCCTCATACATCAAACATCAGAGTATCAGGCGGAAGCGAAAACAAGATCCGAGTACGGATAAGAAGCAAATCGGCATAAGATGCCCCATAAATAAACACATCCCGCCCACAGATCTCACGGATCCCCGTTCCCGGAATCTCTACACCGAATGATCGTTGCCCACATCGTCCGTCTCCTCCACCCAAAGATCCAACTTTATGAGTTTACCTGTTCATCTGAATCAAACAATTTATCGTGTGAGACCCTAGGGGTACTCAGCAAGTCTTGATGCCGCTAAAGGGGACACAACCTGGGGTGACGCAATTGCAGCAAAAGATAAACCCTAACAATTCTATAGATACTCGCTAACCATCCGCCTAACCAAAGATAGACGGATGTCCGTGAATTAATAATAACAGTGATAACGGTAATATTAATAGATCCATCCTCCTCCTCGCTTACCAACGAAGAAGCGGACGAACAACCCCCCATCCTTTGGCAGTTTTATTATCCATTCCATGAGTGTTGCACTATTTACTAGTCAGGTACTTAGTCAAAATTAAAGCGGTACTTTAGTTATACTTGTCTATGATCAAGAAACTGTGCTCCAAGTCGTCCATAACCGCGAACACGGCTTTCAGAAAGTTTTACCCTGCAGGGGTGCACAAATAGCAACACACACTCGAGCAACCTTGGAAAAACCAAATCAAAACCCAACGAGGCAGTCACGACAAAGCGATCACAGGATTCAGAAATATTTCAGGGGGCCACCCCATTAAGCTACCCGCGACGAAGTTGGCCGACTCCGAGACGGACTCAAGGTTTGTGTGGACGGCAGAACGATCGAACCCGAAAGTGTGACTGGGCTTGTCGATACAGCGAAAACGTGTCACGGACCTAAACAGTACAGGTGCATCCTCGCACAAACTTAAATTAAGCAGTAAAGCATGGCATAAGTACAGGAGAGTAATAAAGCCCCAAACTAATTGTGGCCCCAAGAAATAAGAATGAATCAAGCTCTGGCTCAGGGGGGTTCATAAGCCTCCCGGATGTGGATAGCGCGAATATTCAAGGAACAGGAATCAAGTACTGGGTCCCACGGACACAAGTGAGCATGAAAAACCAAATAGCAGATATTGCCCACCGGTGCCACTTTCATTAGTTATCCCATTACTACTCAGGTTAAGTTGTTTAGGTACCTCGTTATCCATCAGACACTCACATACCCTACACATGCGGTTCTACGACTAGCATGGCTCAAACAACTCCTGTAGTAATGGCTCATGGGATGGAGGAACAAGCTCCGGTGGGGTTTAAAAGTAAAGGCTATGCAGTACTTGGGATTCAGTTTAATGCAATCGCGACTCAATGATGCAAGAAAAAGATAGAGGCAATAGGTACTATATGTATGCAAGCATGTGGTAGTGCTTGCACAGCAGCTCGATTGAAGCGAGAGAAGGATCCAGGTAGTGCTCACAGGTCTCTTGATATATCCCACCTGCGTCTATTCGAAGAAGAACCAAACAAACAAGGGCCAACATAAATAAAGTGCACAAGCATATGAATTAAATGCGACAAGCAAACAATCATGCCATGATGAATGATGCACAATTTGCATGGCAATAATGTAGCATGGCATGGGTGAGGGGTGGAATACAAGAATAAAGCCTTTTATTGAGTTTTGGTCACATTTTAACCTCATATAAGTTGCTGTATACTTTAAATTTATATGATGCATGCTGCAAATCAGAACATGGAATGCATAAACAGAAAGGTCTCGTCGAGCTAATCATTTTAGACATATTATTTGTTAAATTTGGAGTTATAAATCAAAAGTTATTATTTAATTAAGGAAAAGGGCATTTTATTGTAATTTTAATCAACTTGAAAATTAAATTGTTCAAAATATATTTTGAAGGGCGTATTTGAAATCCTCACATTTTTCTGATTTCAAAACATATATTACATGTTTAATTTGGAAATATATTTTAAAAGTTATTTAAAAACAGATTTGAATTTGAATTTAAATTAATTTGAAAAAGGTTTATTTAAAATGCATGTATTTAAATACTTTTGCTACTCACACAGACTCAGCCGCTTGATCCTTGTGGTGGGGCTGATGTTGACTTGGCGGCTTGTGAGGAATTGTTTTCTCACCACGGCTTCCTAGCCACAGTGACAGATGGGGCCAGTGACCACTAGAGGCCCACGTGGACCGAAGGCTGACGGGCTAGATGGACCGCGGGTTAGGGGTGAAGAAAGGACGGGGTGCTTTTTATAAAAAGGACGGGGAGGCTGACTGGTGGGGCTCTGCATACATGGGTTGAGGCGAAAAAAGCAAAGGGTTTTACGCAAAATGGCGCATGACACTGCTTTTTTTTCTCGCCGTTTCGACGAGATCGGTCTTGTGTGGTGGGAATCGAACCAGGTCGCAGGCGGCCTGCGGTGGTATCCAGTGGCCGAGGCTAGGAGGCTACAGGAGGTGATGCAGGGTCTGGGCCTAGCAAGCTTGTCGCGGCCGAGAAGGTTCTGCGACGCCGCGTGAGCTCTAAGCAGAGGGTGTTGACGCAACGCTGGCGCGCTAAGGTGGTTGGTGACGCAGACGTTGTCTAGGAGGTGGAGGGGCTTACCGGAGGTCGTTGGCGTCGAGATCGGTAGTCTGGCGGATCGGCGACGAGGCGAAACTCCGGCGATCTAGGGTTCGTCGGGATCACGGTGGTCGGCGATCTGGCGCTCCTCCTTCACGTCTGCGTGTCTGAGGCGGCTTTGGTGCTCGGCTCGGTCTTCCCCAACGCCCAGACGCCTCGCCCTCCTTCTGCTATGGTGGTGGTGGTGTGATGCCGACGATGGGGGTAGATGGAGATGGAAGAGAGGGTAGCAGGGGTAGGTAAGGGAGCACGTGGTGCTGCTGCTAGGTTAGCAAAAGAAGGGAAAGATTGGCTATTGGGGTTTGATTAAATGAATTGTTTGAATTCAAACAAACAAGCTTCCTCCCAACATCCAATAAAACACAAATAACAAAAATAGACAAGGGAAAGCTTGCATGGGACATGCAGGAGTGTTAAATACCACATTTATACTTGTGAAAACAAATATAAATACACATGGGCATTTACCCAAGCATGCATACAAATATTCGAATTAAAGCCCTCACAAGAAAGGAAGCTTGCTCTCTCATATGGAATATGTGTGTATGAACCATGCATGGATACAAGGTGGTCAAGCTAGTGTGTGTGTCCCACTAGATAACAAATAGCCACAATATATATTCATGCATGAGCATATATTCAAACAATACCCATGTGGAAGCTTGACAAGGAATTATACTCACATAGCTTGCAAAGGTGGCCATGTGGCTCCACATATTCCATATTGTGAGAACAATATATATTATATATGGAAGCATGTATACATAGAAGTGGATCCATCTTGCTACATATGGGCTAGACATAAAGACCAAATAAATGCAATTGCCCATATATAGTTTTGATGGTGGAATTATAAGGTGATGACAAGAAAGATGGTGGAGTTGGAATAAAAGATATGCCCCCAACTCAACTTGGGCATTTAAACAATATATCAAGAACCAAATACAATATCAAGAGGCAACTACAATTAATAATGCATATGAGAGAAGAACCAAAACAAAAGGGTTTTATATGATGCCCAAATGCAAGGTGGCATGATGACATGAGCATGATATAATTATGATGCAACAATCATATGTATGAAGTAGCATATATATAGACTAGGCTAGTAGCATTGCAATTGTTAGACAATTGGGATGCTACAGTTATGGAGGTTGCAACCAGTGTTGGGAAGTAAAATCTAGCGAGATATTGTTCACAACCACGAATTACGCTGGTATCCAGTTTAACCGCTAGCCGAAATGTCAGCGCTGGATCAATCCTATTCGAAAAGCAAGGCAGTTAGTTGAGCACCAGCGATTCACACTCAATTACTGCCTATAATCAGTCCACAAAAGGGAAATGATGCTTACCCAGATGGAATCGATGTGTTAGATCCCTCCGGTTCCACTCAATCTTCTCAACGCTCAACTGGGAGGACTGGTACACCAGCCGGCATTGCATACTGTTCTACGAAAGGGGTAGATCTAGCGGGGCGGGAGCGGAGCCGGAGGTGGAGTGGGCTTTACGGCTAGGGAGAGGGGTGGCTTAGCGGCTGAGGACGACATAAGGTAGGAGGGCATGATGGTGGGGGAGCTGTTCCAGGCTCGAGGGAAGTGAATGCTTTGGGTGAGCGAGAATGGACGGTCCGACGTGTCTCCATGCGGCCCACCCTTCACCACGTATGCAAGACCCGTCCCAACGCGACTCCATGCTTCACCACGTATGCACGACCTGCCCCAACGTGGTCCCACCTGTCAGCATGTAATGGTCAAGCCTTTGACCTGATGGCATCCCTCCGTCCGAGCGCCTGCGAGGGTTTCAGAATAGAGGGAGGGGAAAAGTGAGGAAAAGTTAAGAGACTGGGGAAAACTTAGTACAACTAACGAACTAGGGGCACGAAAAATAGAAATCCCATGTAGAAATGCATCTACTTGTACGGTCCAACACCGACAATGTACTGAGATGGCACACACAGGACTGACCTCAGGTCCGCAAACTCCACCTCGCGCGTCGTCGGGAAGCTCGGAGCCTTAGCTGTCACATGCATGGTATCAGATGACGGCGGCTGGGCGTGCACCCACATGCGCACCATGTATAGGGGCCAGGCACTCGAGACCGACCTAACACATATCACACACACGATGGTGGGCCCAACATCGGTTCCTGTAACACCGGCAGTGATGGTCAGGATGAAAACAGAGCCGTCCTCCCCTCGCAAATGAGTCGGTGGCATGCCAAGTCAGGGAATGGCACATGTTATTGGACAAGTTGGGTGTGGCCGTACGAGATTCTAATCACTTGGATCAAGTGATCCTATACAAAGTGCACCACGAGATCTGTTGGAAGGCCAGTGTAGTTTCAGCCCAGCTCCGTGTAGGCGCATGGGCCATGCAGGCATGCGAGCTCATGGCCGGGGAGCTCGTAGTAGGGATGAAAGCATCTTGGGTGGGAGCACACGAGCGGGTACGTCGCCAGGATGTTGTGCGCGATGATCTCCAGATTCGTGGGTTGCAGCAGCTCGCACTCCTCCTTCCGCGGCTCCCACATCTGAAGTTCGTTGAGAAATTGGATAAAAGATGCAGTTAGTTAAGCCAATAGCAGGAATATGTAAGATAAATTCAAACACTTTTTAAATTATTTCTTACCTGAAGGTAGCGACCCGAAAGTCAGAGGCCATCGTCCGGGCATGGCACACGAAAGCCGGTGGGGTGGAGGAGGGGGTTGTGGAGGAGATGTTCTCACTCACAAGCTATATGATACTACTAGTAGGATAGAGGGGAGTGGAAATAATAATAATATAAGTGAAAAGTAAGCACGACCAATCAAGTCGTAGAATAGCCTACTTTCAGATCGCTCTGACGAAGAACCATCCTAATCGTCGACGTGCCCTAATCGAATAGTCTGTAACACTCAGGATAGACAACAAGTTCACACGGGGGGCGGGCCTTCTAGAAGACTCTATCTAACGGCCACCACTGGACGTGCCCAAATCGAACAGTCTGTAACAATCGGGTGTTCTTTTCCTAAAACCACATTGATCCACTAGTGTCATTGCATGTTATGTATTCCTAAACCACATGACCACACACACTCTAGTGGATTCTATGATGCAACTTCTGCCACACTAGTGCAACATGCAATGTGGAAGCTACTTTCTTATGTCTTTTTTGTGTCTATGACCATGGTTTGCCACATGGATCCCCTAGAGTCATTGCATGTGTTCTTTTCCTAAACCAAATTGATCCTGTAGAGTAACTACATGTGTTCTTTTCCTACACCACATTGATCCACATGACCACACACACTCCAATGGATTCTGTGATGCAACTTCTTCCACACTGGTGCAACCTGCAATGTGGAAGCTGCTTTCCTATGTGTTTTTGGTCTCTGTGACCATAGTTTGACACATGGATCCCCTAGAGTCATTGCTTGTGTTCTTTTCCCAAACCACATTAATCCACATGACCACACACACTCCAGTAGATTCTGTGATGCAACTTTCTGCCACACTGGTGCAACATGCAATGTGA